>OX645060.1:66027881-67277881 GCA_951905685.1 Eumerus sabulonum
ATTTCAGATTACGCACCTCGGAGGTGACCGGAAGGTCACCTACCTCCTTTGGCATCTGCCAATCGCCGACGTTTTCCATTGGATTTCCTGTTGGACTTCTTAGGTGAGGATCGCTGTTATTCAAATTCAACCTTGTGGATGCTGCATTTGCAGATAATTTTCTTGTCTTTGTAGCGAAGTCTGGCAAGTTTGTGTTGCATAATGTGTTTTCCAGGTCCTCTAACCGCTTCTCAAAGGACGCATTTTGAATTCTTAGCTGCTCCTCCAACTTTGCGTGCTGCGTGGCAACCGTTTCGCTGAGTTCGCGCTTTACAGTTGCGAATTCTGCGACAAGATTCTCAAGCAATTGTTTTATGGAGTTCTCTTCCATTTCGTGAGGAATATTTGAAACTTCAAATTTTCGTTAACCCCACATCTGACACCAGTGTGACGAGAGGAAAAGAAATTTAAGCCTTTAGTTTTTAATGAGCTTTATTATTGTTCTCCTTTAGTCGGACCAATGCTTGAAAAAACGTCTTCTGTCTCCGGTTGTCAAAAATGAAGTGCCCCAAAAAGAAAAAGAAAAAGCACCGCTTCCTTCAAGAAAAACTGGACGTGATCACGCCACTTATCTTCGTCCACTCTTTGTGCTCTGGTTCCCGAGAGGTTTTCCCTTTTTGTCATTTCCCTGAAGTGCTGCCAAATTTTCTTTTCGTTACAATACCTAAAATCCTTTGTAGCTCCTTTTTATTTGTTGGCTTTTCTAAATTTAAAATAGCTTTAACTCTTTCTGGATTAGGAGTTACTCCATCTTCTGAGAATATATGGCCTATATACTTAACGCTTCTTAATTAATATCGAAATTTTAGTTCATTAAACTTAACGCCTATCTCGCGGGCTTTTTTGAAAACTACATTAAGATTTCTGTCATGCTCTGCTTCATCTCTACCGTATACAATTAAATCGTCAATATATACAAACGTCCCGGGCAAAGTACTGAAATTTTGAAAGGTCTACTTTTGAAATATTTCAGGAGCTACACTAATGCCAAAAGGAAGCCTACAAAATTTAAAAAACCCAAAAGGGGAACTGAAAGTGCAATACTCGCTTGATGCAGCATCTAATTCAACTTGCCAAAATCCATGTTTTAAATCTAGTACCGAAAAAAATTTAATGCCGATTAGTCTATCTTTGACTTCTTCGAAATTGGGAATTAAGAAACTTTCTGGTTTAAGGGCTTTGTTCAAATCTCTTGGATCTAGACAAACTCTGATTTGTTTATTGGGCTTCTCCACAATAACTAAGTTACTAACCCATCCCTTTGGTCTATGTACCTTTTTTATTATACCTTTTATTTCAAGTTGTTTGAGAGCTTTTCTTACAGGTTCTATAATGGCTGATGGTAAACGACGTGGTGGTTTAACGGATGGTTTAATTGTGTGATCACAATTAACTTGGTGGTTGTCCATGTGGTAGTGCTCCCAGCACAGCTAGCGCATCTCCTCTTAAATTCGCGGCCAACATTTCTCCTTTTTGTGTTTCGGTCCAGCGCTGGTTTTTAGCGATGATCTCAAACTGACGCTCGTATGCGACCCAAGAATCCTTGCCGTCGTATGGCGTGACCGAAATGAGAAGAGATTTACAATCATCACTGTTTAACGCACTTAATTTCAGATTACGCACCTCGGAGGTGACCGGAAGGTCACCTACCTCCTTTGGCATCTGCCAATCGCCGACGTTTTCCATTGGATTTCCTGTTGGACTTCTTAGGTGAGGATCGCTGTTATTCAAATTCAACCTTGTGGATGCTGCATTTGCAGATAATTTTCTTGTCTTTGTAGCGAAGTCTGGCAAGTTTGTGTTGCATAATGTGTTTTCCAGGTCCTCTAACCGCTTCTCAAAGGACGCATTTTGAATTCTTAGCTGCTCCTCCAACTTTGCGTGCTGCGTGGCAACCGTTTCGCTGAGTTCGCGCTTTACAGTTGCGAATTCTGCGACAAGATTCTCAAGCAATTGTTTTATGGAGTTCTCTTCCATTTCGTGAGGAATATTTGAAACTTCAAATTTTCGTTAACCCCACATCTGACACCAGTGTGACGAGAGGAAAAGAAATTTAAGCCTTTAGTTTTTAATGAGCTTTATTATTGTTCTCCTTTAGTCGGACCAATGCTTGAAAAAACGTCTTCTGTCTCCGGTTGTCAAAAATGAAGTGCCCCAAAAAGAAAAAGAAAAAGCACCGCTTCCTTCAAGAAAAACTGGACGTGATCACGCCACTTATCTTCGTCCACTCTTTGTGCTCTGGTTCCCGAGAGGTTTTCCCTTTTTGTCATTTCCCTGAAGTGCTGCCAAATTTTCTTTTCGTTACAATACCTAAAATCCTTTGTAGCTCCTTTTTATTTGTTGGCTTTTCTAAATTTAAAATAGCTTTAACTCTTTCTGGATTAGGAGTTACTCCATCTTCTGAGAATATATGGCCTATATACTTAACGCTTCTTAATTAATATCGAAATTTTAGTTCATTAAACTTAACGCCTATCTCGCGGGCTTTTTTGAAAACTACATTAAGATTTCTGTCATGCTCTGCTTCATCTCTACCGTATACAATTAAATCGTCAATATATACAAACGTCCCGGGCAAAGTACTGAAATTTTGAAAGGTCTACTTTTGAAATATTTCAGGAGCTACACTAATGCCAAAAGGAAGCCTACAAAATTTAAAAAACCCAAAAGGGGAACTGAAAGTGCAATACTCGCTTGATGCAGCATCTAATTCAACTTGCCAAAATCCATGTTTTAAATCTAGTACCGAAAAAAATTTAATGCCGATTAGTCTATCTTTGACTTCTTCGAAATTGGGAATTAAGAAACTTTCTGGTTTAAGGGCTTTGTTCAAATCTCTTGGATCTAGACAAACTCTGATTTGTTTATTGGGCTTCTCCACAATAACTAAGTTACTAACCCATCCCTTTGGTCTATGTACCTTTTTTATTATACCTTTTATTTCAAGTTCTTTGAGAGCTTTTCTTACAGGTTCTATAATGGCTGATGGTAAACGACGTGGTGGTTTAACGGATGGTTTAATTGTGTGATCAATTTGAAGTTGGCATGGTATTGGAAATTTTCCAATCCCGCTAAATACGTCTTTATTTTTACTTATCGTATCATCTTTTAGGTCTTGAAGAGTATTAACACGAGTGATTAAGCCTAATTGTTCACACGCCGTAATGCCCAAAATAGGAATTGTATTATTTTCTACTATGAAAAACTCTTGATTTGAACTTTTGTTTTTAGCTGAACACGTCAAAACAATACTATTTTTCTGGTAAATTAATTTTACCAAACGCTTCTAGAGTCTTCATACACGGTTTTAATTGCTTGTTTGTTTTTATAAGATTTAAATAACTACTTGGTAATACATTTACATCTGCCCCTGTATCTAACTTAAATTTAATCGCTACAGATTCTACGTGGATGGTTTCCATCCAACAATTTTGCTTTCTATCACAAACATCGTGTATAAAATAATTGATTTCATCTGGATCACAAATCCTTAAGTTATTAATTTGATCATTTTCGTTACTATTATTATAAAGAGTTAAGTCCATTACCTTTTTTGTTTTGCATGCTAAGGTAAAATGATTTTTTAAGTTACATTTGGAGCATAATTTCCCAAAAGCCGGACATTTATTTGGAGGATGATTTCTATGACAACGATCACAACACTCGTACCCTTTGTATTGTTGTACCTGCTTTGACGAAAAGTTACTGTTACAATTTGTACTTTGTTTATAATTTTGAGTATCAGATTTTTGATTATATTTATTAGTATACTTATCAAAATTGTTAGTAGATTTTTTAATTATATTGATTGATGAGCCTCCTCCTCCTTCATGTACGAATTCATATCCTCGTGTGTTTTGTACATCCTCCAATCTCGATCTATCCAACTCAAACAGTCGGCACTTCTTGATTGTCTCTTCTAACGAAATATTCCCTACAGCCAGCAGCTTCTCTTGACAAGACCTCGATCGGATCCCGAATATAACTCTGTCCCGAATAGCCTTTTGCAACTCATCTTGATGGAACTCACATGTACTCGCCAACTGCTTTACTTCTGTTAGAAAGTGATAGAATGACTCTCCTTCCTTTCTTCCGAGCCGAGCTTCAATAATTCATAGAGTGAAGACGTGTTTCTGAACGGGTAATAAATAAAAAACAAAGCACATATATTAGAAGTACATACAACATTTATTGTGGTGAGTAAAATATAAAAAAAAAAAATCAAATTTAAATAATTTAAATTATGCCAAATTGCTTCCGTTGCAATGACCCGCTACCCCTCGACGGGGAATTTGCTACTTGTGGGAGGTGTAAGGGAAATTACCACCACGAATGTTCAGCCGTTACGCAAAATACGTGGCGAAGAATGTCTGCAGCGGCAAAGAAAGCATGGGAGTGTACGGCTTGCAGGGGAAAGGAAAAACTACAACAAATGGAGACACAACAGCCAAAAAGGTCTCGACCAGCTGACTCACCGAGTGAAAAGAGAAGCACCTCTAACTCTCAGGAAGAGGCCATAGTGCATCAACAGCTGATCGAAATTAAAGCAATGCTTAAAGACTATGCGACAACTGTAGAACTCACCAACAGTAAGTACGACGACCTAAATAATACACTTATCAAAAACAATCAGCTGATCGAGAGCTTGATGCAAGAGATAGCAGAACATAAGAGACAAAACGCAATGAAAGACATATTCATAACAAATCTAGAGACAAGAATCAATGCATTAGAGCAAAAACAAATAGAGAAGAATATTGAAATAAAGAACATACCAATGAGAGCAGCTGATAACCCACACGACATTGTAAATGCTGTGGGCGAAGCTTTGGGCATAAGCATGAATGAAAACGACGTTGAAGAAATATACACATATGCAGACAAAAAAAACAAACAACTGAAAAACGTATCAGTGTGTTTTACACACAAACGGACAAAAAATCTGTTCCTTGAACGAGCAAAACAAAAGAAGACTCTCACTTACTCTGATATTTGCACCAATGTAAACAGAGAACAAAATCAATTATACACCAGCCAAGTAATCTTTATAAACAATCAACTTACATCTCATTTTAAAAAACTCATGTGGCTAGCCAAAACAAAAGCCCGAGCCGTTAACTGGAAGTATATTTGGTTTAAGAATAGCAAAGTTTTGGCGAAGAAGGGAGATGGAGAAAGTGTGATTAAAATTGAAACAATAGCTGACGTCGAAAAAATAAATTAACTGATTCTCAATAAAAACACTTACGCTGAAAAAAATATGACACATGCAATGGAAAACGAAATAAATGAATTAATTAATATCAACTTTAAGACTTTAAGCACACATGAAAACTTTAAACAGTACATAAAAAATATCAATGGACTATCTTTATTTTTTTTTAATATAAGGTCAATAAGGGCAAACTGGGATTCGTTTATGTTATATGTTAATGACTCCCTGCATCTTATTGAGATAATTGTATTAGCTGAAACAAACATAAAAAAAGAAGAAAACAGTCTATACACTATCAAAGGTTTTAACACGCAATCCTATAATCGAACGAAATCAAAGGGAGGAGGAATCACAGTTTTTCTTAAAGATGACATTGTATATGACAAAGTAGAATGTATATACTTATCATATGAATGCGTGACCATAAATATAAAACGTAAAACTATGTATGCTACTCTAATGTCAATATATAGACCACCAGATTTAGACACTAACCGCTTTATCAGAGAACTTAGTCGTAATATAGACAAAATAGAAAGAAAAAAAAACTTGATTATAATAGGGGACATGAATATAAATATCAAGAACTCTAACGTCCACTCAGTTAACGAATATCTCTCTATGATTTCGGTAAAAGGGCTCATAAACACAATACTTGCAGAAACACGTTGTGAAATATCCAGAAACACTCAAACACTAATAGATCACTGTCTAGTTCGTACAAAAAGTCGACAAATTGATTCTGCGGTTTTTGAGCTAAATGTATCTGACCATTTTGGTATATACACCGCCATAGCACCTGATAGCCACATCGAAACAATCAAGGACAAAAAACATCAACACATACACACCCAATACCTTACACAACTTATCAACAGCTACAACTGGGAAACACTAAACGATTTCACCAATGTAAATGACTTTTACGACCAATTTCAAAACGTTATGGCAAACTTAATGCAGATGGCGACTGTGACAAGTGGAAATAAGACTAGGAAGAATGAACATAACTGGATAAACAATGATCTTAGAAACGCATGCAATGAAAGAGACAGGTTATATCGTCGATATAGATCCAACAGAAGAAATGAGGACTATGAAAGACAATACAAACAATTTCGCAACGATCTAAACAAGAGAATCAAAATCGCAAAGACAAGATATTACAAAGAACAATTTAGAAAGGCAAATAAAAACCCCAAAGAGACATGGAAGATTGTTAATTCGATCTTAGGTAAAAAGTTCATGAATCTTGACGAGGTTTTGACAAAGAATTTTGTAAACAAAAACTTAAACATACAAGATCTTGCAAATGAATTTGCGAAAAAACTTTCATCTGATATCTCAAATACGATACATGAATGCCGCTTTAAAATCTTTGATGGCACAACGAATAGCATGCAAAGGTCAATGTTTATGGGAGATGTCTCAGTAAAAGAAATAGAATATATTCTGGACAAAATAAAAGATAACAAATCAGCTGGAATAGATGGTATCAGGCCGAAAGATCTCAAGATCCACGCAACACCACTGTCAAAGGTAATAACCACATTAGTGAACATGAGTTTAGACCAGTCTACGGTACCAACCACTCTTAAAACAGCAATCGTAAGTCCTATATATAAAGACGGTACTAAAAGCGAGATATCTAACTACAGGCCAATCTCAATACTATCGGCCGTGGACAAAGTGTTAGAGGAAATAATAGCTGGAGGACTTTACAAATACGTTGAAAAGTACAAAATATTAGAAAAAAAAACAGTTTGGATTTCAAAGAAATAAAAGCACAAACAGATTACTTGGCGACTTCACGAACCAAATATACAGCAGCCTTGACAAGAACCACAACATCATTGCAATGTTCATTGACTTCAAAAAAGCATTTGACACATTAAACCACGAAAATATCATTAAACAACTCGAAAAAATAGGTATACGAGGGGATCTTCTAAAATGGTTTGAAAGCTATCTAAGAAATAGAAAATACAAAGTGAAAATTGGGGAACACATGAGCGAAACCGGCAATATTACATATGGTGTCCCGCAGGGGTCAAAGCTCGGTCCACTTATCTTCATTATCTATGTGAATGATTTACTCTCGATCCTTAAACAAAGTACAGGATACACATACGCTGATGACTCAGCAATCCTGGTAACCCATGAGAATGTCGAAACAGCTGAAAAAATAATGCAGAAAGAGTTTAACACCATTGTAGCCTGGTGTTATGACCATGGCCTGATAATAAACGATAAAAAAACCAAAGTAATGCATATACGCCCTCCACATATTCCTAGATATACAATAAACATAAAGATGCACGACAATAACTGCTTACATAGAACAGGGAACCATAAATACCTAAAGCAGGATGATGGGTGTTCAACGACAATAAACAATGTATCAACCCACAAATATCTAGGAGTAATAGTAGACTATAATCTAAAATGGAGCTACCAGATAAATGCACTAATAAGAAAACTTAGACAGTCAGCATATGCCATGTTTCACCTAAGCTATCTATGTCCACCTGAAGTATTAAGACAGTGATACTATGGACTTGTGGAGTCCCATCTGAGGTACGGTATCTTAGCTTGGGGAAATGCAGCTCAACTGCGAGAGCTTCGATTGCTGCATTTACGGATACAAAAGATTGTCTATCGGTCAAAACTTGGACAACAACTTGATTGGAGACAAATAAGCAGTGAGATGAGACTGGTGAGTATAGATCAACTATATAAACTTGAAATTATTTCACAGTTCAAAGATGACAACACATACAAAATACCAACACAACAAATCCAAAACACAAGAAGAAGACAACAAAACAGATACGTCACTCCCAGATACCATAACGCTTATGGACGCCGGAAGTATGAGGTAACAGTCCCGACAGTATTCAACGAATTGCCTGTAGGAATCCAAAATATGCCAAAACCCAGACTATTAAAAGAAGCCAAAACCTTTTACTACGATAAAGAACCCTTATTCTAAATCTTAAATTGACACATAAAGTATAAAAGATGACATCAACGAGCGAAAAGGGGCGCTCGGAGTGAACAAAACCCCCAACGTCTTGAATGAACTAAAAATCATTCATATCTTTTGTACTCTATATATATATACAATTTATGTGCAAAATATTATAACCTTTGAATGTCTTTATACCGTTATTACATTTCCACATATTATACTATGAACTAACTAAGCCTATAAATATGAATAGTCTTCTGCAGACAAGTCCCATGGACTTTGCAGACATATATGTATGTATATGTACCATTATTTTATACCAATAAAGTAACAATAATTGAATTCTGCTGTACAGCTTGAAACGTTCGTACACTTCATCTTTCTTAGGATTACAATAATTCTCGAATTCTTTTAAAATTGCTTTTAATGTTGCGTGTTTTACTTGACTGATGGCCATGGTGTTATATACGCTTAGAGCATCGTCTCCTATTATATTTAAAAGTATAGCGACTTTCACGGATTGATCTTTTTTGTCACTTTCCGATGCACGCATGTATTTATCAAACTTTTGTTTGAATTTTTTAAAATTTTCTGAAAGATTACCTTCCATAATTAGATGACCATGCACTTTGAAATCCATTTTGGTATGTACCTTTTTTGGTAAAATGATTTTTCTAAAATTCGATCTATCAAGCTGTACTATTGTGATTTTTTATATAATTTTCACTGGTTCACATTCGATCTCGATTGATTCGCCTTCTGAATCGTCACCACCAACTTCCACTATCAGTTTATTATGTGAATTTGCACCATCTGTCTTTTTTTTTGCGATCTTGTCTTTACCATCACTTTTCATTTTAATTCCGGCTGCGCTATGTTTTGTGTTTTTTTTATTAAAAGTTACACATTAATTCAGTAATAATATTTATTGGAACCAAAACTGTCCTTACACTTTTGCTGTCTGAGTACAAGTGACCTGATCTTTATCTGCCAACAGTCAGCCGATGAGAAGCTGCTAAAGCTAACTGTATATATGTACAAGTAAGTAAGATGGAACTTACACTACACAATTATACTTTATACAACAATATTGATGTATGCATTTATTTATTTATTTATATATTTATTTAATTATTTTTTTATTTAATATTGTTTATGTATTTAGTTATTCATAATTAATTTTTTATTACTCTAGTAGCATAATTATTATAATCTTTTTTTCCTTTTTTTGTTTCCTTTTAAAAACAAAATATAAAATTAATACTTACCTACCCACTTATCAGGCCAGCGATCCATGGAGG
Organism: Eumerus sabulonum; assembly: GCA_951905685.1. Taxonomy (NCBI): domain Eukaryota; kingdom Metazoa; phylum Arthropoda; class Insecta; order Diptera; family Syrphidae; genus Eumerus; species Eumerus sabulonum. The sequence goes on from OX645060.1 coordinate 66,037,408, forward strand.
CTATGAGCCTCCCATCCTTGCCGGTCCCGGGCACGCTGCTTCCAATTATCAAGACCAAGATATCTTACGTCCGCGATTACTTGGTCTTTATACCGGAGGTTCGGTCTTCCTCTTCTTCTCGAACCAGGAGGCTCGGAGTCGAAGACCCTCTTAGCTGGAGCGTTGGTGTCCATGCGCCCGATGTGGCCGAGCCAGTGTAATCGACGGATCTTTACCTTCCGGACTACATCCACATCTTTGTACAGCTCGTAGAGTTCGCGGTTGTGTCTTCTTCTCCATTCACCTTCCTCACAGACAGGACCAAATATCCGGCGGAGAATTTTTCTTTCGAAAGAACCCAAGATCAGCTCCGCCGTCCTGCTTATCGTCCAACTTTCGGCTCTGTACAGCAAGACTGGCAGTATGAGCGTTTTGTAAAGCATGACTTTGGTCTTTCGAGTAAGGAGTTTTGACCCTTGTTGTTAGGACAAGCCGAAGTAGCAGCGGTTGCTAAGGGCGATTCCATGCCGGATCTCCACTGTGGTGTCGTTTGTGGAATTTACGTTTGCCCCGATGTAGACAAGCTCCTGAACTACCACAAAATTGTAGCTGCCAATTGTTATATTTTGTCCCAGGTGGTGAGCGACGGATTGGTTTTTGCTGGACAGCATGTATTTCGTTTTGTCCTCATTGACCTTAAGACCAACTCGTTTCGCCTGTTCTTCAATCGCCGTGAATGCTTCCACAATGCCACGGCGGGAACACGCGACGATATCGATATAATCCGCGTATCCAAGCAGCTGGACGGACTTGTAGAAGACAGTGCCTTCCCTGTTGACGCCTGCCCGTCGCACTATCTGCTCCAGCACCAGGTTGAAGAAGTCACATGACAGCGCATCTCCTTGACGAAATCCGGTGCATGTTTCAAACGGTTCCGAAGTCCTGGAACCGAGTTGCACGGTGCATCGCGTGTTTTTTAGCGTGGCGCGACACAACAGGATCAGTTTTCCCGGGATCCCGAATTCGGTCATCGCACCAAACAGTCCTTTACGATGAATGCTGTCGTGTGCAGCTTTGAAATCGATGAAAAGATGGTGTGTATCGATTCGAAACTCGTAGGTCTTTTCCAGGATTTGTCGAAGTGTGAAAGTTTGGTCTATAGTCGAATTGAGGGGCCGGAAGCCGCACTGGTAGCTGCCGATTAGTGTGGTGCAAAATGGCTTTAGACATGCACACAATACGCTAGACAGGATCTTGTATGCGAGCAGGGATATGCCTCAATCGTTCTTGCAAGAGGGAGGATCGCTTTTTTGTGGATTGGGCAAATAGAGCTGATATTCCAGTCGTCGGGCATACTTTCATCTTCCCAAATTCTGTAGGTGATCTAGTGCATGCTCCCTACCAGGACATCGCCGCCAGCCTTGAAGAGCTCTGATGGCAAGCCATCTGAGCCTGCGGCCTTGTTATTCTTCAGCTTCTGAATAGCTGTGCCGACTTTTTCTATGCTGGGTGGGAGGACTACTTCAGCGGCTGGAGTCGGGATTTTCTCGGTCCCTACCACTCTCTCTTGGTCATGCTCGCTAAGCAGCTGCTCGAAATGCTGCTTAAATACACCACTACTCCCTGCGGGTCTTTGACAAGATTACCCTCGCAGTTTCGAAGAGCGTGGGTGCCCTTTTTGAAGCCTCCTGCAAGGCCTTTAGCTTTCTTGTGAAGGGCTCGCGTTTTATGTTTATCCCTAGACTCCTCGATATCCTTGAGCTGGGAGGCTGCGAAGATCCTTTTCCTTTGTCGCAGTAGCTTATTCTCCTCCCTTCTTCTGGCTCGGTACTCTTCTTGCGCTGCCCTGGTTTTCCTCTGCAGCGCCTTTTGGTACGCCTCGTCGGTTGCTGCCTTTTTCTGCTCAAACTCGCCATCATACCACGGGTTTCATGTCGATGGTGGTAGGTACCCTAAGGTGGTTTCGGCTACTTCCAGAATGGCTGAGCGGCAATGCAGCCACATATTATTGGAATTTGTGTTCGACGTAGGCATACCGTAGAGTCTTTCGCTCAGCTGCTCCCTGTAGACTCTTGCTGTTACGAGGAAGTGGTTGGAGTCGACATTTGCCCCTCTGAATGTTCGCACATCTAGGATGTTTGACGAGTGCCTTGCGTCAATGAGCACATGGTCGACTTGGTTGGCGGTTCTACCGTCCGGAGATCGCCAGGTTGCTGTGTGGATTCGCTTGCGAAGGAATCTTGTGCTACTTATCACCGCATTACGAGCTGTCTCAAAGTCCGTGAGTCGGAAGCCGTTATCTGTTGTTCTATCGTGCAGGCTGTGCTTTCCAATTACTCCGCCAAGGGTGTTCTCCTTACTGATTTTGGCGTTGAGCACGATTTTTACATCGTACTCCGGACAAGCTCCGTAGGCGTTGTCCAGGAGGTCATAGAAGTCCTCCTTGATAGGTTCTTCAGCCTCGTCAATAGGGGCATGAGCACATATAAGGCTGATGTTATTAAATCTGCCTCTGATGCTGATCACAGCCAGGCGATCACTTATAGGTTTAAAGTCGATAACCTTCGACCTTAAGCGCTTTCCCACGACAAATCCGCATCCCAGTAAGTGCAATCTTTTGTGACAGCTGTAATAAATGCCGCAATTTTTCTTCCTAATCATACCGTTTCCTATCCAGTGTATTTCCTGGACCGCAGTAATATCCGCCTTGTACTGCGTGAGGATTCCTTCTAGTTTATGAGCAGCACCGGGAGTGTACAGGGTTCTGACATTCCAGGAGCACACTCGCAAATCGTGTTCATATTTCGTGCGTTGTCGACGTCGAGTATCCGTCCGTGTATCCGAGGCATCATGTTCGTTCATAACTTTGTTTTTTTTTTACGTGGGCGGATTGTTAGCCCGCCGCACAACTGCCATTCTGCCATATGGAGGCCATGCCCTCCATATAAAATTGATACCCGATTATAAATATGATTTAGTTGAAAGATGTAATGTTTTATATCACGTCTCTGTACTACCTCGTCTTCTTCTTCTTCTTAATGTGCGCTACAGGTCGGGGTGAACCTGGGCCCCAACCAACATGCCCCTCCAACTAGCTAGCCTTTTCAATTGCCGCACACACAGTGGGCTGAGGTCCCCTTCCACCTGCGTGCGCCATCTCAAGTGCGGCCGTCCTCTGCTTCTTCGTCCCTCGGGGTTGGATTCAAAGACTCTCCGGCCTGGAGCTGCGGTGTCCATTCTCTCGAACCGACCAAGGGCCTCCTCATCCGCTTTTTATAGTGTCCATGCTTCTGCGCCCTACAACAGGACCGGGATGATAAGGGTCTTATATAGAGTTAACTTTGTCGTTCGGGAAAGGGCTCTATTACTCAGTTGCCTCCTGAGCCCAAAGAAACAGCGATTGGCAAGAGTGATTCCGCGTTTGGGAACTGATATCATTGTTCCAGGTCACTGCGGAGCCAAGGTAGCGAACCTCGAACTTATATCTGCCAATACAAACGTTCTGGCCAAGACGTCGGTGGTGAGCGTCCTGGCACGAGTACGATAACTTTGGTGCCAAAAATTGATAACGGCTTTTTGTAGAGGGATCAAAAACAAGCATTTTTTACTATGTGATGGGGGTCTATCTCGTCCCGTTTAGGAGGTAGGGGCAATTTAAAAAAAATGACTAGGGAAAAAAATTTAAGTTAAATTATTTGTGTCAACAGTTTTTGAAAAATTCGCATCCAAACTCAAAATTTGGATAAGAAAATTAAAAAAAAAAAAAATAGGAGCATTTAACTCAAAATTTTGAAATGAGGTGCTAAATTGAATTTTTGTGGTCAACGCTTATATCAATTCTGAATCGAACACAAGAAACCGGATGGTTTCATGTCTACAGTACTTTATTGTGGGTATTGCCGTTGTTTTCTATTATTTTTTTCCCCAATTTAAGTAATTTTTTTTTAATTGCCCCTACCTCCTAAACGGGATGGGATAGACCCCCATCACACCCCCATCAGAGAGGTCTCTTTTCTTGTGGATCGGACATACGATGCTGAGACTCCATTTCTCGGGCATGCTTTCCTCTGACCATATCTTACAGATGAGCTGGTGCATGCCCCTAAAGAGCTCAGTAGACAGTCCGTCTGCGCCAGCAGCTTTATTAGACTTAAGCTTTGATATGGCAATCTTAACTTCGTCGTGCTATGTATAATAAGGTTGATTCGAACTATGCTTACTCTGCGGTCTCCGTCGATTAGAAATGGATCATTCTGCCTGACAGCGGTATATTGACTAACATCGCCGTTATACAGTCTGCAGAAGTGGTTTTTCCATATTCTCTGCATCGACTGCGATTCTAAACTTCGGATGCAGAGCTTTTCAGGGCTTATTTGCAAAGGCTCCACTGCTATTCTATTGACAGCGTGGAGGATTGAGGTGTATTGGAGAGCTTAAAGGAGACGCGATCGGTAAACGCACAAGCGGTTTCTGGCGATAGTAGCCTTCCGACATCATAACTTTGTATTCTTACTCTACTCCGCTGCGTTCGTGATATCCGTAAGCGGTTATGTCCGCTTTATAGCGGTCTAGGGCATCCGGAAGTTGTTCGGCTACACGTGGTCTGTTTAGGGACCTAACATTCCACGTACAAAGCCGAAGATCATTGTCATTTTTTCGTTTTTTGCAAGGGTCGTCAATATAAATCCGGTCCGTTATATCCGAGGCTTGTTGTTGTTTCGGAGTTTGAGGTTTTTTTACGGAGACGGCTTACTAGGCCGTAGCCCAACCGACTAATCCTGTTTTTTTGGTGCAGGAGACTCGCCATTCGCCCTGCCCCGTCTGCAATTTCCATAGGAAATCTCCAGATGGCACCACGAGGAGATGGGGATGGGACTTACTAACAGTGCCGCAAGAGGTTCGACTGCAGTGGCTCTTCTCGCTTTTTAGCAGGCCAGCATCCGTCAGATAGATGCTACCCCTACGAGGCCTTTGTTGGTCCTTTGCCATCTCTGTACTACTACTGTTGTAAATTCCGCGATAATAACCAATAAAGAATTCAAGTTGTCTTGGACAGATTCAATTCTGATACTCACTTTGTAAATGCTGGTGTTCCCCAGGGCTCCGTCTTCTCTCCAACACTCTTTCTCATTTTTATAAATGCCGCTTCTAATCCAATTCACTCCTTCGCTGAGGACATTGCCCTTAGCTTCTAATATTCGTTCAATATTTTACGACCCTGCGCTTCGGTGGTAGATAGTGAGCGGGTGGGAGCGTATGTTAAGCTTATTCAATTCCGATATAGACAGCATCATCCAATGGGGTAAAAACAATAGAGTGGAATTGAATGCATCCAAAGCACAATGCTGTCTCCTGTCGTTAAAGCGTATAACTAACCCGCAGCCATTATCCATGAATGGCACTTGCATCTCAGAAACCGAAAAGCTTTCCATCCTGGGTATGTGTGTTGGTCACAGTCTCAATTGGAACGACCACATATTCTGTGTCGCCCAGAATGCTACGAAATGCCTAGACTTCTTATACAGATGCAAGAAATATTTCTCACCCTTAGATCCGGCTTCAATCTATAAGGCGTTCATTCGCCCCATATTAGAGTTTAACGCTCATGTCTGGTCCGGTGATTCCAAGACCTCATCGCGCGACAAAATGTTACCAAAACATTAGACTCGCTGGAACATTGCAGGAATGTTTCCTGCCTCTCCCTGTTTTATCGTTACTTCCACCAAAAATGATCTGATGAAATAGCCAGGTGCATTCCGCCCCCTCAAAATTTCTCCCGCAACACACGTCTCTCTAGTTATGCTCACCAATATACCCTGCAGCCCGTTTTCGGACGTACCGCCAAATATAAGGAATCCTTTGGCCGTACTCATCATAGCGGTGCAGAGACGAACCATAGTTCTGAAAAAGTTACTTTCGGAGGATTATCAAAGTTGATTCGTGAGATTACCTTGGAATCGTTGTGTAGTAATTTTGCGACAAACTTAATTTGCTTTCTTTTTGTATACAAATCCCCGGAACTTTCGTGATGAAGTTGATGATTGCATTCGGCCTTCTCAAAAGAGGAAATTACGTTTTCTAAGCTAGCAGAGTACTGAAAAGTCACACAGTTCGTGTAAGCTTCCATGGTCGGCCTGTTTTAACGTTATGGCTGTTTAAACTCCGACATACTATTGGGTTAAAGACGACAGTATCCTTGGAATATACAAATTGAAGGCAAGATTTACGTACATACACATGTATATGTAAGTATGTATCTATTTCTGGTGGGATAGAAAATATGTAATTGATTTTTGCGAAGACAATCTTTGAATAATCTTTGAATCTTTGAAAAATTTCCCAAGGCAACAAAACGATACACAAAACAAATTCAAATAATTCAAATACTCCGAATTAATCTCTGTTAGCGAAACGCCGTAAAAGGGATGATTGGAATGCAGATTTATCAATCTCAGCGGATTTATTTCCCAGTATAATAAGATTTCCTACATTATTGCGGTATTATACGAATTTCAACAACTGTCCCTATACTCATCCTGATGGTATACATTCAAACCAATTCATTTCCATTGTCCTCATTGAAGCGGCTTTTAGATGAAGGTCATGAATGATAAAAAATGACAGTGCTACAACGATTTAGCAAATCACCAAATTACATTTTCGGCAGTCCTGCAACGATTGGTTGTTGTGTTACAGATACAATGGCATTGAAATGGGACAATTATTATTCGGCTTTCTGTCCTTTAGATCATTTTTTCAGTATATTGTCAAACACGTTAACATCGCTTCTAGTGTGTTCTAGTCGCTAAAAATCCGCTCGTTTTTGTTCCTGATCCGACGATGTTAAAAATCGTTCATCATTACAATGTATTCATTGGTACAAATGCATATATGTTTCTTACAGTGAATTTTATCAAAACCTTTCATTTCATTTATAGTAGAATTGTGGCCGGACAGGACTTTAAAATAAATTGGCATATTCTAAAGCAAATGCAATTCAAGGACAGATATAAAGTTGCGTATCAGACTACGAATTTGTAGGTATCATCGTAAGGAGCGCTACATGAATAACATGTTGACATAAGATGAGCTCCAGCAACATCAGTGATAATACTTCTGCTTTACTAATATGGATATGTTTCATAACTCGCACATAATAACCACCACTACTCATATGTATGCGTACTCCTGAAAAGCATATTCCATAAGACAGAGTTCAGTTCCAACTAGCTTCTATGTACATAAGTAGCGACATTTCTTTACGGCTATGCAGACGAATTCGAATTTATTCATATACAAAATAAATGCTAGATTTTGGATAGTGTATGTATGTAGAAAAAGTTTCTTGAGACTCAAGCAGGATTTAATATTGTGAAAAACATAGGAATAATAAAAATGTCTAGTTATATGAAGAGCACCGTGGCGCAGTGGGTAGTGATTTGGCCTCTGACGCCGATGACACGGGACCGAATCCCGACACAGCCATGTCATCGAACGTGTTTTTCACGGTGTTTCACCTCAGCCGGGTTCTGACTAAACCCCCTGTAGTAAAATTGTCCCTGCCCAATCCAAGTTGACACACAGCCTCCGCGCGACCTCCCCTGGATAGCTGGCACCCGCCATGTAGTGAACCAATGCGTGCAGCGACCCGATCCTCTGCTCCTGGGGAAAGAGGAACCTGGCCCTCTAGGTTGGGGGCTGCGCTCGGGGTTAACATCCCTATCGCATAAAACCAAAGCTTGTTCAGAGACAACTAACAGCCTCGGTTACGGACGGATTACATGTTGACGACCCCCGCAAACGCCTAAAAGAAAACGAATTCCTGATCTGCACCTGGAACGTTAGGTCCCTCAACAGACCAGGTGCAGCCGGACAACTGGTCAACTCTTTGGACTGCTATAAGGCAGACATTACCGCGCTCCAAGAAGTGCGATGGGATGGGCCAGGCAAAAAGCGGATGAAAAACTGTGATATCTACTACGGAAACTGCTACAGAGAATATAAACAACGCTTATTCGGATGCGGATTTGTTGTTCGAGGCAGACCCAAGAAAAAAGTCTTAAGCTTCCAGTATGTAAGCGAACGCCTCATAACAATCCGCATTAAGACCAATCTCGGCAATATAAGCTTATTATGTATCCACGCCTCCACAGAGGAGAAAGATGTCCGACATAAAGACGACTTCTATGATCTCCTAAGCAGAACATATGCGCAATGTCCCAGCTATGACACCGAAATCGTTCTAGGAGATTTCAATGCGAAGCTGGGTAAGGAAGCTTTCTTTGAACAGGTCATTGGAAAGCACAGCCTACACAACACCAAGTCAGAAAACGGACTAAGGCTAGTGGACTTTATGGCGGGACATAATCTGGTAGTATCAAGTACACGATTCCCACACCTCAACATCCATAAGGGGACCTGGCGGTCTTTCGATCAATCGACAACCAACCAAATTGATCATATTGCGATCGACGGCAGACACTCCTCCAGCATCCTAGATGTCCGAACCTTTCGAGGAGCCAACATCGACTCGGATCACTACCTTGTTGCAGCCAAGGTACGGATGCGAATTTCTTGGAACCAACGGAGTCGGGTAAGAACACCAAAACTTAACGTCGGAAAGCTGCAATCGCAGGAGACCGCCAGGACCTTCGCCGATCAAGTCTCCCTCAAGCTCTTTCAGGTCCCGATGCAATCTGCAGGAACCATAGAACAGGAATGGAGTCGTTGTCAGAAAGCCATTAGAGAGGCCGCCTCAGATATACTCGGTTTCGAGCCACCACCGTCGAGAAACCCCTGGTTTGATGATGAGTGCAGACAGGCCCATGTAGAGAAACAGAATGCGTACATGGCCACATTGCATCGACGGACGAGAGCTGCCCGCGAGCTCTATGAACAGAAAAGGAGGGAGGAGCATGCGCTTCTGAGAAGGAAAAAGAAGGAACACGAGAAGCGCGAGATCGAGGAAATGGAGAGATGCTACTGCAGGAACGACGTTCGAAAATTTTACCAGAAAGTAAAACGAACATGCCAAGGCTATAAGCCAGAGCAGAAGCCTGCAGGGATGAGCACGACCAACTAGTAGTGGAGTCACAATCGATGCTGAGATTGTGGAATGACCACTTCTGCAGACTGTACGCCGATGATAGTCAAAATGCCGCCGTCAGGCAGAGCGAATCGTTCACAATGGACGAATACGAAGGAGAATCCCGTCCACCCGAGCTAAACCTAAACGATGTTAAGATAGCGATATCGAAACTTAAGTCTTATAAAGCTGCTGAGGCAGACGGACTCCCCACGGAACTGGTTAAAGCAGCTGGCGATGAGCTGGTCAGGAACATGCACCAACTCAACTGCAAGATATCGGAAGAACGCATGCCCGATGAATGGAATCTCAGTATCGTTTGCCCGGTCCATAAGAAAGGAGAACCCTATGACTGCGCCAATTACAGAGGGATAAGCCTCCTGAACATCGCGTACAAGATCCTCTCTGCCGTATTGTGTAAGTGCCTGAAACCGTTCGTGGACAATCTGATAAGTTCCTACCAGTCTGGTTCCAGGCCAGGAAAATCCACGATAGACCAAATATTTACACTACGGCAGATCCTGGAGAAGATCCATGGATTCCAGGTCGACACGGACCATCTTTTTAAAGCCGCGCATGACAGTGTTTATAGATACATGCTATACAGAGCCATGTCATGTTTTCACATTCCTGCCAAACTCGTCAGACTATGCAGGATGACTATGGAGAACTCTCGCTGCTCCATTAAGGTCGGAGGTGAACTAACCGACCCCTTTAATGTTAAAAAAGGTTTTAGACAGGGTGACGCACTGTCATGTGATTTCATTAACATTGTTCTTGAAAAGATCGTGCGGGACTCTGTGGCCAATACAAGAGGTACGATTTACTTCAAGTCCACACAATTGCTTGCCTACGCAAATGACATTGACGTTATTGGACGGACAAAGCGAGACGTCAATGAGGCGTTCGGAAGCATTGAAGAAGAAGCGGCTAAAATGGGTCCAAGAAAGACGCGCAACACCGACGTCTTAGTCAGAACGTCACTTTCGGTAGTTTTTTTTTTTTGTTTTTGAAGTAGTCAAGGACTTCCTCTACCTTGGCTCGATTGTAACAAGCAGCAACGACACCAGCACTGAGATAAAACGCAAAATAACTCTTGCCAACCGCTGCTTCTTCGAGCTCAAGAAGCAATTGAGTAGTAGAGCCCTCTCTCGTAAAACTAAGGTATCCCTCTACGGCGCTGAGGCTTGGACGTTATCGAACGCGGATGGAGAGGCTCTTGGCCGTTTCTAGAGGAAAATTCTGCGTGCAATCTTTGGTCCCGTTTGTGTAAACAGAGAGTGGAGGAGGATATTCAACCAAGAACTGTACGGGCTGTACAGCGACATCGGCCTAGTTAGACGTCTTCGGATCCAACATCTAAGATAACTAGGCCATGTAGGGCGAATGGACAACAACGCTCCGACCCGAAGAGCCTTCGACTCCAACCCCGAGGAACGACCGCATTTAAGGTCGCGCGCACAGGTGGAAAGGGACCTCAACCAACTGGGCGTGCGGCACTGGAAGCGGCTGGCCAACGATCGGGCCGGCTGGAGAGGCTTGTTGTTTGAGGTCCTGGTTCACCCCGAACTGTAACGCCATCAAAGTAAGTAAGTAAGTAGTCTAACATACCCTACCCTACGCTATGTATACATTAGTCGACCTGGGTCAGAACAGTGTATAGTTCTTCAAAGGTTAAGCTAGAGGACCCGATTATGCGACGCAAATGTAGTTTTACTGATTTAATGCCCGTCTCCCATAACTCACCAAAGTGTGGAGCAGAAGGAGGAATGAAATGCCATGAGATTCCATTCTTAGCAAGAGCGGAAGCGATGGTATCGTTATGAGGTTTATTCATAACTAGTTTGTGCATCTCAGTTAAACACCGACGGGCCCCTGAAAGTTAGTACCATTGTCACGGTAAATATTGGCAAATTTGCCCCGATGAGAAACAAATCTTCTTAAAGCTGCGACGAATGCACCAGTGGTAAGGTCACTAACCATTTCGAGATGTACAGCTTTCGTAGAGATACAGACAAATAACGCAATGTATGCCTTCGACAATTTCGGCTTCCGAGTCTGAGATGATTTAACTGTCAATGGACCAGCGTAGTCGCAACCGATGTTCAAAAATGGCCGGCTAGGTAGAATGCGTTGTGTCGAAAGATCGCCCATGATCTGTTGACTCGTTAGCTTGCGCTGCATAAACAACTGCTTACATCTGTAAATAATTTTTTGGATCAAGTTACGGCTACCCAAAATCCAATACTGCTGTCGAACGAAGGTAAATGTCTCGGATGCTCCGGCATGTAAATAGCGTTGATGGATATCTATTATTATAAGAGATGCTACATTATTATTGTTTGGTATTATGACAGAATGTTTTATGTTATAAGACACGGCTGCGTGTTTGATGCGTCCTCCTACGCGAATAAGTCCATCGCTGTCGAAAAATGCCGCTTATCTCAACAGCCTTGATTTCGAAGTTAGCTGATGGTTGGCTGCACAAATTTTAGGATGACTAGTGTAGCAGCTTTGATTTCTGGAAATCTCAATCCCTGGGTAACTTGCTTAGACCTGTGTTGCCGACAGTTTGAAATAAAACGGAGATAGAAAGCAACTATCCTTTGCAAACGATTCCAAGAAGAGATTTTGTCGATCAAGTTCTGAATAACACGTCCATCAATCGACGTGACGAGTGCATGCCTGAAACCTTGCCTTTCTTCACCTTTTAGGGCTGCCATTGCCGCGCTTATAGAGAAGCTAGATTCGGCCCAGTTGTCTTCCGAGAAGGACAACCTAGCTGGACCACTCCACCACAGATTATTTCCTGAAAGATTGGAAGGAGTAACTCCGCGCGAGGCACAATCAGCCTGGTTTAACTGAGACTTAATATAGTGCCACGAGAATTGTGGTACAGTTTCAAGAATAGCTGCAGTACGGTTAGCCACGAGTGTTGTCCAGCGGCGAGGGGGTGATGAAAGCCAATGCAATACAATTTCGGAATCGCACCAAGGGATTGAAATAGGTTTGATCGGAGCCACTTTAGTCTTGGCTGCAACGATAGCGATATTAAAATTTTGCAGCGAGCGTAAACTACGGCGGCGTAGGCTTCCGAAGGCGCATCCGAAAAGCCGTGAAGCTCTAGAAAATCACCATACGGAAACACATTTCGCGAAATGCAAATTCGTTTAAAATATGGAAGTTGTTGGCGATAGGAGATCCATCGTTCTGAGAGGCTGGACGGTAACCGATCATCTCAGTAAATTTTTAAATCGGATGACCAGAGCTCCTGAAACATTATTTTGAAAAAGATAACCGAAGGAGCTAGTAATCCGAGTGGGTCGAAAATTCGAGATATTTCGGAGAGCAGCTGTCGCCTTGTTGGAGAGAAGCACGGTTTCAACGGAACCATGCGCTAAAGGAACAAATCAGTAACTGGATTCCAGTACATACCTAACACCTTTATAAACCATTCTGAACTTTCCGGGTCGACGAAGGAGTACTCGCAATCATTCGGTGATTGCTTAGCGAGAAGAGCCCAACAATTAAAGCTCCATTTCCGGAGATGCATGTTCGCTTCAGGTAGGAGCGCGATTAATTCTGACCAAAACTCCAGCAACGTTTCCACGGGGCTTGTTCCCGTCATAACATCGTCTACATAAGCAACGTTGAGAAGGATTCGAGTAGCGTTTGGGTATTTCGATTTTTAGTCTTCTGAAATTTGCTTCAGGACGCGAACCGACAAAAAGGGTGCAGAAACGGTAGCCTATGTCACAGTTTTCAGATGATAGTGTTGAATTTCATCACTGGGATTTTGACGCCATACAGTGCGTTGATAGTCAATGTCTTCATCGCGAACCCAGATTTGGCGAAACATGTGGAGTGGGTTTTGAATTTGATCGGGACGAATGAGTTGCATATGACCGAGGTCCTGATACTCTTGCATGAACCAACAATAAAGGTTGTGCAACCGAGAATTATGTTTAAATAGACGTTCCACGGAATGCTAACGCGGGATCGCGGATTGTAAGTATGATGTACTCCAGTCGCTGGTTGAAAACGTACTGATTTATTTTATTAAATTACATATTATATAAGAGGGCGCCGTGGCGCAGTAGTTAGTGTGTTGGACTCTGGCGCACGATGAGCGCGTTCGGATCCCGATAACACCAACGTCATCGAATGTTTATTTCGCGGCGTCCCTCCTCGGCGGGGTACTGGCAAAACCCCCCGTAGTATAACTTGCCTGGAAAAAGCTTCCCGACTCAAGCCGTTCGGAATCGGCATTAAACTGTAGGTCCCTTTCACCTGTGTGAAAAAGAAATCACACACAACATGGGTGATTGAGAGAAGCTTGGCTCTGGCTTTCATGGGCTGTAACGCCACCAAAGAAGAAGATTACATAAGCCTGACAACGAATAGCTTCGCTTACTGACTAAGAGATGGTGCTGCATCACAACTCCCTTCCTAAGTTATAACCTAACACACACAAAAAGGTTATATTTAATTTCATAATTAATTCATTTAATTTTATGACAATAAAAGAAATACACATACATAGTACTATTTTAAGCTTTTGTGTTTCTCTTCTACTTCACAAATTAAGTGTATACTGTTCTAAGTTATTCTACGTAATTTAAACGTTTTAATGGTCCTACATTAGTTGGTCGAGAATCAGTCCCTTCCAAGATTTCCGAAGTAATAGCTTGTGGAACTGCGTCGGCCCCAGGCGCCGCGGCTACTCCTGCGATATTATCACTGACTTCTGATATACGTGGACGAACTTGATCCTCGTTTAACGATGTCTCGATATTGTTTTGGTTATCATTAGGGGTTCCGGGAATCATTTGACTTAAGTGTATTTTAATAGTTTTGTTGTTGTGAGTGAGTAAGATTGCGGTCCAACAGGCTCTTTAGCCATTTCTTTTTGCCATTTTGCCTTATTCGGATTTGAATGATCACGAACAAAAACTTGTTCCCCGATTTCGAACGTCGAGTTTCTCTACCCTTTATGATGCTTTATGTTCGATAACTGACTCTCTAAAATTTTACCTTTTACTAATGGCGTTCTAAGCACACTGAAACGATTTTTTAATTCCCTTCCTAAAAACAATTTAGCAGACGTTTCACCCGTGGAACAATGTTTACTTACTTACTTATCAGGCCTGCGATCCATGGAGGATCTGAGCCTGAGCTATAGCTGCCTTCCATCCTTGACGGTCCCGGGCACGCTGCTTCCAGTTGTCAAGACCAAGGTGTCTTACATCCGCGATTACTTGGTCTTTATACCGGAGGTTCGGTCTTCCTCTTCTTCTCGAACCAGGAGGCTCGGAGTCGAAGACCCTCTTAGCTGGAGCGTTGATGTCCATGCGCTCGATGTGGCCGAGCCAGTGTAGTCGACGGGTCCTTGCCTTCCGGACTACATCCACATCTTGGTACAGCTCGTAGAGTTCGCGGTTGTGTCTTCTTCTCCATTCACCTTCCTCACAGACAGGACCAAATATCCGGCGCAGAATTTTTCTTTCGAAAGAACCCAAAATCAGCTCCGCTGTCCTGCTTATCGTCCAGCTTTCGGCTTCGTACAGCAAGACTGGCAGAATGAGCGTTTTGTAAAGCATGACTTTGGTCTTTCGAGTGAGGAGTTTTGACCCCAGTTGTTTGGACAAGCCGAAGTAGCAGCGGTTGCCAAGGGCGATTCTACGCCGGATCTCCACTGTGGTGTCATTTGTGGAGTTTACGCTTGCCCCGAGGTAGACAAACTCCTTAACTACCTCGAAATTGTAGCTGTCAATTGTTATGTTTTGTCCCAGGTGGTGAGCGACGGATTGGTTTTTGCTTGACAGCATGTATTTCGTTTTGTCCTCATTGATCTTGAGACCAATTCGTTTCGCCTGTTCTTCAATCGCCGTGAATGCTTCCACAATGCCACGGCGAGAACACGCGATGATGTCGATATCATCCGCGTATCCTAGCAGCTGGATGGACTTGTAAAAGATAGTGCCTTCCCTGTTGACGCCTGCCCGTCGCACTATCTGCTCCAGCACCAGGTTGAAGAAGTCACATGACAGCGCATCTCCTTGCCGAAATCCGGTGCATGTTTCGAATGGTTCCGAGGTCCTAGAACCGAGTTGCACGGTGCATCGCGTGTTTTTTAGCAAGGCGCGACACAACTGGATTAGTTTTACCGGGATCCCAAATTCGGCCATCGTCCCAAACAGTGCTTCACGATGAATGCTGTCGTATGCGGCTTTGAAATCGATGAAAAGATGGTGTGTATCGATTTGAAACTCGTTGGTCTTTTCCAGGATTTGTCGAAGTGTGAAAATTTGGTCTATAGTTGATTTGCCGGGCCGGAAGCCGCACTGGTAGCTGCCGATTAGTGCGGTGCAAAATGGTTTTAGACGTTCACACAATACGCTGGACAGGATCTTGTATGCGACATTGAGCAGGGATATACCTCTATAGTTCTTGCAAGAGGCAGGATCGCCTTTTTTGTGGATGGGGCATATAGAGCTGGTATTCCAGTCGTCGGGCATGCTCTCATCTTCCCAAATTCTGCAGATGATCTGGTGCATGCTCCCTACCAGAACATCGCCGCCAGCCTTGAAGAGCTCTGATGGCAAGCCATCTGAGCCTGCGGCTTTGTTGTTCTTCAGCTTCTGAATAGCTGTGCCGACTTCTTATATGCTGGGTGGGAGGACTACTTCAGCGGCTGGAGTTGGGATTTCCTCGGTCCCTACCACTCTCTCTTGGTCATGCTCGTTAAGCAGCGGCTGGAAGTGCTGCTTAAATACATCCACTATTCCCTGCGGGTCGGTGGAACAATGTTTGGAGCACCTATAATCAAAAACATGGTAACAATTTTATTTAGATTCTTCTCTGAACCTGCTAAGCTTGCCGAAATAGACTTTTTAAAAGTTCTGATTAAATTTTCGGCTTGCCTGTTGGAAGCGGGATGACCAGGGGGAATTAACAAATGTTTTACATTATTTTTCGATAAAAATTCAGTAAACTCTTCCGACGTAAATTGGCTACTATTATCACTGACTACAGTATCTACTAAACCAAACCTACAGAAGGTTTCCCTTAACTTGGTTATAGTACAATGTGTAGTTATTTCTTTAGTTTTGAAAATTTCGATCCACTTGGAAAACGAATAGATAACTACTAAAAAGTGATAATTATTGATGGGACCCGCGAAATCGATATGAATTCGGGACCAGGCCGACTCAGTTAGAGCCCACGGAAACAAAAAAGCCTTTTCTGGTTTCGGGTGCGTGCTTTTACACGGAACGCAATTCGAAACTAGCTTTTCTATACACTGATCTAACTTAGGCCAGCAAACGTAGGAACGGGCTTATGCCTTAGTTTTAACAATGCCCAAGTGAGAACGATGTAATTCCATCAAAACCTCGTTACGCAATTTGGGAGGTATTACTACTCTGTAACCCCATAAAACACACCCATACTCGACTGAGAGCTCGTTGTTTTTATTTCTATAGGAAATGAAATCTAATCCTTCTAAGGAATCTACACAGCCTCTTTGAATGGCCTCACTTAGCTTGGATAATGGGGGATCACGCCTGGTTTTCGTTGCTATTAATTTGAAATTTAACTTTAAATTATAGTTTTTACTTATGTAATTAACATAACTGACGCCGTGGCGCAGTGGTTAGTATGTTGGAATCTGACGCACGATGACCGAGTTCGGATCCCGATAACACCGACGCCATCGAATGTTTATTTCGTGGCGTTCCTCTTGGCGGGGTACTGGCCAAAAACCCCGTAGTATACTTGCCGTGAAAAAGCTTCTCGACTCATGCCGTTCGGAATCGGCATTAAACTGTAGGTCCCTTTCACCTATGTGAAAAATAAATCACACACAACATGGGTGATTGAGAGAAGCTTGGCTCTGGTCCTTCATGGGCTGTAACGCCATCAAAGAAGAATTAAATAACCAAATTCGAAATCACCCTCTGCACTCGATTTTTGCTGCGGTATCCTCGATAAATGATCTGCGGGATTAACTGATCCTTTAATGTGGCGCATAGTATAATTAAAACCCGATAGAATAAATGCCCATCTTTGTATACGAGCGGCTGCCATCACCGGCAAGCCTCTATTTTCCCTAGAAGAGACTTATGATCTGATTCTAAAATAAAATGATTTCCCAATAAATATTGGCGTAGTTTTGTAACGCTAAAACCGATTGCCAATGCCTCTTTATGAATAGTACTGTAGTTTGTTTCTGCCTTGTTTAAAGAACGTGAAAAAAAAGGCAATAGGTTTTCGAGATCCATCCTCATACAGATGGGACGAAATACCGGCTACTGCCACATTTGAAGCGTCGGCCGACAAAATTATTTGCTGATAAGCATCAAAATGAGCTAACATTTGATCTGACGTAACTTCTTTCTTAAGGTTTTCATACGCTTCTTGACATAACCTTGTCCATTTATACTTTACATCTTTTCGAAGCAATGCATGCAAGAGGGCCATCTTATGAGCAAAATTATTTATAAATTTGGAATAATAATTTAACTTTCCCACAAATGACCTTAGCTCTGAAATATTTTGTGGCTCTTACTTACTTAGGTGGCGCTACAGTCCGTGGTGAACCTGGGCCTCAACCAACAAGCGTCTCCAGCCGGCACGGTCTTTGGCCAGCTGTTTCCAGTGCCGCACGCCCAGTTGGTTGAGGTTCCTTTCCACCTGCGTGCTCCACCGTTAATGCGGCCGTCCTCTGCCGCGCCTTCCTTCCGGGGTGAATTCGAAGACTCTTCGGGTCGGAGCTGTTTTTTCCATGCGCTCTACATGTCTTTGTATTTCTTACACACCGGTAAAACCGGATAGCACAGTTCCCGTAGCAAACCGTACGCTTCCAACCCCACGGTTCTTAATAAAACTGAAGCCTGTATCCGGTCATCATCACACGAGGCTTCCACAAAATGCGACTCCAGAACCTCTCGCCAACTCCGCCAATTGTCCACACCAGGCCTGTATTCTCTAATTCCCATTGCCACAGAGTAATTGCCCATGACCACGCTGTCGTTCACCGCCACCTTGCTGTCTTTTGTATTACAAAAAAAAATACGTTGGGGTTTATCCTCGTCGCCAATATGATGTTCTCCAGTCGCTGGGTGAAAACGTACTGATCCATTTTATTAAATTATATATTACATAAGCCTGACAACGAATAGCTTCGCTTACTGACTAAGATATGGTGCTACATCACAGTAAGGTGTTTTTAAAACTGGGATGAGGGGTTTTAAATGGAAGTGAGATGATGTATTTCCCATCTTCTGAGCGGCTAAATGCTTTTTGAAAGTATTCATCAGCGGGATCATTCAAAATGTTGTTGGTGTTAGTAGTCGAAACCTCTTCAATCTCCCAAGATCGCTGTAGAAGAAAATCTAGGTCAATCGTTGCGTGAAGTGACGTTGACTCCCGACGATCGATCGTCATATCGACTAACTCTCCCGTAACCGCCCAACCAAACGATGTTTTTTGTACTATAGGGGATCCTTGGGGTTCAAGAAGTTGGTCGGCTTTCAAAATAGCCCAGACCTTATCGGCTTCCAACACCACACCGACCGCATTGGAATTATTAAAATTTGCGTCAGCACGCACGCCCAGTTGGTTAAGGTCCCCTTCCACCTGCGTGCGCCACCGTTAATGCGGCCGTCCTCTGCCGCGCCTTCCTTCCGGGGTGGATTCGAAGACTCTTCGGGTCGGAGCTGTTTTTTCCATGCCCTCTACATGGCCTAGCCGCCTTAGACGCTGTATCCGTAGACGTCGTACGAGGCCGATGTCGCTGAACAACCCGTACGGTTCTTCGTTAGATCTTCTCCTCCATACACCGTTTGAACAACCGGGACCGTAGATAGTACGCAGAATTTTCCTCTCGAAATGACCAAGGGCATCTTCATCCGCTTTTGTTGAGGTCCAAGCCTCTGCACCGTAAAGGAGGACTGGGATGATTAAGGTCTTATATAGTGTCACCTTGGTTTTCCGAGAGAGGGCTCTACTTCCCAATTGCCTCTTGAGCCCAAAGAAACAGCGGTTGGCTAGAGGGATTCTGCGTTTTATCTCAGCGCTGGTGTTGTTGTCGCTGGTCATCAGTAAGCCAAGGTAGACGAACTCCTTGACCACTTCAAAGTCATATCCGCCCATGGTGACGTTCTGGCCAATACGTCGGTGTTGTCCGTTTCTTTTAGATGAAAGAATCTTAACCTTGAGATCCATCTTAGCCGCTTCTATCTCAATGCTTACAAAGGCCTCATTGACTTCTCGCTGTGTCCGTCCAATCACGTCAATGTCGTCCGCGTACGCAAGCAATTGCGTAGACTTGGAATAAATCGTACATACTGTGTTGACCAGTGACTCTTGCACGATGTTGAAAAAATTGCATGACAGCGCGTCGCCTTGCCTAAATCCTTTGTTAACATCAAAGGTCTCGGTTTGCTCATTACCGGCCTTAATGGAGCAGCGAGAATTCTCCATTGTCATCCTGCACAGTCGGACGAGTTTGGCAGGGTTGTTAAAACTAGACATGGCTTTGTATAATTCATCTCTAACACGCTGTCATAACTTGCAAATCACCTTGTTCCGACCATACCTTGCAAATGAGATGGTGCATGTTCCTTACCAGTTCATCTCCAGCCGCCTTAAAATGCTCAACAGACAGGCCTTCTGCGCCCGCGGCTTTATTAGACTTAAGTCTTGGTATCGCTATTTTGACTTCGTCTATATATATATAAATAACGTATGTGCATATAAGGGGAAAAAAATTGTAAGTTATTAGGAGTTTTTAAGTTGTTTAGTAAGAAACATTTTTGAGCTAAAATTTTATTTTTCCTAAAATGTTGTCTCAATAAAATAACGTACTCTTATAAAAAGTCTATGGACATATTGTATGAATGTATGTAGGCGTTACAGTCCATGAAGGACTTGAGCCGAGCTTCTCTCAATCACCCATGTTTACTACAGTTTATTGCCGGTTCCAAATGGCGAATTTCGAGAAGCTTTTCATGACTATTTTACTACAGGGGGTTTTGTCAGAACCCCGCTGAAAAGAAACACCGTGAAAAACACGTTCGATGACATGGCTGTGTCGGGATTCGATCCCGTCTCATCGGCATCAGAGGCCAACACACTACCCACTGCGCCACGAGTAATGTAAGGGAGAGCCAGTCGTGACTCGAAAGAAAACAACTATGATCTTTATTTTTTTTGATGTTTAATAATCCACTTTCCAACACCGAATGAATCTTAGTAACTAACTTAACAGTAGCTTAACCCTAAATTTTATTGTTGATATGGGAGGAATAGAATAGAGCGAGACGGCTTGTTTACATGCATGGCAACAGCTTGTCTATTGTCCAGATAGAGACATCGATAGCTCGATAGAGCTATCGAGGAGATAGCTGCTATTTTGGCAACGCCAGCCGGCTTGGCTTGGCTTCGCTTTTTCTGTTACTATGCATGTATACTATGGTGTGTATACTAAATGCATAGTAGCGTGGTTTATGGCCTGATAGATGGCTTGGCTTGGGTTTCTTGTTTAAGCATCATCGTTCTTGGATCTCTTCTGACAATAACTGGTTGCATGCATGTAACTCCTCCCTCCTTAAACGGGCGAATTTCCTTTTCCTTTTTTTTCCTATTTTTTTCTTTTTAACATTTATTTGTACAAAATTTAACGGTTTGACTAGTCTTGCTAAGTAAAAAAAATGTTTTTTTTTTTTATCGATAAGTATTTATAATTGAGTCTTAGCTCATATATAATATGAATAGAGCATGAAAATATAATGGTAACTTTTTCTATTGGAGGGCATGGGCTCGGACATACAGGGTAAAGTTGTTGATTGCTCTCAACCTGGCGAGATGCCAGCAACGATCCCTGTTTAAATGCCCGGGTCAAGTTGACATACGGCCTCCTCGCGGCGCCCTCTGGATAGCCTCTTCAACAACCGTTGGGAGGTGAACAAACGTATGCAGCGAAAAAAACCCCGACCAGAATGGCGGTTGTGCGGCGGGCTAACAATCCGCCAACGTAAAAAAACCCAAAGTTATGAATGAGCAAGATGCCTCGGATACGCGGACGGATACTCGACGACGACAACGCACGAAAAAGGAACACGATTTGCGAGTATGCTCGTGGAATGTCAGAACCCTGTACACTCCCGGAGCTGCTCATAAACTAGAAGGAATCCTCACGTAGTACAAGGCGGATATTACTGCGGTCCAGGAAATACGCTGGATAGGAAACGGTATGATTAGGAAGAAAAATTGCGACATTTATTACAGCTGTCACAAAAGGTTGCACTTACTGGGATGCGGATTTGTAGTGGGAAAGCGGTTAAGGTCGAAGGTCATCGACTTTAAACCTATAAGTGATCGCCTGGCTGTGATCCGCATCAGAGGCAGGTTTTATACCATCAGCCTTATATGTGCACACGCCCCTACCGACGAGGCTGAAGACCCTATCAAGGAGGACTTCTATGACCTCCTGGACAGCGCCTACGGAGCTTGTCCGGAGTACGATGTAAAAATCGTGCTCGTGGACTTCAACGCCAAAATCGGAAAGGAAAACACCCTTGGCGGAGTGATCGGAAAGCACAGCCTCCACGATACAACAACAGATAACGGCTTCCGACTCGCTGACTTTGCGACAGCTCGTAATGCGGTGATAAGTAGCACAAGATTCCCTCGCAAGCGAATCCACACAGCAACCTGGCGATCTCCGGACGGTCGAACCGCCAACCAAATCGACCATGTGCTCATTGACGCAAGGCACGCGTCAAACATCCTGGATGTGCGAACATTCAGAGGGGCTAATGTCGACTCTGACCTCTTCCTTGTAGCAGCAAGATTCAGAGCTCGACTGTCCAATGTCAGAAAGCTGCACCAGCCCATCAGGAGGAGGTTCGACATTGGGCGCCTGAGCACACCGGAAGTTGCAAGAGTCTACAGGGAGTAGCTGAGCGAAAGACTCTACGGTATGCCTACGTCGAACACAAATGCCAATAATATGTGGCTGCATTGCCGCTCAGCCATTCAGGAAGTAGCCGAAACCACCTTAGGATACCTACCACCCCCGACAAGAAACCCGTGGTATGAAAAATGCAGCAACCGGCGAGGCGTACCAAAAGGCGCTGCAGAGGAAAACCAGGGCAGCGCGAGAAGAGTACCGAGCCAGAAGAAGGGAGGAGAAGAAACTACTGCGACAAAAGAAAAGAATCTTCGCAGCCTCCCAGCTCAAGGATATCGAGGAGTCTAGGGATAGACATAAAATACGAGCCTTTTACAAGAAAGCCAAAGGCCCTGCAGGAGGCTTCAAAAAGGGCACCCTGGCTCTTCGAAACTGCGAGGGTAATCTTGTCACCGACCCGCAGGGAATAGTGGATGTATTTAAGCAGCACTTCCAGCAGCTACTTAATGAGCATGACCAAGAGAGAGTGGTAGGGACTGAGGAAATCCCAACTCCAGCCGCTGAAGTAGTCCTCCCACCCAGCATAGAAGAAGTCGGCACAGCTATTCAGAAGCTGAAGAACAACAAGGCCGCAGGCTCAGATGGCTTGCCATCAGAGCTCTTCAAGGCTGGCGGCGATGTTCTGGTAGGGAGCATGCACCAGATCATCTGCAGAATTTGGGAAGATGAGAGCATGCCCGACGACTGGAATACCAGCTCTATATGCCCCATCCACAAAAAAGGCGATCCTACCTCTTGTAAGAACTATAGAGAGAGCATACAAGATCCTGTCCAGCGTATTGTGTGAACGTCTAAAACCATTTTGCACCGCACTAATCGGCAGCTACCAGTACGGCTTCCGGCCCGGCAAATCAACTATAGACCAAATTTTCACACTTCGACAAATCCTGGAAAAGACCAACGAGTTTCAAATCGATACACACCATCTTTTCATCGATTTCAAAGCCGCATACGACAGCATTCATCGTGAAGCACTGTTTGGGGCGATGGCCGAATTCGGGATCCCGGTAAAACTGATCCAGTTGTGTCGCGCCACGCTAAAAAACACGCGATGCACCGTGCAACTCGGTTCTAGGACCTCGGAACCATTCGAACATGCACCGGATTTCGGCAAGGAGATGCGCTGTCATGTGACTTCTTAAGCCTGGTGCTGGAGCAGATAGTGCGACGGGCAGGCGTCAACAGGGAAGGCACTATCTTTTACAAGTCCATCCAGCTGCTAGGATACGCGGATGATATCGACGGCGTGTTCTCGCCGTGGCATTGTGGAAGCATTCACGGCGATTGAAGAACAGGTGAAACGAATTGGCCTTAAGATCAATGAGGACAAAACGAAATACATGCTGTCAAGCTAAAACCAATCCTTCGCTCACCACCTGGGACAAAACATAACAATTGACAGCTACAATTTCGAGGTAGTTAAGGAGTTTGTCTACCTCGGGGCAAACGTAAATTCCACAAATGACACCACAGTGGAGTTCCGGCGTAGAATCGCCCGTGGCAACCGCTGCTACTTCGGCTTGTCCAAACAACTGGGGTCAAAACTCCTCACTCGAAAGACCAAAGTCATGCTTTACAAAACGCTCATTCTGCCAGTCTTGCTGTACGGAGCCGAAAGCTGGACGATAAGCAGGACAGCGGAGCTGATTTTGGGTTCTTTCGAAGGAAAAATTCTGCGCCGGATATTTGGTCCTGCCTGTGAGGAAGGTGAATGGAGAAGAAGACACAACCGTGAACTCTACGAGTTGTACCAAGATGTGGATGTAGTCCGGAAGGCAAGGATCCGTCGACTACACTGGCTCGGCCACATCGAGCGCATGGACATCAACGCTCCAGCTAAGAGGGTCTTCGACTCCGAGCCTCCTGGTTCGAGAAGATGAGGAAGACCGAACCTCCGGTATAAAGACCAAGTAATCGCGGATGTAAGACATCTTTGTCTTGACAACTGGAAGCAGCGTGCCCGGGACCGTCAAGGATGGAAGGCAGCTATAGCTCAGGCTTAGATCCTCCATGGATCGCTGGCCTGATAAGTAAGTAAATAAGTAACTTTTTCTATTATTCATAAGTAGTTATGTATAGAAGAGTATTTTACATTAAACACTTTAAAGCATTTTAAATCGAGATAATTGTGAATATTAAGTAATGGGTATATTCATAATATGAATCCATTGTTATTTTATAGTTTAATGTATAAATTAATCTTAATTATTTTTTTTTTTTTTTTACGAAATTTGTCTTTCTGCATAAGTATTTTTAATAAAATTAAATACATTTTATTCATATATGGATGTATCTGTACAAAACATCATCGACAAATTTTCTGTTTATTGCAGGTACTCTTATATGTAGGTACTAGGTGTCCGTTCTCATCCCTGCAGGCTTCCGTTCTGGCTTTATAACCTTGGCATCTTCGCTTTATCTGTTGATAAAACTTTCGAACGTCACGCCTGCAGTAACACCTCTCCAAATCCTCCACCACGCGCTCCTCGTGCTCTTTCTGATTTGGTTAAAGTCACTTACACCTTCGGTGCTCAGAAACTTGTGATTTATGCCTTTTATAGACTTCATGATAAGAGTAAGGATGTTTTTGTGGAAGAGTTATCGTCCCTCTTGCGAGATGAACCTTCGAAAAATGTGTTCATTCTGGGTGATATGAACCTAGATATTCTACTCTCATCTACTATTACGGAAAAATATTTATCGTTGATAGCTGTTACCCGCGACTTCGTCCGCGTTTGCATACTTAGAGGTCAAATTTCCATGGTATAATTATAATTTTAATTATGTGTAATAAAAAACACAACATCAATACTATTTACTTCCTTTTTCTTTTTTGCTCAACTGAAACCGTTCAAATTAACTCCCGATCTTATTGTACTGTCTTTCAAATCGTATCTGATTGAAGTAAAAATTTTCTTGCGTCTCGAAAGATCATGAATAAAAAATACTCTGGCATATATATATAGCTTCCTTACCCGCAGCTTGGCTCGCGGGGCATTGGCTAGGGTCCAAGACATTGGTCACGGTATCGGGCATTGGTTAGGGTGTAACTCCAGTAGGGTCGTATTTTGATCTTTTCAAAGTATTTCCTTATAAACTATATTTTTTGTTTCTTTATTGGGTGGCACCAACATCACCAAGTTCTTAGGCAAACTTTTACGCGAGCAAGCTACGTAAAACTGTCCGTGGGAAAAGCAACCTTCCCTTAGATATATGCCAGCGTATTTCAAAGTTTGGCCCTGCGATTTATTAATCGTCATGGCGAAGCATATTTTCAGGGGGAACTGTAGTCTTTTGAAGTCGAATGGAAGATCATTGGGTATTAAAGGAATACGTGGAATTAACACTCTATCTCCTCGAGCACATCCGGTCAGAATAATAGCTTCGGTTAAATTTTTATGCATTGCTTTGACTTGTAACCTAGTACCATTACACAGTTTCGGTGGCTGTAGGTTTCGAAGTAGCATTACCGGTGTGCCCTTCCGCAAAATAAGCCTGTGGTATGGAATTCCCGGCGGTTTAAGCAAATTCAAAAATTCTCCGGGACAACAATCATGTTATCTGTTGATGGATGATAACCATTCCCTATTTTCATTAAGTTATCTGAAAATTTTGCAGCTGATATATCGTCTTTCAGATATACTCTCATATTTTTGGTAAGCTTGAGGATTTCTACTGACGGCCATAAAACAGATTTTTTCAGACAGGCTTTAATTTCATCAGCTCGGGTTCCTTTAGGTACCACAGGTAATGTTTGACGAAAATCTCCTGCCAATAGTACTGTCACACCACCCATCAGGTTCTTATTACTACGAATATCCTGTAGAGACCTATTGATAGCCTCAACGCTTCTCTTGTGGGCCATTGTAATTTCAGCCCAGACAATTATTTTAGTATTTTTTAATACCTCGGCCAGATTGCTTTGTTTCGATATACTGCATATAGGCGTCTCTATACGTGTAAGGTCAAGTGGCAACTTAAAAGCGGCATGCGCAATTCGACCACCCTCTAGAAGCGTGGCAGCGATTCCGGAAGACGCGACAGCTAAGGCGATGCTACGACCACTCCTTACTTTTGCTAAGATCAAGTTAATAAGGTAGGTTTTTCCAGTGCCAGCTGGAGCGTCTAGAAAGAAAAGTCGCCCCTCATTTTTCTCAACACTGGTTATAATTTCATCATACGCTAACTTTTGTTCTGCGGTTAATGTACCCTGATTTTCCATGACAAACCGGTCCAGAGCTTCAACGTCATAGTTAGTTTCCCTCAAGTATTGTACATTGCCTAAATCTTATGGTCTGTTTGGCTGCGGCAAGCCATATTCTTTGAGGCCACGTCCACCTAATGCCAAGACAATTTCTTCAATAACATATAAGCATTTATTGTACACTTCATCAGAAAACTGCTCAATATTATCTTTTTTTTGTCTTTCTACTTGTCGTTTGAAATCCTCAGATAAATATTCTTTGAATTTCTCCCATAAGCTTAGTGGATCTGATACTTGACAAAACACTACCATCATTGTAAACAGTTCGCGAATCCTTAATGGTGATTTACAAAGTACGGCCTCTTCCAGAGTGGCTTACCAGTGCTGAACGTCTTCAAGCAAGCCTAAACTCTTGCAAGCAGATTGAAAAGTCGGATATACCACATTATTTACCATTCTTAATGCTTCAAAAGAAGTTGGGCCACGTACTTCATGAAGCAACATACGGAGATAATAACACTCTGTATTATTGGGATGCACCGTGTACACTCTACCTAAAGCGTGGTCTTTTTTGACACCTGGCCATCCGTCAACGTCACATCCCCTTTTTCTTCGTTCAAATTTAGAATTTTTGTGCCAAACATAATATTTAGGTACATCTGGATATATTACAGTTTTTGCGAAGTCATCTATTTGACATAGTTTAAGAAAAGCTAAAAGTGTAGTTGGTGATGGATTGTTGACTATGTCGATGAGATTTTGTTTGTGAAAATATACCCTTTGACCGTTTTCTAAATGTACCGCAAGATGAAAAACTGTGGGAAAACGTTCATGAATAGGGAATCCGAGAATCCGCCACACGGCTTCTGAGCTGCTTATATATCTTCCACTTTCATACATTTTTACTTCGCCTTTTTTATTTTCGAGAGCGAACGTAGCCTGATCTGACCCTTTATTTACATACTTACAAACATATTTTATCGATTTTACCGAATTGCAATATTCAACATTTATATGTGCGTTAAAAGTTCTTGAAAGAACTGGATTATAAGGAACTATCCAACGGTTGTCCATACGTACTCCTTTTACGTTCACGGTAAAGCCGCCATCATCTGGGGAACGCCGTCTATACTGTGGATAGCCTTCGTCGCTAGTTTGAGTTTCACTAATAAATGGTTTCGGAAAATTCTTACTGCATTCGTTATTAATAATTGAAATCTCCACAAGGACCATGTACCATGTTAGATTTTACTATTTCGTACAATTTAGGATCTTTCTCTGGATCAGGTATTTCAGCGCAAATAACTTTATCAATAATGTCTGTAGAGATCCGATTAATAAGCCATAGTAGTATATGAATGTGTGGGAGACCACGTTTCTGCCATTCAACAGAGTACATGAAGCATCTTACTTCACCGAATATCTTACCTTTGGTCAACAGATTCATCATTTTTTTAACTTTAAGATGGAACACCCTAGCAATTAAATCGTGACGATCATGTGAAGTTTGACCGGAAAGCAAATTTCTTGTAATGTCGTCCCAGAGAGGGTTGCAGGTAAAAGTAATGAGAAGATCGGGGCGACCATTCAGAAAACAATATGGAATGTTGAAGCGTGCTTCGTAAATATCTCTATCAAATGAAACGTCAGAAAAATGAAAACACCAACCCAATTAAACAATGGTCACTCCCAAAGTATACGAAGATCCGCATAAAGAGGAGACGCTGAGAATAGTCGCAGCGAATACGATTTTTCATATGAACATTTACATCTCATTTTACCCCCTTAGTCGGATATTATACGATTCAATTCTCTCTCCCGAAACAGGAACATTTGAATAGAGAAGTGAGAAGCGTCCGGGGTAGGTGGTATTGCCTATACTGGGAATTAGATTCAATACTTTTACATTTCTCATTTCTCATTTTCTTTTTCTCTTTTTTTGCGAGTGTTTGTGCGGTGTCTCTCAGCATAACGTAAGATCCACAAACACAAAGACAAAATGGGGGCTAAGTGTCACTTTGTGGTGAGCTCACTATTGAATCGTGTAATGATTCATCGAATACGAACAGAGAGCCCAAAAGAGAAGAAACAAAAATTGACTCAAATAATTGAATCAAATAATACCTGACTTAGGAGTGGAATTTTGAAAAATCCTTTCTTAGCGGATATCTATGTCACTATTAGAATACACTGTCAAAATTTCAGCCTTATAGGTTCAGCGGTTTGGCCGGTGCGTTGTCTGTCAGTCAATTAGTCACGGAACTCTTTTATATATATAGATGTATGTGTATTACACATTTGAGTTTAAATACAAGTAGCTTAAATCGAAATAGTGTTATAAGCTTAAATAATAGGTATATAGTATGTGCATAGTCTAAATCATAGCTTTACGCATTGTTTGGTGACCATAGACGGATTTTTCTCTGCTTGGTTGGTTTGGTTCTACGTGAATAATCTCTACTCGTTAGCTTAGAATCGAATTCGAATTCGCCTGTTGGCTTCTGGTATTTATACGTTCTTTTTACAATTTGTCTATCTCGTTTTAATCCACATTTATCTTTGAAAAATGTTCTACCTTTTTCTTTTACATCCTTAACTATATAACGCGGTAAATGCTTTATGTTGTAAAATCCTAAATTTTTGACTAATTCTCGATTCTGAAAAGAATGTGGTTCAACTCGTGTCTCTTTTATTTTGTTTATGTGTTTTTCCTTATTTTCCTGTAAGCATTGTTTCAATTTTTCCCACTCCGATTTGTCGAGATTAGAATAAAGAAGATCGTTGGGTTTGAATTTCGTCGTAGAATGAGTTGTGTTGTTGTAAAGTTCAACTGCTTTGAAAACTAAAGTTTAATTGTCAATGCCTTTATTTTCCTTATTGAGCTTAAATAGTCTTATGTGCTCGTTTAAGGTTAAATGAAATCTTTCTATTATGGGATTACCGGTATGTGTATTAGGAGATGTGAAATGATACAAAACATCTTCATTGCTTAAAAAGTTTTTGATATACGCCGTATTAAACTCGTTATCGGCCACGATCTTAACTGGTTTTCCTAAAATTGCAAATCTTTGTTTAAGAACATCTACTATCGTTATAGAGTTTCTATCATTTATATGATGGATGCTCACATGTCTGCTTAATTTGTCTATGCATGTTAGAAACATATCATTTTTATTAAGGAACCATATGTCTATATGAATGATTTCGTTTGGTTTGCTAGGAGTTTCGGACAACATAAAAGTTGGCTTAATTGGGTGACGATCATATTTACACATATTGCACAATGTGCAATTATTAATATATTTGCAAATTTCAAGCTTCAAATTAGGAAAATAATAGGTACCTTTTAAATCTAAGTATGTTTCATCGATTCCTCTATGGTTCTTGCGAAGGTGTGCTTCGTCAATTAGTTCTAACAATACATCTATAGAAGTTACATCGCTAAGAAGTTTTGTGCATCGAAGTATTTTCATGTTGGTTGCATTAGAAAAGTATTTGACTATTGTATTTTGGAACTTAATAAAAATATCGTCGTCATCGCAGTAAACCCCTAATGTGCCTTTAAATGGCAATAACTCTTTTAATACTTATAGTACATAGTCTTCACTGTAATTTGTTAATGACATTGTTGTTCTTCTTTTTCTTTGATATAGGATCTTACTGGTACGGGAATTTGAGTTCGACTTTTTAATTAATAATTGATTCTTATAAATATTTAAGGGATTCTCAGTAATGTATATGTGATCATCGACATTTTCTATACCGCTATGTATCGTGGCCAAGTCTGATCTGCTATCTTCCCCTTCTACATAGTTCGTTTGTAATCGACTAAGAAAATCGGCTACATTGTTTTCCTTTCCTTGTATGTAATCAATGTCGAAATCAAACTCATTTAGTTTAATTTTCCAGCGCTGCAACTTGGAATTAGGTTCTTTTAACGAGTTAAGCCAAACTAATGGTCTGTGATCAGTTTGCACCTTGAACTTACGACCGAATAAATATGGCCTAAAATATTTTGTTGCCCACACTATACAAAGAAGTTACTTTTCTATCGTACTATAGTTTAACTCGTGTCCGCTTAAAGTCCTAAAAGCAAAGGCTACCGGTTGATGGTTCTGAGAGAGAACAGCTATCAAAGCTGCATTGCTAGCGTCAGTTGTTAATGTGAACATCTGGGATAAATTTGGATAAGCTAAGACCGGACAGGTACATATGAGTTCTTTAAGCTTGTTGAAGGACTCAATGTATTCTTTGTTTTTGGTATTTAACTTTGTATTTTTCTTAAGGTAAGTAGTCATAGGAAGGGCTATTTTTGAATAGTCCTTGATGAACTTACGATAAAAACCGGTAACTCCCAAAAACGAGTTTATTTGTTTAATTGTTTTGGGTAATGTAATTTGTTTTATCGTATCAACTTTGTTAGGATTGGGTCTGACACCCTCTTTTGAAATTATATGACCTAAATATTCAGTCTCACGTTTAAGAAAATTACATTTGTCGATTTGCACCTTAAGATTGAACTTAATCAGCTTTTTAAATATTTTGTTTAGTGAATCAATGTGCTCTTGAAGTGAAGTTGAAAAAATGAGTAATCGTCAAGATACACCACACATATTTTATTGATGTAGTCAGATAGAACTTCGTTCATCATCCTTTGGAAAGATGCAGGGGCGTTTTTAAGCCCGAATGGCATGCGCGTGAACTCATAATGTCCATTTGCCGTTGAAAATGCCGTTTTTGGTATGTCCTCCTTGCAGATAGGAATTTGGTGAAATCCTTTTGCAAGGTCAAGTACTGAAAAATATTGGGCATTTCCTAGTTTTGACAAAATGTCATCGATAACTGGAATAGGAAACTTGTTTTCGATAGTAATGTCGTTCAATTTCCGGTAATCGACAACAAGGCGCCATTTTTGTTTCCCTGAGTTGTCAATTTTTTTTGGTACTATCCAAATTGGCGCATTATACGGACTACAAGAATTTCTAACAATACCTGACCTTAGCATTTCCGATATTTGTTCATCCACCTCATTTTTGTGTGCTTCTGGATATCTGTATGCTTTGGAATAGATGGGGATATCATGCTTTGTTGGAATTCGATGTTGATATTTCACAACTGCAGACAGGTTGTCTCCTTTAAGGTAAAAACATCTTTGTACTTTTGGAGGGTTCTAATTAAAGCCTGAATTTCTTCTTTATTCAGTTTGTCTATTTTTAGTTTTTTCTGTGATTATATTTATATTTGGTTCCTGAAAATTAACATCTACGAAATTTTTGCTTGGTTCATACATGACATTCTGATCTAACTGCTTTGGAGGATTATTGAATACTAATGGCAAGGTAGCATCTTTTGTTATAAGTAATGATTTTTCAAGATCGATCTTAACCTGCAACGGTTTTAAAACGTTACAGCCGAGTATACCATCAAAATCTCCTCCTAACCAAGTTTCAAGCATTTCAATTTTTACCGAAGGCTTGTTGAATTCCTTGAATAAGGGGATTGTTACTTTTGAATTGACTGAAATAGTTGAATTTATGGATTTGAGCAAAATAGGTTTATTAAGATCCGTTTTGAAAGACCTATCGAAAATACCCTTTTGAACTAAAGAGGTACCTGCCCCTGAATCTATAAGCAACTTCATAGGACCTACATTGTTTTCAGTTTGTACAACTATACATGGTAGAGATCGGAGGAGGTTGACGGAAAATTTTCAGAGTATTGAGCATCTGTAGGTATAGTGTTCACATTCTCCGTTCCAAAATGACCTATTTCCATCATCTGGTTTTGATTGTTTTGTAAGGTAACTGAATTTGGGGCATTTTGTCTCAGATTTCTGGACTGATTTGAATTTCTAAATCCCCTGTTAACCGGACTATTAAATTGCCGAACATATCCTGAATTTTGTGGGTTATTTTGCCTAAAATGTGCTGTTCCAGCATTCTGAAAATGTCTAGGAAATTGTCTAAAATTACTATAATTATTTTGTTGATTGGTTTCAGTTGCCTGCCTATTTATTCTATTTCGTTGTGTGTTTGGGCTATTTTGTTCATAAGTATGGAATGTAGGTCGTGGAAGAGGATAAAAATGTTCGGTATCTATTAAAATGGACCTTGCTTCGTTTAGGCTGTTAGGGTTTCGTGCGTGAAGAATGAGCTTTTCTTCACATGGTAGTTTGTTAATGAATAGTTTCAATGCCAACTGTTCATTTTGTTCACTATTGAACCAGGCAGGAATATCCGCGTGGTCACCAAGGTTTGATTTTATATTTAACTTTGTTACCAAATTACGTGTTTTTACAAATAATTCCTCAACAGAATTTTGAAATTCTAACATTTTTATTTGATTAATTATACTTTCTAAGCTTTCAGAAATGGAACAATTCGATAGTAAAATTTTTCTAACTTCCGGCCAATTCGTCGGATTGTTATTGTTAATTAAAATGACGTTAGCGTCATTCTCAATTTTCTGCCTAATCCTTAATTGTAGTATTTGTCGCGAAACTTCATCAAATGTACTACTAAGGTTATGTAAAAAATCAATATGCTTAATAAGAACATTTAGTTCTTCGGGTAGTCCTGTAAATTCGGATACTTCATCCACCAAGCTTAATAAATTCATTTCTGCCATACCTGCTTTCTTTCTGTTTTCACTTCTTCGTCGTTTTTTGTTTTTTTCTTTTTTTTGGGTGTTGATTTCCGCTATAATAGAGGGTTTAATCACTGCACTTAAAGTTCATATGTATGTCTTTTGAAGAAAAGGTACGCTTTATTTTCTTTCACTTTGAATTGATTTGCTTGATTTCTTTATCTTTTATTTCTTTATCCTACCGACTACGATCTTTATTTTTTTTTATGTTTAATAATCCACTTTCCAACACCGAATGAATCTTAGTAACTAACTTAACAGTAAATTTTATTGTTGATATGGGAGGAATAGAATAGAGCGAGATGGCTTGTTTACATGCATGGCAACAGCTTGTCTTTTGTCCAGATAGAGACATCGATAGCTCGATAGAGCTATCGAGGAGATAGCTGCTATTTTGGCAACGCCAGCCGGCTTGGCTTGGCTTCGCTTTTTCTGTTACTATGCATGTAGCGTGGTTTATGGCCTGATAGATGGCTTGGCTTGGGTTTCTTGTTTAAGCATCATCGTTCTTGGATCTCTTCTGGCAATAACTGGTTGCATGCATGTAACTCACGGTGCTCTCCTATGAACATCTTAGTACCAATATAAATCTAATGTAATGCTTCTCTATAAACAATATTGCAAAGCTAACACTGATTGGGACTTGTAAGCTTTTATATTGAAATGGAATTGGCAACAGTAGAGGGCATGGGCTCGGACATACAGGGTAAAGTTGTTGATCGCTATCAACCTGGCGAGATGGCAGCGACGATCCCTGTTTAAATGCCCGGGTCAAGTTGATATACGGCCTCCTCGCGGCGTCCTCTGGATAGCCTCTTCAACAACCGTTGAGAGGTGGACAAACGTATGCAGCGACAAAACCCCGACCAGAATGGCGGTTGTGCGGCGGGCTAACAATCCGCCCACGTAAAAAAAAAAAACAAAGTTATGAATGAGCAAGATGCCTCGGATACACGGACGGATACTCTACGACGACAACGCACGAAAAAGGAATACGATTTGCGAATATGCTCCTGGAATGTCAGAACCCTGTACACTTCCGGAGCTGCTCATAAACTAGAAGGAATCCTCACGCAGTACAAGGCGGATATTACTGCGGTCCAGGAAATACGCTGGATAGGAAACGGTATGATTAGGAAGAAAAATTGCGACATTTATTACAGCTGTCACAAAAGGTTGCACTTACTGGACAACGCCTACGGAGCTTGTCCGGAGTACGATGTAAAAATCGTGCTCGGTGACTTCAACGCCAAAATCGGTATGGAGAACACCCTTGGCGGAGTGATCGGAAAGCACAGCCTCGACAATACAACAACAAATAACGGCTTCCGGCTCGCTGACTTTGCGACAGCTTGTAATGCGTTGATACGTAGCACAAGATTCCCTCGTAAGCGAATCCACACAGCAACCTGGCGATCTCCGGACGGTTGAACCGCCAACCAAATCGACCATGTGCTCTTTGACGCAAGGCACGCGTCAAACGTCCTGGATGTGCGAACATTCAGAGGGGCAAATGTCGACTCTGACCACTTCCTCGTAGCAGCAAGATTCAGAGCTCGACTGTCCAATGTCAGAAAGCTGCACCAGCCCATCAGGAGGAGGTTCGACATTGGGCGCCTGAGCACACCGGAAGTTGCCAGAGTCTACAGGGAGTAGCTGAGCGAAAGACTCTACGGTATGCCTACGTCGAACACAAATGCCAATAATATGTGGCTGCATTGCCGCTCAGCCATTCAGGAAGTAGCCGAAACCACCTTAGGATACCTACCACCCCCGACAAGAAACCCGTGGTATGAAAAATGCAGCAACCGGCGAGGCGTACCAAAAGGCGCTGCAGAGGAAAACCAGGGCAGCGCGAGAAGAGTACCGAGCCAGAAGAAGGGAGGAGAAGAAACTACTGCGACAAAAGAAAAGAATCTTCGCAGCCTCCCAGCTCAAGGATATCGAGGAGTCTAGGGATAGACATAAAATACGAGCCTTTTACAAGAAAGCCAAAGGCCCTGCAGGAGGCTTCAAAAAGGGCACCCTGGCTCTTCGAAACTGCGAGGGTAATCTTGTCACCGACCCGCAGGGAATAGTGGATGTATTTAAGCAGCACTTCCAGCAGCTACTTAATGAGCATGACCAAGAGAGAGTGGTAGGGACTGAGGAAATCCCAACTCCAGCCGCTGAAGTAGTCCTCCCACCCAGCATAGAAGAAGTCGGCACAGCTATTCAGAAGCTGAAGAACAACAAGGCCGCAGGCTCAGATGGCTTGCCATCAGAGCTCTTCAAGGCTGGCGGCGATGTTCTGGTAGGGAGCATGCACCAGATCATCTGCAGAATTTGGGAAGATGAGAGCATGCCCGACGACTGGAATACCAGCTCTATATGCCCCATCCACAAAAAAGGCGATCCTACCTCTTGTAAGAACTATAGAGGTATATCCCTGCTCAATGTCGCATACAAGATCCTGTCCAGCGTATTGTGTGAACGTCTAAAACCATTTTGCACCGCACTAATCGGCAGCTACCAGTGCGGCTTCCGGCCCGGCAAATCAACTATAGACCAAATTTTCACACTTCGACAAATCCTGGAAAAGACCAACGAGTTTCAAATCGATACACACCATCTCTTCATCGATTTCAAAGCCGCATACGACAGCATTCATCGTGAAGCACTGTTTGGGGCGATGGCCGAATTCGGGATCCCGGTAAAACTGATCCAGTTGTGTCGCGCCACGCTAAAAAACACGCGATGCACCGTGCAACTCGGTTCTAGGACCTCGGAACCATTCGAAACATGCACCGGATTTCGGCAAGGAGATGCGCTGTCATGTGACTTCTTCAACCTGGTGCTGGAGCAGATAGTGCGACGGGCAGGCGTCAACAGGGAAGGCACTATCTTTTACAAGTCCATCCAGCTGCTAGGATACGCGGATGATATCGACGGCGTGTTCTCGCCGTGACAATGTGGAAGCATTCACGGCGATTTTTTTTTTTTTTTTTTTCAATTTCAATTTCAATTTATTTTAATTACATTAACATTACATTACAATGATTTTCTTACCTGCGAAGCCACATGGCTTCTCTGCAGGAGGTTATTTCTCGAATTCAGTTTATTTCATTCATACCATCTGAAGGACGGTAGTTCGAAAGAGTGCATCAAGTTTAAAGATTGCATCAAGTTTAAATTGACCACAATTAACCATTAATAAAGACCGAAGTTACAAACATTTAAAGTTACAAATGATGTATTAACAAATTCTAAATTAATATCAAGTTATAGATTCTAGGAAATATTCCTTTAATTTCTTCTTTCTTAAATTAATCTGATTCAAGTTTCGCAAAATATATGGGAGATTATTTAGGATGTGTGGGATGGTGTACATCAGCTGACGCCTGCCGTAGACGTTGTTGAATGGTGGTAGATGGTACATCTTGTCTGCTCGTCTTCTGGTGTTGAAGTTGTGATTGATGGGAATTCTGTACCTCTCATCGTCATAGTACTCCAACGCAGCTGTCATACTAAATATCTGCTTCACCGTGAGAACTTTCACTCTGCTATCTATGCTGCTTCTTCCCGACAGTAATTTTATCGCCTTATTTTGAATATCTTGCAGCTTCGCGATGTGTGTATCTGCTGCACCCCCCCACGCTAGTATACCATATTTCATCTTGACTCGATAAGAGCGTGGTACACTTGTTTTTGCACGCAATGTGAGGACTTATGCTTCAGATAAGAGAGTGCAAACAGGGATCCTTTCAGCTTCTTCCGCAGGTCGTTTATGTGTGGTTCCCATATAAAATGACTGTCGATCGTTACACCCAGATATTTATACGTATCCACGACATCTATAACCTGACAGTCAGTACAGTTGAATGTTTTGATATTTATTTCGGACTTTGGGTACTGTGGGCTACGGATATGCAATAATTTTGTTTTTGCCGCATTTATTACCAGCCCATTATCGTGACACCATTTCCCTGCTTCGTCAAACTCTGCCTGCATTATCCTGGTTGCTTCTACGATAGATTTGTGGCAAACAACAATTGCCGTGTCATCTGCATATGCGAAGGGAGAGCTCATCTTAAGGGAGTTTAGTAGCTCGTTGGTATATAATATGAACAGTAAGGGGCCAAGTTTAGAGCCTTGTGGGACTCCATACTGCACTGTGTTGGCTTTGCTGTAGTCGCCTTTAATTCCCACGCGAAATGTTCTCGTTTTAAGATAATCTCTCAACCAATCCGCCAGTCTCCCTCTAATTCCTAATCTTTGCAGTGCATCGATAAGTTTATGGTGGTCGAGGGTATCAAATGCTTTGCTAAAGTCTAAGAAAAGCACCAAGACGTGGTGACTTTTGTTAAGGCTTGTATTGATTAAGCTCGTGAAATCGCCGAGAAGTCGATTGGTGCTTTTTCCCTTCTGGAAACCGTACTGATTCTTGCTTATCAGCTTATGCTTATCAATAAATTCCCATATTCGATCTGCAATGATTTGCTCCAAGATCTTTTCTATCACCGGCAATATTGCAATCGGGCGATAGTTCGCTATCTCGTGTTTGGCTCCTCCCTTGTAGATCGGTCTAACAAGTGCCTCTTTGAGCTTTTTTGGAATCTTGGACGCATTCAAACTCATATTGATAAGATTCGTAATTATGGGCGTAAAGACATCGGCGTTTGATCTTAAGTCTATTGCCCTAATCCTATCTATTCCAGGTGACTTTTGGATATTGAGTGAGCTATATATATGATTTGTTACTTCCGCACTGTCTGTATCTCTCAAGTAGATTGTGTCCCGTAAAAAAGTGTTCTGGTAGCTGGATGTTACTTTGGTACATACGTGGATTATTGATGCTGCCTGCTGTGAAAATGATTTCGCAAATTTATCTGCCAGACCGATAACATTCGTATTGGGTGAGAAGTTTTTTACAATTGTTTCGTCTATGGATGATTTCCTTCGTCCCAGAACTTCATTAATGAGCGCCCAAGTTTATTTCGGATCACATTTTACTTGCTCGAACTTTCTTTTGTAGTATTGTTCCCGGCTTTTACATATTTTTTTGTTGACTTGGTTGCGTAATCTTTTGTAATCGGTTTCATATGTTATGTTGGTTCGATTATTCTTCCACCTACGATATAGTCTATCTATTTCTTTGCAGCTCTCTAAGATGTCCCTTGTAATCCAGTCGGGACTTTTTCTTCGAGTTTTCTCCTTATAGACGACTGTCGAGTTTTCGTATATATCGTATATATTGAAGAACAGGCGAAACGAGTTGGTCTTAAAATCAATGAGGACAAAACGAAAAACATGCGGTCAAGCAAATACCAATCCGTCGCTCATCACCTGGGACAAAATATAACAATTGACAGCTACAATTTCGAGGTAGTTAAGGAGTTTGTCTACCTCGGGGCAAACGTAAATTCCACAAATG
Organism: Eumerus sabulonum; assembly: GCA_951905685.1. Lineage (NCBI taxonomy): Eukaryota > Metazoa > Arthropoda > Insecta > Diptera > Syrphidae > Eumerus > Eumerus sabulonum. The sequence goes on from OX645060.1 coordinate 66,075,710, forward strand.
ACACCACAGTGGAGATCCGGCATAGAATCGCCCTTGGCAACCGCTGCCACTTCGGCTTGTCCAAACAACTGGGGTCAAAACTCCTCACTCGAAAGACCAAAGTCATGCTTTACAAAACGCTCATTCTGCCAGTCTTGCTGTACGGAGCCGAAAGCTGGACGATAAGTAGGACATCGGAGCTGATTTTGGGTTCTTTCGAAAGAAAAATTCCGCGCCGGATACTTGGTCATGTCTGTGAGGAAGGTGAATGGAGAAGAAGACACAACCGCGAACTCTACGAGCTGTACCAAGATGTGGATGTAGTCCGGAAGGCAAGGATCCGTCGACTACACTGGCTCGGCCACATTGAACGCATGGACGTCAACGCTCCAGCTAAGAGGGTCTTCGACTCCGAGCCTCCTGGTTCGAGAAGAAGAGGAAGATCGAACCTCCGGTATAAAGACCAAGTAATCGCGGGTGTGAGACATCTTGGTCTTGATAACTGGAAGCAGCGTGCCCGGGACCGTCAAGGATGGAAGGCAGCTATAGCTCAGGCTCAGATCACACATGCGGCCCTAGGAGGAGAACCTCCTGTGGCGTAAATTAGTTTACGCGACCTGTTTTGCAGACCCATAATCTTTCCTTTATGGATCCATGGTTCTTGGATTAGCCCAATGCTGAGCCTATCGCTTTATAGTCGCAGGCTAAAGGTGTCTGAGGCACCTTTGGCAGGGTGCAGGTTGCCCTGCAGCACACGCAGCCCACACCTTATTTGCGACGGTAGGCCGGATCCTTCGTTCTGTAAGGCTTGTAGTTTCCTCGCCTGAAGTTTCCGGCCCGATGGGAGTGATCCTCTGATCTACTTCCCATCGAAGATTCCCCTTGCTTAGTTGGGGGACGTTTGTTTCTTTTATTTGGGCGACCCTTAGTGGTTGCCGGCTCAGATGTGGCAGCGGGTTTTGGCTCGTCACATCTGTCCACTACAGCAATAGGTGCAACCACCATATTGCCTGCAGTAGGTTTTACTACTACAGTAGTAGGTGCAACCACCATACTACTGGTTGTAGGTTTTCCTATATCGGCAGTAGGTGCACCCACCATGCTGCTGGTTGTAGGTTTTCCTACAGCGATTGGTGCTACATCCAAGGATATTTTCACCTGGCTTTTGACAATCATCTCTATGATTTTAAATCTGTAAGCCCCTTGGCACTTAAGTTCTTTTGGTCGAGCCAGGGATTTGTCACTGACTGCCAGAACTAAGTGCAGGAGGTTTTTGCCCTTATTTGACGTGCTCTGCAAGACTCTCCAGTTCTGGGCGTGTAAGCCGTCATTTTGAGAATCCAGCGTCGCCAACACCTTCGTGATGGGTAAGCCGGTGATTTGTGGGAAGTAGCCCCGTACGATATGTGGCTTCGGAAAAGCCTCCTCTTCCACAAGCATAATATCAAGTCAACTCTTGTCCTTGATGGTCGTAAAATTGGTTTTCATCCAATCGGCCGTAGCTGGGTTGTCACACACAAAGTATAACCACCCTCACTTGTAGGTCGATCCCCTAAAGCGAGGTGTGGGTGCCTAACCCAACAGCTCGATGGAGGTGTCGACTACAGCCTCCTGAACGGCTGCCATCTGCGCTGTTGTAAGGGGGTTCGTTCCCAAGTCCTTGGGGACGATGCCGAGTCGGATCCTCCCAGCTACACTACTGTAGCTTTTTTTATCGACCTGGTAGTTGCCGATTTCGCTGCGTTTAGCAGCCTGGTTTGATGGAGTAGTGTCTGCGGAACGATCACGTTTCAGTTCCGGACCTTTGGTTGCAGGAGTAGATTTTGCATAAACTAGAGCCTCATCTCTGGTTTTGCCCTGCATTATAGCAGCTTTAAAACGTCGCTGCTCCGACGATTTAAGTTCGACGAAGCCTCTAGGTGGTACAGGCTTTTCCTCTACCTGCCTGAAGGTTTCGTTCTTTGCTACACTTGGGAGTTCATCTGAGAGCATACTCACAGAGTCCCCGCCAAACGTAGTGTTGGAATCGGAAAGTGAAGACATGTCCCCTGCTTTCCGTCCGGCTGCAATGTCGGCGAAAAGTGCCGGCATCACTTCCGGTTTTTGAGCCGCTGAGGACTCAGAAGCCCTAGCCGGCGATGACGTTAGAGAGTCATCAGTCTCTTTAAAAAAAATTGTTTTACTTATGGTTCCCACGAACACATGGGAAAGAACGGTCACCTGCAGCGGAGCCCGAGACACCACAGGAAGGCTTTATTTAAATCGGAGGTCGCCCGGTATCCGAAGTTCGCATACTAACAGCTAAGCCCCCTCTTAGCCATGCATCCGTCGGCGTATGCTGTTCCACCTTGGAGTTAGGGGAGTGAGGGCACAAGGAAGCGGAAAGGTGGGGAGGGGTCCGTAATTGCTTCTTAGCATCGGGTTCCTCTAGAGATGGACTCTCGAGTGTCATTACCTGTACTGAGCCTCCGTACCACGACAAGGTGAGCAATTGTCAAGGAGGCTCTTAAGGATTTAGTCATACATTTTAAGATGGTGGAAGGAACTTACGTTCTTAATGTAAAGATAAAGGGCAGCACCCTTTGTATAGTACCTATTTATTTAGACTGTGGTCACTGGGCGCAAGACTAGGACAGACTCTCCGTTATGCTTCAGAGCTTAGGATCGTCGGACCTTCTTCTTGCGGGGTGACTTCAATGCAAAGATAGAACTATCGCAAAACAATTTCAAAAGTTATCCTACATCATTCATTTTAAGCACAACTCGGAATTCTAACGACAGATTTTGTGATGGAAAGGGTAACAAAATTATGGAAGTGGCAGACGCGTACGACTTGAATGGAAGCTGCGAAGGTGACAAAGCCGGTGAACTTACCTTCATCCGTGGAACATTTTGTTCAGTTATAGATTATTGCTTTATGTCCGAAAATTGGAACTCTGTCTTTGGCAATGTGAAAGTAGCTACCCAAACATTCTCCGACCATTAGAAATTGTCTGCGCTATTTCGACGTCAAAAGCAAGGAAGAACTCAAAACAACTGGCTCTTCTTCCGAAGCTAATTTAGAATTACGGTTTTTGCGCATATTACGAAAATATGTATATTCGAGTCTACGCGAGCATAACATCGCTCCATAAATCGACGACCTAGCCCAAATTATTAAAAGACCCATACCGGTGAAAGTTAATGACAATTTTACTACAGGGGGCTTTGTCAGAACCCCGCTGAGGAGAAACACCGTGAAAACACGTTCGATGACATGGCTGTGTCGGGATTCGTTCCCGTGTCATCGGCGTCAGAGGCCAACAAACTACCCACTGCGCCATGGTTCAATACCGACTGCCTGAAGTCGAGAAATAGATCATTCACACTGCTAAAGGACTTAAGGGCACATAATACTAATTACTCCAAGGAAATTTACGCCGAAGCGAACAAGTACTACAAACGTCTTTGTATGGAGAAAAGGAAGCTCTTTAACAAACAGTTCATTACGTTTCTTAATTCTTTGAGATCTTCAACAGATTTTTGGAAAGCGGCTAAAATTGTAACTGGAAGAACTAATATGATTTCGACGACATTAAAAGCATGAGAACTAAGGGGATTTTCCAAAAATCTGCTCAATGCTTCGCAAATTCTCGCCGCTACCGCAATATGCCGCCCCACTTCTTACCGACGAGCTCTTGGATACGCCATTTACCTTTCCCGAAGTTAAAAGCACAGTCGATTCATATAAAGCGGGGAAAGCCTCAGGTGATAATAGGATTCCGCTTAAGTTCTACAAAAATAGCTCTGCTGAATTCTTCACTGCTCTTACAAAGGAGTTTAATAGAATTTTTGAAACAGCCACTGTTCCAGGAAGCTTTAAAAGACCGATAATCTTCCCACTGCACAAAAAAGGCGAGTTGGTTAATCCAGCTAACTACAGAGGCATCTCTTTTCTGAATACTTCTGCAAAACTATTTAGTGCCGTTATTTATAATAGACTCTCAAAATGGTTATCAATCAACAACATATTAAGTGAATACCAAGCGGGGTTCAGAAAGCAATACTCAACTCTGGATCATATCTTCACCCTCACCAACATTGCAGACAATTTTAAACAGAACCGCAAAAAGCTATATGTTTTCTTTGTGGATTTCCACGCGGCTTTTGATTCCTTTGCGGGCGAAGCGCTCTTTGATAAGTTGTACAAGATTGGTTTGTTAAGCAAAGTAATACACGTGCTAGAGGCGATGTATGAAAACAATGTCGCGTACGTATGGAAGGGAGAGTTTGTATCAGAAGAATTTGGAATGCAAATGGGGGTTAAGCAAGGATGCATCTTAATCACGCTGCTCTTCATCTTATTCATGAATGATATAGTAGAAGAAGTAGCAGGAGGATTTTGGGTTTGCCGGGATACGGATGCCAGCCTTAAAGTTTGCGGACGACATAGTGTTTCTGTCGGAGTCAGTTGAAGATATGCATTATGAATCGACTTGATAGCTACTGTAATCAATGGAATTGGACGGTGAATCTAAGGAAATCCAAGATGACGATTTTTAGAAATGGTGGCGGGGGGGGGGGGGGGGGGGGGGGGGGGAGATATTACATCTAACCTTAGTATGAAAAAAAAAAAACACTTAGAATGTAAACTAGCTGCAGACAGAAGAGTTATTTCATCAGTTTGGGGCCGATGCATCGACAATAAGTTTATCGAACAAACGTCAAAACATAAACTTTTTCGCACAACAGCGTCCTCTATATTGCTGTACGGAGTCCAAGTCTAGGGTTATTGCTCTTTTGGGGAAGTAGAAAAATTCCTAAGATGCTTTTTGAAGCGAATCTTTCGTCTTCAATAATCTATCCCGAACTATATGCTGCACTTGGAAACTGAAGTCCCTCCGCTTTTTTTGCATACCCTAAAGTTGCACGCAGAATATATAATGAAAATACTAGATATGGATGAAGGAAGACTGCCAAGGTTTGTCCTGAAGCATATCATCGCGACAAGAGGGCACTTGGTTCAAAAGTGGGAGGAGCTGGCGGCAAACTATGACGTGAGCATAAATATAGGAGCCAATATGGAATCTACAAATATAAAAACGATCTTAAATAACATCGTGATACGCCATGTATCACAGTTTTCTAGCTGAAGCGTATTCATCGGTACATAGGCTGGTTTATAGTAGGCTGAACTTCAACTGTAATTATAATGCGTCGTCGTACTTTCTAAATCGCTATTCTTTGCATATGATAAGCTCAATATTGAAATTGAGAGGAGAGTTAATAAATCTTCATTTCACTCCACATCGACCTAACCATCCAATATTATGTAACCTATGCAATCTTAAGGAAAGAGAGGACGTATACAATTTCGTCGGAAGATGTCCAATTTTAAAAGAATTCTGTGTGAGATACCTCGAAGCGATATCGTTGGACTTCAACCAGGTTATTAACGTATTAAACGGCCATTGTGGTTGGGAAGCTGTATACAACTATGCCACAGCTGCATGCAGCTATAGAATCCGTATTTTGGAAGGCGATTTTTGATCACACTTATTACATAGGTGCGATATTAAAGTCATTATTTACTTTGTACAGTACACTAGCCTTCTCGTGAGTCTGGTAGACGGCCTTAAGCCAAACCAAAAAACTAGGAATGCAATGCAGGTGGGCGATTGCAAGAAATGAGCTGAGCGAGTTAATTTGTCAATTTGTTTATTGATTTGGTTTACGGGATGACATAGATTTGATCCAATATGTAAGTTTAAACGGCTTAAAGACATCGGGTGATATCATAGGCGGCACATGTTGATAAGGGCCGTTTTCAAGATCCCGTTGTTGAATATTTTGGATGTTTTGCAGATCACGGATCCTTGCAAGTACACAGGCGTCGTGTCGCTGCATCGTATTGAGGCAGAAGAAACGGAAATGGGGATCTTGCGCAAAACGTTTATCGCAAAATTTCTTAAGATATTCAGTCCACTCACGAAAAGTTACCTTAATTCTACTACTGAAGTCGAGGTAATCGCATTTGTATGTATGTATGTTGGCGTTACAGTCCATGACATACCTGAGCCGACCTTCTCTCAATCAGCCATGTCGTGCGTGATTTCATTTTCCCATAAGTGAAAGGGACCTACAGTTTATTGCCGGTTCCGAACGGCGAATTTCAAGAAGCTTTTCACGACAATTTCACTACAGGGGGTTTTGTCAGAACCCCGCTGAGGAGAAACACAGTGAAAAACACGTTCGATAACATGGCTATGTCGGGATTCGATCCCGTGTCATCGGCGTCAGAGGCCAACACACTACCCACTGCGCCACGGTGCTAATCGCATTTACCATCGGGAAATAAATGAGGAAAAGCTTGTAAGATGTAACCACTTTGTCGAAATTTATTCACGCACTCGGCCAATTCAACGTTGACTCGACTGATGCTTCTTGCTCTTGTCGTGGTGCAAACGGTATGGCGCATTCTTCAATATTGGCGCTTTCTGCTATTTCTCATCCAACAGTGCCTTCTTCAATGAAAGGTAATCATCAATATTTCCATCGCTTAGTAGGCTTGATATGACACGTCAGCGTAGAAAGGATTGAAACGTTGGAGACATTTAAAAGCGTTAAGCGTTAACAACTTGCTTGCAAACACAAAAGTCAGTGAATCCACTCATGCCAGCACGTTACAGGTAGCAAACGAGCCGGAGGTAGAATATCTTGTCCAACATTGATGATGTTACCAGAATAATGAAACTGGCTAGTGGAACCAAAAGCGCGAACTTGATATATTCTCGTAACTGGGTGTACACGAGAAATGAATAACTGCCCAACCATTGTCAAATCTCGTAATTCTGGAGGAGCAATTCCTGGATGCATATTATTTGAAGCAGTATATTTATTAGGATCTTTGATGCATGAGTTGCAGATGAAACCTTCAGTTATATCACTATATTCAGTGCGTGAGCAGATTTTGCAAGGCTAACTCGGAATTTTGTAGTATCTTGAGCATCGGTATTCGTGCTTGACGTTGTATTCCGAACGGTCCGATAACTGGCTTGAGTCTGAACATTAACAGCTCTGCGTCCGAGGCTTGCACCACGTCTCAATCTAGGCATAATTTGACCTAAACTTTGAAAAACGCGTTATTTTATATCGAAACTAATTATTTCTTGTATTACCTGTCTTTAGTAGAGGAAAGATGATTTAATGTCACTTGAAGATATTACAGTATTTGCTATGTAAAGTCTATTACAGCTAAAAGTTCCTATAACTTGTTATTTTCAATATTTTTTGTACAATTTTTGAAGATTGAAAGTTTAAATTCAATTATTTGTAAAAAAGTTCAATACTCGACGAAATTCGAGCCCTCAGAATAAGATTTGTGCCGAAAGAAATACACAGAGCCTCCGAACACATGGAACACCTTTAAAAAGTTCTTTTCCAATATTCTCTTATAGCACGTGCTTAATTTTTCCTATCGAGTACAATAGGGAATAAGTTTTTTGGTGATTATTCCTCGATGGTATTCCTTCGAACAGTCGACCCCTTACGACACTCAGCAGCACCTATACTATCACCGTGGCAAGGTTGGTCAAGACCGTAGTAGCAGTTCCAGAGGGGTACAATAACAAAGAAGTTCCAATCCCGCGTATAAGATTACTTAGATTGCAATTACTTAGTGTATTATGTTATGAACAAAGAAAACAAAAAAAACTATGTAAATATTTAAAGCTAAGAATTAAAATACTACTACGGATCGCCCCATCTGTCCCCAGACTCCGATTTACCACCGCCACATCAAAGTAGGAGACATCACCCACACTCTCCACAGCGCAGCTGTCTTTGGTGGTCGTCTTCCGTTTGCGGACGCTCTTACCCTCATCGTTTCGAGCTATTGATTCCTTCGGACACTGCACTCGGACAGCTTTACCGTTTTGAGAGCCGTTGGAAATCGAAACGGCTTTGCCCTCCGCATTCAGAGAGTGCCTGTCAGCGGTGCCTTCCGGTTCCGCTAGTCTAGTTAAGTTAGATTAAGTAAAAAAAAATTCCAACACAATATATTGTAATTGTACGTATAAAAAATATAACTAGTTAAGTATGGAGCACCCTTAAGGACATTTGCCTAAGATACTTTTGTATATAATATAAGTTTAATTTAGAGTTTAGTTAAGCATGTAATATACTTAAGAGTCTAATCAAAATAATTAAACCCAAAAAAAAAAAACGCAAATAAATCAAAGTCCACTTCGGGGACACAATCTAAAGTCAAATATAGGAGATACAAGCCGTAGTGAAGACAGAGCTAACTGTTTCGAAGAATAAAAAATCCATTTGCATAAGCGCATTGTATCAGGTGGATTACTTTGAAGGTGATGAAAGTGATTTAGGAAAATCGATAAAGATTTTTCAAAATAAATGCTATGGCACCATAGTATAGTATGTACTATATGCTGCTAATTAGACCATTCGAATCGAGCGCGGGAAGAAAAAGAATTAGGAAGCGGAAAGAACAGACAATACGCGATGTTCTCTGTCCATCATGGCCCCGACCGACGCATGCGGTAATCGGATGAGATTTGATATATCTATCGTGCTTCTGTCATGAACATTCTCTTCTATTTCCCCAGCGTGACTATCCACCTTGCCGTTGTGCTGGGGCTTACACTGGCCAGGGAAGCCTTGTCAACAACATGGTCTCCGGGCCACCCTATTCCAGTGGTGGTGTGAGCTATTTAAAACCGTGCCGAAGGATGAAAGGTTGGAGAGTTTATTTCCAACCGCTAACGAGCTCCCATAGGTGCACAGGCGAGGCCTAAGGTATACAAATGCCTTACCCCGATATTCGGCAGTTCTGTCGGAGTGGACCCATATTTCCGGCCGTACTCGTGGGTACAAAATTTCACATACAAATACAAACACACAAAAAGGAAATAAAGAGGAAGAGCTCTCTCTCGAGTCGGTGGCAGACGCACTACTTGCCGTGGCCAGTGGCAGAGAGGAAGAGGCCAAACCAAGGGGATCCGGCGTGTTAGACGGGGACATCTCCAAAAAATTAGAGGAGGAATTACTCGCTGATTCTGAAGAGACAGCCCAGGAAGGTATAACACGGAAAAAGGATGCCAAGAATGCCAAGAAGTTAACTCAAGGAAAGCTGAGGCTTAAGGAGTATAAAAAAGTTGTACACCTTAAGCGCTTGCTTGAGGAAAAGGGCATACCCCTGCTCTTCGATATGGAGAAGGAGAAGCTCGCTTGGGCCGAGGAGGTGATTGCCAAGGATGTCCTAACAAGACCAAGGGCTGACAAAGGCACATCCGGTAAAAAAGCCAGAGAAGGCAAGGGGGATAAAAACACCAACAATCCCCCCAAGAAAAGGCAGCGGAGGGCTGGGCCAGGTGGAACCGAAGCCGATAAGGCGGGTTCCAGCTGCACCCAGACCCTAAGCGAAGGGAGAACCTGAAAACGCGGTTGATAAGACTGGTAAAGGCAAACCAGAAACCGTGCCAGCTCCCAAGAGAAGAGAGGATTTCAAGGCGAAAAGGGTAAGATCCCAGAAGGAAGCCGGCAATCTAGCAAAAAGAGTGATGGTCAACACGGCGATGCAGTTCGGAGAGGCTGCTCGGAATGCTTTACAGCTAGCCGTGATAGATTCCGGCAGGCCGAGTGGCCAGTATACCTTCGAACAGGGGAAGATGATCGAGAAGGCTTTCGCTGGAGCGATCTTCGACCACATTCGAGGGAATACTGGGAAAACTGCGTCAACGTTTGGTCTCACTAACTGGAGGCGAGGTGTGAGTAGGCTGGACTGCATGTACCAGCTCTCGCATGACTTTGCGAGGAAGAGCGTACCGGACATGGAATTAGAGAAAAGCGAGATCCTCAGCTTTCTAAAGGCACAAAACCCAGCGGTCCCTATGGATAACTGGGAAGTAGTCGCAATCGAAAGTAACAAAGATGGCACAAAAAGCATAATCTTCGTTATCGAGGACCCGCCGGATATAATGAAAAAAGAGAGGTATATGCCCATACTCTTCGGGGCTGGTGAGTTTCCTCTGAGACTCATGAAGAAGGCCCAGCCTGGCGGTATGGCAGCTGTGATGATGGGGAGTGCTACTGCCAATGAAGGTAGTACAAATAAACCTCCATCACAGTAAGGCCGCATCAGCCAACCTTATGCTGCTTCTGAACAGGGAGCAGCTTGATGTGGCCCTGATCCAAGAACCATGGATCCTCCATAATCGGGTTAAGGGATTAGGGTCATCGAAATACAGCCTCTTCTAAAACAGTAGCGATGGCAAAATATTGTATCGTTGGTAGCAAAGTTCTCTACGTACTAATGTTAACTAATTTCATCTCGGGTGACCAGACGGTGGTGGAGGTTACGGGAAAGGAGGGTGCACTAACGATGGCTTCGGTTTACCTACCGTACGACGAAGGCACGGACGTCCCCTCTAGGGAAACAAGGTCATTGATCGCAATGGCCGAACAAGGTAAGAAAAACTTAGTCGAAGGGTGTGATGCTAACGCCCATCACACTACTTGGGGTAGCTCTAATACTAATAGTAGGGGTGGGGCCTTGTTCAGTTTTGTCCTTAGTACTAACCTAGTTATATGTAATCGGGGTAATTCACCAACATTTATTACTAGTAACAGAGGGGAAGTCTTAGACATAGCGCTTAAAAATGGTAACGGTACAGCGGAAATCTCAATTTGGGGAGTATCTGACAAAGCATCACTTTTTGATCACTGTTGGATCCTCTTCGACTTGAATTTCCATTGGCCGGACAGGAAAGTCTTTCGGAATCCGCGGAGGGCGAATTGGCAGAGGTTTAAGATGGAGCTAGGTGGAACCCTTAACCAACCTCCGGAAGGGAAACCCGGCTCCATGGAAAACATCGACGAGATGGTATTTAACCTTACCAGCAAGCTAAACCGGTAATTTGAGAAGGCATGTCCTACCAGACGACCCAGTAAAAGTAACCACCCACCATGGTGGAATGCTAAAATAGCGGAGCGGATTCGTATCTCTAGGCTTAGTTGGAATCTGGCAAAAGAGGGGGCCCTTGAATGGTCAACCTACAGAGATAGTGTTAAGCGGCTCAAAAAAGAAATTAGATTCGCCAAGAAGGACTCTTGGAGAAGCTTCTGTGGCTCTATTGAATCACGTACGGGTGCAGCCTGTCTGAGGAAGGTTCTCGCAAAAGCTCCCACTTAGATGTCCTCTATAAAGAGATCTGATGGTAACTGGACAGACTCAAACGAGACCGTTCTTGATTCTCTACTAAAATGTAATTTCCCTGGCTGCGAGGATGCAGGAATCTTCAATTCGGCGGGCACGCTGCCAAGGGAGTGCATTGTATGGTGCCTCAGGATGGGTTATGTTTCTCAAGCGTGGAGGGAAGTTATGGTGGTTTTCATACCCAAGTCGGGTAAAATCAACCATGCTACTGCAAAGGACTTTAGGCCTATCAGTCTATCGTCTTTCGTGATGAAAACGCCGGAACGAATAATAGACTTGTACGTAAGGGAAGAGATTGGGGACGGTTATCTGCCACAATCACACAACGAGTACATAAGGGGAAAATCGGTAGATACTGCTCTGCATAGGGTAGTCTATAAGATAGAAAAATCGCTCAGTATCAAGGAATTCACTCGAGGTGCCTTTCTAAACATTGAGAGTGCCTTTAATAACATTAGTACCGAGACTATAGTGTCGAGCCTTCATATGGCCCAAGTAAACCCGGGTGTATGCAGTTGGATTGGGCAGATGCTGGGTACTGGTATAGTGAATTCGGCGATGGGGAGAGCATACGGAAGGGTGAGAGTAAATAAAGGTACACCACAAGGTGGCGTTCTGTCACCCCTCTTATGGCTCCTTGTGGTCGACGGAATGGTCAAGATTCTGGAGACGGAGGGTCACGGCCTAGCCGATGACATTGCCATTTTAGTCTTTGGAAAATGTCCGCAGGTCCTCGGCGTAAGACTAAGCTATGCACTGATGTTAGTGGATAACTGGATCAAGGGGCGAGGCCTGGGAGTAAATCCGGCGAGAACAGAGTTAGCACTCTTTACAAGGAAAAGATCTGTATCAAGATACACCTACCCCCGTATGAATGATAGGGAACTAATTCCTTGAAAATCTGTCAAATATCTTGGCATAATCTTGGACTCCATACTTAGATGGACAGAAAATATTGAGGAAAGAATCAAAAAGGCCTTCGTGGCACTATATTCGTGCAAGGTAACCTGTAATTTAATAAAAGGAGACAAACGTTCTTGTTCCTATAACTTTTTATTTATTTATTACCACGTTATAATTAGAATTGATAGGAAATGCTCAACGCGTGCGCTCTTCAGTTAAGATGTAGGAAGAAGAAGGAAAATTACAAAAAGAAAGATGGAGGGAGCGGAGGAGTTCGGTCGATAGTAGAAAAAAACCGGCCAAGTGCGAGTCGGACTCGCGCACGAAGGGTTCCGTACCATCTGTATATGTAAATATGAAAGAGACTATGTATGTTACCTCATCAAATGACAGATCTTGGTTGCAGGCAGGATTTTTTGGATGAAAATCATGTCTGTTGTATGGGAGCCCCCTCAAATATTCATTTTGTTCTGTTTTTAGTATTTGTCGTGGTAGCGGCAACAGAAATACATCATCTGTGAAAATTTCAACTGTCTAGCTATGACGGTTCATGAGATACAGCCTGGTGACAGACGGATGGACGGACGGACAGCGAAGTCTTAGTAATAGAGTTCCGTTTTACCTTTGGGTACGGAACCTTAAAAAACCAGCCAAGTGCGAGTCGGACTCGCGCACGAAGGGTTCCGTACCATCTGTATATAAAAATATGAAAGAGACGTTGTATGTAACCTCATCAGTGATCACATTAAAACAGCTAATCCGTTTGAAATGATTTTTAGCATGATGACAGATCTTGGTTGCAGGCAGGTTATAGGCACATTACTTCGATGATCAGAAATCTTCATGATGAGATAGTTGACCATCAAATTGCCCATTAAATTTAAATCAGTTATCTTACTTGACAGCAAGTATGTATGTAGTTGGAAAAGTGAAAAGTGAATATGGGAAAAAGGTTTCCAGTTAGGATTAATATAACAAGGACAAAATAGGGATAAAAGCTTGGAAGTGTGTTATGAAAAAATAATGGGAAAAAGGTTTGCAGCTAGGATTAATTTATCAAGAACACAATAGGGATCAATGCCTGGAAATGTTTTTTTGGTTGTGGGATATGATCGAAAGTAAATTTCACAACAATTGAATTTGTTGCAACATTTTATGTCTCAACCTATCAGGATGGAAAAGGAGGGGAATAGCAATTGTACGAAAGGGATTGCAGCAAGGATTAACTGTGACACAATAGCGATCATCAAAGCTTAAAGGGTATTTATTATTGGTTGTTTGTAATTACAGAAAAACGGGTTGCAGCTAGGATTAATACATCAAGGACACAATAGGGAAGTTTGCTACTGGCTGTGGGATATTGTCGACTAACCTTAGTTCAGTATGTGACCAAGGGGATTTTTTGTATGAAATTCCTGTCTGTTGTATGGGAGCCCCCCTTAAATATTCATTTTGTTTTTAGTATTTGTCGTGGTAGCGGCAACAGAAATACATCATCTGTGAAAATTTCAACTATCTAACTATCGCGATTCATGAGATACAGCCTGGTGACAGACGGACGGACGGACGGACGGACAGCGAAGTCTTAGTAATAGGGTTCGGTTTTACCTTTGGGTACGAAACCCTAAAAATGAAACTTTTGTTGAACAGGCGTACGATTGTACTAGACCTGTACTAGTGCGTTCAGTCACTTTATTTAACACAGCCTTTGGAAAGACATGGGGCCTCGAACCGAGGTTAGTATATTGGTTGTACACCGCGGTGGTAAGACCTATCCTAGTCTAGGGCTAGGTAGTCTGCTCGAAAGCGCTTGAGAAAAAGTGTCATCTTCAGTGTGTCTAAGGTTCAAAGGGCAGGCTGTCTGGCGGTGACGGGATCTATGAAGTCCACACCAACGGCGGCTGGATCGATGGGCCGTCTCGAGATTCAGAACCGTAACGGACTATGTCACCCGACTTCCTTCCTGGGAGAGGAGATTCTCTATTAGAATTCCCTCCAGGGAGGAATGGACCGGTGATTTGGTACGCACGAAATGTGAGCTGGCATTCTACACCGACGGATCCAAAATGGATACTGGCACAGGTGACGGAGTCTACTTTGAGTCTCGGGATATGCATCGCTCCTATAGGCACGATGATGGATGCAGTGTCTTCCAAGCTGAGGTCTTCGCTATTAAGAAGGCGGCGGATCTGGTCAGCAGAGAGAATATCTCAGGAAAAACGATCAACATCTATGTTGACAGCCAGGCGGCCATTAAGGCTTTGCAGCATGGATAAGATCTAAACTCGTCAAACTCAGCAAAGAGAAGTTAGAAGAAATATCGAATATAAATGGGGTGACCTTATGTTGGGTACCTGGTCATGTGAATATCTCTGGAAACGAGAGGGCGGACGAGCTGGCTAGGCCGGGTCAAGTGCATTATGTGGGCACCTCTCAACTGAGGCCAAAGCACCACTCAGTGCGCTCCACAAAGAGATAGAGACGAAGCTATTAGTGAAAACCAGTAAGCACACCATCGCTTAGATACATGCGCAAGGGGGAGATCGACTTGGCCCGTCTATGATAAGAAAAGGACGGAAAATCTGCTGAAGTTCAATCGTGAGAACATTCGACTGGCAGTCAGTGCCCTCACCGGGCACTGCATGCTATCCTACCATGCAGCTCGGCTAGGCCAGCCCTACAATGACTTCTGCAGAGGCTGCAGGGACGAAGAGGAAGTTGAATCCATTCGTCACCTGCTGTGCGAATGTCCGGCTTACTTACTTTACTTAGGTGGCGCTACAGTCCGTGGTGAACCTGGGCCTCAACCAACAAGCGTCTCCAGCCGGCACGGTCTTTGGCCAGCTGTTTCCAGTGCCGCACGCCCAGTTGGTTGAAGTCCCCTTCCACCTGCGTGCGCCACCGCTGAGGCGGCCGTCCTCTGCTGCGCCTTCCTTCCGGAGTGGATTCGAAGACTTTTCGGGTCGGAGCTGTATCTACCATGCGCTCTACATGGCCTAGCCACCTTAGACGCTGTATCCGTAGACGTCGTATCAGGCCGATGTCGCTGTACAACCCGTACAGTTCTTCGTTATATCTTCTCCTCCATACACCGTTTGAACAAACGGGACCGTAGATAGTGCGCAGAATTTTCCTCTCGAAACGACCAAGGGCATCTTCATCCGCTTTTGTTAAGGTCCATGCCTCTGCGCCGTAAAGGAGGACTGAGATGATCAAGGTCTTATATAGTGTCACCTTGGTATTCCGAGAGAGGGCTCTACTTCTCAATTGGATTTACCTGGCCTGAGACCACACTGATAAGAACCGATCAGGTTATCCACAAACGGTTTCAGGCGTTCACACAATACGGCAGAGAAGATCTTATATGCGATGTTAAGGAGACTTATTCCCCTATAGTTGGCGCAGTTATAGGGGTCTCCTTTCTTATGGACCGGGCAAACGATGCTGAGATTCCATTCGTCGGGCATGCTTTCCTCCGACCATACCTTGCAGATGAGATGGTGCATGCACCTTACCAGCTCATCTCCAGCCGCCTTAAAAAGCTCAGCAGACAAGCCGTCTGCGCCAGCGGCTTTATTAGACTTAAGTCTTGATATCGCTATTTTGACTTCGTCTAGGTCGGGTGGACTGAATTCTGTTACTTCGTGGTCCATTGCGAATGGCTCGTTCTGCCTGACAGCGGTATCTTGTCTATCATCGCCGTTATACAGTCTGCAGAAGTGGTCTTTCCAATTCCTCAGCATCGACTGCGACTCTACTACCAGTTCTCCATTTTCATCCCTGCAGGCCGCCACTCTGGCTTTGTAGCCATGGCATGTTCGTTTTACCTTGTTGTAAAACTTACGGGCGTCATTCCTGCGGAAGCATCTCTCCATCTCCTCGATCTCCCGCTTTCCGTGCTCTCTCTTCTTTCTTCTGAAAAGCGTGTGTTCCTCTCTTCTCTTCTGCTCATAGATTTCGCAAGCAGCTCTCGCCCGCCGTTGTAGCATGGCTTTATATGCCTCTTGTTTTGCTGCATGGGCTTGTTCGCATTGTTCATCGAACCAGGGGTTTCTAGGTGGTGGCCGTTTGAAACCCAGCACCTCTGAGGCAGCATCTCTAACGGCGCTCTGGCAATGAGCCCATTCCTGCTCTATTGTTTGTGCTGCTCTGGGCGGATTTTGAGAGAGCTTTGAGGAGACACGATCGGCAAAGATTCTGGCAGTCTCTTGCGATTGTAGCTTTCCAACGTCAAACTTACGTTGTCCTGCTCGACTCCTAAGCATTCTTGATATCCTCATTCGTACCTTGGCTACAACAAGGTAGTGGTCCGAGTCGATGTTGGCCCCTCGGAAGGTTCGTACGTCGAGAATACAGGAGGAGTGTCTGGCGTCGATCGCAATATGATCAATCTGGTTGGTGGTCGATTGATCACAAGACCGCCAGGTACCCTTGTGGATGTTGAGATGGGGGAATCGCGTGCTTGCTACAAGGATTAGCCTTAGTCCGTTGTCGGATGTAGTGTTATGGAGGCTATGCTTTCCTATGATCGACTCAAATATGTCCTCCTTGCCCAGTTTTGCATTAAGATCTCCTAGGACTATTTTTGTGTCGTAGCTGGGACATTGGGCATATGTTCTGTCTAGGAGATCGTAGAATTCTTCTTTGAGTCGATCGTCCTTTTCTTCCGTTGGGGCGTGAGCGCATATTAAGCCAATATTTCCAAATTTAGCTTTGATGCGGATTGTTATGAGGCGTTCGCTTACATCTCGGAAGCTTAAGACTTTTTGTCGGAGTCTTCCTCTTATAACGAATCCGCACCCGAATAGGCGCTGTTTGTTCTCCTTGTAGCAGTTCCCGTAGTAGATGTCGCAGTTTTTCATCCGTTTTTTGCCTGGTCCATACCATCGCACTTCTCGGAGTGCGGTTATATCTGCTTTATAGCAGTTGAGGGTTTGCTCCAATTGATCGCCTGCACCCGCTCTGTTAAGGGACCTCACATTCCAGGTGCAGACTCTCAAGTCCGTTAGTCGTTTGCAGGGGTCGTCAGCTTTGTATCCGTCCGTATCCGAGGCTTGTTGTCGTTTCGGAAAAAGTAGGTTTTTACGTGATAAGGATGTTACCCCTAAGCACAACCCCCAACCTGGAGGGCCAGGTTCCTCTTTCCCCAGGAACAAGGGTTGGGTCGCTGCACACATTGGTTCACTTCCTGGCGGGCGCCAGGGTAGCTATCCAGGGGGGGCCACGCGGAGGCTGTGTGTCAACTTGGATTGAACAGGGACAGAGATCGAAGCTGGCGTTTGCCATGTTAAACGCGATCAACTTCTTTGCTCTGTTTGCTCGCTTCCTCCCCCCTACACCACTAACTACATCAACCCAAAATGTTGGTTCAAATGCACAGGATCAGACCGTTTCCTTCTGTTGTTATCAATCGTAACAAGAAAAAGACATTTCAGTAATATCGAGGTTATATTGATAGACGAATTCAGCATGACTGGGTTGCGTATGCTGGGCAAGATAGATGGCTGGCCTAGAGAAGCTAACCCTGAGAAGCAGCACGAATGTGGTGGAGGATTTGTTGTTGTATTCTTTGGCGAATTCAATCAGCTACAGCCAGTTTTGGACATGCCTCAGTACGGCGTACCTAAAGAGTCGGATGTGTTTTCCCTGCGAGGCAAAGCAGCTTATTTGCAGATACGGAAGACGTTTATTCTCAAGCAGAACATGCGACAGACTGGCGATGAACAGAAACAATTTCGAGAAGCACTTCATGCTCTCGCCCCAGGCGAGAACAACCTCTCGCACTATGAATTCTGGTCACAACGCAAGGAATTACATTGGACAAATTGTGGACTTAGGGATAAGTACATTTAGTGTCGGGTTGGCCTACGTTGCGTGTTCGAGAGTCAAGGAAATTGATGGAATCCTCTGCTATCCAAGTTTTCCATCCGAAAGATTGTTGGGAATCAACTCCAACCAGCGTTCTTAATAAAGCGGGCTGAACTCCAAAGACTGAATAGTATGCAGTAGATATGTGTAAAAAAAAAACAATTCAAATAAAATAATTTTCCATAAATATAACAGTGCTACATTTTATTTCATCAAAATCGCAGCAATAAACTATGAAAAAACAATTGCACAATTTTCATACCTTAGCGCCAAAAGTTGTCACACCATTTTAGTTCGTGAAGTTAGAGGTTCGCTTTGTTTTAGGGAGTTTATTCCCGTCTAGTTACAGACAACATTATACTTATTGCCAAGTAAAAGAAATATTAGAGGGTAAAATCACAATCGCTCGTTTGCCCTACTGAATATGATATTTCACTTTTATATTTTTTAAAATTGCCCGATACAATTTCCTAGCCACATAGCATCCCACTCACCCCAATCTCGATGTTCGTCTTACTTGTACACCTCCACCTGTCATGGTACAGGTATGGGTAACATTAGAAAACATAATTCAGTACTTGTAGGTTGAAGTTTCAGTTAGGAAAACTCAACTTTACTTCGAATGACCCTAAAATTGTGAAAAAGAATACACCCATTTCAAATGGCAACGGATCAGTTTGGTTCAAATTACCACATATAGTCTGCCATTAAAATGTATGTACGTTAACTGCGGGAATGTGAGCACAGGCTATCCCGTCAGCATTAAAGAGCGCTTGGGTTTTTAAACTGACAAAATATTGGAGCAATCGCACAATCAATCTAGTGGCATACATACCGCAGAAATCCATTCCATATTGACACTGCAAAATCAGGACTTTGATCCTTCTTAAGCCGTCAATTGTTACGCTTGAAATTTCAATCCACTAATGTGTTAAGACAGAAAAATTCCCTCTCAAATCCGACACAGAGAAGACACAGTTGTAGCCCATCTCTGCGGGCATGACAGGAAGCATAAGCGAACAGGCAAGTAGAATGCTTGCTAAACCAAATTCAATGATTTCACATTAATTTCTCCAATTTTATCCTTCAATTCCAATGAAACACCGCAGCCACCCCTGTTTCTAGCATCACCACTGTCACCGGCGAATATCCGACTACTTAAGCGCAGCCAAACAAATGAGAAACCAATATCAGCTATACGTACAGCCTGTCAGGCAACAACCCAGAATGAGGCAAAACCAAACGATTGGAGCAACCACATGTAACGAGCATCGATTAGAAGCTCCACTAACCAATTTCCACCCTCTACCCATCCATGGCTTACAATCGATTTCTACTGGGAACAACTACGGAAAAGAGGGAGTAACTTTAGTTGCGATCCCAAGTTCAAATTAATATTATTCCTGCTGCTGGTATGATTGTACTGCGTGAAGTACAACACGAGGGAACAGTTTTGCAAATTTTAGTGGGGATTCGTTACCACTTCATTTGGTATCCTATGCATGGTTTCGTTTTCGGAAGAAGAGTTTCCGATTTAATTGGAAAGCGGGAGCAGGTTTTTATGACCGCCGATTTTACTTTTTATCCTTTCTGTTTCGACAGACAGTTGATGCGCTCGATATGACGTGGGTTGTGCTATTACATGACATCGGTTCGATGGGGCTGTAACCGCTAACACCACAGCTTCGAATCTATTCTGGATTTCAATAATCACTTTACATCTATATCTCCGCGCACTTCCGTCGATAAAAGGATTACGTTCACGACATGTAAAATCGGTTTGTCGACAAAATTTCTCTCACTCCCTATGATTCGAAATTCAAAGACGCGCCCACTGTCTAGTATTTACCGCTCGTCGGTGCTCGCAAAATAAAACTTTTTTACGAGTGTTCCTCAAGTACCATCGGAACCGAAGAGTACACCGAGGAATGTACATACCTAAGTAATATACAAAGAGTTGATGATATTAGAGAGGATCAGGATAGAAAACGTTGGCGCTACTCAGACATGTGTAGTTCGATTTGGTCGTCACTCATGTTGTTTTCGAATGAATTTTCTTTTTTTGTTTTCCCAACGACTCCTGTGTTACATAAAATTCAACACAGTTGCACAATTCTACAGTGATTACAAAAACAAAACAAAAAAACTGAATGAGGTGGCAGGTTCAAGACACCAAGGGACCAAAGAATTTGAATGCCACATATGTATGTAACATCTCATTGAAAGACTGGAGAACGAGATTTTATATTTCCCTCGTTTGAGATGTTCTTCCTTTGGCCTGATTCAGCTTCAGTTTTCTACTATACATTCAGATTTATTGAATGGCGGCACTGTTCACAAGGGATGGGGAGGATAAAACCTAAGAAAAGGTAGAGGCCCTCACGATAAGAGTGGGTAACTGAAGAGGTTCATCCTGAATTGCTATACGAGTGTAAGATGGATTCAATGTAAAGTAGATTGCATTATTTTTATTTACTTTCTTTTCCGGATTGAGTGGATGTGCATATGGCGCGTGTTATTATTACGTATTTAGATGGAAGTGGAAAATGTCTTAACATAAGAATGGGAACGGAAATAGGATGGAGAATTCTTGTAACTTATGTTTTCTGTATTTTCTGTATTTCGTCAGTTACGTTTGAGAATGTGAATATTCTGCTTAGATGAGGTAAGGGACTTATTCTCATGTGTCTGTCCTTCTTTGAGTAGACAGAAATAGGTCATTAGGTGCTATTGTTATAGAATCTAAAAGCAAATTTTATTAGTCCAAATTCTGGCAGTTGAATATCAAAAAGCATTTAAGACAATCCAACATGCTCTCCTTCATTTTCCAACATTTGTATATTCGTTTGCCCACCAAAGATAAGTAAACGCTTTACATAGACAGAGTTTTTTAGCCAAGTTTAATTAAGGTTTATTGTGGGTGAATGTAGTTTTCTTAGGATGAAAATCTTACTTACTTTGAAGGCGCTACAGTTCGGGGTGAACCAGGGCCCTAACCAACAAGCCTCTCCAGCCGGCCTGATCTTTGGCCAGCCGATTCCAGTACGGCACGCCCAGTTGGTTGAGGTCCCCCTCCACCTGTGCGCGCCACCTTAAATGCGGTCGTCCTCTGTTGCGTCGTCCCTCGACTGGAGCGTTCGGGCTTGAACGTTGATGTCCATTCGCTCTACATGGCCTAGCCGTCTTAGATGCTGTATCCGAAGACGTCTAACTAGGCCGATGTCGCTGTATAGCCCGTACAGTTCTTGGTTGAATCTCCTCCTTCACTCTCCGTTTACACAAACGGGACCAAAGATTGCACACAGAATTTTCCTCTCGAAACGCCCAAGAGCATCTTCATCGGCTTTTGATAACGTCCAAGCCTCAGCGCCGTAGAGGAAGACCGGGATCATTAAGGTTTTGTAAAGGGATACCTTAGAGGGCATAGGCTCGGACGTACAGGGTAAAGTTGTTAATCGCTCTCAACTTGGCGAGATGCCAGCAACGATCCCTGTTTAAATGCCCGGGTCAAGTTGACATACGGCCTCCTCATGGTGCCCTCTGTATAGCCTCTTCAACAACCGTTGGAAGGTGAACAAACGTATGCAGCGACAAGACGCCGACCAGAATAGCGGTTGTGCGGCGGGCTAACAATCCGCCTACGTAAAAAAAAAAAAAAAGTTATGAATGAGCCTTGGATACACGGACGGATACTCGACGACGACAATGCACGAAAAAGGAACACGATTTGCGAGTATGCTCCTGGAATGTCAGAACCCTGTACACTCCCGGAGCTGCTCATAAACTAGAAAGAATCCTCACGCAGTACAAGGCGGATATTATTGCGGTCCAGGAAATACGCTGGATAGGAAACGGTATGATGAGGAAGAAAAATTGCGACATTTATTACAGCTGTCCCAAGAGATTGCACTTACTTGGATGCGGATTTGTCATGTGACAGCGGTTAAGGTCGAAGGTCATCGACTTTAAACCTATAAGTGATCGCCTGGCTGTGATCCGCATCAGAGGCAGATTTTATAACATTAGCCTTATATGTCCACACGCCCCTACCGACGAGGCTGAAGACCCTATCAAGGAGGACTTCTATGACCTCCTGGACAACGCCTACGGAGCACACCGGAGGTTACCAGAGTCTACAGGGAGCAGCTGAGCGAAAGACTCTACGGTATGCCTACGTTGAACACAAATGCCAATAATATGTGGCTGCATTGCCGCTCAGCCATTCAGGAAGTAGCCGAAGCCACCTTAGGATACCTACCACCCCCGACAAGAAACCCGTGGTATGGTGGCGAGTGTGAGCAGAAAAAGGCAGCAACCGACAAGGCGACTATCTTCTACAAGCCCGTCCAGCTGCTAGGATACGCGGATGATATCGACATCATCGCATGCTCTCGCCATGGCATTGTGGAAGCAATCACCGCGATTGAAGAACAGGCGAAACGAGTTGGTGTTAAGGTCAATGAGGACAAAACGAAGTACACGCTGTCAAGCAAAAACCAATCCGTCGCTCTTCACCTGGGACAAAATACAACAATTGACAGCTACAATTTCGTGGTAGTTAAGGAGTTTGTCTACCTCGGGGCAAACGTAAATTCCACAAATGACACCACAGTTGAGATCCGACATAGAATCGCCCTTGGCAACCGCTGCTACTTCGGCTTGTCCAAACAACTGGGGTCAAAACTCCTCACTCGAACGACCAAAGTCATGCCTTAAAAAACGCTCATACCGGCAGTTTTGCTCTACGGAGCCGAAAGCTGGACGATAAGCTGGACGGCGGAGCTGATTTTGGGTTCTTCCGAAAGAAAAATTCTGCGCCGGATATTTGGTCCTGTCTGTGAGGAAGGTGAATGGAGAAGAAGACACAACCGCGATCTCTACGAGCTGTACAAAGATATGGATGTAGTCCGGAAGGTAAAGATCCGTCGACTGCACTGGCTCGGCCACATCGAGCGCATGGACACCAACGCTCCATCTAAGAGGGTCTTCGACTCCGAGCCTCCTGGTTCGAGAAGAAGAGGAAGAACGAAACTCTGGTATAAAGACCAAGTAATCGCGGATGTGAGACATCTGGTCTTGATAACTGGAAGCAGCGTGTCCGGGACCGTCAAGGATGGAAGGCAGCTATATCTCAGGCTCAGATTCCCCACGGATCGCTGGCCGGATAAGTAAGTAAGTAAGATACCTTAGTATCTTAAGTAAGTAAGTAGGATACCTTAGTTTTTCGAGAGAGGGTTCTACTACTGAATTGCCTCGTGAGCCCGAAGAAGCAGCGATTGGCAAGAGTTATTCTGCGTTTTATCACAGCGCTGGTGTCATTGCTGCTTGTCACTATCGAGCCAAGGTAGACGAAGTTCTTGAGCACTTCAAAAATATAGCTGCCGAGGGTGACGTTCTGACCAAGACGTCGGTGTTGCGCGTCTTTCTTGGATGACAGCATATATTTGGTCTTCTCCCCATTTACCCTTAGACCCAATTTAGCCGCTTCTGCTTCAATGCTTACGAAAGCCTCATTGACGTCTCGCTTTGTCCGTTCAATAACGTGAATGTCATCTGCGTAGGCAAGCAATTGTATTGGCCGCAGAGTCCCACACGATCTTTTCAAGAATAATGTTAAAGAAATCACATGACAGGGTGACGACCTTGTCTAAAAACCTTTTTTAACATCAAAGGGGTCGGTTAGTTCACCTCCGACCTTAATGGAGCAGCGAAAGTTCTCCATAGTCATCCTGCACAGTCTGACGAGTTTGGCAGGAATGTCAAAACTTGACATGGCTCTGTTTAGCTCGTCTCTATAAACACTGTCATACGCTGCTTTAAAGTCGACAAAAAGATGGTGCGTGTCGACCTGGAATTCATGGGCCTATTCCAAGATCTGCCGCAGTGTAAACATTTGGTCTATCGTGGATTTTCCTGGCCTGAAACCTCACTGGTAGGAACCTATCAGATTGTCCACGAACGGTTTCAGGCACTTACACAGTACGGCAGAGAAGATGCTCAATTTTCGTCTTTTTACTTGAATAACTTGGAAACTATTTATTTTAAAATTACAAAAAAAAATACATTCACATTTGGGTCACCGAAATTGATATGTGTAATTTCAACTTAATCGGTCCAGTAGATTCGGAGATAATTGACTGCGAGCGACGGACAGACGGACACACGAGTGAACCTATAAGGGTTCCGTGTTTTTTCGGACGCACGGAACCCTAAAAAACGATTGTTTCTGCATGGTGGTGTGGTGGAATAGCAAATAATGTGGCTCCGACGTTATGTTCAAATGTTCGTTCATAAAATCGAAGATGGCATCTAGAATTCCACTAAAAATAACTGTTTTATATGCATGTTATTCAGACAATATAAGAATATATTTCGACCCTGGAAAAAGCGCTCATACCGACCGCTCAATTACGGGGCAAGTAAAGACACGACCACATGTGTTAAGACACATTTCTTGTGTCTTTATTAAGCGTAGCGAGCCGAAGGCGAGCGAAGCGTCTTATCCCTTAAACCTGTATTTCGCAACAAATCGAACCCTCCAACACCACTCGTGCGACCTTGATCAAACCATGGTAATAGTGTGGACATCGTTGAGTGCCGTAAGGGGTCAAATGTCCCGATCGGACTTACCATTGAAGAATAATCACCATTTTTCCATTGAAACCAATAGGAACAATTAATCATGCGCGGAATCGAATTTTTCATATCGACGAAAATTAAAGTCACAGGAAAAAAGATTAAACGGATTGTTCGAGCACGGCGAAGCCTTTGCGCGCTGACGCTGCGCTCCCTCTACGTTCGAGGTCGAGTATCTTAGAACATCTTGATTTTATTCGATATTTTTTTTAACGATGTTTCTTAAACATCGGGGTTATATTTTTTCATGAGGTAATTGAGTTGTTATCAAAAATGAATAGAGATATTCACGAAATTCTTTTCCCTCAGAATTACAATAGGAAATATCTTTTCATAGACAACACTATCTTAAAGTAATTTACTTAATTTTTTTATATTGAATAAGCACATATTTATATCATTAGAAAATGCTACCCAGGCGTCGAGGAGCGAATTTGGGACGTCGCGTACAGCACAGTCTCAGAACTAAATCAACAACCAAGAGTCACAAGTCATGTTAGGAAGACAAGTGCCAAGTTTATCAATCAATATTGACAAGAAGCTTGCTGAGCTGTTTACTGAAACTTTGGATGGTACCGAAACTCATACATGTAACAATTGTATTCGATCTAAACTCAACACTGAGTGCCAAGCCCATCCTTGCAATAAATGCAAAAGCAATCCAAGCAAGTTTACAGCAACTAATCATATGCAACCAGGAGTCGTGCCAGAAGAGTTAAAGTATATGACGATCGTCGATCAAATGTTGATAGCTGAAACGTTCCATTCATGAGAATTTACCAAGTTCGCGCATCTGGTCAGCCTGGACAATACCATTACAGTGGCAATATCATCAATGTCGAGCAGGATATCTGAAATTTTTAGAGAACTGCCAAAAACCCCAACTAATCTAGACATCATTGTTGTTCATCACGAGAGAGTCTCCGAGCATTCTGATTTCCGTGTGCGACGACGAAAAGTAATTGATGCTTTGCGATATCTGAAGGCGAAGAACAAATTCTATTCGGACATTACAATAAGTGACGAGGCTATTAATGCGCTACCATTTGATGGAAATATAACAAGCTGGCTCAGATGTTCGAGAGAAGATGGTATAACTTACGACGTCGATATGTTGTGAATAAAACAGCTGTAACCATCTACAGCAAAGGCAAGAAACTGCTATTCGTAACTCAATCAATTGGCCATCCCATCCATCTGCACCTATCAACGAGTTTCGAAGACCTGGATACATTGCTATGGCATTCCCGCAATTGTTTCCTGGCGGAGAAGCGACTTCTCCAGACAAATCAAGCTAACGTTCAGCGAATGGACAAGATATTTGGCTCAGTACGGAGACAGACGTTTCGCATCGGATCCTAGATTCAGGTTTTTCTGCTTGGATATATTACAACGCCATTAAGCGCAAAACATACTGACTTCACTTAGTGATTTGAGAATTGAAATGGAGAGGAATCCGAACATCCTTAAAAAGCTACTGAGCTGGGGATCCAAAATACGTGAAACAACGTCATAATGGTATCAGCGTCGGTTAGAACTTCAAGCCATGATCAACCAGCTTGCAGTTCCTAAACTATTCTTGGCACTTAGCTCGGCAAATCTATGGTGGCCGTGTTTACAAAAACATTTTGGTTTGTCGTAAGAAGAAGTCTCAGCGTTATCCAAGAAACAGCTGGCAAGGAAAATGCAAAAGCCTTTGAACGAGAATCCTTTGATTGCTGATGAGTATTTCTCGAAACGCGTGAAAGAATTTTTCAAAGTCCTTGGTAAGAAATTCGAGATTCGTGACTATTGGTTCAGCCGTGGTGCAGTGGTTAACATCATCGACCGTCGAGGGGAAGGTCTATAGTTCAAATTCGCTTCATAGCCAAGAGAAAGTAATTTCTATATGGACAACAAGTATGCAACGCAGTTGTGAATGGAAAGTGACCGGACGTACTGCTGCAGGCATAACACTCACAGTATATGGTCAACTGAAATTCATCCTCTGCATATGCAATATTAAAGTGCTCGCACGAATTACAACGGACTATAACCAAACCCGGAATTTGGTCGGCTCTCGTCCTATCTAGGACAACCACCCCTGAGAGTAGTGGACGAACATCAACGACCCAAATCACTGCACCCCGTTCAGGTTGTGTGCCAAACATCATAAGAGTATAACTCTTGAACCTGCGTGAACTATAAAAAAAAAACACAGACTGTAGAAGTACTTAAGGCCAGGTGATTTTACACTCCTTGAAACATCCACTCAAGGACTGAAAAATCGCAACCCAGTTAAGTGCAAGTATATTATTCGAGATGTGGATATTAAATTTCAGGAATTTATGAGCAAAAAACAAGCAAATTAAGCTTGTCCTCTAACATTGCGCAATGATTCCAAAGTTGCACGTACTATTCGAAGCACCCCTGATAATCCTCCGAGGTTATAATGTTAAGATTCATAGTAACAGTCTCTTTGACCTTCTTTATGCCGCCATGGTGAGTTCCCTAGAGGTGGGACTTCATCTTGAGGAATAAAAAAAAGCAGTAGGGGCAATATCGGGGCTATAAGTAATTGCTCTCTGGTCAATTACAGTAGCAACGTATTCTCGATAAACGGTACCGCGCTACGAGATATGATGGAAGCTCCTTCACATTGATCATCTTCTACTGATTCACGACCCTTCTTGATCCGCTTTGTCCATGTTTTCGACATTTCGACATACACTCGTTTCCATACTTACTTACTTAATTACTTATCAGGCTGGCAATCCATGGAGGATGTGAGTCTGAGCTATAGCTGCCTTCCATCCTTTACGGTCCCGAGCACGTTGCTTCCATTTATCAAGACCAAGATGTCTTGCATCCGCGTATACTTGGTCTTTATACCGGAGGTTCGGTCTTCCTCTTCTTCTCGAACTAAGAGGTTCGGAGTCGAAGACCCTCTTAGCTGAAGCGTTGTTGTTCATGCGCTCGAAGTGGCTGAGCCAATGTAGTCGACGGATCTTAGCCTTAAAGAGTGTATTCACATGTTTGTACAGCTCGTAGGGTTTGCGTTTCTGTCTTCTCCTCTATTCGCCTTCCTCATAGAAGTTTTCTTTCGAAAGAACCCAAAATCAGCTCCACCGTCCTGCTTATCGTCCAGCTTTCGGCTCCGTATAGCAAGCCTGGCAGTATAACCGTTTTGTAAAGCATGACTTTGGTTCTTCGAATGAGAAGTTGGGACCAAACTGTTTGGACAAATCGCCAAGGGCGATTCTATGCCGGATCTCAACTGTGGTGTCGTTTGTGGAGTTTACGTTTGTCCCGAGGTAGACAAACTCCTTAACCATCTCGAAATTATAGCTGTGAATCGTTTCGCCTGTTCCTCAATCGCCGTGAAAGCTTCTACAATATCACGCCGAGACCGCGCGATGATGTCAATATCTTGCGCTTGTCTTAGCAGCTGGACAGACTTGTAAAAAATAGAGCCTTCCCTGTTGACGCCTTCCCGTTGCACTATCTGCTCCAGAACTAAATTAAAGAAGTCTCAGCGTGGCGCGACACAGCCGGATCAGTTTTCCTGGGATTCGGCTATCGCATCAAGGAATTCTTTGCGATGAATGCTGTCGTATGCTTTAAAATCGATAAAGAGATGGTGTGTATTGGTTTGAAACTCCTTGGTCTTTTCCAGGATTTGTCAAAGTATGAATATTTAGTCTATAGTTGATTTGCCGGGCCGGAAGCCGCACTGGTAGCTGCCGATCCGAGGCATTTTGCTCTTCCATAACTTGTTGTGTCTTACGTGGGGGGGTTGGCCCAAAACACATCCGCCAGTCTGGTGCACGTCTGGTAATGCCCATACATTTGTTCACGTCTCAACGGTTGTTGTAGAGAGTATCAAGAGGGCGCAGCGAGGAAGCTGTATGTCAACTTGACGCGGGCATTGAAACAGGGATCGTTGCTGGCATCTCGCCAGGTTGAGAGCAATCAACAACTTTACCCTGTATATCGGAGCCCATATCCTCCATACACCACCTTCAATTTTCGGGGGATTTCCGAAGCTTTTTCACCAAGTTTCACTAAAAATGTTATCACTACACGTTGCTTGTAACGTAAGTCACTCATGTTTACGACTCCACCAAAAAAGTTGTTTTTTTTTTTTCGAAAAATATGCACATACAAAAAAAACGCGTGCTGTTGACGAAAACTAAAAAAAGGGACAACTTTTCTAGTCATATATTGAGGAACGTTACCAGTTCGCTAGTTATGACTAAATATCTGAATCATAATTGCCACACCGAGATGTGTAAATCGTTTAAATGGTAACACGTTTCGGTATTGCACTTAGAACAAACCTGGTGCGGAAGAAAAATACGCAAAATGGAAACTTATTCGACATAAGCTCGTAGGGTAATTGAAACTTCATTAATCATAAATATTACTTTTTGGGTATTTAATATTTTATTATTATGGGAAACGCCATGGCGCAGTGTGCTGGGGTCTGACGCACAATGAGCGAGTTCGGATCCCGATAACACAAACGCCATCGAATGTTTATTTCGCGGCGTTCCTTCTCGGCTGGCAAAACCCCTCCTAGTATACTTGCCGTGGAAAAGCATCTCGACTCATGCCGTTCCGAATCAACATTAAACTGTAGGTCCCTTTCACCTATGTGAAAATAAATCGCACACGACATGGGTGATTGAGAGAAACTTGGCTCTGGTCCTTCATGCGCTGTAACGCCATCAAAGAATATTATGGGAAACTCTAGTTTTTATATAATAATGCATATTTGGGGGGCGCCGTGGTTAGTGTGTTGGACTCTGACGCACGATTAGCGAGTTCGGATCCCGATAACACCAACGCCATCGAATGTTTATCTCGCAGCGTCCCTCCTCGGTGGGGTACTGGCAAAACCCCCCGAAGTATACTTGCCTTGAGAAAGCTTCTCGACTCACGCGGTTCGGAATCGGCAATAAACTGTAGGTCCCTTTCACCTGTGTGAAAAAATAAATCACACACAACATGGTGATTGAGAGAAGCTTGGCTCTGGTTCTTCATGGGCTGTAACGCCAACATACATACATACATACATTGCATACCTATATTCTTAACTAGCTTTTGCCCGCGGCTTCGCTCGCGTTAAATTCGGGGTAACACGGTTCCCGTTTCCTGATTTAGAACACAGAAGAGAACTCGGAACTGAATGTTATTTTAATACGCTACTGTAGACGATATTATATGTCTTTCCATTTGGGGATAGAATGTAAAGATTTTGGGCATTGGACACACGCGCACATGCTACATACAATTGTCAATGGGAAAAGCACGGCTTTTCTAAGTTCACCCCAGCCACCTTTAATGTTTGACCTTGCGCTTTGTTAATGGTCATAGCGAAACTGAGCTTTAGAGGAAATTGTAGCCTTTTAAACTGGAACGGGAGATCTGTGGGAATTATTGGGATTCGTGGGATCATTACATTTTCACCCTTTCCTACGCTGGTTAAGATAGTGGCGCTAATGATATTGCGGCCAAGTTATGTGACACGAAGTCTCGTCCCATTACATAATCTCGGGGCATCCAAATTTCGCATAAGCATGACTGGGACGCCTAGTTTTAATTGAAGCTTGTGTGAGGGTACACCTGACAGCTCAAGCGAATTTAGAAGCTCTACGGGATATGATATGCTCTGTTCTATATCCATAACTGTGTCTATTGATAAATACTCTGGTGTATCTCCTGGTACTTTACTCAATATGTCTGAATTTATTTTGTTGACAACATCATTTTTAGGTGCCAAAATTGCTCTTTCACATAAATATTGAT
This sequence comes from Eumerus sabulonum, assembly GCA_951905685.1. Lineage (NCBI taxonomy): Eukaryota > Metazoa > Arthropoda > Insecta > Diptera > Syrphidae > Eumerus > Eumerus sabulonum. Next base: position 66,106,101 of record OX645060.1, read on the forward strand.
TTTTGTGTATATTGTTTTGTAAATCCGGGTAAACACTTGCAACTAATTCTGAATCACCGTGTACTAAGTGACAAAAATCTCCCGTCACTGTCACACAGCCCTCGGCATCAGTTTCTAACCGACCATCTCCTATTTTCAATAGTGTTTCGGCATAGTTGCCAGCATTTGTGTCATCATATAGATGCACTCTCATATTTGTAGTCAAACTGAACTTTCTTACGGTGGCCCATAGAGTGGACGACTTGAGACATGCTTTAATTTCGTCTGCAGGTGTCCCCTTCTGAATTACTGGTAACGTTTGGCGGAAATCACCAGCCAATAAAACCACCATCCCTCCCATAACATCGGCATTGTTGCGCCATAGTACTTTCATCCCACACTAAGAGCTTGCACTGACGTAGCATAGCACCCCGTGCGCTATTTTTACCTAAATTACTGATGAAATAAATAAAAGATTATTATCCTACGGGCAGATTAATTACCCAATAAATGAGGCACGTCCGACTTCTTCGATGGTTGAGCAGAAAGTGAAAAGTTTATTATTATAAAATGGCATATCTAATTAATTCTATAAGTGTTAATCAAAATAGTGTTAGTAGATGTGCATTAAATAAGTGTTCATTATAAATGCATGGAACACTATGATTTATCACAACAGCCTCACTAGTGTTTCATCAAGAAATATATCAACTAAGAACTCAATATACACATTAAAAAAGAGAAGGAATAAAAGAACAAAACATTTTTCAAAACGGTTATTTCTAATCTACTTATCAAGTCCAAAAGCGGGAATAAATTTGTTAGGCTTTGCACTATTAACTTGCTTGGTCAATATATCCGCAACCATTTCATTAGTCGACTTGTACTGCAGATTCAATTTGATTTCGTCTTCGATGCCTTGGTATAAGTGTTCTTGTATGAAATATTTGCGCACATCAATATGTTTGGTACGCGCATGATAATTTTTATTCTTGGCTAAGCTTATCGCCCCTTGGTTGTCGCAATACAAAAGAATCGTCTCTGATGCCTCCAAAAATATTTCCGTTTCGAAACGCTTTAGCCAAAGCGCCTCTTGAATAGCTGCTACCATGGACATAAACTCTGCCTCGGTAGAAGATAAAGCTATTGTTGGTTGACGACGACAAGTCCATGAAATAGCAGCGCCTTGTGATAGAAATACATAGCCAGTTGTTGATCGCCTTTTGTCCAAATCACTAGCCCAATCGGCGTCGCAGTAACCAATCATTTCGTCATTTCGTTTTGAGTCAAACAACAACTTAAAGTCAATGGTACCCTTCAAATATCGTAGTATCCTCTTCACCGCTGCCCAGTGTGCACGACCGTAATTATTATTGTACCGACTGAGTACACTAACAGCGAAGCAAACATCTGGCCGACTAATCTGTGCAGCATACAAAATGCACCCTATCGCCTCTTGATAAGGAACGTGCGCCATTTCTCGTTTCTCAGCATCTGATTCCGGGCACAACTCCTCAGACAGTTTCTGGTTGGGATCCAATGGTGTATTGACTGGATTACATTCCTCCATGTTAAAGCGCTTAAGGAAAGTTGATATGTAATGACGTTGGTCAATCGAAATAGAGCCATCCGGGTATCGAGTGATATTCATCCCAAGCAACGACTTCGCCTCTCCCAGGTCTTTCATTTTGAAATGTGTTGACAATTCCTTTTTTAGCTTGGTACACATGGTTATATTACTCGAAAATATCATGATGTCATCTACCCACACAGCCAGTATTATGGTGTTTTGGCTTGAATGTTTATAATAGATACACTGGTCTATTGACGATCGCTTGAATTTGAGTACTCGAACAAACACATCATTTAATTTGTCGTTCCACACACGACTCGACTGCTTCAAACCATACAATGCCCGCTTCAGACGACAAACCTTCGCCGTTTTATCGGTAAACCCCTCCGGCTGACGCATATAAATCTCCTCGGTCAAGTCGCCTTGAAGGAAGGCAGTCACCGCATCCATCTGTTGAACTATCATTTTGTATTTGGCTGCCATAGCCAGCAAAAATCGAATTGAGCAGTAACGAGCAACAGGCGAATATGTCTCATCGTAATCTATGCCCTTAACTTGACTGTACCCTTTGATTACAAGCCGAGCTTTGTAGCGTTCGCTACAACCAGTTGCATCGCGCTTGACTTTAAATACCCACTTACTATCAATTGCTTTTCGCCCAGCAGGGAGCTCACACAGCTCCCAAGTGTTGTTCGCCATTAACGACTCATATTCAGACTTCATCGCAATCTTCCATTCCCCTTTCTCGTTGCATTGTCTAGCCTCCTCATAAGACTTTGGTTCACATATGTCTTCTGTAGCTGCTGCAAGCATCGCATATAAATTTAGAGTATTACGAGCTCTGGCAGTTTGTCTTGTGGTGTTACAGGGCATGGAACCACATATACTTCACTGGCAGCAACGTCGAAATCAGTCTCGGTGATGGAAGTATATGACGAATTCTCACTCTCAATCGCCTCACTGAATTCATTATTTGCAAAGTTAGTTTCCTCTGCGGAGTCGCTGATTTCTATAATTGTGGCGTCTTGCGGATCCATGATTGTGACGAATTATCAGCTTCAGCATGGTTTATGCAAGCATTTGACGAGTTTTCACTATTTAGCCCAGTTGGTGTGTCGTCACCACTAGCCTCACTCGACTCGTCTTCCGATTCACTATCTCCACTTGAATCGTTTTCATAAACATCGCCTGCACGGGCTTCATCGTCGGTAGGTGCCTTTGAGAGAGAAACAGTACCATTAGAATTGAGCTTTGAATTTATTACCTGGCTTGCACTCGATTCGATGAAGGTAACATCCCTGCTCACAATAACTCTTCTCGTCTTTTTGTCATACAGTCGATAAGCTTTGCTTTGCTCGCTATATCCAACAAAAACACACTCAATTGCCTTCGGTGCCAATTTGGTACGCTGAACTTTTGGTATATGAGCCAGAGCCTTACATCCAAATACCCTTAGGGTCGATAAGTCGGGCTTTCGCTTGTTCCACCTCTCTTCTGGTGTTTCGTTGATCATACCTCGACATGGAATACGGTTGATCAAATAAACTGCTGTTGTCGCCGCTTCGCCCCAAAAACTGTCACTCAAGTTGCTATCAAAAAGCATGCAGCGAGTTTTCTCCAGTATCGTTCGGTTCATTCGCTCAGCCACACCGTTTTGCTCCGGCGTTTGTTCGCTGATGTAGGATGCCATGTTTTGCTGTGAACTCGTCGAATTGCTTACTACAGTACTCGGTACCATTATCGGTACGAAGGGTCTTTATTTTACACCCTTGCTGATTTTGAACAAAAGAGAGGAAGTTTTTAAAAATACTAAACACCTCATTTTTGCTTTTCATCAAGTACAAAAACACCTTGCGGCTATAGTCATCAATAAATGTGACGAAGTATTTTGCCCCTCCAAAAGACCGGGTGGGCATGAATGCGACATCGCTGTGCACTACCTCTAGTACATTTGTGGCCCGGTTGTCGCTTGCTTCAAAAGATGCATGTGTCTGCTTGCCTTAAATACAAATCTCGCACTTGTTGCCGTCATTCCTCTCCGTAAAGTTTACCCCAATCACTGCCGCTTTGATCTTCAAAAGGTTTGCATCACAAGTATGACCCAATCGACGATGCCATATGTTTTTGTCGATAGCCACCATCGCAGTTGCTGATTTATCTGTTGAACAATTTAATTTATAAAGATCATTAACGAGAGGTGCTGTTGCAATCAATGTTTTTGTTGAATCATATATTTGACAACTTTCATTATCGAAAACCAAAGTGTTACCACGTTTAGCCATCTGACTTACAGACAAAAGATTTGCACAGATATTTGGGATATGCAATACATCTTTGACTGTGACATTGTGGTTTTTTAATGAACTCGTTCCAATTGACATTTTTATGTCCCCAGCTCCTTCCACGGCAAGATGAGAATTATTACCCCCTATGATCTTGTCTTTTACTGGTTCACGCACATCTACGAAATCGACGTCACTCATTGTCATGTGTGCGGATGCCCCAGAATCAATATACCAATCTTGTGACGTGTTTGATTGTGCCATGAACGAACAAAGAAGTAACTGCTCGTTTTTGTTCTTTTTATTTGGGCACTTGTTTGGGAAATGACCTACCTTGTCGCACACGTAGCATGTCACAGACTTGTGAGACAGTTTTTTTTTTTTTTTGATTTTTGTAATTTTTTTGGCGTACAAAGCAGTCTCTGCATTTTCCGTATTGTTGTACGTAACTTCTTGAAGAGGGCGATTTTGAACGAAGTCAGTTGACAGCTTCGTTGTGGAATTTTCGATTGCCATTACCATGGGACGAAAAACGTCCGGCAAACCTGCCAACATAAGAGCGGCCACCACTTCATCACCTATCTCTAGTCCAGCCTCTTTGACTTTAGAGGACATTAGCACCATTTTGTGGACATAATCTTCCATAGAAGAGCAGTCCAACTGTTGCAGTCCGACCAATTGCTTAAGTAAGTCCACCCGACGACCAATTCCTGTATCCTCAAATGCAGAACAAATGGAGTCCCATGCTTGCTTTGCTGTTGTACACTTTTCCGTGTACGTGTACAGATTTGACGACAGCAGCAAGTTCAGCATCGGAATCGCCATAAAATTTTTATCTGGATCTGTTTCTGTTCCGTCGAAACATTTCCAGTGACCCTTTGTGGCAAGATATGCTTTCGCCTCCACCTTCCATTCATCGAAATTCTTCCTTCCTTCCAATTTCTTTGGTTTGCCCATTGCAGTTTAAGTCTCTAAGACGTCTACTACGTCTACCCAAAAAAATTGCAATCAAAACCAAAAAATTGCTCAAAATAGAGATGAAGGCGTTTAAACAATTGTCTGATCGTTATTCTGGGCCCATAACCTGATGAAATAAATAAAAGATTATTATCCTACGGGCAGATTAATTACCCAATAAATGAGGCACGTCCGACTTCTTCGATGGTTGAGCAGAAAGTGAAAAGTTTATTATTATAAAATGGCATATCTAATTAATTTTATAAGTGTTATACAAATAGTGTTAGTAGATGTACATTAAATAAGTGTTCATTATAAATGCATGGAACACTATGATTTATCACAACAATTACAGATAGGTGAATCTTCCTGGGAGAGATTTAGTGGTAGTTTTAAAACAGAATGCGCAGTACGACCCCCGCTCAGCAACGTGGCGGCTATACCGGAAGAAGCTACGGCCACAGCAATGTTGCTATCTTTTCTTAGTGCGCCAGCAACAAATTTAGCAAAAATGTTTTTCCTGTTCCTCCTGGGGCATCAACAAAGAGTAGTGCGCCATTCCCAGATTCTATTTGCTGCAACACTTGGTCAAATACTCGTTTTCGTTTTGGTAGTAATTGGGGTACCAATTCAGCTACTTTCTGCTGCAAAGCTGGTATGTCATAGTTTGTTTCTCGTACAATCTCATCAGATAGTTCATTTTCGTTCGTTCTCCGAGGACTGATCATTCCAATTTCACTCAACTGTTTACCCACCATTGCCATTACATTGTCTTAAATTTTTTCAAGGGCTTTGTTATAAATGTGTTCATTGTATGTCATGTCCGTGTGTGTCTGCTGTAGCCTTCGCAAAATGTCTTCCGCCATGTACTCTTTATATTTGTTCATAATTCATTGCATAAAGGTCCCTGAATTTGGCTGGCGATTGGCACTGGACGGCTTCCTCCATAGTTTTGTCCCAGTGATTATCATTCTCTAACAGACCCAGAGCTTCACATGCTTCTCTATATGTTGCGCATTCCTGGCCGTTGACAATTTTGAGATCTCTATAGCTTGTAGGACCCCGAACATGGTGTAGCAGCAATTTTATTATTCGTTGTATTCGTTTGTCTCACACAAATTTCCATCCCCTACTCACTTTTTTTTTTGCTCCATACAAATATTCACCCCCCCACCCCTCCCCCCCCATTATAGGGAAGTGGCTGGTTAGAAAGAGTCAAAAGTAGCCTCCATCCCTTCAGCTATCTCCACTTAAAAAATCGCGTCAATTCGTCTCTCCGTTTTGCCGTGAAAGACGGACAAACAGACATACACACTTTCACATTTATAATATTAAGTATAGATTACTGGTAGCACACAGGCCGAATGGCGAGTATCCTGCGCCACCAAACAGGATTTGTGTCGGTTGGGCTATGTGATGTGGGTCTTCGTAAAAATCCAAAACTTTTCTGCTAATACCAGATTCTGGATTAAATATTCCTAATACATATTTGAAGCGTCGCTGTTTATGCCAGAGAAAATATTTTGCTTGAGTTCTTTAACCACCTGTTCCTGGGCATGTGGACCAAGTATCTTGCGAACTATAGCTGTTGCTTTAGTACGCCCACACGATATTTTAGTGAAAATCTTATTATCGTTATAAATTGTTAAACATAACTTTGGTTGGCAATCGAGACTGTTATAACTTATTCCATCATAACATTGTGGAAGACACTAACCAACTCAGCGATTGAGATCAATGTTTCGATATGCGTATCTTTTTGAATCACAAAATGCTTGATGCCGACAGATGATTTTTGAATTAACTCAATTTTTTAATGTTTTTTAGTTATCTTCATACTTTACCGATACTTCAACCTGACATAATTTACAAATAATTGTGTGACAATTTTTTTTTTATCCATTTGGAGAAGTCTGGATTGGTCTCCCAATTTTTTTTTTTTTAGAGACTCGCGCAGGTTCAAGAGTTTTTATATTCTCTTATACGGAGTGCAGTGGTTGGGGTCGTTGACGTTCGTTCACTACTCTCAGGGGTGGTTGTTCTAGACCTAGATAGGACGAGAGCCGACCAAATTCCGAGTTGGTTATAGTCCGTAGTAATTCGTTCGAGCACTTTAGTATTGCATACGCAGAGGATGAATTTGGGTTGACCATATACTGTGAGTGTTATGCCTGCAGCAGTACGTCTGGTCACTTTCCATTCTCAACAGCGTTGAATACTTTTTGTCCGTATAGGAACAACTTTTTCTTGGCTACGAAGCGAATTTGAACCATAAACCTTCCGCTCGGCGGTCGATGATGTTAACCACTGCACCACGGCCACCTGCGGCATTCCAGGGTCTAAGATAAACTACTTCTTAGACAAGTGGGAAAAATCGCAACACATGTATTTCTGGAACAGTGTTCGGGGACTCCGTCAATCTGAACGACTTATACGACTCCTGAACAAACACCCTATTGACATACTCAAACTCAATAGGGGGGATATCAGAAGACTAGTCAGCTACCTAACCGGACACTGCGGTCTGAGATATCATTTAAACAAAATTAGTCTCTCATTTGAAACTGAGTGTCGGCTCTGTCTAGAGGAGGATGAGACGGCAGAACACATACTATGTGAGTGTGCTGCTCTCTGCCATCTTAGGAAGCGTATCCTTGTCAGTGAAGTTATGACTCCTGAGGGGATTACCCTGGCTCCTACGAGAAGTAGGTAGAAGAAAGGTTCCGGACCTATGTATTTGTCGCTGGAACCTTTTCTGGCAAGTTGGTCGGCAATTTCATTGCCCTCGATACCTTTATGTCCTGGCACCCACCAAAGTTTAACAGTGTTTCTTTTGGCGAGGTCTCGTAGGACGTCATGGCATTCCTTGCCGGTTTTTAAGTTCGTGCTGTACGAATCGAGTGCTTTAAGCGCTGCTTGGCTATCAGAGAGTATGTTGATGGTTACTCCTCTGATGCCAGTCTCGAGATTTAGATCTACGCATGTTAGGATGGCATGCAGCTCTGCTTGGAAGATGCTGAGGCTTATTTCCAGGGCCTTCGAGATCTTGCGTTTTGGTCCATACATGCCGGCGCCAACGCCAGAAGCCATCTTGGAGCCATCCGTGTACCACCTGAGGACTTTGATATTTAGCAGGGGATCACTGTTTTCCCATGCTGAGTGGTTTGAAATTCGAATATCAAATCTCTTGTCTAAGGTGAAGGTGTGTGGCAATACGTCCGAGACTGTAGTAAACATATCCAGCTCGGGAAAGTGTTGTAATATAGACATGTGGCCTGCAGGTCTACATAGCATATTTGTTCCCGAGCAGAGGATTCTGATTGCACTGCGTAATGCCACCCTTTTGATAAAAAGGTGCAGTGGAGCGAGTCCAATGAGTGCCTCTTGTGCTGCCGTAGGGCAGGATGGCATAGCGCCTGTGATGCCGAGACACGCTAGTCTCTGAAGGCGTTGAAGCTTAATAATTGTAGTTTTTTGCCCAACTTTTGTCCACCATACGGTGGACCCGTAGGTGACGATAGGTCTTACTATCGCGGTGTATAACCAGTGACTACCTTAGGTTTAAGTCCCCAGGTTTTACCGTAGGTGCGTCGGCAGGCCCACATGGCCTTAGTCGCTTTCATGAGTTTATTTTTCATGTTGGAGTTCCAGTTGAGTCTGCGGTCTAAGTCAATACCTAAATACTTTACCTCCTCTGAAAATCCTATGTGTGTGCCAGTTAGAAAGATTGTAAATGGGACTAAAATTGTCTTATTTGGGTTAATAGATAGCCCCTCTCTGCCATACCAGTCAGAGATAAATTGGAGCGCAAGTTGCATGCGCTCACAGGCAGTGACCTCGCACTTGCCCTTAACAATGACTACTAGGTCATCAGCATATCCGATGACTTCGTTGCCCCGAGTGGTCAGTTGCATAGTAGATCGTCGATGACTATCGACCAAAGCAGTGGTGAGAGGACTCTCCCTTGTGGGCATCCTCTAACCGCCGATTCTGTCACTGAGACCTCTCCGCATGGGGCTGATATGATACGGCTATTTAGCATCGCCCTAATCCAGTGATTAGTGGGATGGTCCACACCCCTGCAGGATAGTGCAGTGGTGGTCGAACTATAGCCAGTATTATCAAAGGTGCCCTCTATATCGAGGAAGGCGCAGATTGCGATCTCCTTTTGTGTGAAACTGTTTTCAATGCACGTCACCAGGTGGTGTAGTGCACTTTCGGTAGATCGCTGTTTGCGATATGCATACTGGTTGGGATGCAGAGGTGTCTGATTTTCCAGGATACCTCTAATATGGAGCTCTATCAGTTTCTCCATTGTTTTTAGAAAGAACGAAGTCAAACTGATAGGGCGATAGGATTTAGGTTGCTCGCTTGGTTTCCCAATCTTGGGGATGAAGACAAGATTGGCCTCTCTCCAAGTTTGGGGTATGTATCCCAGGTTGAAGCAAGACCTAAAAAGAACTATCAGTGATGGTAGAATTATGTTCAAGTCTTTCTGTAAGATCGCAGGAAAGGCACCGTCTTTGCCTGGAGCCTTGTAGGGTTTGAATGAACTAATTGCCCATTTAATCCTGTCAGGGCTGAATAGTCTGCTGCATGCATACTGTCGTTAACTAATATTTATGTATGTACTTACCAGATGCTTAGAATCGCAGCGTCGAGAGGAGTCTTTCCTTCGGTGATATTGAATCGGAATCGAGTGTCTTGCTTTTTATAATAGGACCCACTTTTAATAACAAAACTTCCAGATCATATGCGGTCATACGAGTGAAATTGAAGCATTGTTGAGCGTCTTCTATATTTAGTTCATCTAATAAATTATAGAAGGCGCCAGCTAACCCAAGTTGGTATTTTTTTCTTTTTTAACAATGGAATTGTAATGACGTCTTCTCGTCATGATTTTAGTAAATGACCTAACCAAATTTCTTGCGACATTAATAGCTCTGGTGTAAATACCTCTGCAATAAATTGCGACAGTATGTTGAGCGAGTTTCTTGCAAGTAATTTATTGCAGAAGAAATTGCAAGGATTCGTATGACAATGTAAACACTGCTGCAAGACTTGCAAATAGAAACGCGGCCTAAGACGAAGAAAAAAAACCGACAAAAGAAAAATAATTCAAAGGCACACGTCTGCACAATATATCGTTCGTTTATTTTCTATTTCTTTCTCTCCGCCTACTCAACTTTCCTATTATTTTTCCTACACTAGTCTCTTAGAAGGATGGAAAAGGACTAACAAAGGCCTCGTAGGGGTAGCATCTATCCGACGGATGCTGGCCTGCTAAAAAGCGAGAAGAGCCACCGCAGTCGAACATCTTGCGGCACTGTTAGTAAGTCCTATCACCACCTCCTCGTGGTGAAATCTGGAGATTTTCTATGGAAATCGAAGACGGGAAAGGGCGAACGGCGAGCCTCCTGCGCCAAAAAAACAGGATTAGTCGGTTGGGCTACGGCCTAGTAAGCCGTAACCGTAAAAAAAAAAAAAAACACAAACTCCGAAACAACCACAAGCCTCGGATATAACGGACCGGATTTATGTTGACGACCCTTGCAAAAAACTCTATATAAGACCCTTATGATCCCGGTCCTGCTGCACGGCGCAGAAGCATGGACACTATCAAAAGCGGATGAGAAGGCCCTTGGTCGGTTCGAGAGCAAGATTTTGCGCGTGATTTTCGGTCCCATAAACGCAGACGGGGGAAGGAGGAAAAGATTCAACCACGAACTTTACGGGCTGTACAGCGACATGAGTCTAGTCAGAGGTATACGGATTCAACGCCTAAGAAGGCTCGGCCATGTAGAGCGAATGGACACCATAGCTCCAGCCCGGAGCGTCTTTAAATCCAACCCCGAGGGGCGAAGAAGCAGAGGACGGCCGCACTTAAGATGGCGCACACAGGTGGAAGGGGACCTCAGCTAACTGGGTGTGCGGCAATAGAAAAGCCTAGCGAAAGATCGTGCTAGATGGAGGGACATGTTGGTTGAGGCCCCGAACTGTAGCGCGCACTAAGAAGAAGAAGAAGTCTCTTAGAACAGTCAATAGATGTCTGTAATATGGGCAGGCCTATCTTTTGTCACTGTAACCACCAACCAATTTTTTGTAGCTAAAATACTTGGGACGAATTTTAAGAGTAATCACTAATCATATTCAAAACAATTGACCCGAACACCTATGTATGATGAAATACCTATATTTTTTTGCTTGCACTGCGACAAGCTAGTATGATTATCTGCTCAAAATCATCCCAAGTGGAAATGTTACTTTTGCTTTTATCACTACAAACAAGTGCCACCTATCTGACAAGGGACTCAAATCAAAATACAAAAAAAAAAAAAAAGCAAAAACAGAAATATAAATAAAATATGAACAAAACCAAAACTATCGTTGAATTACTTATTTCAAACATCATGTTTCCTTGAAAAGGATTACCATCGAATCAAAATCGAGCGAGGCGGTAGTTATTTTATAGAAGAGATGAGTAGTAGCAATCTTACTACAAGAAAACATAAAAAGTCCTTCATCTCGCGTTTTGTATTTTTATCGGCAAAGAAGGAAACTTTTCTCGTATCCTGCAGAAGTAAGTTTTTGTGTTTAACATTCTCATTTGTTATGCCGTCAGGCGTTGAATTTACTCTTTCTTGCTAGTACTCTTGTCGTTGTAGTCTGGGATCTGGGGGGATATTTAGAATAAAAAATACCCTCGGAAAGGATGTATATTGCGATCCTTTGTTTCTCACAATCATTCATTTTAATATTCTCACAGGCCGCCAACGACTCCATCATCACCGGCGTCGTTGCCTGCTTGCATGCTCCCTTGCACCACCCAAACGCTGTGTGCGAGAGGTGTGAATAAAATGTTTTTTTTTAGTTGTTGCTATGTTCATTTTCATTTTGTTATGTTGCTGTCGGAGATATATGGAAATTTGTTTGCACTCTGGGAGTCCTTTTCGACAGTGTGTTGAACGAATTTCTCTAAGGCTACATGTAATTCGAACCCGATCACAACTGGTCGCGAGATACTTATGAAAAAAGAGCTCCACAAAATTCAGGTAGGATTAAAAGGAATAAAAGATAAAAACTTAGTTACTCAGCCTTGCCACTAAATTCATGTTTTTTCGGTCTTGCAACATAACAAGTTGTTATTTTCAAGGAAGGCAAGCTAAAAAATGAAAATAAGCATCCTGTGTAACTTTTCTTCCTAGCACGACTCTACACGCGCGAAAGTAACATTTCTAATCGTAAATTTATTGAAAACTTCAAACAGCCAGTACCAGCACCTTTTAAATGCGGAAGGTATGTACATATGTTTATAAGAAATGGTTTCGATATAAAAAGGGCTGCCGTCAGAGGACTGCTCGATACCGGCTAGGTTGTTACCGTTGTTGATATGAAGAGAAACGGTTTTGCTTGAAAATATTTTCCTTTTTACTCCGCGCTGCCGCTGATGGTGTTGTGTTTTAAATTTGCGGAAATGTGCTTGTGAGTGTGAGATTTGAAAGTCAATGTTGACACGGCGCTTAGGGGATTTCCTACTTTTCATAGGGAAATTGGTTGGCGGAAATTAATACGAAAAATAAACAACGATTTAATGGGAGGTGGCCGTAAAAAGAAAAGATTTTTAGGATTATGTTTTGATTTTGGTTTATAACTTTCCTGTGAATTATTTCTCGGTTAATTGTTTTCTCTTTTTTTGGTGCAGTGTACCTACTTAGATATCCGGCTATAATTTATCAGCTTGTATTTTATATTTCAGAGTTTTGTGTAAGCAAATTGGGGATTTTAAAAAAGAATACAAATTTAAATTACTCGTTACGTGTTATCAGAGCTGTTATGAACCAGCTTCTTCTTCTAAGCGGACGCTACAATTCGGGGTGAACCTGGGCCTCAACCAACATGCCCCTCCAACTAGCACGATCTTTTGCCAGCCTTTTCCATTCCCGCACATTCAGTTGGCTGAGGTCCCCTTCCACCTGTGTGCGCCATCTTAAGTGCGGCCGTCCTCTCCTTCTTCGTCCCTCGGGGTTGGATTCAAAGACTCTCCGGGCTGGAGCTGTAGTGTCCATTCGCTCTACATGGCCCAGCCATCTTAGGCGTTGAATCCGTAGACGCCTGACTAGACTCATGTCGCTGTACAGCCCTTAAAGTTCGTGGTTGAATCTTTTCCTCCATCCCCCGTCCGCGTTTATAGGAAAATCACATCAAATCACAAAAGCATCCTCATCCGCTTTTGATGGTGTGAATGTTTCTGCGTCGTACAACAGGACCGGGGTGATAAGGGTCTTACAACAGGACCGGGGTGATAAGGGTCTTATATAGAGTCAACTTTGTCGTTCGGGAGAGGGCTCTATTACTCAGTTGCCTCCTGAGCTCAAAGAAACAGCGATTGGTAAGAGTGATTCTGCGTTTGATTTCAGAACTGATGTCATTATTCCAGGTCACTGCGGAGCCAAGGTAGACGAAGTCCTTAACTACCTCGCACTTATATCTGCCAATACAAACGTTCTGGCCAAGACGTCGGTGGTGAGCGTCCTTTTTTGATGACAGCATATATTTAGTTTTGCCCTCGTTTACCGCCAACCCAATTTTCGCGGCCTCCTTCTCAATACTTCCAAACGCCTCATTGACATCTCGCTGTGATCTACCTATTATGTCAATATCGTCGGTGTATGCAAGAAGTTACGAGGATTTGAAATTTTTTGACATCAAAACTATCTGTAAGGTGTTCACCGATTCGGATGGAGGAGCGGGCATTCTCCAAAGTCATCCTGCATAGTCTGACGAGCTTAGCAGGTACGTCAAAGGCAGACATAGCGTTGTATAGCTCGTCTCTAATTACGCTGTCGTATGCGGCTTTGAAGTCGACAAATAGGTGGTGAGCGACGGCTTGAAATTCATTGATTTCTTCCAGGATCTACCGTAGTGTGAAAATTTGGTCGATGGGGGACTTCCCTGGCCTGAATCCGCACTGATAAGGACCTATCAGCTTATTTTCAAAAGGCTTTAGGCGTTCACACAAAACGGCAGAGAAGATTTTGTAGGCGATGTTAAGGAGACTTATTCCTCTATAGTTGGTGCAATTAGAGGGGTCTCCTTTCTTGTGGATCGGGCATACGATGCTGAGACTCCATTCCTCGGGCATGCTTCCCTCTGACCATATCTTACAGATGAGCTGGTGCATGCTCCTAACCAGGTTATCCCCAGCTGGCTTGAGGAGCTCAGAAGACAGTCCATCTGCGCCAGCAGCTTTATTCGACTTGCGCTTTGATATGGCAATCTGAACTTTGCCGGGGTCAGGCGGAGAGCATTCTCTGCAGTCTTCGTCGATTAGAAATGGATCATTCTGCCTGACAGCGGTACATTGACTAACATCGCCGTTATACAGCCTGCAGAAGTGTTTTTCCATATTCTCAGCATCGACTGCGATTCTACTACTAGGTGTCCATTCTCATCTCCGCAGGCTTCCGTTTTGGCTTTATAACCTTGGCATGTTCGCTTTATCTGTTGATAAAACTTTCGAACGTCACGCCTGCAGTAACACCTCTCCAAGTCCTCAATCGCGCGCTTTTCGTGCTCTTTCTTCTTTCTCCTGAGAAGTTTATGCTCTTCCCTTCTTTTTAACTCGTAGAGCTCACGAGCTGCTCTTGTTCTTTTATGCAGCGAAGCCTTATATGCATCCTGTTACGCTGTGTGGATCCTCCTGCACTCGTCACCGAACCATGTGTTTTTTTGTGGTGGAGACTCGAGGCCCAAGACTTCGGATGCAAAGCTTTTCAGGGCTTGTTTGCAAAGGCTCCACTGGTTATGAACCAGCTAGTTATTCAAAAAATATACATATATCAAACGTTCATAGACAAGTGAACAGTGCGGGTGTCAAAGAATTAAACTGAGTTCAGTTTTACGGTTTTACATTGTCCAGTTTGTGTAGAGAAAATTGAGAGAAATTCAATTTCAAAAATTTCATGTGGTGACTGTAAAAGTTTTTGTTCCCGTGTCTTGCGTCAACATCGAACTGCAGGATGTCGAATATTTTAAGACTAGTGGTGTCTCCTTTCGATGTGATAGATGTTCAGTGCTCAGGCGTAAATCACTTCGCACAATCCTTCGAAAGCCTGCAACTTAAACCCAGCCAATCCCAAAACATCGAATGTGCATACTTCCCCAAATACTAAACGTAAAGGTAGTGATCATTTACAATTGTCATCTACTGATACAATGCCCCCCTCCCCCGGCAGGTGACCTCCTCGGGGTGCGGGACGGGCAACAGGTTTGGGGTGTGTGAAATGATTTTCGTACAGCTCAAATCTGGCTAACGAAGCGCAAAACCCCTCTGGATGACAAAAAGGAGACCTGCCTCGGAAAATGCCTACCCTGGTGTGCCAGGGCCCCATTCGGAGCCAGGCCTAAATGGTGGCAGTATTCGAGCGTCTGGTGGCAGGTCTGTCCCGCTCGGCAGCCGGCCGGGCCTAGCCCGAAGAAGTCACGAGCGACCCGGCAGTGACACGCCATGCACTAACCAGTGAATGCGGGGAGTAAAAGGCAACAGACAACGGCATCAACTTAGGATGGGCACATGAAACGTCTCATCGTTCACAGGAAAGCATCTCGAGCTGGTTGAGGAAGCTACCAGATATCGATTAGATATCGTAGGTATCTCTTCGACAAAGCAAAGAGGATATAGAACTGTGGACCTTTCGGATGGGTGGAAAATCTTCCTGTCGGGAGTTGCACCACAAATATCTGCACAGGCGGGAGCGGGGATACTTATAAGTCCAAGGATGGCAAACAGGGTATTGGAGTGGATACCATTAGAAGGGAGAGTCGCGATCTTAAAACTCAAGCTTAAAGGATCAACTTTGGCTCTGTTGCAGGTGTATGCACCAAATCTAGAGTCAGAGTATGCGACTTTCCTTAATGTCGTTGATGCTGCCCTTGATAGGGTGGTTGAGATAGATTCCTATATCTTGATTGGGGACTTCAACGCCCCCACGTGGGTGTGGATACAACGACACGGGGGGTGTGATTGGGAGGAACGGTGATCCTCATCAAAACGCGAACGGAGAGAGGTTGTTGGATTTTTGCTGTGCAAATGGCATGTCCACCTTCTTTCCGCACAAACACATTCATAAATATACGTGGTATTGTCAGAGTCTTCAACAGAAATCGTTGATAGATTTCTTTGTGGTACCATCGTGTGTGAAACGGATGGTTTGTGACGTTCGTGTGTTGAGAGGGCCTGAACTGTCAACTGATCATGACCTGGTGTTGTGTAAGCTGTATCTTACTGTTAGAGTACCTCGTCTGCCAAGGATAAAACCAAGAGTGGTTACACGCATACGGTGGGAGAAACTACAGAGCAGTGAGGCGCAGCAACACTTCGCACGACACATATCCGAAATGTTTGAGCAAATTCCAGCTGTTCCATCGCATGTAGTGGAAGAATGGCGACTATTTTCAACAGCTGTCATTGCCTCTGCACGTGATGTTTGTGGAGAAGCGGCTTGGTGTGGCGGCTGATGGTGAGAATAGAACTGCGTGGTTTAAAACACCCGAAGTTCAAGAAGCCATCAGAGAGAAGAATAAAGCCTACAGAGACTGGATTCTCTTGGGGGACTCTGCTTCTCGTGACCGATACACTGTGGAGCGAAGAACTTGCAAATTTGGTATGCGAGCGGCGAAAGAGCAGTCCTGGAAGGAGTTCGGCGAGAAGTTGGAAGGCGACCATAGATCTGCGAAAAGGGTGTTCTGGCAAACCATTCGCCGGCTCAGAAGAAGGAAATTCAACATCGTCGAAGGAGTTAAATCCAAAGATGGTGTGTTGCTTTTCAATGAGATGGACATCTTACGCAGATGGAGCGAGCACTTTTCGGAGCTGCTCAATCTCGAACAGCGCACTGAGGGGGACAGACCTATAGTCTTGAGTGTGGCGGAGAATAGTCCAACGGTGGAGGAAGTCATTGGCGTTGGACTTCGCCAAGGGTGCGTCTTGTCACCTCTCCTTTTCATTATATATATGGACTGGATGCTGCAGCGCAGTTGAGGTGAGGAGTGTTTTACATTGGCCGTATGTGCTGATGCTGGAATGAGGGATAACCTGGACAAATCCGAGGCTATAGTTATTTCCAGAACACCTGGGCAATGCACTCTACATGTTAGTGGAGCCCTGTAGTATCGGCCCGCCGATGCACGCACGCGCTCCCAGTCGTGGCTGAGTATGAACTACTCAACCTGTTCTGCGTGCACCGGAGACAATACGATTAGGTGGGGGAGAGTTGTGAGTGTAATGCTAAGCCTGAGTGGAGGTTGTGTTTTGACATAACTCACAATTGTTACACCATATTTACTTATGTACATATTTGCATACTAAAGTGCATGATTACTCATGCTGTTAAACCAATGCTGTCAATATTGTTACGAAATATTCACCCACACCAAATAGGGTTCGCACCACTGGATTGCGATAAACTACAATTGTCCTTTTTAACCGAATTAAAACACACACACTTTTCTTGTTCCACCACAGATCAATTATCTGTGCAGCTTTACCACTTTTCTTTATTATCCAATACTATCCACTTTAAACTTTATTACACAAACAAACCTTTATTGAGAGCTTTTATTTTCACACTGTTTGATCAACCCGACTTGTCACACGCGGTTCAATACCACAAACTGAATGTATGTCGAGGGCGAGTGTTCGCGCTTATACAGCTCTCGGTCCACCTTCTCGAATGTTCGCCGTCGGAAGTTCCCCTTCGGAAATCTCTAGAATGCTTTGACAATTAGCATTACGCGAGCTTTCGAACTTCGACAGCGAAATTCGAACTTAACAGTCGGTTTGTGTCTCCGCAACACTGCCCTGCTCCTAAACTTGTTCGTCCTCGAACAAGCGATTGGATCCTTCTCCGTAATATGGCGCTAACCTCTCTACGTGGACAATCTTATACTTCGCCCGTCTGTTTCCGTCTGCTGTATTCGGTACACCACGTCGTTAAGTTTCTTGATGACCTCATATGGTCCGTCCCAGGCTGATTGCAATTTGGGGCACAAGCCTTTTTTTCGTTGTGGGTTGTACAGCAATACCTACCAATTGTCCTGTCTCGAATCCAGAAGATTTCGCCCTTAAGTCGTATCTCGCCTTCATCTTATCGCTGACCAAATTCAGTTGGGTGGCTGTGGTGCAGTGGTTAACATCATCGACCGTCGAGCGGAAGGTCTATAGTTCAAATTCGCTTCGTAGCCAAGAAAAAGTAATTCCTATACGGACAAAAAGTATGCAACGCAGTTGTGAATGGAAAGTGACCAGACGTACTGCTGCAGGCATAACACTCACAGTATATGGTCAACTGAAATTCATCCTCTACGTATGCAATACTAAAGTGCTCGAACGAATTACTACGGACTAAAGCCAACTCGGAATTTGGTCGGCTCTCGTCCTATAGGACAACCACCCCTGAGAGTAGTGAACGAACATCAACGACCCAAACCACTGCACTCCGTTCAGGTTGTGTGTCTAAAACACATCATAAGAGAATATTTAAAAAAAAAAAAATCTTGAACCTGCGCGAGTCTTTAAAAAAAAAAAAAAAAAAGTCGCTCCCGGATGAACTGATGGATGGAGTTCAGCTGTTCTTTCTTTTCGGTTACGAAGTCCTCCCAGCCGCTAGTTGTCGGCAGTACCACGCCGAACTTCAAGTCCGATGGAAGTCGGAGATCAGTTCCAAAAATGGCTTCGGCTGGTGTTGTTGCCGTTGAATTGTGCTGTGCCGAACGGTATGCCATTAAGAAAAGGGGAAGATGTTCATCTCAGTCCTTCTGATCTCCAACGACGACTTTTCTCAATATTCCTCCATCGTCCGGTTGAACCTTTCGATCATGCCCTCAGATTGTGGGTGTAATGGTGTTGTCCGTGTCTTTCTGAGACCTAGCATGTCGCAGAGTTCTTTGAACACCGTCGACTCGATGTTCCTTCCTTGGTCTGAGTGCAGTTCCAGCGGTACTCCGTAACTCGCAACCCAGTTATTCACGAATGCATCCGAAATGGTTTCGGCTTTCTGGTTCGGGATGCAAAACACCTCAGGCCGCTTGCTGAAATAATCGGTCACCACCAGCGCGTACTTGTTTCCAGCGTTGCTCGTTGGGAATGGGCCTGCTATGTCCATGGCGATACGTTCGAACGGTGCTCCAACATTGTACTGCTGCATATTTCCTCGAGTTTTCCTAACTGGCCCCTTTGCCTTCGCACACTGTTCACACCTGCGAATGAAATTTGTGACTGACTCATGGCATCCAACCCAGTAGAAACGTCTCTTGATCTTTTCTACAGTCTTGTTAACACCAAGATGACCCCCGCTTGGTTCCTCGTGGTATTCTCGGATGATCTCGTCGATTTGTCCCTTTGGAATCACCAGCAGATCGTTTACAATGTTCCCGTCCTCACTTTCCCAACTGCGGTAGAGGCCACCGTTCTTCAGCTTCAGACTCTGCCATTGAGCCCAGTAAGCTTTCACGATTGGGCTTTCACTGGATATTTGCTGCCAACTTGGTCGAAAACTTCGTTCTTGGTAGTCGATGATGACTGCCAGATCGGCATCTTCTCGCTGCTTCCTTCCGACCTTATCGACAGTCCAGGAATCTTCTGGCATCACATGGAAACGACGGATGTCGGCAACCTGTTCCTTGGTTTCGGCTCGTGAACAATGTTTGCATTCAACATCGCGAGGTCGCCTCGTTAATGCATCCGTATTACTATGACTGCTTCCCTTCTGGTATTCGCGTGCTCTCACTTGATCTCCTTTTGGCGAATCCGACCTCGGACGCCTTCTTCCCAGACGGCAACATCTCGCCATGTGCCCCTGCTGGTTGCAGATGTAGCATCTACCTGGGAATGGGCGGCTCCTACTCACCGTTGTTTCTCTGGAACTACGTCGCAATTTGTTGGATGAACGCTTTCTCCGCAGTCGGCAGTCTTTTGCAATGTGCCCCTGCTGGTCGCAGATGTAGCATCTACCCGGGAATGAACCACTCCTACTCACCGCAAAATTACAGCGTGTATAGAGATGAGCTGATGCCAAGCCCGTCCGACTGTGCAGGATGACAATGGAGAATTCTCGCTGCTCCATTAAAGTCGGTAATGAGCAAACCGAGACCTTTGATGTTAAAAAAGGATTTAGGCAAGGTGACGCGCTGTCATGCAACTTTTTCAACATCGTGCTTGAAAAAATTGTGCAAGAGTCACTGGTCAACACAAGAGGTACGATTTATTTCAAGTCTACGCAATTGCTTGCGTACGCTGACGGCATTGAGGTGATTGGACGGAAACAGCGAGACGTGAATGACGCCTTTGTAAGCATTGAGGTAGAAGCGGCTAAGATGGGTCTCGAGGTTAATGAGGGTAAAACCAAATATCTGCTTTCATCTAAAAGAGATAGACAACACCAACGTATTGGCCAGAGCGTCACCATGGGCGGATATAACTTTGAAGTGGTCAAGGAATTCGTCTACCTTTGCTCACTGATTACCAGCGACAACACCAGCGCTGAGATAATACGCAGAATCACTCTTGCCAACCACTGTTTCTTTGGGCTCAAGAGGCAATTGAGAAGTAGTGCCCTCTCTCGGAAAACCAAGGTGACACTATATAAGACCTTGATTATCCCAGTCCTCCTTTACGGCGCAGAGGCTTGGACCTTAACAAAAGCGGATGAAGATGCCCTTGGTCGTTTCGAGAGGAAAATTCTGCGCACTATCTACGGTCCCGTTTGTTCAAACGGTGTATGGAGGAGAAGATATAACGAAGAACTGTACGGGTTGTACAGCGACATCGGCCTGGTACGACGTCTACGGATACAGCGTCTAAGGTGGCTAGGCCATGTAGAGCGCATGAAAGATACAGCTCCGACCCGAAAAGTCTTCGTATCCACTCCGTAAGGAAGGCGCGGCAGAGGACGGCCGCCTCAGAGGTGGCGCACGTAGGTGGAAGGGGACCTCAACCAACTGGGCGTGCGGCACTGGAAACAGCTGGCCAAATACCGTGCCGGCTGGAGACGTTTGTTGGTTGAGGCCCATGTTCACCACGGACTGTAGCGCCACCTAAGTAAAGTAAGTAAGCCGGACATTCGCACAGCAGGTGACGAATGGATTCAACTTCCTCTTCGTCCCTGCAGCCTCTGCAGAAGTCATTGTAGGGCTGGTCTAGTCGAGCTGCATGGTAAGATAACATGTAGTGCCCGACTGCCAGTCGAATATTCCCACGATTGAACTTCAACAGATTTTCGGTTCTTTTCTTATCATAGACGGGCCAAGTCGATCTCCCGTTGAGCCTGTATCTAAGCGACACCATCGCTTATTGCCTTTCACTAATAGCTCCGTCTCTATCTCCCTCTACGGCGCACTGAGTGGTGCTTTGCCCTCAGCTGAGATCTGCGCAATGTTTGCACTTGATTCCTGGCCTTGATTCCCTGGCCAGCTCGTCCGGCCTCTCGTTTCCAGAGATATTCATATGACCAGATACCCAGCAAAGGGTCACCTTATTTACATTGGATATCTCTGCTAACTTCTTCTTGCAGAGTTTGATGAGTTTGAATCTTATCCAAAGTAGACTCCGGCACCTGTGCGAACATCCATTTTGGATCTGGCGGTGTAGAATGCCAGTTCACTTTCCGTGCGTACCAATTCACCGGTCCATTTCTCCCTGGAGGGAATTCTAATAGAGAATCTCCTCTATCAGGAAGGAAGTCGGGTGACATAGTCCGTTACGGTTCTGAATCTCAAGACGGCCCATCGATCCAAGACTGATGCATGTCCGTGAGGACTCTTTTTCCAGAGACCGGATTCCTATAGTCTTAGCGCAGTTCTGGTTGCGACGCCCTCGCAGTATATGTCCAAGGGTGGGAGGTTCAGCATGACTTCAAGAGCCAGCCGCCGTTGGTGTGGACTTCATAGATCCCGTCCCTGCCTGAAAGCCTGCCCATTGAACCTTTGACACACTCTGAAGATGTCATTTTTTCTCGACCGCTTTCCACCAGACAACCAAGCCATAGACAAGAATAGGTCTTACCACCGCAATGTACAAACAATGTAATAACTTCGGTTTGAGGCCCCATGTTTCTCCAAAGGCTACCTTGCACGAATATAGTACCACGTAGGCCTTTTTGATTCTTTCCTCAATATTTTCTCTCCAACTAAGCTTGGAGTCCAAGATTATGCCAAGATATTTGGCAGATTTTCCAGAAATCAGATCTGTACCATTCAAACGGGGGTAGGTGTATCTTGATACATATCTTTTCCTGGTAAAGAGTACTACCTCTGTTTTCGCCGGATTTACTCCCAGGCCTCGCCCCTTGACCCAGTTATCCACTAGCATCAGGGCATAGTTTAGTCTATCGCGGAGGACCTGCGGAAATTTTCCAGAGACTAAGATGGCAATGTTATCAGCGTAGGCCGTGATATTAAAACCCTCCGTCTCCAGAATCTTGACCATTCCGTCGACCACAAGGAGCCATAGGAGGGGTCACAGATCGCCACCTTGTGGTGTACCTTTATTTACCCTCACCCTTCCGTATGCTCTCCCCATTGCCGAATTTACTATACGAGTACCCAGCATCTGCCCAATCCAACTGCATACTTACTTACTTTACTTATTTGTCAGGCCAGCGATCCATGGAGGATCTGAGCCTGAGCTATAGCTGCCTTCCATCCTTGACGCTCCCGGGCACGCTGCTTCCAGTTGTCAAGACTAAGATGTCTTACATCCGCGATTACTTGGTCTTTATACCGGAGGTTCGGTCTTCCTCTTCTTCTCGATCCAGGGGGCTCGGAGTCGAAGACCCTCTTAGCTGGAGCGTTGATGTCCATGCGCTCGATGTGGCCGAGCCAGTGTAGTCGACGGATCCTTGCCTTCCGGACTACATCCACATCTTGGTACAGCTCGTAGAGTTCGCGGTTGCGTCTTCTTCTCCATTCACCTTCCTCACAGACAGGACCAAATATCCGGCGCAGAATTTTTCTTTCGAAAGAACCCAAAATCAGCTCCGCTGTCCTGCTTATCGTCCAGCTTTCGGCTCCGTACAGCAAGACTGGCAAAATGAGCGTTTTGTTAAGCATGACTTTGGTCTTTCGAGTGAGGAGTTTTGACCCCAGTTGTTTAGACAAGCCGAAGTAGCAGCGGTTGCCAAGGGCGATTCTATGCCGGATCTCCACTGTGGTGTCATTTGTGGAATTTACGTTTGCCCCGAGGTAGACAAACTCCTTAACTACCTCGAAATTGTAGCTGTCAATTGTTATATTTTGTCCCAGGTGGTGAGCGACGGATTGGTTTTTGCTTGACAGCATGTATTTCGTTTTGTCCTCAATGATCTTAGGACCAACTCGTTTCGCCTGTTCTTCAATCGCCGTGAATGCTTCCACAATGCCACGGCGAGAACACGTGATGATGTCGATTTCATCCGCGTATCCTAGCAGCTGGATGGACTTGTAAAAGAGAGTGCCTTCCCTGTTGATGCCTGCCCGTCGCACTATCTGCTCCAGCAAAAGGTTGAAGAAGTCACATGACAGCGCATCTCCTTGCCGAAATCCGGTGCATGTTTCGAATGGTTCCGAGGTCCTAGAACCGAGTTGCACGGTGCATCGCGTGTTTTTTAGCGTGGCGCGACACAACTGGATCAGTTTTACCGGGATCCCGAATTCGGCCATCGCCCCAAACAGTTCTTCACGATGAATGCCGTCGTATGCGGCTTTGACATCGATGAAAAGATGGTGTGTATCGATTCGAAACTCGTTGGTCTTTTCCAGGATTTGTCGAAGTGTGAAAATTTGGTCTATAGTTGATTTGCCGGGCCAGAAGCCGCACTGGTAGCTGCCGATTAGTGCGGTGCAAAATGGTTTTAGACGTTCACACAATACGCTGGATACTATCTTGTATGCGACATTGAGCAGGGATATACCTCTATAGTTCTTGCAAGAGGCAGGATCGCCTTTTTTGTGGATGGGGCATATAGAGCTGGTATTCCAGTCGTCGGGCATGCTCTCATCTTCCCAAATTCTGCAGATGATCTGGTGCATGCTCCCTACCAGAACATCGCCGCCAGCCTTGAAGAGCTCTGATGGCAAGCCATCTGAGCCTGCGGCCTTGTTGTTCTTCAGCTTCTGAATAGCTGTGCCGACTTCTTCTATACTGGGTGGGAGGACTACTTCAGCGGTTGGAGTTGGGATTTCCTCGGTCCCTAGCACTCTCTCTTGGAAGTGCTGCTTAAATACATCCACTATTCCCTGCGGGTCGGTGACAAGATTACCCTCGCAGTTTCGAAGAGCCAGGGTGCCCCTTTTGAAGCCTCCTGCAAGGCCTTTGGTTTTCTTGTAAAAGGCTCGTATTTTATGTTTATCCCTAGACTCCTCGATATCCTTGAGCTGGGAGGCTGCGAAGATTCTTTTCTTTTGTCGCAGTAGTTTTTTCTCTTCCCTTCTTCTGGCTCGGTACTCTTCTTGTGCTGCCCTGGTTTTTCTCTGCAGCGCCTTTTGGTACGCCTCGTCGGCTGCTGCCTTTTTCTGCTCACACTCGCCATCATACCACGGGTTTCTTGTCGGGGGTGGTAGGTATCCTAAGGTGGTTTCATCTACTTCCTGAATGGCTGAGCGGCAACGCACCCACATATTATTGGCATTTCTGTTCGACGTAGGCATGCCGTAGAGTCTTTCGCTCAGCTGCTCCCTGTAGACTCTAGCAACCTCCGGTGTGCTCAGGCGCCCAATGTCGAACCTCCTCCTGATGGGCTGGTGCAGTTTTCTGACACTGGGCAGTCGAGCTCTGAATCTTGCTGCTACGAGGAAGTGGTCAGAGTCGACATTTGCCCCTCTGAATGTTCGCACATCCAGGATGTTTGACGAGTGCCTTGCGTCAATGGGCACATGGTCGATTTGGTTGGCGGCTCGACCGTCCGGAGATCGCCAGGTTGCTGTGTGGATTCGCTTGCGAGGGAGTCTTGGGCTACTTATCACCGCATTACGAGCTGTCGGAAAGTCAGCGAGTCGGAAGCCGTTATCTGTTGTTGTATCGTACAGGCTGTGCTTTCCGTTCACTCCGCCAAGGGTGTTTTCCTTACGGATTCTGGCGTTGAAGTCCCCGAGCACGATTTTTACATCGTACTCCGGACAAGCACCGTAGGCGTTGTCCAGGAGGTCATTGAAGTCCTCCTTGAAAGGGTATTCAGCCTCGTCGTTAGGGGCGTGTGCACATATAAGGCTGATGTTATAAAATCTGCCTCTGATGCGGATCACAGCCAGGCGATCACTTATAGGCTTAAAGTCAATGACCTTCGACCTTAACCGCTTTCCCACGACAAATCCGCATCCCAGTAAGTGCAATCTTTTGTGACAGCTGTAATAAATGTCGCAATTTTTCTTCCTAATCATACTGTTTCCTATCCAGCGTATTTCCTGGACCGCAGTAATATCCGCCTTGTACTGCGTGAGGATTCCTTCTAGTTTATGAGCAGCTCCGGGAGTGTACAGGGTTCTGACATTCCAGGAGCATACTCGCAAATCGTGTTCCTTTTTCGTGCGTCGTCGTCGTCGAGTATCCGTCCGTGTATCCGAGGCATCTTGCTGATTCATGCCCGCCGCACAACCGTCATTCTGGTCTGGTTGAGAGCAATCAACAACTTTACCCTGTATGTCCGAGCCCATGCCCTCTTCCAACTGCATACATCCGGGTTTATTTGGGCCATATGAAGGCTAACGTACTAACGTTATTAAAGGCACTGTCATTGTCTAGGCAGGCACCTAGAATGAATTCCTTGATACTGAGCGATTTTTCTATCGTATAGACTACCCTATGCAGAGCAGTATCTTCCGATTTTCCCCTTATGTATGCGTTGTGTGATTGTGACATATAACCGTCCCCAATCTCTTCCCTTACGTACAAGTCTATTATTCGTTCCAGCGAAGGACGATAGACTGATAGGCCTAAAGTCCTTTGCAGTAGCATGGTTGACTTTTCCCGACTTAGGTATGAAAACCACCTAAACTTCCCTCCACGCTTGAGGAACATAACCCATCCTGAGGCACCAGGAGTAGATGCGTTTCTCATCCATTCCCGGCGCTTTGTAGGGGTCAAAAGAGTTGATTGCCCACAGAATCTTTTTCTCCGTAAAAATCTTATCGTCTGTCTCATGCTCAATACATTCCCTTGGCATCGTGAGCGCCGAATTGAAAATTCCTGCATTCTCGCAGCCAGGGAAATGACACTTCAGTAAAGAATCAAGCACGCTCTCGTTTGAGTCAGTCCAGCTACCATCAGATCTCTTTATAGAGGACATGTTTGTGGGAACTTTTGCCAGGATCATCCTCAGACGAGCTGCATCCGTACCTGATTCAATAGAGCCCCAGCAGTTTCTCCAAAAGTCCTTCTCGGCGAATTTAATTTCTTTTTTGAGCCGCTTTACACTATCTCTATAGGTTGACCAATGACTATAGGATCAATGGTCTCTTCTTTTGCCAAATTCCAACTAAGTCTAGAGAAACGAAGCCGCTCCGCTATTTTAGCATTCCACCATGGTGGGTGGTTTCTTTTACTGGGCGGTCTAGTAAGACATGCCTTCTGAAGTGACCGGTTTAGCTTGCTGGTAAGGTTTAGTACCATCTCATCGATGTCTTCCATGGAGCCGGGGTTCCCTTCCGGAGGTCGGATAAGGGTCCCACCTAGCTCCGTCTTAAACGAAGAGGATCCAACAGTGATCAGAAAGTCACTGTCAAATACTCTCCAATTTGAGACTTCCCTTCTGTTACCAGTAATAAGTGTTGGTGAATTACCCCGATTACATATAACTAGGTTAGTACTAAGGACAAAACTGAACAAAGCCTCACCCCTACTATTAGGGGTGATGGGCGTTAGCATCACACCCTACGACTAAGTTCTTCTTACCTTGTTAGGCCATTGCGATCAATAACCTTGTTTCCCTAGAGGGGACGTCCATGGGGATCCATGGTTCTTGGATCAGGGCCACATCAAGCTGCTGTTCAGAAGCAGCATAAGGTTAGCTGATGCAGCCTTACTGTGATGGAGGTTTATTTGCACTACATTCATTCGCAGTAGCAATCTCCTTCACCAGAGCTGCCGTACCGCCAGGCTGCGCCTTCTTCATGAGTCTCAGAGGAAACTCACCAGCCCCGAAGAACAAGCGCATATGCCTCTCTTTTTTTAGTATTTCCGGCGGATCCTCTATAACGAAAATTATGCTTGTGCCGTCTTCGTAACTTTCGAGCGCGACTACTTCCCAGTCATCCATAGGGACCGCTGGGTTTTGTGCCCTTAGAAGGCCGAGGATCTCGCTTTTCTCCAATTCCATATCCGGTACGCTCATCTTGGCTTTAGGCCTCTCTGGAACCTCGTCTAAGGAGACTGCCTTTAGTGCAGTTCCCTCCCACTGCTTAAAGGTGGGAACGACCTTTCTCGCAAAATCATGCGATAGCTGGTCCTCGCCTCCAGTTAGTTAGACCAAACGTTGGCGCAGTTTTTCCAGTATTCCCTCGAATGTGGCAGAAGATCGCCCTAGCTAGAGCCTTCTCGATCATCTTCCCCTGTTCGAAGGTGTACTGGCCATTCGGCTTGCAGGAATCTATCACAGCTAGCTGTAAAGCATTCCGGGCAGCCCCTCCGAACAGCACCTTCGTTTTGACCCTCACCCTCTTTGCTGGATTGTCGGCTTCCACCTAGGATCTCACCCTCTTCGCCTTGAAATCCTCTCTTTTCTTGGAAGCTGGCACGGTTTCTGGCTTGCCTTTACCGGTCTTATCAGCCGCGTTAGGGGCTACCTTAATAGAACCCGCTTTAGCGGCTACGGTCCTTCTCGTGCCCTTTGTTTTCAGGTTCTTACCTTCGCCTAGGGCCTGGGTGCAGCTAGAACCCGCCTTATCGGGTTCGGTTCCAACTGGCCCAACCCTCCGCTCCCTTTTTATGGGGGGTTTCCTGTTGTTTTTATCCCCCTTGCCTTCTTTGGCTTTTTTATTGGATGTGCCCTTGTCAGCCCTTGGTCTTGTTAGTACATCCTTGGCAATCACCTCCTCGGCCCAAGCGCGCTTCTCCTTCTACATATCGGAGAGCAGGGGAATGCCCTTTTTCTCGAGTAAGCGCTTAAGGTGTACAGCTTTTTTATACTTCTTAAACCTCAGCTTTCCTTGAGTTATCTTCTTGGCCTTCTTGGCGTCCTTTCTCCCTGTTACACCTTCCTGGGCTGTCTCTTCAGAATCAGCGAGCAATTTCTCCTCTAATTCTTTGGAGATGTCCCCGTCTAACACGCCGGATCCCCCTGCTTAAGCCCCTTCCTCTCTGCCAGTGGCCCCGGCAAATAGTGCGTCTGCCACCGAACCGAGAGGGAGCTCTTCCTCTGTATTTTCTTTTTGTATGTTTATATTTATACCTGAAATTTTGTACCCACGAGTACGGCCGGAAATATAGGTCCGCTCCGACAGAGCTGCCGAGTATCGGAGTAAGGCATTTGAATACCTTAGGCCTCGCCTGTGCACCTAAGGGAGCTCGTTAGCGGTTGGAAATAAACCCTCCAACCTTTCATCCTTCAGCACGGTTTTAAATAGCTCACACCACCACTGGAATAGGGCTGACTATCTCTTGGTTCCCGGCCTGGAGACCATGCAGTTGCAAGGCTTTCCGGGCCAGTATAAGCCCCGGCACCACGGCAAGGTGGATAGTCACGCCGGGGCATTTTTTCCCTTATTTTGCTCCTAAAAATAGATCGGATTTTCATATTTTGAATATTACATACGTACGTACATATCACTCTGCCTAAACTTCTATTGTACTATCGAACACAATAACTAATAACAAAAACAAAGGATATTCGGTTGCATTCATGTAAATAAACTTTCCAGTATACCTAACTACATATTAATATAAAATGCAATATTGCATTTTCCATTAATATGATTAAAGCTTACGGCAATGCATTTTTTCCGTAATTATTCAAAGCTGTTGTGAAAGTCCTGTTTGCATCATCAAGTGCATCTGACAGTTTCGAAAATGCAGAAAATTCGTAGACGTGTTGAGTTTAGAAGCTCGTATCTTTGTGCCAGTTGCCCCTCACAAAATTTTAATATTCGTGGAAAGTAATTAATATTGCGCCACATTGCAGCTGGGTATTCTAATTAGGACTTTTGTCCCTCTCACTTTTCAAATTCCTCTTGACAGCAATTTTGCAAAATTTAAGCAGTGTAAAATGAATCCTATTTCCGTGGATTCCCTCTGTTTGAACAGATCCTACCATCATCCAGACTCCTGCTCTGATGGTATTTCAATGCAGCCCCTAGCTAATTTTAATTATAATGAGTAATTATTTTCGCGCAGCATCTGGCGGTATTGTGCAGTGTGAATTGAAATCGTGGTAGGAGTAACCGAATTTGACGCCTTTGCGTTCCCTGAGAAGGTAATCCTGGTAATGCGAAAACTGCATGATTTTCATACATGCATATAAGGGCTCTTATGATACATATGTATATATGATACTTGTCGTTGTTTTGAAGTACGTTTTTTATTGTTATACACATATAATATATCACTTTAAAGTGCAATTTTTTATATGGGTTCAAACTAGGTCACAGAGTAGCAGAGGCCAACCATAACATTAACAGTGCCTTCGGCGATTGATCGACGACCGTATGTACCAAACTTTCGGCGTAAGACACTCATCGACAATAATCAATCAAAAGTTCTGGTGAAGGCAAATCCACGTCCAACAGTAAGAGAACTTGCCGGAGAACTAGGCGGTATGTACCCACCTCTGAGAAATTGGGAAACCAAAGAAGCCGAGCAAGTGGGTTCCGCACAAATCAAACGAGGCCCGAAAATATCATCGTTTTGAAGTTGCGTCTTCACTTATTGTGCGCAACAAAAATGATCGCATTTTCGATCGGGTTATGCCGTGGGTTAAAAATGGATCCTGTATGACAACCGACATCGCTCAGCTCAATGGTTGGATTAAGATGAAGCCGGTTTGGTGGTCTGCAGTTGATTTATCCATCACAGTTTTTTGAATCCTATCAAAACCATCATGGCTGAGAAATATTGTCAAACAAAATGATGAAATGCATGCACTTGAACTCGTGCGCCCGGCTTGGCCCAACAGAAAAGGACCAATCCTTCTCCATGGCAACGCCGACCACACGTTTTTTTGTTTAGAGACTCACACGGGTTCAAGAGTTTTTTTATATTCTCATATGATGTGATATACCCACAACCCGAATGGAGTGCAGTGGTTTGGGTCGTTGATGTTCGTTCACTACTCTCAGGGGTGGTTATCCTAGATAGGACGAGAGCCGACCAAATTCCGCGTTGGTTATAATCCGTTCGAGCACTTTAGTATTGCATTCGCAGTGGATGAATTTCGGTTGGCCATATACTGTGAGTGTTATGCATGCAGCAGTACGTCTGGCCCCTTTCCATTCACCTCTGTGTTGCATACTTTTTGTCCGTATAGGAATTACTTTTTCTCGGCTATGAGTTTGAACTATAGACCTTCCGCTTGGCGTTCGATGATGTTAACCACTGCACCATTTTAGATCTAATAAACAAATAAATCACAAAATTTCCCTAATGACAGCGTAGCCAAACACCTAGGAATGCTCCTTGAGTCTGCAACGCCGTCCTTCGGGGTTGGAGTCGAAAACTCTTCGAGCCGGAGCTGTGCTGTCCATTCGCTCTACTAAGCCGATGTCGCTGTACAGCCCGTACAGTTCTTGGTTTAATCCACTTTCCGTCAACATAAACGGCACCATAATTACGCATAATTTTCCTCTCGAAACGACCAATGGCCTCTTCATCCATTTTCGATAAGGCTCAAGCCTCTGCACCATAGAGGAGGACCGGGATGATTAAGGTTTTATAGAGGGTCACCATAGTTTCCCGAGCTAGGGCTCTGCTACTTAATCGCCTCTTGAGCCCGAAGAAACAGCAGTTGGCAAGAATTATTCTTCTTCTAATCAAAGCGCTGTTGTCATTGCCGTTTGTTACTAGTGAGCCAGGGTATACGAAATTCTTGACTACATCAAAGTTATAACTACCGTTCTGGCCAAGATGTCGGTGTTGTGCGTCATTCTTTGGCGACAGCATATATTTGGTTTTGCCCTCAGATCTGCATAAGTCGCTTCTGTTTCAATGCTCACAAAAGCTTCATTTACGACTTGTTGCAACCACCCAATCACGATAATGTTATCAGCGTATGCGAGCAATTGTGCAGACTTGAGGTAGATCGTGCCTCATGTATTGGACAGTGAATCCCGCAGGATCTTTTCGAAGATGATGTTTAAAAAATCACATGAGTGTGCGTCGCGTTGCCTGAATCCTTTTTTGATATCGACGAGTTTAGCAGGGATGTTAAGACATAACAAGGTTCTATATAGCTTGTCCCTATAGAGACTGTCATATGCGGCTTTAAAATGGACGAAAAGGTGGCGTGTCTCTACCTGAAAAGGTATCTTTTCCAAGATCTGCTGTAGTGTGAATATTTGGTCTATCGTGGATTTTCCTGGCCTGAAGCCACATCGATAGGAACCTATCAAATTGTCCGCGAATGGTTTCGGGCGTTCACACAGCACGCGAGACTTGACGAGACTTATTTCCCTATAGTTACATAGCGCAGTTATAGAGGTCTCTTTTTTAATGAACCAGGCTAACCATGCTGAGATTCCATTTATCGGGCATGCTTTCCTCCGACCATATCATGCAGATGAGCTTGTGCAAATTAAAAATTAAATAATTTTTCATTTTAAAAAAGACTTAAATATTTTCTTACATTATTAATAAGCCAACCAATCGACGAATGTATGACTGATGAAATGGACGAATGCTGCTTGCTGCTACGGGATTATATGTATACATCGATGCTCTAAAAGTTGGCTTCTTTGTTGTGTGTCCAACTCGTGCAGTATGCGAAGAAGCGATAAAGATCCAATCGTGTTTTTATCTCATTTACTGTTGGAGTTTGTTCAAGGACGAATGTGATATGGTTGTGTGCGAGGATCGTGTGAAAGGACTGTCCACCTTTTTTATGTTTATGGTGCTTTATAATCTGCGAAGTTTGTTTAGGATGGTATGTTATGTAAGAGATGTTCTCAACCAACTGAGCTTTAAAAAGGTCAGTAGGCAGGCCGTCTTCGCTAGCAGCTTTATTACCCTTCAGTTTTGATATCGCTATCTTAGCCTCGTCCAAGTCAGGTGGACGGAATCATACGCATATTTTCCTAAAGAGAAGTGCAGCCGGATATTTTCGCGCTCAAAGAAGACCACAGCACCGGCCCCCGGCCCAGAGCTGGAGCCATCCGTGTAAATGCGAAGACTATCCTTTGCAGGTTCAGTAACCAGCCATAGCCAATCCTGATCCCATGGAAACTCGACAGTGAAATTACGGCGCAGTAGGATAGCGGGCGTTAGTGCGTCAGAAGGCATGTCCATGAGACAGGGGTCGCAGGACAGTTCTTGCGCAGGCACGCCGTTATTCCTATGCGAGTTATACCAAAAGCCATTTCTCTTCAGACGAGACATTGCTTTCAGAGCGCACCCTCTGATAAATATATCAAGAGGTGGAAGGCTCATCATAGCATCTAGAGCAGCGCCCGGCGTGCTGGGGAAGGCCGCCGTCAAACCGTTCTTTTGGAGTTTGGTGAAAGAGGCTACGACGTGTTTGCGTTTTAGTCTGTTCCACCAGACAACCCATGCATATGAGATTTTAGGTCTTATCATTGCCGTGTAGATCCAGAGGACCTTTGCCGGTGATAAACCGGTATTGCAAGAAAACTGACAATGCTTTGGTGGTTTTTGACTCAACATGTTTTGACCAAAGGAGCTTGCTATCTAAGATGACTCCTAGATACTTCGCCTCCTTGGATATCGGGATGGAAGTGCCTTATAGTAACAGCTGAGTCATGTCAGTATTTTTTCCCCTTCTCGTAAAGAGAACGATATCGGTCTTAAGAGGATTGACTGCCCATTTCTAGTACACCAATCATCGATCACATTTAGCGCCGCCTGTGCTTTGAGACGGATAGTCGCTAAACATGAGCCGACAGAAAGAATGGCGACATCATCCGCATAAGCCTGGGCATAGATTCCAGAATCATTGAGAGCATCAAGCAGTGAATCGACCACCATGCACCATAACAGCGGAGACAGGACGCCACCTTGCGGGCAGCCTCTGTTTACGCCGGATTTGACATACTGGTCGAGGCCTGCATCAGCGGTCAATGTCCTGTGCATGAGCATTGCTTTGATCCATAGGACCATTGCTTCATTTACGCCATGATGTCTGGCAGCGTTGCACATGGTGTCAAAAGTTGCGTTATCAAAAGCTCTCTCAATGTCGATGAAAATGCCCAGCGCGTACTCTTTCCTTTCGTGCGCTCATACAATGCTCCCAACTAGGTTCTGAAGCGCAGTCTCGCAGGATTTTCCGCGCTGGTAAGCATGTAGCATCTCCGAAAGAGGGTGCATTCGAAGGGCAACTTTGTGCACATGCAACTTTACAAGTCTCTCCATGCTTTTCAGCATGAGGGATGTTAGACTAATTGGTCTGAAGCTCTTGGCAAGTGAGTACTCCTCTTTTCCTATTTTGAGAATGAGGGCCTATTTCACTGTGCGCCAAGGAATGGGTATGTGAGAAAGTGCTAGACTAGCAGTGAAATTTCTTTTCAGAGTACGAAGCAGCTGCCTTATACCTTTTTGCAGCATAACAGGATATATTCCGTCGGTGTCCGACGATTTGAAGCCAACGAAGGATGCCACAGCAAATTCAATAGCTTCAGTCGTAACCACACGCGAAGCAGTATACCAGCTACGCCGAGATGTTTTCATCGCTTCGGTTGCAGTTTCCCTTGAATGAGTGTGCAACGAGTCGATGTCGATCTGATTTCCCGGGAAGTTTCCGCTTTAGTCTCAGTAAAGGTACCATCGGATTTTCTGAGTACATCCAGCTTTGTCGGTTTTCCCCGTTTGAGGACTTTAACCAACTTGCTAGTCGCACTCAGAGACTGGATCTCTTCGCAGAAGGTCCTATAAGAATCGTTCTTCGATTTACGAATAAGTTTCTTATATTCTTTCTGCTTCGACCGATACTCGTTCCTGTCATCTTCCGAATTCGATTTGAGCGATCAGAAGACTTCTGGCTTCCCTGCGAAGACTTTGGAGCTCGGCATTCCACCAGCGGACCAATTTCCTGCAAGGAGGCTTGCTGACAGGACATGCGAGTTCAAAACGACTGGTGATGACGCTATTCAGGTTATGATCAGCGTTCTATACCGATTGTTTCGTTCTAAGTTTAGGTAGGGCTTGAGTGCATTTCTCAAGCTCCTCTCTAAACCGTACCCGGTCCGTCCTTCTCGGATTCCGTCCAGGTTGCAAGGAAAAGATCCCACAACCTAATCAGAATTCGATATATTTATTCGTGCGCCATAGTCCACTGCGCTATGACGCCCTCAATAAAATTATTTTATCAAATTGTGTATTCTGTTGGGGCAACTTGGGCCTACACCCGTACAAAATTCAACTGAACCAGGAACTGAGGGTAAACGAGCATAGACAACGACGTGTATTCGCTGAATGGGCTCTGGAGCAGTTGGAAACCCCAGTTTTCATCGAAAAATCAACTTCAGCAATGGCACCCATTTCTGGGTGAATGGGTACGTCGACAAACAAAGTTGTCGAATTTGGGACGACACCATTCCACATGAGATCCAATGCATCCCGAAAAAGTCACTGTTTGATGGAAAATTTTGGTCTGGGGGCGTCATCGGTCCATATTTGTTTTACAACGACCTTTGCCAAGCTATCACCGTCAAGGGCGATTGCTATAAATCGTTGATAATAAACTTCTTTTGACCTGAATTGGATGATACCAATGACATGTTGTTTCAACAGGACGGCGCTACGTACCACCCAGGTCGCGCCACATTGGAAATTCTGCATGAGCGATTCGAGGGCACGGTCATCTCACGTGGAGGTGATGTGTACTGGAAACCGAGATCGTGCGATTTGACCCCGTTAAACATTTCTTGTGCACAGGTCTATACGAATAAGCTACACACTACAGCAACCTTCATACCCAAAATAATCCATGCCATCGGTCAAATTCAGGCTGATTTATGCGCCCTACCAGAAACAGATAGAAAATGTTTATGATGTCTTACACACTTACTTACTTATCAGGCCAGCGATCCATGGAGGATCTGAGCCTGAGCTATAGCTGCCTTCCATCCTTGACGGTCCCGGGCACGCTGCTTCCAGCTGTCAAGACCAAGATGTCTTACATCCGCGATTACATGGTCTTTATACCGGAGGTTCGGTCTTCCTCTTCTTCTCGAACCAGGAGGCTCGGAGTCGAAGATCCTCTTAGCTCGATGTGGCCGAGCCAGTGTAGTCGACGGATGTCTTACACACACTTTGTTTTATTTAAACTTTAAGATAGGAAGGGCTTAATGAAAGACCCTGTAATAAGTGTTATTATAACTAACCGAAATCCATTGTCATTGTAAATGAAATCCAATTTGTTATTGTTTCTATTTTCCTCAATTTGTTAATGTGGTGGCAATGTCCCCAGGGAAGATGTATGTAAATAAAATAACAACAAAAAAACGTAAGATTAATGTTTTTAAAGTTAAAGGTAAAAAACCGACATTTTGAACAACCTGATTCAAATAATAGATGTGCATGCGACGCTAAAGAAGCTATAAATAAATAAGCTGAATATTCTCCGGATGGTAAACGGAGGCTTTAATTTCGTTCAGTTCGATTTAAAAAACACAAAAAAAAAACAATAAATAAATTTACCGCGCATTAAAAACAATATAAATAACTGTAGATTGATGGTGTTGAACCATCACTAACCGCAGAAGTCGAAAGTAGCGAAGTGGTGTAATAATTTAATGACGGCATAAAATGATAATCCTTTTCGATTTATTATTTTTCAGTTTCATGTTTTTTTTTCTCTTTTTGTTAGCCATCGGATTTCATTTTGTATGTTTTTTAATGCATCATATTCTTTGAAATTAATGAGTAAATTTATCGCCCATGTGAGCTGGTGTTAATAGCAACAGGCCAGGGTTGATTGCTTTGTTATTCTGTTTGAGTTTGGACATACCATTATAAAACGAGAGTTAATTGCAGAGTGACAAAAGTCAAATCCTGTGAGACACCGTAATAAAAATGTACACCAGAGCTTTTAAAAAATGTATAACACCATGCATTACAATAGGTTAAAATAACGACGACCGCTAGACCTACAAATAAAACCCTCAGACAACTTTTATGTGCTATTAGGAAAAATGTATTTTAGTTAAACTTGCAGACGATAAAACTTAAATTCATTCCTGTAAATTCAACTCAATGAATATATGGATATGGAGGCGTTGGTAAACCTAGGGTATACATATTAACCCTCACAGCCATATATTAGTTATTGAAACAGCCTACGAATTAGGCCCCTCTCTACATAAAATTGGTTATAAGTACAAATAAATCATTTTCACTTTCCAAAATAATTGATATGATTTTACCGTTTATTAGTATAAAGTACTATCTTACAAATAATATAATAAATTACAAAAACCGTCCGAACGATCCGAACTCGCTCATCGTACGTCAGGGTCCAACACACTAAACACTGCGCCACGGCGGCGGCCTCAAAATAAATGAAACTACAAAAAACTACTACTTACTACTTAGGTGGCGCTACAGT
Source organism: Eumerus sabulonum (assembly GCA_951905685.1). Lineage (NCBI taxonomy): Eukaryota > Metazoa > Arthropoda > Insecta > Diptera > Syrphidae > Eumerus > Eumerus sabulonum. The sequence continues at coordinate 66,142,622 of OX645060.1, forward strand.
CCGTGGTAAACCTGGGCCTCAACCAACAAGCGTCTCCAGCTGGCACGGTCTGTGGCCAGCTGTTTCCAGCGCCACACGCCGAGTTGGTTATGGTCCCCTTCCACCTGCGTGCGCCACCGTTGATGCGGACGTCCTCTGCCGCGCTTTCCTTTCGGGGTGGATTCGAAGACTCTTTGGGTCGGAGCTGTATTTTCCATGCGCTCTACATGGCCTAGCCACCTTAGACGCTGTATTCGTACAGTTCTTCGTTATATCTTCTCCTCCATACACCGTTGGAACAAACGGGACCGTAGATAGTGCGCAGAATTTTCCTCTCGAAACTACCAATGGAGGACTCGGATGATTAGGGTCTTATATAGCGACACCTTGGTTTTCCGAGAGAGGGCTCTACTTCTCAATTGCCTCTTGAGTCCAAAGGAACAGCGGTTGGCAAGAGTGATTCTGCGTTTTATCTCAGAGCTGGTGTTGGAGGGCATGGTCTCGGACATACAGGGTAAAGTTGTTGATTGCTCTCTATCTGGCGAGATGCCAGCAACGATCCCTGTTTAAATGCCCGGGTCAAGTTGACATACGGCCTCCTCGCGGCGCCCTCTGGATAGCCTCTTCAACAACCGTTGGGAGGTGAACAAACGTATGCAGCGAATAAGACCCCGACCAGAATGGCGGTTGTGCGGCGGGCTAACAATCCGCCCACGTAAAAAAACCCAAAGTTATGAATGAGCAAGATGCCTCGGATACACGGACGGATACTCGACGACGACAACGCACGAAAAAGGAACACGATTTGCGAGTATGCTCCTGGAATGTCAGAACCCTGTACACTCCCGGAGCTGCTCATAAACTAGAAGGAATCCTCACGCAGTACAAGGCGGATATTACTGCGGTCCAGGAAATACGCTGGATAGGAAACGGTATGATTAGAAAGAAAAATTGCGACATTTATTACAGCTGTCACAAAAGGTTGCACTTACTGGGATGCGGATTTGTCGTGGGAAAGCGGTTAAGGTCGAAGGACATCGACTTTAAACCTATAAGTGATCGCCTGGCTGTGATCCGCATCAGAGGCAGATTTTATAACATCAGCCTTATATGTGCACACGCCCCTACCGACGAGGCTGAAGACCCTATCAAGGAGGACTTCTATGACCTCCTGGACAACGCCTACGGAGCTTATCCGGAGTACGATGTAAAAATCGTGCTCGGGGACTTCAATGCCAAAATCGGAAAGGAAAACACCCTTGGCGGAGTGATCGGAAAGCACAGCCTCCACGATACAACAACAGATAACGGCTTCCGACTCGCTGACTTTACGACAGCTCGTAATGCGGTGATAAGTAGCACAAGATTCCCTCGCAAGCGAATCCACACAGCAACCTGGCGATCTCCGGACGGTCGGACCGCCAACCAAATCGACCATGTGCTCATTGACGCAAGGCACGCGTCAAACATCCTGGATGTGCGAACATTCAGAGGGGCAAATGTCGACTCTGATCACTTCCTCGTAGTAGCAAGATTCAGAGCTCGACTGTCCAATGTCAGAAAGCTGCACCAGCCCATCAGGAGGAGGTTCGACATTGGGCGCCTGAGCAGACCGGAGGTTGCCAGAGTCTACAGGGAGCAGCTGAGCGAAAGACTCTACGGTATGCCTACGTCGAACACAAATGCCAATAATATGTGGCTGCATTGCCGCTCAGCCATTCAGGAAATAGCCGAAACCACCTTAGGATACCTGCCACCCCCGACAAGAAACCCGTGGTACGATGGCGAGTGTGAGCAGAAAAAGGCAGCAACCGACGAGGCGTACCGAAAGGCGCTGCAGAGGAAAACCAGGGCAGCGCGAGAAGAGTACCGAGCCAGAAGAAGGGAGGAGAAGAAACTACTGCGACAAAAGAAAAGAATCTTCGCAGCCTCCCAGCTCAAGGATATCGAGGAGTCTAGGGATAGGCATAAAATACGAGCCTTTTACAAGAAAGCCAAAGGCCTTGCAGGAGGCTTCAAAAAGGGCACCCTGGCTCTTCGAAACTGCGAGGGTAATCTTGTCACCGACCCGCAGGGAATAGGGGATGTATTTAAGCAGCACTTCCAGCAGCTGCTTAACGAGCATGACCAAGAGAGAGTGGTAGGGACTGAGGAAATCCCAACTCCAGCCGCTGAAGTAGTCCTCCCACCCAGCATAGAAGAAGTCGGCACAGCTATTCAGAAGCTGAAGAACAACAAGGCCGCAGGCTCAGATGGCTTGCCATCAGAGCTCTTCAAGGCTGGCGGCGATGTTCTGGTAGGGAGTATGCACCAGATCATCTGCAGAATTTGGGAAGATGAGAGCATGCTCGACGACTGGAATACCAGCTCTATATGCCCCATCCACAAAAAAGGCGATCCTACCTCTTGTAAGGACTATAGAGGTATATCCCTGCTCAATGTCGCATACAAGATCCTGTCCAGCGTATTGTGTGAACGTCTAAAACCATTTTGCACCGCACTAATCGGCAGCTACCAGTGCGGCCTCCGGCCCGGCAAATCAACTATAGACCAAATTTTCACACTTCGACAAATCCTGGAAAAGACCAACGAGTTTCGAATCGATACACACCATCTTTTCATCGATTTCAAAGCCGCATACGACAGCATTCATCGTGAAGCACTGTTTGGGGCGATGGCCGAATTCCGGATCCCGGTAAAACTGATCCAGTTGTGTCGCGCCACGCTAAAAAACACGCGATGCACCGTGCAACTCGGTTCTAGGACCTCGAAACCATTCGAAACATGCACCGGATTTCGGCAAGGAGATGCGCTGTCATGTGACTTCTTCAACCTGGTGCTGGAGCAGATAGTGCTACGGGCAGGCGTCAACAGGGAAGGCACTATCTTTTACATGTCCATCCAGCTGCTAGGATACGCGGATGATATCGACATCATCGCGTGTTCTCGCCGTGGCATTGTGGAAGCATTCACGGCGATTGAAGAACAGGCGAAACGAATTGGCCTTAAGATCAATGAGGACAAAACGAAATACATGCTGTCAAGCAAAAACCAATCCGTCGCTCACCACCTGGGACAAAACATAACAATTGACAGCTACAATTTCGAGGTAGTTAAGGAGTTTGTCTACCTCGGGGCAAACGTGAATTCCACAAATGACCCCAGAGTGGAGATCCGGCGTAGAATCGCCCTTGGCAACCGCTGCTACTTCGGCTTGTCCAAACAACTGGGGTCAAAACTCCTCACTCGAAAGACCAAAGTCATGCTTTACAAAACGCTCATTCTGCCAGTCTTGCTGTACGGAGCCGAAAGCTGGACGATAAGCAGGACAGCGGAGCTGATTTTGGGTTCTTTCGAAAGAAATATTCTGCGCCGGATATTTGGTCCTGTCTGTGAGGAAGGTGAATGGAGAAGAAGACACAACCGCGAACTCTACGAGCTGTACCAAGATGTGTATGTAGTCCGGAAGGCAAGGAGCCGTCGACTACACTGGCTCGGCCACATCGAGCGCATGGACATCAACGCTCCAGCTAAGAGGGTCTTCGACTCCGAGCCTCCTGGTTCGAGAAGAAGAGGAAGACCGAACCTGACCAAGTATAAAGACCAGTAATCGCGGATGTAAGACATCTTGGTCTTGACAACTGGAAGCAGCGTGCCCGGGACCGTCAAGGATGGAAGGCAGCTATAGCTCAGGCTCAGATCCTCCATGGATCGCAGGCCTGATAAGTAAGTAAGCTGGTGTTGTTGTCGCCGGTCATCAGTGAGCCAAGGTAGACGCATTCCCTGACCACTTCAAAGTTATATCCGCCCATGGCCGCGACGTTCTGGCCAATACGTCACTGTTGTCCGTCTCTTTTAGATGAAAGCAGTTATTTGGTTTTACCCTCATTAACCTAGAGACCCATATTAGCCGCTTCTACCTCAATGCTTACAAAGGCCTAATTGACGTCTCGCTGTGTCCGTCCAATCACGTCAATGTCGTCGGCATACGCAGGCAATTGCGTAGACTTGAAATAAATCGTACCTCTTGTGTTGGCCAGTGACTCTTTCACGATCTTTTCAAGCACGATGTTGAAAAAGTTGCATGACAGCGCGTCACCTTGCCTAAATCCTTTTTTAACATCAAAAGTCTCGGTTTGCTCATAACCGACTTTAATGGAGCAGCGAGAATTCTCCATTGCATATACACGCTGTTATATGCAGCTTTGAAATCGACGAAAAGGTGGTGAGTGTCGATTTGATATTCCTGGGTCTTCTCCAAGATCTGCCGTAGCGTAAATATTTGGTCTATTGTGGATTTACCTGTCCTGAAACCACACTGATAAGAGCCGATCAGGTTATCCACAAACGGTTTCAGGTGTTCACACAATACGGCAGAGAAAATCCTATATGCGATGTTAAGGAGACTTATTCCCCTATATTAGGCGCAGTTATAGGGGTTTCCTTTCTTATGGACCGGGCAAACGATGCTGAGATTCCATTCGTCGGGCATGCTTTCCTCATCTCCAGCCGCCATAAGAAGCTCAGCTGCATGCCGCCGCTCTGGCTTTGTAGCCATGGCATATTCGTTTTACCTTATTGTAAAACTTACGGGCATCATTCCTGCGGAAGCATCTCTCCATCTCCTCCTTCCGTGCTCTCTCTTTGTTTTCCTGAAAAGCGTGTGTTTCTCTCTTCTCTTCTGCTCATAGATTTCGCGAGCAGCTCTCGTCCGTCGTTGCAGAGTGGCTTTATATGCCCCTTGTTTTGCTGCATGGGCTTGTTTGCATTGTTCATCGAACCAGGGGTTTCTAGGTGGTATCGGTTTGAAACCCAGCACCTCTGAGGCAGCGTCTCTGACGGCACTCTGGCAATGCGCCCATTCCTGCTCTATTGTTTGTGCTGCTGTGGGCGGATTTTGAAAGAGCTTGGAGGAGACACGATCGGCAAAGATTCTGGCAGTCTCTTGCGATTGTAGCCTTCCGACGTCAAACTTACGTAGTCCTACTCGACTCCTAAGCATTCTTGATATACACATTCGTACCTTGGCTTCAACAAGGTAGCGGTCCGCGTCGATGTTGGCCCCTCGGAAGGTTCGTACGTCGAGAATACAGGAGGAGTATCTGGCGTCGATCGCAATGTGGTTAATCTGGTTGGTGGTCGATTGATCAAAAGACCGTCAGGTACCCTTGTGGATGTTGAGATGGGGGAATCGAGTGCTTGCTACAAGGAGGTTACGCACCGCTAGGAAATCTATTAGCCTAAGTCCGTTGTCGGATGTGGTGTTATGGAGGCTATGCTTTCCTATGATCGACTCAAATATGTCCTCTTTGCCCAGTTTTGCATTAAAATCTCCTAGGACTATTTTTGTGTCGTAGCTGGGGCATTGGGCATATGTTCTTTCTAGGAAATCGCAGAATTCTTCTTTGAGTCGATCGTCCTTTTCTTCCCTTGGGGCGTATTATTAAGCTAATGCTTCTAAATTTAGCTTTGATGCGGATTGTTATGAGGCGTTCGCTTATATCTCGGAAGATTTTTTGTCGGTGTCTTCCTCGAATAACGAATCCGCACCCGAATAGGCGCTGTTTGTTCTCCTTGTAGCAGTTCCCGTAGTAGATGTCACAGTTTTTCGTCTGTCTTTTGCCTGGTCCATCCCATCGCACTTCATGGAGTGTGGTTATATATGCTTTATGGCATTTGAGGGTTTGCTCAAATTGATCGCCTGCACCCGGTCTGTTAATGGACCTCACATTCCAGGTGCAGACCCTCAAGTCCGTTAGTCGTTTGCAGGGTTCGTCAGCTTTGTAAACGTCCGTATACGAGGCTTGTTGTCGTTTCGGAACAAGTAGGTTTTTACGTGATAGGCATGTTACCCCTAAGCACAACCCCCAACCTGGAGGGCCAGGTTCCTCTTTCCCCAGAACAAGGGGTTGTGTTGCACACATTGGTTCACTACCTGGCGGATGCCAGGGTAGCTATCCAGGGGGGGCCACGCGGAGGCTGTGTGTCAACTTGGATTGAACAGGGACAGAGATCGAAACTGGCGTTGGGGATCAACTTCTTTGCTCTGTTTGCTCGCTCCCTCGCCCTTTTATATGTATGTATGTATTATATTTGCACTTATAACATCATACAAAAAAATCATGAATCGGCCCTTTTTGCACGTATATTTCTGGTTTTTATTCTATATTTATTTATGTTTTCTTTTTCTTGTGCGAACTAAACTGGTCATCACGCCCGACGACTGCTCCAGTTATGTCAATCTAAATGATGGAAAATGGTATTGGAATATTAAGGATTCAATTTTACATCTGATGGGAAGTGTGGGTTACAAGTGTGGACGTAACTCGGAAAGTTCGGATATCCAAGATGCTGGGGGAATTTCTGGCGTTGATCGCAATATGATCGATTTGATTAACAGATCAGGCGATCGCCAGGCTCTCTTGTGATATTGAGATTTGGGAATCGTGTGATAGCTACTAGGAGAATACGTCACGTCATAAAGTCTTTTAGCCTTTCTATGACTTGTTCAAAGGTATTCAAAGGTACATTTCTTAGAACAGTCTTGGTGTCATGGCTGGGACATTAAGCGAATGTTCTATCTAGGTGATCATTGAAGTCATCTTTGACCCTGTCATATATTTCTTCTGTGGGGGCGTGAACGCATATCAAGCTAATGCTGCCGAAGATAGCTTTGATACTGATTGTAATGAGGCGTTCGCTCACATGTCGGAAGCTTAGGACTTTTTGCCTAAGTTCACCTGGAACAACGAATCCGCATCCAAATAGGCGTTATTTGTTCTCCTTTTATCAGTTTCAGTAGTATATGTATGTCACAGCTTTTCATCCTCTTTTTACCTGGTCCATCCCACTGCACTTCTTGGAGTACGTTATTATCTGCTTTATAGCAGCTTAGGGTTCTTCTAACTGTTCGGTCACACTCGGTTTGTAAAGGGAACTAGCATTCCAAGTGCAGACCCGATACTCCTGTCCTTTTATATGTTTGTGGGGGTCGTCAACATGTAGTCCATCCGTTAAATCTGAGGCTTGTGGTTGTCGCTGAGTTTACATTTTTTTACGGTTACGACTTAGCCCAACCGGCTAAACCTGTTTTTTGGCGCAGGAAACTCACCATTCACCCTTTCCCGCCTGTAATTTCCAGAGAAAATCTGCAGATGACACCAGGAGGAGGTTGGGATAGGATTTATTAAAAGTGCCGCAAGATGTTCGTCTGCGTTGGCTCTTCTCGCTTTTTTAGCAAGCCAGCATCTGTCGGATAGATGCTACCCTTACGAGGCCTTTATCAGTTCTTTGCCATCCTTTTTCAAATCTAAAGTAATATTAATTACACTCCACCTTTCACGTCGGGCATAAATCACACATGTAATTCAACAACGATTAAGCAAATATAATCAGTCGTTAAGTTAGTTAGTTAGCAATAATAAATCATATTTTGTGTGCAAATACATATGAAAAGGAGAAACTTTCCAACCCCATTTCGGCATTCATACTTTATTACCCTACGGAAGAAGAACATCTACAATTGATCGATAACTATCGTATCAAAGCCAACAAACCAAAGCTTAATTTGTAATTGAAGAAATGATTGATTGCGCGAATGGTTCATTGAATGTTTAGTTTTTTGGAATCGTATCGTATCGCTCACATGTTAAAGTCCAACTCCACCGAATGCGTAGGTACATGAGTACATAATCTAACATAATCGTTGAAGAGAAAAAAACTCAATAAGGAATGCAGGTGTTTAAGTTATACCCTATTAATCGAAGGGTAAGATTCTTAATATCTGCTCTGGGTGCAATTTAATTCGTATCCCGAACACGGCAGAGTAACTCGATGTCAATTCCCATAAAATTCACTTTCATTATTCATTCAATCATCTAAACCATTAAACGCATCCCAGGGCCCTTAAGCGATCATGGACTCAGTATAATGGTATATGGTAGGTACATATGTATGTATGAATAACCACGAGCCCACCACAAATCCACATTCACTGAACTCAACTGACTTGGAATCTAGAATAGCAAAATAACTTGTGGTACTCATGGTCTTTTTTACTCGCTTTTAGTTGAAATTAATTTATCATCAAAAGCTTGCAGTCGTCGGCCACTCTACAGTGTGCGTTGTGCTTATGCTTATCGTCATCTTTATCGATGTTCGGTCTTGTACCAAGCAGCTTTCGTCGTTGTTGTGTGTCCTTATGAAGATGGCGAAGCTATGACGCATCATGAAATTCCCCTCTTCGTTAACGTTAATCCGTATTGAGTGCTACCATCAAATCCCAATGACCGCACATTATGACATCTGTGCCCACATAATTAATCATCGTGTGGGGCTACTATTCGAAGGATTAGGTGGAGAAGCATGATATACAAATACTAAGCGTAATCCAATCCATGTCCTGCCTACTGTACTGACATGTCTTTGGTTGGTGTTGAAGGCATACATATGTATACATACGTATGTACATGTGAATGTGAATGGTTCATTATCAAATGAATAGAACAAATACAACGACTGCAATCGTTATATTGATTGCAACTTTCGACGACACTACTCCTTAAGTGCTTACTGGCTGATGACTGCCCGATAAAGGCCTATTCATACTATCCATCAGGCTACCGACAATCAACATCACATCAAAATATTTTTCTTTGTGTTTCAAATGGCGTGATTCACATTATACGGTACCGACACATCACATCACCATCAGGAAAAGTTCACGAGAATATTTGATGGCAGTAGACTGTCTGTGAAATGATGTGAAGGATGAGTGTGTATTGCCATACCGACAAGTGTGCAAATGAAAATATTCAAAAATTATTATTTCGTCATCAATTAATTCCGTATATAACATGTTATGGCTCAAGAGGAGCCAAACGCCTCTTCTTCCTCACCCGATAATAGAACTATAATAGCAAAGTCCTCGTCGTCGAAATTAGAAAACATTTTACACTAACTATGTAACTAATCGACAGCCGAAAACTGAGACAATATGAATTGATGGATGTTTTTTAATTAAAATTTAATTTTTTTTTATTTCAATCAATCATTTTTTATAGGGTTTTCATAGTTGAATAAGTGTAGACCAAACACTGTCAGGCAGGCCTGTCAGAAGGACTGGTGTATTTAAAGTATGGAGTGGGTGGCTCGCTTCGCTCGCTAACAGGATTTTAAGCCTTTTTCCGCAGGGTTTAACCGCTCACGCGACTTCGTCGTTCCGCTAAGGGATTGTCAACAACTGTCATGCAGGGGCTTGTAGCTAAAGCTTAATTTTTTTAGGTACTCTGGGGTGTTTAACAGATTGAAATAAAAAAAACTTAAATTTTAGTAAAAAAAAACAAAAAAAAGCTATAAGGTAAAACGATTACCCAATTTTCTTTTCTTTTTTTTTTTATTGTTGGGTTGTACAAAAAGATTTTGAATGCTTTCGTGACAAAAAATTATCAAAAATATGTATAGAGAGAGGTATGAAATAACTCACATTTAGTGCTATTATTTAACGAAATTATGTTGTTCCTCACCGAACAAGTCGGCGTGTTCAATGTGCTTATGCCACTAGCAAACACAGGGATTGTTGTCTGACCCTAAATTCCTAATATTCCACAATATTAGGATCACATCATAGTCATCACTCCCACGATCAGTATTTGGAAAATAATTTCCGTGTGCAGATTGTTCATCCTATCGACATTATGTAAAACACAGTTAAGTATAAACGCACAAAGGAAATGCTGCACAAACAAAAAAAACGTATTTCATAAAAGTTATGTATTCAAAACCAAAACCATTGCAAACCACTTAACGCAGCATAAACAATCCCAATTTCAATATGAACTTACATTGTATCAAACCGCTTAGCTAAACATAACGATTGAAATATATTCAGGGCAACCCACGCCACTCATATTGTAAAACTAGTATATATAGGAAAACAAATGAGGAATCATTTGAGTAATATCTGTGCCATAGTCTTGTGAGTACATACGTTCGATAGTTTTTGGAGTAATCTTTGTGTCATATTCTAAGCAAGTTGTTCGCAAAATAAAGGAGTAGGCAAACTGCCTACAAAGAAGATTTTTTTTATAAAAAATAGTAAAAAAGTCTTTAACTGGCGCCCGAGCGAGCAGGGACCTGAAGTGAACAAGTGACAGTACATAAATATACAGCGCGTAAAGCCATCGCATCAATAAGAGTGCGATCTGTAAAAGTTATTATCGCGATTCAAAAAAGTAAGTTTATATACACCGCGTAAAGCCATCGCACCAACAAGAGTGCGGTCTGTATGATTTACTCGCGATTGTCAAAAGTGAATGTGCAGTGCGAGCAAAAGTGCAGTGCACAATAACTTGTTCAAATAAGGTGAAGTGAGTGTAACCGACCCTTAGTAGGATCCAGCAATCTTAATGCTGGAATCCAAAGAGGATTACCATTGGAGCATCCTCCACCATAAATTAATCGGTCCCTAACCCAAAAAAAAATAAGAAAAAAAAAGAAAAAAAAAAAAACTTCAGTGTTGACGAGCTAATTGGGTAAAACAAAAAACCCAGAGCCGACAAGTCGCCTGAGAAAAACAAAAAACCCACAGAGCAATCTGTCCTAGAAGTAAAAAGACGAACACCAGAAACGACACGATCATCCATCATCCCAGGAAGAAACATCGAACACCGAGAACACCATCCTACCCGAGTACTGGAAAACATGGCCAACTCCATCATCCCACTGTAAGTTTTAGAATTTAAGAAATACAAAAATCGAAAAGAATTAAAATTCAAAATTAAATGAAAAGAAAAGTTTTAGAATTTAAGAATTACAAAAATCGAAAAGAATTAAAATTCAAAATTAAATGAAAAGAAAAGTTTTAGAAATTAAGAATTACAAAAATCGAAAAGAATTAAAATTCAGAATTGAATGAAAAGAAAAGTTCTAGGAATTAAGAATTACAAAAATTGAAAAATTAAAATTTAAAAAGAAGGTAAAGATAAAAGATTATCGAGAATTGAAAATTACAACATTCAAAGTAGTGAACTCTACACACAATTACTAACAAAATAAAAAGAAATAACCAAAAAAGAAGATTAGATATTAATTTAGTTGGCTATAAGATTATTAAAAAATGACAACAATACAGCAAGCAATCGATGCCTTACAGTCCGAAATTGTAAGCCTTAACGGTTCTTTAAACGCACAAGCCCGTGTAATTAAAGGCTTACAAGCACTTGAAAGCAATTCCCTAAAAATCGATGAAACCTCGTCTGAAGACGAAACACCCTTAGTAAAACCGACAACAGAATCAGACCTTCAAACCCAAAGTAAATTACCCGACCCCGTCAAGGAAATCCGCTCCTTCAACGGAAATCCCACGACATACGCGTCCTGGATTAAATCGGTCGAAAATGTTCTCGACGATTACAAAATCATAAAAACAAAACCATTGTACAGGGCAATCAGTAGGTCAATACGCCAGAAAATCACGGATGAAGCGGATACTGCGCTTGTTGCAAATAATATCCCGGATGACGACTGGCCATCGATAAAAAAATGCCTTTCCCTACATTACGCTGACAAGAGAGACATTCGAACACTCGAATACCAACTCTATTCACTGTACCAAGGTAGGAAGAGCATCGATGAGTACTTCGGTGAAAAAAATCACCACCTGACTCTCATCATCAATAAAGTACAAACGGAATGCTACAGCAGAGAAACTGCCGCATGCATGATCGAAGGACACCGAAACAGAGCTCTCGATACCTTTATTCGAGGATTAAACGGTGATCTTTCAAAACTCATTGCCGTAAAAAATCCAGGATCATTGCCCGAAGCCTATTCAACTTGCCTAGAATTACAAAATATGAACTATAGGGCAACTAACTTTATAAGTGGACCACACACTAACCCAATAATTACGCCCCATAACTCCTTAAGCCTACCAGTATTACCTCCCAGGAAAAACCAAACACACCAACAAAACCAAACCCATTATCGCCCTCAACTAACACAACAAGAGAGAAACCAAATGTATGCCACACAAAGAAGGAACTTCGTCCACCAAAAACCACCTTTCCAACAACCTTCCTTCCAAAGACCAATTCCCATGGAAGTAGATTCTAGCATCAGAACTAGACAGGTTAATTATATGAACAGACCGAACGCAACACCCTCTTTCCAACAACAGGTAAAATATCCCACACAATACCCCCAAGCTTTTAAACGACCAGAACCACCTCAGGGAAATAACGTTCCAGCATCCCAACCAAAACAACAAAGACTATTCCATACAGAAACAGACTATGAGCCAACAAACCAAATTGAAATTTATGAAGAAATGTACGAAGACCCCGAACAAACAGACAAATTAGAACAAGAATTAAATTTTCTAATGACCGGGTCAGTGCTACACCCCAGTAAAATTCTTTCTACTACCACCACTAACATCTTTCGACGGTATAATAGGTGACGATACCCTAAGAGAACTGCAAGCCGTTATCGATAGAGGAAACTCCACGTTAACCATCTATCCAGGAATTTCAATCCCCTTAGAAATGAGAGAGTCAATAGACGTAAACTCATTAAACATAAGGAACGATCATCTCGATAGAGACCAACAGGTTCACTTAGATAAGATCATTCAGGAATTAGCTCCCGTGTATAGTCAAGCAGATGACAAACTTACCGCTGCAACCAACGTAAGAGCAGAAATAAAAACTTCCACAGATAGACCAATTTATTCGAAATCATATCCATACCCAGTTCACATGAGAGAAGAAGTTAACAAACAAATAAACCAATTACTAACAGATAACGTCATTCGACCCTCGAAGTCCCCTTTTAATGACCCTATTTGGGTAGTCCCCAAAAAATTAGATGCCTCAGGAGAGAAAAAATACAGGATAGTTATTGACTTTAGGAAACTCAATATCATAACCATATCAGATACATACCCAATACCCGATATCTCTGTCACCCTAGCAAACTTAGGCCAAGCCAAATATTTCACAAAGATAGATCTGAAATCTGGATTCCACCAAATACTGATGAAAGAACAAGACATAGAAAAGACCGCTTTCTCCACCCTAAACGGAAAATTCGAATTTCTTAGACTACCTTTCGGACTGAAAAACGCCCCCGCAATTTTCCAAAGAATGATCAATGACGTCTTAAGAGACGTAATCGGAAAGATATGCTATGTCTACATAGATGACATCATCATATTTAGTAAAACATTAAAACAGCATTACGAAGATATAAGAACCGTACTGACAAAACTTCTAGAATCGAACTTAAGAGTAAATCTCGATAAAACAGAATTCATAACATCAGAGATAGAGTTTCTAGGTTTCTTAATATCACGTAACGGAATTAAAGCCGATCAAAAGAAAATCCAAGCAATAACCAATACCCAAGCACCCCGAAATTTAAAAGAATTGGAATCGTTCTTAGGCTTAACGTCATATTACAGAAGATTTATTAAGGATTTTGCGAAAATAGCTAAACCCCTAACCAAATTAACAGGAGGCGAAAATGCTCGTATAAGCAAAACCAAATCAAAAAAGGTCCAAATAAAATTCAATGAAGACCAAACCAAAGCCTTCAACCAATTAAAACAACATCTTACATCCACAGATGTACTGATCTTCCCAGATCTCGAAAAACCATTCATCTTAACCACAGATGCCTCAAATTACGCAATTGGTGCCGTATTGTCTCAAGGAGAGATAGGCAAAGACAGACCAATAACCTATATTTCCAGAAGCCTAAATTCCACCGAGCAAAACTATGCAACTAACGAGAAGGAGATGTTAGCAATCATATGGGCTCTAGAAAATTTACGCAATTACCTTTACGGTGCAAAAAAAGTAAAAATTGTAACAGATCACCAGCCATTGACTTTCGCTTTAAGCAATAAAAATAACAATGCAAAACTTAAGCGATGGAAAGCAAGACTGGAAGAGTACAATTATGAGTTAATTTATAAACCAGGGAAGACTAATTTTGTTGCGGACGCATTGTCTAGAATGAACATAAGCGAATGCAATCCAACTACCATGACCCAGCATAGTGCAGAAGAAGACGAAACCGACTATATTTATAGCACAGAGGCCCCCACTAATGCCTTCAAAAACCAAGTTATCCTCCTAGAAGGACCTGAAGAAAAAATAATATACGAACTACCACACCCTGGGTATCACAGAAAGATAATAGTCAGAAACAGCTTTAATAAAGAAAATATAGGCCAAATACTAAGAGACGAAATGCGCCCCGATATCATAAACGGATTGAAAGCCCCAGAACACACAATACAACTGATACAAGAAGTCTACAAAAATCTATTCGGCAGAAACATAAAGATTAGAATAACTCAAACCCAAGTCACAGATGTCATTGACGAAGAACAGATCCTAGAAATCACATTGGAAGAACATAGGAAAGCACATAGAAATTTTAAAGAAAATAAAGAGAAAATCATACAGCAGTATTATTTCCCAAATATGACAGCAAGAGTGAAAAATATCATAGGAAAATGTAGCGTCTGTAAGAAAAATAAATATGACAGACACCCGATACAAACCGAGCTCCAAGAAACACCAATACCCCAATACCCAACAGAGATAGTACACATACACATAATGGAATTAGACGGACAACTGTTCCCAACCTCAATCGACAAATTTTCTAAATTCACAAAAATATTCCCTATCGAAAATAAATCTTCCATTCACCTTAAAGACAAGATATTTGAACTAATCCACTTTTATATAACTCCAAAACTGTTAGTAATGGATAGAGATAAAGCTTTCACAACCCCAATAGTAACCGAATTTCTCAACTCAGTAGGAATAAAAATATATTTAACACCATCAAACCGCAGTGAAGTAAACGGACAGGTAGAGTACACTCCACGATTCAAGAAATAATTAGGTGTTTAAGAGAAGATTTCAATGACCTAACAATCAAAGAACTAGCAATTATAGCAACCGATAGATATAACAACACAATACATTCCACAATAAAAGAAGCACCAGCCACCATATTTTACGGTAGAAAACCCTCTTAGAATCTAGACGAACTAAAGAAATCACGAGAAGAAGCTTACATTAGAACGAAGCAATTAATAGAAAAGATACAACAGCAACGTTTAGGCTCTGAGAACAAAAACCGTAGAAGCCCAAAAAATTACCGATCAGGCGACATAATTTATGTTAAGGCGTCCGGGTGCCTTAGGACGGGTAAACTCAAACAGAAATAAACTAAAGAAATAGTTAAGGATAACCATAGGGTCACAGTTACAACAATTTCAGGAAAAAGAATTCACAAAAATAATATAAAAAACGACTGAACGTTTCTCATTCTAGGTTGACTCTTCAAGTGGTATACGCCACTGTACAGATATATGACTATACAAACGCACCATTGGTAACAATCAAGTTAGGATCAGCAAAAATTATTGACGGAACTTTCCGAGTTATCCATGTTATTAACATGACAGACTATAAGGACATCCATTTGACTATGCCATTAGTAATTTCAAGAATTAACGACTCCTCCCCTCTCAAAAACCAGATAAATTATCTAAAGAACAAAATAGACACACAGCTGCATGAGCTTCAACCATACCGTTCTAGGTTAGGTTAGGCTAGGTTGACGTGGTAGGCGTAAGCCACACTTAGGCCGAAACCGGCCCATTGTGATACCACCTGGATCAGGTTACCCTGATCCGCTACCCGGGAACCAACCGGTGCTTCTAATAAAGCGGTGGAGTTTAGCTATTTTTTGGTTTGCTAGCTCACTCAGATTGTCGAAGAAGGGCGCGCCGAGGTAAATCCTCCTGCGATTCGCAAAAGAGGGACATGAGCAGAGGAGATGGTGTATTGATTCCTCCTCCTCCTCGTCCATGCAGCCGCGACAGAAGTCATTGTAGGGTAGCCCCAGTCTGGCGGCGTGTTTTCCAATGGTGCAGTGACCTATGATGACCCCCACTAGGGTGCTTAAGGTTGCCCTTTTGGTTGCCACCAGGTCCCTGGTTCGTCCTAAGTTTAACTTAGGCCACAATTGTTTGGTGATAAAGCCGATATTGCTCTCATTCCATTGGAGATTGGTCCTCTCTATGGTTTGAAGCTTTATCATGTGCTTTACCGTACTTATTGGTGTTTCTAGGTACCCGAGGGTAGGTAGGCTGAGTGTGCTTGACCCTAACCTTGCGAGTTCGTCGGCCGCGCAGTTTCCTGGAATATCCCTATGCCCGGGGACCCACAGTATTTTAATAGTGAACTGTTCAGCCATCTCATCTAGAGATAGGCGACAGTTAATGGATGTTTTTGATTTGTGGGTTATCGCTGCCAGGGATTTTATCGCAGATTGGCTATCCGTGCAAATGATAATATCCTTTGTGGATATTACATTGATCCTGAGCCATGCCAGGGCCTCCGTTATCGCAGTTATTTCTGCCTGAAACACACTACAGTAATTTGGGAGTCTAAATGATAGGTTGAGGTTAAGTTCCTTGGAGTAGACCCCACTACCTACACCCGACTCCATCTTAGAGCCATCGGTATAGAGGGAGATCGAGTCCTTTGGTATGACTTTCCCTTCAGCCCATTCCTCCCTGGATGGAAAGACAACTTCGAAGTTCCTGGTGAACACATTCTGCGGGTTGATGTAGTCAGTGTCCATGGGTACTTTGAAGTGTTTTAGAATAGAGGTGTGGCCTTTTTGAGATGTGGGCCATTTTCTTATGCTCATATACCGTTCTAAACGAGCAATCAATTGGTTAAGATCCGCCTGGAAATGGATAGCAGGATCTCCCGACGCACACGACCTAGATAGTCTATTACAAACCCAAAACGACTTGATAGAGAGCAATAATAAACAAGTACTAATCAACAGAGACCTCATAAATAATGCTAACAAACTAACCCAATCTTGTCATGAAATTATTAGGAGACTTAACGAAGAAAACGGTCATTTAGACCAACTAATATTTAACAAGCTTTTACTAATAAAAGAAGAAATAGACCAAATAGTAAACTCTATACACTGGGCAAGAGAAGGCATAATAAACTCGCACATCCTAAATAAGGATGAAATCTCACAAATAATACTCCAGATGGAAACTCTCCCTTACAACAATATTGCTGAAGCCTTGAATTTTGCGACACCCTCAGTGGCAGTCAAAAACGAGATAATACTATATATAATCTCGATCCCACTAACTAGGCAGGAAAATTATAGTCACTTACTTATCGAATCCGTAACAGGTAATAACAAACAAATTAATTTAAATTTTAAGGAAATTCTAGAAAATGAAAATACAGTATATGGAATAAAAGAAAAATGTAAAATTATACAGAACCTAATAATATGTAATAAAAATCAAATAGAGAAAATACCAAATGAAACATGTATACCCAAAATAATCAAAGGGCTAAACGCAAACTGCAGTTACATTGTAAATGTAAAAACTACCATTAAAAAAATAAATGATAACCACATCTTTGTAGATAACTTTAAGGGAAACATAATAAACGAATGTGAAAATGTAACTAAATATTTAAATGGAAGTTACATAATACAGATAAATAATTGTTCTATCAATATTCAGTCAAAACAATTTATATCAAAAGAAATAAAAAGATACCAATTAATACCATCAATTTTCCAAGCCAATCTAACAGAATCCGATGTAAAAATTAACCTAGACCAACTTCATTTAGAAAATATAAAACAAAACTAACTTAAAGATATTGAGCGCTAACGGACTGACGAAAGATAGGATGAAGAATGACGAATGACCTGCTGCTCCTTTTGCACGAGGGTTTTTATATTGAATTGCTGCGTTGTAATTAAGGGTTGGTTGGTGTTCTGTTGCACTGGAGTCATGCTGGGATGAAGATCGAAGTGATTCTCGATTCTTGTTTACCATTCCGTAAACAGAATTCGTAGAAACACTTATCTAGAAAAATGTCTGTTTATTTTAGTCGACCACCGCGAAGAAATGGTTATTGTTTCATATGTTCATAGATGTGTACATCGTTATCTCTTGTTTGTAATGCTGGGTAGATTATGGTGTCTTAACTCCCTCCTTGGTTTAAAAGAGACGTCCCCGACTCTTGGTATTGCCTAACGAGTTCTTGAATTCTTTCATCGCTTTCTCGAATGAATTGTTCTCTTGTAGGTTTTGGTTTCCTGTCTCTGTTGTGGTATAGTTTGAGAGTTAGGTGTACTGAAGCGATAATAAATGCTATTATAAGGATAGTTAGAATAGTCCTGCTTGTATCTCTATTTGCATGGTGTTTAGAAGATTGATGTTGTCAAACTACAGTTCACTGTTTAGTGAGTTTATGTAACGTTCGATCTCGCAATTTGAACTGGAGTATCCCTTCAGGTATTCTCGAATTTGGTTTGTTGGGTTCTTATAAGTTATGTTGTCGATCGTTGTCGAAGTTGATTAAATATGTTCCAGTGTATGTTGTGTTATCGACCTCATGTTGTCCAGAAATTAGTATCGCTCCATCTGTTATTATTTCTAACGGATGATTTCTTTCCTTAATCTTGCCTTTCGCTGGTTTTTTATTTAATAGATTTGTGAAACATGTCTGATTATTGCTAGGTTTACAAAAATTATTTCTTATTTCTAATTTACATTCCTTAATATTTATGAACGTGTTATTACATTTAATTAAATTCTTTTCGATAAATAATTTTCCATCTGATTGGCTTATTGCCCTTGCTTCATAAAGCTTACATGTTTTTTGGATAATGGGATATTTAATTAATACTACAATTAAATCTTTATTTTGGATAATCTTATATTTAGATACATCAATTAGATCTGAAAGTGTCAAAGTTTCGTGTTCGTGTTCTGTTATTCTTTGTACATCTTCTAAATTTAAAACAGATGGATTTAGTTTACCAAGTTTAGCTAAGGTTAAAGTGAATTGTAAATTTTGCAATTCTAATATTATCATTTTGTTCTTTTTAATTATTAATTCATCAGTAGTTGTAAATCTTAAACTTTTAATTAGTTCAAACATTTTTGAATTTATTACAAGTTGCTTATTATTGTTTTCGATCAAGTCATTAATTTTGTTTTTGATTTCGATTTCATCATCATGATCGGGTGAACCTGCTATCCACTTCCAAATTGTTCCGATTGCGTTAATAGATCTTTCAGTTCTAATCGGGGAGAGTTGGTTTACCAGAACTTGAATTATTTCGAAATCACCTTATTGTTTTGTGCCTGGAGGTGTGTCTGCGTATGTCATTTCCTCATGATTTTTTTGTAGTGTGGATTCGTGTCGTTTATTATTTCTTGTATTAGCGTCAAATTAGTAATATGAAATAAGTTTGCTGATTTTTCGTATATTAAAGCGTTTCCATTTTCTATCAGTACGTAATCTTCTCTGAGAGCACCGTGGCGCAGTGGGTAGTGTGTTGGCCTCTGACGCCGATGACTCGGGATCGAATCCCGACACAGTCATGTCATCGAACGTGTTTTTCACGGTGTTTCTCCTCAGCGGGGTTCTGACAAATCCCCCTGTAGTAAAATTGTCATGAAAAGCTTCTCGAAATTCGCCGTTCGGAACCGGCAATAAAACTGTAGGTCCCTTTCACCTATGTGAAAATGAAATCACACACAACATGGGTGATTGAGAGAAGCTCGGCTCGGGTTCTTCATGGACTGTAACGCCAACATACACATACACACACGTAATCTTCTCTAGTATGGTCTATTACCTTTGCTGTTGCGTGGATGATGAATGTGAGTAATAATAAGCATTTCATCATTTCCTGTAATGAATTACTTTGCGTTAAACCTTAAATTATCTTTACGAGCTATTTTATCATTTTTTAATTTAATTGTATGACCTAGATCTTCCTTTACTATTTGTATCTTGTATTTGGGTTGTAATTTTCCCCAATATGCTCCTGTTGTTTTTTGATAAACTATATCGTTTTCTTTCAAACTTATTTGCTTCCTATTCTTATTATGAACATCTCTCATTTTATCTTGCGCTATAGCTATTCTAGTTGGAATATCATTATGATTGGAAGAGTTAAATAAAATGTCTACAGGTTTCATATTAGTTGTAGATTGGATAGTTTTATTGTATTCCATCGCTGCTCTAAGTAATACTTCTTTATTATCTATTATTTTAAATTCTTCCTTTATGCACCTAGCTAATTCTTGTATTGTCGAATGTAAACGCTCTATTTGTCCGTTAGTTCTAGAATGTTGGGCTGGAGTGAAAAATATGTTAACGTTTAATCGATTCATTAACGATTTAAATGTATTTGCGCCGTCGTTGTCACATGTTAGGTTTTTACAGTTTGGAAATGTCTGTAAGATTTCGAGAGCCTTTGTGCCCATGTCTAGTCTGTCGTTTATACATTTTATTGTTACGAATTTAGAATATGAGTCTATACAGGTTAAAATTTTTAGTCCTTCTATAAACATTATGTCGATATGGAGAGACTTTCCTTCCCTTTTTGGAATAGGCGCCTCCCCTATTAATTCTTTATGTGGGTGACGTTCGTATTTATTTTTATTTCATATATCGCATACTCTTACAAATTCTTCGAATCGCTGGCCAATAGTATGACCTTTCAATTTGCTTGATATTTTCTTTTGGGTTTCTGTGTGCACGAGTATGTGTTTGTTCTATTATGGCTATTTGGTCATCTTTGTTTATTATATCATTCGCAAAAATAGTTGTGTGAATGAATTCGTTCGAAAAATGCTCTTTTAAAATAGATTTAATATCGTAAATGGTTTCTATAGTGCCGAATATTGCCACGGTTCCTGGTTTCAAGCATTTTTTTAAGATAGGAATAAGATCATTTCGTTCTTTATATTCTATAAGATGTCTTTCCTTTTTTTTGGAAAAGGGGAAAGTTGTTCGTGTACCAAGCTATTCCGGGAAAACTCGAGCTTCTCAGGCAACCCGGCGCGTCCCCAGGTGGCGGATAGGGGAAGGCCACGTAACGTGGTAGGGGTCATTGCATCCCCACGGACCAAGAACACTTACATTCCCAAGTCAAGGTGGTTGGAATACGTGCCGAGGACTGAATGATGCAGGGAATACAAAAATGTGCATCGCTAACGTACGATCCCTATGTGATACCGGGCGCCCTCACATAGTAACTAGCCTTACATCTACATGGGAGCTCTGTAGATGGTTGACCATCAATTCTCGCCATACTCGTGGGACTAACACATGAACAACAAACACAAAAAAAACCGGCCAAGTGCGAGTCGGACTCGCGCACGAAGGGTTCCGTACCATCTGTAAATACATATAAATATGAAAGAGACTATGTATGTATGATAGAGTAGTTAATAAAATCGATCCGATAGATTGCACTTTTGCACTGATTCTGTGGCGCATCTGATCGCGTCGGCTGTCCAGGATCAATTCCTTTTTTCTTCAGCACACACAGATTCTCTAACGGGGCACTCATTTCACGCAACCAAACTCACCCTTAAAATACTACACAGTGCGGTCTATGCACGGTGTGATCGTAAACTCAGCTAGTGTACTTCAACAGTCGTCGTCTACTCTAACACGTATGTTACCTCATCAGTCATCACATTAAATCACATTTTTTGCATGATGACAGATCTGGGTTGCAGGCAGGCTATCGGCATATTATTTTGATAATCACCATTGAATTCAAATCAATTATCTTACTTGACAGCAACGATGTGAAAAGGTGAATAACAATAAATATGGGAAAAAGGTTTGCAGCTAGGAATAATTCATCAAGGACACAAATATATTGTCGACTAACCTTAGTTCAGTATGTGACCAAGGGGATTTTTTTTGATGAAAATCATGTCTGTTGTATGGGAGCCCCCCTTAAATACTAATTTTGTTATGTTTTCAGTATTTGTCGTGGTAGCGGCAGAAATACATCATCTGTGAAAATTTCAACTGTCTAACTATCACGGTTCATGAGATACAGCCTGGTGACAGACGGACGGACGGACGACGGACAGCGAAGTCTTAGTAATAGGGTTTCGTTTTACCTTTGGGTACGGAACCCTAAAAAAACAAAAACAAAACACCAACAGAGTCGGAGGAAGAATATCTCCTCCGCTCACCAGTACACGAAATGGAGACAGAAGTCACAGAACCATCTCCAAACTCTGCAACCACATTCCCGTCCAACAAGACGGACAACCAAAACGCTCAGGTACCTAAAGGTCCAAGCAGCGAGGTTGCAGTGGTTAAAGACGCCAAAAACCTCGGCAGAAACGAGAGCATTTCACCGGGGCCCAAAGGCGACGAATCGCCGCTCTAATCCGGGACGGGATGGAGCCCGAAGAGGCGAGACAAAAATAAAGAGCAAGATATGCTCTCGTGCTTGCGGAAAGGGAAGCTCAAAAAATCCGATGCATCAAATCCCAAACGCAGCCGATCTAACGACAACTCCATTGTGGAGAATATCCGCAAGAAGAGTCGACCACACACAGAAGCACCTAGCAGCTCATGTGCTGGTAATAGAAATTATCGTCTTGGGTGCGCTTGCGAAAATAAAACAAAACCCAATAAGAGAAATAGTGGAGGTGCACGAGAGCGCACGGATGCACCCGAGCCATCCTACCGGGATGCCATTGCTCGTTGCAAAGTCGCCATCATGCACTCGCAACACCCGCAAGAGACCCTAACAGACGAACAGATGAAATTAGTGAGGAAGAGCCTGTTAGTGGAAATGGACAAGGCAGACAAAGATTGTCCTGCACTCTGATTCGAGGCCACCTCAGCCAGAAATGGATGGCTTTCCATCACCTGTCACGAAATAGAAACAAAAAATTGGCTCATGTTGCACGCTGATTTGTGTGCAACTCAGGGTAATGACATACCCAAGTTATACACCTGCATAACATTCGAAGCCGATGATCTTACCAAGGACACCTTCCTTATGCGCATAATGAGGCAGAATGCGAACATTTGCACTAAAGGATGGAAAGTCCTCAGGATTGCTAAGGAAAAAAGCGGTGGGGATCAAGTAACCTTTGCCATCGATGAGACTTCTGAAGACGCCATTGTGAAGCAAAGGTTTAAACTGTTCCTCAACTTCTCCCAGATCCTTATTAGGATCAGGGGAGTTCCCAAGCAGGCAAAGGTAACTGCGGACAACAAAACTAAGGACAGGGCACAAGCCCATCCGAAGTGCGATGCCCAAGGTATACCGGCCATGCCTAAGAAAGGGAGTGAGGAACTCGGCACGCATAAGCCAAACCAGAGAGCAACAACCACAGCATCTGGCGTTAGTGCACCAACCATAGAGACAACGATAGTACCCCAAACGTCAGAGCTACCTGAAGAAACAACTCGGGCAGCCAAGACTTCAGGGGTCAGCCCTATGGTTGGGACAATTACTAACACTGGCAGCCCTGCCAGTACCTCACTGAATCCATCATGTCGGGATTAAGGTGCATCCAAGTAAATCTACAGCATGCAAAGGCCGGGTTCGCGGTACTGAGCCATAGATTTAACAAGGAGCACCTCGATATAGCCTTTATCCAGGAACCGTATACCATTAAAGACCAGATCAAGGGACTATCAGGTGAGCTGCTCTACGACTCCACAAATGAAGGACGACCTAGAGCCTGCTTAATGTTCAATAACAATATTAAAGCCATTCCCATTCCAGAATTCACGAATAAGGACCTGGCAGCTGCCATCATCCAGCTATCCACTGCGGAAGGTAGGTCAGAAGCTGTAATCTGCTCAGCCTACCTTGGGGGCGACTCCACGGATCTCGGCTTCACACCACTGCAGGATCTTCTCGACCACTTTGGAAGAAGAGGCTCACACATCATCGTATGCTGTGACGCACACCACACAGCATGGGGAAGCTCGGACATCAACAAAAGAGGTGAGTATGTAGAACCATGAAGAACCTGAGCCGAGCTTCTCTCAATCACCCACGTTGTGTGTGATTTCATTTTCCCATAGGTGTAAGGGACCTACAGTTTTATTGCCGGTTCCGAACGGCGAATTTCGAGAAGCGTTTCATGACAATTTTACTACAGGGGGTTTTGTCAGAGCCCCGCTGAGGAGAAACACCGTGAAAAACACGTTCGATGTCATGGCTGTGTCGGGATTCGATCCCGTGTCATCGGCGTCAGAGGCCAAACACACTACCCACTGCGCCACGGTGCTCTCAGTGGTGAGTACCTATTTGAATTCATATTTGGGAACAACCTCAATATCATAAACCGTGGAAATAATTCCACCTTTATGAATAGAATTAGAGAAGAGGTATTAGACCTCACCCTAACTACCCCGTTCATAGGTAACTCTATTCTAAACTGGCATGTCTCAACAGAAACATCGATGTCAGACCATCGACAGATCTGTTTTGACATAAAAGCGGGAGACAGAATTACTAGAACATATAGACAACCGAGAGCGACAGACTGGGACACTTATAACCTAGAAATCGCACAAACGATCGGAAACTGTCCAAACAGCATCAGAGACATAGACAGCCTCGAAATATGCTGCGACAGCCTCAATGCTACCATCTTATCTGCTTTTCACAACGCTTGCCCAGAGAAAGTTAAGCCAGGCAACCGTACCACTCCGTGGTGGAACAGCAATCTGGCCAAGCTAAGAGTACTGACCAGAAAACTGTTCAACAGAGCTAAACGGAGTATCGTGCCTCACTCACCAACTACAACCAAGAGATTAGAAGAGCCAAAAGAGACTCATGGAAAAAGTTCTGCAGCAGTCTTTCAGACATTCAGAGCAGCGCTCGCATCCACAGAGTTCTCGCTAAAGAGCACATTAACCAAATTGGTTTGTTGAGGAGAGTAGATGGCACCTACGCGGAAAATGGTACGGAAGTACTCAAAATGCTGACCAGTACGCACTTCCCGGACTCCAACATCATTCCCTCCGATCTCTCTAACATACCTCCGCAGATCAGGGCAGCTAGACCAAACAGGGAGGATTGGAAGAGAGCACGAACGATATTTCACGAGGGAAGCATAAAATGGGCCATCAATTCTTTTGACCCATACAAATCCCCGGGGGAGGATGGCATCTTCCCAGCCCTTCTTCAGAAGGGGAGTGCGCAAATCAGCCCCATGCTCATTAACATCTTTAGAACCAGCTATGCATGGGGACACATACCAACAAGCTGGGCAGAGGTAAAGGTAAAATTCATTCCCAAAGTAGGCCGTAGACCCACAGACCTGCCTAAGTCCTACAGGCCGATAAGCCTTACCTCTTTCTTCCTAAAAACAATGGAAAAAATCCTGGATAGGCATATCAGGGACGGCGCACTGAGAAGATCACCACTTCACAAAAACTAATATGCCTACCAGCCTGGGAAATCGACCACGCATGCTCTTCAGGAACTAACGGCCCGGATTAACAAATCCCTGAGCGACAAAGAAATTGCGATAGGTTGCTTTCTCGATATTGAGGGTGCTTTCGATAACACCGAATACACCCAAATAAAACGTTGCATCCTCAGCACAGGGGTGGACAACACCACATGCAATTGGATCCAACATATGCTAAGCAACAGAAAAATAAACACCTCGCTAGGCAATGACAGAATCAGCGTAAACACCGCAAAAGGATGCCCTCAAGGCGGGGTTCTCTCACCACTCCTGTGATCCATCGTGGTTAACGAACTGATAAGCATACTCAGCAACAATGGCTTCTATGTCCAAGGCTACGCTGACGACATAGTGATCCTGATCAGAGGCAAATTCGAAGACACAGTCTCGGAACTCCTCCAACGGTCACTAAACCTTGTTGCACACTGGTGCTTAAAGGTTGCACTAAATGTAAATCCTGGAAAAAGCACCATAGTCGCCTTCACCAAAAGAAGGAACAGGCACAACTTACTAAACCTACCTCTTTGGTGAAGCGATAGAGTTCTCAAAAGAAGTCAAATATCTAGGGATAACTCTAGACGAAAAGCTCACTAGGAACTCCCACATTACAAAGACCATTGAAAAAGCCAGGATCTCTTTATGGACCAGCAAAAGTCTCACTGGAAAAAACTGGGGCACAAACCCCAAAATGTCCCGCTGGCTATATACAGCAATCACCCGACCAATCCTTACATATGCTGCGCCCGTGTGGTGGCACAAAACAAAACAAGTATCAGTGCATGCCAAGCTCAAAAAATTGCAAAGACTAGCTTGCATCTGTATCACTAGGGCCATGAGAACAACCTCCACAGCAGCACTAGAAGTCATCACAGACCTGCCACCTCTTCATCTCCAACTGAAGAAAGAAGCAATGGTCTTCGCCCACAAGATGATCGTGGAGGATGACTCTAACCGTAGGCTCTTTCACCCTGACATCCTTACAGAAACAGGCATGAAATCCTAAAGATATCTCTTATAGACAACTGTCTCCCCAGATATAACTTCAGCCAAAACTACAAGGTCACATTCCCTGACCGACAAAACTGGGAGCAGGATAGACCCTCCTTCAACCGTGTATCCTACGTGTGGTACACAGATGGCTCCAAGACGGACGAAGGCGTTGGGGCTGGAGTATACGGAGCAAATACAGGCACATGCATTTACGTCAGCATGGACAGATATAACTCCGTTTTTCAAGCAGAGATATTTGCTATAGAACTCTGCCTCAGAGAAAATATAAACAGAAATATATTTAACAAAAACATTTACATTCTCTCTGACAGCAAGGCTGCACTTCAAGCTCTAAAGAGCTTTGAAATAACCTCCAAGCTGGTATGGGACTGCCTACAGCTACTTCACCAGCTGGCCAGTACAAACAGAGCTCATCTCATTTGGATACCTGGACACAGCGGCCATACAGGCAACGAAAAGGCGGGCCTACTAGCAAGGAAAGGCTCTGCATCACCATTTATGATGCCACGGCCTTTCTGCGGCATACCCACTAGCACCACCAAATGCTGCATAAACATTTGGTTAAGGAACACGACGGATCACTACTGGTCACAAACGAAAGGTAGCAGACAAGCCAAGCTGTTCCTCCCAACTACATTCCTCAAAAGAACGAAACAACTTCTCATGCTTTCGAGGAGTCAGATTCGTTTAATCACAGGTTTCCTTACTGGACACTGCCCAGTTAATAAACACCTCAAAACAATGGGCATCATACAAGATGATACTTGCCGTATGTGTAATGAAGACGAAGAAACAGCAGAGCACATACTATGCCACTGTAACTGCCTGGTCAGTACACGTCTTCGTCAACTAGGCAAGTATTATCTTGAAGCAGTAGAAATTGCTGCCAGCTCACTCAAAAGCATACTAAGTTTTATCACGGACTCAGGTTTTCTGAGTGAACTGTAAGTGGGGGACATCACAATAGGCCCAATCGTGGCCGCAGTGATCAGACGACTCTGTCCCACCCCCTAAGCCCAATCTATCTATCTATCTACCAAGCTATTACCATTGTGTAATATAATTTGCTGATTAAATTGGTTAACTGGTCTATCGATTCTGTCAATATAATGTTGTTCACTGCTTTCGGCAGAATGATGAGTGTTTTCCGAAGAACTGCTTAAATGGTTTAGGTTTTGTCGACTCAAAGCGTCGGCTACTACGTTTGTTGAACCAGATTTGTACACAAATTTGGGAGCATATTCCTCGATTAAAGCGTGCCATCTCTTCATTTTTGCATTTGGGTTTCGTTTAGAAACTGCGTATGTGAGAGGTTGATGGTCAGTGTGTATTTCAATATTAGTAACTCCGTATAGGTAATTTCGCAAATGTTTTAATGCGTAAACTATGGCGAAAAGCTCTTTCTCATTAGCTGCATAGTTTCTTTCTGATTTGCTCAATGTCTTCGAGATAAAGGTTATAGGTTTATTTTCCTGTGATAAGACTGCTCCAACAGCATCGTCGGATGCGTCTGTGGTGAGAGAAAATTTCTTAAAGTTGTTAAGACCAAGTGATCTTTGAGCGTTTGAAAAGCGTTCTTAGCTGATGAATCTAGTTTGATTTCAGTTTTTTTCGCTATGTGAGTGGAAACTTGGCCGTTTTCACTTTGTAAGTACTTCGTTAGAGGTTTTGAAATTTTGGCATAATTTTTTATAAATTATCTGTAGTATCCTATCATACCTAGGAAAGATCTTAATTGTCTCAGTGTTTTTGGTTCTGGGTATTCTTTTATGACTCTAACTTTATCAGGACTAGTTTTTATTACGTTGTGGGCAACAACATATCCTAGAAAATCTACTTTTTCCTGAAAAAACAAAGATTTTTTTAATGAAATTTCCATATTCGCGTCCTTCAGTATTCTGACTACTTCATTTATATGTTGTCTATGTTCCTCAATAGAGTTTGAATAAATTATAATATCGTCGATATTCACGTGACAACATTTACCTATTAAAGGTCGCAAAATGTCATCCATTGCTCTCTGAAATATGGATGGCGCGTTCTTTAGACCAAAGGGTAATCGTGTATATTCGTATTTACCGTTATTAACAGAAAAACTGTTTTTTTCCACATCGTCTTCCTTCATTTTAATCTGGTGGAATCCAGATTCTAGGTCAATCGTTGTAAAGTATTTTGCTTTACCCAAGTTACTTAAAATAACGTTTGTATCCGGAATTGGATATTTGTCAGAGATCGTATTTTCGTTCATTTTTTTGTAGTCAATGACTAATCTGTTCTTTGTTGAACCATCATCGTTAATTCCTTTTTTTGGTACTACCCAAACTGGAGAATTATATGGACTTTTAGAAGGACGGATAATACCTTCTTTCAGCATTTTATTAATTTCTTTATTCCCAAAGTCGTTTGCGCTAAGAGGATACGGATATTGTTTTTGCCATACAGGTTTTTCGCTTACTGATTTCCGCTAAGACGTCTGTCCTAAATGGTAGGGTGGTGTCAATACCGCCATGTTCTCCTTTTATTTTATTTATAATTTCTTTTAGTATTCCGTCTATATTTTGTGTATAATTTATGCTTTCCTTATTATTAAAGTACATATATGATTTCTTTTCTGTTATTGTAATTTAACATACTTTTTTCGAAATCTATTCTTGCGTTAACGGAATTTAATAGGCTCGCTCCTATAAGAGCTTCATATTCCAGATCTTTTAAACATCATCTTTTCCTACATCATGGTAGGAATTGATTATAATTTCACTGTTTACCAGATTTTTTTCTCATCTGCAAATATACCCTGTCGACAGTAATTGCTGGTTGCACCGGTATCGATGAGGAGCTCAATTTTTTTATTTTGGATTACTCTCCGTATGTGAGGTAATCCTTGTTTTGGCCTAAAAAAATGATCGTCTTCATTTACGTTGTTGACTCTTTCCCTAAATGTGTGGTTAAATTGATGAGCAAAATGTGCTCGAATATTATTACTCTCTAATTCTTGTGCTTTAGCGAGTGCACTAGGTAAATCCTGAGGATTCACCGAAAATAGAGTATTGGATAGATGGCTGTTCAAACCAGATATAAAAACTCCCAGAGCATTTCGTCTGTGTATGTTATTTAATTCCAAGGAAACTGGTGTACCTGTTCCGTGCATCATGATTGTTTTGTTAGTTAATAGTGTAAGTTTTTCATTTACTGTGTTATAATAGTCTTAAACTGACTGACTACCCTGTCTTAAAATAGAAAGTTCCTGTTCTATCATATGTAGCAGACGTTTGTCAGCGTAACAAAAATCTAACCTTGCTAAAATAGCTTCGAAATTCAAAACGGTTCCGTGATTAGTCAAACCGTTATTGGCATCTGAGGTTATCTTATTCCTAAAAATCGTAAGAGCCGCGAAATATCTCATGCTTCCTATGGTATATAAGCTTATAGAATTCTGAGCTGCCTCACGCCAACTGACGTAGCCTTGGGAATCACCTTTGAATTCCGGTAAGGATTTGATAACATCTAAAGTTTCGTTATCAGTAATAATATTGTCGATTGTTTGTCGGGTGAATTCGGTGACTGTCGAACCTACTCCTAGATCGTTAAAAAGTTTTTCCAACCTACTGATTTCGGATTGGAATTTAGCTGTTGTAGCAGCCACGGTTTTAGCAATTACGTCCTCAATCGATTGTGACATTTTTGGAAGTGGATTTAAGGTTTTTTCACTATCACTTTTGTTACTTATACTATTACTATACAATTTACTCTTAAAACTAGATCTTACTTTTTTAATTTTTCTCCCGATGTTCATATGTCTTCGTGATGCAGGATACTTGTTGATTTTTGTGCTGCATTTTTTCTTGTCTTGCAAGATATTTGGCTGTTTAACGTGTTGGCAGGATTTTACTTCACTTTGTTTACTTTATTTTTTTAACTATTTTAAGCGCGTGAGCATCCCGGTTGAGCCCCCAATTAATAAAATCGTTTCTATTTTTTACAACTTTATTTTATTACTTTATTACTTAAAACTAACTTAAAGATATTGGGCGCTAACGGACTGACGAAAGAAAGGATGAAGAATGACGAATGACCTGCTGCTCCTTTTGCACGAGGGTTTTTATATTTAATTGCTGCGTTGTAATTAAGGGTAGGTTGGTGTTCTGTTGCACCGGAGTCATGCTGGGACGAAGATCGAAGTGATTCTCGATTTTTGTTTACCATTCCGTAAACAGAATTCGTAGAAACACTTATCTAGAAATATGTCTGTTTATTTTAGTCGACCACCGCGAAGAAATGGTTGTTGTTTGATATGTTCATAATGTGTACGTCGTTTTCTCTTGTTTGTAATGCAGGGTAGATTATGGTGTCTTAACTTATAGTGTTCATTCAAGAGAGCGCACTGGAATGTGTTCCTAAGCACATGGGTTCATTACGACTAATTGATTAGTATCCACGTTCTAGAATGCAACACAATTGTGGTTTGCCTTCCCCAGATGTCACGCAGATTTGCGCAAGATCCACGTTTTCGCTTCTTTGCCTGGAGCCCAGATGTCACGCAGATTCGCGCAAGATCCACGTTTTCGCTAATTTGCCTGGAGCACGATGCAGTGATCTGAGACAAACAAACGCGGCATGATTTTTGCGAAAATGGCAACGTGGGGCAGTTGCGTGAAGCTGTGGCAACCGAAAACTCGATACTTGACAAACTAATTCACAGGGCATCTAAACTTTGAGGAACCAGATGCTACTGCTACGCCAATCGCACAAGCCTAAAAGCAATGGTTTCACAATTGGGAGTTCCGACTGCATTCATTACGCTCTCGGCAGCTGATCTTTGGTGGCCGAATCTCGCGAGTCTTTTGGGAGTAGATTTTGAAGCTGAGAGCAACATGACAGAAGCTCAGATCGCACAGCAGCGACAAAAACTGCTAAATCTTAACCCGCTGATTGCTGACGAATCCTTCTTTGAGCATACAAGGAGATACTTGAATGATGTGATCATTCCACTGTACGACATCGAAGACTTTTGGTACCACTACGAGTACTAGCACCGCGGATCGCCTCACTTGCACGGTGTCATCTGGTTGAAAAATGCTCCTGACGTCCGCCGACTAAGTGATATATCAGCAGTAGAGGTTGAAGCAGCGCGAGTGTTTTACGAGAACCTGGCATAAGCGATTAATCCCAACATTAACCAAGAGCCTGCCCCACTGCATCCGTCACGCATACAGTACTCAGACCTGCGTGTTAAAATTAATGCAGGACATGCCCACATTGCAAACAGACTGCAGCGGCATACACAGTGTGGACCGTCATGTTTGCGCACGGACGGAAGGTGTCGCTTCGACTTTGCTGGGAACAGAGTGAAGTCTCGACATGGGTACCGCAGAGCTGGCGTATTGTCCTCTGAGACTCCGTTGGGCCTTCGAGACATGGACTTGAATCACAACTGGGCGACGTCGTTTGAAACGTATGCTGAGCAAGCTCAGTTTGATAAGTTCATTGAAGAAGCCAAAAAAAGCTTTACACCCAACGTTGCAGCACCGGCCACAGGTCTTCCGCTTAACGCGGCTCAACAGCGTGTGATGTCGTTCCTCCGTGACCAAATTGATGATACTGAAGATGCAAAACTTGCGTTTATCTACGGAAAAGCTGGCGTTGGAAAATCGTACTTAATCTCTTCAACGGGTTGCGCTACAAACAACATTCATGGCTCAACGATTCACTCTGCGCTTAATACTCCAGCACGTATGCAACAATTCCAACAGTTGTCCTTAGAAGCCAAACGCAAGTTGCAGCAGGAACTTGCAAATGTCCCCTTCTTGATCATTGACGAGATCAGATTGGCGAGTGCTTTGTATTTACTCAAGTCATGCGACAATGCAGACCTGAACAAAAAGATTTTCGCGAGGCACTACATCGTCTGTCTGGTGGTGAATCTACGCTAGAAGAGTGTGCCCTTTTTCGCGCACGGGTGACAAGCAACAACTCTGAGCCTGGATTTGAAAGTGCTGTTCGTATTATGGCTAAGAACGAAGATGTAGCACGGTATAAGTACGAACGTCTGCAAGAGTCAAACAAACCAGTGGCACTAATTCGCGCTACACACAACAAACACATTGCTGCTATAGCCGGCGACGATGCTGCATCGTACCCTGCAAAACTTCGACTGGCGCCAGGATCACTTGTCGTATTGCGGAAAAACCTCTGGCCCGAGCAAGGACTTTGCAACGGAACAGTTGCAGACACGTATTACTCGCATATCCCATTCTGCGTTTTGGTAAAATTCCCGTCCTACATTGGTCCAACTTATGCAAGCGGCTGCGTTCCGATTATGCCGCAAGTGGCGTCGTTCTTGCATAATGGCCAAGCCTGCACGAGAAAGCAGTTCCATCTTCTCTTGGCGCACGCAATCACAGTGCATAGCAGCCAAGGCATCACATTGGACAAAGCTGTGATCGACATTGGTACGAGCGAGTTTTCTCCAGGCCTCACGTAAGTCGCAATGTCACGTGTCAAGACGCTGCAAGGCTTGCTTATTTGCCCATTCTGCAACGATCGCAACCTCAAAACAGTAAACAACAATCAGAAAATTCGCAAACGCAACGAAGAAATGGATAAGCTTGCTTTGCTGTAAACTATTTTTCCAATTTTATTTTAGATATGCAATTAAATCAGTAATTACTCAGAAAATGTTGTCTCGTATTGGCAAGGCCGCGGCGTACTAAGTAAGACAAGTCTAGGCGCCAACTTTAAACGCTGTGCTCAGATAACTGAATAATCATTACCTCCTCTGATCAACAGTATTGCAATACAGACGCATCACTTCTCGCGATGATCGCCCCACAACCGTCAGCTAATGTCGTCGTGCAAAAGCGTCCAAAGTTTGTTGAAACGCTCACTGCCGCCGCCAACTATCGACCTTACCAGCGTCAAAGCGACAGGAGCGATGGAATCATTTGAGAAAATGAAGCTTTCCGTACCGTCATTTTCAATCCCGCGAAAGGCAAATGAGTTTTAATAGCTGTGGGAATTGAGCAATGAGTGAGTTTCATAACCGATTTAAAGAAATGACAAGAGAGAAAATTATATGGGCATTAAAAAGTTTCAAGCCCTATAAATCGCCGGGTCCAGATTAAATTTACCCCATCGAACTATCACAAACTAGGGAATGGACTATACCATGGCTAGAGATTATCTTTAAAGGATGCCTAGCTTGGAGTCATATTCCAGAAAAGTGGAAGTGCTTTACTTACTTACTTTTACTTACTTATCAGGCCTGCGATCCATGGAGGATCTGAGCCTGAGCTATAGCTGCCTTCCATCCTTGACGGTCCCGGGCACGCTGCTTCCAGTTGTCAAGACCAAGATGTCTTACATCCGCGATTACTTGGTCTTTAAACCGGAGGTTCGGTCTTCCTCTTCTTCTCGAACCAGGAGGCTCGGAGTCGAAGATCCTCTTAGCTGGAGCGTTGATGTCCATGCGCTCGATGTGGCCGAGCCAGTGTAGTCGACGGCTCCTTGCCTTCCGGACTACATCCACATCTTGGTACAGCTCGTAGAGTTCGCGGTTGTGTCTTCTTCTCCATTCACCTTCCTCACAGACAGGACCAAATATCCGGCGCAGAATTTTTCTTTCGAAAGAACCCAAAATCAGCTCCGCTGTCCTGCTTATCGTCCAGCTTTCGGCTCCGTACAACAAGACTGGCAGAATGAGCGTTTTGTAAAGCATGACTTTGGTCTTTCGAGTGAGGAGTTTTGACCCCAGTTGTTTGAACATGCCGAAGTAGCAGCGGTTGCCAAGGGCGATTCTACGCCGGATCTCCACTGTGGTGTCATTTGTGGAATTTACGTTTGCCCCGAGGTAGACAAACTCCTTAACTACCTCGAAATTGTAGCTGTCAATTGTTATGTTTTGTCCCAGGTGGTGAGCGACGGATTGGTTTTTGCTTGACAGCATGTATTTCGTTTTGTCCTCATTGATCTTAAGACCAATTCGTTTCGCCTGTTCTTCAATCGCCGTGAATGCTTCCACAATGCCACGGCGAGAACACGCGATGATGTCGATATCATCCGCGTATCCTAGCAGCTGGATGGACTTGTAAAAAATAGTGCCTTCTCTGTTGACGCCTGCCCGTCGCAATATCTGCTCCAGCACCAGGTTGAAGAAGCCACATGACAGCGCATCTCCTTACCGAAATCCGGTGCATGTTTCGAATGGTTCCGAGGTCCTAGAACCGAGTTGCACGGTGCATCGCGTGTCCCTTAGCGTGGCGCGACACAA
This sequence comes from Eumerus sabulonum, assembly GCA_951905685.1. Taxonomy (NCBI): domain Eukaryota; kingdom Metazoa; phylum Arthropoda; class Insecta; order Diptera; family Syrphidae; genus Eumerus; species Eumerus sabulonum. Next base: position 66,177,241 of record OX645060.1, read on the forward strand.
CTGGATCAGTTTTACCGGGATTCCGAATTCGGCCATCGCCCCAAACAGTGCTTCACGATGTATGCTGTCGTATGCGGCTTTGAAATCGATGAAAAGATGGTGTGTATCGATTCGAAACTCGTTGGTCTTTTCCAGGATTTGTCGAAGTGTGAAAATTTGGTCTATAGTTGATTTGCCGGGCCGGAAGCCGCACTGGTAGCTGCCGATTAGTGCGGTGCAAAATGATTTTAGACGTTCACACAATACGCTGGACAGGATCTTGTATGCGACATTGAGCAGGGATATACCTCTATAGTTCTTGCAAGAGGTAGGATCGCCTTTTTGTGGATGGGGCATATAGAGCTGGTATTCCAGTCGTCGGGCATGCTCTCATCTTCCCAAATTCTGCAGATGATCTGGTGCATGCTCCCTACCAGAACATCGCCGCCAGCCTTGAAGAGCTCTGATGGCAAGCCATCTGAGCCTGCGGCCTTGTGGTTCTTCAGCTTCTGAATAGCTGTGCCGACTTCTTCTATGCTGGGTGGGAGGACTACTTCAGCGGCTGGAGTTGGGATTTCCTCGGTCCCTACCACTCTCTCTTGGTCATGCTCGTTAAGCAGCTGCTGGAAGTGCTGCTTAAATACATCCACTATTCCCTGCGGGTCGGTGACAAGATTACCCTCGCAGTTTCGAAGAGTCAGGGTGCCCTTTTTGAAGCCTCCTGCAAGGCCTTTGGCTTTCTTGTAAAAGGCTCGTATTTTATGTTTATCCCTAGACTCCTCGATATCCTTGAGCTGGGAGGCTGCGAAGATTCTTTTCTTATGTCGCAGTAGTTTCTTCTCCTCCCTTCTTCTGGCTCGGTACTCTTCTCGCGCTGCCCTGGTTTTCCTCTGCAGCGCCTTTTGGTACGCCTCGTCGGTTGCTGCCTTTTTCTGCTCACACTCGCTATCATACCACGGGTTTCTTGTCGGGGGTGGTAGGTATCCTAAGGTGGTTTCGGCTACTTCCTGAATGGCTGAGCGGCAATGCAGCCACATATTATTGGCATTTGTGTTCGACGTAGGCATACCGTAGAGTCTTTCGCTCAGCTGCTCCCTGTAGACTCTGGCAACCTCCGGTGTGCTCAGGCGCCCAATGTCGAACATCCTCCTGATGGGCTGGTGCACCTTTCTGACATTGGACAGTCGAGCTCTGAATCTTGCTGCTACGAGGAAGTGGTCAGAGTCGACATTTGCCCCTCTGAATGTTCGCACATCAAGGATGTTTGACGCGTGCCTTGCGTCAATGAGCACATGGTCGATTTGGTTGGCGGTTCGACCGTCCAGAGATCGCCAGGTTGCTGTGTGGATTCGCTTGCGAGGGAATCTTGTGCTACTTATCACCGCATTACGAGCTGTCGCAAAGTCAGCGAGTCGGAAGCCGTTATCTGTTGTTGTATCGTGGAGGCTGTGCTTTCCGATCACTCCGCCAAGGGTGTTTTCCTTTCCGATTTTGGCGTTGAAGTCCCCGAGCACGATTTTTACATCGTGCTCCGGACAAGCTCCGTAGGCGTTGTCCAGGAGGTCATAGAAGTCCTCCTTGATAGGGTCTTCAGCCTCGTCGGTAGGGGCGTGTGCACATATAAGGCTGATGTTATAAAATCTGCCTCTGATGCGGATCACAGCCAGGCGATCACTTATAGGTTTAAAGTCGATGACCTTCGACCTTAACCGCTTTCCCACGACAAATCCGCATCCCAGTAAGTGCAACCATTTGTGACAGCTGTAATAAATGTCGCAATTTTTCTTCCTAATCATACCGTTTCCTATCCAGCGTATTTCCTGGACCGTAGTAATATCCGCCTTGTACTACGTGAGGATTCCTTCTAGTTTATGAGCAGCTCCGGGAGTGTACAGGGTTCTGACATTCCAGGAGCATACTCGCAAATCGTGTTCCTTATTCGTGCGTTGTCGTCGTCTAGTATCCGTCCGTGTATTTGAGGCATCTTGCTCATTCATAACTTTAGGTTTTTTTTACGTGGGCGGATTGTTAGCCCGCCGCACAACCGCCATTCTGGTCGGGGTTTTTTTCGCTGCATACGTTTGTTCACCTCCCAACGGTTGTTGAAGAGGCTATCCAGAGGGCGCCGCGAGAAGGCCGTATGTCAACTTGACCCGGGCATTTAAACAGGGATCGTTGCTGGCATCTCGCCAGGTTGAGAGCAACCTACTGTAAAGGTAGATCGGTCGAAACAGCTCTTCACACATTAGTGAGGAAAATCGAAAGATCAATCCATCTCAAAGAATATACCCTAACAGCCTTCATAGACATAGAGGGCGCCTTTAACAACGTCACTCCGAAAGCAATAATAGAAGGGCTAGAAAAGCTTAAGGTGGAGAGGACTCTGATAGAGCTGATCAGCGAGTTGTTATTTACTCGCAAGAGTCACTCTAAGTGGGGAAGCCTAGTAACTACCAGAGTAGTTACCAAGGGAACCCCGCATGGTAGGGTCCTCTCACCTCTTCTCTGGAACGTAGTTGTAAACGAACTACTAATCAAACTGGAGAAAGAAGGCCTACGCCGATGACGTTGCCATCACAATCTCAGGTAAATACCTATCTACATTGAATGACCGCATGCAAACGGCATTCTCATTCCTGTGCAAATGGGCGCATAGTAGCGGGCTCAGGATTAATCCCCAGAAAACTGAGCTCGTGCTATTCACCAAAAAGCACAAAATCCCGGAATACTGCCCTATCACTCTGCTCGATACCAGGTTAGCCTACTCCCCTAGTGCTAAATTCCTTGGCATTATACTCGATGGGAAATTAACTTGGAAAAACAATACAATTGAAAGAGCAAAAAAAGCAACAATAGCTCTCTACACATGTAAGAAAGCCCTAGGAAAAAAATGAGGATTCAACCCCAAGATCACCCTATGGCTCTATATCACGGTCGTTAGACCCATACTAATGCATGGAGTGATAGTCTGGTGGACTGCACTAGACAAGACAACATACCACAAACAACTCGAGAAGGTACAAAGGATGGCATGTATGTGCATTGCCGGGGCCCTCAGGTCCACACCAATGACTGCGCTCAACATGATAGTAGACCTTACACCACTCGATATTTTCGGTAAGCAAATTGCCACACACACGGCCATAAGACTAAAAGCCAACTCGAAATGGGCGAGCTATGCCACTGGCCACTCCTCCATCCTGCAAAACAGGATAACTATGACAGAAAACCTGGACCACACATAACCCACCATAGTCTTGGACAAAAACTTTACGATGATCTATCCGGACAGGAAGAACTGGACCCGCCAAACTCAACCGCGCAGAAATTGCGTGGATTTCTACACTGACGTGTCTAAAACCAAAGACGGGGTGGGCAGTGGAGTTTTCTGCAAACAACTCAAGCTACATAAAACTCTAAAATTACCAGATCACTGCAGCGTTTTCCAGGCGGAACTGTTGGCAATAAAAGAGGCTTTGTCTTGGCTGAAGTGAAACGTAATATCCACCACGGATATTCGCATTCTCACAGACAGTCAAGCAGCCTTAAAGTCGCTGGAGTCCTATGTGTACACACCAAAATCTAGTCTCGACTGTCGCAGATCTCTTAACGAGATGGCAGAACAGTTCAACATACAGCTTATCTGGGTACCGGGACACAGCGACATTACAGGTAATGAAAAAGCCGATACACTCGCCAAACTAGGAGCGACGCTACAATCAATCGTGGCTTGTGAGGGAGTACCCCTTACAACCATTAAACATAATCTGACCAATCTCGCCAGGGCCGAGACGAACCTGAGATGGACACAGGGACATACCTGCGTCATCACCAGGCAAATCTGGCCTCGGCTTGACAGTCAACGCACAAGGAGTATAATCTCCCTAAAAAGAACTGACATCTACAAAGTCATCGGTGTCATCATAGGACACTGCCTCATTGGCAGTCACGCACAAAAACTAGGAACAGTTTCGAATGATTTCTGCAAAAGCTGTCAGGACGAGGAGGAGGTCGAATCCATTCACCACCTTCTCTGCGCCTGTCCAGCTCTCTGCAATATCAGGAAACGTTATCTAGGCTCTTACTTCCTTAACGGTCTGACAGATGTTCAGAAAGTGGGGATACTTGATCTTCTTAACTTCTTAAGAAGCACAAAATGGTTCCACGAATAGGGGGGTAAAACCCCCTCGTAGCTGCACAACGGGCCTCCCTGGCCTATGTGCATTCTTCTCAATTCTGGGAAGGCTACGACCCTACCTACCTACCTACCTAAAGAAATGACGAGTACCTAGTAAGAGAGGTTTCTTCTACGCTTCGCCTCAATATTTTGGTGGAGGAGCGGATAAACAGCTCCGTCCACCGCCCTAGTATAAGCATTTACCACAGAAAACCAATTTAGCACTTAATTTCACAATTTTGAGATACATGGGTCTAAACTTTTTTCTTTAATTTTTTTCATCAACATTTTGAATTTGCATGCGAGCTTTTCAAAAACTATTTATAGAGATAATTTAATTTGCATTCTGGCTTCCAAAATTAGTATAGTACTTTATTGTAAGTATTGTCGTTATTTCTTAATATTTTTTTTTCATATGAAGTCAATTTTTGTTTAATTGCCCCTACCTCCTAAACAGGGCGAGATTTGTAAAATCCGACTGGATAATAGATTGTTCGCTGTAATCAAGAATTAACAAACATTTCTGTGTACTCGTGTCTGCCTCTATAGCTACGCTTACATCCAAAAGAATGAAGAGAAAGTTATAGCGGTCTTAAGCATGTGGTTCACTTTGGAGTTCTCCAAGGTTTCACCACTATGGTCAGGATGTGTAAAATTTATGGCATAGCTTCGAGGCAAACAAGAGATAATTGAAAAAGTGTTTACCTCTAACGGCGCTTGTAGTGGCGAAGGCACTTAAATTGTTGTGCGCTATTAAGCAGAGGCTCGGCCATAAATTAAAGATGAACAACGTAGAGGGGAAGTGTGTACCGTACTCGTACACATGGCTTATTTCTTTTTATTTCTATTTCCTTCGACAGTTGAAGAGCAAGTAGAGCAACGAAAAGGTTAACAATTTTCCTTAGCGGTTAAGATGACCTGGCTATTATTTATATTATAAATGTTGCCTGGCAGAGCATAATAGAAGCTACTGAGTTTATTGGAAGCATTATATCAAATACGAAACTGTTACGTAAATTGGTGTTCCGCAAAATAAATGTGTCTTCAGCGGGGCCAAAACCATGCTCAACAATGTTTTAACTTTTAAACTTTTGAAATACTGTATCTTCGGTTTTAATTTCCAAGAACGTAACGTTTGCTGAGGTTTTGTCTGAAATTATGATGCAAGGTAAATGTTCGTTCGTTTGTAGGAAATCGCCTATTCTAAAAAGGAAATGCAATTGCAGTTTATTGTTTATAATTCAGACAGGGATTTTATTTTTTTTACTTGTTTTGCCAATGACGTGTTAGGGTGTTGGACTCTGACGCACGATGAGCGAGTTCGGATCCCGATAACAACAACGCCATCGAATGTTTATTTCGCGGCGTCCCTCCTCGGCGGGGTACTGGCAAAACCCCCCATAGTATAGTTGCCATGGAAAAGCTTCTCAACTCACGCCGTTCGGAATCGACATTAAACTGTAGGTCACTTTCACCTATGTGGCAAATAAATCACACACAACATGGGTGATTGAGAGAAGCTTGGCTCTGGTCCTTCATGGGCTGTAACGCCACCAAAAGAAAATAAAAGTCATCATTCAAGTAACATTGAACGTTTGTATGCACTTCAATGTTTTTGTCAAGTAAAATTGATACATTGATGAAAATGAAGATAATCTTGGTTTTCATCTATTTTCATTGACACAACTTTGATGAATTGTAGGGTGTATCAACGTTACTTGTCAATATTTTCATTTGAAAGAGACAAATGTGCGATTTCCGTCAGTGCTCGCGGTTCTACTCGATTTTGATGAACATATCGCAGTCGATGCTGAGGATTTGGAAAGACCACTTCTGCAGACTGTATAACGGCGATGATCGACAAGACACCGCTGTCAGGCAGAACGAGCCAGACGAACTCAAAATAGCGATATCAAGACCTAAGTCTAATAAAGCCGCGGGCGCAGACGGCCTGTCTGCTGAGCTTTTTAAGGAGGCTGGAGATGAGCTGGTAAGGTGCATGCACCATCTCAATTGCAAGTTATGGTCGGAGGAAAGCATGCCCGATGAAAGGAATCTCAGCATCGTTTGCCCGGTCGATAAGAAAGGAAACCCCTATAACGGCGCCAACTATAGGGGAATTAGTCTCCTTAACCATATAAGATCTTCTCTGCCGTATTGTGGAACGCCTGAAACCGTTTGGGGATAATCTGCTCGGCTCTTATCAGTGTGATTTCAGGCCAGGTAAATCCACAATAGACCAAATACTTACGATACCGCAGATCTTGGGGAAGACCCAGGAATACTAAAACCTTCACTCACCACCTCTTCGTCGATTTCAATGCTGCATATGACAGCGTGTATAGAGATGAGCTATACAAAGCCATGTCTAGTTTTAACATCCCTGCCAAACTCGTCCGACTGTGCAGAATGACAATGGAGAGTTCTCGCTGCTCCATTAAGGTCGGTAATGAGCAAACCGAGACCTTTGATGTTAAAAAAGGATTTAGGCAAGTAAACTCGCTGTCATGCGAGAGTCACTGGCCAACACAAGAGGTACGATTTTTTTCAAGTCTACGCAATTGCTTGCGCACGCCGACGACATTGACGTGATTGGACGGAGACAGCGAGACGTCAATGAGGCCTTTGTAAGCATTGAGGTAGAAGCGGCTAAGATGGGTGTCAAGGTTAGTGAGGGTGAAACCAAATAAATAGACGGACAACACCGACGTATTGGCCAGAACGTCACCATGGGCGGATATAACTTTGAAGTGGTCAAGGAATTCATCTACCTTGGCTCACTGATGACCAGCGACAACAATACCAGCGCTGAGATAAAACGCAAATCACTCTTGCCAACCGCTATTTCTTTGGGCTCAAGAGGCAATTGAGAAGTAGAGCCCTCTCTCGGAAAACCATGGTGACACTATATAAGACCTTAATCATCCCAGTCCTCCTTTACGGCGCAGGGGCTTGGAACTTAACAAAAGCGGATGAAGATGCCCTTGGTCGTTTCGAGAGGAAAATTCCACGCACAATCTACGGTCTCATTTGTTCAAGCGGTGTATGGAAGGAAGGCGCGGCCGCATCAACGGTGGCGCACGCGGGTGGAAGGGGACCTTAACCAACTGGGCGTACGGCGCTGGAAACAGCTGGCCAAAGACCGTGCCGGCTGGAGACGCTTGTTGATTGAGGCCCAGGTGCACCACGGACTGTAGCGCCACCTAAGTAAGCAAGTAAGGCGGCGCTACACGTAATGCACGTAACTTGCAATAATGTGCTGAACTGTCGACGAACTTAATTTCACCATTTCGGCTATTTGTCTTTGGCTTTTTCTATCGCGATAATGGCCAAGCACTCACGAGTTTCAATGCTTGTCCGCGGTCCCATGTTAAAATAAAATACTGACAAGGTCAATTTCAATGCACAACACAGATTAACTAACCAACCTTCTGTTACAATTTTCCTTCACTGGAATTGTAAACAGTTGTAATTAACCGTTTTAAAAAAATGCATCATTTAAGCTGGGGCGTAACTTTTAGAAATTCTTCCCTTTTATGGAAGAAACAAACGGTTCATTTTATTTCTTTTTTCAATTTGAAACCAATAAAAGGCATTCCATATTTTCAGATCAGTTATCCTTTGCAGCAGGTTTTAGTCGCGTTTGCGGGTTAGCAACGCGGACATCTATCAGTCTGGTCGCAAGTAACATCGCTGTCCAAGTAAACGCACATTTCAAAAAGAATTCAAGCTGTAAATTTTCTCAAAAGTGGTGCATAGTGTAGAACCAACATACCCCTTCATACATAAGTTGTTCTGGTTTCTTGGTGAGTCAGCTTCTTTTTAAGTGCCTACATTTAAAATTTTTGCAACCGTCTTGGAGAACAATGGCTTGAAGAGCACAGAGAACGCCACCGAAAAATTTCAACGACAACTCACAAGCGAACAGCTGTAAGCGGCGTATATTCGTAACGTCACCAGAGGACGTCCCCGCTACTTCAAGTAAAAATGCAGTGGGCAATATGTCAATTTTTGATTTCAAATCCCTTATCGAGGGGACTATGTCATCTTTGCTCGACAACAAACTAAGGAATGTTGCCACCAAAGCTGATGTTGAAGGTGTAGCCTTAGAAATTCAATCGCTACAAAAGGACAATACAGCACTCCGCCAGAAACTACATGATATAGAAATTTGCTACACTGCGTTGGAACGCAAAGTAGAGATGCTAGAGAGAATGGTGATTGAAAGCAACGGAAAAAGCCAGGAGTTTGTATCTGCACCTCCTCGAGAGCGGCGATGCATCGCTAATTTCCGAAATACGTGCCATGAGGTCAAGCAACAACATTGCTAACATTGTTGTAAAGTTGCATAAAAAGGAGGAAGATGGGCGGATACTTCGCAACACTCCCACACTCGAAGGCACCAAAGTAACTATTCACAAGGACTACACCGAAGCTTCGCACAATCGAAGGAGGCGCTTGCTTAAGCTAAAAATGGACATCGAGACCAAAAACAAAAATGCCAAACCAGTAGTGACTGGTCAAAAACTGAAACTTGGAGATAAGACATTTTATTTCGACGTAAACAACATTCTCCTATGTGACACGATTGAGAGAGACAAGGTTACGCCTTCGAGTGTTCATTTTTGTTTCGTTCTGCGCACGCGACGTCACGCGACTTTTGTAGGCCGTCCCGGAAAGTGTGAAAAAAAAAACTATTTTTATTTCTTTTTGAATTGTTCTTTATTCACTTCACTGACTAATCGTCTTCACACAATCGATCCGTTCACCGCTACGGCAGAACACCAACTCTCAGAGATCTTCCAAGCCGAGTTACTCCTAGTGTTTTCCTAATGCTTGGTCAGCAAAATCTTTGACTGTTTGGATATACAGATTATCGTTCGTTCCGTGAAGGATTATTTTGACCCATGGTTTTCGTCCGCATCTTCGTGGGAAGATGCAGATAAGAGAATGCATCTTTGTGTGGGAGCAAGCAATTATTTATGTCTCATTACGTTTGAGATAACCAAAAGTAACCGGATGTCTAATATACTAGGGGAGGAATGTGTCGCATACATAACTCGCGTGACCCGAAATTTGACAGCTGGTTGAAATTGCTGTTTGTTTACATACAAATTGGGGAAGGAAAAATTGGAATTTATATAATTATATATATTGTTGTTAAATAAATTGTTTTTTTAAAGCTCTATGGCATGTGGCATATTATTTCCATTATTCACAAGTATTTTGCCAAGCTTCGAGTGATAAACTAAAACCAACAAAACGAGTGTATAGAAGCAAAACCAAACCCATTCTGAATAGTTCCATTGAAATTTAATGTGAAGCCACAGATGTGGAATGAAAGATGTTAGTGTAATATTTTATTTAATTTTCTTTTCCGATTATATTAATTTTCTATTATTTCCTTATTTAATTTTCTAATCCTAAAATACATCCTAGCCCTAAAAAACAGTCTTTTCACTCTCTCCTCGCATTCTACATGCTCTGTCAGCTCCAGAAGCGTATTGGTGAAGTTATTGGAAATGAGCAAGTCATCTCCATTAACTTGGTTGAGGACGTCCTCCAATTTCTTCATGTGAAGCATGACTTCAGTTGTTGGTTTGGATAAACCACCCTCATTTAGGTGATTTATCCAAGTGAACGACTCATCGCTGGATTTCTCTGTGCGGATCTCCGGAATTTGGTCCCCCAGCTTATGACAGATATAACCTGCGAGGTTTTCTAATCCGTCATTAGGTATAGAGTCCACTTCTATTTCTTCTTTATCTTGCCCCGGTATGCTTCTTGGATTTATCCATATGCTTTTTAGAATTGTACCTAATACAAGAAGAAAAATTAATTAGTAGAATACTTAGCAAAAAAAGGATTACCTGTAAGAGTAAAGTCCAACTCGGGATCGGGTGTGTTATCCTCAGCAACATTTGCTTGGTCGGAAAGAAGTCCTCCATTATAACCTAGTAGGTATGACCTCAACGTGTACTTGAATTCTTGTCGATCAGGGTGGTCGTGAAGGCCTCCCTTGCTACGAATCTTGCATAAGGCGTTGCAAGGAAATGAAAGGTAACAAGCCTTTACCTAGATCCGCTACCTGAAAACCAATCAGTGCTTCTGATGAAGCGATGGAGTTGAGCTATTTTTATATCTGCTAGCTCACGTAAATTATCATAGAAGGGCGCTCCAAGGTAGATACGAGGTCCGATGGTGGGGGCCGATCTGATCGCGCCACTTATCACTTGGCCGATCTTTGCACTTTCCCGAGAAGGTTCCGATAGACTGCCTTGGCGCGCCAAGGTAGATCCGAGGTCCAATGGTGGGGGCTGGTTTGATCGCGCCACTTATGTATATGCTGGCCGATCTTTGCACTTTCCCGAGAAGGTTCCGATAGACTGCCTTGTCCAGAGGAGTCGATGTCGTATAGGAGGATGGGCCTTATGACCGCTGTATAAAGGCAGTGTATAATGCTTGGTTGGAGACTCCACTTTTTGCCCACCACATTCTTTCAGCTATAGATTGGTTGCTTTCTTGATCCGATCAAGTATGTTGGGTTTCCAGTTCAGCCAGTTCAAGGACTAGGCCAAGGTATTTAGCCAGCCTCGGTGAGTTGAAGGGCGGGATTTTATATTTATTTGTAAACAGTACTAGATCAGTCTTCTTCCGGTTGACCCCAAGTCCACAGTACTGCGTCCAGGTTACTACTGCATGTAATGTTGGAAAATTTTCTGAAACGGCTATAACAATGTCATCCGCATAGGTGGTCACAACGTACTCTTCCTGCTCTAGCAACAGTAGTAGTTCATTGGCTACCACGTTCCAGAGGAGATGGGAGAGTACTCTACTGATCACATTACACCCGATCAGTCAGCGCTTTGGTGACAGCCCATGGTTCAACGTTGTTAAAGGTTCCCTCAATACCGAGAAAGGCCACTAGGGTGTATTCTTTGTGTTCCACTGGCCTTTCTATGGTACTAACTACTGGGTGGAGTGTTGTTTCCACCGATTTGCCTTTGTTGTAGGCATGTTGGTTATCCGACAGCCTTCCTAAGCTATAGCTGTGTAATGTGCAGAGCAAATACGAGGTGTGCTTGAATTCAAATAATCCCTCCGTCTGCAAAAGTGAACCCACTGCTTTCGCAAGATATTATCTTTTGGAAAGCAATAATACCTAATATCTGCTTTTCGCTTTCTATTGTTTTCATTACAATTGAAAACTGCGCACTTCATTTTGAGAAAATAACGCTACACTTTTAATACAACTCCAATAACTTTTTTAAATTTCACGCGCGCAAAAAACCCCTTATGTATTCGTATGTGCATAAAGAAGGGAATCGCGAATCGGAGGGTCACGGCCTACGTCATCAAACAATGACAGATAGGTAGCAAAAATGGCGGACATGCGCAAGGCGTAATCTGTAATATTTCATTCTTGCCTCTGTGAAGGTCTTGACAGTGAATGTGGGTTGACACTTCTCCAACAGCTGGCCGCCGACAGTTCGCCAACCTCAGCTGCATCTGTCAGAAGCGTAAATGTCGAAGGTGGAAATGCACAGGGTGGAAACACATGGGGTGGCAACACGAGTGGCAGTTCTTCGTTTCTAGTGTCTCAACCTAATATTTAATACTGTTGCGGAGATACAAACCGACGGTTGAGTTCGAATTTCGCTGTCGAAGTTCGAAAGCTCTCTGAAAGCGGGGATTGGAATGATGTCAACTTCCAATGGCGTAATGCTAATTGTCAGAGCATTCTAGAGATTTCCGAAGGGGAACTTCCAAGGGCGAACATTCGAGAAGGTGCACCGAGAGCTATATAAGCGGGAGCACTCGCCCTCGACAGGCATTCAGTTTGTGGTATTAAACAGCATGTGACAAGTCGGTGTGATCAAACAGTGTGAAACCAAAAGCTCTCAATAAAGGAAGGGTTGTTTGTGTAATAAAGTTTAAAGTGGATAGTATTGGATAATAAAGAAAAGTGGTGAAGCCGCGCAGATAATTGATCTGTGGTGAAAGAAATAAAAGTGTGTGCGTGTTTTCAACTCGGATAAAAAGGACAATTGTAGTTTATCGCAATGCAGTGGTGCGAACCCTATTTGGTGTGGGGATCAAACATTTCGTAACATTTGGTGTCAAAAGTGGGATTGCGAGTAAACGAGGAAACGTTTATTCAAATTGGGAATTGCACAAAGTGAATTGTTAAGAGATAGAGAAAATGGTGAAATTGGAAAAGTTGACCATCGAACAACTGAAAAGAGAGCTGGATGCCCGGGAATTATCCACAGTGGGAAGTAAAGCCACCGTACATCAGAAGTTGGAGGAAAATTCCCCTTCCATAAGCCAGAAACTGGAGGCGACCGTACATCTAAAGCTGGAAGAGATGATAGAAAACACTCGAGAAAGCTTAAGAAACATCCAGAAGGCCGTCGACGATCGATTCCAGGACGTCGAAGACAGAATCGAGACAATAGAATCGAGGTTCGACAAGAAGGTTCTGGAACTCGAGAAAACTATTCAGAACGTTCAGCATCAAGGAAGCGTCGTACCGGCTGCAGCATCGAAATTTACAGCCCCCAACTTCCACGGCACGAGTGCGTTTAACATCTTTAAACTTCAGTTCGAGACAACAGCGGAACGGAATCAATGGGGAGAAGAAGATCGTGTGACCGCTCTAGTAATTTCGCTTAAAGGCGAAGCAGGTCTACAGACCATCCCGGAGACCCAGAGAAGAAACTACACAGCCATATGGGAAGCTCTTCAACGAAGATACGGCAGTGAGCACATGCAGGAGATGCACAAGCTGGAACTCAAAGGGCGCAAGCAGCGTTTAAACGAGACCATCCAACAGTATGCTGCCGACATCGAGAGGCTATCCCATCTTGCCTAAGCGGATGTTCCAGTTGATGTGGTGGAAAAACCTAAAAACGGATTCTTTCATCCAAGGGCTAAGGGACCCCGACACGCAACGAAGCTTGATTCTCCTGCCGAAGACATCTTTCAAGGAGACAGTTGCCAGCGCTCTCGCATGCGAAACATCGCTCTTGATATGCCGACTTTCCATCAAACTACGGCGCATATCTCAAGACCAGGCGAGTTCCAGAACAACAACGGTGAGTAGGAGTGGTTCATTCCCGGGTAGATGCTACATCTGCGACCAGCAGGGGCACATTGCAAAAGACTGCCGTCTGCGGAGAAAGCGTTCATCCAACAAATTGCGACGTAGTTCCAGAGAAACAACGGTGAGTAGGAGCCGCCGGTTCCCAGGTAGATGCTACATCTGCAACCAGCAGGGGCACATGGCGGGAAGTAGCCGTCTGGGAAGAAGGCGTCCGAGGTCGGATTCGCCAAAGGAGATCAAGTGAGAGCACGCGAATACCAGAAGGGAAGCAGTCATAGTAATGCGGATGCATTAACGAGGCGACCTCGCGATGTTGAATGCAAACATTGTTCACGAGCCGAAACCAAGGAACAGGTCGCCGACATCCGTTGTTTCCAGGTGCTGCCAGATGATTCCTGGACTGTCGAGAAGGTCGGAAGGAAGCAGCGAGAAGATGCCGATCTGGCAGTCATCATCGACTACCAAGAACGAGGTTTTCGACCAAGTTGGCAGCAAATATCCAGTGAAAGCCCAATCGTGAAAGCTTACTGGGCTCAATGGCAGAGTTTAAAGCTGAAGAACGGTTGCCTCTACCGCAGTTGGGAAAGTGAGGACGGGAATATTGTAAACGATTTGCTAGGAATCCCTAAAGGACAAATCGACGAGGTCATCCGAGAATACAACGAGGGACCAAGCGGGGGTCATCTTGGTGTTAACAAGACTGTAGAAAAGATCAAGAGACGTTTCTCCTGGGTAGGATGCCATGAGTCGGTTACGCGTTTCATTCGCAGGTGTGAACAGTGTGCGAAGGCAAAGGGTCCAGTTAGAAAACTCGAGGAAATATGCAGCAGTACAATGTTGGAGCACCGTTCGATCGTATCGCAATGGACATCACAGGCCCATTCCCAACGAGCAACGCTGGAAACAAATACGCGCTGGTGGTGATCGATTACTTCAGCAAGTGGCCTGAGGTGTTTTGCATCCCGAACCAGGAAACCAATACCATTTCGGATGCATTCGTGAACAACTGGGTTGCGCGTTATGGAGTACCAATGGAACTGCCCTCAGACCAAGGAAGGAACTTCGAGTCGTCGGTGTTCAAAGAACTCTATGACATGCTAGGTATCAGAAAGACGCGGACAACACCATTACACCCACAATCTGATGGCATGGTCGAAAGGTTCAACCGGACGATGGAGGAATACCTGAGAAAAGTCGTCGCCGGAGATCAGAAGGACTGGGATGAACATCTTCCCCTTTTCTTAATGGCATACCGTTCGGCACAGCACAATTCAACGGCAACAACACCCGCCGAAGCCATTTTTGGAACTGATCTCCGTCTTCCATCGGACTTGAAGTTCGGCGTGGTACTACCGACAACTAGCGGCAGGGAGGAATTCGTAACCGAAAAGAAAGAACAGCTGAACTCCATCCATCAGTTCATCCGGGAGCGACTGAACTTGGTCAGCGATAAAATGAAGGCGAGATACGACTTGAGGGCGAATACTTCTGGATTCGAGACAGGACAATTGGTATTGTTGTACAACCCACAACGAAAAAAAGGCTTGTGCCCCAAATTGCAATCAGCCTGGGTCGGACCATATGAGGTCATCAAGAAACTCAATGACGTGGTATACCGGATACAGCAGATGGGAAACAGACGGGCAAAGTATAAGATTGTCCACGTAGAGAGGTTATCGCCATATTACGGAGAAGGATCCAATCGCTTGTTCGGGGACAAACAAGTTTAGGAGGAGGGCAGTGTTGCGGAGATACAAACCGACGGTTAAGTTCGAATTTCGCTGTCGAAGTTCGAAAGCTCTCTGGAAGCGGGGATTGGAATGATGTCAACTTCCAATGGCGTAATGCTAATTGTCAGAGCATTCTAGAGATTTCCGAAGGGGAACTTCCAACGGCGAACATTCGAGAAGGTGCACCGAGAGCGCGAAGACTCGCCCTCGACAGGCATTCAGTTTGTGGTATTAAACAGCGTGTGACAAGTCGGTGTGATCAAACAGTGTGAAACTAAAAGCTCTCAATAAAGGGTTGTTTGTGTAATAAAGTTTAAAGTGGATATTATTGGATAATAAAGAAAAGTGGTGAAGCTGCGCAGATAATTGATCTGTGGTGAAAGAAATAAAAGTGTGTGTGTGTTTTCAATTCGGATAAAAAGGACAATTGTAGTTTATCGCAATCCAGTGGTGCGAACCCTATTTGGTGTGGGGATCAAATATTTCGTAACAATACTAATGCCGTCTGCCGAAATAAATTATGTTTAAATGAAATTGGCATCCACGAAGTATTGTCATTTAATATTTTAAGCTATAATGTCGCAGGCCTTAAGAACAAATTACTTTTTTCGAATCTTTTTAATTATATTAAGACTTTTGATATTTTTATGCTTTTTGAAACACATGTCTTAGCCAGTGAAGAATCTAGATTTAGTAGTATTTTTATAGATTTTAAAACGAAATGGATTCCAGCAGTCAAGACCAATATATTTGGAAAAGGAAGCGGTGGCGTGCTGTTAGGATATCGTATATCTTTTAAGGAAGTCGATATAAATTTTGAGATGGTGGATCGAACCTGTGTTCTCAAGGTAAGAATCAATGGCGGAACCCTTTATATAGCGCCTATTTATTTGATTTGCAGTCACTGGATGCAAGACTACGGCAAGTTCTCCGATATGCTTCAGCTCTTAGGATCAATGGATCTTCTCCTCGCTGGTGATTTCAACGCGAGATTAGGACTATCGCAAAATAATTTTACAAGTGGGCCTGCATTATCGATCATAAATACAGCGCGAAACTCTAGAGACAAACTTTGCGATACTAAAGGTTCTAAGTATCGGAGGTTCTTGGAATTTGCTGATGCGTATAACTGCATGATCCTCAATGGTAGCTGTAAAGGCGACGTAGATGGTGAATATACTTTCATCCGGGGAACGTCATGCTCCGTTATAGATTATTGTTTAATGTGCGGAAATTGGAGCTCAACTGTCAGTGATTTTTCCATTGCCGCGCAAACATTTTCCGATTATATGCCCTTAGAAATTTCATGCGCTATCAGGAAGGTAGGAGTAATTGCTAACTCAGGACAACTGTCCCTTCTCCCGAAGTTGACTTGGAACTACCGTTTTCGTTCCTCTTACCAAAATAATTTGAACTCCGAGCTTCTGAGTCTGAGGGATGAAAATATAACACCCAACATCGACGTTCTAACCCTAATTATTAAAAGTTCTGTGCCGACTAGCGCTTTTTAGTAAGAAAGCAGATGTGGTTCGATAGTGACTGTCTGAAAGCAAGAAAAAGGTAATTTGCTCTACTAAGACACCTAAGGAAAGAAAATTCCAACTGCTCCAAAGAACTCTATGCAGAAGCAAACAAATACTTCAAACGCCTTTGTCTTGAATAACGGAAACAATACAACCAACAAATCATCGCAGTTCTTAACTCGTCAAAGTCTGCAGGTGAATACTGGAAAACGGCTAAATTTGTAGCTGGAAGAACCAACATGATTTCGACGACTTTGCAAATGTCAGAGCTGAGGGAGCATTTTAGAAATCTACTCAACTCTCTCCAGTTTTCCCCGTTACCGCAATATGCAGCGCTATTCTTTGCGGACGAACTCTTGGATGCACCATTTACCTTATTCGAAGTAAGAAATATCGGTGATGCCTTTAAAGCAAGGAAAGCACCAGGTGATGATCGGATCCCTTTTAAATTCTACAAGAACAGTTCTACTGACTTTCTCGCTGCACTTACAAGAGAATTTAATAGAATTTTTGAAACAGCCAGTGTGCCACATAGCTTTAAGAGGACGATAATCTTCCCACTGCATAAAAAAGGCGAGCTTTTTTAAACACGTCGGTTAAACTATTCAGTGCTATCATTTTTAAGAGGCTTACGCAATGGATAGCAACCAACAAAATTTTGAATGAATATCAGGCAGGCTTCAGGAAGCATAATTCAACATTGGACCACATCTTTACCCTTACCTGCATTGCGGAGTTTTTTAAGAAAAGTCGTATAAAGCTATATGTGTTCTTTGTTGACTTCAGTGCAGCTTTTGATTCCATAGCACGGGAAGCTCTCTTCTACAAGCTGTACAATCTAAGTTTGTCAAGCAAAGTAATAAACGTACTGAAAGCGATGTATAGAAATAACGTGGCGTATGTTTGGAATGGAGAGTTTATGTTTGGAACGCAAATGGGATTTAAGCAAGGATGCATCCTAAGCATCCTTTTCATCTTTTCATCTTATTTATAAATGATATAGTCGATGAAGTAGGAGGAGAGGTTGAGCTTGGTGGTGTAAGGATACCTGCGCTAAGGTTTGCAGACGATTTAGTGTTTCGTCGGAGTCGATAGAAGGGATGCAGCTCGTGATGAACCGTCTTGAAAACTACTGCAATCAATGGAACCTGACAGTCAATCTATCGAAATCAAAGATGATGATTTTTAGGAATGGCGGCGGAAGATACTCTTGTAAAGAAAAGTGGTACTATCGGGGCGAAAGCGTTGAAATAGTGAAAGAGTATAAGTATTTAGGCATGATAATTCTTTTCTTTTGGTGGCGTTACAGCCCATGAATGCTTATTTCGCGGCGTTCCTCCTCGGCGGGGTACTGGCAAAACCCCCCTTAGTATACTAGCCGTGAAAAAGCTTCTCGACTCACGCCGTTCGAAATCGGCAATAAATTGTAGGTCCCTTTCACCTATGTGAAAAATAAATCACTCACATCATGGGTGATTAAGAGAATCTTGGCTCTGGTCCTTCATTGTCTGTAACGCCATCAAAGAAGAAGAATTACAGCTAACCTCAGTATGAAAAGGCATTTCGTGTGCCAACTAGCAGCAGCTAAAAGAGCTATTTCATCAGTTTGGGGGCGTTGCATCGATAATAAGTATATCGACCACACATCGAAAATTAATCTGTTTCGCGCAACTGCTTCGTCTATACTGCTATACGGGGCCCAAATTTGGGGTCATTCCTTTTTCGAGGAAGTAGCGAAATTCCTTAGATACTTCCTGAAGCGAATTTTTCGGCTCCCAATACGTGCACCAAACTATATGCTACATCTTGAAATACTCTTAAGCTGCCCGTGGATTATATTATGAAAGTAGTGGAGATGGAAGAAAGCAGATTGCCGAGAATTGTACTGAACACATAATATCGTCAAGAGGGCCACTGTTTTTAAAGTGGGAGGAGTTGGCAGCAAATTATGGCGTATGTCTAAACATTTTTGATATGCAACTGCCATCGGTAAAATCCACGTTCACCAATGTTTTGAAAAAAGCAGGCAATGCCTTGGTTAACACCCTGCACTAGGGCCACGAGCCGAACGCGTGAAAGCAAATCATCCAGATTTGCTTAGTCAACTTTTTTCGGGTACGAACGCGTTCTCACGAATTCAGGTGCGAACGCGTTCCCACGATAGAAGCGCATACACATCGAATGGATCAAGTGCAAGGGTATCACATGACACGCGCATGAACTACGGCCGACAAATGTATCGGCAGGAAATGATGACACCGCAGCTTGGGAACGGGACGAAGGCTTCGAGTGCATTTGGGATTAGATTTTAAGTTAGTTTTAGATCGAGTGTGGAACGATTCAGACGCGTGAAATAAATATATTAATGAAACGGATAAAAGTTTTTTCCCTGTAAGTCGAACCGTTGGGGAGAGACAGAAGTCTCTCCGTTCGCGTTTTTTTTATAATTTCTCCAAGGAGAAATCCTTAACTGGCGCCCGAGCAGGGACCGGCAATCATTGTATCCTTTTCGCCTGTGGATCGGTATGAAAACAGAATATATACGCCCAATCGGGTGCAAGTCACTGTACCCATGGGGACACAGTTGACCATTTATTTCTGAATACCAACTTTTCGCATACCCATGGGAACATGCGGATATCCTAGAGGGCTAAGGGATACAATAGTGAAGATCGTCGTACCACGAGTAGGTCGCGTACAATTATTAACGTTCGCGACTAAAAGGGATAAATACGACCCTTCCATTGCCGGTTCTCCGGAAACTATCGAGAATCCTAACAAAAAAATTCATATCTCCTTCAGGTAATCGGACTGAGAGATACTGAGATAAATTAAGTTAAATACAGTGTGAGATAATAAAATAAATAAAAAATTACAAAGTTCATAAAATTTTAAAACAGAAAGAGCTACATATAATACCAGAGCTCCGAAAAGAAAAATCTGATACGAGAAACAAAAAAAAAACACAAATTTGAAACAGTTAGTTCAAGTCAAAACCTCTCAAAAGAAAAAATCCCATACACAAAGAAAAAAAAAACAAATTTGAAAGAATCAGTTCGAATCAAAACCAAAGTCCGAAAGAAATTGAATTAGTGAATTAGAAAAATCGTCAAATAGGCGAAGCGTAAAGAAAATCCAGAAGGAAGTGAATAGTACCTACTACATTTTCAAACGAATAGATCAAATTTAAGCTTGTAGAGTTGGTGGAGAATAAATTCACAAGTGCATAGAAAAAGAATATAAATAATAGTATATGAAATAATATAGTGAATTGTGAAAGTAATTTTAAAATTGGAAAGAATAAAAGAAATAAGTAAAAAATTAAATAAATTAGAAGGGTGAAATTGAAGTGTAAAAAGGGGTAATCCGGAGGTTTGTGCGGTAGTGAAGTGAAGTTAACGTAGTTCGTGAGTGAGTGTTTTTAAATCCATTTAATTTTGTGAAGCTAAAGATATGTAGTCCGTCCAGAAATCCTTAACCGAGTTAACCGGGGCAGTTAACGTAATTCTGTCCCAACTCAAGGATTTGGAAGGTCGCCTTAAGCGTGTTGAGGAGACATCGGTCTCTGAAGTTGCTACCGACAACGAGGTCAGCGCAGAACTTAGTGGACCGAAAACCGAGGCCGATCTTCGTGAGATCAGCCGCCTACCAGACTGTGTTAAGGAGTTACAAACGTTCGAAGGTAACCCGACACATTATGTATCTTGGGTACATAATGTCGAGGGAATTTTAAAAGATTTCGATATAGTTAGACATAAGCCTATATATCGTGCGATTCTGTAGCACATCAGGCAGAAAATTAGAGGTGGTGCCGATACGGCTCTCGTATCGTACAACATCTTTGACGATGATTGGCCGGCAATCAAACGCTGCTTGTCGTTGCACTATGCAGACAAGCGCGATATTAGAACACTCGAACACCAATTGAATCAACTGACTCAAAGGGGCTCGAGATTAGACGAATTTTACGCTGCCGTGAACCATCAATTTTCATTAATAATTAATAAGATAAAGACCGAGTCCTACACACATGAAACAGTCAATGCTCTTGGTGAAACCTATCGGAATCGCGCCCTTGACGTCTTTATTAGAGGCCTTAACGGTGATCTATCGCGTATGCTTATAATACAAAAGCCGAAAAATCTACCGGAAGCTTATTCCTCCTGTCTTGAAATCCAAAATTTAAATTATAGGAGTCATGCGATCCATCCCACAAATTTTTCCAACACGGTAACAGCTCCGATAAACCAAACTTTCAAGAAGGAGATCCATTCTCCTCCTCGTTTTAATAAATACCCAGCTAACAACTTCAATCGTCACCATCCGCCTCGTAACGATAACCCGCCACCAAGGCCGAGTGCTCCTAAGCCCCGCGAAAAGATGGATGTAGATCGTTCGGTTCAATCCCGACAGGTCAATTACATGAACCGGCCAGTAGGCCACCCTAATCCATTCAAAAGAAGAACCGTCTCTGAAAATTTTCCAAATAAACAACAAAAAATTTTTAATATGACCACATCCAGCAACGAGGAGGAAAGGGAGTACGAGGAAGCCGCCCAAGATGCCACGGAGGAAGTAAATTTTATGGAAAACGCCTATCCAGCGTTCCATATATAGGGTACGCCCGCGCAGATGGTACCATTCTCAGTTTTCTTGTCGACACAGGTACGAACAAAAATTTCATCAGTCCACGGGTGTCGGGGAAAACTGAAACAATTTCAAAACCATTTAAAGTCCATTCAGCGGGCGGTGATATCCTAATTACCGAAAAAATTACTGGCGCTTTCTTTAAGGGAGTCGGAAACGACTCTGTAACAACCTTCTACGTACTTCCTGGGCTCACTTCTTTTGACGGCATTATCGGCGACGATACTTTAAAACAGTTAGAGGCAGTCATTGATCGGAAGGAAAATATGCTTATTTTGGGACGAAAAACTATGATTCCGCTCAAAAACAAGATTTCAAATGAAGTTAATGCTTTGCTTGGCGAGGACCTCCCCGAAGGGGTCCGAAGTGAATTGCGAAGCATAATTGAAAAATATAGCATAATTTTCGGACCTATCGATATACGAGAACCAATTAAAACCGCTATTAAAGCTGAAATAAGAACCTCGACGAATGAACCGGTTTATACGAAAAGCTACCCGTACCCTGTTTGTATGAGGGACGAGGTAGAAAAAGAAATCAAAACTTTGCTCTCGGAGGGTATCATTCGACCCTCAAAAAGTCCTTACAATTCCCCAATCTGGGTAGTACCCAAAAAGCCCAAACCGTCGGGGGAAAAACAGTATCGCATGGTCATTGACTTTAAGCGACTAAACCTTGTCACGGTTGCTGACGCATACCCTATCCCAGATATAACTTCTACACTTGCCAGCCTAGGCAAGGCTAAATATTTCACTACTTTGGATCTAACATCCGGTTTCCATCAGGTGCCAATGAAGGAGTCAGATATACCCAAGACCGCATTTTCCACAATGAATGGGAAGTACGAATTTCTTCGTCTGCCCTTCGGCCTGAAAAACGCGCCGGCTATCTTCCAGAGGATGATCGATGATGTCCTGAAAGAGTACATAGGAAAGATATGCTATGTATACATTGATGACATCATCATATTCGGTGGAAGCATTGAAGAAAGCCTTCAGAATTTAGAGACTGTGTTTTCCAGACTAAGGGAAGTGAACCTCAAGGTTAATTTAGAAAAAACTAATTTTTTGAGAACAAGCGTGGAATTTTTGGGTTATGTGATTACTTCTGAAGGTATCCGGCCGGATCCCAAAAAAGTTTCTGCCATAAAAAAAATCTTGCCTCCTGAAAATCTTAAGGAACTGAAAAGTTTCTTGGGCCTCACTTCCTACTATCGGAAATTTATACGTGACTACGCTAAAGTTGCAAAACCTTTGACTAATCTGACTAGGGGTGAAAACGCTCAGATAAAAGCAAACCAGTCTAAACGCGTTGCTATCCATCTTAACGAAGAAGCACTTCAAGCTTTCAATGATCTGAAGTGTCTGCTGACGTCAACTGAAATACTTGCTTTCCCTGATTTTGAAAGACCGTTCAATTTAACAACAGATGCGTCTAATTACGCCATAGGAGCGGTACTGTCACAGGGTGAGTTCGGTAAGGATAGGCCAATTGCTTACATCTCCCGTTCCCTCAATAAGACCGAGGAAAATTACGCAACAAATGAAAAGGAGATGTTGGCAATAGTCTGGGCTCTGGATAACCTTCGTTGCTATGTCTATGGGGCAAAAAAGGTTCGCATCTTTACTGATCACCAACCGCTGACTTTTGCTTTAGGGAATCGGAACTTCAACGCGAAGCTGAAGCGATGGAAAGCCCGTATAGAAGAGTATAACTACGAATTGATTTACAAGCCAGGTAAATCCAATTTTGTGGCTGATGCTCTTTCAAGGTTGAGAACCGAGGTGAACCACTTATCCGACTCGGCGTTGCTTGAGGAGGAAACAAGTTCGAAAACACCCGAAAATGGTTCTGCCACTGCTACGGCGAGCGAGGGTACGAGCGATTCTGCCACAGAATCAGCGGATGAAGAACATGCCGAAAGAGCAACGAAAAACATTAAGCAGGAAACTCCGAGAGGTGATCTTGACAATGCTACCGAGACGGCAAGCGAAGGCGCTTCCTCCCTGCAAACTGCCCATAGCGCAGAGCAGGATAGCACTGATCTCATTCTCCATGTCGAGTCACCCATCAATGTTTTCCGCAATCAAATCATTGTAAAGGTAGGTAAGGGCCTGGAAATCTATGAGGAACCTCATCCTGGATTCTCTCGCCACTATGTGGCAATAATGAACCCAGGCAAAGAGAACCTCACAGATATGCTAAAAACCAGATTAAGGCCTAATGTTATAAATGGGATCAAAATACCAGAGGGCTGTCTAGGAGCCTTGCAACAAGCCTACTTGCAAAACTTTACGGCATACAAGTTGAGAATTACGCAAAGGATTGTGGAAGACGTCACAAGTCCAGACCGGGTGTGCAAGCTAATCGTGCAAGAACACAGGAGAGCGCACCGAAACCCACGGGAAAATAAAGAACAGCTGTTGGAGAACTACTATTTCCCCCGAATGAACAGCCTTGTTAAAAAATATACGAAAACTTGCGAAATTTGTACTGAAAATAAATACGACCGACATCCTATCCATCCCGAATTTCAACCAACCCCTGTTCCTTCCTATCCATGTGAGATCCTACATCTAGACATAATTGAAATCCAAAATGAGAAATTCCTTAGCTGCATAGACAAGTTTTCAAAGTTTGGTAAGCTGTTCCATATCAAAAATAGATCTGTTCTCCACCTTAGGGAGAAAATCATTAAGATTCTTCATTACTTTACCGTACCGAAGATTCTGGTCACCGACAATGAGTGCAGCTTTCTAAGCCCAATCATAGTCAATTATATAAAAATGCTGGGTATACAACTCTACTGCACCCCCGTACACCGATCGGAGGTCAACGGACAGGTGGAAAGATTTCATTCGACCATCATAGAAATCTTCCGTTGCCTCAAGGTTGAGTATAAGGACCTAAGGCAAAGGGAGCTACTGGGGATAGCAGTAGACAGGTACAATAACACGATTCACTCGGTCACTAAACGGAAACCGAGTGACATATTCTTCGGTCGGGTTCAAAGGGTCAACTACCAGAACCTGACTGATTTCCGCAATAAGGTGAATAAAGACTTGAGGGCTGAGATTCTGAGAAAACAAAGAAGTACAAACAACGGTGGACATAAAAAAAGGTCTCCTCCAAAGAAATATAAAACGGGAGACGTTATCTTTACAGCTTCCAAAGGCATTAAAGCAAAAAATAAGCCACTCTACCGCAAAGAAACCGTGGCAAAAAACAATAAGGTAACCGTCATCACCGCGGATGGCAGAAAAGTGCATAAGGCTCACATTAAAAATATCTAGTTCACATCCGCACAACTCTCGTGTCGCCCCGTATACAACCCTTAAACAATATGTACATGTATTCTTATTTAAAATAAGCCTATTTGTAGTCTAATGAATGTTTTGACGATTTGTATCCTAAACTTTTCTAAAATAAATGCGTAAATTATAATGTAAATTTTAATTGATTTTATTCATTCCCATCGGATGTATGTTCCCAAACCACATCACTGTATTTCAGACTATTGTTCCTAAGCGCTGTGCGTGGATACAACATCTTCAAATACGAGGAACCCATTGTTTCAATCAAGGAAGGCAAGGCATGGATAATAAATGGATACTTTAAACTGGTGCACGTCATCCGGTTACAGGAGTTCGATGACCTACTTGAATCAATGAACAAATCAGCAAACGAGAGTGTGAAAGAACCTGGAGGACGAGCCGTAATTAAATATCATTCAAATCAAATACGAGAACGAATCCGGTTGCTTAAAGGAAGATCCCGAGAAGCAAGATCGATAGATTGAATTGGTTCTGCTTGGAAGTGGATCGCGGGGAACCCGGACGCTGCGGATTGGAGCAAAATTCTTCAAAGTGAACAGCGCATTGTAGAAAATAACAATCACCAATACAAGATTAACGACAGACTTTTTGGAGTCATAGGCGATATCACAAAAAAAACCAATTGGATAATAGACCAATTTAAGAACGAGATCAGAGCGTCAAACACCGGCAGACAACTACAGGACATCTTGAATGAAATACTGATAATCAAACAGGAGGTCAATGAAATCGTACGAGCGTGCCAGATGGCAAGAAGTGGCGTGGTAAATACCCATCTTCTTGACAGTGAGGAAATTAACAGAATTGTTAACGAAATTGAAACCTTGCCATCCGCAAATGAAATTGAGGCCGTGGAATATGGAACGCCGACCATATATTCTAACGGCTCAGTTTTACTATATATTCTTTCGATGCCCAAGGTGAGAAATGAAGAATTTAATCTGGTGTTGACGCGTTCACCCATCATTAACGGAACGCAAGTGGATCTAGATTTCGGAACGATGTTGATCAATCATCATGAAACGTTTGGCGTAATTACGAAATGCCTTTCGCTGAATAACATGACAATCTGTGAGGAAAGGGCCCTGGAGCGGTTAGGTGAGGAAAGTTGCATACCCAGACTTTTAAAGGGAGGACATGCAGCATGCACGTTCCGGAACAATAACCAAGAGATCATCGAGTTAATAAAGGAAGACGCAATATACGTCACAAACTTCAATGGTAAGATAGTGTCAAATAATGTGTCTAGATCTCTGAAGGGAACTCATGTGATACAACTGAATAACGAGGTGATTCAACTAAACAACAGAACATTCTTTAGCATGACGTCCACGAAGGTACAAGCCCTACCTTCTGCCCTCGTCAATATCACCAGCCGCAACCAGAAGATCGATGTGGGATACATCCATGACTTTAGCATGAGGAACATAGAGCGGCTAAAAGCCTTAGATGACCAATTTAACGCCTCTTAAGCAGCTAGCGCCTTTACCCTGATACTGTTGATATTACTTGCCTGCATCATCTGGCGAAAGATCAATCGTGACGTCGTCATTCCCCCGATAACAGTACCATCGTTAAGGAGGGAACCGGAAGAGAATGAGGACCACCCGGAAGATCGCATACCGCATCCTTGCTCATCGCAAAGACACGCATTGGGCAGTGACGTCACACGCAATCTACGGGACGTAGATATTTAAGGGGGGAGGAGTTAACACCCTGCACTAGGGCCACGAGCCGAACGCGTGAAAGCAAATCATCCAGATTTGCTTAGTCAACTTTTTTCGGGTACGAACGCGTTCTCACGAATTCAGGTGCGAACGCGTTCCCACGATAGAAGCGCATACACATCGAATGGATCAAGTGCAAGGGTATCACATGACACGCGCATGAACTACGGCCGACAAATGTATCGGCAGGAAATGATGACACCGCAGCTTGGGAACGGGACGAAGGCTTCGAGTGCATTTGGGATTAGATTTTAAGTTAGTTTTAGATCGAGTGTGGAACGATTCAGACGCGTGAGATAAATATATTAATGAAACGGATAAAAGTTTTTTCCCTGTAAGTCGAACCGTTGGGGAGAGACAGAAGTCTCTCCGTTCGCGTTTTTTTTATAATTTCTCCAAGGAGAAATCCTTAACTCCTTATATGACGGATTTGTAGTTGAAGTCCTCTCATCACAACATTGGCTGATCTACAATAGATTGAATTACAACACCATTGCATGCGCTTCTACGTACTTTGTTCATCGCCACTCCCTGCATACGATAAGCACAATATTTAAACTTCGAGGGGAACTAATACATCTTTGTTTTATGCCACATAGACCTGATCTTCCTATCATAAGTGACCTGTGCAACCTTAAAGAAAGGGAGGACGTGTACCATTTGATCGGAAGATGTCCCATTCTAAAAGAATTTCGCGTGAGATACTTCGGATTCACTTTCCTGGACTTTGATGAGGTTATCAACATACTCAACGGTAGACATGGGTGGGAAGTTTCATGCGACTATACTACGGCAGCCATACGCTGCAGATCCCGCATTCTAGACGGTGATTTTTAAACACAAATAGTATGCTTATTTTCAAATTACTGCTTATATACTTTAAATTATATTAGAGAATTGTCAACCTTATAGACGGCATGAAGCCAAACCATAAACGACTTTGTAATCAAAATAAAAGAACTATGTATTATATGAAATAAATAAAAAGTCACTTAACGAACTAACTAACTAGTCACGTTTGCTTGAGGTCTGTAGTCTGAAAGTAATTGCATCTTTTAAGCTGAGAGCCACTGGAAAAGCCGAAGCCATATGGAAAAAATGTGTGAATTGAGATCTTTTTCAGACGAAGATAAAATTTATTTAAAAATCAGCCAAGTGCGAGTCGGACTCGCACACAAAGAGTTCCGTACCATCTGTATATATAAATACTAGCTCTTACCCGCGACTTCGTCCGCGTTTGCATACTTAGAGGTCAAATTTCCATGGCATAGTTATAATTTTAATTATGTGTAATAAAAAACGCAACATCAATAGTATTTACTTCCTTTTTCTTTTTTGCTCAACTGAAACCGTTCAAATTAACTCCCGATCTTATTGTACTGTCTTTCAAATCGTATCTGATTGAAGTAAAAATTTTCTTGCGTCTCGAAAGATCATGAATAAAAAATACTCTGGCATATATATATAGCTTCCTTACCCGCGGCTTGGCTCGCGGGGCATTGGCTAGGGTCCAAGACATTGGTCACGGTATCGGGCATTGGTTAGGGTCTAACTCCAGTAGGGTCGTATTTTGATCTTTTCAATGTATTTCCTTATAAACAATATTTTTTTGCTTCTTTATTGGGTGGCACCAACATCACCAAGTTCTTAGGCAAACTTATACGCGAGCAAGCTACGTAAAACTGTCCGTGGGAAAAACAACCTTTCCTTAAATATATGCCAGCGTATTTCAAAGTTTGGCCCTGCGATTTATTCATCGTCATGGCGAAGCATATTTTCAGGGGGAACTGTAGTCTTTTGAAGTCGAATGGAAGATCATTGGGTATTAAAGGATTACGTGGAATTAACACTGTATCTCCTCGAGCACATCCGGTCAGAATAATAGCTTCGATTATATTTCTATGCATTGCTTTGACTTGTAACCTAGTACCATTACACAGTTTCGGTGGCTGTAGGTTTCGAAGTAGCATTACCGGTGTGCCCTTCCGCAAAATAAGCCTGTGGTATGGAATTCCCGGTGGTTTAAGCGAATTCAAAAATTCTACCGGATAATTTACAGCTTCATCTGCGTTACACACAGTATCTATCGACCTATAGACCATTTCTTCCGCGTCAAAGAACTTCAGTAACATGTCATTAATAAGCGCGGCTTGATCGTTTTTTGGAGTTAAAATTGCCCGCTCACAAAACCATTCGATACTTTTCTCCTGTATTTGAGCAATTCCTGGATAAATGCGATCTATCAGTTCTTGAGAAGTAGTTACGAATGTACACAACTCATCCGGGACAACAATCATGTTATCTGTTGATGGATAATCACCATTCCCTATTTTCATTAAAATGTCTGAAAATTTAGCAGCTGATATATCGTCTTTCAGATATGCTCTCATATTTTTGGTAAGCTTGAGGATTTTGACGGCCATAAAACTGATTTTTTCAGACAGGCTTTAATTTCATCAGCTCGGGTTCCTTTAGGTACCACAGGTAATGTTTGACGAAAATCTCCTGCCAATAGTACTGTCACACCACCCATCAGGTTCTTATTACTACGAATATCCTGTAGAGACCTATTGATAGCCTCAACGCTTCTCTTGTGTGCCATTGTAATTTCATCCCAGACAATTATTTTAGCATTTTTTAATACCTCGGCCAGATTGCTTTGTTTTGATATACTGCATATAGGCGTCTCTACAACTTAAAAGCGGCATGCGCAGTTCGACCACCCTCTAGAAGCGTGGCAGCGATTCCGGAAGGCGCGACAGCTAAGACGATGCTACGACCACTCCTTACTTTTGCTAAGATCAAGTTAATAAGGTAGGTTTTTCCAGTGCCAGCCGGAGCGTCTAGAAAGAAAAGTCGTCCCTCATTTTTCTCAACACTGGTTATAATTTCATCATACGCTAACTTTTGTTCTGCGGTTAATGTACCCTGATTTTCCATGACAAACCGGTCCAGAGCTTCAACGTCATAGTTAGTTTCCCTCAAGTATTGTACATTGCCTAAATCTTGTGGTCTGTTTGGCTGCGGCAAGCCATATTCTTTGAGGGCACGTCCACCTAATGCCAAGACAATTTCTTCAATAACATATAAGCATTTATTGTACACTTCATCAGAAAACTGCTCAATATTGGGGCATATTTCTATAGCCGTTCGAATCGAACGTTCGATCCGCACGTTCGATTCACTTTCGCACTCCCTTGCCATTTCTATATCCGCCGGGAGCACTACCTTATTGTTCACGAATCGTTCGAATTGTCTTCCGTTATTTGACATTTGATTCGTATTTTAAATTTGAAATTGCCGTGATTTTTTTGAGTTTGTTTTTAAAGATGGACTCAGTTCCGCATTTTTTCGTTCATCAAAATAATGAGAATAAAAAATACCGGGGTGATTTAAGAAAAAAAGCAAAAGATGTTATGGCCCTGTCGGATAAAAGGAGACTGTCGGAGATTAAGAGACTACAACGTATGTATTGCCCAGGGAACTTTCAGCAAAGTTTTGAAACAGGTGCTCAATGTACTTGAAAAAGAATTGTGCCCTACGCGGATCAATTTAAATATGAATCCGGAGGAGAAGATGAATGTCAAAAGATATTTTTATAATAAAAGTAAAATACCAGGGTTCATAATGTGTGTTAATTAACTTCTTCCCTTTATAGATTTGTGACCATAAACAAACGATTCGTTTTGTAGATGCGCGGTACCCTGGAAGTGTACATG
This sequence comes from Eumerus sabulonum, assembly GCA_951905685.1. Lineage (NCBI taxonomy): Eukaryota > Metazoa > Arthropoda > Insecta > Diptera > Syrphidae > Eumerus > Eumerus sabulonum. Next base: position 66,207,184 of record OX645060.1, read on the forward strand.
ACTCCTTTCTTATTAGAAATGAAAACTGTTCCCTGTTAGTAATTTTTTTCTCCTGTAGAAAAATTAAACCGTTAAAAAAACCTGCCAAACATTTTTTTAAATTACTTACATGGTTTAAAAAATTGTTTGGCGCGATTGAAAAGCAGCGGGCAGAATATGACAGTTGAATTCGATGCGAGCGAATAGAGGAATCCCAATTTACATTATCGACCGTGAAAGATTCACTGTCGATTAGGAAGTTAATTTCAATGACGTTTTTTATTCCCCCCGACGGGTATAGAAATGCGAACGTACGAATCATTCCCCCCGGCGGATATAGAAATATGCCCCATTATCTTTAATTTGTCTTTCTACTTGCCGTTTGAAATCCTCAGATAAATATTCTTTGAATTTCTCCCATAAGCTTAGTGGATTTGATACTTGACAAAACACTAAAATTATTGTAAACAGTTCGCGAATCCTAAATGGTGATTTACAAAGTACGGCCTCTTCCAGAGTGGCATACCAGTGCTGATCGTCTTCAAGCAAGCCTAAACTCTTGCAAGCAGATTGAAAAGTCGGATATACCACATTATTTACCGTTCTTAATGCTTCAAAAGAAGTTGGGCCACGTACTTCATGAAGCAACATACGGAGTAATAACACTCTGTATTATTGGGATGCACCGTGTAAACTCTACCTAAAGCGTGGTCTTTTTTGACACCTGGCCATATCTCTATCAAATGAAACGTCAGAAAAATGAAAACACTAACCCAATTAAACAATGGTCACTCCCAAAGTATACGAAGATCCGCATAAAGAGGAGACGCTGAGAATAGTCGCAGCGAATACGATATTTCATATGAACATTTACATCTCATTTTACCCCCTTAGTCGGATATTATACGATTAAATTCTCTCTCCCGAAACAGGAACATTTGGATAGAGAAGTGAGAAGCGTCCGGGGTAGGTTGCATTGTAGAGTTGGGTAGTTCCGGACATGTATAGTTCACGGAACTATGTCCTCTCTCGGACACATGTCCTCTCGTTCCGCAAATTGAACGAAAATAGTTCCATAGTTCCATTCAACCCTTATTCATCAATCACATATGTACAAGACGAAAAAAAAAAAACATAAATGCAACGAACATGCTTCTCATACGGTATGAGTTATACCCCGTAGTTTTCACGAAACCCAAAAGTATGGAGATGTGGCGATAAAGCTCGAACAGTTGGTGTACACTGTACATCACACTGGAACTGAAATGAAGAAAAGAAATGAAAGAATATAATGCCCGCACCGCATTTCGTGAACGAATGTCATACATGTATGTATGCATTCAGGTCCGGACATGGACATGGTTTGCTAGTTCAATATCGGTGCGAGTACGCATACAGGTTCGGACATGGACATGGTTTGCTAGTTCCATATCGGTGCGATAATACATTTAGCTCCGGACATGGACATGTTTTTGATAGTTCCGATAGGTCCGAGTATACATTTAGTTCCGGACATGCACACGTTTTTGCTAGTTCCATATCGGTCCGAGTATACATTTAGTTCCGGACATGGACATGTTTTTTATAGTTCCGATAGGTCCGAGTATACATTTAGTTCCGGACATGGACATGTTTTTGCTAGTTCCATATCGGTGCGAGTAATGAGTATGCATTCAGGTCCGGACATGGACATGGTTTGCTAGTTCCATATCGGTGCGAGTATGCATGCATGATTTATGTACATATTTTATTTGTTATTTTCTCAGTTTCTGAAACAAATAAATAAAACGAATAAATGAAATAAACTTAACTAATTTTTTATGGTTGCTTTTGGTTTGAAATGATAATAAAACATGTTTTTAAAAAATCTATCGTAAATTTTCATTTTGCCATTGAATTCAGTAGCAAAAAAGCTAAATACATATGTACATACATACATATGTATTGTAGTTCCGATCAGGAAAAGAACGGTTCCATGTTCGTTCCGCGGTTGGAACTATTTTGCGCATCTCTATATTGCATTGCCTATACTGGGAATTTGATTCAATACTTTGACATTTCTCATTTTCTTTTTCTCTTTTTTTGCGAGTGTTTGTGCGGTGTCTCTCAGCATAACGTAAAATCCACAAACACAAAGACACTTTGTGGTGAGCTCCCTATTGAATCGTGTAATGATTCATCGAATACGAACAGAGAGCCCAAAAGAGAAGAAACAAAAATTGACTCAAATAATTGAATCAAATAATACCTGACTTAGGAGTGGAATTTTGAAAAATCCTTTCTTAGCGGATATATATGTCACTATAAGAATACACTGTCAAAATTTCAGCCTTATAGGTTCAGCGGTTTGGCCGGTGCGTTGTCTGTCAGTCAATCAGTCACGGAACTCTTTTATATATATAGATGAAAGAGACGTTGTGTGTTACCTCATCAGTTATCACATTAAATCAAATTTTTTGTATGATGACAGATCTTGGGTGCAGGCAGGTTATAGTCATATTACTTTGATAATCAAAAATCTCCATGATGAGATAGTTGATCACCAAAGTGCCCACTGAATTCAAATCAATTATCTTACTTGACAGCAAGGATGTGAAAAGGTGAATAACTATAATGGGAAATATGGGAAAAAGTTTGCAGCTAGGATTAATATATCAAACACACAAAAGGGATCAAAGCTGGGAGTTTTGCTACTGGTTGTGGGATATTGTCGAGTAATCTTAGGTCAGTATGTGACCAAGGGGATTTTTTGGATGAAAATCATGTCTGTGGTATGGGGCCCCCCCCCTTAAATATTCATTTGAAAATTTCAACTGTCTAACTATCACGGTTCATGAGATACAGCCTGGTGACGGACAGCAAAGTCTTAGTGATAGGGTTCCGTTTTACCTTTGGGCACAGAACCCTAAAAAAGGTCATTAACGATGCGATTTTTGAAGCAAAAGTTGGCAAGGCTAAACAAATTCGAATTGCCTTAGAAGTTGAACCTGAGAGAAGCGTTCAGCAAAAAGTGCAAACCATCAGTCAGGTCAGGACGAGTCACTCTTTCCAAAATGGCAATAATTTTAAAATAAATTTCATTTTATTTTTGTTAATAATCTTTCCTTATTGTACATTTCAATTGAATTTATTATTTCTTGTTGAATAAAGTATTTCAAGTTATTCCTTCCAAACCAACTCGCCTGTTATGTGTGCTACTCAGTTGATCTATGCGTTCGCTTGGAGGTTGCATTGTGGATGCGTTAATGTAGTTGGGATTTCGCCTTCTGAGGTAATTAGGTAATGTTCGGCTTGCTAAAACGACTTAGTCGATGGTCTCCAAAGACAAATTAATATTTGTTTGAGTGCTGAACCGGGACGAGAGGATACCAACTGCGTTTTCTACAACATGTCGTGCACCTGAAAGTTTTTTATTAAAATACTCCCGGTCTGCATTCAGTTCGTATCTCGAAAACGTTTAAAGCATCATCTTTCCGTAGTCGAAATGCTCCGTCGCTTAAAGATGCGTATGGAATCGTACAAACGGAATTATTTGGTTTTTTTCGGTGGTGGTGTTTTAAGACGATTGTTAACAAGATCTTTACAAAAATTTGTATACTCTATTACTCCTCCGTCGGAAACACTACCATTAGTTCCAACGTTGCAGTATATACATTCGTATTGGGCATTCACAATAGCTATTAGAATGACGCTGTAGTATCCTTATATTGTAAAAATAGGATCCACTGCTTACAGGATGCACAACTAAAATGTGTTTTCCACCCACAGGCCCCAAACAATTAGGGAAATCCCACTTGTAATAAAAGTATCGACCGTTTTCTTGCCACCCTTTTTCAGATTTTGGGAACTGCGAAATAAATCAACAATCCATGCTGTTTATTTACCAGTAATTTCATTTATGTACTCATAATAACATTACCTTTGTATGTGTATGAGGCAAACATGTTCGAAGAGCTTTTACACTTTCCGAGCACATTAGGTCACGATTTTTACTTTTCAACTTTTATGTGTATGAGGCAAACATGTTCGAAGAGCTGAGCTGAGAACACCGTGGCGCAGTGGGTAGTGTGTTGGCCTCTGACGCCGATGACTCGGGATCGAATCCCGACACAGCCATGTCGTCGAACGTGTTTTTCACGGTGCTTCTCCTCAGCGGGGTTCTGACAAAACCCCCTGTAGTAAAATTGTCATGAAATGCTTCTCGAAATTCGCCGTTCGGAACCGGCAATAAACTGTAGGTCCCTTTCACCTATGTGAAAATGAAATCACACACAACAGGGGTGATTGAGAGAAGCTCGGCTCGGGTTCTTCATGGACTGTAACGCCAACATACATACATACATACAATAACATTACCTTTAAGTAGTCGTATTTTAAAACATTATATAATGCGCGGCATGTCTCTGGAATTATGGATGACAAAGATTGGGTGGAGATTCTTGTTGAACATTTGGGGTCCTCAAAATTCCTACCAGTAGCTAAAAACCGCTACTTAGATGGTTTAATACTGTTGCAGGAAGAAGGTGTCGACTGGGAGAGTAACGAATTCGGGGTGGAGAAGCCGTCGACATCCAGTGAGCCAACATTCGACATGCAGCACATTCTCGCGGATCTTAATGCTTTGAGTCAAAAGATGGAGGAAAATTCCGCTGCCGTAAGTAGGAAGTTGGAGGAAAATTCCGCTTCTCTGAGTCAGAAACTGGAGGAAAATTCCGCTTCTCTGAGTCAGAAACTGGAGGAAAATTCCACTTCTCTGTGTCAGAAAGTTGAGGAAAAGCCATTTCCCTGAGCCAGAAACTAGATCAAAGGCTGGAGGAAAATTCCACTTCCCTGGGCCAGAAGCTGGAGACGTTAGAAGGGATCACAATCGAGAACAATCGAGAAAGCCTATGAAACATCCAGCAGGCCGTCGACGATCGATTCCAGAACGTCGAAGAGAGAATCGAGACACTAGAGTCGAGGTTCGACAAGAAGGTTCTAGATCTCGAAAATAACCAGGAAAAGATTATCGAGACACTAGACAAGAAGGTTCTGGAACTCAAGAAAATCATCCAGAACGTTCAGCATCTAGGAAGCGTCGTACCGGCTGCAGCATCGAAATTTACAGCCCCCAACTTTGATGGCACGAGCGCATTTAACGTCTTTAAGCTCCAGTTCGAGACAACAGCGGAAGGGAATCAATGCGGAGAGGAAGATCGCTTGGCCGCCCTAGTAATTTCCCTTAAAGGTGAAGCAGCTGACGTTCTACAGACCATCCCGGAGACCCAGAGAAGGAACTACAAAGCCAAATGGGATGATCTTCATCGAAGATACGGCAGTGAGCACATGCAGGAGATGCACAAGCTGCAAGTTAAAGGACGCAAGCAGCGTGGAAACGAGACCATCCAGCAGTACGCTACCGACATCGAGAGGCTGTCTCATCTAGCCTACGCGGATGTTCCAGTTGATGTGGTGGAGAAACTTAAAACGGATTCTTTCATCCAAGGGCTAAGGGACCCCGATACGCAACGAAGTTTGATTCTCCTGCCGAATACATCCTTTAAGGAGACAGTTGCCAGCGCTCTCGCATGTGAAACATCGCTCTTGATATGCCGACCTTCCATCAAATTACGGCGCATATCTCAAGACCAGGATAGTTCCAGAACAACAACGGCGAGTAGGAGTGGTTCATTCCCGGGTAGATGCTACATCTGCGAATAACAGGGGCACATTGCGAGGAACTGCCGCTGGGCGAAGAAAGCGTTCGAGGTCTAGTTCGCCAAAAAGAGACCATGGGAGTGAACGCGACCGTGGCGGTGCAAAAGGTGCACCTAACACTCCGTTAAACTAAAACGAGTCAGTGCAGAGGGGCATGCGCTGGCCCACATTGGAGTGCCCCAGCATCCTCGTATCCCGAATCTGTAGGGGTGCAACCAGCCTTGTCATCGAGGGAACGATGGGCGGGCGACGATATCTGCTGACGTTGGACACAGGCGCAACTCATTCAGTCATCCGAAGCGGATTGGTTTCTGACGTCGAACCATTTTCCGAGTTAAGGCTTCGTACAGTAACTGGTGAAAAGGCGAAGGTTAAGGGAAAGGCCCAGAAAAGAATTACGATGGGTACCGTCGAGTTTCAGCATGATTTCATCGTTGCGGACATTACTGATGACATCATAATCGGCGTCGACTTCATGATTAGGCATGGCTTCACATTGGACCTCAACCAAAAAGTGGTGAAGTATGGCAACTTGGAGCTCCCATTAACAATGGATAATGGACAGGGTAACAAGGTCAGGCGAATAGTCGTACAAGCGCGCCAAACAATTCCCCCGAATGCAGAAGCTGTGGTTTGGGCAAAGATAGAAGAGGATGCGGGGACAAGCCGAATGTGGGTGGTCGAACCCGACAAAAGAAATCGACCCAGCGATATAGTTGTTGGAAGGGCTCTCGTGGAACTCCGACAAGACCAATTGGTTCCAGTACGCGTCCTGAATCATGCCAGTACACCTAGGACAATACACAAGGGAACAACGATCGCTCAATGCCAAGAAGCTGCCGCCGTTATGAACTGCGAAGATAAGAAACACCGGGAAATCCAGAAAAACAAACCGTTCTTGAAAACAATGGCCAGAGAGTGGACGCAACATCTAGTGGAGAAGCAGAAAAGTAAAGCACTCTCTCTGCTTCGTAAATATTGGAGAGTTTTTGCAAATGGTAAGAACTATGGAAGAACATCAATTGTGAAGCACAGAATAGACACAGGGGTCTCTAGACCGATCCGGCAACCACCGAGGAGAGTACCTTTGGCGAAAGAAGGCGAGGTGATCAAACTAATCGACGAGATGGAAAAGGAGGGCGTGATCGAACCATCTGCAAGCCCATGGAGTTCGCCAGTAGTGCTTGTTAAGAAGAAGGATGGAAGCACCCGATTCTGCGTGGACTACAGGAAGCTGGACGACGTCACGAAGAAAGACAGCTATCCTTTACCGAGAATCGACGACACTTTGGACACACTATCTGGTGCAAAGTGGCTCTCGACGCTGGACTTGCAAAGTGGATACTGGCAAATAGAGCTTGACCAGCAAGACAAGGAAAAGACCGCGTTCACCGCCGGGGGAGAGTTGTGGCAATTCTCTGTGATGCCCTTCGGTCTTTGCAATGCGCCAGCCACATTCGAAAGACTTCTGAACCGTGTGCTAAGAGGACTTCACTGGAGGACTTGCCTTGTCTATCTGGATGACATAATTGTCATGGGCAAGGATTTCGACGATCACCTTAAGAAGCTTGAAGAGGTACTGGAACGTATTCAAGCAGCCGGACTGAAATTAAGCCCGAAGAAATGTTCGCTCTTCCAAAACGAGATGAAGAGAAAATCTCTGCGGTTAAGGAATGGCCGCGGCCGAAGAATCTTCATGAGTTAAGGTCATTCCTGGGACTTTGCACATATTAAAGGCGATTCATTCCAGGATTTGCAAACGTTGCCAGCAGTTTGCACGAGCTCACCAAAAAGAATCGGTCATTCAAGTGGGAGAAGCCGCAGGAGGAAGCGTTCATTCACCTGAAGGAATTGCTCTGCAGTGCGCAGATTTTTGCATATCCTGTCCCGGGAGAAAAGTTCATTTTGGACACCGATGCGAGCGGACATGGAATCGGAGGAGTACTCTCTCAAATAATTGACGGGCGAGAACGGGTCATCGGGTCAGTGAAAGCCCAATCGTGAAAGCTTACTGGGCTCAATGGCAGAGTTTGAAGCTGAAGAACGGTTGCCTCTACCGCAGTTGGGAAAGTGAGGACGGGAACATTGTAAACGATCTGCTGGTAATTCCAAAAGGACAAATCGACGAGGTCATCCGAGAATACCACGAGGGACCAAGCGGGGGTCATCTTGGTGTTAACAAGACTGTAGAAAAGATCAAGAGACGTTTTTACTGCGTAGGATGCCATGAGTCGGTTACGCGTTTCATTTGCAGGTGTGAACAGTGTGCGAAGGCAAAGGGCCCAGTTAGGAAAACTCGAGGAAATATGCAGCAGTACAATGTTGGAGCACCGTTCGAACGTATAGCAATGGACATCGCAGGCCCATTCCCAACGAGCAACGCTGGAAACAAATACGCGCTGGTGGTGATCGATTACTTCAGCAAGTGGCCTGAGGTGTTTTTCATCCCGAACCAGGAAGCCAAAACCATTTCGGATGCATTCGTGAACAACTGGGTTGCGCGTTACGGAGTACCACTGGAACTGCACTCAGACCAAGGAAGGAATTTCGAGTCGCCGGTGTTCAAAGAACTCTGTGACATGCTAGGTATCAGAAAGACGCGAAAGACCATTACACCCACAATCTGATGGCATGGTCGAAAGGTTCAACTGGACGATGGAGGAATACTTGAAGAAAGTCGTCGTTGGAGATCAGAAGGGTCTGGGATGAACATCTTCCCCTTTTCTTAATGGCGTACCGTTCGGCACAGCACAATTCAACGGCAACAACACCAGCTGAAGCCATTTTTGGAACTGATCTTCGACTTCCATCGGACTTGAAGTTCGGCGTGGTACTACCGACGACTAGCGGCAGGGAAGACTTCGTAACCGAAAAGAAAGAACAGCTGAACTCCATCCATCAGTTCATCCGGGAGCGAGTGAATTTGGTCAGCGATAAGATGAAGGCGAGATACGACTTGAGGGCGAATACTTCTGGATTCGAGACAGGACAATTGGTATTGCTGTACAACCCACGACGAAAAAAAGGCTTGTGCCCCAAATTGCATTCAGCCTGGGACGGACCATATGAGGTCATCAAGAAACTCAATGACGTGGTATACCTAATACAGCAGATGGGAAACAGACGGGCGAAGTATAAGATTCTCCACGTGGAGAGGTTAGTGCCATATTACGGAGAAGGATCGAGGACGAACAAGTTTAGGAGGAGGGCAGTGTTGCGGAGACACAAACCGACGGTTAAGTTCGAATTTCGCTGTCGAAGTTCGAAAGCTCTGGTGAAGGGGAAATTGGGACGATCAAAACTTCCATCGGCGTAATGCCGAATGTCAGAGCATTCTAGAGATTTCCGAAGGGGAACTTCCGACGGCGAACATTCGAGAAGGTGCACCGAGAGCTATATAAGTGCGAACACTCGCCCTCGACATTCATTCAGTTTTTGGTATTGAATAGCGTGTGACAAGTCAGTGTGATCAAACAGTGTGACAATAAAAGCTCTCAATAAAGGTTTGTTTGTGTAACAATGCTTAAAGTGGATGGTATTGGATAATAAAGGAAAGTGGTGAAGCTGCACAGATAATTGATCTGTGGTGAAAGAAATAAAAGTGCATGTGTCTTTACTCGGATAAAAAGGGCAATTGTAGTTTATCGCAATCCAGTGGTGCGAACCCTATTCGATGTGGGATTGAATATTTCGTAACAATACATTCTCTTACTTATAGCCCTTTCTTTTTACTCAAAGGTGTACCCAGTTCCAGCAATTCATTGAATATGTTTTCATCCAATGTAAGAACATTTCTGTGGCCTTCATCAAAATTAGATAACCCTTTTAATAACCAACAGTCTCCATTAATTTTCTTTCCAGCAACCACTTTTTTTTTATCGAAGTTTTAGTTTTTTTTTCATTTAGCAATTACACTAGCTGCAGCGCCGACTGCAAGCAGATACAAATTATCGTCCATTCTCGTAGACGTACATATATCAAACGCCTAAGTAAAATACACGCAAAAACATTGTCAATGTTACTTGATACGTCTGGTGGCGATTTTCATCAATATTACTTGACAAAAAAAGCACAAATTCATTGAATTTTTGCAAATTTTAGTTCATCTTTTTCTTTTCTTTTGTCTACTTATTTTGAGTTATGTATATTCATTTCTTTTAATATGTTTTGGTCCTCTCATTGACTTTTTCTTGTGGCTTTCTCCGTTTCCAGTTCTTATCTTATTGATTCCGTTTATTTCCAGGATGGCGCAAGGAGATGCGCTGTCATGCGACTTCGTCAATTTAGTGCTGGAGCAGTTAGTGGGACGGGCTGGCGTCAACAGGGAAGGCAAAGGCACTGTCTTCTTCAAGTCTGTTCAGCTGCTAGGATATGCGGATGATATTGACATCATCGCGCGGTCTTGCCGTGACGTTGTAGAAGCTTTCACTGCAATTGAGGAGCAGGCGAAACGAGTTATTCTTAAAGTCAACGAGGATAAGACAAAGTACATGCTGTTAAGCAAAAACCTATCCATCGCTCACCATCTCAGACAAAATATGACGATCTTCTTCTTCTTCTTAATGGGCGCTACAGTTCGGGATGAACCTGGGCCTCAACCAACATGCCCCTCCAACCAGCACGATCTTTTGCTAGCCTTTTCTATCGCCGCACACCCAGTTAGCTGAGGTCCCCTTCCACCTGTGTGCGCCATCTTAAGTGCGGCCGTCCTCTGCTTCTTCGTCCCTCGGGGTTGGATTCAAAGACTCACCGGACTGGAGCTGTGGTGTCCATTCGCTCTACATGGCCCAGCCATCTTATGCGTTGAATCCGTAGACGCCTGACTACCGCTGTACAACCCGTAAAGTTCGTGGTTGAATCTTCTCCTCCATCCCCCGTCTGCGTTTATAGGCCCGAAAATCACGCGCAAAAACTTTCTTTCGAACCGACCAAGGTCCTCCTCATACGCTTTTCATAGTGTCCAAGCTTCTGCGCCATACAACAGGGCCGGGATGATAAGGGTCTTATATAGAGTCAACTTTGTCGTTAGGGAGAAGGCTCTATTACTCAGTTGCCTCCTGATCCCCAAAGAAACAGCGATTGGCAAGAGTGATTCTGCGTTTGATTTCGGAACTGATGTCATTGTTCCAGGTCACTGCGGCGCCAAGGTAGACGAAGTCGTTAACTATCTCGAACTTATATCTGCCAACACAAACGTTCTGGCCAAGACGTCGGTGGTGAGAGTCATAGCGTTGTATAGCTCGTCTCTGATTACGCTCTCATATGCGGCTTTGAAGTCGACAAATAGGTGGTGAGTGTCGACTTGAAATTCATTGGTTTTTTCCAGGATCTGTCGTAGTGTGAAGATTTTGTCGATAGTGGACTTCCCTGGCCTGAATCCGCACTGATAAGGACCTATCAGCTTACTTAAAAAAGGCTTCAGCCGTTCACACAAAACGGCAGAGACGATTTTGTAGGCGATGTTAAGGAGACTTATTCCTCTATAGTTGGCGCAATCAGAGGGATCTCCTTTCTTGTGGATCAGGCATACGATGTTGAGACTCCATTCCTCGGGCATGCTTCCCTCTGACCATATCTTACAGATGAGCTGGTGCATGCTCCTAACCGGGTCATCCCCAGCTGCCTTGAAGAACTCAGCAGACAGTCCGTCTGCAGGTAGGTAGGTAGGTAGGGTCGTAGCCTTCCCAGAATTGAGAAGAACGCACTTAGGCCAAGGAGGCCCGTTGTGCAGCTACGAGGGGGTTTTATCCCCCTATTCGTGGAACCATCTAGTGCTTCTTAAGAAGTTAAGAAGATCAAGTATCCCTACTTTCTGAACATCTGTCAGATCGTTAAGGAAGTAAGAGCCTAGGTAACGCTTCCTTATATTGCAAAAAGCTGGACAGGCGCATAGAAGGTGGTGAATGGATTCGACCTCCTCCTCGTCCTGACAGCTTCTGCAGAAGTCATTTGGAACTATACCTAGTCTTTGTGCGTGACTCCCAAAGAGGCAGTGACCTGTGATGACACCGATGACTTTGTAGATGTCAGTTCTTTTTAGGGAGATTATACTCCTTGTGCGCTGACTGTCAAGCCGAGGCCAGATTTGCCTGGTGATGACGCAGGTATGTCCCTGGGTCCATCTCAGGTTCGTCTCGGCCCTGGCGAGATCGGTCAGATTATATTTAATGGTTGTAAGGGGTACTCCCTCACAAGCCACGATTGATTGTAGCGTCGTTCCTTGTTTGGCGAGTGTGTCGGCTCTTTCATTTCCAGTGATTTCGCTGTGTCCCGGTACCCATATAAGTTGTATGTTGAACTGTTCAGCCATCTCATTAAGAGATAGGCGACAGTCGAGGCTAGTTTTCGATGTGTACACATAGGACTCCAGCGACTTTAAGGCTGCTTGGCTATCCGTGAGAATGCGGATATCCGTGGTGGATATCACGTTCCACTTCAGCCAGGACAGAGCCTCTTTTATTGCCAACAGTTCCGCCTGGAAAACGCTGCAGTGATTAGATAATTTTAGAGCTTTGTTCAGCTTAAGTTGTTTGCAGAATACTCCACTACCCACCCCGTCTTTGGTTTTAGACCCGTCAGTATAAAAGTCTACGCAATTTCTGCGAGGTTGAGTCTGGCGAGTCCAGTTTTGTCCGTCCGGGTATAACGTTGTGAAGTTTTTTTCCAAGACTGTAGTGGGTTCTGTGAGGTCTAGGTTTTCTGCCATGGTTGACCTGTTAATCAGGATCGAGGAGTGACCAATGACATAGCTCTTCCAGTTTGAGTTGGCTTTAAGTCTAATGGCCGTTTGTGTGGCAATTTGCTTGCCGAAAATATCGAGTGGTGTTAGGTCAAGTATCATGTTCAGTGCTGCCGTTGGGGTGGACCTGAGGGCCCCGGTAATGCATAAACACGCCAGCCTTTGTACCTTCTCGAATTGTTTGAGGTATGTTGTCTTGTCCAGTGCTGTCCACCAGACAGTCGCTCCATACAGTAATATGGGTCTAACGACCGAGGTGTAGAGCCATAGGGTAATCTTGGGATTGAACCCCCATTTTTTTCCTATGGCTTTCTTGCATGTATAGAGAGCTATTGTTGCTTTTTTAGCTCTTTCGATTGTGTTGCTTTTCTAGGTTAATTTCCTGTCCAGTATGATGCCAAGGAATTTGGCACTGGAGGAGTAGTTTAAGCTGGTACCAAGCAAAGTGATAGGGCAGTAATCCGGTAATTTATGCTTTGTGGTGAATAGCACAAGCTCAGTTTTCTGGGGATTAACCCTGAGCCCTTTGCTATGCGCCCAATTGCAAAGAATTGAGAATGCCGTTTGCATACGGTCATTCAGTGTCGATAGGTATTTACCTGAAATAGGAATGGCAACGTCATCAGCGTAGGCAATAGCGTCTAGGCCTTCTTCCTCCAGTTTGATTAGTAGTTCATTTATAGCTACATTCCAGAGAAGAGGTGACAGAACCCTTCCTTGCGGGGTTCCCCGGGTAACCACTCTGGTGATTGCCTGGCTTCCCCAAACCGAGCGAATCTTGCGTGTTGATAGTAGCTCGCTGATCCACTCTATGAGAGTCTTCTCCACCTTTAGCTTTTCTAACCCTTGCTTTCGGAGTGACGTTGTTAAAGGCGCCCTCTATGTCTAGGAAGGCTGTTATAGTGTATTCTTTAAGATGGATTGATCTTTCGATTTTCCTCACTAGGGTGTGCAAGGCTGTTTCGATAGATCTACCCTTAACGTAGGCATGCTGTGCCTTAGAAATTAGGAGCGGATCCAAGTTATGGCGTATATGTAGGTCTACCATCCTTTCCAAGGTTTTTAGTGCAAAGGATGATAGACATATAGGCCTTAGGTCCTTGGGGGAGATGTGAGAGTTTCTGCCGGCCTTGGGAATGAAAAGCACCCTTGCGCACTTCCACTTGTCTGGAATGTGACTCCAAGCTAGGCATCCTTTGAAGATTATCTCTAGCCATGGTATAGTCCATTCCATGGTTTGTGTAAGTTCGACAGGGTAAATTCCATCCGGACCTGGCGATTTATAGGGCTTGAAACTTTTTAGCGCCCATGTTATTTTCTCTCTGGAGATGACGTGATCGAAATTTCCCATTATTGCGGATGAAGAGCAGGTTCTTCGCGGTTGCGATGAGTCCTGCGATTCATGGCATCCTGGGAAGTGCGTATTAAGAAGAAGGTTTAAAGTTGTTAAAAGTTGTTAAAGTTGTCCAAACTCCGTTTGCTGTAAGGTAGCTTGGGAATTGTGGATCTTTCGAGAGTATTTTCCTCAATCTGTAGGCGTCTGGAATTTTTTCCATATTGTTACAGAAAAGCTTCCAGGATAGCCTTTGTTCTTTCCTCAGAGTTTGTTTGTAAGTTCTGAGTGAAGCTTTATATAGGCTCCAGTCACTATCGTTTCTAGTACTCTTTGCTTTGTTAAAGAGTTTCCGACAGTTTTTACGGAGCTTGCTTAGGTTTGCGTTCCACCACGAGGGATAAGAGTTTTTCCTCGATTTGTGGCTTACGCAGCTATTGACCCGTGCGTTGCCCAAGGTAGTTGTTAAAATAACAACCATATTATCTATATCTACCGTGGACCGCGGGTGATCAGGGGTCCTGCTTACTACAGAGTTGCCAACAACGGTTCTATAGCGCTCCCAATGAATTCTTATTGGATTGCATGATGAGTCGATTGAGGTTGGGACCGTGAACTCTAAGTTGAACACCAAGTAGCGGTGGTCTGAGAAGGAGTGCTCCTCAGAAACCTTCCATTCACTTATTTTGTCGATGAGGGAGGGAGATGCTGGAGTTATGTCCAGTACCTCCCTTCGATTTTTTGTAACAAAAGTGGGTGTATGACCCTTATTGCATATATTAAGGTCAGAGGTAAGGATAAATTCAGTAAGCCACTCACCTCTTTCATTTATGTCGCTGCTGCCCCATAGGGTGTGATGCGCATTCGCATCAGCCCCAATGAGGAGCCCAGCTTGATGGTTTGGCGAGTCCCTAACTAGTCTTTTTAACTCGTCCGATGGGATGGACTCTTCTTGCGCCATGTAGGTGGAGGCTATCCATAGCTTGTTCCCGGGTGATTCTTATGCAATCACTGTGGTGTCTGGGCAGCTGTAATTAGGAAGAAGGTAAACGTTTATGGATTTCTTTGCGAGTATGCAAGTCCGGGGCTTACCTTCTTTTTGTGATGTAAATATGTTGTAGGCTGGGTTTCTTAATCCACGAACCTTGTGTTCATGAACCCAAGGTTCCTGGATTAAGGCTATGTCCTCTTCTCCTTTGGCCAGCCTGAGGAGAAGATTAGCGGTAGCCGCTTTCGAGTGATGGAGGTTAATCTGAATTAATCTCAGCATCATGGCTGTTATCAATTCGACTGACCTCCACCACGGTGGTGTCGAGGTCTTCTAGATTTAGGTCCAGAAGATCATCTTCCATCGGCGAGCTGGTTGAATAGTTCTCGCTTCCGGAGTCGAGCAGCGATTCCTGGTCCTTGTTGACCAGGGATGTTGCTATGATTTCAGCTTCAATCGGCGCAGGGCCCTTGCTCCCCGAGGGGATGGGGGGTTCCTGCTCCATTGAGCTGTCTTTATTAGCCTCGGTGTTGGCCATGGTATCGTTGCCGGATGGTGGCATTTCCTCATCCTTTTTGTAGATATTGAGTTTGATTTTCTTGAAACCAAACCTGATGTAATGGTCACATTGGGCCAGAGGTTCCAGGGCTTCACTGTTCAGCAACAGAATTGCCTGTCTAGATCGGTCCTTTCGTTCCTCCAGCTTCGCGACCCTCCAATCTCTTGTTGGGAGATTGGGATTACAGAGGTTGATGGTCTCAAGAATTTCAAGGGGGTTGTCTGGTGCCAGCGGGATCCAGCATCTAGCTCTCGGTCGATTCGGGATCTGGTCCTTAGTGACGACCTTGAGCCTGGCTCCCTCCCATATTTCCCCCATTTCGGAAACTGTGGCCTTTAAAAGATCGACCGATCTTTCGTCGGCACAGCTTAGCAGTTTGACCCTGCCTTGATACCATCCGGCGTCATCACAGATGGGCGGTGGTCCAGGGTTCTTTCTCATAATTTTGAGGAAGTTTGCCGATAATGCATGGTCGACACCCTTCCATTTATCAGTCGTCATTTTTCCGTCAGGGTCGCTATCATCAATGATAGCTACCGTCAGGCACTCCCTCGCAACCTCACCGAAAGGCTTTGATAGCTTAGCCAGTGTTCCCAGCTTAGCCTTCCTAGCCTCCCGCTTTGGTTCCTCGGGGGACGATCTGGGCCTCTTGGCTTTTGCTTTTTCCTGGGCCAGGATTCCTGTCGCCCAGGCTACCGACTCTCTTTCTTTTTCTGTTAGGTCGGTCTTATGGCCCCATCGTTTTATGATTCTCTAGGCCGCCTTCTGATTTTTATAGGCCTTGGTCGATGGGTTGTTTGTCCTGTTGTCAGCTTTACTTGCCGACAACTTATCGGAGCGGTTTGTCGATTCTCCGATCTGAGTCCTTGCCGCTTTAGATGTAGAGGGGATTACATCCCCTTCCGGTTTTTTATGAGATCCGGACTCATTTTTATTTTTATTATTTAGGTTGTTCATTTGGTACCCACGAGTTGCGGAGAAATGGATGTCCACCTGGGCAGAGATCCGCAATACCCAGGTAAGGCTAGATAATACGGAGGGCGCCAGGTATCCGGATACACCGTTTGCGACTGAGCTATTTTTGGTCTGGGCTCTCAGCCTGGTCGACATCTCGGCACGGTTCGATTAACACCTTATGTCCAGCCCAGGGGATGGGGATTGGATATACAGGATAGGAGTGTGATAGGATAAGTGGAGTGGGATGGGATTTGGGTTGGTGAAAAGGGGATGACGGGGATGATTATCCTTTGGTGAAAAGCCCCCACACCACGACAAGGTAGATAATCAGGTGGGGGACAGTCCGTCTGTGCCAGCAGCTTTATTGGACTTGAGCTTCGATATGGCAGTCTTCACTTTTCGAGATCTGGGGACAGAATTATCTGCGGTCTACCTCGATTAGAAATGGGTCATTCTGCCTGACAGCGGTATATTGACTAACATCGCCAGTCTGCGGTCTGCAGAAGTGGTTTTTCCAAATTCTCAGCATCGACTGCGATTCTAACAGTAGGTGTCCGTTCTCATCCCTGCAGGCTTCCGTTCTGGCTTTATAACCTTGGCATGTTCGCTTTATCTGATGATAAAACGTTCGAACGTCACACCTGCACTCCTCTCCAAATCCTTAATCGCGCGCTTCTCGTGCTCTTTCTTCTTTCTTCAGCTTATGCTCCTCCCTTGTTTTTAACTCGTAGAACTCACGAGCTGCTCTTGTACTTTTATGCAGTGAGGCCTCATATGCATCCTGCTTCGCTGTGTGAATCCTCCTGCTCTCGTCATCGAACCAGGTGTTTCTTCGTGGTGGAGCCTTGACACCCAAAACTTCGGATGCAGAGCTTTTCAGGGCTTGTTTGCAAAGGCTCCACTGCTGTTCTATTGCCAGCGTGGAGGATTGAGGTGTATTGTAGAGCTTAAGGGAGACGCGATCGGTAAAAGCACGAGCGGTTTCTGGCGATAGTAACTTTTCGACGTCATAACTTTGTAGTCTTTCTCTACTCCGTTGCGTTCGTTATATCCGTAAGCGCATCTTGGCTACTACAAGATAGTGGTCCGAGTCAATGTTAGCCCCTCGGAAAGTTCGAACATCTAGAATAGTGGAGGAGTGTCTGACGTCGATCGCGATGTGATCAATCAATCGATTGATCAAAAGACCGCCAGGTGCCCTTGTGTATATCGAGGTGCGGGAAGCGCGCACTGGCTAGAAGGAGATTTCGCCCCGTAGCAAGATCAATCAGCCTGTGTCCGTTATCGGATGTAGTGTCGTGTAGGCTAAGCTTGCCAATGACTCATTCAAAGATGCTTTCCTTACCCTTACTAATAACAGTGCCGCATGATGTTCGACTGCGGTGGCTCTTCTCGCTTTTTAGCAGGCCAGCATCCGTCGGATAGATGCTACCCCTACGAGGCCTTTGTTAGTCCTTTGCCATCCATATATATAACGATCGACAGCTATAATTTCGAGGTGGTTAAGGAGTTTGTCTACCTCAGGGCAAATGTTAACTCCACAATCGACACCACAGTGGAGATCCGGCATAGAATCGCCCTCGGCAACCGGTACTACTTCGTTTTGTCTAAATAACTTCGGTCAAAACTCCTCACTCGAAGAACTAAAGTCACTCTTTACAAAACACTTATACTGCCAGTCTTGATATACGGAGCAGAAAGCTGGACGATAAGCAGGACGACGGAGTTGATTTTGGGTTCTTTCGAAAGAAAAATTCTGCGCCGAATATTTGGTCCTGTCTGCGAAGAAGGTGAATGGAGAAGAAGGCAGAACCGCAAACTCTACGAGCTGTACAAAGATGTGGATGTAGTCCGGAAGGTGAAGATCCGTCGATTACACTGGCTCGGCCACATCGGGCGCATGGACACCAACGCTCCAGCTAAGAGGGTCTTTGACTCCGAGCCTCCTGGTTCGAGAAGAAGAGGAAGACCGAACCTCCGGTATAAAGACATAGTATTCGCGGATGCAAGACAATTTTGAAAGAATGCTTTTATTCAGGCAGATTGCCTGATCCTTATTATAACCAGTAAACTTAAGACTCGAGACTCGAGAGCACCGTGGCGCAGTGGGTAGTGTGTTGGCCTCTGACGCCAATGACACGGGATCGAATCCCGACACAGCGATGTCATCGAACGTGTTTTTCACGGTGTTTCTCCTCAGCGGGGTTCTGACAAAAACCCCCTGTAGTAAAATTGTCATGAAAATGTATGTATGTATGTGTATGTATGTTGGCGTTACAGTCCATGAAGAACCTGAGCCGAGCTTCCCTCAATCACCTATGTTGTGTGTGATTTCATTTTCACATAGGTGAAGGGGACCTACAGTTTATTGCCGGTTCCGAACGGCGAATTTCGAGAAGCTTTTATTATTTTTAAACTTTTGTTAGATTTATTTATTTGGGGGTAATAAAGTTAACTTTATGTTTTGAATTTGTCTAATTCCTATGGAATCCCTCATACGATGTTATGTATATACTTATGTATGTACATATTTCTTAAGCATAAGCACAATTTCGCTGATAACTATGCAGGATGCGTATATACAATTGTATGTATGTACTTGCTGATACCGATGCGAACGATTTCGAATGCTTCTAATACTCGATGCCGAGTATACACGGGTACTCGTTTTACTCGCCGGACGAGTATTCGTATTCGCAATCGCACTCGTGCAGTATCTATTATTCCATTGTTTATATGTACATATCGGGTACCTTGATTCATTTACTGCAAATGTATACGTTTGTAATCCTTTACATTTATATGATAGATAGATAGATAGGGGGGGGTGGGACAGAGTCGCCTGATCACTGCGGCCACGATTGGGCCTATTGTGATGTCCCCCACTTACAGTTCACTCAGAAAACCTGAGTTCGTAATAAAGCTTAGTATGCTTTTGAGTGAACTGGCAGCAATTTCATCTGCTTCAAGATAATGCTTGCCTAGGTGACGAAGACGTGTACTGACCAGGCAGTTACAGTGGCATAGTATGTGCTCTGCTGTTTCTTCGTCTTCATTACACATACGGCAAGTGTCATCTTGTATGATGCCCATTGTATTGAGGTGTTTATTAACTGGGCAGTGTCCAGTAAGGAAACCTGTGATTAAACGAATCTGACTCCTCGAAAGCATGAGAAGTTGTTTCGTTCTTTTGAGGGATGTAGTTGGGAGGAACAGCTTGGCTTGTCTGCTACCTTTCGTTTGTGACCAGTAGTGATCCGTCGTGTTCCTTAACCAATTTTTTATGCAGCATTTGGTGGTGCTAGTAGGTATGCCGCAGAAAGGCCGTGGCATCATAAATGGTGATGCAGAGCCTTTCCTTGCTAGTAGGTCCGCCTTTTCGTTGCCTGTATGGCCGCTGTGTCCAGGTATCCAAATGAGATGAACTCTGTTTGTACTGGCCAGCTGATGAAGTAGCTGTAGGCAGTCCCATACCAGCTTGGAGGTTATTTCAAAGCTCTTTAGGGCTTGAAGTGCAGCTTTGCTGTCAGAGAGAATATAAATGTTTTTGTTAAGTATGTTTCTGTTTATATTTTCTCTGAGGCAGAGTTCTATAGCAAATATCTCTGCTTGAAAAACGGAGTTATAACTGTCCATGCTGACGTAAATGCATGTGCCTGTATTTGCTCCGTATACTCCAGCCCCAACGCCTTCGTCCGTTTTGGAGCCATCTGTGTACCACACGTAGGATCCACGGTTGAAGGAGGGTCTATCCTGTTCCCAGTTTTGTCGGTTAGGGAATGTGACCTTGTAGTTTTGGCTGAAGTTATATCTGGGGAGACAGTTGTCTGTAAGAGATATCTTTAGGATTTCATGCCTGTTTGTTTCTGTAAGGATGTCAGGGTGAAAGAGCCTACGGTTAGAGTCATCCTCCATGATCATCCTGTGGGCGAAGACCATTGCTTCTTTCTTCAGTTGGAGATGAAGAGGTGGCAGGTCTGTGATGACTTCTAGTGCTGCTGTGGGGGTTGTTCTCATGGCCCCAGTGATACAGATGCAAGCTAGTCTTTGCAATTTGTTGAGCTTGGCTTGCACTGATACTTGTTTTGTTTTGTGCCACCAGACGGGCGCAGCATATGTAAGGATTGGTCTGGTGATTGCTGTATATAGCCAGCGGGACATTTTGGGGTTTGTGCCCCAGTATTTGCCAGTGAGACTTTTGCTGGTCCATAAGGAGATCCTGGCTTTCTCAATGGTTTTTGTAATGTGAGAGTTCCAAGTGAGCTTTTCGTCTAGAGTTATCCCTAGATATTTGACTTCTTTTGAGAACTCTATCTCTTCACCAAAGAGGGTAGGCTTAGTAAGTTTGTGCCTGTTCCTTCTTTTGGTGAAGGCGACTATGGTGCTTTTTCTAGGATTTACATTTAGTGCAACCTTTATGCACCAGTTAGCAACAAGGTTTAGTGCCCGTTGGAGGAGTTCCGAGACTGTGTCTTCGAATTTGCCTCTGATCAGGATCACTATGTCGTCAGCGTAGCCTTGGACATAGAAGCCATTGTTGCTGAGTATGCTTATCAGTTCGTTGACCACGATGGACCACAGGAGTGGTGAGAGAACCCCGCCTTGAGGGCATCCTTTCGCGGCGTTAACGCTGATTTTGTCATTGCCTAGCGAGGTGTTTATTTTCCTGTTGCTAAGCATATGTTGGATCCAATTGCATGTGGTGTTGTCCACCCCTGTGCTGAGGATGCAACGTTTTATTTGGGTGTATTCGGTGTTATCGAAGGCACCCTCAATATCGAGAAAGCAACCTATCGCAATTTCTTTGTCGCTCAGGGATTTATTAATCCGGGCCGTTAGTTCCTGAAGAGCATGCGTGGTCGATTTCCCAGGCTGGTAGGCATATTGGTTTTTGTGAAGTGGTGATCTTCTCAGTGCACCGTCCCTGATATGCCTGTCCAAGATTTTTTCCATTGTTTTTAGGAAGAAAGAGGTAAGGCTTATCGGTCTGTAGGACTTAGGCAGGTCTGTGGGTCTACGGCCTACTTTGGGAATGAATTTTACCTTTACCTCTGTCCAGCTTGTTGGTATGTGTCCCCATGCATAGCTGGTTCTAAAGATGTTAATGAGCATGGGGCTAATTTGCGCACTCCCCTTCTGAAGAAGTGCTGGGAAGATGCCATCCTCCCCCGGGGATTTGTATGGGTCAAAAGAATTGATGGCCCATTTTATGCTTCCCTCGTGAAATATCGTTCGTGCTCTCTTCCAATCCTCCCTGTTTGGTCTAGCTGCCCTGATCTGCGGAGGTATGTTAGAGAGATCAGAGGGAATGATGTTAGAGTCCGGGAAGTGCGTACTGGTCAGAATTTTGAGTACTTCCGTACCATTTTCCGCGTAGGTGCCATCTGCTCTCCTCAACAAACCAATTTGGTTAGTGTGCTCTTTAGCGAGAACTCTGTGGATGCGAGCGCTGCTCTGAATGTCTGAAAGACTGCTGCAGAACTTTTTCCATGAGTCTCTTTTGGTTCTTCTAATCTCTTGGTTGTATTTGGTGAGTGAGGCACGATACTGCGTCCAGTCACCAGTCCGTTTAGCCCTGTTGAACAGTTTTCTGGTCAGTGCTCTTAGCTTGGCCAGATTGTTGTTCCACCACGGAGTGGTACGGTTGCCTGGCTTAACTTTCTCCGGGCAAGCGTTGTGAAAAGCAGATAAGATGGTAGCATTGAGACTGTCGCAGCAGAGTTCGAGGCTGTCTATGTCTCTGATGCTGTTTGGACAGTTTCCGATCGTTTGTGCGATTTCTAGGCTATAAGTGTCCCAGTCTGTCGCTCTCGGTTGTCTATATGTTCTAGTAATTCTATCTCCCGCTTTTATGTCAAAACAGATCTGTCGATGGTCTGACATCGATGTTTCTGTTGAGACATGCCAGTTTTGAATCGAATTACCTATGAACGGGGTAGTTAGGGTGAGGTCTAATACCTCTTCTCTAATTCTATTCATAAAGGTGGGATTATTTCCACGGTTTATGATATTGAGGTTGTTCCTAAATATGAATTCAAATAGGTACTCACCTCTTTTGTTGATGTCCGAGCTTCCCCATGCTGTGTGGTGTGCGTTTGCGTCACAGCATATGATGGTGTGTGAGCCTCTTCTTCCAAAGTGGTCGAGAAGATCCTGCAGTGGTGTGAAGCCCAGGTCCGTGGAGTCGCCCGCAAGGTAGGCTGAGCAGATTACAGCTTCTGACCTACCTTCCGCAGTGGATAGCTGGATGATGGCAGCTGCCATGTCCTTATTCGTGAATTCTGGAATGGGAATGGCTTTAATATTGTTATTGAACATTAAGCAGGCTCTAGGTCGTCCTTCATTTGTGGAGTCGTAGAGCAGCTCACCTGATAGTCCTTTGATCTGGTCTTTAATGGTGTACGGTTCCTGGATAAAGGCTATATCGAGGTGCTCCTTGTTAAATCTATGGCTCAGTACCGCGGACGCGGCCTTTGCATGCTGTAGATTTACTTGGATGCACCTTAATCCCGACATGATGGATTCAGTGAGGTACTGGCAGGGCTGCCAGTGTTAGTAATTGTCCCAACCATAGGACTGACCCCTGAAGTCTTGGCTGCCCGAGTAGTTTCTTCAGGTAGCCCTGACGTTTGGGGTACTTTCGTTGTTTCTATGGTTGGTGCACCAACGCCAGATGCAATGGTTGTTGCTCTCTGGTTTGGCTTATGCGCGCCGAGTTCCTCACTCGCTTTCTTAGGCATGGCCGGTATACCTTGGGCATCGCACTTCGGATGGGCTAGTGCCCTGTCCTTAGTTTTGTTGTCCGCAGTTACCTTTGCCTGCTTGGGAACTCCCTTGATCCTAATAAGGATCTGGGAGAAGTTGAGGAATAGTTTAAACCTTTGCTTCACAATGGCGTCTTTAGAAGCCTCATCGATGGCAAAGGTTACTTGATCCCCACCGCTTTTTTCCTTAGCAATCCTGAGGACTCTCCATCCTTTTGTGCTAATGTTCGCATTCTGCCTCATTATGCGCATAAGGAAGGTGTCCTTGGTAAGGTCATCGGCTTCGGGGACGAATGTTACGCAGGTGTATAACTTGGGTATGTCATTGCCCTGAGTTGCACACAAATCTGCGTTCTTCCATGGCTTGATCTTCTCTATCGACGCCATGAGCCAATTTTTTGTTTCTATGTCGTGACAGGTGATGGAAAGCCATCCATTTCTGGCTGAGGTGGCCTCGAATCGGAGTGCAGGACAATCTTTGTCTGCCTTGTCCATTTCCACTAACAGGCTCTTCCTCACTAACTTCATCTGTTCGTCCGTTAGGGTTTCTTGCGGGTGTTGCGAGTGCATGATGGCGACTTTGCACCGAGCAATGGCATCCCGGTAGGATGGCTCGGGTGCATCCGTGCGCTCTCGTGCACCTCCACTATTTCCCTTAGTGGGTTTTATTTTATTTTCGCACCCAGGACGATCATTTTTATTACCAGCACATGAGCTACTAGGTGCTTCTGTGTGTGGTCGACTCTTCTTGCGGATATTCTCCACAATGGAGTTGTCGTTAGATCGGCTGCGTTTGGGATTTGATGCATCGGTATTTTTTTGAGCTTCCCTTTCCGCTAGCACGAGAGCATATCTTGCTCTTTCTTTTTGTTTCGCCTCTTCGGGCTCCATCCCGTCCCGGATTAGAGCGGCGATTCGTCGCCTTTGTGCCCCGGTGAAATGCTCTTGTTTCTGCCGAGGTTTTCTGGCGTCGTTAACCACTACAACCTCGGCGCTTGGACCTTTAGGTACCTGAGCGTTTTGGTTGTCCATCTTGATGGACGGGAATGTGGTTGCAGAGTTTGGAGATGGTTCTGTGACTTCTGCCTCCATTTCATGTACTGGTGAGCGGAGGAGAGATTCTTCCTCCGACTCTGTTGGTGTTTTGTTTTTGTTTTTTTTGTGTTTGTTGTTCATATGTTGATCCCACGAGTATGGCGAGAATTGATGGTCAACCATCTACAGAGCTCCCATGTAGATGTAAGGCTAGTTACTATGTGAGGGCGCCCGGTATCACATAGGGACCGTACGTTTTCGATGCACATTTTTGTATTCCCTGCATCATTCAGTCCTCGGCACGTATTCCAACCACCTTGACTTGGGAATGTAAGTGCTCTTGGTCCGCGGGGGTGCAGTGACCCCTACCACATTACGTGGCCTTCCCCTATCCGCCACCTGGGGACGCGCCGGGTTGCCTGAGAAGCTCGAGTTTACCCGGTACATTTATATGGGATTACAATGTTATTTATTCAGCTGGTGTATCGAGAAAACTGGACCGAAATTGCAAAATAGTTTAGTTTTTTCATTATTTATACACTAAACATTAATTGTATTCCATATTTGAAGCTTATATGTCTGCTAGAAGTGCCATAAGCTTTTGGTGATCGGTCAGTCAGTCAGTGAGTGACAAAATGAAGAAACGTAACTAATTATAATTCTTAAACTACTGGTTCAAATTGAATCAAATTTTAAACATACCGTGTCTATGCAATGTTTTCTTCTTCTTCTTCTTCTCGGCGGGCGTTACAGTACGGGGTGAACCTCGGCCTCAACCAACATGCCCCTCCATCTAGCACGATCTTCTGTTGGCGTTTTCTATCGCCGCACACCCAGTTGGCTGAGGTCCCCTACCACCTGTGTGCGCCATCTTAAGTGCGGCCGTCCTCTGCTTCTTCGTCCCTCGGGGTTGGATTCAAAAACTCTCCGGGCTGGAGCTGTGGTGTCCATTCGCTCTACATGGCCCAGTCATCTTAGGCGTTGAATCCGTAGACGCCTGACTAGGCTCATGTCGCTGCACAGCCCGTAAAGTTCGTGGTTGAATATTTTCCTCCATCCCCCGTCTGCGTTTATAGGCCCGAAAATTACGCGCAAAATCTTTCTCTCGAACCGACCAAGGGCCTCCTCATCCGCTTTTGTTAGTGTTCATGCTTCTGCACCGTACAACAGGACCGGGATGATAAGGGTCTTATATAGAATCAACTTTGTCGTTCGGGAGATGGCTCTATTACTCAATTGCCTCCTGGGCCCAAAGAAACAGCGATTAGCAAGAGTGATTCTGCGTCTTATCTCAGCGCTGGTGTTGTTGTCGCTGGTTATCAATGGGCCAAGGTAGACGAAGTCCTTAACTACCTCGAACTTATAACTGCCAATACTAACGTTCTGGCCAAGACGTCGGTGGTGAACGTCTTTTTGATGACAGCATATACATAGTTTTGCCCTCGTTTACTGCCAGACCAACTTTAGCCGCCTCGAACTCAATACTCGTAAACGTCCACTTTGACATCTCGCTGTGATCTACCTATTATGTCAATATTGTCGGCGTATGCAAGGAGTTGCGAGGATTTGAAATAGATTGTGCCTCTTGTATTGGCCAGTGATTTTTGCACAATCATATCCAATATGATGTTGAAGAAATCACCCGACAGCGCATCGCCCTGCCTAAATCATTTTTTGGCATCAAAACTATAGGTAAGGGGTTCACCGATTCGGATGAAGCAGCGAGCATTTTCCAAAATCATTCTGCATAGTCTGATGAGTTTAGCAGGTATGTCAGAGGTAGACATAGTGTTGTATAGCTCGTCTCTAATTACGCTGTCGCATGCGGCTTTGAGAGCACCGTGGCGCAGTGGGTAGTGTGTTGGCCTCTGACGCCGATGGCACGGGATCGAATCTCGAGACAGCCATGTCATCGAACGTCTTTTCACGGTGTTTCTCCTCAGTGGAGTTCTGACAAAACCCCCTGTAGTAAAATTGTCATGAAAAGCTTCTCGAAATTCGCCGTTCGGAACCGGCAATAAACTGTAGGTCCCTTTTACCTATGGGGAAATGAAATCACACACAACATGGGTGATTGAGAGAAGCTCGGCTCTGGTTCTTCATGGACTGTAACGCCAACATACATACATGCGGCTTTAAAGTCCACAAATAGGTGACGAGAGTCGACTTGAAATTCATTGGTTTTTTCCAGGATCTGCCGTAGTGTGAAGATTTAGTCGATGGTGGACTTCCCGGGCCTGAATTCGCACTGATAAGGACCTATCAGCTTATTTACAAAAGGCTTCAGGCGTTCACACAAAACGGCAGAGAGGATTTTGTAGGCGATATTAAGGAGACTTATTCCTCTATAGTTGGCGCAATCAGAAGGGTCTCCTTTCTTGTGGATCGGGCATACGAGGATGACACTCCACTTCTCGGGCATGCTTTCCTCTGACCATATCTTACAGATGAGCTGGTGCATGCTCCTAACCGGGTCATCCCCAGCTGCCTTGAAGAGCTCAGCAGACAGTCCGCCTGCGCCAGCAGCTTTATTGGACTTGAGCTTCGACATGGCAGTCTTAACTTCTTCGAGATCTGGGGACAGAATTCTCTGCGGATCATTCTGCCTGACAGCGGTATATTGACTAACATCGCCAGTCTGCAGTCTGCAGAAATGGTTTTTCCATATTCTCAGCATCGACTGCGATTCTTCTACTAGGTGTCTGTTCTCATCCCTGCAGGCTTCCGTTCTGGCTCTATAACCTTGGCATATTCGCTTTATCTGTTGATAAAACGTTCGAACGTCACGCCTGCAGTAACACCTCTCCAAATCCTCAATCGCGCGCTTTCGCGTGCTCTGTCTTCTTTCTTCTAAGAAGCTTATTCTCCTCCTTTCTTTTTAACACTTAGAGCTCACGAGCTGCTCTTGTACTTTTATGCAGTGAGGCCTCATATGCATCCTGCTTCGCTGTGTGAATCCTCCTGCACTCGTCATCGAACCAGGTGTTTCTTCTTGAAACCCAAAATTTTGGATGCAGAGCTTTTCAGGGCTTGTTTGCAAAGGCTCCACTGTTGTTCTATTGATAGCGTGGAAGTTAGAGGTATATTGGAGAGTTAAAGTGAGACGCGATCGGTAAAACCACGAGCGGTTTCTGGCGATAGTAGCTTTCCGACGTCATAACTTTGTAGTCTTTCTCTACTCCGTTGCGTTCGTTATATCCGTAAGCGCATCTTGGCTACTACAAGATAGTGGTCCGAGTCAATGTTAGCCCCTCGGAAAGTTCGAACATCTAGAATAGTGGAGGAGTGTCTGACGTCGATCGCGATGTGATCAATCAATCGATTGATCAAAAGACCGCCAGGTGCCCTTGTGTATATCGAGGTGCGGGAAGCGCGCACTGGCTAGAAGGAGATTTCGCCCCGTAGCAAGATCAATCAGCCTGTGTCCGTTATCGGATGTAGTGTCGTGTAGGCTAAGCTTGCCAATGACTCATTCAAAGATGCTTTCCTTACCCTTACTAATAACAGTGCCGCATGATGTTCGACTGCGGTGGCTCTTCTCGCTTTTTAGCAGGCCAGCATCCGTCGGATAGATGCTACCCCTACGAGGCCTTTGTTAGTCCTTTGCCATCCATATATATAACGATCGACAGCTATAATTTCGAGGTGGTTAAGGAGTTTGTCTACCTCAGGGCAAATGTTAACTCCACAATCGACACCACAGTGGAGATCCGGCATAGAATCGCCCTCGGCAACCGGTACTACTTCGTTTTGTCTAAATAACTTCGGTCAAAACTCCTCACTCGAAGAACTAAAGTCACTCTTTACAAAACACTTATACTGCCAGTCTTGATATACGGAGCAGAAAGCTGGACGATAAGCAGGACGACGGAGTTGATTTTGGGTTCTTTCGAAAGAAAAATTCTGCGCCGAATATTTGGTCCTGTCTGCGAAGAAGGTGAATGGAGAAGAAGGCAGAACCGCAAACTCTACGAGCTGTACAAAGATGTGGATGTAGTCCGGAAGGTGAAGATCCGTCGATTACACTGGCTCGGCCACATCGGGCGCATGGACACCAACGCTCCAGCTAAGAGGGTCTTTGACTCCGAGCCTCCTGGTTCGAGAAGAAGAGGAAGACCGAACCTCCGGTATAAAGACATAGTATTCGCGGATGCAAGACAATTTTGAAAGAATGCTTTTATTCAGGCAGATTGCCTGATCCTTATTATAACCAGTAAACTTAAGACTCGAGACTCGAGAGCACCGTGGCGCAGTGGGTAGTGTGTTGGCCTCTGACGCCAATGACACGGGATCGAATCCCGACACAGCGATGTCATCGAACGTGTTTTTCACGGTGTTTCTCCTCAGCGGGGTTCTGACAAAAACCCCCTGTAGTAAAATTGTCATGAAAATGTATGTATGTATGTGTATGTATGTTGGCGTTACAGTCCATGAAGAACCTGAGCCGAGCTTCCCTCAATCACCTATGTTGTGTGTGATTTCATTTTCACATAGGTGAAGGGGACCTACAGTTTATTGCCGGTTCCGAACGGCGAATTTCGAGAAGCTTTTATTATTTTTAAACTTTTGTTAGATTTATTTATTTGGGGGTAATAAAGTTAACTTTATGTTTTGAATTTGTCTAATTCCTATGGAATCCCTCATACGATGTTATGTATATACTTATGTATGTACATATTTCTTAAGCATAAGCACAATTTCGCTGATAACTATGCAGGATGCGTATATACAATTGTATGTATGTACTTGCTGATACCGATGCGAACGATTTCGAATGCTTCTAATACTCGATGCCGAGTATACACGGGTACTCGTTTTACTCGCCGGACGAGTATTCGTATTCGCAATCGCACTCGTGCAGTATCTATTATTCCATTGTTTATATGTACATATCGGGTACCTTGATTCATTTACTGCAAATGTATACGTTTGTAATCCTTTACATTTATATGATAGATAGATAGATAGGGGGGGGTGGGACAGAGTCGCCTGATCACTGCGGCCACGATTGGGCCTATTGTGATGTCCCCCACTTACAGTTCACTCAGAAAACCTGAGTTCGTAATAAAGCTTAGTATGCTTTTGAGTGAACTGGCAGCAATTTCATCTGCTTCAAGATAATGCTTGCCTAGGTGACGAAGACGTGTACTGACCAGGCAGTTACAGTGGCATAGTATGTGCTCTGCTGTTTCTTCGTCTTCATTACACATACGGCAAGTGTCATCTTGTATGATGCCCATTGTATTGAGGTGTTTATTAACTGGGCAGTGTCCAGTAAGGAAACCTGTGATTAAACGAATCTGACTCCTCGAAAGCATGAGAAGTTGTTTCGTTCTTTTGAGGGATGTAGTTGGGAGGAACAGCTTGGCTTGTCTGCTACCTTTCGTTTGTGACCAGTAGTGATCCGTCGTGTTCCTTAACCAATTTTTTATGCAGCATTTGGTGGTGCTAGTAGGTATGCCGCAGAAAGGCCGTGGCATCATAAATGGTGATGCAGAGCCTTTCCTTGCTAGTAGGTCCGCCTTTTCGTTGCCTGTATGGCCGCTGTGTCCAGGTATCCAAATGAGATGAACTCTGTTTGTACTGGCCAGCTGATGAAGTAGCTGTAGGCAGTCCCATACCAGCTTGGAGGTTATTTCAAAGCTCTTTAGGGCTTGAAGTGCAGCTTTGCTGTCAGAGAGAATATAAATGTTTTTGTTAAGTATGTTTCTGTTTATATTTTCTCTGAGGCAGAGTTCTATAGCAAATATCTCTGCTTGAAAAACGGAGTTATAACTGTCCATGCTGACGTAAATGCATGTGCCTGTATTTGCTCCGTATACTCCAGCCCCAACGCCTTCGTCCGTTTTGGAGCCATCTGTGTACCACACGTAGGATCCACGGTTGAAGGAGGGTCTATCCTGTTCCCAGTTTTGTCGGTTAGGGAATGTGACCTTGTAGTTTTGGCTGAAGTTATATCTGGGGAGACAGTTGTCTGTAAGAGATATCTTTAGGATTTCATGCCTGTTTGTTTCTGTAAGGATGTCAGGGTGAAAGAGCCTACGGTTAGAGTCATCCTCCATGATCATCCTGTGGGCGAAGACCATTGCTTCTTTCTTCAGTTGGAGATGAAGAGGTGGCAGGTCTGTGATGACTTCTAGTGCTGCTGTGGGGGTTGTTCTCATGGCCCCAGTGATACAGATGCAAGCTAGTCTTTGCAATTTGTTGAGCTTGGCTTGCACTGATACTTGTTTTGTTTTGTGCCACCAGACGGGCGCAGCATATGTAAGGATTGGTCTGGTGATTGCTGTATATAGCCAGCGGGACATTTTGGGGTTTGTGCCCCAGTATTTGCCAGTGAGACTTTTGCTGGTCCATAAGGAGATCCTGGCTTTCTCAATGGTTTTTGTAATGTGAGAGTTCCAAGTGAGCTTTTCGTCTAGAGTTATCCCTAGATATTTGACTTCTTTTGAGAACTCTATCTCTTCACCAAAGAGGGTAGGCTTAGTAAGTTTGTGCCTGTTCCTTCTTTTGGTGAAGGCGACTATGGTGCTTTTTCTAGGATTTACATTTAGTGCAACCTTTATGCACCAGTTAGCAACAAGGTTTAGTGCCCGTTGGAGGAGTTCCGAGACTGTGTCTTCGAATTTGCCTCTGATCAGGATCACTATGTCGTCAGCGTAGCCTTGGACATAGAAGCCATTGTTGCTGAGTATGCTTATCAGTTCGTTGACCACGATGGACCACAGGAGTGGTGAGAGAACCCCGCCTTGAGGGCATCCTTTCGCGGCGTTAACGCTGATTTTGTCATTGCCTAGCGAGGTGTTTATTTTCCTGTTGCTAAGCATATGTTGGATCCAATTGCATGTGGTGTTGTCCACCCCTGTGCTGAGGATGCAACGTTTTATTTGGGTGTATTCGGTGTTATCGAAGGCACCCTCAATATCGAGAAAGCAACCTATCGCAATTTCTTTGTCGCTCAGGGATTTATTAATCCGGGCCGTTAGTTCCTGAAGAGCATGCGTGGTCGATTTCCCAGGCTGGTAGGCATATTGGTTTTTGTGAAGTGGTGATCTTCTCAGTGCACCGTCCCTGATATGCCTGTCCAAGATTTTTTCCATTGTTTTTAGGAAGAAAGAGGTAAGGCTTATCGGTCTGTAGGACTTAGGCAGGTCTGTGGGTCTACGGCCTACTTTGGGAATGAATTTTACCTTTACCTCTGTCCAGCTTGTTGGTATGTGTCCCCATGCATAGCTGGTTCTAAAGATGTTAATGAGCATGGGGCTAATTTGCGCACTCCCCTTCTGAAGAAGTGCTGGGAAGATGCCATCCTCCCCCGGGGATTTGTATGGGTCAAAAGAATTGATGGCCCATTTTATGCTTCCCTCGTGAAATATCGTTCGTGCTCTCTTCCAATCCTCCCTGTTTGGTCTAGCTGCCCTGATCTGCGGAGGTATGTTAGAGAGATCAGAGGGAATGATGTTAGAGTCCGGGAAGTGCGTACTGGTCAGAATTTTGAGTACTTCCGTACCATTTTCCGCGTAGGTGCCATCTGCTCTCCTCAACAAACCAATTTGGTTAGTGTGCTCTTTAGCGAGAACTCTGTGGATGCGAGCGCTGCTCTGAATGTCTGAAAGACTGCTGCAGAACTTTTTCCATGAGTCTCTTTTGGTTCTTCTAATCTCTTGGTTGTATTTGGTGAGTGAGGCACGATACTGCGTCCAGTCACCAGTCCGTTTAGCCCTGTTGAACAGTTTTCTGGTCAGTGCTCTTAGCTTGGCCAGATTGTTGTTCCACCACGGAGTGGTACGGTTGCCTGGCTTAACTTTCTCCGGGCAAGCGTTGTGAAAAGCAGATAAGATGGTAGCATTGAGACTGTCGCAGCAGAGTTCGAGGCTGTCTATGTCTCTGATGCTGTTTGGACAGTTTCCGATCGTTTGTGCGATTTCTAGGCTATAAGTGTCCCAGTCTGTCGCTCTCGGTTGTCTATATGTTCTAGTAATTCTATCTCCCGCTTTTATGTCAAAACAGATCTGTCGATGGTCTGACATCGATGTTTCTGTTGAGACATGCCAGTTTTGAATCGAATTACCTATGAACGGGGTAGTTAGGGTGAGGTCTAATACCTCTTCTCTAATTCTATTCATAAAGGTGGGATTATTTCCACGGTTTATGATATTGAGGTTGTTCCTAAATATGAATTCAAATAGGTACTCACCTCTTTTGTTGATGTCCGAGCTTCCCCATGCTGTGTGGTGTGCGTTTGCGTCACAGCATATGATGGTGTGTGAGCCTCTTCTTCCAAAGTGGTCGAGAAGATCCTGCAGTGGTGTGAAGCCCAGGTCCGTGGAGTCGCCCGCAAGGTAGGCTGAGCAGATTACAGCTTCTGACCTACCTTCCGCAGTGGATAGCTGGATGATGGCAGCTGCCATGTCCTTATTCGTGAATTCTGGAATGGGAATGGCTTTAATATTGTTATTGAACATTAAGCAGGCTCTAGGTCGTCCTTCATTTGTGGAGTCGTAGAGCAGCTCACCTGATAGTCCTTTGATCTGGTCTTTAATGGTGTACGGTTCCTGGATAAAGGCTATATCGAGGTGCTCCTTGTTAAATCTATGGCTCAGTACCGCGGACGCGGCCTTTGCATGCTGTAGATTTACTTGGATGCACCTTAATCCCGACATGATGGATTCAGTGAGGTACTGGCAGGGCTGCCAGTGTTAGTAATTGTCCCAACCATAGGACTGACCCCTGAAGTCTTGGCTGCCCGAGTAGTTTCTTCAGGTAGCCCTGACGTTTGGGGTACTTTCGTTGTTTCTATGGTTGGTGCACCAACGCCAGATGCAATGGTTGTTGCTCTCTGGTTTGGCTTATGCGCGCCGAGTTCCTCACTCGCTTTCTTAGGCATGGCCGGTATACCTTGGGCATCGCACTTCGGATGGGCTAGTGCCCTGTCCTTAGTTTTGTTGTCCGCAGTTACCTTTGCCTGCTTGGGAACTCCCTTGATCCTAATAAGGATCTGGGAGAAGTTGAGGAATAGTTTAAACCTTTGCTTCACAATGGCGTCTTTAGAAGCCTCATCGATGGCAAAGGTTACTTGATCCCCACCGCTTTTTTCCTTAGCAATCCTGAGGACTCTCCATCCTTTTGTGCTAATGTTCGCATTCTGCCTCATTATGCGCATAAGGAAGGTGTCCTTGGTAAGGTCATCGGCTTCGGGGACGAATGTTACGCAGGTGTATAACTTGGGTATGTCATTGCCCTGAGTTGCACACAAATCTGCGTTCTTCCATGGCTTGATCTTCTCTATCGACGCCATGAGCCAATTTTTTGTTTCTATGTCGTGACAGGTGATGGAAAGCCATCCATTTCTGGCTGAGGTGGCCTCGAATCGGAGTGCAGGACAATCTTTGTCTGCCTTGTCCATTTCCACTAACAGGCTCTTCCTCACTAACTTCATCTGTTCGTCCGTTAGGGTTTCTTGCGGGTGTTGCGAGTGCATGATGGCGACTTTGCACCGAGCAATGGCATCCCGGTAGGATGGCTCGGGTGCATCCGTGCGCTCTCGTGCACCTCCACTATTTCCCTTAGTGGGTTTTATTTTATTTTCGCACCCAGGACGATCATTTTTATTACCAGCACATGAGCTACTAGGTGCTTCTGTGTGTGGTCGACTCTTCTTGCGGATATTCTCCACAATGGAGTTGTCGTTAGATCGGCTGCGTTTGGGATTTGATGCATCGGTATTTTTTTGAGCTTCCCTTTCCGCTAGCACGAGAGCATATCTTGCTCTTTCTTTTTGTTTCGCCTCTTCGGGCTCCATCCCGTCCCGGATTAGAGCGGCGATTCGTCGCCTTTGTGCCCCGGTGAAATGCTCTTGTTTCTGCCGAGGTTTTCTGGCGTCGTTAACCACTACAACCTCGGCGCTTGGACCTTTAGGTACCTGAGCGTTTTGGTTGTCCATCTTGATGGACGGGAATGTGGTTGCAGAGTTTGGAGATGGTTCTGTGACTTCTGCCTCCATTTCATGTACTGGTGAGCGGAGGAGAGATTCTTCCTCCGACTCTGTTGGTGTTTTGTTTTTGTTTTTTTTGTGTTTGTTGTTCATATGTTGATCCCACGAGTATGGCGAGAATTGATGGTCAACCATCTACAGAGCTCCCATGTAGATGTAAGGCTAGTTACTATGTGAGGGCGCCCGGTATCACATAGGGACCGTACGTTTTCGATGCACATTTTTGTATTCCCTGCATCATTCAGTCCTCGGCACGTATTCCAACCACCTTGACTTGGGAATGTAAGTGCTCTTGGTCCGCGGGGGTGCAGTGACCCCTACCACATTACGTGGCCTTCCCCTATCCGCCACCTGGGGACGCGCCGGGTTGCCTGAGAAGCTCGAGTTTACCCGGTACATTTATATGGGATTACAATGTTATTTATTCAGCTGGTGTATCGAGAAAACTGGACCGAAATTGCAAAATAGTTTAGTTTTTTCATTATTTATACACTAAACATTAATTGTATTCCATATTTGAAGCTTATATGTCTGCTAGAAGTGCCATAAGCTTTTGGTGATCGGTCAGTCAGTCAGTGAGTGACAAAATGAAGAAACGTAACTAATTATAATTCTTAAACTACTGGTTCAAATTGAATCAAATTTTAAACATACCGTGTCTATGCAATGTTTTCTTCTTCTTCTTCTTCTCGGCGGGCGTTACAGTACGGGGTGAACCTCGGCCTCAACCAACATGCCCCTCCATCTAGCACGATCTTCTGTTGGCGTTTTCTATCGCCGCACACCCAGTTGGCTGAGGTCCCCTACCACCTGTGTGCGCCATCTTAAGTGCGGCCGTCCTCTGCTTCTTCGTCCCTCGGGGTTGGATTCAAAAACTCTCCGGGCTGGAGCTGTGGTGTCCATTCGCTCTACATGGCCCAGTCATCTTAGGCGTTGAATCCGTAGACGCCTGACTAGGCTCATGTCGCTGCACAGCCCGTAAAGTTCGTGGTTGAATATTTTCCTCCATCCCCCGTCTGCGTTTATAGGCCCGAAAATTACGCGCAAAATCTTTCTCTCGAACCGACCAAGGGCCTCCTCATCCGCTTTTGTTAGTGTTCATGCTTCTGCACCGTACAACAGGACCGGGATGATAAGGGTCTTATATAGAATCAACTTTGTCGTTCGGGAGATGGCTCTATTACTCAATTGCCTCCTGGGCCCAAAGAAACAGCGATTAGCAAGAGTGATTCTGCGTCTTATCTCAGCGCTGGTGTTGTTGTCGCTGGTTATCAATGGGCCAAGGTAGACGAAGTCCTTAACTACCTCGAACTTATAACTGCCAATACTAACGTTCTGGCCAAGACGTCGGTGGTGAACGTCTTTTTGATGACAGCATATACATAGTTTTGCCCTCGTTTACTGCCAGACCAACTTTAGCCGCCTCGAACTCAATACTCGTAAACGTCCACTTTGACATCTCGCTGTGATCTACCTATTATGTCAATATTGTCGGCGTATGCAAGGAGTTGCGAGGATTTGAAATAGATTGTGCCTCTTGTATTGGCCAGTGATTTTTGCACAATCATATCCAATATGATGTTGAAGAAATCACCCGACAGCGCATCGCCCTGCCTAAATCATTTTTTGGCATCAAAACTATAGGTAAGGGGTTCACCGATTCGGATGAAGCAGCGAGCATTTTCCAAAATCATTCTGCATAGTCTGATGAGTTTAGCAGGTATGTCAGAGGTAGACATAGTGTTGTATAGCTCGTCTCTAATTACGCTGTCGCATGCGGCTTTGAGAGCACCGTGGCGCAGTGGGTAGTGTGTTGGCCTCTGACGCCGATGGCACGGGATCGAATCTCGAGACAGCCATGTCATCGAACGTCTTTTCACGGTGTTTCTCCTCAGTGGAGTTCTGACAAAACCCCCTGTAGTAAAATTGTCATGAAAAGCTTCTCGAAATTCGCCGTTCGGAACCGGCAATAAACTGTAGGTCCCTTTTACCTATGGGGAAATGAAATCACACACAACATGGGTGATTGAGAGAAGCTCGGCTCTGGTTCTTCATGGACTGTAACGCCAACATACATACATGCGGCTTTAAAGTCCACAAATAGGTGACGAGAGTCGACTTGAAATTCATTGGTTTTTTCCAGGATCTGCCGTAGTGTGAAGATTTAGTCGATGGTGGACTTCCCGGGCCTGAATTCGCACTGATAAGGACCTATCAGCTTATTTACAAAAGGCTTCAGGCGTTCACACAAAACGGCAGAGAGGATTTTGTAGGCGATATTAAGGAGACTTATTCCTCTATAGTTGGCGCAATCAGAAGGGTCTCCTTTCTTGTGGATCGGGCATACGAGGATGACACTCCACTTCTCGGGCATGCTTTCCTCTGACCATATCTTACAGATGAGCTGGTGCATGCTCCTAACCGGGTCATCCCCAGCTGCCTTGAAGAGCTCAGCAGACAGTCCGCCTGCGCCAGCAGCTTTATTGGACTTGAGCTTCGACATGGCAGTCTTAACTTCTTCGAGATCTGGGGACAGAATTCTCTGCGGATCATTCTGCCTGACAGCGGTATATTGACTAACATCGCCAGTCTGCAGTCTGCAGAAATGGTTTTTCCATATTCTCAGCATCGACTGCGATTCTTCTACTAGGTGTCTGTTCTCATCCCTGCAGGCTTCCGTTCTGGCTCTATAACCTTGGCATATTCGCTTTATCTGTTGATAAAACGTTCGAACGTCACGCCTGCAGTAACACCTCTCCAAATCCTCAATCGCGCGCTTTCGCGTGCTCTGTCTTCTTTCTTCTAAGAAGCTTATTCTCCTCCTTTCTTTTTAACACTTAGAGCTCACGAGCTGCTCTTGTACTTTTATGCAGTGAGGCCTCATATGCATCCTGCTTCGCTGTGTGAATCCTCCTGCACTCGTCATCGAACCAGGTGTTTCTTCTTGAAACCCAAAATTTTGGATGCAGAGCTTTTCAGGGCTTGTTTGCAAAGGCTCCACTGTTGTTCTATTGATAGCGTGGAAGTTAGAGGTATATTGGAGAGTTAAAGTGAGACGCGATCGGTAAAACCACGAGCGGTTTCTGGCGATAGTAGCTTTCCGACGTCATAACTTTGTAGTCTTTCTCTACTCCGTTGCGTTCGTTATATCCGTAAGCGCATCTTGGCTACTACAAGATAGTGGTCCGAGTCAATGTTAGCCCCTCGGAAAGTTCGAACATCTAGAATAGTGGAGGAGTGTCTGACGTCGATCGCGATGTGATCAATCAATCGATTGATCAAAAGACCGCCAGGTGCCCTTGTGTATATCGAGGTGCGGGAAGCGCGCACTGGCTAGAAGGAGATTTCGCCCCGTAGCAAGATCAATCAGCCTGTGTCCGTTATCGGATGTAGTGTCGTGTAGGCTAAGCTTGCCAATGACTCATTCAAAGATGCTTTCCTTACCCTTACTAATAACAGTGCCGCATGATGTTCGACTGCGGTGGCTCTTCTCGCTTTTTAGCAGGCCAGCATCCGTCGGATAGATGCTACCCCTACGAGGCCTTTGTTAGTCCTTTGCCATCCATATATATAACGATCGACAGCTATAATTTCGAGGTGGTTAAGGAGTTTGTCTACCTCAGGGCAAATGTAAACTCCACAATCGACACCACAGTGGAGATCCGGCATAGAATCGCCCTCGGCAACCGGTACTACTTCGTTTTGTCTAAATAACTTCGGTCAAAACTCCTCACTCGAAGAACTAAAGTCACTCTTTACAAAACACTTATACTGCCAGTCTTGATATACGGAGCAGAAAGCTGGACGATAAGCAGGACGACGGAGTTGATTTTGGGTTCTTTCGAAAGAAAAATTCTGCGCCGAATATTTGGTCCTGTCTGCGAAGAAGGTGAATGGAGAAGAAGGCAGAACCGCAAACTCTACAAGCTGTACAAAGATGTGGATGTAGTCCGGAAGGTGAAGATCCGTCGATTACACTGGCTCGGCCACATCGGGCGCATGGACACCAACGCTCCAGCTAAGAGGGTCTTTGACTCCGAGCCTCCTGGTTCGAGAAGAAGAGGAAGACCGAACCTCCGGTATAAAGACATAGTATTCGCGGATGCAAGACAATTTTGAAAGAATGCTTTTATTCAGGCAGATTGCCTGATCCTTATTATAACCAGTAAACTTAAGACTCGAGACTCGAGAGCACCGTGGCGCAGTGGGTAGTGTGTTGGCCTCTGACGCCAATGACACGGGATCGAATCCCGACACAGCGATGTCATCGAACGGTTTTTCACGGTGTTTCTCCTCAGCGGGGTTCTGACAAAAACCCCCTGTAGTAAAATTGTCATGAAAATGTATGTATGTATGTGTATGTATGTTGGCGTTACAGTCCATGAAGAACCTGAGCCGAGCTTCTCTCAATCACCCATGTTGTGTGTGATTTCATTTTCACATAGGTGAAGGGGACCTACAGTTTATTGCCGGTTCCGAACGGCGAATTTCGAGAAGCTTTTATTATTTTTAAACTTTTGTTAGATTTATTTATTTGGGGGTAATAAAGTTAACTTTATGTTTTGAATTTGTCTAATTCCTATGGAATCCCTCATACGATGTTATGTATATACTTATGTATGTACATATTTCTTCAGCATAAGCACAATTTCGCTGATAACTATGCAGGATGCGTATATACAATTGTATGTATGTACTTGCTGATACCGATGGGAACGATTTCGAATGCTTCTAATACTCGATGCCGAGTATACACGGGTACTCGTTTTACTCGCCGGACGAGTATTCGTATTCGCAATCGCACTCGTGCAGTATCTATTATTCCATTGTTTATATGTACATATCGGGTACCTTGATTCATTTACTGCAAATGTATACGTTTGTAATCCTTTACATTTATATGGGACTAGCTTTTACCCGCGACTTCGTCCGCGTTTGCATACTTAGAGGTCAAATTTCCATGGTATAATTATAATTTTAATTATGTGTAATAAAAAACACAACATCAATACTATTTACTTCCTTTTTCTTTTTTGCTCAACTGAAACCGTTCAAATTAACTCCCGATCTTATTGTACTGTCTTTCAAATCGTATCTGATTGAAGTAAAAATTTTCTTGCGTCTCGAAAGATCATGAATAAAAAATACTCTGGCATATATACATAGCTTCCTTACCCGCGGCTTGGCTCGCGGGGCATTGGCTAGGGTCCAAGACATTGGTCACGGTATCGGGCATTGGTTAGGGTCTAATTCCAGTAGGGTCGTATTTTGATCTATTCAATGTATTTCCTTATAAACTATATTTTTTGTTTCTTTATTGGGTGGCACCAACATCACCAAGTTCTTACGCAAACTTACACGCGAGCAAGCTACGTAAAACTGTCCGTGGAAAAAACAACCTTCCCTTAAATATATGCCAGCGTATTTCAAAGTTTGGCCCTGCGATTTATTAATCGTCATGGCGAAGCATATTTTCAGGGGGAACTGTAGTCTTTTGAAGTCGAATGGAAGATCATTGGGTATTAAAGGATTACGTGGAATTAACACTGTATCTCCTCGAGCACATCCGGTCAGAATAATAGCTTCGATTAAATTTTTATGCATTGCTTTGACTTGTAACCTAGTACCATTACACAGTTTCGGTGGCTGTAGGTTTCGAAGTAGCATTACCGGTGTGCCCTTCCGCAAAATAAGCCTGTGGTATGGAATTCCCGGTGGTTTAAGCGAATTCAAAAATTCTACCGGATAACTTACAGCTTCATCTGCGTTACACACAGTATCTATCGACCTGTAGACCATTTCTTCCGCGTCAAAGAACTTCAGTAACATGTCATTAATAAGCGCGGCTTGATCGTTTTTTACCATTCGATACTTTTCTCCTGTATTTGAGCAATTCCTGGATAAATGCGATCTATCAGTTCTTGAGAAGTAGTTACGAATGTACACAACTCATCCGGGACAACAATCATGTTATCTGTTGATGGATAATCACCATTCTCTATTTTCATTAAAATATCTGAAAATTTAGCAGCTGATATATCGTCTTTCAGATATACTCTCATATTTTTGGTAAGCTTGAGGATTTCTACTGACGGCCATAAAACTGATTTTTTCAGACAGGCTTTAATTTCATCAGCTCGGGTTCTTTTAGGTACCACAGGTAATGTTTGACGAAAATCTCCTGCCAATAGTACTGTCACACCACCCATCAGGTTCTTATTACTACGAATATCCTGTAGAGACCTATTGATAGCCTCAACGCTTCTCTTGTGTGCCATTGTAATTTCATCCCAAACAATTATTTAAGTATTTTTTAATACCTCGGCCAGATTGCTTTGTTTTGATATACTGCATATAGGCGTCTCTACACGTGTAAGGTCAAGTGGCAACTTAAAAGCGGCAGAAGCGTGGCAGCGATTCCGGAAGACGCGACAGCTAAGGCGATGCTACGACCACTCCTTACTTTTGCTAAGATCAAGTTTATAAGGTAGGTTTTTCCAGTGCCAGCCGGAGCGTCTAAACACTAACCCAATTAAACAATGGTCTCTCCCAAAGTATACGAAGATCCGCATAAAGAGGAGACGCTGAGAATAGTCGCAGTGAATACGATTTTTCATATGAACATTTACATACATCTCATTTTACCCCCTTAGTCGGATATTATACGATTCAATTCTCTCTCCCGAAACAGGAACATTTGGATAGAGAAGTGAGAAGCGTCCGGGGTAGGTTGCATTGTAGAGTTGGGTAGTTCCGGACATGTATAGTTCACGGAACTATGTCCTCTCTCGGACACATGTCTTCTCGTTCCGCAAATTGAACGAAAATAGTTCCATAGTTCCATTCAACCCTTATTCATCACATATGTACAAGACGAAAAAAAAAAACATAAATGCAACGAACATGCTTCTCATACGGTATGAGTTATACCCCGTAGATTTCACGAAACCCAAAAGTATGGAGATGTGGCGATAAAGCTCGAACAGTTGGTGTACACTGTACATCACACTGGAACTGAAATGAAGAAAAGAAATGAAAGAATATAATGCCCGCACCGCATTTCGTGAACGAATGTCATACATGTATGTATGCATTCAGGTCCGGACATGGACATGGTTTGCTAGTTCAATATCGGTGCGAGTACGCATACAGGTTCGGACATGGACATGGTTTGCTAGTTCCATATCGGTGCGATAATACATTTAGTTCCGGACATGGACATGTTTTTGATAGTTCCGATAGGTCCGAGTATAAGTTACCGACATCGCCCCACATATTTTTTTCCCAAATCCATTCCCATAAATCCAAAGTCCACAGATCAAATTGCACCTCCAAACATATTCCCATACGACAATTGCTCCCACGGTTGTTCACCTTACTTTCCGGTCACTCTGCTGATCACACACATTTTCCCCAGGTCGTCGCTGCAACGTGCAGTAATTTGAATCCCTTTATTTTCCTTTCCCATTTTCCGTCCACTGTCGCATAGCCTTAAGCCATAGGAATAAGTTAGTAGTTGCTTGGATATCGACCAATAAAGACATTTATTTATGAATTAATAAATTCTTTTTTAAAAATCCAAAACCCCTGCGATTTCAATAACTGGCGCCCGAGCAGGGACCGTCGCGAGTGCGAAAAGTACAAAGTTTAATAATAGTGCAAAATTCGCAAGTATTAATTGTTGAAATAAAACGTGAAAAGTAAAAGCGTTATCGATTATAAATCCGCGACGGTTCCTAAACCAAAAATAAAAGTGTTATTAGTGCAAGGTGTCTTCAAGATCAATCCACCCCAAGGAAAGAGGCCCCTTAGTAGCAGCCGCAAACAGGAGTCAGCGACGATCTGGCAGCCACTTGGAGGAAAATGCAGCTACTCATATTAATGTAAGAAATATCATCTTTTTTTTCTCAAACAACGAAATTATCATTAGAAAAACTAAGAAACTAAAATATATAAGTAAAAAAGAAGGAAATAATTTGAGCTAAAGAAAGAGTGTAACTGGTCCTATTAATTAGCGATTTCGTAAAAACACGAGTGAAATAAAATTAAAGCTATAGGAAAACAAAGAAGGAATAATTAGAATTAAAGAAAAATCGTAATTGGTCTTATCTATTAGTGATCTCATAAAATCTAAAGTAAAATAAGACAACAATAAGGAAAGAAAAGAAAACAAATAAGAAAATAATTAGAGTTAAGAGAAAAACTGTAATTGGTTCCATTAATTAGCGAATTTACTTATATTTATATTAAAAGGATAAACATTTAGTTACGTAAATTTTTATTTGATAAAACATAATGGCTCGAAATGAGAATCTAATTCGTCCTGCACGACTTCCCCACAACGCAGATAACCCAACTCCTGTAATTGCCCCAGCTGAACCAGCTAACACTTCCCTTCAAAATCAAATCCGACAAATTGTTTCAGAGGTCCTAAAGCAGGAATGCCCTCGTATTATTAGCACGCTCCTCAGTCCTACAACGGACACAAATCTCGATTCCGACCAAGAAATCAATGAGAATCAAAGAGCAGATTTATCCTCTATGGACAAGATACCTGACGTAGTGCGTAGCCTACGAGAATTTTCAGGACAAGCGGGAGAGTTCGGCTCTTGGAAGAAGAGCATTGACCGCATCTTGAACATCTACGAGTCTGAGAAAGGCACAGCTAAATATTACGGAATACTTAACGTCATCCGTAACAAGATTGTGGGCCAGGCAGATATTGTCCTAGAGTCGTACAATACTCCCCTAAACTGGGAGTGTATTTCACGTTGTCTCACACTCCATTACGCTGACAAGCGCGATCTTGGTACTCTCGAGTACCAGATGACACGCCTTATTCAAGGCAACAGTACGATTCAAGAATTTTATCATTCCGTTTATCATCATCTCTCGTTAATACTTAACAAAATTACCTGCCTGAAGATGGGCGCGGAAGCAATGAATGCTATGGTTAAAACTTACAGAGACAAGGCTCTCGATACTTTCGTGAGAGGTCTCAAAGGCGACCTTCCAAGACTCCTTGGTATAAAGGAACCGAGAGACCTCCCAGAAGCTTTGCATTTGTGCTTAAAGCTAGAAAATTTAAATTATAGAATCCAATACGCAAATCAATCGAATGGCCCTATACGCAGAGTGGAAACACACCATCAATCCTCCTCAGTGCCAAGGCAACCAAATTACCAACTTCCTCATATTCCAAAGATTCCGTTCTATCCAGAACTATTACAACCTCCGCAAAGACCACCTAAACCGAATTTCCAACAACCATTTATTCGAAATCCTCAACCATTTTTCCGGAATCAATCACATTTTAACCCACATCAAGCCAATCAACCTCCGCATGTTCCACAACGTAATTATCCTAACCAGTTCTACCCAAGGACGTTCGAACGACCCACACCTATGGATGTAGATCCCTCTGTCCGTACGAATCAGGTCAATTACCAAAATCGGCCTCCCCAGAAGAATTGGCCACCTGCACCTAAAAGACCTACAACGGGCTCACAACTGCATGTACCCCCTCAAAAACTCCAGAGAACATATCACACAACCACAATGCCTG
This sequence comes from Eumerus sabulonum, assembly GCA_951905685.1. Taxonomy (NCBI): domain Eukaryota; kingdom Metazoa; phylum Arthropoda; class Insecta; order Diptera; family Syrphidae; genus Eumerus; species Eumerus sabulonum. The sequence continues at coordinate 66,250,794 of OX645060.1, forward strand.
ATGCTATCCCCGAAATAGTACAATACGACGAAACAATCCAAAACGAAGATAACCACAACGATCAGACTTTGGCTGATTATCTGGGAACATATAATGACGAGTTCGACATGCATTATGGTTATCAAGAACCAGAAGCTAACTCCGAAGAAGTTGTCAGCACTTCCGAAACAACGCAAGACGTTCATTTTTTAGGATGAACTGCTCTTCGCTCCCGTATTTTGAATATAGGACGAAGAGCGGTAGTATATTGAAGTTCTTAATAGATACCGGGTCAAATAAGAACTACATCCAACCGAATTGTGTGAAAGTTAAAACTCAGAACGAAAATCCGTTTTTTGCTAACTCAGTGGGCGGGAACGTACAGATTACGCACCATGCCATGCTATATCTATTCGGTCCAAATAACGTACCCTTGAAATTTTTCATTCTCCCTACCCTAAAATCCTTCCATGGCATTATCGGGAACGATAGCCTAAAAGAACTCAATGCCGTAATCTTTGCAGCGGGAAGTTACCTTATCTTAAATAACAACATTCGCATTCCAATAAAACAACATGTTACTCAGTCAGTTAATAACATAAACATACGAACTTCACATTTAAATCCAAATCAAATAGATCAACTAGAAAATATCTTCAGAAGTTTTCCCAAACTATTCGCTGAACCCGATGAGAAGCTGACGTATTCCACGGTAGTTAAAGGTGAGATCAGGACGACCAATAATGATCCTGTCTACTCTAAAACTTATCCGTACCCGATGGCACTCAAACCAGTCGTTGAAAAGGAAATTGCGAAACTACTCGCAGATGGTATCATCAGACCTTCACGGTCCCCTTACAACGCCCCGGTATGGGTTGTCCCGAAGAAGCTAGATGCATCAGGGAAAAAAAAGTACAGATTGGTGATAGACTATCGCAAACTGAACTCTATCACCGTTCCCGACAGGTATCCAATACCTGAAATAAATGATGTTTTGGCTAATTTGGGAAACAATAAATTATTTTCGGTTATCGACTTACGAAGTGGTTTCCATCAGATTCCTTTGAAGGAATCTGACATTGAGAAAACCGCATTCTCAGTTAATAACGGGAAATATGAGTTTACCCGTTTACCTTTCGGATTGAAGAACGCGCCATCGATCTTCCAACGCGCTCTGGATGACATCCTCAGAGAGCATATCGGACTAAGGTGTTATATATATATAGATGACATTATAATTTTTGGTCGAACCGAGGAAGAACATCTCCAAAACCTCGCAGCTGTCTTTCAGACTCTCGAAAGAGCCAACATGAAAGTACAGATTGATAAATGCGAGTTTCTCCAACGTTCAGTGGAATTTCTTGGTTTCGTTGTAAGTGATAATGGGATCAAAACAAATCCCTCGAAAGTGAAAGCTATTGTCGACTTCCCACCTCCAACTAACCTCAAGGAATTAAGGTCATTCTTGGGCATGTCAGGATATTACAGACGTTTTATTCCTGGTTATGCTAAGATCGCGCATCCTCTTAATTCGCTTCTAAGAGGAAAAGAAGGAAACGGCCGCGTGTCTAAGAATATATCGAGAAATGTTCCAATTCATCTAAACGACGACGCACTTCGGGCTTTTCAAGCTCTAAAAAACGCATTATGTTCTCAAGAAGTGGTACTGAGCTACCCAGACTTGAGTAAAGATTTCGATCTCACGACCGACGCATCGAACTACGCAATCGGTGCGGTACTGATGCAAGATGGAAAACCAATAACATATCTGTCTCGAACGCTAAGTACTACGGAAGCAGCATATGCCACTAATGAAAAGGAAATGCTTGCTATCATCTGGTCTCTTAATAGCCTGAGGAATTTCCTTTACGGTTCTAGAAAGGTCAATATCTTCACGGATCATCAGCCGTTAACCTATGCTCTCAGCAATCGAAATCATAATGCGAAAATGAAAAGGTGGAAGTCCATCCTGGAGGAATATAACCATGAGATTATATACAAGCCCGGTAAGACGAATATTGTCGCCGATGCTTTATCCAGACCACCATCACTGACCCTAGTAAACTCCATGACAGCTTCTCAACATAGTGATGAAAGCTCGTCCCACAATCTGATACCCATCGTAGAAACCCCTCTTAATGCCTTCAAAACACAGCTTATTCTCAATATTGGAGATTCCAGCAAATATGAACTCCAGAAACCCTTTCCAAGATACTGGAGGCACATTATCACTGAACCTCTGTACACGAATGAAAACTTAATAGGTATTTTTAAGAGATTCTTGAATCCCAATGTATTAAATGCTATCAAAACTGAAGAACCGGTAATGGGCCTTGTTCAAGAAGTCTACCGTCATTATTTCAACAACTATAAAATTAGGTTTACTAGAATACAGGTAGAAGACGTCTGTGACGAAACCGAACAGGAAAACATAATCGTTGAATGTCATAAGAGAGCTCACCGAAGCGCTCAAGAAAATAAACTCCAAATCTTAGAAACATACTACTTCCCTAGAATGAATTCGAAAATAAAACAGATTACAAAGCAATGCAGTACGTGCAAAACTAATAAATATGACCGCCGTCCTAATAACCCACTTTTATTTCCAACGCCTATTCCCCAATTCCCAGGAGAAATTCTGCATGTGGACATATATTCCACAGAAGGACATCTCGTTCTAACTGCCATAGACAAATTCACTAAGTTGGCCCAAGCGAGAATCATTCAGTCAAGAGCCATTGAAGATATAAGGAAACCATTGAGAGATCTCCTATTCTTCTACGGCGTACCTAAGATCGTTGTAGTCGACAATGAAAAGTCGTTGAACTCTGCCTCCATCACTTTCATGATGGAAGACCAATTGAATATCAAGGTATTCACAACACCTTCTTATAAAAGCGAGGTCAACGGGCAGGTCGAAAGGTTCCATTCGACCTTATCGGAAATTATGCGATGCTTAAAGGCCGATGGAACACAGCGTTCATTTGAAGAACTGCTCGAACGATCTGTGTACGAGTACAATGCTACAATTCATTCGACCACGGGTAAAAGACCTTTGGATCTTTTCTATGGTAGAATAATTACCGCCAGTCCAGAAGATTTTGAAAAATCTAGGCTAGACACAATAGAACAACTCAAAAGGAAACAGCATGCCGATCTAGAATGTCATAATAAACACAGAGAGCAAATCAAGACCTACGAACCAGGACAAAAGATTTTCGTCAAGAAGAACAGACGGCACGGGTCCAAACTAACTCCACGCTATCAAGAAGAAACTGTCCAGGAAAACCGGACAACAACTGTTCTGACTAACTCCGGAAGAGTCATTCATAAAAGCAACATAAGAAATTGAAATACTTTCTTCCATTTTCTTATTACAGGTCAGTTTTATCCATCCTCCAGGCCGACATCCAAATTATCGACTACTCGAATTCCCACATAATAGCTCTTAATGTCGGAAAAGCTATGATACAGAATGGCAACCTGAAACTTATCCACATTATTGATATCCAACCATACCAACGATTCCTCACCGAAACAACATCCCTTATAAATCAGCACATCCCTAACACTAACCAATTTTATCCCTTATTAGAGCATGAACTTTCTCAGATACAAACCCTTTTAGATAATATTAAAATTCATAGGCCAAAGAGATCCTTGAATTTCATCGGTTCAGCTTGGAAATGGATCGCGGGAAACCCCGACCATGATGATCTGATCACGATGGAAGACAAAATCAATGGTGTCATAGATAACAATAATAGCCAATTCCTTATAAATAAAGCCTTACAAGACAGAATCAACAAACTAACTAATGTAACCAATGACATCTTAAATGTCATAAAGAAAGACACTTCTTATCTTAACGAAATAGCTCTAAGCTGGCAAATAAAGGCAAGATTGCTTAAAGAGGAACTTACAAACATAATATATTCAATAGAACTAGGAAAAATAAATATTGTCAATTCAAACATCCTCTCTAAAATCGAAATGAATAATATAATGAATAAATTAGATACAACTAATATTCCTTTTAACAATATCGAAGAAGCTTTGGCATTGTCCGACGTTAAAATTTTATCGAATTCCATCAAACTTTTGTATATCATAAATATTCCGAAAACAAAAGAAATTATATATGATAAACTTCTAATAAAACCCATCAAAACAAAAAATAATGTAGTTACCAAAATACCTTACGTAAACATTTTAAAGAAAAATAAAACTATATTAGGCGTTATCAAAAATTGTAAAACAGCATTAAATTTAACTATTTGTAAGGAAGAAAATGTTATCGACATAAGCAACAATAAATGTATTCCTAATCTTTTAAGTAGTACGAATGCGACATGTATCCTTACCAATAACCAACACATCCCTAGTGTAGAACAACTATTCCCCGGAATACTCCTCCTCAATAACTTCCAAGGTAAAATTAATCTAAACGGCACGATAGAAACTCTCAACGGGACCTACCTGATAAAATTCGAAGATGCTACCATTACGATAAAAGATCAACAGTTCGCATCAGAGAGAATTAGCGATACGCACGCACTACCACCGCTTCTACAACCAGTATCGCATTCAACGGAATTGGAAGAAGTTCTCTCTCTGGAATTCATTAAGGAACTTCACATCAACAATACTGAACAGATCGCCTATATAAGAAGAGAAAAAACAATACACCAATGGACAAGTTATTCCATCTTGGCAGCAGCTTTTACCACCATCACAGCCCTCTATATGATAAAAAACCGAAAGAAAACATCTACGTTAATGATCATACCACAAACTCCCACAAACCAGCCAACGACAGAGCAGAACACGACAATAACGCAACCTCTACCAACAACCGAAAAGAATGTATCTCAGATGATCGCACAGCACCATAGGAGCATCTTCGACATCCCATATTTCTAGTGACGCGAGGACGCTACAATTTGAAGGGGGAAGAGTTACCGACATCGCCCCACATATTTTTTTCCCAAATCCATTCCCATAAATCCAAAGTCCACAGATCAAATTGCACCTCCAAACATATTCCCATACGACAATTGCTCCCACGGTTGTTCACCTTACTTTCCGGTCACTCTGCTGATCACACACATTTTCCCCAGGTCGTCGCTGCAACGTGCAGTAATTTGAATCCCTTTATTTTCCTTTCCCATTTTCCGTCCACTGTCGCATAGCCTTAAGCCATAGGAATAAGTTAGTAGTTGCTTGGATATCGACCAATAAAGACATTTATTTATGAATTAATAAATTCTTTTTTAAAAATCCAAAACCCCTGCGATTTCAATAACTTATACATTTAGTTCCGGACATGGACAAGTTTTTGCTAGTTCCATATCGGTCCGAGTATACATTTAGTTCCGGACATGGACATGTTTTTGCTAGTTCCATATCGGTCCGAGTATACATTTAGTTCCGGACATGGACATGTTTTTGATAGTTCCGATAGGTCCGAGTATACATTTAGTTCCGGACATGGACATGTTTTTGCTAGTTCCATATCGGTGCGAGTAATGAGTATGCATTCAGGTCCGGACATGGACATGGTTTGCTAGTTCCATATCGGTGCGAGTATGCATGCATGATTTATGTACATATTTTATTTGTTATTTTCTCAGTTTCTGAAACAAATAAATAAAATGAATAAATGAAATAAACTAAACTAATTTTTTATGATTGCTTTTGGTTTGAAATGATAATAAAACATGTTTTTAAAAAATCTATCGTAACTTTTCATTTTGCCATTGAATTCAGAAACAAAAAAGCTAAATACATATGTACATACATATGTATTGTAGTTCCGATCAGGAAAAGAACGGTTCCATGTTCTTTCTGCGGTTGGAACTATTTTGCGCATCTCTATATTGCATTGCCTATACTGGGAATTTGATTCAATACTTTGACATTTCTCATTTTCTTTTTCTCTTTTTTTGCGAGTGTTTGTGCGGTGTCTCTCAGCATAACGTAAAATCCACAAACACAAAGACAAAATGCGGGCTAAGTGTCACTTTGTGGTGAGCTCCCTATTGAATCGTGTAATGATTCATCGAATACGAACAGAGAGCCCAAAAGAGAAGAAACAAAAATTGACTCAAATAATTGAATCAAATAATACCTGACTTAGGAGTGGAATTTTGAAAAATCCTTTCTTAGCGGATATCTATGTCACTATAAGAATACACTGTCAAAATTTCAGCCTTATAGGTTCAGCGGTTTGGCCGGTGCGTTGTCTGTCAGTCAATCAGTCACGGAACTCTTTTATATATATAGATTACAATGTTATTTATTCAGCTGGTGTATCGAGAAAACTGGACCGAAATTGCAAAATAGTTTAGTTTTTTCATTATTTATACACTAAACATTAATTGTATTCCATATTTGAAGCTTATATGTCTGCTAGAAGTGCCATAAGCTTTTGGTGATCGGTCAGTCAGTCAGTGAGTGACAAAATGAAGAAACGTAACTAATTATAATTCTTAAACTACTGGTTCAAATTGAATCAAATTTTAAACATACCGTGTCTATGCAATGCTTTCTTCTTCTTCTTCTTCTCGGCGGGCGTTACAGTACGGGGTGAACCTCGGCCTCAACCAACATGCCCCTCCATCTAGCACGATCTTCTGTTGGCGTTTTCTATCGCCGCACACCCAGTTGGCTGAGGTCCCCTACCACCTGTGTGCGCCATCTTAAGAGCTGCCGTCCTCTGCTTCTTCGTCCCTCGGGGTTGGATTCAAAGACTCTCCGGGCTGGAGCTGTGGTGTCCATTCGCTCTACATGGCCCAGTCATCTTAGGCGTTGAATCCGTAGACGCCTGACTAGGCTCATGTCGCTGCACAGCCCGTAAAGTTCGTGGTTGAATATTTTCCTCCATCCCCCGTCTGCGTTTATAGGCCCGAAAATTACGCGCAAAATCTTTCTCTCGAACCGACCAAGGGCCTCCTCATCCGCTTTTGTTAGTTTTCATGCTTCTGCACCGTACAACAGGACCGGGATGATAAGGGTCTTATATAGAATCAACTTTGTCGTTCGGGAGATGGCTCTATTACTCAATTGCCTCCTGGGCCCAAAGAAACAGCGATTAGCAAGAGTGATTCTGCGTCTTATCTCAGCGCTGGTGTTGTTGTCGCTGGTTATCAATGGGCCAAGGTAGACGAAGTCCTTAACTACCTCGAACTTATAACTGCCAATACTAACGTTCTGGCCAAGACGTCGGTGGTGAACGTCTTTTTGATGACAGCATATACATAGTTTTGCCCTCGTTTACTGCCAGACCAACTTTAGCCGCCTCGAACTCAATACTCGTAAACGTCCACTTTGACATCTCGCTGTGATCTACCTATTATGTCAATATTGTCGGCGTATGCAAGGAGTTGCGAGGATTTGAAATAGATTGTGCCTCTTGTATTGGCCAGTGATTTTTGCACAATCATATCCAATATGATGTTGAAGAAATCACCCGACAGCGCATCGCCCTGCCTAAATCATTTTTTGGCATCAAAACTATAGGTAAGGGGTTCACCGATTCGGATGAAGCAGCGAGCATTTTCCAAAATCATTCTGCATAGTCTGATGAGTTTAGCAGGTATGTCAGAGGTAGACATAGTGTTGTATAGCTCGTCTCTAATTACGCTGTCGCATGCGGCTTTGAGAGCACCGTGGCGCAGTGGGTAGTGTGTTGGCCTCTGACGCCGATGGCACGGGATCGAATCCCGAGACAGCCATGTCATCGAACGTCTTTTCACGGTGTTTCTCCTCAGTGGAGTTCTGACAAAACCCCCTGTAGTAAAATTGTCATGAAAAGCTTCTCGAAATTCGCCGTTCGGAACCGGTAATAAACTGTAGGTCCCTGAAATGAAATCACACACAACATGGGTGATTGAGAGAAGCTCGGCTCTGGTTCTTCATGGACTGTAACGCCAACATACATACATGCGGCTTTAAAGTCCACAAATAGGTGACGAGAGTCGACTTGAAATTCATTGGTTTTTTCCAGGATCTGCCGTAGTGTGAAGATTTAGTCGATGGTGGACTTCCCGGGCCTGAATTCGCACTGATAAGGACCTATCAGCTTATTTACAAAAGGCTTCAGGCGTTCACACAAAACGGCAGAGAGGATTTTGTAGGCGATATTAAGGAGACTTATTCCTCTATAGTTGGCGCAATCAGAAGGGTCTCCTTTCTTGTGGATCGGGCATACGAGGATGACACTCCACTTCTCGGGCATGCTTTCCTCTGACCATATCTTACAGATGAGCTGGTGCATGCTCCTAACCGGGTCATCCCCAGCTGCCTTGAAGAGCTCAGCAGACAGTCCGCCTGCGCCAGCAGCTTTATTGGACTTGAGCTTCGACATGGCAGTCTTAACTTCTTCGAGATCTGGGGACAGAATTCTCCGCGGATCATTCTGCCTGACAGCGGTATATTGACTAACATCGCCAGTCTGCAGTCTGCAGAAATGGTTTTTCCATATTCTCAGCATCGACTGCGATTCTTCTACTAGGTGTCTGTTCTCATCCCTGCAGGCTTCCGTTCTGGCTCTATAACCTTGGCATGTTCGCTTTATCTGTTGATAAAACGTTCGAACGTCACGCCTGCAGTAACACCTCTCCAAATCCTCAATCGCGCGCTTTCGCGTGCTCTGTCTTCTTTCTTCTAAGAAGCTTATTCTCCTCCTTTCTTTTTAACACTTAGAGCTCACGAGCTGCTCTTGTACTTTTATGCAGTGAGGCCTCATATGCATCCTGCTTCGCTGTCTGAATCCTCCTGCACTCGTCATCGAACCAGGTGTTTCTTCTTGAAACCCAAAATTTTGGATGCAGAGCTTTTCAGGGCTTGTTTGCAAAGGCTCCACTGTTGTTCTATTGATAGCGTGGAAGTTAGAGGTATATTGGAGAGTTAAAGTGAGACGCGATCGGTAAAACCACGAGCGGTTTCTGGCGATAGTAGCTTTCCGACGTCATAACTTTGTAGTCTTTCTCTACTCCGTTGCGTTCGTTATATCCGTAAGCGCATCTTAGCTACTACAAGATAGTGGTCCGAGTCAATGTTAGCCCCTCGGAATGTTCGAACATCATGAATAGTGGAGGAGTGTCTGACGTCAATCGCGATGGGATCAATCTGCGGGATGAGGTGTGGGAAGCGCGCACTGGCTAGAAGGAGATTTCGCCCCGTAGCAAGATCAATCAGCCTGTGTCCGTTATCGAATGTGGTGTCGTGTAGGCTGTGTTTGCCGATGACTCGTTCAAAAATGCTTTCCTTACCCAGCATAGCATTGAAGTCTCCTAGTACAATTTTGATGTCATAGCTGGGACATTGGGTACACGTTCTGTCTAGGAGATCGTATAACTCATCTTTGGCGGAGTCATCCTTGTCTTCCGTGGGGGCGTGGACGCAGATCAGGCTGATGTTAATAAATATAGCCTTGATACGGATTGTTATGAGACGTTCGCCCATATGCCGAAAGCTTATGACTTTATGCCTTAGTCCACCTAGAACAACAAATCCGTATCCAAACAATCGTTGCCCTCTCTCCCTATAGCATTTGGCGGTCTAAATATCGCAGTTTTTCATCCGCTTTATACCCGGTCCATTCCATCGCATTTCCTGGATAGTGGTTATGTCCGCTTTTTGGCGGTCTTGGGCCTTCTTGGTTACTGAAAATTCAGGCTTCTAATTTTATCCACAACGAAGTTATAAGGGATCGAAAATGGCCTGAAATGGTTCGAGAAAAGTATGGTACGGCCGTGCCGCTTTTTTGCTCGACTTGGCGGGGGGCACTTCATGCCCCCACTGCACGGAGGGCAGTGGTTTAGGTTGTAGATATTCGTTCACTACTTTCCAGGAGTAATTGTCCTAGATAGGATTCGAGAGGAACCGATCGAATTTTCACGTTGGTTGTAGTTCGCAGCAACTGTTCCATGCAATCAAAATACAGAATGTCATAAAATTTGTTATTTTGATGTAATTGTAAATTTTTGTAATCCTTTAATGAATGCTCTAAATACGAGTACATACATGCATATATAGTGGTAACTTTTAACCACTTAACAGTCGGATTTTTGAGAAAAAAGAAGCAAAAAAATTGTCACTTTTTTTTTTTATTTGACTTATACATATACATATGTATGTATAACTGTTTTTCCCGCTATTGAGGAACAGGCGTCGAAATACTCGGGCAAATCACCACCAACAAGTTAAAACCAAACTTGCCCGAACGAGACTCGGGTTCGTCAGTGTACGGAAAATGTCATGCCCGAGTGCTGTTCGGGCAAAACTGTCAAGTGGATAATCCACCATTTTTCTTCCTGATTTCGGTATAATAATGTTGTTATGGTCAATGAGATAAGCGTTAGCAACACCTGTAGTAATCTGGTTTTAATATTTTACTGTAAAAATAGTTTTTATGATAATGGTAAAACGTTCTATCTACCATCCATGTTAATACCTTCCATCTGATCACAACATATTTTCCATGTTAACAAGAGTAGAAGTTGATTAAGTCTTGGACATAAAACAAAAGCGTCCTCTACACCATCCAACCATCGCATAACTCTAGGACACCACCAGCAGCAGTAGCTCTTCAACATCCGCAACTTTCATCCGCAAACATCTGCATTAGCTTAAACTCGTTCAACTTTTTCAAACAACGATCGAAAGACAATGATGATGATGATGCAAGATAAGGAAGCATCTGCATGAAACGATTATTATCCCATCATATTTCCTTAAGTCCATCGAACTTTCTGGACGTGCACGAAAATAAAATCCCTTCCAGGCAGCAGGAACAGGGCCCACCAAAAACACAAACTCGATGGTAAAACTTTTTTGTACCGTACCATAGTGCCATCATCCATGACATATCATTCGAGGAGAAAGATAATAACAAGATGCATGGGTGGATTTTACGACTTTTAATAAAAGTTTTAATTAATTTGATTTTTTTCCGGTCTACTATTTATGTTCCGCAAAATATCATGGACATGAGGGTCCATCATTAGCGTGTAATTAAAGAATCGACAACAAAAAACACTTTCAAGATCCAACGCCAGCGGTTAATGGCAGCAATTTTTTTTTCGGGCATAGCATTTAAGTGCCTATAGCCTTCTATGTAACATTGAAATCCAATCAGTAGGTATTCAATAAACAAATCGGCACATCATTAATTTTACTGTGGTCACATCAGTGACGTTCTGGAATTGACTTTAATGGCAGGGAAACTAGCAAACCAACGAGAAGACCATATCCTTGGGTGCTGGGAATTTGGTTGACCGTATTTGGAGCAAGCAATCAAAATCACTTCCAAGGAGAATCGATGATATAATTCATCTAGGCGGGTAATACCCATTAAAGCGACAGTTATTGGGTCGGCTGAGTGCGTCCCAAAAATTAATGGAGCGATGGAAAATCTTCTGATTTAATACGTGGTCGAATGACAGTTAGTGTGCCTAAGGGTTCCAGTTAAAAAAATGTTTCCAAAATGGTTTCGCTTTTTCGCCAAGGACATCCATCAATGAAGATAAAAATTTGTTCCGAATATTGTTTAAATGCGTGTATCCTGGATTTGCATAAATCTTAAGAGTGAGATCCGAAAAGCTTAGTTGTCGTCATAGAAATTGCGCTTGATATATGGCTATTTTATGCCTTTATGTACATACATATGTATGTATGTGACGTTGGGTTAGGTTAACGTGGTAGGCATAAGCCTACCGAAGTCGGCCCATTGTGATACAACCTGGTTCAAGTTACCCTGATCCGCTACCTGAGAACCAACCGGTGCTTCAAATGAAGCGATGGAGTTGAGCTATATTTTGGTTTGCTAGCTCACTTAGATTGTCAAAGAAGGGCGCGCCGAAGTAGATCCTCCTGCGATTCGCAAAAGAGGGACATGAGCAGAGGAGGTAGTGTGATGCTCCTCCTCCTCGTCCATGCAGCCGCGACAGAAATAATTGGAGGGTTGCCCTAATCTGGCGGCGTGTTTTCCAATGATGCAGTGACCTGTAATGACACCCACTGAAGTACCTATAGTTGCCCTTTTGGCTGCCACTAAGCCTCTGGTTCGTCCAAGGCTTAACTTAGGCCACAATTGTTTGGCGATAAAGCCGATATTGCTCTCATTCCATTGGAGGTTGGTCTTCTCTATGGTTTGAACTTTTATCATGTGCTTTACCGTATTTATTGGTGTATCTAGGTACCTGAGGGTAGGTAGGCTGAGCGTACTTGACCCTAACTTTGCGAGTTCGTCGGCGGCGCAGTTTCCTGGAATATCCCTATGCGCGGGAACCCACAGTATTTTAATGTTGAACTGTTCACCCATCTCATCTAGAGATAGGCGACAGTTAAGAGATGTCTTTGATTTGTGGGTTACCGCTGCCAGGGACTTTATCGCAGCTTGGCTGTCCGTGCAAATGATAATATCCTTAGCGGATATTACATTGATCCTGAGTCATGCAAGGGCCTCTGTTATTGCTGTTATTTCTACCTGATACACACTACAGTGATTTGGGAGTCTGGAAGATAGGTTGAGGAGTATATGACGTTACAGCTCACATAAAACCTAAGCTAAGCTTCTCTTAATCACCCATGTTGTGTAATTTTATTTTCCCATGGGAGAAAGGGACCAGAATCGGCCAACAGGAAAGGAGCTGTATTCCATCATGACAATGTCGAGCCGCACATTTTTTATATCTCGAAACTAATTCGGAACTTGATTGAGAAGACCGGACCTTGCTGTCTGACTAACACTTGTTTTAGTTCCTGTAAAACTTTCATGTTGGTAAAAAAATTGCCGATGAACAGACGCTCTAAATACCTTAGCCAATAATTCTTAGGAAATCACCGTGGCCCAGTGAGATCGAATCCCGGGATTCGCGGTATTTATTTTCAACGAAGTTCTGACAAAGCCTTCCGCAGTTGTCAAGAAGGAGTTTCGCAAAATTCGTTATTCGGAATCTACATTTGTAGTGCTTATTGAGTTAACTGGACTGTCTAAACAAGTATCCTTTCCCCATCTGAAATATCTCCAAGAGTAAAAGAACCTCGGATATCGATGAGAGATTAAATTTATATGTATGTACATACATACGAGTATGTACGTATGGCTAAAAACGCGGTGCGGCAATGACTAGTGTGCTGGACTCGGTGATGAGCACGATGTGCAAGTTCGGATCTCGGGCGCCATCGTATGTTTATTTCGCGGCTTCCGACTTCGGCGGGGTATTCTTGAAAGAAAAAGCTTCTCACACAACATGGGTGATTGAGAGAAGCTTGGCTCTGGTCCTTTAAGGGCTGTAACTAAAATCAACTACTACTACTACAACTACTTTTCGAACGACCCAATACATATGACAATACGTCTAGTACTACTTTATCCGAAAAGTAGCTTGACACTTGAATTTAAGCTGTGCGCGCAAATAGATTTGGAGAAGGGCGTTTGCTTTTTAGTTGGTAGGACTGCCTTTGACATTCGTGCCCTGTTTCTCATCAAAATATTTAATATTGTTTGAGATACATACATTTCGTTTTGTGAGCGGCTAAAATCCAATTTTTCGATTTTTATAATGTCTTAGTTTCCTGAGCAAAGAACATGCATTCAATTTTATTTGTTTAATGAATTGTCTATTGCTGGTTAATTGAGAGTGCTGCAGAAAGCCTTTGGTGGTAAGGCTTTATAGAAAAAAAAGGTAACAAATAGTATGAAGAGTTCCAAGAAGGCCGGGAATGTGTCGAAATTGAAGAGCATCCCGAGCGTCCATCAACCCCAACCAATGAAGCTTACGTCCACAAAATCGAATATTCAGCGCCTGCAAGCCATCGTTTACTAATTGGGGACCCCACTGAGCATGTCAGCATGGTTTGGGGCTCAGATGCGACAAATCTCGATTGGTACTAAAAAAACTGTGTTTTCTCGATTGGTACTAAAAACACTGATTTATTTAGAAAACATTGTTGCGTTGAAGTGTCCGAAACAACGCCCTTTGAGCTCCCTTTGAGCTCCCGCGTCATTTGTGTAAAGCTATTCGCCTAAAGAGGCCGGAATTTCGGTGCCACGATTCTTGGTTTTTGGACCATGTTAATGCACACTGCACTGATTCTTTGTGATCATTTCGTCAAAATCTCAACCCATATAGTTCTATTATACAACCACCGCATTAATCTGATTTGACACCGTGCAACTTCTGGCTATTCAAGAAACTCAAAGGACCGCCTCGGGACAACGTTTTGAGTCGATGGAGGAGATGCAAGCCGTATCGTAGAGCGAGGTGAAAGCTGAAGATATTAATGCAGTTTTCTAACTGTAATGCCTAAACTAAATTACGAAAAGTGGTGCAGTTCTTATAATAGTCCTTGATTCGCCGGGGGATTTTGTAGTTTAGTTAAGTTCAGTTTCAATATTCTGTATGTCTACGATGTGCTATGTCCCTACTTTTTCATTTCATTTACCTGAATTTTTAATCACTAATAGCTCAACTGAATATATTACATCATCTCAAGTAGTATAAGTAAAATACCTTAGAGGCATACCTTAGAGCAACCCAACTGCAAGACAATATCAAGTGCAATACAAGGGACACCGTGGCAAGATGTATAAATGTATTTGGGAGTCATATACCTACATCTAGATTGAAATGAACAACGGTTTGCAACGCTTGGAGGAGCAAACACATTGTGCTCCGTAAACCAATTCACATTTTATCCAGCAAACGAAGCGTGAACACCCAAACGGCAAGGGACACGGCGATAAGAATTTATTGTCCTCGGGTTAACCTACTTTCGAAAATTGTATAAAATTCTGGAGGACGAGGGCGCGGTAGCTGCCATCTTACCACCCTGACATCTTCGCTCCACCGATAATATACTAACAGTACTACGAGCAGTACTACTTGTATTAGTTTATCCATTATTTTTTATCTCACGTATTTCCGTGGTTGCAACATGCACATAATGATGTTACTTCAAGTTGTTTTTGCTAAGTTCCTGGGATGCATTTTTGTTTTTTTGCTTAAAATTTAAATTGCAATTATTAAAGGGGGAGTATGCATGGAATAGTCTTCCTGCATGATTTTCTGAGAATTCGTACGCTGACTATGTACGTGTATGGAGTTCCACGTTTTGTTCTTATCAGCATAAACGGATGCGACATAGTTATTTGGATCAGTTTTTACGTTGTTTGTTTACTTATTCAACAGAGCTAAATGATGGTTATGTTTGAATGTACATAAACAAACACCTTATTGTATATGGTATTTCCCGACAAATGAGAGTATGTATCTGTACGTAGTTAAGCGTTCCATAAACTCGGGGGAAGAATTCAGACTGAAGTTAAGCTGTAGAGTAAGCTACAAAACGCACGGAGTTATAGAACACTTCGTCGTTGCGTCTGCCTACTTTCCCTACGACTCGATACTGCCTCCACCACCGAAGGTAGTTTCTGAACACTCAGAGTACTGTGAAGCCAAAAAGATTGGTCTCATCTTGTGTTGCGATGCTAATGCCCAAAACACTGCTTGGGCCAGCAGCAAGTGTAATACAAGGGGGGACCGTCTTTCAGACTTCATTCTCTCGTCTGACCTTACCATCAACAATGTTGGCTCCCAAACAACGTTTGTTACCACAAGACGACAGGAAGTGATTGACTTAACCCTATCCAACAGATATGTGAAGGACATCACTAACTGACGATTTTTGCCTGATGCTACGCTGTCGGACCATAAATATGTCGAATTCCGATTAAGTCGTAGGATCTCTTCCTTGCAACCTAGACGGAATCCGAGCAGGACGGATTGGGTACGGTTTAGAGAGGAGCTTGAGAAATCCACTCAGGTCCTACCTAAACTCAGAACGAAACAATTGATAGGGTTAAAAATGAAAAAATATGACATTAAATGGGTGTTTTCAGTTTTCCCACTGGGAAGTTAGTCGCGTGGGCCTTGCGGGTCGCACCTAGACCACATTTTTTCTTTATATCAAAATGTATTATCAATTTCAATTTCTTCATATTTCTGACGTCAGTTTTGTACGTATAATCCCACATGTGAAGGTGATCAGTCTTCTGCTGAAATTATTATCTTCTTATTATTATCTTCGTTGGAAATCTTTTGTGCCATACCCCTTGTTATAGCCATGATCTACTCCTTGGAGTCAGCATCATTGTGGCTGTTGTTGCCTTTAATATCTTCCACTATCATGGATTTCAAAATGTCATTATAAATTTCTATTCTTATGAGTGCATCGGCATTTGTATTCAATTTTCCTTGCTTGTAAATTATCTCAAAGATATAGTCTTATAGGTCTAGTCTAATTCTGGTTAGTTTCGAGGATGGATTTTTGTGTGCAATTAATTGTGTGAAATTAAAATTGTTAGGAAACTAGTTTTTTGTATTGGTAATGTCCGTCTTGTGTGGAGAATGCTGTTAAGGGTCTTTAATTATGATTTTTTTTCTTTTATCATTATAATTGTTGCTTTTAGTCGTCGTCTTCTCATGGATGTGACCAGTGTAGGGAGTTTGTATTTATTTGCATGCTGTGTTCAGGATCCGATCTACATAAGTGTGTTGACTATGTATATAGTGAAGAAAGTTGCTTAAGTTGTTTACGGCCTAGTAAGCCGTAACCGTAAAAAAACCACAAGTTCAGAAACAACCACAAGCCTCGGATATAACGGACCGCATTTATGTTGACGACCCTTGCAAAAAAAGAAAAAAAGACAATGATCTTCGGCTTTGTACGTGGAATGTTAGGTCCCTAAACAGGCCACGTGCAGCCGAACAACTCGCGGATGCTCCAGACCGCTATAAAGCGGACATAGCCGCCATCCCGGAAATGCGATGGAATGGACCGGGTATAAAGCGGACGAAAAACTGCGATATTTACTACGGCGACTGCAATAGGGAGAGAGGACAACGATTGTTTGGATGCGGATTTGTTGTTCGAGGTGGACTAAGGCAAAAAGTCCTAACCTTTCGGCATGTGAGCGAACGCCTCATAACAATCCGTATCAAGGCTTTTTTAACATCAGCCTGATCTGCATCCACGCCCCCACGGAAGACAAGGATGACTCCACCAAAGATGAGCTATACGATCTCTTAGACAGAACGTATGCCCAATGTCCCAGCTATGACATCAAAATTGTACTAGGAGACTTCAATGCTAAACTGGGTAAGGAAAGTATCTTCGAACGAGTCATCGGCAAACATAGCCTACACGACACCACATCCGATAATGGACACAGGCTGATTTATCTTGCCACGGGGCGAAATCTCCTTCTAGCCAGTACGCGCTTCCCGCACCTCGATATACACAAAGGCACCTGGCGGCCTTTTGATCAATCGACTACCAACCAGATTGATCACATCGCGATCGACGTCAGACACTCCTCCACTTATCTTGATGTTCGAACTTTCCGAGGGACTAACATCGACTCCGACCACTATCTTGTAGTAGCCAATATGCGCTTACGGATATCACGAACGCAGCGGAATAGAGCAAGAATACGGAGTTATGACGTCGGAAAGCTACTTTCGCCAGAAACTGCTCGTGCTTTTACTGATCGCGTCTCCATTAAGCTCTCCAACACACCTCAATCCTCCACGCTGTCAATAGAACAGCAGTGGAGCCTTTGCAAACAAGCCCTGAAAAGCTCTCATCCGAAGTTTTGGGTTTCAAGACTCCACCACGAAGAAACACCTGGTTCGATGACGAGTGCAGGAGGATTCATACAGCGAAGCAGGATGCATATGAGGCCTCACTGCATAAAAGTACAAGAGCAGCTCGTGAGCTCTACGAGTTAAAAAGAAGGGAGGAGCATAAGCTTGTTAGAAGAAAGAAGAAAGAGCACGAGAAGCGCGCGATTGCGGATTTGGAGAGGTGTTACTGCAGGCTTGACGTTCGAAAGTTTTATCAACAGATAAAGCGAACATGCCAAGGTTATAAAGCCAGAACGGAAGCCTGCAGGGATGGGAACAGACACCTAGTAGTAGAATCGCGGTCGATGCTGAGAATATGGAAAAACCACTTCTGCAGACTGTATAACGGCGATGTTAGTCAATATACCGCTGTCAGGCAGAATGATCCATTTCTAATCGACGGAGACCGCAGAGAATCCTGTCTCCCCGACCTCGACGAAGTTAAGATTGCCATATCGAAACTCAAGTCGAATAAAGCTGCTGGTGCAGACGGACTGTCTGCTGAGCTCTTCAAGCAGCTGGGGATGACCTGGTTAGGAGCATGCACCAGCTCATCTGTAAGATATGGTCAGAGGAAAGCATGCCCGAGAAGTGGAGTGTCATCATCGTATGCTCGATCCACAAGACCTCTCTGATTGCGCCAACTACAGAGGAATAAGTCTCCTTAACATCGCCTACAAAACCTTCTCTGCCGTTTTGTGTGAACGCCTGAAGCCTTTTGTAAATAAGCTGATAGGTCCTTATCAGTGCGGATTCAGGCCAGGGGAGTCCACCATCGACGAAATTTTCACACTACGGCAGATCCTGGAAAAAACCAATGAATTTCAAGTCGACACTCACCACCTATTTGTCGACTTCAAAGCCGCATACGACAGCGTAATCAGAGACGAGCTATACAACGCTATGACTCTCACCACCGACGTCTTGGCCAGAACGTTTGTATTGGCAGATATAAGTTCGAGGTAGTTAAGGACTTCATCTACCTTGGCTCCGCAGTTACCTGGAACAACGACATCAGTTCCGAAATCAAACGCAGAATCACTCTTGCCAATCGCTGGTTCTTTGGGCTCAGGAGGCAACTGAGTAATAATAAGGCTCTATATAAGACCCTTATTATCCCGGTCCTGTTGTACGGCGTATAAGCATGGACACTATCAAAAGCGGATGAGGATGCTCTTGGTCGGTTCGAGAGAAAGATTTTGCGCGTGATTTTCGGACCTATAAACGCAGACGGGGGATGGAGTAGAAGATTCAACCACGAACTTTACGGGCCGTACAGCGACATGAGCCTAGTCTGGCGACTACGGATTCAACGCCTAAGATGGCTGGGCCATGTAGAGCGAATGGACACCACAGCTCCAGCCCGGAGAGTCCTTGAATCCAACCCCGAGGTACGAAGAAACAGAGGACGGCCGCACTTAAGATGGCGCACACAGGTGGAAGGGGACCTTTGCCAACTAGCAAAAGATCGTGCAAGTTGGAGGGGCATGTTGGTTAAGGCCCAGGTTCACCCCGAACTGTAGCGCCCATTAAGAAGAAGAAGAGAGGGTAGAGTAGTGGAGATTAAAGCAATTCGGCAGGGCAAGAAAGCCACTAGGGTCTGCCAAAGAAAGGTGTGCTTATTCGACGGGCAGGGCACGAATGCCTTAAAGATCTGCCATAAATGAGAAACGAATTCGATTGTAGTCAAATTAAATCTGTTTTTATTTTTAATAAATTGTTCCTTATACATATACTACTTCCCCCACTAGCATTTCCAATGCATATCGATCTTAAATAAGTCTCGTGCCGTCATACTTTGACTACACTACCTTTTGTCTCCACGAAATGTCACGTCACAGGTGACCCTTTAAATACTATGCTTTATGATATTGAATACAATTAGTGACACACAGTGCAGCGAACGTTGTAATGTTTATGATCCAATTCTTTCTGCCTGTCTTCTTATGGTGTCGGCACTTTGGCGTGTGCTGTCCAGTGTTAAGCTTTTTGGTGTCGCATGACACTATTATGTAATTTGTATTATGCAGTGTGTGGGGAGGGAGAGAGCAAAGAGAGAAAAGAAGTTGATCGTGTTTAACATGGCAAATGCCAGCTTCGATCTCTGTCCCTGCTCAATCCAAGTTGGCACACAGCCTCCGCGAACGCCTCATAACAATCCGCATCAAAGCTAAGTTTGGAAACATTAGCTTAATATGCGCTCACGCCCCAACGGAAGAAAAGGACGATCGACTCAAAGAAGAATTCTACGATCTCCTAGACAGAACATGTGCCCAATGCCCCAGCTACGACACAAAAATAGTCCTAGGAGATTTTAATGCAAAACTGGGCAAAGAGGGCATCCGACAATGGACTTAGGCTAATCGATTTCCTAGCGGGACGTAACCTCCTTGTAGCAAGCACGATATTCCCCCATCTCAACATCCACAAGGGTACCTGGCGGTCGTTTGATTAATCAACCACCAACCAGATTGATCACATTCCGATCGACGCCAGACACTCCTCCTGTATTCTCGATGTACGAACCTTCCGAGGGGCCAACATCGACTCGGAGCACTACCTTGTTGTAGCCAAGGCGCGAATGAAGATATCAAGAATGCTTAGGAGTCGAGTACGATTACGTAAGTTTGACGTGGGAAAGCTACAATCGCAAGAGACTGCCAGAATCTTTGCCGATCGTGTCTCCTCCAAGCTCGCTCAAAATCCGCCCACAGCAGCACAAACAATAGAGCAGGAATGGGCGCATTGCCAGAGCGCCGTCAGAGACGCTGCCTCAGAGGTGCTGGGTTTCAAACCGCAACCACCTAGAAACCCCTGATTCGATGAACAATGCGAACAAGCCCATGCAGCAAAACAAGAGGCATATAAAGCCATTCTGCAACGACGGGCGAGAGCTGCTCGCGAAATCTATGAGCAGAAGAGAAGAGAGAAACACACGCTTTTCAGAAGAAAGAAGAGAGAGCACGGAAAGTGTGAGATCGAGGAGATGGAGAGATGCTTCCGCAGGAATGACGCCCGTAAGTTTTACAATAAGGTAAAACGAACATGCTATGGCTACAAAGCCGGAGCGGCGGCCTGCAGGGATGAAAATGGAGAACTGGTAGTTGAGTCGCAGTCGATGCCGAGGATTTGGAAAGACCACTTCTGCAGATTGTATAACGGCGATGATAGACAAGATACCGCTGTCAGGCAGAACGAGCCATTCGTAATGGACGGCGATGTAACAGAATTCAGTCCAGCGGACCTAGACGAAGTCAAAATAGCGATATCAAGGCTTAAGTCTAATAAAGCCGCGGGCGCAGACGGCCTGTCTGCTGAGCTTCTTAAGGCGGCTGGAGATGAGCTGGTAAGGTGCATGCACCATCTCATTTGCAAGGTATGGTCGGAGGGAAACATGCCCGACGAATGGAATCTCAGCATCGTTTGCCCGGTTCATAGGAAAGGAGACCCCTATAACTGCACCAACTATAGGGGAATAAGTCTCCTTAACATCGCGTATAATGTCTTCTCTGCCGTATTGTGTGAACGCCTGAAACCGTTTGTGGATAACCTGATCGGCTCTTATCAGTGTGGTTTCATGTAGAGCGCATGGAAAATACAGCTCCGACCCGAAGAGTCTTCGAATCCACCCCGGAAGAAAGGCGCGGCAGAGGACGGCCGCGTCCACGGTGGCGCACGCAGGTGGAAGGGGGCGTGCGGCGCTTGAAACCGCTGGCCAAAGACCGTGCCAGCTGGAGACGCGTGTGGGTTGAGGCCCAGGTTCACCACAGACTTTAGCACCACCTAAGTAAGTAAGTTAGTATTATGCAGTGTGTAGGAAGTGCTTACTTTTATTCCTCAGCTGATATTTGAGAATAAGAATTACTTATATCTGGTTTCGTTAACCCGATATTTTCCATAGATCCTAGTAAAACTGTTTTACAGGCTTACGATTTACGACATCTTCTTAATTAATATAAACGCGTCTAAAGTTTAAATTGGCAATAGACGCAGGTTACTTTTCTGACACGCATCCCTTTTGGATACCTGTCTTTCTTGCTTTTATAGAATCAGCGGTCAATCCATACGATTGAATATTTAGCTAGGGTGCCTACTAAAACACATTTTTTCTTAATGCGAAAAGAAAATTTCATGAATTCCAGAAAATGTTTGCTTACGAGGTGTAGCGATGCTATTCCGTTTTAATATTTTCTTGCGTCGCTTAAGTTTTCTTAATCGTTTATATTGGAATTAAGACGAAATATCTAAAGCCACGATTATCGTCTAATAATAACAATGATCAAATTTAAAACACACCTTGGAGTTTCCTAAAACCTAAATGATATTTTATGACCATAATACTTTCAGGCATGCTATTCTGTCTTTACAATCCCGGTTATATGAACGTAGAGCCAATTTTCCCCATAACGTAACCCCGTAAGGATATGTCGCATAAAATTTAAATACCAAATTGACGAACATTATGATTATATATCATCCGAAAGACCAATAAAAGTACGGCAAAAAGACAACTCCATTTAAGTAATTACTCAGAAATGTTGGCTCGGCCGCTCATCCAGCTTCCTAATGGCCCATATCTTCTGCATGTGAATTAACAGGGAATGGAAAATGTCACATGCAATTTAATGAGGGTAAAGCTCAGCCGACCTCAACCGAATTAATGTAGCTCCCCTGAACCCATACTAAAAAAGAGGTTTTTTATGTGTCTCTTGCATCTTCCACCCGTACTATTGTGCAAGTGTTATTTATCAACTCCATTAACTCAGCCACAAATTAATCAATGGAGTGCAATGTTGCAGCTGAGGTTAAGGAAGAAACACAAAAAAACAATACATACATACATACCATATATGTATGTAGATATTTTCGTCAGAGGTCCCATATAAAAAACAGAAAAAGGGAATTATGTTGGGTAATTGATGCTTTCGGTGCAAACTGCAAAGAGCTCACAAATTCAGGTTTGCCTGTCACGAATTATCGGGATTTCCTTGTATCTGTTCATCAGTACAGGCATCGAAAATAATTTTAACCCATTACCGGCCATTGTCCCTTTTACGGGACGCAACTTTTATTGCACATAAATATTATTTAAATAAAATTGTATCAGGGGCAGCACTGTAGTTTAATACTCACATATATTTAGAATATTCATTGTCAGAAGGCGTGAACTTTGAAATATTGAGGTTATGTAGCATCTCAAAGTTGACGTTTTTAAGCAATTGTGCGGCATATTGTTAAAACGTGTATACATTTTTTTCTGTTTTTTTTTTAACTATTGTACTGTCTTTGGAAATACTAGAATAGTCATATTTTGTGATTCAACTTAAAAAGTAAACCACCAACTCTTTTATTTAATGAAAATTTGCTATTTATGTCCATGCCCCATTTGCTGAAAACAACTTCTATAGCTTTACCTTTGTAAAAGTACTCTACTACAAAGCGATGAGCTCGGGAATGTATCTAACAACAAAGGAATTGACGGACATTTTAGAAGATCCTGAATTTTAGAAGACATTGTGGATGTTGACGATATTGACGTTGCAATAATTCCTCCAAACCCTGATGAGCTAACTGACACAGAAAATGTTGAAGAAATTAATCTAGAAGAAGAAGAAGAGGTGGAAGCTGTTGCAGGTACCCTAGACTTATTTGTGCCTATACTGAGCAGCGATGGCGAGCCACTGGCTATAAATAAAACGTAAATTGTGGAAAGTCACGAATCATCTTCCTCGAAGTGACGACACACAAATTGGTGGAAGAGACCTGCTGAAAAACCAAATTTCACTCTACAGAAACGGAATTCGTTCTAAAAAATGGTGGTGGCCATTATTCGCACAATTCATAGATATGTGCAACTTCTTCTTCTCCAAAGAGACCAAAGGGACCACAAAAATCCAAAGTCCTAGGTGGACGAGTGAGTGTGGACGTCCGATTTGATGGAAAAGGACACTTCTCCTTTGGTGGTGTTACAGCCCATGAAGGGCCAGAGCCAAGCTTCTCTCAATTCCCCATGTTGTGTGTGATTTATTTTTCACATAGGTGATAGGGGCCTACAGTTTAATGCCGATTCCGAACGGCGTTAGTCGAGAAGCTTTTTCATGGCAAGGTTACTACGGGGGGTTTTGCCAGTACCCCACCGAGGAGGGACGCCACGAAATAAACATTCGATGGCGTTGGTGTCATCGGGATCCGAACTCGCTAATCGTGCGTCAGGGTCCAACGCACTAACCACTGCGCCACGGTGACACTTGGTTGTACCAATAAAGACTCAACGAAGATGTGCTTTATGCGGCAAAAAAAACAAAAAGACTTTATTGTTGATGTGATGTTCCCCTACATGATATGTGTTTCCTTCCATTTCACACAAAATAATTAACGTAAAATGTATAATGAGCCTTTCTGAATACATTATTGGTATGTTCAAATCTAGCCAAAGTCCAAAAATGGGACGTACTTTTTTCTGTGCCTATTTGAGGTTTTTTAATATTTTTTTTTTTTAGTTGTCTTAATTTGAATGTTTTTAGTCAATATTAAGCGAGAAAATGGCCCTTTTCCTTCATAGTTAATTATGGACGGTAATGGGTTAACAAAATCAATAAGCGTCATTTTGCAGAAAGATTATTTCTCCTATAGATGCTAATTCCAGCTTCAAAATATTCGACTATCATGGATTCTTCTGTTTGGCCATGCCTTATTCAAATAAAAAAAAAATGTCTCACGAGCAAACAACATCAATAATTCACCTTTACCCCAACCGCCTCTCAATTGACCAACACCACTATCTTCGCTCTTCGGTTATTACTAGAACGCGGGAGGAATGCGAACCAAGCTTCAGCAATTGTTCCTGTCTTCATCTTCCATTCAACATGATTTCATCGCTCTCACCGAAACATGGTTAACGAGGAATCATGTTAACGCTGAAATTTGCAACAACAATAGTTATGCTCTTTTTCGCAAGGATCGGTGCTCTCAAACTAGTGGACTGGAAAGAGGAGGAGGTGTGTTGCTTGTGGTTCGCTCCTCTTACTCATGCATGGAACTGCAGCTGCCATCTGCTTCTTCTTGTCCATACGACAATGACCAAAATATAGTTGAAATTAAATTTCATAATAAGCATGTATTGGGTGGTAAACGACTAACAAAGGCCTCGTAGGGGTAGCGTATCCAACATGCGCTGGCCCGTAAAAGAGCGAGCAGAAGCCACTGCAGCCGACCATCTAGCAGCTCTGTTAGTAAGCCCTATTTCCACCTCCCCGTGGTGCCACCTGGGGATTTCTATTTTGAAATCGCGAACGGAAAAGGGAGAATGGCGAGTTTCCTGCGCCACAAAACAGGATAAGTTTCGGTTAGGCTATGGCCCGGCAAGCCATATCTGGAAAAAACCAACAAGCCAAAAAACCCAAAACAGCCTCGGATACAAAAAAGCGGACGGATTAACCGATGACGACCCAGGAAACAACAAAAGGAAAAAAGAGAATGATATTCGGCTTTGTACGTGGAACGTAAGGTCCCTCAGCAGACCACTTGCAACCGAACAACTTGCGGAGGCCCTAGACTGTTATAAGGCAGATATTACCGCAATCCAGGAAGTGCGATGGGATGGACCGGGCAAAAAGAGAATGAGAAACTGCGATATCTACTATGGCGACTGCTACAAGGAAAGAAGACAACGCTTATTCGGATGCGGATTTGTTATTAAAGTAAGACTTAGGCAAAAAGTCTTGAGCTTCAGGCATGTAAGCGAACGCCTCATGACAATCCGCATCAAGGCTAAATACGCAAACATCAGCCTAATTTGCACTCATGCCCCTACCGAGGACAAGGATGACGCTACAAAAGACGACTTCTACGACCTACTAGATAGGAACAGCTACGATGTTAAAATCGTACTGGGAGACTTGAACGCAAAACTGGGCAAGGAAGTCGCCTTTGATAAGGTTATTGGCAAGCACAGCCTACACAACACCACATCCGAAAATGGATTTAGGCTGATAGACTTCGCAACGGGGCGAAATCTTCTAGTTGCTAGCACGCGTTTCCCACATCTCAACATCCATAAGGGGACTTGGCGATCTCCGGATCAATCAACCGTCAACCAGATTGACCACATTGCGATTGATGGCAGACACGCATCCGACATTCTGGATGTGCGAACTTTTAGAGGAGCCAACATCGACTCGGACCCCTATCTCGTGACAGCCAGGTTGCGACTTCGAATATGCCTGGCCCAGAAAAATCGACTAAGGCCATCGGCATACAACGTCGCAATGCTGCAATCGCAAGAGACCGCCATGGCAAGCTTATCAAGAGGCGCTGCATAGAAGGACGAGAGCAGCTCGTGAGCATTATGAGCAGAAAAGGAGGGAGGAACATCAGCTTCTCCAAACAAAAAAAAGGGAGCATGAGAAGCTCGCGATCGTAGAGATGGAGAGATGCTATCGCAGGAATGACGCTCGGAGGTTTTATCGACGAATAAACATGCCAGGGATACATATAAGACCAGAACGGAAGCCTGCAGTGACGAAGATGGAAACCCAGTAGTGG
Organism: Eumerus sabulonum; assembly: GCA_951905685.1. Taxonomy (NCBI): domain Eukaryota; kingdom Metazoa; phylum Arthropoda; class Insecta; order Diptera; family Syrphidae; genus Eumerus; species Eumerus sabulonum. The sequence goes on from OX645060.1 coordinate 66,277,013, forward strand.
ATTCACAGTCGGTACTAAGAATCTGGAAAGACTACTTCTTCAGACTGTATAACGGCGATGACGAAACAGATCCTGCTGTCAGGCAGAATAATCCTTTCAACACGGACGATGATAGCATAGAATTCCGTCCCCCTGACCTGGACGAAGTTACGAATGCTTTTTCTAAGCTTAAGTCCAACAAAGCTGCTGGAGTAGACGGACTACCTGCAGCTGGAGATAGGCAGCTGGAGATGACCTGGTTGGGAGTATGCACCAGCTCATCCGTAAGATATGGTCAGAGGAATGCATGCCCGATAAATGTAATCTTAGTAATGTTTGCCCGATCCACAAGAAAGGCGACCCCTTTGTCTGCGCCAACTACAGGGGAATAAGTTTTCTGAACATCGCTTATAAAATCTTTTCCGCTGTTCTGTGTGAACGCTTGAAACCGTTCGTTAATAAACTGATTGGTCCATATCAGTGTGGGTTCGGGCCCAGGAAGTCCACTATAGATCATTTATTCACACTGCGGCAGATCCTGGAAAAAACAAACGAGGTGCAGATCGACACCTACCACCTGTTTGCCGACTTTAAGGCTGCACACGATAGTATCAATAGAGACGAGCTATACAACGCCATGTCTAGTTTTGACATCCCTGCCAAACTCGTCAGATTGTGTAGGATGACTTTGGAGAACTCTCGCTGCTCCATTAGGGTCGGAAGCGCCTTAACCGATACCTTTTATGTCAAAAAAGGTTTTAGACAGGGCGACACGCTATCGTGTGACTTTTCCAACATCGTCCTTGAAAGGATAGTGCAAAACTCACTGGTCAATACGAGGGGCACCATCTTTTTCAAGTCCATACAACTGCTCGCATATGCCGATGACATTGACATAATTGGACGAAGTCAGTGAGAAGTCATTGAGGCCTTTACGAGCATTGAGACGGAAGCGGCTAAAATGGGAATGGTGGTAAATGAGGGCAAAACGAAATATATGCTGTCGTCCAAAAAAGGGCACAACCCACCGGCGTCTTGGCCAGGGTGCAGATATTGGCAGGTATAATTTCGAGGCAGTCAAGGACTTCGTCTACCTAGGCTCCGCAGTAACATTCAGAAACGACATCAGTGCCGAAATCAAACGCAGAATAACTCTTGCCAACCGCTGTTTCTTTGGGCTCGGGAGGCAAATGAAAAGCAGAGCCCTCTCTCGAAAAACCAACGTGAGCATATACAAGACCCTCATTATCCCGGTCCTGCTCTATGGCGCAGAGACATGGACCTTATTGAAAGCGGATGAGGAGGCCCTTGGTCGTTTTGAGAGAAAAATGTTGCGTGCGATTTTCGGCCCGACCTGCATAAATGGGGAGTGGAGGAGAAGACTTGGCACTGAACTGTACGGGCTGTACAGCGACATGAACATAGCACGGCGTCTTCGGATGCCTAAGATGGCTAGGTCAGGGTGAGCATATGGAAAACACAGCTCCGGCCCGGAAGGTCTATGAATCCAACCCCGAGGGGCGACGCGGTAACCAACCAACTAGGAGTGCGGCACGGCAGATTGCTGGCGAAAGACCATGCCCAGGCCCAGGTTCGCCATGAACTGTAGCGCCAAAGAAGAAGAAAAAGAAGAATAAGGATGTATTAATAGTTGTAAGTTATATTCCGCCAATAAGCTCTTTAGATGTATATAAAATTCATGTAAACAATTGCACATTCTATATATCTAATCTAAAATATTGTTACGAAATATTCAATCCCACACCGAATAGGGTTCGCACCACTGGATTGCCAAAAACTACAATTGTCCTTATTATCCGAATAAAAACACACACACTTTTCTTTCTTTCACCACAGATCAATTATCTGTGCAGCTTCACCACTTTTCTTTATTATCCAAAACTTATTGAACACTTTAACTTTATTACACAAACAAACCTTTATTGAAAGCTTTTATTTTCACACTGTTTGATAACACCGACTTGTCACACGCTGTTCAATACCACAAACTGAATGAATGTCGAGGGCGAGTGTTCGCGCTTATATACATAGCTCTCGGTCCACCTTCTCGAACGTTCGCCGTCGAAGTTCCTCTTCGGAAATCTCTAGAATGCTCTGACAATTAGCATTACGCCGTTCACAGTTAAGATCATTCCAATCTCCGCTTCAAGAGGGCTTTCGAACTTCGACAGCGAAATTCGAACTTAACCGTTGGTTTGTGTCTCCGCAACACTGCCCTCCTCCTAAACTTGTTCGTCCTCGAACAAGCGATTGGATCCTTCTCCGTAATATGGCGTTAACCTCTCTACGTGGACAATCTTATACTTCGCCCGTCTGTTTCCCATCTGCTGTATTTGGTATACCACGTCATTGAGTTTCTTGATGACCTCATATGGTCCGTCCCAGGCTGATTGCAATTTGAGGCACAAGCCTTTTTTTCGTTGTGGATTGTACAGCAATACCAATTGTCCTGTCTTGAATCCAGAAGAGTTCGCCCTCAAGTCGTATCGCGCCTTCATTTTATCGCTGACCAAGTTCAGTCGCTCCCGGATGAACTGATGGATGGAGTTCAGCTGTTCCTTCTTTTCGGTTACGAAGTCCTCTCTGCCGCTAGTTGTCGGTAGTACCACGCCGAGTTTCAAGTCCGATGGAGATCAGTTCCAAAAATGGCTTCAGCTGGTGTTATTGCCATTGAATTGTGCTGTGCCGAACGGTACGCCATTAAGAACGGGAAAGATGTTTATCCCAGTCCTTCCGATTTCCGACGACAACTTTCCTCAAGTATTCCTCCATCGTCCGGTTGAACCTTTCAACCATGCCATCAGATTGTGGGTGTAATGGTGTTGTCCGTGTCTTTCTGATGCCTAGCACGTCACAGAGTTCTTTGAACACCGACGACTCGAAGTTCCTTCCTTGGTCTGAGTGCAGTTCCAGCGGTACTCCGTAACGCGAAACCCAGTTATTCACGAATGCATCCGAAATAGTTTTGGCTTCTTGATTCGGGATGCAAAACACCTCATGCCATTTGCTGGAGTAATTGATCACCACCAGCGCGTATTTGTTTCCAACGTTGCTCGTTGGGAATGGGCCTGCGATGTCCATGGCGATACGTTCGAACGGTGCTCCACCATTGTACTGCTGCATATTTCCTCGAGTTTTCCTAACTGGACCCTTTGCCTTCGCACACCGTTCACACTTGCGAATGAAATTTGTGACCGACTCATGGCATCCTACATCAGTAGAAATGTCTCCTTATCTTTTCTACAGTCTTGTTAACACCAAGATGACCCCCGCTTGGTCCCTCGTGGTATTCTCGGATGACCTCGTCGATTTGTCCTTTTGGAATTACCAGCAGATCGTTTACAATGTTCCCGTCCTCACTTTTCCAACTGCGGTAGAGGCAACCGTTCTTCAGCTTCAAACTCTGCCATTGAGCCCAGTAAGCTTTCACGATTGGGCATTCACTGGATATTTGCTGCCAACTTGGTCGAAAACCTCGTTCTTGGTAGTCGATGATGACTGCCAGATCGGCATCTTCTCGCTGCTTCCTTCCGACCTTCTCGACAGTCCAGGAATCTTCTGGCAGCACCTGGAAACAACGGATGTCGGTGACCTGTTCCTTGGTTTCGGCACGTGAACAATGTTTACATTCAACATCGCAAGGTCGCCTCGATAATGCATCCGCATTTCCATGACTGCTTCCCTTCCGGTGTTCGATACTGAAGTCATAACTCTGGATTCTCTGTATCCATCTAGCAAGCTGGCCTTCCAGATTTTTGAACTGCAGCAACCACCTCTGGCCAAGCTATCAAAGCCCTTCGGTGAGGTTGCGAGGGAGTGCCTAACGGTCGCAATCATAGATGATAGCGACCCGGACGGAAAATTGACGAGCGTTATCGACAAACTTCCTCAAAGTCGCAAGAAAGAACCCTGGACCACCGCCCATCTGCGACGACGCTGGATGGTACCAAGGCAGGGTCAAATTAATAGGCTGTGCCGACGAAAGATCCGTTGATCTTCTGAAGGCAACAGAGCTAGGCTCGAGGTCATCACTAAGGACCAAATCCCTAAACGACCGCGAGCTAGATGCTGGCTCCCGCTTGCACCAGACAACCCTCTAGAAATAGTTGAGACAGTCAACTATTGCAATCCCAATCTCCCAACAGGAGATTGGAGAGTCGCGAAGCTGGAGGAACCGAAAGGTCGATCAAGACAGGCAATCATTGTTCTGAATTGTGAAGCCTTGGAACCTCTGGCCCTATGCGACCACCACATCTGGTTTCGCTTCAAAAAAGTCAAACTAAATATTTACAAAAAGGATGAGGAAATGCCACCATCCGGCAACACAGACACGGTTAACACCGAGGTCAGTAACAGTAGCTCTACGGTGCAGGAACCCCCAACCCCCTCAGGAAGCAAGGGCCCTGCGCCGGTAGAAACTGAAACTCTAGCAACATCCCTGGTCATTAAAGATCAGGAGTCATTGCTCGACTCCGGAAGCGAGGACTATTCCACTAGCTCGCCGATGGAAGACGATCTTCTGGACTCAGATCTAGAAGACCTCAACGCCACCATGGTGGAGGCAGATCGAATTAATAGCAGCCATGATGTTGAAATTAATTCAGATTAACTTCCACCACTCCAAAGCGGCATCCGCAAACCTTCTTCTCAGGCTGGCCAAAGGAGAAGAAGACATAGCCTTAATCCAGGAACCTTGGGTGCATGAACACAGGGTTCGTGGACTAAGAACTCCAGCCTACAATCTATTTGCTTCACAAAAAGAAGGTAAGCCCCGCACTTGCATACTTGCAAAGAAATCTTTAAATGCTTACCTTCTTCCAAATTACAGCTGCCCAGACACAACAGTGATTGCAATCCAATCACCCGGGCTCAAACTATGGATAGCGTCCACATACATGGCGCAAGAAGAGTCCATTCCATCGGACGAAATAAATAGACTGGTCAAGGACTCGTCGAATCACCAAGCTAGGCTCCTTATCGGTGCGGATGCGAATGCGCATCACACGATTTGGGGCAGCAGAGACACAAACGAAAGAGGTGAGTGGCTTATTGAATTCATCTTAACCGCTAACCTTCTTATCTGTAACAAGGGTCATACACCCACTCTTATTACGAAAAATCGTAGGGAGGTACTAGACCTAACTCTAGATAATATAAGAGAATGGAAGGTTTCTGAAGAGCACTCCTTCTCAGATCATCGTTACCTGGTTTTCAACCTAGCCTACATGGTCCCAACCCCAATTGACTCATCCTGTAACCCAAGAAGAATCGATTGGGAGCGTTATAGAGCCTTCATTGGCAACTCTATAATAAGTAGGACCCCTGACACCCCGCGGACCACATTAGATATAGACCTTATGGTCGATACTCTAACAACCACGTTGGGCAACGCAAGGGCCAACAGCTGCGCAACCCACAAATCAGGAAAAAAATCTTACCCTCCCTGGTGGAACGCAGATCTAAGCAAGCTCCGCAAAGCCTGTCGTAAGCTCTTTAATAAAGCAAAGAACACAAGTAACGACAGTGACTGGGGCCTATACAAAAATTCACTCAAGGTGTACAAACAAAACCTGAGGAAAGCACAAAGGCTGTCTTGGAAGATCTTCTGCAACAACATGGAGAAAATCTCAGACGCCTATAGACTGAGGAAAATACTCTCGAAAGTTCCACAATCTCCTAACTGCCTCATAGCAAATGGAGTTTGGACAACATCCGAGGAAGAAACTTTAAATCTTCTCCTCAACACGCACTTCCCTGGCTGCTCTGAATCGCAAGACTCAGTGCACTCGCGAGGAACTCAGAACTCCTCTGCCGTAGTAGGGCAGTACGAACATATTATCTCCAGAGAGAAAATTATATGGGCATTAAAAAGTTTCAAGCCCTACAAATCGCCAGGTCCAGATGAAATTTACCCAATCGAACTAACACAAACTATGGAATGGACTATACCAAAGCTAGAGATAATCTTTAAAGGATGCCTAGCTTGGAGTCATATTCCAGAAAAGTGGAAGTGCGCAAAGGTAATCTTCATCCCCAAGGCCGGCAGGAATTCTCACACTTCCCCTAAGGATCTAAGGCCGATCTGTCTATCATCCTTCGCTCTAAAAACCTTAGAAAGGCTGATAGACCTACACATACGGCACAGCTTGGATCCCTCCCTAATTTCTAAGGCACAACACGCCTACTGTAAAGGTAGATCGGTCGAAACAGCTCTTCACTCATTAGTGAGGAAAATCGAAAGATCAATCCATCTCAAAGAATATACGCTAACAGCCTTCCTAGACATAGAGGGCGCCTTTAACAACGTCACTCCGAAAGCAATAATAGAAGGGCTAGAAAAGCTAAAGGTGGAGAGGACTCTGATAGGGCTGATCAGCGAGTTGTTATTAACACGCAAGATTCACTCTAAGTGGGGAAGCCTAGAGACTACCAGAGTAGCTACCAAGGGTACCCCGCAAGGTGGAGTCCTCTCACCTCTTCTCTGGAATGTAGTTGTAAACGAACTACTGGTCAAACTGGAGAAAGAAGGCCTGGACGTTGTTGCCTACGCCGAATGACCGCATGCAAACGGCATTCTCATTCCTGCGCAAATGGGCGCATAGTAGCGGGCTCAGGATTAATCCCCAGAAAACTGAGCTCGTGCTATTCACCAAAAAGCACAAAATCCCGGAATACTGCCCTATCACTCTGCTCGATACCAGGTTAACCTATTCCCCTAGTGCCAAATTCCTAGGCATTATACTCGATAGGAAACTAACTTGGAAGAGTAATACAACCGAAAGAGCAAAAAAAGCAACAATTGCTCTCTACACATGTAAAAAAGCTCTAGGAAAAAAATGGGGATTTAACCCCAAAATCACCCTATGGCTCTACATTACGGTCGTCAGACCCATATTACTGTATGGAGTGATAGTCTGGTGGACTGCACTAAACAAGACAACATACCACAAACAACTCGAGAAGGTACAAAGGATGGCATGTATGTGCATTACCGGGGCCCTCAGGTCCACACCAACGGCTGCGCTTAACATGATACTAGACCTCACACCACTCGATATTTTCGGTAAGCAAATTGCCACACACACGGCCATAAGACTAAAAGCCAACTCAAAATGGGCGAGCTATGTCACCGGCCACTCATCCATCCTGAAAAACAGGACAACTCTGGCAGAAAGCCTGGACCACACAGAACCCACCATAATCTTGGACAAAAAATTCACGACGATTTATCCGGACAGGAAGAACTGGACTCGCCAAACACAACCCCGCAGAAACTGTGTGGATTTTTACACCGACGGGTCTAAAACCAAAGACGGGGTGGGCTGTGGAGTTTTCTGCAAACAACTCAAGCTATATAAAGCTCTAAAATTACCAAACCACTGCAGCGTTTTCCAGGCGGAACTGTCTTTGCTGAAGTGGAACGTAATATCCACCACAGATATTCGCATCCTTACAGATAGTCAAGCTGCCTTAAAGTCGCTGGAGTCCCATGTGTACTCATCAAAATCTAGTCTCGACTGTCGCAGATCTCTCAACGAGACGGCAGAACAGTTCAATATACAGTTTATCTGGGTACCGGGACACAGCGGCATTACAGGTAATGAGAAAGCCGACATACTCGCCAAACAAGGAACGACGCTACAATCAATCGTGGCTTGTGAGGGAGTACCCCTTACAACCATTAAACATAATCTGACCAATCTCGCCAGGGCCGAGACGAACCTGAGATGGACCCAGGGACATACCTGCGTCATCACCAGGCAAATCTGGCCTCGGCTTGACAGTCAGCGCACAAGGAGTATAAGCTCCCTAAAAAGAACTGACATCTACAAAGTCATCGGTGTCATCACAGGTCACTGCCTCTTTGGGAGTCACGCACAAAGACTAGGTATAGTTCCAAATGACTTCTGCAGAAGCTGTCAGGACGAGGAGGAGGTCGAATCCATTCACCACCTTCTATGCGCCTGTCCAGCTTTTTGCAATATAAGGAAGCGTTACCTAGGCTCTTACTTCCTTAACAATCTGACAGATGTTCAGAAAGTAGGGATACTTAATCTTCTTAACTTCTTAAGAAGCACTAGATGGTTCCACGAATAGGGGGATAAGACCCCCTCGTAGCTGCACAACGGGCCTCCTTGGCCTAAGTGCGTTCTTCTCAATTCTGGGAAGACTACGACCCTACCTACCTACCTACCTAACCACCTCAACGCTGAGTGGACCGTCTTAAGATGAAAAGCTTGGCCATAAAGATATTTGTGGAAATGCTTGACACAGTCAACCACGGCTAAAAATTCCCTCCTAGTTACACAGTAGTTCCTCTCCGGCTTCGATAGGATCGTACTGTAGTAAGCGATGACCCGTTCTCGCCCGTCAATTATTTGAGAGAGTACTCCTCCGATTCCATGTCCGCTCGCATCAGTGTCCAAAACAAACTTTTCTCCCGGGACAGGATATGCAAGGATCTGCGCACTGCAGAGCAATTCCTTCAGGTGAAAGAACGCTGCCTCCTCCGGCTTCTCCCACTTGAATGGCCGATTCTTTTTGGTGAGCTCGTGCAAACTGCTGGCAACGTTTGTAAATCCCGGGATGAATCGCCTGTAATATGTGCAAAGTCCCAGGAATGACCTTAACTCATGAAGATTCTTCGGCCGCGGCCATTCCTTAACCGCTGAGATCTTCTCTCATCTGTGTGGACTCCTTCTGCAGTCACCACATGTCCCAACTACTTCACCTCGTTTTGGAAGAGCGAACATTTCTTCGGGCTCAATTTCAGTCCGGCTGCTTGATAACGTCCCAGTACCTCTTCAAGCTTCTTAAGGTGATCGTCGAAATCCTTGCCCGTGACAAATATGTCATCCAGATAGACAAGGCAAGTCTCCCAGTGAAGTCCTCTTAGCATTCGGTTCATAAGTTTATCGAATGTGGCTGGCGCATTGCAAGGACCGAAGGGCATCACAGAGAATTGCCACAACTCTCCCCCGGCAGTGAACGCGGTCTTTCCTTGTTTTGCTGGTCAAGCTCTATTTGCCAGCATCCGTTTTGCAAGTCCAGCGTCGAGAACCACTTTGCACCAGAAAGTGTGTCCAAGGTGTCGTCTATTCTCGGTAAGGGATAGCTGTCCTTCTTCGTGACGTCGTTCAGCTTCCTATAGTCCACGCAGAATCGGGTGCTTCCATCCTTCTTCTTAACAAGCACTACTGGCGATATCGATAGGCTTGCAGATGGTTCGATCACGCCCTCCTTTTCCATCTCGTCGATTAATTTGATCACCTCGCCTTCTTTCGCCAAAGGTACCCTCCTCGGTGGTTGCCGGATCGGTCTATTGTCCCCTGTGTCTTTTCTGTGCTTCACAACTGATGTTCTTCCACAGTTCTTACCATCTGCAAAAACTGTCCAATATTTACGAAGCAGGGAGAGTGCTTTACTTTTTTGCTTCTCCACTAGATGTTGCGGCCACTCTCTGGCCATTATTTTCAAGAACGGTTTGGTTTTCTGGATTTCCCGGTGTTTCTTTCTTCGCAGTTCATAACGGCGGCAGCTTCTTGGCATTGAGCGATCGTTGTTCCCTTGTGTATTGTCCTAGGTGTACTGGCAGGATTCAGGACTCGTACTGGAACCAATGGGTCTTGTCGGGGTTCCACGAGAGCCCTTCCAACAACTATATCGCTGGGTCGATTTCTTTTGTCGGGTTCGACCACCCACATTCGCCTTGTCCCCGCATCCTCTTCTATCTTTGCCCAAACCACAGCTTTTGCGTTCGGGGGAACTGTTTGGCGCGCTTGTACGACTATTCGCCTGACCTTGTTACCCTGTCCATAATCCATTGTTAATGGGAGCTCCAAGTTGCCATACTTCACCACTTTTTTGGTTGAGGTCCAATGTGAAGCCATGCCTAATCATGAAGTCGACGCCGATTATGATGTCATCAGTAATTTCCGCAACGATGAAATCATGTTGAGACTCGACGGTACCCATCGTAATTCTTTTCTGGACCTTTCCCTTAACTTCCGCCTTTTCACCAGTTACTGTACGAAGCCTTACCTCGGAAAATGGTTCGATGTCAGAAACCAATCCGCTTCGGATGACTGAATGAGCTGCGCCCGTGTCCAACGTCAGCAGATATCGCCGCCCGCCCATCGTTCCCTCTATGACTAGGCTGGTTGCGTCCCTACAGATTCGGGATACGAGGATGCTGGGGCACTCCAATGTGGGCCAGCGCATGCCCCTCTGCATTGACTCGTTTTAGTTTAACGGATTGTTAGGTGCACCTTTTGCACCGCCACGGTCGCGTTCACTCCCATGGTCTCTTTTTGGCGAACTAGACCTCGAACGCTTTCTTCGCAGGCGGCAGTTCCTCGCAATGTGCCCCTGCTGTTCGCAGATGTAGCATCTACCCGGGAATGAACCACTCCTACTCGCCGTTGTTGTTATGGAACTATCCTGGTCTTGAGATATGCGCCGTAATTTGATGGAAGGTCGGCATATCAAGAGCGATGTTTCACATGCGAGAGCGCTGGCAACTATCTCATTAAAGGATGTCTTCGGCAGGAGAATCAAACTTTGTTGCGTATCGGGGTCCCTTAGCCCTTGGATGAAAGAATCCGTTTTAAGTTTCTCCACCACATCAACTGGAACATCCGCGTAGGCTAGATGAGACAGCCTCTCGATGTCGGTAGCGTACTGCTGGATGGTCTCGTTTCCACGCTGCTTGCGTCCTTTAAGTTCCAGCTTGTGCATCTACTGCATGTGCTCACTGCCGTATCTTCGATGAAGAGCATCCCTTCTCTGGGTCTCCGGGATGGTCTGTAGAACGTCAGCTGCTACACCTTTAAGGGAAATTACTAGGGCGGCCACACGATCTTCCTCTCCCCATTGATTCCGTTCCGCTGTTGTCTCGAACTGGAGCTTAAAGATGTTAAATGCGCTCGTGCCGTCAAAGTTGGGGGCTGTACATTTCGATGCTGCAGCCGGTACGACGCTTCCTTGATGCTGAACGTTCTGGATGGTTTTCTTGAGTTCCAGAACCTTCTTGTCCAGTGTCTCGATAATCTTTTCCTGGTTATTTTCGAGATCTAGAACCTTCTTGTCGAACCTCGACTCTAGTGTCTCGATTCTCTCCTCGACGTTCTGGAATCAATCGTCGACGGCCTGCTGGATGTTTCTTAAGCTTTCGTGTGTGTTCTCTAGCATCTCTTCCAGGTTCTGGCTCAGAGAAGTGGAATTTTCCTCCAACTTTCTGCTTACGGAAACGGAATTTTCCTCCAACTTTTGCTGTATGGTCGCCTCCAGTTTCTGACTTATGGAAGTGGAATTTTCTTCCAGCTTCTAATCCAGTTTCTGGGCTATGGAGGCACTCATAGCATTCATAGCCGCGAGAATTTGCTGCATATCGAATGCTGGCTCACTGGATGTCGACGGCTTCTCCACCCCGAACTCGTGATGCTGCCAGTCGACACCTTCTTCCTCCAACGCTGATCGCAGTCTCTCCACCAGGTTGGCCTTACTTCCCACTGTGGAAGTTAAGGTCAAAAGCCCAAAGCAGCGATGACCTTCATTACTTGAGTAATATTTCCGCCACACGACCCACTGCCAGGAAATTGCACACATATTATATTTCCTTTCACACTACATTTTGCACTTCACACATTTCCTTTCCCACATTCTGCACTTCACATAGAAAGATAATAGAGCAATTGTACGCAAAAAAAACGCGACGGATATCAAATAAATATACAAAATTTATACACCCACCCACCCGAAATTTTCGCTAAGTATTGTATGCTTCAAAAGTCTCCGTAGGAAGACAATAGAGTACTTACACACAAGAAACGCGACGGTTTTTTTTTAAATTGAAATAAAAAAAAATTATCAAAAAAAATAATAAAAAGTTCCCAACGAACTTGCTTTATCTACCAAGGAGAAAGTGGACCCCTACCTGGACCAGCAAGACGGTGAATACCATCATACTGTAAGATCAATCAACAGTAAAATTAAAGTGAATTTAATTCAAATCATGGCAGAAAACTGCATGTAGTTCCATCATGAAACGAATGAATGATTTAATGATAGAGAACCGAAACGTGAATAGTGATATGACTGTAAGGATTGAAGAACTAACAAAAAAAGTGAATTCAGTAAATTTATCTCCTGTATCTGCCGTTGCTTACGAACCTGTTTCCGTCAGTGCTCCAAACGTAACTTGTCATATATCACTGGATTTGGTAAAATCCCTTCCAGAATTCTCTGGCGAACGTGCGAAATATTTTTCTTGGCGTCAAGCAGCTAAATGTGCGATCAAACTCTTCAAATCATATGAAGGGACGGAACGATATTATCAGGCTGTGGCCATAATCCGAAATAAAATTGTTGGATCTGCCGACTTGATACTAGCTTCATTTAATACGGTCCTCAACTTTGACGCCATAATTGCTCGTTTAGATCATACTTATTCTGACAAACGTCCACTTCACATTTTAGAAAATCAATTGAGTGTCTTGTGTCAGGGTCGTATGTCTATACCCCAGTAATTTGATGAAATTGACAAGAATCTGACGTTAATTATAAATAAGATGTCAATGGAAGATTCGGGAAATACTGAGCTCATTGCTGCATTGAGTTCAAAATATCGGGCAGATGCCCTTCGCGTATTTATTTCTGGGCTTAACAAGCCGATACGCAACATCTTTTTTTCGGCCGGCTGCGAAGATTTACCTTCAGCACTAGCCAAACACAAGAGCTTGAAGCGAATTAAAAATCGATACAACTTCGCAAGAGCTTTCAATAACAATCAGCTTCGATTAAATAATTCGCTTCCAAGTACTCATCCGCAGTATAGAACTATAACGCAAACGGTCCCTACGAAAACCCAAATCAAATACACTCGTAATTAACAACCTGAGCCCGAAGAAGACCACATGAGCGTAGATCCTTCATCTTCTAAATTCCGATTCAATTCGCGACGGATGGCAGTACCACAACTGCAACCCAATTCTTCACCAAGCCGTCATAATGTAAGCGTACGGAAATCCCATCCTATTGTTTCCCATAACCCCTTTAAACGCGAGCGTGAATCCGATAAACTGCCGATAGCTAAAACCCAGCGTATTAATAACTTACAGTCTCAAGTTAGTAAAAATAAAAAACATCTCGAACATCAAGAGGAATATATAGATTCTGACTCCGAAATTGAGGACACGATTAATTTTTTAGAATAAGTTCGGCTCTACCCTACTTCGAAAAGAAACTTAACAATTCAATCACATTGAAAATCTTAATCGATACGGGTACAGCCAAGAACTATATTAGAAATATTGCTAGTTTAAAAAATATTATTCCTAACAACAGACCATTCGTAGTTAGAACAATAAATGGCGAAAACAAAATTACACATAAGTGTAAAATGCATTTTTGTGGCATAACTACATCCTTCTTTATTTTACCACAGTTGAAAACTTTCGATGCAATCATCGGGTATGATTTTCTCTCTTTAATAAAGGCAAATATCGATACCAAACATTCTTTGTTGATTTATAATAATGGAAAAATGATATTTAAGTTACACGAATACTTACACGATACTGAAACTATCCCTGAAAGTGTAAAAAGCGATTTTGATAAATTAATTAAAGATTATATGGAAGTTTTCGCTCAGCCGAAGGAAAAGCTCCCATTCAACACTAACGTGAAAGCGTCCATTAGAACTATAAGTGCGGAACCTATCTATTCTAAACCAAGGCCGTACAATATGTCGGCTGCTCCATTCGTTAATAATGAAATAAAAAGATTACTAGACGAGGAAATCATACGTCCATCACATTCTCCTTATAACGCACCCATACTTGTAGTAAACAAGAAAGGAACTAATGTAGATGGTAGCCCTAAATCCAGACTCGTTTTTGATTTCAGGAAACTAAATGAACAAACAGTTCCAGACCGATATCCAATACCCGAAACCGATCAAAATACTATTCCACAATTGACCTTAAATCAGGTTTCCACCAAATACTTTTTAATGAAAAAGATAGAGAAAAGACAGCCTTCGCAGTTAATAATGGGAAGTATGAATTCTGTCGATTGCCCTTTAGTTTAAAAAATGCTCCAAGCATTTTCCAACGAGCAATCGATGACGTGCTGAGGGACTATGTAGGAAAGAATTGTCATGTTTACATTGATGATGTAATCATTTTTTCTGAAACGAAAGAAAAACATTTAAAAGATATTGACCTAATATTTTCGAAATTACTTGAAGCCAATATGCGTATCTCACCAGAAAAGTGTAAATTCTTTCGTACTGAGGTGAAATTCCTTGGGTTTTTAGTATCTGTCGATGGCATAAAAACATGTCCCAATAAAGTTAGAGATATCGTTAACTATGCAGTACCAAAAACACTTCGTGCATTAAGATCCTTTCTGGGATTAGCGGGTTACTACCGGCGATTCATAAAGGATTATGCACAGATAGCAAAACCATTAACGAGATATCTTAGGGGAGAAAATGGTAACATAGGTACGAATAAGTCCAAGACCGTTCATATTCACTTGGATGCAGAAGCTATAGGAGCTTTTAACAGAATTAAACATATTTTATCATCGGATGATGTTTTGCTTTTATATCCTGATTATCGTAAACCTTTCGAGTTGACCACAGACGCATCATCTCACGCGATTGGAGCTGTGCTTTCCCAAGGTAATAGACCAATTACTATGATTTCTCGCACCCTTTCTAAAACTGAGGAAAATTATGCGACAAATGAACGGGAAATGCTTGCAATCGTTTGGGCATTGCGAACTCTTAAGAACTATCTTTATGGTGCACCTAATATTCATATATTCACAGATCACCAGCCATTAACTTTCGCAATATCAGATAAAAATCCAAATATCAAACTTAAAAGATGGAGGGCATTCATCGAAGAATATTCTCCAACTTTCCATTACAAACCAGGCAAAGATAGTATAGTGGCGGATGCGTTATCTCGTCAACACATGAATGCGCTATCTAGCTCAGACAGAACTGTTCACAGTCAGGAATCTCTTTCGAAAGTAATAGCTTCAGTAAAAAATCCAATTAATACCTTTAAAAATCAAATTTTCATTAGTCAAGGTCCCGAAAGTACTAAAAGTGTTAAGGTGCTTTTCCAAAGACAAGATAGGTACACAGTAGTATTTGCAACAGTACCTGAATTAATAGAAATTATGAAATGCGTTCTAAATATTGACATAGTCAATGGAATTTACTGTGATCTCAAAACATTGGGCAAAATACAAAATGCCATAATGCATTTATTTCCAAGTGTTAAAATGAGACACACATCCAAACTCGTACACGATGTTTTTAACAAGGACGATCAAGAGGAAATAATTATAAACGAGCACAATAGAGCACACAGAGGTCCGAATGAAAATTATAAACAGATAATTGATGAATATTATTTTCCAAACTTAAAAAAAAGATGTAAAACATATGCATCTAATTGCAGAATATGTAAAGAGAATAAATATCAACGCAGACCAATACAACATCCGATTGGAATTACACCAATCTCCTCTTATGTGGGAGAAATCCTTCACGTAGACATTTATAACACAAGTAAAAATTATTTCATTACTTGTATCGACAAATTTTCTAAATTTGCCATTATAAAGCATATTCCTTCTAGAAACTCTACCGATACACGAAACCCATTAATTGAAATTGTTTCTCTGTTTCGAAATCCCAAGATCATTATAATAGACAATGTAGGAGCTTTTACATCCATTTCTACTCAAGCGTTATTAAAGAATGAGTTCAATATTTCAACACATTCAGTGCCAGCTCTCCATAGTCAAAGCAACGGACAGGTGGAACGATTTCATTCCACTCTTGCTGAAATTGCCAGATGTACGAAAGAATCCAGTACAGACACAGTGGAACTAATGCTGTTATCTACCCATAAATATAATAATTCAATTCACTCAGTTACAGGTTACAAACCCATAGACATTTTTCATGATATTTCTGTAGAAATAAAAAATTAAATTATTGCAAAACTCAAAACTAAACAGGCTAATGATTTAAAGTATCACAATAGTAGGAAAACACCTAAAGAATATAAACCAGGCGATAAACTATACCTTAAAACCAATAGAAGAATTGGAAATGAACTTTCTAAATTATATAATCAGAAAAAAGTTCAGGCAAATTTAGGAACAGCAGTAGTGATCGAGGGAAGGCAAGCGCATAAAAATAATTTAAGATAATTTTTTTTTCTTTCAAGACTAGTTCAAATATCGCTATGCTCTGCAAGGATTGCTGACTACTCTTCAGCCTTATTTATTCCCATACCAACAGGCAGTGTCGCTATTTATCAAGGCTTTTTCTATCTGAAACACGTTACAAATCTTTCATTTATCCAAGATATTATGACCCAAAATATAAATATATTGAATAAGCTTAAGGGCACAAGATGTGAAGAATTATTGAAAGAAGACATAAAAGAAACTGAGCGTTTATTTCAATTGTTAAGAACTCCTATTAGAACCCGACGAGCCATAGATTTTATAGGATCCACCATCAAATTTATAGCAGGTACACCAGACCACCGCGATTTTGAGATACTAAAAATGCAGGAAAATGAATTGATCAGATCTAATAATAGGCAAATTGACATTAACACTTTTTATTTCAAATACATTCATTTTTATCTTAAAGAATCAGCTGTACGTAAAATTTTTTGATCTAGGGTACGTTCGCGATTTTTTTTTTATGATTTCTCTAATGAGAAATCCTTAACTGGCGCCCGAGCCGGGACCGGCAATTATTGTGTTCTTTTTCCCTACGGATCGGTATTAAAATAGAACATATACGCCCAATCGGGTGCAAGTCCGTCCAGAAATCCTTAACCGAGTTAACGGGGGCAGTTAACGTAATTCTGTCCCGACTCAAGGATTTGGAAGGTCGCCTTAAGCGTGTTCAGGAGACATCTCCCTCGGAAGTCGCTGCCGGCAATGAAGTCTGCACAAAACTTCGTGGACCGAGGCCGATCTTCGCGAGATCAGCCGTTTACCAGATTATGTTAAGGAGCTAGAAACATTTGAAGGTAACCCGACACATTACGTATCTTGGGTACATAATGTCGAAGGAATTTTAAAAGATTTCGGTATAGTTGGAATTAAGCCCATATATCGTGCGATTCTGCAGCACATCAGGCAGAAAATTAGAGGTAGTGCCGATACGGCTCTCGTATCGTACAATCAATAATTATGGGCCGGCAATCAAACGCTGCCATTGCTGTCATTACACTTTGCAGACAAGCGGGATATTAGAACACTCGAACACCAATTGAATCAACTGACTCAAAGGGGTTCGAGTTTAGACGAATTTTACACCGTCGTGAGTCATCAGTTTTCATTAATATAATTATTAAGACAAAGACCGAATCCTACACACAAGAAACAGTCAATGCTCCTGTGGAAACGTATCGGAATCGCGCCCTTGACGTCCCTGCTAGAGGCCTTAATAGTGACCTATCGCGTATGCTCATAATACAAAAGCCGAAAAACCTACCGGAAGCTTATTCTGCCTGTTTGAAAATTGAAAATTTAAATTATTGAAGTCATCCCACGAATTTTTCGAACACGGTAACAGCTCCGGTAAACTAAACTTTCAAGAAGGACATCCATTCTAGTCCTCGGTTTAAGAAAGACCCAACTAACAACTTCAATCTTCACCATCTGCCTCGTAACGATAACCCGCCACCAAGCCCAAGTGCACCTAAGCTCCACGAAAAGATGGATGCAGATCGTTCGGTTCAATCCCGGCGGGCTTTACAAAAAAGTATACCACGGCATTGTGGATGTAACCATTGATTTTTAATATCTTTTTTTTTCAAATTAAGTAATTTTTTTTAGAAAATTGCCCCTCCCGGCTAAGCGATGGGGAATGGACCCTCCGCTCATACGATTTTTTCTTGTCTGGACCAGATCTACACGCTCTAGGTTTTTGGCACACTGCTCGTGGGGCACCCTGTGTATATATGTATGTATGTATGTATACTATAAGCATATTTATATGATACTCTCGACTTTAACTCCTACGGACTAGACATTTCCCTTTTTTCTTCTAATTGGTTTTCGTATCGTATGAGCCTTTGGTGCTGATTTTCTGATTATGTATTTTGGTTCAATTCAAAAACTGCTATATTATTATCATGTAGGGAATGCTTTTATTGCTTGGTAGCATATGACATAAGAGTTTCATTAAAGGCAGCAAGAGGAAGGCAGTACGAAGAAAATTAGTTTCGCTAGATAGATTGTTAAAATTAACATTCAAAATAATAAATATGAATGGAGGGTGTCGAGAAGATGGATTGAATGCGTCGGAGGTTGTTAATCTAATAGACCCCAACTTAGAGATTTTATTCCAACAGACACACACATAATAGTCGCAAGTGATATCAAAGCCATGCAAGCTTTTTCCAAAGAACGAACGTGATGAAGGGTATAAGCAATTTAAAATCTAGACGAGCCTCAGGTTTCGACGGAATCAAAAATGTTTGCCTGATAAACCTACCAGATACAGCTCTCGTATTCTTAAGGAACTTATTCAATGACTGTCTTAGGTTGGGCTACTTTCCAAGCAACTGGAAAAATGCCAAGATAATACCGATATTAAAACCCGGCAAGTCCCCCAATTCGCCCTGTAACTATAGGCCAATAAGTCTGCTTAGTTCTCTATGCAAATGCTTTGAAAAGTTAGTGAAGAATAGGATTGTATCTGTCGTTGAAAGCAGAGCAATCTTGCCTAACGAACAATTTGGATTTAGGTCCTCTCACAGCACTACCCACCAAGTTCACCGTATAACTAGGGTTATTAAAAAAAAACCTTTCAGTGGGCAAAAGCACTGGCATGGTACTTTTAGACGTGGAAAAGGCCTTCGATACGGTGTGGCACGATGGCTTGCTACATAAACTATTGGTTTTCAACTTTCCCCTGTATCTAATTAAAATAATCCAGTCTTTCCTATCCTCCCGTAGATACAGTGTGTCGATTAACCAAATCCACTCAGTTAGCAACTACTTAAAGCAGGAGTCCCACAAGGAGCTGTCCTCAGTCCAATTCTTTTCAATATATATACCTCCGATTTTCCCAACCTGACAAACTGCAGTATTGATCTATTCGCTGACGATACGTGTATTTACTCATCAGATGCAATTGGTTTCAATGTTGAAACTAGTCTGCAATCTGCGATAAATACTGTCCAAGCTTATTATAATAATTGGAAGATAAAAATTAATGCTTCTAAGACACAAGCTGTCTTTTTTACTCGTAAGAGAAAAGCTTGTTTACTTCCACGCAATAGCCTCCTTCTTAACGGAGTTCAGGTTGAATGGAAAACATGTGCAAAGTATCTTCGCATTTACTTAGATAAACGTTTAACCTTTAATTGTCACGTACAAGAAATTATTAGAAAAGTCAACGTTACAATAAAAATTCTCTACGCATTCATCTGTAGGAATTCAAAATTGGACATCGATAACAAGTTATTGTTATATAAGGCAATTGTTCAGGATATTATTTTCTATGGTTCCCCTGTCTGGGGTATGTGAGCTAAAAGTCATCGGCGCAAACTTCAAATAGCACAAAACAAACTGCTCAAAATGATTCATAACCTGCCTTGGTTTTCCTCTACTGAGGAAATCCACGAAATGGCAAACATTGAGTTGGTCAAAACTAGAATAGAAAACCTCTATCAGAAATACAACATATCTTGCTCATCCTCTGACAACATCTTGATTTCAAATCTAGCCTCGTTATAAGTGCAATAAAATTACTAACATATTTTTTCTACCTGTCATAGGTCAATTAAATTGTTCTTAGCTTATCACACTTTTTATTATTATTTACCTATTTATTTATTTGTTTACTTATATATTTTTCTATTTATTTATTTATTTTTTTATTTATCTATTTACTTATTTATCTATTTATTTATTTACTTATTTATCTATTTATTTGTTTATTTACTTATTTTTTATTTATTCATTTATTTATTTATTTACTCATTTATCTAAGTTAACACATCGCCAACGACAACGACCTGCATATATTCGACCTTGACAGTGGATTGCATCAGCCAATGTGTCGGTCGATATGCTGACACAACATGTACGCGCTTCCGACCAGACAACAGCGCTCAGTGAATGTATCCGAATATGAGCCGCGGCTTATGCACCGAACACGAGCATGGGAACTACTGGGATGCAACGGAAACACCTGTGTCAGAGTGGGAACGACGTTTATGCGAGGCGATAAACGTAGGCGAGCAACATCGAGGTGGCAGTCTTACGGCGAGCGTATACTATTCGAGTCGAAATAAACTTGTTCTCTTACTTACTTACTTACTTACTTATCAGGCCTGAGCCTGAGCTATAGCTGCCTTCCATCCTTGACGGTCCCGGGCACGCTGCTTCCAGTTATCAAGACCAAGATGTCTTACATCCGCGATTACTTGGTCTTTATACCGGAGGTTCGGTCTTCCTCTTCTTCTCGAACCAGGAGGCTCGGAGTCGAAGACCCTCTTAGCTGCGCTCGATGTGGCCGAGCCAGTGTAGTCGACGGGTCCTTGCTTTCCGGACTACATCCACATCTTGGTACAGCTCGAAGAGTTCGCGGTTGTGTCTTTTCTCCATTCACCTTCCTCACAGACAGGACCAAATATCCGGCTCAGAATTTTTCTTTCGAAAGAACCCAAAATCAGCTCCGCTGTCCTGCTTATCGTCCAGCTTTCGGCTCCGTACAGGAAGACTGGCAGAATGAGCGTTTTGTAAAGCATGACTTTGGTCTTTCGAGTGAGGAGTGTTGACCCCAGTTGTTTGGACAAGCCGAAGTAGCAGCGGTTGCCAAGGGCGATTCTACGCCGGATCTCCACTGTGGTGTCATTTGTGGAATTTACGTTTGCCCCGAGGTAGACAAACTCCTTAACTACCTCAAAATTGTAGCTGTCAATTGTTATGTTTTGTCCCAGGTGGTGAGCGACGGATTGGTTTTTGCTTGACAGCATGTATTTCGTTTTGTCCTCATTGATCTTAAGGCCAATTCGTTTCGCCTGTTCTTCAATCGCCGTGAATGCTTCCACAATACCACGGCGAGAACACGCGATGATGTCGATATCATCCGCGTATCCTAGCAGCTGGATGGACTTGTAAAAGATAGTGCCTTCCCTGTTGACGCCTGCCCGTCGCACTATCTGCTCCAGCACCAGGTTGAAGAAGTCACATGACAGCGCATCTCCTTGCCGAAATCCGGTGCATGTTTCGAATGGTTCCGAGGTCCTAGAACCGAGTTGCACGGTGCATCGCGTGTTTTTTAGCGTGGCGCGACACAACTGGATCGGTTTTACCGGGATCCCGAATTCGGCCATCGCCCCAAACAGAGCTTCACGATGAATGCTGTCGTATGCGGCTTTGAAATCGATGAAAAGATGGTGCGTATCGATTTGAAACTCGTTGGTCTTTTCCAGGATTTGTCGAAGTGTGAAAATTTGGTCTATAGTTGATTTGCCGGGCCGGAAGCCGCACTGGTAGCTGCCGATTAGTGCGGTGCAAAATGGTTTTAGACGTTCACACAATACGCTGGACAGGATCTTGTATGCGACATTGAGCAGGGATATACCTCTATAGTTCTTACAAGAGGTAGGATCGCCTTTTTTGTGGATGGGGCATATAGAGCTGGTATTCCAGTCGTCGGGCATGCTCTCATCTTCCCAAATTCTGCAGATGATCTGGTGCATGCTCCCTACCAGAACATCGCCGCCAGCCTTGAAGAGCTCTGATGGCAAGCCATCTGAGCCTGCGGCCTTGTTGTTCTTCAGCTTCTGAATAGCTGTGCCGACTTCTTCTATGCTGGGTGGGAGGACTACTTCAGCGGCTGGAGTTGGGATTTCCTCAGTCCCTACCACTCTCTCTTGGTCATGCTCGTTAAGCAGCTGCTGGAAGTGCTGCTTAAATTCATCCACTATTCCCTGCGGGTCGGTGACAAGATTACCCTCGCAGTTTCGAAGAGCCAGGGTGCCCTTTTTGAAGCCTCCTGCAAGGCCTTTGGCTTTCTTGTAAAAGGCTCGTATTTTATGTCTATCCCTAGACTCCTCGATATCCTTGAGCTGGGAGGCTGCGAAGATTCTTTTCTTTTGTCGCAGTAGTTTCTTCTCCTCCCTTCTTCTGGCTCGGTACTCTTCTCGCGCTGCCCTGGTTTTCCTCTGCAGCGCCTTTTGGTACGCCTCGCCGGTTGCTGCATTTTTCATACCACGGGTTTCTTGTCGGGGGTGGTAGGTATCCTAAGGTGGTTTCGGCTACTTCCTGAATGGCTGAGCGGCAATGCAGCCACATATTATTGGCATTTGTGTTCGACGTAGGCATACCGTAGAGTCTTTCGCTCAGCTGCTCCCTGTAGACTCTGGCAACCTCCGGTGTGCTCAGGCGCCCAATGTCGAACCTCCTCCTGATGGGCTGGTGCAGCTTTCTGACATTGGACAGTCGAGCTCTGAATCTTGCTGCTACGAGGAAGTGGTCAGAGTCGACATTTGCCCCTCTGAATGTTCGCACATCCCGGATGTTTGACGCGTGCCTTGCGTCAATGAGCACATGGTCGATTTGGTTGGCGGTTCGACCGTCCGGAGATCGCCAGGTTGCTGTGTGGATTCGCTTGCGAGGGAATCTTGTGCTACTTATCACCGCATTACGAGCTGTCGCAAAGTCAGCGAGTCGGAAGCCGTTATCTGTTGTTGTATCGTGGAGGCTGTGCTTTCCGATCACTCCGCCAAGGGTGTTTTCCTTTCCGATTTTGGCGTTGAAGTCCCCGAGCACGATTTTTACATCGTACTCCGGACAAGCTCCGTAGGCGTTGTCCAGGAGGTCATAGAAGTCCTCCTTGATAGGGTCTTCAGCCTCGTCGGTAGGGGCGTGTGCACATATTAGGCTGATGTTATAAAATCTGCCTCTGATGCGGATCACAGCCAGGCGATCACTTATAGGTTTAAAGTCGATGACCTTCGACCTTAACCGCTTTCCCACGACAAATCCGCATCCCAGTAAGTGCAACCTTTTGTGACAGCTGTAATAAATGTCGCAATTTTTCTTCCTAATCATACCGTTTCCTATCCAGCGTATTTCCTGGACCGCAGTAATATCCGCCTTGTACTGCGTGAGGATTCCTTCTAGTTTATGAGCAGCTCCGGGAGTGTACAGGGTTCTGACATTCCAGGAGCATACTCGCAAATCGTGTTCCTTTTTCGTGCGTTGTCGTCGTCGAGTATCCGTCCGTGTATCCGAGGCATCTTGCTCATTCATAACTTTGTTTTTTTTTACGTGGGCGGATTGTTAGCCCGCCGCACAACCGCCATTCTGGTCGGGGTTTTTTTCGCTGCATACGTTTGTTCACCTCCCAACGGTTGTTGAAGAGGCTATCCAGAGGGCGCCGCGAGGAGGCCGTATGTCAACTTGACCCGGGCATTTAAACAGGGATCGTTGCTGGCATCTCGCCAGGTTGAGAGCAATCAACAACTTTACCCTGTATGTCCGAGCCCATGCCCTCTAAACTAACTAGTGACATAATACAAGTTAATGGTGAATTCTTTGTTTTAGGAATATGCAATTTCCTCTTGCGATCAAAGATATACATATATTCGAGTTGAATAATCCAACAATCAGTGTAAACGTGTTCAGTTATGAAATCAACGATAAGAATGAATGTTATTTAATTGGACTATTAACTTGGAATATTAACTTGCTTTATTGCGAAAGTTCTGATAGCGATCTAACGCATTATGTGTACATCAAACATATGTCGCGTTTAATGAGAAGTCAAATAACTAAGAAAAAAAAAATCGAATGCATCTTTGTAATGGGTGCTTACAACGATTCCCTAATGAATCCCGTCTGCTGCAACACAAAAGTGAATGTCGGAAAGTTGTTGACGAAGATTCTGGATTCGGCATGCAATGACTCACAGGTATTAGAATAGACTCAAAGTCGGCATACACAGCAAATGGAACTCGTTGCTTTCGATTGTGTTTAACAAACTTGAGTATTTTGTTTCCTTCATCCGGCATAATCGTAATCAGCTTGGCCAGGCGACCATGGTAGCCAGGCAGCTCTACAGCTGGCCAGGCGACCATGGTAGCCAGGCAGCCCTACAGCTGGCCAGGCGACCATGGTAGACAGGCAGCTCTACGGCTGGCCAGGCGACCATGGCAGCCAGGCAGCCCTACAGCTGGCCAGGCGACCATGGTAGACAGGCAGCTCTACGGCTGGCCAGGCGACCATGGTAGCCAGGCAGCTCTACAGCTGGCCAGGCGACCATGGTAGCCAGGCAGCCCTACAGCTGGCCAGGCGACCATGGTAGACAGGCAGCTCTACGGCTGGCCAGGTGACCATGGTAGCCAGGCAGCTCTACAGCTGGCCAGGCGACCATGGTAGCCAGGCAGCTCTACGGCTGGCCAGGCGACCATGTTCGCCTGGCCAAGCTGATTACGATTATGCCGGATGAAGGAAACAAAACACTCTAGTTTGTTAAACACAATCGAAAGCAACGAGTTCCATTTGCTGTGTATGCCGACTTTGAGTCTATTCTATTACCTGTGAGTCATTGCATGCCGAATCCAGAATCTTCGTCAACAACTTTCCGACATTCACTTTTGTGTTGCAGCAGACGGGATTCATTAGGGAATCGTTGTAAGCACCCATTACAAAGATGCATTCGATTTTTTTTTTTTCTTAGTTATTTGACTTCTCATTAAACGCGACATATGTTTGATGTACACATAATGCGTTAGATCGCTATCAGAACTTTCGCAATAAAGGAAGTTAATATGTTTTGTCTTTTCCTCGGTCGTATGATAGTATGGTCCAATTAAATAACATTCATTCTTATCGTTGATTTCATAACCGAACACGTTTACACTGATTGTTGGATTATTCAACTCGAATATATGTATATCATTGATCGCAAGAGGAAATTGCATATTCCTAAAACAAAGAATTTCACCATTAACTTGTATTATGTCACTAGTTATATCGCGAATTGCATATGATGATGGTCTCTCATGATTATATTTAACGTTGCTATCCCAAGCCGATATAACAGACCATTTGAAACAGTATTCATCGGTGTTTTTGACATTTATACAAGCATGTTTGATCAATAACTGCGGTGGTAGATTAAGATAGGTAGAAGCCCGAAGCGGATCGTATTTTTTAATATTTATTTCGATTCTCAGAAATGACAACAAAGCCCATCCGCTATCTCTTTCCTGGAATTCCTCTAGTTTAACCTTGATGTCATTTATAGTAGCGTTTTATTTTTCAGATAAATCGCGTTTTTCTAGGATCGTATACATCATGGTCTGCATACTTTTAATATCCTGGATCATATCGTCATTTTCCTTTGTATGCTTCACGAACACCGTAAATAATTCCATATTAAATTTAAAAGCATGCAAAACTTCCAATTCGTTTTCCAACCGCTCGGTAATCAAATACATGTTTTTTTCATATAGGACTTCTACATTCAATATGCTCTCATCATTACTAGAAATGTGAAATGTCTTAATGAGATTTTTGAAAGCGCCTAACCCCAACGCAAATTCACAACTTAAATAAAAAAATTAAATAGCGCCAGAACCCCTTCATACCATCGCTTCATACCATCGCTTCATACCGTCGCTTCATACCATCGCTTCATACCAAAAAGCGCTTGCACCGCTTCATACCAACTATTCTAAATACGTCACATGATAACGACCTTGCACGCACACAAAACCACAACACAGATAGCGCCAGAATCCCCATATATTTCCGCAAAAACAACTTAAATAAACAAATTAAATAGCGCTGTTCGCACTGATTAATTGTTGGTTACAGAACAATTTAATGTAATGGGTCATTTGTTTATACTATTCCAGTAATATTTATATATATATGTGCGTGTGTATGTATGTATGCATATGTATTTGAAACGCTAAGAAATATTTATAGATACATAGATATGTAGCATATACTGTCAAGAATGAATCAATCACATCCACTTTTTAATATGCGAAAGTATTTCCACGTTGATTCATACACACAACACAGATAGCGACTAAATCCCCATACATTTCCTAACCCCAACGCAAATTCACAACTTAAATAAACAAATTAAATAGCGCCAGAACCCCCATATATTTCCGCAAAATATATGTGATGGGTTATTTGTTTATACTATTCCAGTAATATTTATATATATATATGTGTGTATGTATGTATATGTATTTGAAACGCTAAGAAATATTTATAGATACATAGATATGTAACATATACTGTCAAGAATGAATCAATCATATCCACTTTTAATATGCGAAAGTATTTCAACGTTGATTCACACAACACATTTATATTTTTCTAACCAACATTTTATTTTTTGTATGAAGCATGTCGTGTCGCGAAAACATGTCGATCGCAAAATTTTTCCCTTCATATCAAAAAGCGCCTGAACCGCTTCATACCAAATCCCTTCATACCATCGCTTCATACCAAAAAGCGCCTCAACCGCTTCATACCAAATCCCTTCATACCATCGCTTCATACCAAATCCCTTCATACCATCGCTTCATACCAAATCCCTTCATACCATCGCTTCATACCATCGCTTCATACCATCGCTTCATACCATCGCTTCATACCATCGCTTCATACCAACGCTTCATACATGTCGTGTCAGTCGGTTCGCTTCATACAAAAAAGCGATTGAACCGTCATAAACTAACTACTATCCTAGAAGGCTAAAGGATACGGTAGTGAAGATTGTTCGTACCGCGAGTAGGTCTCTTACAATCATTAACGTTTGAGACCAAAAGGGAATTCTACGACACTTCCTTTGTCGGCCCCAACCGCGACCGATCACGCGTTACTTATTTTTCCTTTTTTTTCTCTCTCTCCCCCCATTTAAAAAAAAAATAAAGAGAAAAACAAAGAGTAAAACGGAAGAACTAATTAGCAAAAAACAAAAGACAATTTCAGTGATGCGAAACATTTCAAAGGGAAATCGAACGAAGCCAAGCACTATGGATACAATTGCTAAGTCTGTAACTGACCTAACAGGAGCGGTTAACGCCATTCTTACCCAACTCAAAGGTCTTGAAAAATGTATAGGAACTCTAGAGAGCAAGCAAACGTCCGTAGGTATTACTGTTGAGGATGCTGTAGAACTTTGCCCACCGCGGAATGAATTCGAGCTGAAGGATATTTCGAGGTTGCCCGATTGCGTTAAAGAGCTGCAAGTCTTCGATGGCAACCCTACACAATACGTGTCATGGCAATCCTCCAACATATCCGACAAAAAGTTCGTGGCCCTGCCGATGCGGCCTTAGTTTCTTACAACATTTTTGACAACGATTGGCCATCTATTAAACAGTGTATCTCTCTGCATTACGCGGACAAGAGAGACGTGAGAACTCTGGAGCATCAGCTCAACCAACTCTGTCAACGAAATTCGAAGTTGGATGAATTCTATGCCGCGGTAAACCATCAACTGTCGTTGATGATAAATAAGATAAAAACCGAATCCTTTAGTGAGGAAACGGTAAACGCGTTAGTAGAAACATATAGGAATCGCGCTCTCGATGTCTTCATCCGGGGCCTCAACGGCGATTTGTCAAGGATGTTTATCATCCAAAAGCCCAAAACGCTTCCTGAGGCCTACTCGGCCTGCCTCGAAATTCAAAACCTGAATTATCGTAGCCATTCTATTCACTCCGCGTCCACCCCGAATACCATAACAGCTCCCGTGAACCAGATATTTAGGAACGATCAGAGACCCATCTTGCCACCAAGAAAATTTCCACCACATTTCTCACACGGACCAAGGCAACAACCTCGTCCTACGACTCAGCATGAAGCTGGTCCGCCGCCAAGACCCTTCGCGCCGAAACCACACGAAAAAATGGATGTCGACAGGTCAGTGCAGTCGAGGCAGATAAATTATATGAATCGCCCACATGGGGTTAACCCTTTTAAAAGGCGAGCGAAGTCCGAAAACTACCCAAACAAGCATCAACGCTTGTATAATACACAAGCCTACGAGGAATGTCGGAATGATGAGTACGAGGAAGCAGGAGAGGAGCTCGTTGACGAGGAAATAAGTTTTATGACGGGCGCCTCTCCAGCGTTCCATACATAGACTATATAACAAGCGATGGCAAAAGGCTCAGTTTCCTGGTGGACACCGGAGCCAATAAAAACTTTATAACCCCTTCATTAGCCGACAATTGCGCGTCCATCCCCAAGCCTTTTACAGTACACTCCGCCGCTGGCAAGATTCAAATCAGCAAATACATACAGGGTAGATTCTTTGAAAAGGCCGGGAACAACACGCTCCTTACTTTCTATGTTCTGCCGGGCCTCTCATCTGTTGATGGTATCATAGGCGATGATACCCTCAAACAATTAGAGGCAATCATTGACAGGAAACAAAATGTGTTGACCTTATCGCCAGGCATTCGAATCCCCATCAGGGAAAAAACGTCGACAGTAATAAATGTCGTGTTGGATTCGAGCCTCCCGGAAGACGTGAAATCCCGCCTAAAAGCCTTAATCCTAAAGTTCGCGCCTGTCTTCGGGCCGATCAATGATAGTGAGGTAATTGGCACGTCCATGGAAGCCGAAATAAGAACCAGCACGGACGAGCCGATTTACTCCAAAAGCTACCCGTTCCCTGCCTGCCTGCGAGGGGAGGTCGAAAACGAGATCAAGAAGTTGTTGAGTGAAGGGATCATCCGCCCTTCGAGAAGTCCGTACAACTCGCCAATTTGGTTGTCCCCAAAAAACCTAAACCTACCGGCGAGAAGCAACACCGTATGGTTGTAGACTATAAACGCCTTAATGCGGTCACGATTTCGGACACCTACCCTATACCCGACATCAACTAAAGAATGCTCCGGCCATTTTCCAACGGATGATTGACGACGTCCTGAAGGAATACATAGGTAAAATCTGCTATGTATACATAGACGATGTGATCATTTTTGGAAAAGACGAGCTAGACCATCTCAAGAATATCGAAACAATTTTCGCTAGACTCCTCGAAGTGAACCTTAAGGTCAATTTGGACAAAATCCACTTCATGAAGACCGAAGTCGAGTTCTTGGGGTATGTCATAACGCCCGAAGGAATAAAACCAGATGCGAAGAAAGTGTCAGCCATTCGACAAATCCAACCACCCGAGACACTAAAAGAGTTAAAGAGCTTCCTCGGGCTAACGTCGTATTACCGTAGGTTCATTTGTGATTATGCCAAAGTCTCTAAACCGCTGACGAACATAAGGAGGGGAGTGTACGCGCAGATTAAAGCAAGCGAATCAAAGCGTGTTCCAATCCACTTGAGTGAGGAGGCGCTCCAAGCTTTCAATGATCTCAAGCTGCTCTTAACGTCATCCGTGGTATTGGCCTTCCCCGATTTCGAGAAGCCCTTCAACCTGACAACTGATGCTTCCAATAGGAGCGATGCTGTCCCAAAGAGACCCGGGAAAAGATAGACCTATAGCTTACATATCGCGACCGCTTAACAAAACCGAAGAGAATTACGCGACAAATGAGAAAGAAATACTCGCTATAGTCTGAGCCCTAGACAACCTCCGATCTTATGTCTACGGCTCAAGAAAGATCCGAATCTATACGGACCATCAGCCCCTGACCTTTGCCCTTGGCAATAGGAATTATAACGCGAAATTGAAGAGTTGGAAATCTCGCATAGAGGAGTATAACTGTGAGCTGATATATAAACCTGGCAAATCGAATCACGTTGCCGACGCCTTGTCCAGGCTGAGGATGAAGATAAATCACTTGCCTGCTTCGGTGCTTGCCGAACCAGCGCGAAGTGCACGATCAGACAACGATAGTTGTGCAACGGAAACCGCCAGCGAAAGGGCTGACAGCAATCCGACAGAGACTGCTTCGGAAGGGGGCACATCAACTGAAACCGCACACAGCGCTGAACAGGATAGTACCGACCTCATTCCTCACGTCGAAGCTACGATTAATGTCTTTCGTAACCAGATTATTATAAAGATAGGTAGGGGCACTGAAATATACGAAGAGCCACATCCTGGGTATGCAAGACATTATGTGGCGATAGAGAACCCAGACAAGACAGAACTGACAAATATTCTAGTACGAAGATTAAGGCCGAATGTGGTCAATGGTATTAAAATTCCCGAGTCCCACATACAAATGTTACAAGAGGTATATTTGGGATGCTTCACGAAGTATAAATTGCGACTAACCCAGAGAATAGTAGAGGACGTGAGAAACGAAAACCGGAAATGTCAGCTGATTACGGACGAACACCGACGAGCTCACAGAAACGCAAGAGAAAACAAAGAACAACTGCTCGAGAAGTATTATTTCCCCAGCATGAGCAGCCTAATTAAGAAATATACGAGCAACTGTGAAATCTGCAAGCTCAACAAATATGATAGACATCCCAGCAAACCGGAGATCCAACCTACGCCTGTTTCATCGTATCCATGCGAAATACTCCATATGGATATCATGGAAATACAAAATGAAAAGTTTCTCACGTGCCTAGACAAATTCTCCAAATTTGGGAAGATGTTCCACATAAAGAACCGATCAGTCCTCCACCTGAGGGACAAGATCACCAAAGTCCTCCACTACTTCACGGCTCCGAGAATATTGGTGACAGACAATGAAAGCAGTTTCATCAGCCCAATTATCGAAAGTTTCCTACGGTCACTGGGGATCGAACTGTTCCGAACACCAGTGCATCGAAGCGAAGCCAATGGGCAAGTCGAAAGATTTCATTCGACAATAATAGAGATCTATCGATGCTTAAGGGCAGAATTTAAGAGCTTACGCCTGAGGGAACTGCTCAATATAGCCGTTGACAGATATAACAACACGGTACACTCTGTCACCAAGAGAAAACCCGCGGATGTGTTCTTCAACAGAGCACAACGTATCAACTACCAGAAACTCTTAGATTTCAAGGAGAGGGTGAATAACGACCTTAGGTATGAAATCAAACGGAAGCAAGCGGCAGACAGAAGAAAAGAAAATCAAAACCAAAAAGTTACGACAGGGGCGATAAACTCTTTACGGCCCGTAAGGGTATTAAAGCTAAACACAAGCCACTCTTCCGGGGGGAAACGGTGGCGAAAGATAATAAGGTCACCGTAGTCACCTCTACTGGAAGGAAAATACACAAAGCACATATTAAGAATATATGAAGTTATAGTCATACATAAGCCATGCACATAACGCAAACTCACATGCGCGCATACTCAACGCACTTTTAACATTTGTAACAATGTAATGAATACTCGAATACTCGCACGCAAAATAACATGAAAAGAAAAGCTATAATAGTATATTAAGGAAAAACGCACATATAAATTTATATACGACAGCACGATAAGTTAGATTTTTTACCCTAAATCCTTATATCTTTTATAACTTTATCATTATGTATTAAGGAAAAACACACACACGAATTTATATATCGTTGCACGATAAGTTAGGCTTTGCACCCTTAATTCTTATGTGTATTATAATTTTGTCATTATGTTAACTATGATAAGATTGAGAATATTGTATTAATGAACTTATTTAATGTTAAATCTTAAAAAAACTCTATGTAATCTTTACGCTCGCCACAAGCCACCAAGTTCACATTTTCAGACTTATTTGCCTGCTCGCCCTAACAACAATCCATGGGCTCCAAGTGTTCCAGTACACCGGTCCACTCGTCCCCATTAAAGGAGGCCGAGCATCTATAGTCAACGGAAATCTAAACCTCGTCCATGTCATCAGTCTTAGCCAATTTGAGCGACGGATAGCAGAGATCACGAACTCCATCGAAAGGTACATCACGGATCAGGGGAACAAGAGGTCACTTAACTACTTCCTCACCGAAATCACGGATTGCATCAGACAGCTGAAGAGAAGGCCACAAAGAAAAGAAAGGTCTATCAACTGGATTGGGTCTGCGTGGAAATGGGTTGCCGGGAACCCGGATGCTGCAGACTGGGACAGTATTCTCGAAAGCCAGCAGCACATTGTGGAGAACAACAACCACCAATACAAAGTGAATGAAAAAGTCTTCGGGGTAATCGAGGATATGGCAAAGAAGATCAATTGGGTCATCGCCAGTTCCAACAGCGAAAGAGCGGTAGCAGATGTTCTAAGGTTCAGGCAAGATATCCTGGACGAAGTCTTATTAATGAAGGAAAAGGTCAACGAAATAGTTCGAGCCTGTCAGCTAGCGAAAAGCGGTGTCGTAAACACGAACCTCCTAAACCACGACGAAATCAACATGCTGGTAAGCGAACTGGAAACACTCCCTTACGAGAATGAAATCGAAGCAGTTGAGTTCGGAACGCCTTCAATTTATACGAACGGATCGATGCTTTTGTACATCCTGTCAATGCCGAAGGTAAAAAGGAGGATTACAACCTGCTCCTAACGAAACCGTCGATAACCAACGGTAGGCAGGTTAACATCGACTACGATAGGGTTCTCATCAACCAGCAGAAGACCTATGTCGTAATAAAGGGCTGTC
Source organism: Eumerus sabulonum (assembly GCA_951905685.1). Lineage (NCBI taxonomy): Eukaryota > Metazoa > Arthropoda > Insecta > Diptera > Syrphidae > Eumerus > Eumerus sabulonum. The sequence goes on from OX645060.1 coordinate 66,309,602, forward strand.
TATCAATAAATAACTCTACCGTCTGTAAAGAGGAGTCATTGGTAAAAATCCCAGAGGACCACTGCATAGCCAGGCTACTTAAGGGAGGCCACGCGGCATGTACATACCGGACTAGCACTCACGAAGTAATCGAACTGATCAAAGGAAGCACTATCTTCGCGACCAACCTCAATGGCCAACTGACTGCGGGAAACATCACGCAGTCCTTGAGGGGAACTTTTGTTATTCAGTTGAACAACGAGACGATCCAGATAAAGAATAGGACGTTTACAAGCTCCACATACACCACTCTTCAGGTCTTCCCACCAGCAATGGTGAACATTACCACCAAAGGACACGAAGTGGACCTCGAATTTGTCCATTCACTTAGCCTTCAGAACATCGAACGCCTCGGTAACCTAACCAATCGAATGAAGGTCGCAACCGTATCAGACATCATCATACTAATACTGCTTATATCATTTGCCTCCATTGTGTGGCGTAAGGTAAGCGGAAGACTGAGCCTCCCGACATTGAGGTTGCCTCAGGGCACTCCAGCCGTGATTTCGGATTAAGAAGACCAGCCACCAAAAGATGATGCTGCTGATCTGCGGGGCGCAGATTTTTGAAAGGGGAGGGGTTAACGACAACGACCTGCAGATATTCGACCTTGACAGTGAATTGCATCAGCCAATGTGTCGGTAGATATGCTGACACAACATGTACGCGCTTCCGACCAGACAACAGCGCTCAGTGAATGTATCCGAATATGAGCCGCGGCTTATGCACCGAACACGAGCATGGGAACTACTGGGATGCAACGGGAACACCTGTGTCAGCGTGGGAACGAGGTTTATGCGAGGCGATAAACGTAGGCGAGCAACATCGAGGTGGCAGTCTTACGGCGAGCGTATACTATTCGAGTCGAAATAAACTTGTTCTCTAATAAAATAAATTTCGTGTTTGAATGCAAGTCGAACGGTTGGGCCAGCCTCAAGGTTGGCGTTCGCGGTTTTTTTTTGGATTTCTCTTACGAGAATCCTTTAACTTCTATTTATTTATTTATTTATTTTTTATTTATTTATTTATTTACTTATTTTCTATTTATTTATCTATTTATTTATTTATTTACTTACTTATCTATCTATTTATTTATTTATTTATTTTTTATTTATTTATTTATTTATTTACTTATTTATTTAATTATTCATTTGCTTTTCTTTATTACTTAGACAACTGGCACCTTGAAGTCAAGATCGCTTCCTCTTCTCCTTTCCCGCCAGCGGTACCAGGAGGTAATTTCTTATGAAGGTTTTTAGCGGCTTTTCCTTCACATTAACACTTTATTCAATATACTTCATTTCATTATATTAATATTATAGTAGTAAGGTATAGGAGAGAGCACCGTGGCGCAGTGGGTAGTGTGTTGGCCTCTGACGCCGATGACACGGGATCAAATCCCGACACAGCCATGTCATCGAACGTGTTTTTCACGGTGTTTCTCCTCAGCGGGGTTCTGACAAAACCCCCTGTAGTAAAATTGTCATGAAAAGCTTCTCCAAATTCGCCGTTCGGAACCGGCAATAAACTGTAGGTCCCTTTCACCTATGGGAAAAACGAAATCACACACAACATGGGTGATTGAGAGAAGCCCGGCTCAGGTTCTTCATGGACTGTAACGCCAACATACATACAGTAAGGTATAGGATACCATATCTCTGTAAAACTAACATGTATCTGACAATGATTGTAACATTTCCGCCACAATAAAACATGTATGTATGTATGTATCCTGCCATTAATAATGTGTAAATTGAGAAATATGTATGTATGTGAGTAGGTACATATGTAGATATACTTGTACTTATGGAAGTACACATATCTGGATATGTACAGGGTCTTTAATTAAGCGCTTCCTATTTGTAAATTTAAATAAAGCAACGTGTGTGAGGTATCCTTGAAATATTTTAGTCGTTTAAAAGGCATACCGATTCCGTTGTTTTGGTACGGAGTATAGCGTCGTTCAAACGTTAGCCGCCGCTTCTCTAGGTGGCGCGCATCCCAAATATCCAATTTTCCATTACTTCGGTGCATCATCCAAGCTGAATTTGACTGATGACATGGGTTATGTTGACTTTGAGGACCGCTGTGGCCCTCGCGTTGACCTGCGACTTCAGAAAACCCCACAAGAATAAGATTAACGGGGTCAAATCTCCCCGAGGCCCACGGTGGCCAGTTTACATCATCTCCACGTGAGATTTCCATGCCCTCGAATCGCTCGTGCAGAATTTTCAATACGGCGTGAGCTGTATAACACGTAGCACCGTCCTGTTGAAACCATATGTCGTTGGCGGCCATATCGTCGTCCTCAAAGAAATATGGATCGATGAGGCCGCCAGCCTGAAATCCATACCAAACCTTGACTTATTTAATATAAATTGATAAAATAAGAATGGTAAAATATTAATTAATTTAAAGTTTTATTTTAGCTTAAAAATTTATTATAAAATTGTAATACGTGTACATTTTTGTGTGATTTATTTAATATACTCCAGCTTAGAGATTTTATTCCAACAAACACACACATAATAGTCTCAAATGATATCAAGGCCATGCAAGCTTTTTCCAAAGAACGAACGTGATTAAGGGATGCTTCTGACTAATGTTTGCAGTATTTATGAGCACATATGGCCTGGTATCGTCCCAAATTCGACAATTTTGTTTGTTGACGTACCCATTCATCCAGAAACGGGCCTCATCGCTGAAGATGATTTTTCGATGGAAATTTGGGTCGGTTTCCAACTGCTTCAGAGTGCATTCGCCAAGGTGTGGGTTGCGAAAGGCCGAATTCTTGTGAGCGACGCGAGATCGACTGCCCCGGATTCTCCAGCACACTCTACCGGACAGCGGCGATGTTTTCGGCAGATCTTGCGTTTCGTCGACGTACGGGTGTTGGTTTATTGTTTACTGAACCAGTGGACCCAAATTTATCCACCACTCTGCGAATAGGAACCGGTGGGACGATTATGACAACCAATTTGACAGATGTAGCTTTAACAATATGGAAGCTATCAACTGTCAAAGTTCGGAAGGTCCCTATTGGAAGACCCATTAATTGAATAAAACTTGAAGGGAGAGAGCTCAGTTTGCCTCAATCGCCTGTTTTAAATGTAATTCGTTTCATTAATGGTGATAATAACTTACTTTTGATTTTGAACAAGGAATTTCAAGAAACTTTCCTGACAAGTACATACATGCTACATGTATATTTGAGGCGATTTTGTCAATTAATCGCCATACATACATACCATATATACCATGAATTATGTATGTATTCAATGACACTGATGCCGGGATTCAATTTTATTGCCCGATATTGGGACCAAACTCCGAAACAACCACGAGCCTCGGATATAACGGACTTGCGGACGCCCTAGACCGCTATAAAGCGGACATAACCGCCATCCAGGAAATGCGATGGAATGGGCCGGATGTAAAGCTATAGGGAGAGAGGGCAACGATTGTTTGGGTGCGGATTTGTTGTTCGAGGTGGATTAAGGCAAAAAGTCCTAAGCTTTCGGCATGTGAGCGAACGCCTCATAACAATCCGTATCAAGGCTAAATGTTTTAACGTCAGCCTGATGTGCGTCCACGCCCCCACGGAAGGCAAAGATGACTCCGCCAAAGATGAGTTCTACGATCTCCTAGACAGAACGTATGCCCAATGTCCCAGCTATGACATCAAAATTGTACTAGGAGACTTCAATGCTAAGCTGGGTAAGGAAAGCATCTTTAAACGAGTCATCGGCAAACATAGCCTACACGACACCACCTCCGATAACGGACACAGGCTGATTGATCTCTTGAAATCTCCTTCTAGCCAGTACGCGCTTCCCGCACCTCGATATACACAAAGGCACCTAGCGGTCTTTTGATCAATCGACTACCAACCAGATTGATCACATCGCGATCGACGTCAGACACTCCTCCATTATTCTTGATGTTCGCACTTTCCGAGGGGCTAACATCGACTCGGACCACTATCTTCTAGTAGCCAAGATGCACTTACGGATATCACGAACGCAGCGGAGTAGAGTAAGAATACAAAGTTATGACGTCGGAAAGCTACTTTCGCCAGAAACCGCTCGTGCTTTTACCGATCGCGTCTTCCTTAAACTCACAAATACACCTGAATCCTCCACACTATCAATAGAACAGCAGTGGAGCCTTTGCAAACAGGCCTTGAAAAGCTCTGCATCCGAAGTTTTGGGTTTCAAGGCTCCACCACGAAGAAACACCTGGTTCAATGACGAGTGCAGGAGGATTCATACAGCGAAGCAGAATGCATATAAGGTCTCGCTGCATAAAAGAACAAGAGCAGCTCGTGAGCTCTACGAGTTAAAAAGAAGGAAGGAGCATAAGCTTCTTAGAAGAATGAAGAAAGAGCACGAGAAGCGCGCGATTGAGGATTTGGAGAGGTGTTACTGCAGGCGTGACGTTCGAAAGTTTTATCAACAGATAAATCGAACATGCCAAGGTTATAAAGCCAGAACGGAATCGCAATCGGTGGAAAAAACACTTCTGCAGACTGTATAACGGCGATGTTAGTCTATATTCCGCTACTATAACTGAAACCTTTTAGGTACACTGATCGTTCTATGCCACTGATTCAATCGTGTACAATTGTTTTCACTTCTGAAGAGAGAACGCCTGCAAGCCTGTTGGCTAGGTCTCCTTAATTGCATTCATTTCCAAAATTCACTTTTAGAATATAATCAATATTGTTAGATCTCTTGCCCAAATTCAAAATTCTTTATTAATATCATGTCGCATATTCTTCAGTGCGTCGATTATTTGTGTGGCTTCTGTACAATCTGTCCCTCTCCTTACACGTAATCCTCAGTTAATTTATCATTCTCTGATGCTCATTAATACTTTGCCTTCACGGGCATGCTACTGTTGATAATTGCACAATTGTGGTAAGCCTTCATAGAATTCATTGCCATCGCTGTACCTTCTTAGATCTTCAGAGTTATAGTTCCAAATTTTAGTTGATAATTATTGTTATTCTCATATATCTATAACACCAGGCGGCAAGAAAGAACCTACTTTCACTGGATCACTCTTGATGTTTCATCATTTGGTCCCAATATCTTCTTCTTGTTAGTGAACCTGGGCCTCAACCAACATGCCCCCCCATCTAGCACGATCTTTCGCTAGCCTATTCCATTGCCGCACACCCAGTTGGCTGAGGTCCCCTTCCACCTGTCTGCGCCATCTTAAGTGCGGCCGTCCCCTGCTTCTTCGTCCCTCGGGGTTGGATTCAAAGACTCTCCGGACTGGAGCTGTGGTGTCCATTCGCTCTACATGGCCCAGCCATCTTAGGCGTTGAATCCGTAGACGCCTGACTAGGCTCATGTCGCTGAACAGCCCGTAAAGTTCGTGGTTGAATCTTCTCCTCCATCCCTAATCTGCATTCAAAGGCCCAAAAATCACGCGCGAAATCTTTCTCTCGAACCGACCAAGTGTCCATGCTTCTGCGCCGTACAACAGGACCGGGATGATAAGGGTCTTATATAGAGTCAACTTTGTCGTTCGGGAGAGGGCTCTATTACTCAGTTGCCTCCTGAGCCCAAAGAAACAGCGATTGGCAAGAGTGATTCTGCGTTTGATTTCGGAACTGATGTCGGTGTTCCAGGTTACTGCGGAGTCAAGGTAGACGAAGTCCTTAAGTACCTGGAACTTATATCTGCCAATACAAACGTTCTGAGCATTCTTTTTTGATGACAGCATATATTTAGTTTTGCCCTCGTTTACCGCCAAACCAATTTTCGCCGCCTCCATCTCAATACTCGCAAACGCCTCATTGACATCTCGCTGTGAGCTACCTATTATGTCAATATCGTCGGCGTATGCAAGGAGTTGCGAGGATTTGAAAAAGATTGTGCCTCTTGTATTGGCCAGTGATTTTTGCACAATCATTTCCAATATGATGTTGAAGAAATCACACGACAGCGCATCGCCCTGCCTAAATTCTTTTTTGACATCAAAACTATCGGTAAGGTGTAATGCTCGGAGCAGCGAGCAAGTCATCCTGCATAGTCTGACGAGTTTAGCAGGTATGTCAAAGGTAGCTCGTCTCTAATTACGCTGTCGTATGCGGCTTTGAAGTCGACCAATAGGTGGTGAGTGTCGACTTGAAATCCATTGGTTTTTTCCAGGATCTGCCGTAGTGTGAAGATTTGGTCGATGGTGGACTTCCCTGGCCTGAATCCGCACTGATAAGGACCTATCAGCTTATTTACAAAAGGCTTCAGGCGTTCACACAAAACGGCAGAGAAGATTTTGTAGGCTATGTTAAGGAGACTTATTCCTCTACAGTTGGCGCAATCAGAGGGGTCTCCTTTCTTGTGGATCGGGCATACGATGCTGAGACTCCATTCCTCGGACATGCTTTCCTCTAACCATATTTTACGGATGAGCTGGTGCATGCTCCCAACCAGATCATCCCCAGCTGCCTTGAAGCTGCGCCAGCAGCTTTTTTCGACTTGAGCTTCGATATGGCAATCTTAGCTTCGTCGAGGTCAGGGGGACAGAATTCTCTGCGGTCTCCGTCGATTAGAAATGGATCATTCTGCCTGACAGCGGTATATTGACTAACAGCGCCGTTATACAGTCTGCAGAAGTGGTTTTTCCATATTCTCAGCATCGACTGCGGTTCTACTACTAGGTGTCCGTTCTCATCCTTGCAGGCTTCCGTTCTGGCTTTATAACATTGGCATGTTCGCTTTATCTGTTGATAAAACTTTCGAACGTCACACCTGCAGTAACACCTCTCCAAATCATCAATCGCGCGCTTCGCGTGCTCTTTCTTCTTTCTTCTAAGAAGCTTATGCTCCTCCCTTCTTCTTAACTCGTAGAGCTCAGAAGCTGCTCTTGTTCTTTTATGCAGCGAGGCCTTATATGCATCCTGCTTCTCTGTATGAATCCTCCTGCACTCGTCATCGAACCAGGTGTTTCTTCGTGGTGGAACCTTGAAACCCAAAACTTCGGATGCAAAGCATTTCAGGGCTTGTTTGCAAAGGCTCCACTGCTGTTCTATTGATAGTGCGGAGGATTCAGGTGTATTTGAGAGCTTAAGGGAGGCGCGATCTTAAAAGCACGAGCGGTTTCTGGCGATAGTAGCTTTCCAACGTCATAACTTTGTATTCTTACTCTACTCCGTTGCGTTCGTGATATCCGTAAGCGCATCTTGGCTACTACAAGATAGTGGTCCGAGTCGATGTTAGCCCCTCGGAAAGTTCGAACATCAACAATAGTGGAGGAGTGTCTGACGTCGATCGCGATGTGATCAATCTGGTTGGTAGTCGATTGATCAGAAGACCGCCAGGTGCCTTTGTGTATATCGAGGTGCGGGAAGCGCGTACTGGCTAGAAGGAGATTTCGCCACTTAGCATGATCAATCAGCCTGTGTCCGTTATCGGAGGTGGTGTCGTGTGGGCTATGTTTGCCGATGACTCGTTCAAAGATGCTTTCCTTACCCAGCTTAGCATTGAAGTCTCCTAGTACAATTTTGATGTCATGGCTGGGACATTGGGCATACGTTCTGTCTACGAGATCGTAGAACTCATCTTTGGCGGAGTCATCCTTGTCTTCGGTGGGGGCGTGGACGCAGATCAGGCTGATGTTAAAAAATTTGGCCTTGATACGAATTGTTATGAGGCGCTCGCTCACATGCCGAAAGCTTAGGACTTTTTGCCATAGTCCACCTCGAACAACAAATCCTCATCCAAACAATCGTTGCCGTCTCTCCCTATAGCAGTCGTCGTAGTAAGTATCGCAGTTTTTCATCCGCTTTATACCCGGTCCATTCCATCGCATTTCCTGGATGGCGGTGATGTCCGCTTTATAGCGGTCTAGGGCGTCCGCAAGTTGTTCGGCTGCACGTGGCCTGTTTAGGGACCTGACATTTCACGTACAAAGCAGAAGATCATTGTCCTTTTTTCGTTTTTTGCAAGGGTCGTCAACATAAATCCGGTCCGTTATATCCGAGGCTTGTGGTTGTTTCGGAGTTTGTGTTTTTTTTTACGCTAGACTTACTTGGCCGTAGCCCAACCGACTTATCCTGTTTTTTGGCGCAGGAGGCTCGCCATTCGCCCTTCCCCGTCTGCAATTTCAATAGGAAATCTCCGGATGGCATCACGGGGAGGTGGGGATAGGACTTACTAACAGTGCCGCAAGATATTCGACTGCGGTGGCTCTTCTCGATTTTTAGCAGGCCAGCATCCCTCGGATAAATGTTACCCTTACGAGGCCTTTGTTAGTCCTTTGCCATCCATTACAAATTAGTCGAATAATATGTTTTTGTAACACCAGTATAGGGTATATTTTATTATTGTAAGTACCACCCCAACAAACTATTCCATATTCAAGCTTACAGTGTACCAATCCATAGAAGATTGCCTTCAGAAACTCAAACCCGCAATAGGATCTTAAAAAGAAGAGCTGTCTCGTAGCTGCCATAAGGTATTTTTAATGCATGCGTATGTTCATACCAGTTTAATTTCCAGTCGAGATTGACTCCGAGATATTTAAAGTGATGAACGTTCTCAATATAAAAACATTTTTCAGAGCAAGGGTGTTGTGAGAAAAATATCTGAGCGTCAGAGTCAGAGCTACAAATAGTTTTACTGTGTCTAAATCGTTTACATTTCGCACAGTGGAAAATAAAGGGTCCATAATCTAATTTCTTGCCACTGGAATTAAAATACATAATTAATGTTTTGTCACTGGTTACCATTTTATATGTTTTAAGCCAGTGACTAATCACTTCAAGGTCATGATTAATAGCCACAGAAATATTCAGAGCGGAATCAGCCTGCAAAAGCTATGACTTTGCTACAGTATTTTTGTGAAAAGAATGAACTAATAAATATTAAGAAAAATAGTGGGCCAAGAACAGAACCCTGGGGAACACCCACAGAAACTGAACTACTCGAACTTAAGACCCCATCAATTTTAACTTTTTGAGCTCTATCAGAATGGTACGAACCAAGCCAACCATGAAAATTACCTCTAAATCCGCACCTATGTAGTTTATCCAAAAGTACTTTGTGATCCACCGTATCAACAGCTTTGGTAATGTCAATGAACAGTGCTGCGGTATGCTTCCTATCATTTAAACCGTTATATATATTTGAACAAAAATTGAGGAGAGCACTTTAAGTAGAACAGCCTGACCGAAAACCAAATTGGCATTCACTGAAAAATTTATTTTTTTCTAAGAACTGGATCATTCTCTTCTTTATAGCGTTTTCGAAGATTTTTGAGTAAACTGACAGCAAAGAAACGGACCTATAATTATTGATATCACTCTTATTTCCTTTCTTAAACAACGATGTCACTTCAGCAAGTTTCAATTAGTCGGGAAAAATACTACATGAAACACTTTTATTATACATAAAACATAAAATATCACAGATATTTAGGGCGATATTCTTAAAAACCGTCAGTTGTTTTAGAATTTGAATTTCGAAGAGATCGAATAAGCTTATACACTTCATGGGCTCATAGAAGAAACTCCGAGGACATGACACCTCACTAGATAAGCAGATACAAGCACAATCAGAATCACAACTATTGGAAACAACCTTAGAACCTATAGTTGAAAAAAAGTTATTGAATTTATCTACTAAAACTTTGGTGTCAGATATCACAGCATTGTCTACGTTCAAATTTTTAATTTGAATTTGTTGACTAGATTTGTTTAATATTGCACGTACTAACCCCCCTTTTTAGAGTTGCCTTTGAATTCACGAAACTTAGTCAAGTAGAAACTGTTTTTGCACAGTTTTACATCTTTAGAAATGGTTTTGCAAATTTGCTTATAAGCAGAGATGACATTATTATTATTCGGATTTTTAACCATCCGATTTAAAGAGTTTATTTTTCATTTCGATTTTCCTTAAGACATTAATATCCATCCACAGCTTCAGTTTTTCTTTCTTTTTACAATTACTTTAAAGCTTTGTAAGACATAATTTTTGACTAAATTGATAAATATTGAAAAGGCTACAGAAGGATCACTTTCACAAACTACACTTTGCCAATCTTCAAAACGTAGATTGTTAAGTGACACAAAATCCGTTTTATCATAAGAACAATAAGAAGACATTTTTTTGGTGGAATTAGAACTGGCTGAGACAAATCGTACAATGATCCGATATCCGCAAATCAAAAACCGAATTACAAAACTGAACTATTTGGGAGTTGGAGAAACGCGTCATGATATAGTCAACGCATGTACTAGTGAAATCCGTAATACGAGTAGGTCTATTTATACATGGCTCAAAGCCATACGAAGAGAGCAAAAGCAAATAGTTATCAACCAGAATTGAGTTTTGTAGAATGTCTAGGTTGATATCACCCAGTAGAACTACGTTATCCGATTCACGAGATAAATGGTTTTCTAACTCTTCATAAAATATGTTATTCGTCAGAGTTGGCTCATTAAATCTATAAACACAAAAAAAACGTTAACTTCAAATCACTAACTACAACTTTCAGGACATCACAACTGTGCAGGTTGAAACCACAAGACACAAAATTAAACTTATTTTTGATAAAAGCAGCAACACCATCAGATGCATAGCTATTGTTACAACAAGCTATGAATTCATATCCTTCGATATGAAAGAACGTCATTTCTTCTTCATAAATCCATGTCTCCGATAAAAAATGAAGTCAGACTTATTTATAAATAAGTTTAGCTGTGCAAGTAAGTTGTCCAGGTTTTTACGCATACTTCTTATGTTTTGGTGTATAATAAGTTTATTAGGTAAGTATGTTTGCTTAAATCCCGACACAGCCATGTCATCGAACGTGTTTTTTACGGTGTTTCTCATCAGCGGGGTTCTGACAAAACCACCTGTAGTAAAATTGTCATGAAAAGCTTCTCGAAATTCGCCGTTCGGAACCGGCAATAAAATTGTAGGTCCCTTTCACCTATGTGAAAATGAAATCACACACAACATGGGTGATTGAGAGAAGCTCGGCTCAGGTTCTTCATGGACTGTAACGCCAACATACATACATACATACGTACATACATGTTTGCTTAAAGAAGAGATCGAGTGCGTCGTGTTGTGGAGATGATGCTGATGCTAGTGTTGATTGTTGTCGTTTCTGCAGTTGCTCGTGGAGATCGTGTTGTTGAGAATGGTGAACTTAACACTGAAGAGTTTGGTATTAGCTGAGTTGAAAGTTAATTTTGTTCTCTAATTTGTGGTGGAGAGCGGAGGGAGCTCCTTTTTGCAACGGAGCAATTCTTACACCAAAATTTCTTATTTGATTTCTGAAGGAAATCAATGTCTGCCGGTTTGATGTTAGCACAATTGCAGTGATAAAAGATCGTGCAGCCAACGCATTGTATTTTAGGCTGGTTACGTTCCATTTTGGACCTGCATACACACGGTATACACAGTGTTGCTTACAAAAAAGAAAAAAAAAACAAAGTACGTGTTGACCCCACGACACACACTTTGACTCTGGAGCACATCCAACAGACATTTCAAAGTGAATTATAAATATCTTGGGATCCACTTTTTAATTTAAAATTTTAAATGTAGTTACCGCATTGAAGTGATAACGAAGAAACGAGACAACTAGCATTTGGTCTGTACCATCTAAGCACCTTTTGTCCGGCGTCAAAACAATTCCGATGCTATCTTGGTTTAGTAGAGGCTCACTTGGAGATATGGTATCGTAGCTCGAGGTAAAACCCTACAAACAACTAAACTTAGGTCAACTCAAAACACGCTTTAGAAGATAGTTACAGGGCACACTATGGATATACATATATATCAGCAGCGGCAAAAACAAATTATTTCATGGGGCTGAGCTTTCATCATCCCTACAGGCTCAAGATCCTCTATCAGTTTTAGAAGGAAAGCAGCTTTAGGACACCAGTTGAGCAAATCCACAATACGTGTCGTAGACAACAATGATGGCATGATATCCCAAGACCTAGGAACGAATGTGGACGTAAAACATGCAAAGGTGTAGTTCTAACGATATTTATCAAGCTCTTGCTTTAGGCAACTTATCAAAAACTTATATAATAAAAATAACCAAAGGTACGTTATTCCAATCCAATTTTAAAAATTCTTGAATTATGTAGAAATTTGTTCCTCTTAGCATTATTTTCTTTTTGTTGTCTATGTCACTTTTTCAATAGTAACACTCATAATAGGTAAATGTAAAATAAATCGTGTTAAAAATTAATTGCATATTTGTTTGTACCGGTCTTCTGCAGACAAGTTGTTAACGCTTTGCAGATATACAATGTTATACAATAGTTTAATGAATAATAATGAAATGAAATGATATAAATGTAGCTTTAAATGCAGGCCGCAAGTGCAATATTTAGTACTTAAAACTTAAAAGCTAATAGAATAAGACAAAAAATGCAAGAATTTCGTAGTTATAGATTAGAATATTATCTTTATAACATTTGTAACCTCAGCCAAGAAATAATGTGTTCGCTATAATCTTATTCAATCCGCAATAAATGTAGGATTCTCAAATATGCATATTATACACGTACATACATACATATGTGTACACCTACACGCAAGTGTAAATCGTAAATTGCTCTACGTCATCTGTTTTTATATCTTATCATCTCAACCTATTAGATCCTATGAACACGCTATCAATGCGGTTGATCACATAAAGGACTTACGGGATCCCCGCGATGAAATCCTTCTCTTCGGCGATTTTAATCTTCATTTTTCCCAATGAGAACCATCAGAAGATCAATCATTTTACACTGCCACTAATCCATTTCTGGCAAAGAATGTCTCTTCTTAGATAGACTAGCCGATTCAAACCTTACGCACATATCGACGATATGATTCTCAAAGCAAATTCTGCGCTCGGTTTCGTGAAGCGCTGGTCTAAAGAAATCTCCAATCCCCACGTGACACGATCCCTCTTTATTAACTTCGTTCGCCCCCTTCTTGAATACGCATCTCAAGGGTGGTCCCCTTATCGACAAACCCACATTTCCAGAATCGAGAGCATCCAGCGTCGATCCCTACGCTTCGCTCTTAGAGGTCTTCACTGGCAAAGTCCTATCAAGACCGACTCAAACTAATAAATCTGAGTACGTTGGAGGAAAGGAGAAGGGTAGCTGACATCCCCTTCATTCATAAACTCCTAACAGGTACCATTGACTGCGCCAACCTCTACAACTCTATATCCCTTAACACTAACCCTCGTGATACTCGCAATCCTCGTCTCTTCTATCTATCCACCCCCCGCACCTCATACGGCTCCAATGAGCCCATTTCCCATATGCTGGGAAGTGTTAATTCGAACACTAACTTCGATTTCAACTTCAGCACTCCATGCCTAAAACTTCGTCTTCTCGGTAGTCAGTTAAGTTGGACTAATTAAGAATGTTAGTTAGTTAAGTTAGAATTAAGAATGTTAGCTTGAACTAAGCTTAATAAATGGGGGTATTGGCCCCCACGAAAATTAAATTAAAAAGAGAGTTAAATTTAATCGTATCATTTTTGCAATTTGAATTGGTTTTCAAAACCCTTCAGTAGTCGCTATAAATTAATTTTAATTTCAGGAGGATTATTAGAAAACATAAACAAATAGGGGTTACTCGTGCTAGCTCTTGCACATTAGAAGAACAGATTTTTGAAAGAGAAAAAATCTTTTCTCCATAGTTTATATAAGCTATCTTTAGGACAGACTTGCACTTGAAGTAGAAATCTACGTTGAAAATCCACTTGACCAATTTCATAGCCGTGAAATCAAACACGAATCAAGTGAATTTATCCAGACACAAGTATCAAATTTCTATGATTATTCAAACAGACAAAACTATGGATAGAAGCAAAGAAGAAACAATATAAAAATCCGAATTGACGTAATCAAATCCGGTAGGAGTCTCAAACGAGCTTTTCTCCTTGAGAAGTTCTACATTGAACCTCCAAAACGAATGTCAGTTGCCGGTAGCATTGCCAGTTTCCCTTGCTTTCAGCGCTTTAGAAAAATAAGGAGAAAAAGGAAAGGAGCGAAGGAAAACGTTTCTAGGTTAAAATGTATTTTCTTTCGTTTTTGTTTTCCTCCTACCACTTTTTCCTTTAACAAGTTTTCCAATGAGTCGACTACAAAATTCAACCCCAACAGCACAAAGGAACAGGGACAACGGAGTGTCCAGAGGGGATCAATATTAGCCATATTATAAATTAACATTTTCAACTTGTGAGAGATGTCTTTTTTTTGGAATAATACCTTACTCTTTAGAAATAACAGCTGACTTAATATTAATATTGTATACTCAAAATTAGCTGTTCGGAATCGGCACTAATCCTTCCTTTTTGGGAAAATAAATTGTTCTCCATAGGTGATTAAACAAATACATATGCAGAAATATTTGTAATTTTATTGTGCTTGATCAAGGGAGCACAATCTTCCTCAAAAAAATCTTCAAAAACACAAGATCCGTAGATATATTTGCCTCTCAATAACATTGGTGGGTGATGTGTTAATGCTGAGCACAAGCATAAGAATTTAAATATAACGTAACCTTAGCCTTTCATGAAAACACAATATATCTAACAAGTAATACATATTATATTAAATTAGATTATTTAGTGCGATTTTCAAGTCAATCTACGTACTTAAAACATAAAAGATTTTGATATTGGTATGGTCACTATAAGATGTTGTTAGGTTAGCTAATTACGTAATAAATCAAGGCAGAAGGTCCCTTAAGTAGGGACTGAATAAATTAACTGACTTGGTAATACATGGATCTTACAACTTTTTACGGTAGAAGATCTGAGTTGCGAGACTTGGTTTTTTTACAAGTTATGTTTTTCATGGCATATACTTTACATGTGAGCGTTAAACGCTTTTTGGATGGGTGAAATCTCGTGTATCCGCGTCACGGCTTATAGCAGTATATCTGTAGCTATACAGATGACGTATTGTGCAAAAATACGGTGGACGGAAAACGTATGGGTTCGCGTCGCCGACAAGCTAATGTTAATAGTAATCTATAGCTATGAGTACGACTTATTGCACTTGGTCAGCACTGAGGGCATATCTAAGTTAACACAACTGTTCCACATCACCCTTCCATTCCCCTTCCCCTATCACTTCCATACCTTCCTTTCAGATCTAATTGTCAACTATGTATTTAATAGAATTGCTAATTAATCAATAATATTGTAAACCTCTGCTTATTTTGCATCTTTCAATATTGTCAATTCTTCAAAATATTGTAAGTTGCCAATAACCAATAATTGTAATTCTAGGAAACCCCATGTCCATTTAGCTTGTTAAGCAGTTTTTGTAATTATAAAAGGCAAGAAATAAAGAGAACCATCGTTCAGTTGCATCAAGTGAATAGTGTTGTGTGTTTTTTTTTTTAAACCATCGCGACCCCAACGCGATAACTTCTATACACCTTTAATAATAATATCTACTGCTCAAACACCAGCTACCGCATGCACAGCGGCCTGTGCATATATACATACGTATACTCACGCAATTCGTTCTAGGTATGTACATACTACAAAAACAGCGAAAGAAACATAAAGTAATACATACATACATATGTATGTTCTCGCAATTAAGAATGCATGTTGTTTCATTGAATATAAGAGAGTAATGGTAACTACATATTTAATTTCTTCATGAGACGGCGTATTTTTGAAGAAATGAAATTCATTAAATTGGAGATCTGATGTTACAGAAAAGGAAAGAGTTTGAGTCCAACAAGACGTTGAAACAACATTACAATTTTGTCGAGAATTATGACGTGAAGAAGTTCCAGATGACAATGAAAAAATAATACTAGATGTTGTTGGTAGACTTCCTGATCAAAATCCATTCCAAGAATGATATTATGATCCGAATACAAAGATAAGTTATGATTTACAACTTGCAATGTTAACCCTGGATGGTTATCCTTCGTCGAGCAACTTTTTTATTTTTGATGACTTCCTTTACTATTTATCCCTAATGGATTCTATCTTCGTACAACATCATTTGGTGGTGATCTCTACATATGTACATATCAGTGAACGAACTTATGATATTTTGCAATCAATGGAAATTCGTTTTTTTAACAGTTTGAACCACTGCAATGTTTTCAATTACATACATACATATGTACATATTTCCAACGAATGATATAATGCGAAATAAAAAAGGGCGCAAATGTAATACCTACATACATATGTACATACATACATCAATGTTTTGTTACGACAAGGAACTGACGCTGCTATCGTACAAGCCAAATTTTATAATCAGACAAAGGGAGTTCTCTCGAGTTGATCTCGATCTCGTTTTATGGCATGTTAAACATGGCATTTATTAACAGTTACATAATCTACACATACAATATGTTTGACAGCAAACAGAAACCCTTTAAACGTCGAGAGTGTATAAAAAAACTACATTGTGACCTTGTTGAGAAGTATGTGTCACTAAGACTGGAGACACCTTCTCTAATCGCTACAACTAGGAGGAAAATTGATATAGTTTTGACTGATGTTCGAGGAAAACATAAGAAATATATCATAGTTCGATCAGGCGAACGACAAAATCTTCGTGCTATAAGTCCAAAAAAGGATCTGTGGTGGACACAAAATTGAGGCTTGTGCCTCTGGTATATCATTTTTTTTTATTTATTTTTTTTTTAGTTTTTACAGTTGGTTCAAATTAATACTTTTAATTTTTGTAACGATTTCTTAATGTGATTTTATTTTACTATTTTAATTTTCTTTAAACCAATCCCTGTTTGTGTAACAAAATTAACTGGGAGCATTCATGTTATTTTTAAGTTTAGAAAACATGTCGATGCTGAAAATAGATCTTTTTTATTATTTATCAAAAAACATGTCTAAGCACTTTATTTGAAAATTTCAGCATTAAGGTTACCGAAGTAAAGAGTAGGTAGGTTTGAAGATGTACTTCGTCGATTCGACGAAGCATAACTTTAGTGAACGTTGTATGTATTGTCTTATGCGCCGAGCCAATAAAGAGCAGCGAGAAATTCTGTTTCATACAGTACATTACCTAATATTGCTGATATATTTAACTTGACCAGCTAGTAGTGGCAGGATATTTGTAATAAAAAGCATAATGAAAATATACAATAGATTTTCAGATGCTGGAATTTTCAATGCATAGCATGAGCTCAGTACAGGTCTGCGCATTTTTTTCTCATTATTGAGAAGCGCCATGGCGCAGTGGGTAGAGTGTGACCTCTGACGCCAAGGACACGGGATCGAATCCGTACAACAGTCATGTTATCGCATGTGTTTCCACGGTGCTTCTCTTCAGCGGGGTTCTGACAAAATCCCCTGTAGTAGAATTGTCATGCAAAGCTTCTTGAAATTCGCCGCCCCGAATTGGCAATAAATTTTAGATCCTTTCCACCTATGAAAAACTAAAATCATATACAACATGGGTGATTGAGAGAAGCTCAACGTTGGTCCTTCGTGGACTGTAACGCCAACATACATACACATAGAATGTCCATCGACTGGCCAATTAAACATGCGGACATTGAAGAATCATTATTAAAATGGTTCAAGACTCAGAGGAGAAATTGTCCAACCCTCGTTTCAATCAACCTGGCCCTGTTGATTGTCTTCTCGGTGCCGGAATTTACTTTGATCTTCTGCAAGTAGGACAAGTTAAACTCGGAGAAAATCTTCCAAGCTTGCAAAAATCATCACTCGGATGGATTGTAAGCGGCAGCATCAAAAATAATCACCAAAGGAACCTTACATCGTTATCAAGTCGCATAGCAAGGGGAAATATATCACCTAAAATCAACTACACTTGCTTCACTACTACCATCACTCCTTTTGTAGAGGAACTCCTACAACAGTTTAGGACCATCGAAGACAATCAAGCACCAGTGAAGAAATTCTCGAGAGAAGAAGAGGAATGTGAAACATTCTTCAATTCCACCACAACACGCTGCCCACTCACTCACTCACTCATTGTACGACTACCATTTCGTGAAAATCGCACGTCGCTCGGGAGTTCATATGAAATTGCAAAGAGGCGGTTAGTATCCATCGAACAAAGAATATCTCGTTCTCCATCATTACAGAGAAATTATTGCCACTTTATGGACGAGTACGCACGCCAATTTCACATGTGCAAATTAGATGCAGCAGAGGCGATTCACGACAAGGTAAATTATATTCCTCACCATTGTGTACTGAAGCCTGGTAGCTCAACAACCAAATTGCGCGTCAGCTTCGACGCATAGTGCAAAACATCATCAGGCAAATCATTAAATGACATTCTGAAAGTCGGTCCAACTCTTCAAGATGACATCTTCACCATCCTTGTTCGTTTTCGCACGCATCGTTTTGTAGTAATGGCAGACATAACGCAAATGTATCGACAGATACTGGTTAGTCCCAAGGACACTAACACTCAATGTATTTTATGGCGTAACTATAAAAGGCCGTGGTGCAGTGGTTAGTGTGTTGGACTCTGACGCACGATGAGCGAGTTCGGATCCCGATAACACCAACGCCATCGAATGTTTATTTCGCGGCGTCCCTCCTCGGCGGGGTACTGGCAAAACCCCCCGTAGTATACTTGTCACGAAAAAGCTTCTCAACTCACGCCGTTCGGAATCGGCATTAAACTGTAGGTCCTTTCACCTGTGTGAAAAATAAATCACACACAACATGGGTGATTGAGAGAAGCTTGGCCCTGGTCCTTCATGGGCTGTAACGCCATCAAAGAAGAGAACTATAAAACAAAGGCAATAGAAAGCTATATGTTGAAGACAGTCACATACGGTACAAGCTGTGCCCCATGCCTGGCAGTGAGATGTCTGCGATTGCTGGCAGAAAGGGGCTCCCAGCAATTTCCTCTTGGTTCTGCCATAACATTGTGTGATTTCTACGTCGATAATATGATGTCAGGGGCTGATGATCGTATTGAGGTGCTTCGAATCAAAAATGATATAACTAACCTTCTTTTGAGTGGAGATTTTCATCTTCGCAAATGGGCATCTAATGATCACAACATCATAGAGGACATCCCGGAACAAGACCAGGAATCATTCATAGTGCTAGGGGACAGCGAAATCATCAAAGCTCTTGGAATGGGATGGGACCCAAAGGAAGATAAATTTTGCTTCAGCTACACCGAGTCTCCAAATGGCAAATCAAACAAACGTAATATCCTTTCGCAAATCTCGCAATTCTACGATCCACTTGGCTTAATGAATCCTATCATCGTGAAAGCAAAAATCTCTATGCAGACACTATGGAAATTCAAACTTCATTGGGATGAGAGTCTTCCAGAAGATCTTCACACGCAATGGTTGGAATACAAAGATCAACTTAAGGATATCAACCAAATCAAGATCCCTCGGTATGTATCAAACTATAAGTCTAACGCACAAATCCATGGTTTTTCAGATGCTAGTACCAAGGCCTATGGAGCATGCGTATACATCAGAACGACAAACGGAAACAGAAAGGTCTGTTCGAACTTGGTTTGTGCAAAATCGAGAGTAGCACCAATTGCTGAAACAACAATTCCCAGACTCGAACTCTGTGCAGCGCTCCTGCTAGTGGAGTTACCGGACAGAGTTACAAGCATTTGTGAACAACAACAAAAACAAACCTTCTGCTGGACAGACTCAACGATCGTCCTAGCCTGGCTAGCATCTGAACCATGTCGGTGGACAACATTCGTGAGCAACCGAGTGTCAAAAATTCAAAGCTATCCTCCCATCATATGGAATCACGTGCCAATATCAAACAACCCTGCGGACTTGGTTTCTCGCGGGGTGGTTCCCCACGAGCTCATTAGCAACAATTTCTGGTTTCAAGGTCCTAACTTTTTGCTACGATACGAAACAGAGTGGCCCAAACTGGACAACAAACATAAAGAAGAAGGGATTCCTGAACAACGCAAACAACATATGGCGTTGTTTGCCCATCGCAAGTTTGACATCATTCTCGAGTGCAAGTATTACCACAACTTTTCCAAATTAATCCGAGTATTTTGCTTCGTTCGCAGGTACATAAATAACCGGCTCTTCAAAAACAAGCCTAAGATCGTTGGCCCCATAACGGCAGCAGAATTTGACAATACACCTATATGTGTACTATGCACCATTCAACACAACATATTCACCCAAGAAATAAATAATTTAAAAAGAGGGAATATTACTTAAGTCCCATATCCAACAATTGTCGCCGTTTCTAAAGGACGGACTTATTCGAGTCGGAGGACGAATCGCAAACTCACCCTTGCCTTACGATGCAAAACATCCACTCTTGCTATCCAAATCGCAACCGTTCATCACCACTCTTATTCGACAATATCACACTCACAATCATGATGCAAGTTCACAAACATTACACAACATCTTGTGACAGCGATTTTGGATCCTGAACGCCAAAGGACGAATACGATGGTTAATTCACCATGATTCGTGATCTGTTTTCGCAACAAGCCAATTATAGGTCAACAAATCATGGGAAACCTTCCAGCTGACCGGGTTACGCCAGCTCGTCCCTTTTCCATCACCGGAATAGATTACTGTGGGCCACTTTATGTTACACAACGCATTCGAGGACGAGCACCATATAAAACATACTTAGCCATATTTGTTTGCTTCACCACCAAAGCCGTCCATCTGGAATTGGTATCCGATCTGTCATCATCAGCCTTCATGTTGGCACTAAAGCGATTTATTGCAAGGAGGGGTAAGTCCTTAAAGATCTATTCGGACAATGCTACTAATTTCACAAGTGCGAATCGAGACCGAATCGAGTTCGAGAGAACTTCATGCCATGTTCATGTCAGAGCAACACAACGAAATCGCTAGACGAGAATGCCTCAAGGATGGTATTGAATGGAGCTTTATTCCACCACGATAACCTCACTTTGGAGGCCTCTGGGAAGCAGCTGTGAAGGTTGCCAAGCACCATATTCGACGAATTGTTGGTCAAGCAGTATTGACGTACGAAGAAATGACCACAGTGTGCTGTCAAAATGAAGCTGTAATGAACAGTCGATCTCTCACCCCGCGTTCCCGCAATCCCAACGACTTGACAGCTCTCACACCAGGTCACCTTTTGCTTGGGACACCACTCACTTGTATTGCAGAGCCTAACATTGAAAAGCAAATAATTGGACACCTCAGAAGATATCAATATCTGCAGTGGATACAACAAAACTTCTGGCGAAGATGAACACATGACTATATTCAACAACTACAATGTCGTAAGCAATGGCGCTCCTCGCAACCCAACATCCGCATAAATGATCTGGTTCTTTTGAAGGAAGAGAATACACCACCCTTGAGGTGGCCATTGGGACGAATCATCAAGGTCTATAATGGAAATGATGGTTTCGTGCGTGTAGCTGACGTTAAGACAGCAAACGGAATCTACAACCGGTCCGTTACGAAGTTGTGTCCATTACCACCCGACCCGTACAAAAAAAAAAAATAAACAGGCATTGTAAAGGCGTTGAAAACAAAGTTTTCAAGGCGGACAGTATGTTGCTATTTCGCAACTAGATTTCGTCATTCATTTTTTGCTATCATCAATACCCCATCTTATGTATTTCCCATTCCATTTATTCTCGTTTTTCCGCGCACGACGGAATTCTCACTACGCATCATCACAAATTTCGTCGCACCCAAGTAGAGGTAGTTGCGACCGAAATTTACGAATTTCGCACTCGTCACCGAGCACAGAAGCCAACAAGCTATTCATCGTGGTCGGTCGCTCCTAAACAGCGGTAGTTGCGACCGAATTTTAGCAAACCCCTGCACATGTTCATCCATCGTTGTCGGTCGCACCCAAATAACAGTAGTTGCGACCGAAAACGATAGCTGCTGACACCCAAGAGGAAGAACATCAGACACAGTCAAAATTCAATCGTCATCGTAACAACACCGAACGCAGTCCACATTAAATCGTCTTCGGGATATTATCCACAATTTTGCAATAAAATAAGTTTAAATTGAATTTGTTGTTTTTGATTATAAGTGACAAATTTCGGCTAAAAAGCTAGTCGTAACACATACAATTCAACAAATTTCATTGTGAAAGGTTTAAATGATAAAATTGAATTTTTGGGATAAGAAAGTAAACTTAGATATTTCGAGAATAGAGTAAATCAAATTCTTGATAATATCATGGCAACAAAAAACAATATAATTCACCCTAATATGCTTACTTTAGGAGAATTAGACCATTATGATGTAGATTTCCATAAACTAGAACTATTAAAGGCTGGAGTCATGGAGTACGATAATCAATGTCTAATATTTGCTATTAAAATACCTATTAGTTATGTACTTGTAGATTTAGAATTAATAAAGCCAGTGCCAAACTCAGATAGGATGCAAATAAATGAATTTGACGAATTAGTCGTGGAAATTAATAAAGGATTGTATCACTATGATGAAAAAGCACTATTAAAAGATTTAAAACACAGCAATCACTGAATTTCAAAAGAAACTTGTTCGCTAATATATAATAATGTAACCAGAATAGAAGTAATTGATGACGAAAACAGTTTGTTGATAAATATAGTCAACGAAACTATAGTGCAAGATTGAGACAAAAGACAAATTAAAATAACAGGAAACTATTTAATTAATTTCAATAACTGTACACTAAAAATAAAAAACAATAAAGTTTATAATAAAAGAGATACCATATTAGAAAAGTGCTATTATCCTTAATAATATTACAAAAGTCTTTGTAAAACCTATTAACTTTGATCAAATTATTATGGAAAATGTAAAAAACTTAGAAGAAATCAAAGAGCTACAGTATCATAAAAATATTATATACGGTACCAACTTAAGTTTATTTGTAATAATAAAACTTAGTGTACTAGGCTTATTAATATATGTATCCAGGAGAACCAAACCAGATATGAAACTTCAAATCATACAGACGCCAAATAAAGAAAATCCAAAGATTCAGGAGAATCTTAAAAGTAAGCGAGAAAAAGTTGCATATCTATACGGTGACCTAGATTAATTAATATGTCAAACAATAACCTCAAGTCGTTGCGCAATAATGATCAGCACATTTATGTTGGGCAGCAACCGTAATTCGTTGCCACATAATTTGCTGCGTCAATATATTTAAGTAGGTCGAGCAATAACCCTAAGTTGTTGCTGAATTAATGCATAAATGCCTTTTTTATATATTCTGTAAGTCAGTCAATAAAGAGACTCAGCGAATACAACTTGTGTTCTTGCTTTCATTGAATTTGACTCCGATCGCTTCTAATCATAAAGTGCTATAGGACGAAGCGCGGCCTTCGACGCGCTATTTATAGGCACGCGCCGCCGGCTCCCCGGCATTAGCCATTATTTCTCGTAAAATGTAAAGGATAAAAAATGGTTATCGCAGACTTTTTGCAGACCTTCTGAAGGTGTACAACACTGTAGTACATTATTTTGATCTACATATCTCGTAGGGTTCAGCCAGCGTTTGCAATGTAAGCGCAAAAAATGTGTTAATTTACGGCATCTCATTAGAAACCTCTAACATTATTAGTGTTTCTCTACTATATTAAGCATGTATTATACATATAAACCTTCGTCCTGAATCACTCTATCTGCTAAAACCGCGTCAAAATCCGTTTCGTATTTTTAAAGATCTAAGCATACATAGGGACGGACAGAGAGCGAGAAGCGACGTTGTTTTATATTATACAGTGATAAGTCCATCATGCCATACAACGATTTTTCAACTACCTGCAACTATAATACGTTACTGAATAAAACATTGACTAAGTGAGTAAAAGTGACTAAAGACGCCGTGGCGCAGTGGTTAGTGTGTTGGACCCTGACGCACGATGAGCGAGTTCGGATCCCAATATACCGACGCCATCGAATGTTTATTTCCCGGCGTTCCTCCTCGGCGGGGTACTAGCAAAACCCCCTGTAGTATACTTGCCGTGAAAAAGCTTCCCGACTCACGCCGTTCGGAATCAGCATTAAACTGTCGGTCCCTTTCCCCTATGTGATAAATAAATCACACACAACATGAGTCCTTCATGGGCTGTAACGGTCCTTCATGAGCTGTAACGCCCGCCATCAAAAAAATGAGTAAAATACTACTTGAAAATCGTCACTAGACTTAGAGAGCTTTCTTTCTTTCGTAGTTTCCAGATACGCCTATCGATTAGTGGAAATACATACTAAAATACCATAGCGTTAAAATGAAATATTACCTATTTACACGCTTGTTAACTTTTCTCGACTATAAAAATTATTGAGGGCGTCGTGGAGCAGTGGTTAGTGTGTTGGACTAACACAGGTAATACACACTGCTAAAGATTATTTACATTATGCTTTATGTTTATGTACACATATATGTCTGTATGGCACGTAGAACGACTAAAAAGAAAATGGTGACCGCCGGGAAAGGTGCTAAAGATGAAAGTGTTCAGTCTTTGATATAATATGAAGGTCTGGAAAAAACATACATTATTTTCCCGTGACCATAAATAATAGGATACATGTCCATGATAATTGAATACATGTCCAAATTAAAACCTGTTTAAAAAAAGGACTTGACGTCAGAAACGAAAGTTCAATAAACTACGCTTACCCCGACTTGGATGTGTCTAATAAATTCACCTTTCATTCAGAATCATTTTTATAATATTGTATCGATTCATTACAGTCAAGATCTGTCCCAAATTATTGCTCTTTCTTTGAAAGGGTTATCTAAAAGGCAAAATCCCAACAGTGGGTGATGTAAAAAAAGTGTGCCATAAATTACAATACATACATACAATGTGATCTCCCTAACTGGTACAGCCTTAACTAGAACCCGTACAGCCTTCTGTCCACGCTTATACAGCCGGTCAAACAGCATCTGTAATCTGAACCGCTTATGTACATATGTGCACTGCAAATGAATATTTTAGAGCAGCTTCGCCGCTGAGCGGTTTCCTTGCCATTGTCGTTGATATGCGTGCTTATAGCCATTTTGCTCTACAAATGGCTTACATATGTGTAAGTATTTCTGCTGTCGATGATTGTGTTTCGCATAGGAAACTGCCAAGAGACCATTAATGTGAAAAAATGATAGAAGGGTTCAATGGGGGAGAGAACGTTCTAACCGAAGACCAAATGTGACTCGAACAGCTATAAAAGCGGGAACACCATGGGCAGTACAGCCACCGCCACTTGTACTTTTGGAGGCCTGCTAAACGATGATTTATAGCAAATGAAACGCATGACATATGTACGTGGTGAATTGCGGAAGAATCCTTATGGATAACGGCAAACTGTCTACTTTGTTAAGCTGCTAGGTAGTTAGGTTGTAAGAGGTATGTAACCATGTATTTCGTTGCTTGTGTGCTCACGGAATATGTGCATTGTCATACATATATAGAGTCTCATGTGTTTTTTGGTGATTATGTATTCAAATGATTCCAATTTTCACGCACGCAGTCACGTATGCGATACAAAATTCACCACGAACAGTTGTATTTCACTTCCGATGACTAAACAGTTACATCACATTAATTGCACCATCATGCGTGGCATCTGCTTTACTGAGGTTTTTCGTCCTCATTGACTTTGCATGGATGCGTTGTGCGTACTACACA
This sequence comes from Eumerus sabulonum, assembly GCA_951905685.1. Classification (NCBI taxonomy): domain Eukaryota; kingdom Metazoa; phylum Arthropoda; class Insecta; order Diptera; family Syrphidae; genus Eumerus; species Eumerus sabulonum. The sequence goes on from OX645060.1 coordinate 66,335,261, forward strand.
TGTACTTAAGTGGAGGGGTATCTAAAACGTGGAACTAGAGATACATACATATGTATGTATATATGTACTTCGGGTATTCACGATGGGACAAACACATTGTAATGTGTCTATTACAACCCAAGTGCTATTTCTTATTATTTTTTAATATTAAGAGCGCACTTAAGGTTGCAAACTTTATAACGCCGTTGACACAGTGTGAGCAGACGGTAACAAGAGAGGTGGAAAGGAGCCACCACTGAGCATTGGTTGGGTCTGTATGTATATTATGGACTTCCCTTATAGTATATATGTATGTATATGGTTACGTGCTGTACTGCTATTGTTAAATGTATTGCCGTTATGTCAATTAATTAATTATAAAATTAATTTTCTTAAAAAAATATTTTTTGTTCGGGCAGCGTGCCCCCTTATAACTGATTACAAACTCAAACTTAAATTTATCTTACCCTACCTTAAATACTATTTGCCTGGTCGCAGATGAACGGCGTGTCGTAATGCAGCGGCGATGATAAAGGGTCGAATGACACTGGCGAACAATACGTGATGGAATGCGGCGTGGTGTTGGGTGATCCGGATGTCTGGATGCTAACTTGGCAATTCGCTTTGAAGCAAGTTAGAAACGATGTCACTAGATGTGCGCGTGCAACGGTGTAACTTGACGATGCACTTGAGGATCTCGGTGGAGGCTGAATGATTTGTGTGTGAACTTGTGCAATGGTGTAACTTGACGATGCACTTGAGGATCTCGGTGGAGGCTGAATGATTTGTGTGTGAACTTGTGCAAGGTGTAACTTGACGATGCACTTGAGGATCTCGGTGGAGGCTGAATGATTTGTGTGTGAACTTGTGCAAGGTGTAACTTGACGATGCACTGGAAGATCTCGGAGGAGAATGAATGTTTGGCGTGTTAACTTGTCTACTGTAATATGCATTTCAAGTGTTAGTCTGCTGTGATCTTTTTTTAAGGGTGTTGCCACTGGATGTATCCATTTGGGTAGGATGGGGTTGAGGGAGATGTGTTGAATTAGGTGAAAGCGCGTTTTGATTCTATGCCGAATCGATAAGTGCTTTGTGGTACGCTGTGACCGCCTATGCAGATGACATTGCTATTGGCGCCACAGGAAAATTCCCCAGCACTCTAAGCGACCTAATGCAGGGTGCATTACATATGTACATATGTACAGTAAAAACCTGGACGCAGTACTGTGGACTTGGGGTAAATCCTAAGAAGACCGAATCACTAATATCTAAATATAAAATTCCGCCCTTCAACCCACCGAGGCTGGGTGGAACCCAACTAATAATCAAAGATCAGGCTAAATACCAAGGCCTAGTCCTTGACAAGAGACTGAATTGGAAACCCAACATTTTGGTCGCGTCATGAAAGCAACCACTGCCCTCTACAGCTGCAAGAAAGTGGTGGGCAAGAAGTGGGGTTTCCAACCAAGGCCCATCCTCCTGTTTGGCGTCGTAGTCTGGTGGACTGCTCTGGACAAGGCAGTCTATCGAAACCTTCTGGGGAAAGTACAAAGATCGGCCAGTTTATATATAAGCGGAGCCATCAGATCAACCCCCACGGAGGCTCTAAATATCCTATTCAGCAAGCAAGTTGCTGTCTGCGCAGCTCTATGGATTAGGGGCATAGGAAAATGGCCCACATCACATAAAGGCCACACTACCATTCTTAATCACTTCAAAGTACCCAGACACAGACTACATCATCCCGCGGAATGTGTTCACTAGGAACTTCGAAAATATCTTTCCATCCAGGGAGGAATGGGCTGATGGGAAAGTCATACCAAAGGACTCGATTTCCCTCTATACCGATGGCTCTTAGATGGAGTCGGGTGTAGGTAGTGGAGTCTTCTCCAAGGAACTTAACCTCAAGCTGTCATTTAGACTCGCAAATCACTGCAGTGTGTATCAGGCAGAAGTAACAGCGATAGCGGAGGCCCTTGCATGGCTCAGGATCAATGTAATATTCGATAAGCATATTATCATTTGCACGGACAGCCAATCTGCGATAAAATCCCTGGCCGCGGTAACCCACAAATCAAAGACATCCCTTAACTGCAGCCTATCTCTAACAGTTTAACATTAAAATACTGTGGGTTCCCTTGCATAGGGATATTCCAGGAAACTGCGCGGCCGACGAACTCGCAAAGTTAGGGTCAAGCACACTCAGTCTTGCTACCTTTGGGTACCTAGAAACACCAATAAGTACGGTAAAGCACATGATAAAACTTCGAACCACAGAGCCGACCAACCTCAAATGGAATGAAAGTAATGTCGGCTAAACAAATCTGGCCTAAGTTAAACCAAGGACGAACCAGGGACCTAGCGGCAACCAAAAGGGCAACCTTAAGCACTCTAGTGGGTGTCATTACAGGTCACTGCATCATTGGAAGACACGCCGCCAGACTAGAGCTACCCTCCAATGACTTCTGCCGTGGCTGCATGGACGAGGAGGAAGAGGAGGTTGCTCCAGGTTCGTCGATACCATGGAGTCGGCTGAAGCAGCTCCAGAGGCTCTCTTAGCTAAGTCCTCCCCGTCTTTTTTATAAATTCTGAGTCTTGCTGAGTCAAAGCCCAGAGAGATCATATTGGTAGCCTCTGCTAAAAGTGCCAGGGATTCCTGGTTGATTATGATAGTAATCAATCTTGAGGGTCCTTTCACATCCTCTAGCTTGGCTATTTTCCAATCCGACAGCGTAGAATCAGGCAAGACTCTTCAGTTAATGATGTCCTTCACGTATTTGTTGGATAAGGTGAGGTCAATCACCTCCTATCGTCTCGCCCTAATAAACGATGGTTGGGAGCCAGCATTGTTGATGGTAAGGTCAGACGAAAGAGTGAAGTCTGAATGACACTCCCCTCTTAGATTGCATTTACTGCTGCCCCACATAGTGTTTTGAGCATTGGCATCGCAAGATAAGATGAGACCATTCTTTCTGACTTCACAGTATTCTACGAGTTCAAAAACTTTCTTCGATGGTAGAGATAGTATGAGGCGTAGGGAACGTAGGCAGACGCAACGACAAAGTGTTCTATTACTCCGTGCGTTTTGTAGCTTTCCAGCATTACGTATACCACCAAGGCCATACAAGCGCTACTTCCACACCCTCGGTTCCTTGATGGAAACATTGTGATGATTTGCACAACTGCATGCAATTCTACTACCGAGGCCGTAGTGGACAGAGGCTTAATTTGTCCCTACAACCAGAGTAGAGAGCACTCACTCTCCTTGTAGGAGTAGCTACAAGCTCTCGTGTCAAGTCCTGGATTCTGTGTGCCTAAGCGCGTCCGCACATCCACCTCTTTTTCTTTTTCCCGTTTGCCTGGATTTCGCCAGATGGCGCGCGTTATTTTCGGGAGACTAACTAACTGGTAAGTAGCAGTTCCCATAGGAGGGATTTTTGGCACCATGTTCCTGATCCAGGCCGATGTCCGCTGGGATGAACAGCTCATCACGAAGGTGCCATACACCAAAGCAGACTTCTCTGAATGAATACAGAAACCCCTTGCCGAAGGTATCTCCAGTAGACGATCCTCGAAGTGTTTGAAGTCTGCGTTGGTCCTTCTACTGTCAACGGCAGCTTTCCCTATCCTGACCTATTCAGAGGAAATGGCCGCTTTTCCGTAAGAGGGCTGCTTATCTCGACTCCTTACGGTCATTTGGATTTCCTTCTCGGAGGAAGGCGTTTTGTTATGTGACTGCCTCCGAGGAGCGGTTTTTGGCTATCTTCGCCTTCTGGCCTATGTTCTGATCCTTCGGGGTCGCTATTGGACTCCGACTTCCCACCGTCCCACCGGAGAAGGGGGCATCACACACCCCCTCCCTAGCGAGACTATGCTTGGCCTCGGTTTTCAGTATGCGGGCGCTTTTACTTTTTTCAGTTTGAGCATCTGCTTATGCCCTCTTCGTTCAGAGTCTGCCTGTCAACCTCACAATCTTTTTCGGCGACAACTCCGGCCATGGCCATGCTTGTGCCTCCTGCAGCAGCCTTTCCCAACCACCGACGCTTCCTGCGTTGTGCACCTTCGAGAGAGGCGTGGAAAAGAGGGTCGGATCGGTTTCGGTAGGAGATACCTCCGTCGACCTAACCCTCTTAATTGCTTCAATTTTCGGGCAGGCCTCTCTCCCCTAATTTTTTGGCACTTAGCAGTGCATTCAGCAGTTCGTCCCAATTCTGGGACGCGTTCCACCTTTGCGGCTTCCCGTGCCACGTCATCTTTGGTGTCGCCTCGACTGGATGCACCGCTCATGCTCAGTCCGACCAATTGGTCAGACAGTGAGCCGCAGGATTCGGTGTTGTTCCAGGCTGCCGGAGAGCTAAAAACTAATGTCGGGCCCTCCAGAATCCTCGTCCCGGCCGCGGTCCAAGAGATCGCGCGTGGGTTTTCGCTACTGCGGGTACCACCTGGAGCACTCAATTCCGCTAGGTTATACATTCATTTAGTGCCTTCGAGTCTTAGTTCGGGATCATTATTATATTATTTATAATATTTCTTCGCCGTTACTAAATTCAACTACAATATCTAAGTCCTTTCAGTACAAACGCCACGTTAATATAATCTACAAAAAAAAAAAAAAAAAAAAATACTCATTCGACACCGAAAACCCGGCTTCTATCAAATTTTTTTTCCCCGATGCTGATAAACTAACACACGATCGCCGTGAATAGTGACGGATATACTTTGGTTTTTTCGGAATATGGTCCTTGATCAGTTGTGTTTGAACAACAAACCAACAGTACTGTGGTATATTAAAAAAAAAATCGCATTTTCACCACTGACCACCTGACATATTTGCTTCATCTGCGAAAGTAAAGCATTATGTTGACGAGAAAACTAAAAAGATTTGCACCGATATGTTCCAAAATGTCGGTCTGTCTCGAACACATGGGAATTTTTTCCTACACACCGGTTATGCTAAATCACACTGTTATGCTAAATCTGCGTCCCTTTGTCATGTTTGTGATGGGATGCGCACCGAGGTCTATATCTCGCCTCAGAAGTGGTGGTTTTTGGTGCAACTGCCATTATTATATGAGTTTTGTCTTTTGGGAATGTCATCTGATACAATGATAGTAACCTTAGCGAAATCATGAACCTGGGAAGAAATGCGTCCGTATCATTACGAATGACTCCATGTCCACGGGAGAACGAAGAGATTCAGTTGCACTTCTAATTAAGTTAATATGCGTCAGTCTTTACAACAGAGTTGTTCGCTATCCTAAGTACATATTTCCGTTTGCATTGATAGCCAAACTCCAAAATAGTGCAAAAACTCAAGATTGGTTCCGAGTCACATCAGGATCCTAGATACGAGTAATGAGATCTCTGACGAGTTCGTTAGAATGCGCTCAGAGGTCTGCTCCTGTTAAATCTCCTGTCAATGGTTGAGTATCCGATTGTCGTAATTTTATTGTCACAGATGAGAGGCTGCTTAGGCTGATATTTGGCCTAACATTTACACAAAAAAAAAACTGCAACTTTCTTCTTACATTTTTTCTCATCTCCACATGTGGACTGCGGATCAGCGACATGCTGTCTTTGTACATCCATTCGCATTTCAGAAACTTAAACTCTTTTAATTTTTTATACTACTGTACCTAAAAAGTAATGTGACATTTGAATTGAATTAGCGCGTGCAATCGGGTTTGAGGAAACGCTTTTATTCTTGGGTCCTTGGATAGGACTGAATTTGATATCCGTACCAAGTTTCACATCAAAATATTCATTAGTCTTAGGGATACGCTTCATTTTGTGAGCTGCTAAAAGTATGTGTAAAATGTCTAAATTGATTAAGCGACGAATTTGCACTAAATTTTACTTGCGCAATGAATTTTGTATTGCAGATTCGTGGAGGATTGTGCAGAAAGTCATTGGCGGTGAAGTTTATCGAAAGAAAAAAAGTTTAAGGACAAGGACGTGTCGAAGACGAAGAGCGACCCGGACGACCCCTAACCCTTAGCCATCTTAAGTGCGGCCTTCCTCTGTTTCTTCGTCCTTCATTTCTTCTACGTAGGCCCGAAAATCACGCGCAAAATCTTTCTCTCGAAACGACCAAGGGCCTCCTCATCCGCTTTTGATAGTGTCCATGCTTCTGCGCCGTACAGCAGGACCGGGATGATAAGGATCTTATATAGAGACAACTTTGTCGTTCGGTAGAGGGCCCTATTACTCAATTGCCTCCTGAGCCCAAAGAAACAGCGATTGGCAAGAGTGATTCTGCGTTTGATTTCGGAACTGATGTCGTTGTTCCAGGTCACTGCGGAGCCAAGGTAGACGAAGTTCTTAACTACCTCGAACTTATATCTGCCAATACAAACGTTCTGGCAAAGACATCGGTGGTGAGCGTCCTTTTTTGATGACAGCATATATTTAGTTTTGCCCTCGCTTACCGTCAAACCAATTCTCGCCGCCTCCATCTCAATACTCGCAAACGCCTCATTGACATCTCGCTGTGATCTACCTATTATGTCAATATCGTCGGCGTATGCAAGAAGTTGCGAGGATTTGAGATAGATTGTGCCTCTTTTGTTGACCAGTGATTTTTGCACAATTATTGGTCAACAATACGATGTTGAAGAAATCACACGACAGCGCATCGCCCTGCCTAAATCCTTTTTTGACATCAAAACTATCGGTAAGCTGTTCACCGATTCGGATGGAGCAGCGAGCATTCTCCAAAGTCGTCCTGCATAGTCTGACGAGCTTAGCAGGTATGTCAAAGGTAGACATAGCGTTGTATTGCTCGTCTCCAATTACGCTGTCGTATGCGTCGACATATAGGTGGTGAGTGTCGACATGAAATTCATAAGTTTTTTCCAGGATCTGCCGTAGTGTGAAGGTGAACTTCCCAGGCCTGAATCCGCACTGATAAGGACCTATCAGCTTATTTACAAAAGGCTTCAGGCGTTCACACAAAACGGCAGAGAAGATTTTGTAGGTGACGTTAAGGAGACTTATTCCTCTATAGTTGGCGAAATCAGAGTGGTCTCCTTTCTTGTGGATCGGGCATACGATGCTGAGACTCCATTCCTCGGGCGTGCTTTCCTCTGACCATATCTTACAGATGAGCTGGTGTATGCTCCTAACCAGGTCATCCCCAACTGCCTTGAAGAGCTCAGCAGACAGTCCGTCTGCGCCAACAGCTTTATTCGACTTGAGCTTCGATTTGGCAATCTTAACTTCGTCGAGTTCAGGGCGAAGGGATTCTCTGCGGTTTTCGTCGATTGATCGATTAGAAATGGATCATTTTGCCTGACAGCGGTATATTGACTAATATCGCCGTTATACAGTCTGCAGAAGAGGCTTTTCCATATTCTCAGCATAGACTGTGATTCTACTACTAGGTGTCCGTTCTCATCCCTGCAGGCTTCCGTTCTGGCTTTATAACCTTGGCATGTTCGCTTTATCTGTTGATTAAACTTTCGAACGTCACGCCTGCAGTAACACCTCTCCAAATCCTCAATCGCGCGCTTTTCGTGCTTTTTCTTCTATCTCCTAAGAAGCTTATGCTCCTCCCATCTTTTTGACTTGTAGAGCTCACGAGCTGCTTTTGTTCTTTTATGCAGCGAGGCCTTATATGCATCCTGCTTCGCTGCGTGAATCCTCCTGCACTCGTCATCGAACCAGGTATTTCTTCGTGGTGGAGCCTTGAAACCCAAAACTTTGGATGCAGAGCTTTTCAGGGCTTGTTTGCAAAGGCTCTACTGTTGTTCTATTGATAGCATGGAGGACTGAGGTGTATTGGAGAGCTTAAGGGAGACGCGATCGGTAAAAGCACGAGCGGTTTCTGGCGATAGTAGCTTTCGGACGTCATATCTTTGTATTCTTACTCTATTCCGCTGCGTTCGTGATATCCGTAAGCGCATCTTGGCTACTACAAGATATTGGTCCGAGTCGATGTTAGCCCTACTGAAAGTGCGAACATCAAGAATTGTGGAGGAGTGTCTGACGTCGATCGCGATGTGGTTGGTAGTCGATTGATCAAAAGACCGCCAGGTGCCCTTGTGTATATCGAGGTGCGGGAAGCGCGTACTGGCTAGAAGGAGATTTCGTCCCGTAGTAAGATCAATCAGCCTGTCTCCGTTATCGGAATTGATGTCGTGTAAGCTATGTTTTCCGATGACTCGTTCAAAGATCATAGATGTCTCCTGGTACAATTTTGATGTCATAGCTGGGACATTGGACATACGTTCTGTCTAGGAGATCGTATAACTCATCTTTTGCGGAGTCATCCTTGTCATCCGTGGGGGCGTGGACGCATATCAGGCTGATGTTAAAAAATGTAGGCTTGATACGGATTGTTATGAGGCATTCACTCACATGCCGAAAGCTTAGGACTTTTTGCCTGAGACCACCTCGAACAACAAATCCACATCCGAATAATCGTTGTCCTCTCTCCCTATAGCAGTCGCCGTAATAAATATCGCAGATTTTTATCCGCTTTATACCCGGTCCATTCCATCGCATTTCCTGAATGGCGGTTAAGTCCGCTTTATAGCGGTCTAGGGCGTCCGCGAGTTGTTCGGCTGCACGTGGCCTGTGCGTACAGAGCCGAATATCATTGCTCTTTTTTCGTTTTTTTTGCAAGGGTCGTCAACATTAATCTGGTCCGTTATATCCGAGGCTTGTAGTTGTTTCAGAGTTTGTGTTTTTTTTACGGTTACGGCTTACTAAGCCGTAGCCCAACCGACTAATCCTGTTTTTTGGAGCTGGAGGCTCGCCATTCGCCCTTCCCCGTCTGCCATTTCCATAGGAAATCTCCAGATGGCACCACGAGGAGGTGGGGATGGGCCTTACTAACAGTGCCGCAAGATGTTCGACTGCGGTGGCTCTTCTCGCTTCTTAGCAGGCCAGCATCCGCCGGATAGATGCTACCCCTACGAGGCTTTTGTTAGTCCTTTGCGGCCAATTTTAGTGCGGAAAAGCCATAAGTAGGAATACCTTTCTATTGTCCTCAGTATTTGATTCCTCCGCTTCTAGCATACGGTTTCTAAATGGCTGATAAGATAAGCAATAAAAAGCGTGATAACATACTTACTTAGGTATTGTATAACAAGTAAATCAAATACCGTAGGCATATACTTGAAGATTTTTTTTTTATTCTGTACATCTTATACCTAGCATCACATTACATGGTTGATACACGTATCGTATTCTTTCTTTTAATCATTCTTGTTTTTATCAAATTCTTGTTTAAATAAACTTACTGAATATAACTGTAATTATGTTTATTTACTTAATCGCTTAAAACTAGTCTCAATTAATATACAACATACTTAGGCGTATATTTACAAAAAAGTAAAGAATCTCTATGTATTATGTTTTCCAATGAAAAGAAATAAGAACATATTCTTTCCTATGTTTTTTACGCAATTTGTGATGCTAGTTGTATTTGTCACGATATTGTATTAGCTAACAATGACAAAATTAGCATGAAATAAATACAATTCAGTTCCGAAACACTGGCCGACGACATTATAGCAGATGCAGCGTGTTCACCTAAAAAACGACAGAAAATAAACAAATTTTAAGAACAAGGAAAAAAGATAGTTTTGGTTGAAATCATTGCAACAAATCGTGCGCCAACAATGGAATCCATCTTGTTGGCATCTGGTTACAAATCGTTTCACTTAAGTGTGCTGAAAACGAACATATGTATGTATGCACACTTACAAATATATGTATGTATGGAACCATAACAAATCGTTCTTTGGACTTACCATTAATCACGTTCAGCGCCACGGTGGCGCTTGGACTATTCGATGGACTACATGTGTAATTTCCAGAATCTTGCTTTTTTGTCAACTCAATGATTAATGAACCGATCTGTGGACAACACATAATAGACGAGAATACAAAAGGACAGATGTTAGTTACGTTAGAACTGACTTGATGTTTAGAACAGAAAATGACCCTAAGCAGTTATCTAAGGTAACAAAAACTATGTACGAATATTTGAATGTGGGTGCACATACCGTACTTAATGTATCACCATCAACTTCGGGTAGATTTCGATCGATTTGCATGCGATGTCGTTTAGAATCGCTTATTAATTGTTGTGACCCATGATACCATATGATGAATGTTGGCGGTTCGAGGGCGCCACGAATAATGCAACGTAAAGCAACAATGCTTCCGGCCTTAACGTAACGGTCCGGATCACCGAGAATTTCCGTCCTTGGTACTGCATAAAGAAATACATGCATATGCCATTGGTTAAGTTAAAGTCGATATATTTATATAAAACGAAATCATTTCAGAACAAATCATTAGTGACTTATTAATTTCGTTTTTCAGCACCTTTTGCGAATATTCATGCAGACAGTAAGCACGTTTCGTATAAAAAAAAATCATTTGAAATACCGCACATATAAAACAATATTTCACTTACGTCTAAATATTTCACTAACATCTTCTTTTCTTTAAAATATCCAAAGCTATGGCAGATACTTCAAGAAAGTATCACATTATCATGATATTCTACAGCTTCCATAAGGCAAATAAAAATTCCCTTCTCTGTCATGTTCCTTAATGTAAGCGCATATAAGAATAAAGTTTTCACCCCAACTCCTTCTGCTGAAGCATTTCCGTTATGTTGTTTTTATGTTAAAGAGATCCAAATTCGATAAAATCATCTTCAGAGTATCACCAGAAGAATGCTTGGATATAGTTTGCTTCCTTGCAAGGTGCCATATAATCGGAAACATGTGCAAGTCGTCTATCAGTAGGGGAAGTAACCCCATCCTCTATAAATACAAATCTCGACTACGACGTGGAACCGATGTAAAACAAATCAGAGGAAAGAAAAATATCGATGCGACGTCAAACTAAACCCTAATTTTCGGTTAAGTAAGCAGATATAACACCTGTGTGCTGAAAAAACAAACAACAGATAAAAGAAGAGAAATCCGATAACGACCAGAGAATCCCACACACATATGTATGTACATATGTACATAAGGAAAGCGAATAGAAGTTCAACTGCAAATTGTAGTTTTATTGAATTCCTCACAAACTTTACGTTTCCTGAATTCCTTTTCTTTGTGGATATACATATAATCCGTTCAATACAAGTACATAAGTATGTAGACCCACCTGCAGATTATAAATTATTCAAGGGGTAGAGGGCGTTTAATGAACGAATCTGGTTGTATCACAAATGACGCGGCTAAGTGTCGTTCATACGTGCGATCATAAAATGCTCAGTTATGACGAGTACGATAGTGCTTTGTGGTAAAACAAAATGTTTTTCTTACAATAGCATTTGTAACTTTATAAAAGTTGACAACTTGAGGAAAACGTTAAAAATTATTCATTTGAGTAATTTAATTTATATTGCGTTAACAGTTAAAATTTAAATTTCGAATTTCAATCAATTCTTAAGTACAAAACCATATTATACGTGGTCCGTTCAAAAAATAAAGTGACTTTTAATTTTTCTTGAAAATATTAACGGTCATCAACAAAAGTGAAGCACAGAAATGAATTAAAAAAAACACACTCCCTTTCTCAAAACCGAATAATAAAACACCAATGCTATAAAAATTAATGTATTTCAAATAATTCTTCCTAATTTTGAAGCGTAGCGAGCCGAAGGCCAGCGAAGCGTCTCATCCCTCAAACATGTATTTCGCAACAAATCGAACTCCTCCAAGACCACTCTTGCGATCTTGATCAAACTTGCCACAGTGATAGTGTGGCCATCGCTGAGTGTCGATCGGAGTTACCATTGAGGAATAATCACCGAAAAACCACTTTTCCATTGAAACCAATAAGAAAAATTAATCATGCGCGGAATCGAATTTTTCATATCGAGGAAAATTAAAGTCATAGGAAAAAAGATTCCACGGATTGTTCGAGCACGGCGAAGCCCTTGCCGGTTGACGCTGCGCATACTCTACGTTCGAGGTCGAATATCTTAGAACATTTTGCTTTTATTCGATATTTTTTATTAACAAACATTTTCTCAAACATTCTCTTGCGTGACTACACACCTCGATGCGGTGCAAGGGCCTAAAAAAGGTCAATGACTCTCGGGGCAACCCCAAAGGATACATGGAGCCAAGATGTGGTCAAATGGGCCGGATCAAGGTGTTATACGACCCGTGCCGAAGATCAGCCTGGCTGGGGGCCCATCCCAAAAATAGCCCAGTTGCTAACGGAGCGCCTGAGCACCAGGCGCACTCAGGATTACTGCGTAATGCGGATCTCTGCGCAAGGGTGGTATTCCCTTTCTCCGCTACTCGTGGGACTAATATGAACAAAAACAATGTCAAAAACAATAACAATAATAATGACAACAACGACGACGACAACAACAAAAAGGGAAACAGGAAACCGGCAGAATGTACAGAAACAAGTACAACTGCCGAGTCTTGGCGAGGTGCTGTGACAGGGGCCCCCACAAAGCCTGGTCCAGTATCCTCTGATAGTGGTACCGTAACAGTCGCTCTACAAGGAGCTAAGACACTGGCATATGTACAAAAGCCCGGTCCAACACCCTCAGGAAGCAGCAGAGATGCCGCTATCCGACAAGGTGCTACGACATCGGCCCTCGTACAAAAGCCTGGTCTAGCACCATCAAGGAGCAGTCACAATACAAATGAAAGGCGAGGTGCCAGGACAGTGGCCGACAAACAGAAGCCTGGTCGAGCACCCTCAGGTGTTAACATGGAGAGGAATGCTCCTTGCGACCCAACCCTGAGTGCCCCCAAACCAAGCTACAAACAACGTCGCGCGGCTAGTAAGCTAGTGGGAAAATTGCGTGACATACCAAGAGATCAGCTCTCGGAAAGGAGAAAAAAGGCTCTTGACTGGGCGGAATGCAAATTATTTTAAGCAACCGTGTTGGTTCGATTTCAGTCTATGACTCCTCTTTATTTTCTGTATTTCCTAAATCTACCTTAATATGATATTGGATAGCTATGCTTATTCGGCAATGTGTAGTGGCAGAGAAAAAGTGTGAAGTGCAGAATGTGGGAAAGGGAATGTGTGAAGTGCAAAATGTAGTGTGAAAGGAAATATAATATGTGTGCAATTTCCTGGCAGTGGGTCGTGTGGCGGAAATATTACTCAAGTAATGAAGGTCATCGCTGCTTTGGGCTTTTGACCTTAACTTGCACAATTAAGAGCTTTGGTAACTCATCCGTTAAAGAGCAGGTTGGCAAGCGCCAGAGGTCGGCTGAGGAACTCCCCTCCACCTCTAAGAAAGCGCAGTCTCGAAGCATCTCCCCTGGATCCCAAACACAACTCTCCTATCGCGACGTGCTGAAGATCTTGACCACATTGGCTGTTGTCGACAGGGGTTGGATGGGAATGTCCCTCCGGCTAAGTGGACTTTGATTAGCAATGTGCTGCTCGAAAGCTACTTCCCGATACTCAAGGAACACCCTGGACCCTTCCCTACTATCCATCATGCAGGGTACTATCAAGGCAGAATCAAGCTGATCTCCTTCGATGACCAAAGGTCTATGGACCTCTTTAAGTTCGCACTCAGCAGAGTCGGCGAGGACCCTAAGGAGATTTTGGCAATCCTGCAGAATTGCAATCCCCTAATCCCCACCAAGGATTGGAAAGTAGTCAAGCTAGAGGATGTTAAGGGACCTTCAAGATAGATTACCACCGTAATCAACCAGGATTCCTTGGCACCTTTAGCTTTGGTCAACAACATGATCTCTCTGGGCTTTGACTCTGCGAAGCTCAGAATATAAAAAAAAGACGGGGAGGACTCAGCAAAGAGAGCCTCCTGTGCTGCATCAGCCGACTCCATGGTATCGACCAACCCAGAGCAACTCCCTACTGGGGCCGATGATCACTGAGGAGACTCTGTTGACTGAGACCCCCTCCAATGTATTGAACGAGATTATCGGGGAAGAAAGTAATCTACTGTCCGACCTGGACCTTCCCGGGGTAGACCTTGGCTAGACTATGTCAGATTTCGAGCTGGAGTCTGAGGAAGAGTCTGCCAACGTCACAGCGGTGGAGGTTAAAGACTGCGGCCATCATGCTGCGGATTCTCAAAATTAATCTCCATCATTCTATTGCGGCCTCGGCCGCCCTAATGCTCCGCCTCACCAAAAGCGGAGAAGACGTTGTTCAGATCCAGAAACCATTAATAGTAAATAACATGGTATGTGGACTCGGAACATCCGAATATAAGCTCACCTACGTGCGCGATGCAGGTAAGCCAAGAGCTTGTATGCTAACTAAATCACACATAAAAACCCTTCTACATCCATGCTATTAGTGTCGAGGGCAGTTCCGTCAAGATCTGGATTGCCTCGGCCTATTTAGCCCATGACCACCCAAGTCCTCCCCCTCCGGCCTACTTGGTAAACCTGGTCAAGGATGCAGAGCAAACAAATGCCGGACTGATCATAGGATGTGATGCGAATACACACCATACGATTTGGGGAAGCAGCAACATAAACGAGCGAGGTGAATCTTTGTATAACTATGTATTACATACTAACCTCACCGTTTGTAACAACGGCTGTGAACCAACTCTTATTACCAAAAACAGACAGGAAGTCCTGGATATAACTTTTGCATCGCAGGACATTGTCGACAAAGTCAGAGATTTGAAAGTCCTAAAAGAACACTCCCTCTCTGACCACCGATACATTCAATTCAGCATAGTCAACCACGTCAGTGCCCGAGCTCCTTTCAGGAACTACAGGAAAACTGACTGGCAAAAATATAGAACGTATGATGAACCCCATCTAGGGACAAGACACCCCACCTATCCGCTAAACTCAGCGGAATTACACAGCTTAGTAAATGAGCTGACAGAAACCCTCAATAGAGCACTGTCTCAATCTTGTGCAGTTAGCACCCCCAGAGGCAAACCCAAACCCCCCTCGTGGAACAAAGAGATAGTCTCCCTAAGGAAAGAGAGCAGAAAGCTCTTCAACAAAGCTAAATATACCCGCATGCAAGAGGATTGGGACCTCTACAAGGAGGCACTAAGGTCTTTCAAAGCAGCGACCAGGAAGGCAAAGAGACAATCCTGGAGGGACTACTGCGATAATATAAGGGCGGTTTTCAAGGCCTCAAGAATAAGGAAGATTTTGGCCTCGGTTCCGTATAATCCAAGCCACCTGATGCGTAATGACGGCTCCTGGACAACCTTCAGAGAGTAAGCGCTGAAACTTCTCCTAAGCGCACACTTCCCAGGCAGTAGTGACTCGGATATGACACCTCCTCGGGTCAATCAGCCAACGACACCCTCCCTGGAGCGGGCTCCTGACCTGGTCAACTACAACAACGTCTTTGGGCCATAAAGAGCTTTGAACCCTACAAGTCTCCGGGACCGGATGGGATCATACCAGCTGAGCTCCAGCAGGTAGCAGATATCATCCTCCTCTGGCTTGTGGTTATATACAATAGTTGCCTCTCCCTTTCTTACATCCCCAGCAAGTGAAAGGTAGCCAAAGTCATTTTCATACCCAAGGCAGGCAAAAGCTCCCACACTTATGTAAATGACCTAAGGCCTATTAGTCTCACTTCTTTTCTATTAAAAACTGTAGAGAATATTTTAGATGTACACATCCGGTACAGCTGCATCTCAGGAAGGCTGTCGGATAACCAACATGCCTACAACAAAGGCAAATCGTTGGAAAGAGCACTCCACTCATTGGTCAGTTAAATAGAAAGGTCGCTGGAAAGTAAACAATACACTCTAGTCGCCTTTCTCGACATTGAGGGCGCCTTTAACAATCTTGAACCATGGGCCGTCATCAAGGCGCTGTCTGATCTGGGTGTTACGGGATTAGTGATAGAACTGGTACGACAGCTGCTAATACAAAGAGTTGTCAAAGCCAACTTCGCTGGTGCCGTCTCAACCAAAACCAGCAAAGGTAAACCACAGGGTGGAGTACTCTCCCCTCTCCTCTGGAAAGTGGCGGTCAACGAACTAGTGCTGTTGCTTGAGCAGGAAGGGTACGCTGTGATCGCCTAAGCGGATGACATTCCTATTGCCGTCACAGGAAAATTTCCCAGCACTCTATGCGACCTTATGCAGAGTGCACTACATACAGTAGAAACCTGGACACGGTACTGTGGACTTGGGGTGAACCCAAAGAAGACCGATCTAGTACTGTTCAGTAACAAATATAAAATTCCGCCCCTCAACCCACCGAGGCTGGGTGGAACTCAACTAACAATCAAAGAACAGGCTAAATATCTAGGCCTAGTCCTTGACAGGAGGCTGAATTGGAAACACAACATTCTTGATCGGGTCGAGAAAGCAACTGTTGCCCTCTACAGCTGTAAGAAAGTAGTGGGCAGAAGGTGGGGTCTCCAACCAAGCATTATGTACTGGCTCTACACAGCAGTCATAAGGCCTATTCTCCTGTATGGCGTCGTAGTCTGGTGTACTGCTCTGGACAAAGCAGTCAATCAAAACCCTCTGGGGAAGGTACAAAGATCGGCCAGCGGAGCGATCAGATCAACCCCCACGGAGGCCTTAAATGTTCTACTACATCTTCCACCATTAAACCTTTTCAGCAAGCAAGTTGCTGCATGCGCGGCCCTAAGGATGAGGAGCATATGAAAATGGCCCACACCTCAAAAAGGCCACACCTCTATTCTAAAACACTTCGAAGTACCCATGGACACTGACTACATCAGCCCGGAGAATGTGTTCACCAGGAACTTCGAAGTTGTCTTTCCATCCAGGGAGGAATGGGCTGAAGGGAAAGTCGTACTAAAGGACTCGATCTCCCTCTATACCGATGACAGTGGGGTCTTCTCCAAGGATCTTAACCTCAACCTATCATTTAGACTCCCAAATTACTGTAGTGTGTTTCAGGCAGAAATAACTGCGATAACGGAGGCCCTGGCATGGCTCAGGATCAGTGTAATATACGCAAAGGATATTATCATTTGCACGGATAGCCAATCTGCGATAAAAAAAAAAGGAAAAAAAAATTCCTGGCAGCGGTAACCCACAAATCAGACACATCCCTTAACTGTCGCCTATCTCTAGATGAGATGGATGAACAGTTAAACATTAAAATACTGTGGGTTCCCGGGCATAGGGATATTCCAGGAAACTGCGCGGCCAACGAACTCGCAAAGTTAGGATCAAGCACACTCAGCCTACCTAACCTCGGGTACCTAGAAACACCAATAAGTACGGTAAAGCACATGATAAAGCTTCAAACCATAGAGGAGACCAATCTCCAATGGAATGAGAGCAATATCGGCTTTATCACCAAACAATTGTGGCCTAAGTTAAACTTAGGACGAACCAGGGACCTAGTGGCAACCAAAAGGGCAACCTTATGCACTCTAGTGGGTGTCATTACAGGTCAATGCACCATTCGAAAACACGCCGCCAGACTGGGGCTACCCTACAATGACTTCTGTCGCGGCTGCATGGACGAGGAGGAGGAGGAATCAATACAACACCTCCTCTGCTCATGTCCCTCTTTTGCGAATCGCAGGAGGATTTACCTCGGCGCGCCCTTCTTCGACAATCAGAGTGAACTAGCAAACCAAAAAATAGCTCAACTCCATCGCCATCACCAACCTGATCCACGTGGTATCACAATGGGCCGATTTCAGCCTAAGTTTGGCTTACGCCTACCACGTCCACCTAACCTAACCTTCTCAAACATTGGGGTTATATTTTTTCCTAAGGTAATTGAGTTGTTATCAAAAATTAATAGAGATATTCACGAAATTATTTTCCTTTAGACTTACAATAGGAAATATCTTTTCACCTATAGACAAAGATCTACAAAGGCTAATACTCTCCGCACAGCACAGTCTCTATATCAACTATATCAACCACCAAGAGTCACAAGTTGTGTCAGGAAAACAAGTGCCAAGTGATTATGAGTAGTACAAGTGTGAATAATTAAAATTGCCCGAAAGAATACAAACAAAAAGATTATGACACAAATTCAATTTTCTGTTCTTCAACGTTTATTTGTTTATTATTTTTGCTACACGACCTTACCTGCGTTGCGACTGATCACCAAGTGTGTTATTGATCGAGAGACATGGACCGGAGAAGCCAATCCACCCACGCACACACACGTGTAAATGGCGCATACATGTACTGCGAGTGTGTTCCTCTGGTGGTGTTGGGAGAAAATCATTCGATCGCGCTCTGGGGTGATTGGTCCAGCAGGATTGGATGAGGGTGGCGTGTTCTGCGATTATGGTAGCGCGATCAGTCGGTACAGTGGCTCACAACATATGAATGTGTACAAAAAATACAGTGACAAATATTTTACTCGTACATTAAAGACCAACATAAACAAACCATATTTGGACAAAGGATTAAGTTAATCTGAAACATGTGGTGCGGATGGGGGGATAAAATGCCATGTAATTCCGTCATTAGCGAGGCGATTTCTTCATTCCAGGTACGGGAAATGACCGCCTTCTGCATATCGTTCAAACACCGACGAGCACCTGAAAATTACTGCTATTATCGCTGTAAATATTGGAGTATTTCGCTCGTCGAGAGACAAATCTTCGCAGTGCGGCCAAAAAAGCATTAGTTGTAAGATCACTCACAACTTCAAGATGAATTGCCTTCGTAGACATGCATATGAAAAGATATATGTAAGCCTTTGAAAGCAATGGCTTACGACCCCGAGAGAATTTGATGTTGATTGGGCCGGCGTAATCAGATCCTACATTGGAGAAGGGTCTGCTTTGTTGGATACGTGACATTGGTAGATTACTCATTAACTGGCTATTGGTTTGTCTTCCTTGCATGAAACATGGCTTGCAACTATGCACATTTCTTCGAATCAGATTCCGGCTGCCTAAGTCCAGTACTGCTGGCGAACAATGACAAAGGTTGCCGATATTCCCGTGTGAAAGTGTTTGATGTGAATGTCCCTGACTATAATGGATGAAACATTATCATTGCTAGGGAGAATAACAGGATGTTTAATGTTAAATGCAATTGTAGAAGCCTTTAATCTTCCACCCACACGAAGAATTCCTTCATGTACATATATGTGTGTATGTATGTTGGCGTTACAGTCCATGAAGAACCTGAGCCGAGCTTCTCTCAATCACCCATGTTGTGTGTGATTTCATTTTTCCCATAGGTGAAAGGGATCTACAGTTTATTGCCGGTTCCGAGCGGCGAATTTCGAGAAGCTTTTCATGACAATTTTATTACAGGGGATTTTGTCAGAACCCCGCTGGGGAGAAACACCGTGAAAAACACGTTCGATGACCACTTCCTCGTAGCAGCAAGATTCAGAGCTCGACTGTCCAACGTCAGAAAGCTGCATCAGCCCATCAGGAGGACGTTCGACATTGGGCGCCTGAGCACACCGGAGGTTGCCACAGTCAACAGGGAGCAACTGAGCGAAAGACTCTACCGTATGCCTACGTCGAACACAAATGCCAATAATTTGTGGCTGCATTGCCGCTCAGCCATTCAGGAAGTAGCCGAAACCACCTTAGGATACCTACTACCCCCGACAAGAAACCCGTTGATCGATGGCGAGTGTGAGCAGAAAAAGGCAGCAACCGACGAGGCGTACCAAAAGGCGCTGCAGAGGAAAACCAGGGCAGCGGAAGAAGAGTACCGAGCCAGAAGAAGGGAGGAGAAAAAACTACTGCGACAAAAGAAAAGAATCTTCGTAGCCTCCCAGCTCAAGGATATCGAGGAGTCTAGGCATAAACATAAAATACGAGCCTTTTACAAGAAAGCCAAAGGCCTTGCAGGAGGCTTCAAAAAGGGCACCCTGGCTCTTCGAAACTGCGAGGGTAATCTTGTCACCGACCCGCAGGGAATAGTGGATGTATTTAAGCAGCACTTCCAGCAGCTGCTTAACGAGCATGACCAAGAGAGAGTTGTAGGGACCGAGGAAATCCCAACTCCAGCCGCTGAAGTAGCCCTCCCACCCAGCATCGAAGAAGTCGGCACAGCTATTCAGAAGCTAAAGAGCAACAAGGCCGCAGGCTCAGATGACTTGCCATCAGAGCTCTTCAAGGCTGGCGGCGATGTTCTGGTAGGGAGCATGCACCAGATCATCTGCAGAATTTGGGAAGATGAAAGCATGCCCGACGACTGGAATACCAGCTCTATATGCCCCATCGACAAAAAAGGCGATCCTACCTCTTGCAAGAACTATTGAGGTATATCCCTGCTCAATGTCGCATACAAGATCCAGCGTATTGTGCGAACGTCTAAAACCATTTTGCACCGCACTAATCGGCAGCTACCAGTGCGGCTTCCGGCCCGGCAAATCAACTATAGACCAAATTTTCACACTTTTATTTATTTATTTATTTATTTGTTTACATCAAGTAGATTTCTCTTTTAGACTACAAAAAAATAGATACAATTTCATTTTGATTATTTTAGATTTATCACTTAGGCTTAAAAATAAAAATGCTTTAGTTACGATTTAGTTAAATGACAGGCTAACAAGATAAGATACAATTTTTTGCTTAAAGGCTTCTCTTGAGCAATATTCAAAAAAATCTAGGTGATGATGAGCCAAGTTCGCCTCACGAATGCAACGCGATAATGGTTCATTATTACCATAATTTGTGCGATGGATACGGGTACGAATGAGTATACGATGTCGGGTATTGGTAGGATGAACATAAAAATCAATAAGATTTAAAAGGGGAGAACAATCAATTCTAGAAGTAAGAATGTCTCGAATGAACATTAAAGAGAAATACCTGCGGCGCGTATGTAGAGGAAGTATATTAAATAATAGGCATCTTGTTTTATAAGATGGCACATCTATATTCCAATTAAGTTTAAAGAACATATATCTAGTGAATTTTCTCTGAATTCTTTCGATCCTCTCTACAGCATTAGTATAAAAAGGATTCCAAACAATACAGTAGTATTCCAAGGAAGATCTAACTAGTCCAAAATAAAGGCCTCTCAACGCAAAAGTATCTGAGAACTCCTTAGAATTCCGTCTAATGAATCCAAGCATTAAATTAGCTTTTGTTGTAATGTAATCAACGTGCGGAATGAAACTCAATTTAGAATCTAAGATTACGCCTAAGTCCTTTATTTGGGAAACTTTAGTTAAATTAATACCGTTCAGAACGTATTGAAATTGAATGACATCTCTTACTCTGTGACAAGAAAAATGTACACATTTCGCTACATTTAAATGCAGTGAGTTTATATCACACCAATATGAAAGACGAGTGAGATCATCTTGTAGTTGAAGACAATCATTTATGGATACAATTTTTTTATAAATCTTGAGATCATCAGCATAGAGGAGACAGTTTGAAAATTGAAACATCGATGGAATATCATTAATGAATAAGAGAAACAACAGTGGACCTAAATGGCTTCCTTGTGGAACTCCTGATGGTACAGTGATACTTTGAGATGTATAACTATTAATCTTGACTTTTTGAGTTCGATTTGTTAAGTAAGACTGGATCCACTTTAAAAGGTAAGAGTGAAGACCCAAGCAAGACAGTTTGGAAATTAAAATTTGATGATTTACTCTATCAAAAGCTTTGGAAAAATCTGTGTAAATTATGTCAGTTTGACAGCTTTCCTCTAAATTAGAATTTAAGTGGTTCACAAAAATAGAGAGATTTGTAGCAGTAGATCTGCCGGAAACAAAACCATGTTGACAAGGTGTTATATGTCTAAAAATACAAAAATATAGCTTATCGTACACCAATTTTTCAAAAGTCTTTGGTATGTGTGACAGCTTGCAAATAGGCCTATAGTTCTTTATTTCAAGTTTGGATCCGGACTTAAAAACCGGAGTTAAAAAGGATAATTTCCAGTCATCTAGAAAACAACCAGTCTTAAGCGACAAATTAAATATAAATGTTAATGGTATTGCTAAAGAAGTTGCGCAGTTTTTCAAAAAAAGGGCAGATATTCCATCGGGGCCTGTAGATGCCGTACTATCAATTAGCGATAAAGATTTTAGAACTTCGGAAGTTTCTAGTTGAAGTGAACCGATCTGGGATAACTCAGGAGTCTGAGGTATATTCTGATGTGGAGAGTTATGGGAGTACACTGATTGAAAATAATCAGCAAACATTTGGGAAGTCATTGATATATTATTAGAGGTTAGCCCTAAATAATTCATGGAGTTAGGAATTCCGTTGGATTTTCGTCGTGAATTAATGTAACTCCAAAATTGTTTACTATTTTGTCTTAAATTGGATTGTATTGATAGAATGTAGACATGATATAGAAAGCGATTCAGATAATCAAAATCTTTTTGAAGTTTTACATAAGAGTGACGTAGATTTGGATCGTTTGGTTTCCTTTTGAATCTTTTAAATGCTTTGTTTTTCTGATTTTTAAGTCTTGATAGACGCCTATTAAACCAGACTGGATTAGAATTCCTCTTCATCAACTTTTTTGGTACAAGGCGGTCAATGCAGGAATTTATAATTGTGACAAAGGATTTGTAGACCTCTTTTAGATCTGATGAGTTGAATATATTTGTCCAAACCAACCCATTTAAATGAGAGTTAATATCAATATAATTAGCTCTTTTATAATTGTACACAAACTCAGGCTTAGAACTTAGCTCATATGGATAAGTATAATCATAAATAATTAACTTTGCATATAAACCGCAATGATGGATGGAATTTCGAAACATTGGTAAGTCCGATTTTTCAAGTTTTAAAGAGGATTCGTTATCCACGAACACGAGATCAAGTATACGATTGAGATCGTTACAAATATTATTAATTTGTATTAGATTATATTGGCTAAAAAAATCAGTTACCAATGTTTCGGTTTCTGTTTTGACATTCATGGGAATAAGGCACTGTTCATCACAATCAAATTGCCATTTAATATCGCCTAGATTAAAGTCGCCTGTATATAAAATATGTTGGGAATTCGAAAGGTTCTCAAAAATATGTGAACAATTATTGAAATGTAAGTTACATAAATCAATATGGCTTCTAGGGGGAATATAACTACAGATAAGAAATAATTCGGAGTTACCAGAAAGGGTAACTTTAATAATTAGTTGATCAACATCCCAAACGGGGGAAGTTGGTAAATTAGTATGAGGAAGAACTATTTCGTTACAATAAAAAGAAGATTTGACAGCAATTAAAATACCACCACCTCTCTCTGACCCGGAAACAATGTTACATCTATCTTTTCTAAATATAGTATAGTTATCTGTGTTAGCAAATTCAGTAGTTAAGATATTGTCGTTTAACCAAGTTTCAGTTAATATAACAAAGTCATAGATTTCATTATATAAAGCAGAACGAAGGCTTTCTAATTTGGTTCTTAGACCGCCTACATTCTGATAATAAACGTTTAAATACTTAAGTTTGTTTAATGATGTTAAATGACGACCGGTTTCGCAGCAGAGTCTTCGTTTTTTGACCGAGAAATGAAAGGTTTAATTTGAACTCCAAGCGGCCAGATTTTAGCATCGTAAACAACTTCGACAAATCCTGGTAAAGACCAACGAGTTTTGAATCGATACACACCATCTTTTCATCAATTTCGAAGCCGCATACGACAGCATTCATCGTGAAGAACTGTCTGGGGCGAAGGCCGAATTCGGAATCCCGGTAAGACTGATCCAGTTGTGTCGCGCCACGCTAAAAAACACGCGATGCTCCGTGCATCTCGGTTCTAGGACCTCGGAACCATTCGAAACATGCACCGGATTTTAGCAAGGAGATGCGCTGTCAAGTGACTTCTTCAACCTGGTGCTGGTGCAGATAGTGCTACGGGCAGGCGTCAACAGGGAAGGCACTATCTTTTACAAGTCCATCCAGCTGCTAGGATACGCGGATGATATCGACATCATCACGTGTTCTCGCCGTGGCATTGTGGAAGCATTCACGGCGATTGAAGAACAGGCGAAACGAGTTGGTCTTAAGATCAATGAGGACAAAACGAAATACATGCTGTCAAGCAAAAACCAATCCGTCGCTCACCACCTGGGACAAAACATAACAATTGACAGCTACAATTTCGAGGTAGTTAAGGAGTTTGTCTACCTCGGGGCAAACGTAAATTCCACAAATGACACCACAGTGGAGATCCGGCGTAGAATCGCCCTTGGCAACCGCTGCTACTTCGGCTTGTCCAGCGTATTTCCTGGACCGCAGTAATATCCGCCTTGTACTGCGTGAGGATTCCTTCTAGTTTATGAGCAGCTCCGGGAGTGTACAGGGTTCTGACATTCCAGGAGCATACTCGGAAATCGTGTTCCTTTTTCGTGCGTTGTCGTCGTCGAGTATCCGTCCGTGTATCCGAGGCATCTTGCTCATTCATAACTTTAGGTTTTTTTTACGTGGGCGGATTGTTAGCCCGCCGCACAACCGCCATTCTGGTCGGGGTTTTTTTCGCTGCATACGTTTGTTCACCTCCCAACGGTTGCTGAAGAGGCTATCCAGAGGGCGCCGCGAGGAGGCCGTATGTCAACTTGACCCGGGCATTTAAACAGGGATCGTTGCTGGCATCTCGCCAGGTTGAGAGCAATCAACAACTTTACCCTGTATGTCCGAGCCCATGCCCATGCATGAAATACATGCTGTCAAGCAAAAACCAATCCGTCGCTCACCACCTGGGACAAAATATAACAATTGACAGCTACAATTTCGAGGTAGTTAAGGAGTTTGTCTACCTCGGGGCAAACGTAAATTCCACAAATGACACCACAGTGGACATCCGGCATAGAATCGCCCTTGGCAACCGCTGCTACTTCGGCTTGTCCAAGCAACTGGGGTCAAAACTCCTCACTCGAAAGACCAAAGTCATGCTTTACAAAACTCTCATTCTGCCAGTCTTGCTGTACGGAGCCGAAAGCTGGACGATAAGCAGGACAGCGGAGCTGATTTTGGGTTCTTTCGAAAGAAAAATTCTGCGCCGGATATTTGGTCCTGTCTGTGAGGAAGGTGAATGGAGAAGAAGACACAACCGCGAACTCTACGAGCTGTACCAAGATGTGGATGTAGTCCGGAAGGCAAGGATCCGACTACACTGGCTCGGCCACATCGAGCGCATGGACATCAACGCTCCAGCTAAGAGGGTCTTCGAATCCGAGCCTCCTGGTTCGAGAAGAAGAGGAAGACCGAACCTCCGGTATAAAGACCAAGTAATCGTGGATGTAAGACATCTTGGTCTTGACAGCTGGAAGCAGCGTGCCCGGGACCGTCAAGGATGGAAGGCAGCTAGAGCTCAGGGTCAGATCCTCAATGGATCGCAGGCCTGATAAGTAAGTAAGTAAGTAAGTCATCAGCGTCAGAGGCCAACACACTACCCACTGCGCCACGGTGCTCTCATATATACTAATATTATAAATGTGAAAGTGTGTGTGTCTGTTTGTCCGTCTTTCACGGCAAAACGGAGCTACGACTTTGACGTGATTTCTTAAGTGACGATAGCTGAAGGGATGGAGAGTGACATAGGCTCTTTCTGTCTCTTTCTAACCCCCCACTTCCCTAAAATGGGGGGGGGGGGGGGGGGTGAATATTTGTTTGGACCAAAAAAAAATTGAGTAGAGGGTGGAAATTTGTGTGAGACAAACGAATACAACGAATAATAAAATAATTGAATTAAAACAAATTAACCTTCACATGAACAGTACCTACCCGGGTAGATATTTGAATTTTCTTTTTTCAATATTTCCGCGACTTTTGATTATATGTTCATGCCGGCCCGACTCAGTGACTAACTTTTTTGTAGCTTTGAAAATATGTAAAAAAAATTATTTAGAGAATGTTCCTCCAAATCTTGACCATTTTTCTACGTGCACGAACCGTATCTACCCAGGTAGATACTGCATTTTTCATACATTTTGTATTAAGATTTTCGTAGTTTGGTACTGAAATATCATGAAACGGCGAATTAGATAAAGGAAGTGTTTCTTCATATACATATACATATGTATGTACACATGCATATGTACATTCATGACAACAATGCCAAAATTTCTCCACATTGCGAGATTTAAATTTTGCGAGAGTTTCAAATGCCTACTCAGATTCGATTTGCACAACTTCGCTTCAAGCGAAATATCGTATTTTTTGGGTGGATAACTATGGAATGACCATGAGTTATTCAAAGTAAACAAATTTGCAAGCTTCAAATGAAAACGACGAATATTAACGACGAATATAGTGCATACCGTGACTATTGACTATTGATTCACATTGATTTAACTGCTTTAGATTTTTGGCTACATATTCGTGTCTAGCTTTACGATTTGGTATTGTTGTCTTGGTTTGATTTTCCGATTTCAGAAAACAAACTCGGTTTCGAATTCGGTTTTACCGTTGTTCTTTTTCGGATTGTATTAATTCGTTTCGTTTAGATTTATAATATTCCTGGACTTGTAAGGAATAAGACAATCGCTTTGGTTTTGGATTTAGTTCTGCTTCGTGAATTGGTTTGGTTTTTTTTTTGGTTTAAAGTAAATATATATAAAAATTGTAAGTAACATTTATTTTCCACTTATCCCTCATGCTGCTCTAAGAGCTTCTGAAACACCCGCTCGAACTCAGCAAAGGCTACTCGAAAACGCAGAACGTCAAGCTGCTTTAAGAGCCACTGAAACACCTGAACTGAAACCTCTACTGAAACCAAGCAGAACGTCGGCGTAACTTTGAAGGAAATAATTGGTCGATATTTAATGAAGCTGCATTTAATTACGATTCACTAATTGATTATAAAAATCACAGGCTGATTGTTGTAGGACTGATGGACAAGGCGTGTCGTTTTTGTAGCGCATTAAAATGGAAAGATGAGACCCCAGGCATGTGCTGTAGCAACGGCGCTTTATAAATAAGATCCGGAAATATAACTCATGCTTTCAGATGACGCCTTTTGGAGCAGACCGGGAAGTAATAATACCAGGATTTTCGTCAACATTTCGGTGCAAGGGCAAATTTATCACAGGATCGGTGCACTTTCTCCAGCTGACAACGAACAGCGCAAATTTTTGCAGGTTTACTTTACGGGAGACGAAGAAGTTGAGGTAGACCGTCGATGCCAATTTATCCCGGGAGTAGAAAGAGACACGGTGCTGAAAATTCAAAGGTACTTGCATGATAATAAAACTTAAGTAAACACGTTTAAAACTGCTTTAGACAACCTACCTGAAAAGCATTATAAGGCAGTTGTACATGCGGACAGGACTCCTCGGGGAGAGCATGAAAGGCGCTATAATGTGCCATTGATTAATGAAATTGCAGCCATAGTAAGTGGTGAATAATTTACTTCACGGGACATTGTCCTGCGAGCACATGATGACACGTTGCAACGGGTAGCCGATACACACAAATTTTATTATGCTGTGCAATACCCATTGATTTATTCCAAAGGACAAGAAGGGTATCACTTTGAAATTCCCCTTATTAATCCAGTGACAAAACAACCCATTGCAAACAAAAAAGTATCGTGTATGGATTTTTATGCCTATCATACGATATTACGACAAAATGATTTTAACCTTTTAGCTCGGTGCAGACAACTATTTCATCAATTCTTGGCGGATATGTACGTGAAGGTGGAAAGCGAACGTCTTCGTTTTATTACTTTAAATCAAAAAAAAAGCTACGTGTTGATAATTACATACATTTGCAAGATCCAGTTGCTAGCGACGCCAATGTTAATTCTTCAGATCTAGGAAAAAATGTAATTTTTCCGTCAGCATTCGTTAACAGCCCCCGCTACCTACAACAATACACACAAGACGCATTTACTAATGTACGAACTTACGGCAGACCTGACCTTTTTGCCACTTTCACTTGCAACCCTTCATGGAAGGAAATAACTGATGAACTAATACCGGGCCAAAAAAGTACTGACAGACACGATTTAGTTGCCAGAGTGTTTAGATTAAAAGTGCAAAAATTAATGAATGTAATTACCAAGGGTAAAATATTCGGCGAGGTAAAATGTTTCATGTATTCTATTGAATGGCAAAAAAGGGGACTACCACATGTGCATATTCTAATATGGCTTAAAGAGAAGATGCGGCCCACCCAAATAGATGAGTTAATTAGCGCCGAGATTCCTGATCCTGAGCAAGATAAAGAATTGAAGTGCAAACCTTCAAGCAGGACGTTACGTCAGCAGTAATGAGGCAGCGTGGCGGCTCCTTGACTTCCCCTTTGCATGAAAGACATCCAGCAGTAACCCACCTTGCTGTACACTTAGAAAATGGAGAGCGCATATATTTTACCAAGAATAATTTCCAAGAAAGAGTATCATCACCGCCCAAAACAACATTAAAAGCCTTTTTCAATCTTTGTCAGGCCGATCCCTTTGCAAAAACGTGTTTCTATGCCGAAGTCCCCCGTTACTATACCTGGAACACGTATTCAAAGGAGTGGAAACGCCGTATTCAAGGCGTGCCTGTTGAGAATTGGCCCGGAGTGAAATCATCTGATGCCCTTGGTCGTGTGTACACCGTCCACGTTACTAATTTTGAATGTTTCTGTTTACGTTTGCTGCTACACCATGTTCGTGGCCCTACCAGCTTTAGAAATCTTAAAATTGTCAACGGCCAGGAATGCGCAAGATATAGAGAAGCATGTGAAGCTCTTGGTCTGTTAGAGAATGATAATCACTGGGACGAAACTATGGAGGAAGCCGTCCAGTGCCAACCGCCAGCCAAATTCAGGGACCTTTATGCAACCCTCATATCATCTTGCGGGCTATCTAATCCTAATGAATTATGGACCAAATATAAAGAAAACATGGCGGAAGACATTTTGCGAAGGCTACAGCAGACACACATGGACATGACATACAATGAACACATTTATAACAAAGCCCTTGGAAAAATTGAAGACAAAGTAATGGCAATGGTGGGTAAACGGTGAATTTGGAATGATTAGCCCTCGGCGAACGAACGAAAATGAACTATCTGATGAGAATGTACGAGAAACAAACTATGAGATACCAGCTTTGCAGCAGCAAGTAGCTGAATTGGTACCCCAATTACTACCAGAACAAAAACGAGTATTTGACCAAGTGTTGCAGCAAATAGAATCTGGCAATGATGCACTACTCTTTGTTGATGCCCCAGGAGGAACAGGAAAAACATTTTTGCTAAATTTTTTGCTGGCGCAAGTAAGAAAAGATAGCAACATTGCTGTGGCCGTAGCTTCCTCCGGTATAGCCGCCACGTTGCTGAGCGTTACTGCGCATTCTGTTTTAAAATTACCCATAAATCTCGCCCAGGAAGATTCACCTATCTGTAATTTTAGTAAAAATAGCAAACGGGGTGCTATGCTACATCAGTGCGAGCTCTTAGTGTGGGATGAAAGTACTATGGGGCACAAAAAAGCGGTAGAAGCACTAAGTCGAACGCTCCAGGATTTGCGCAACAATACTGATGTTATGGGAGGGATGGTGGTTTTATTATTGGTGATTTCCGCCAAACGTTACCAGTCATTCAGAAGGGGACACCTGCAGACGAAATTTAAGCATGTCTCAAGTCGTCCACTCTATGGGAAGCCGTCAACATCCAGTGAGTCAGCGTTCGATATGCAGCAAATTCTCGTAGCTATGAATGCTATGAGTACTTCCATATCCCAGAAACTAGCGGCGACCAAACATGAAAAACTGGAGAAAAATTTCGCTGCCGTAAGCAAAAAGTTGTATGTGTATGAGGCAAACATGTTCGAACAGCTTTTTACACTTTCCGAGCACATCAGGTCACGATTTTTACTTTTCAACTTTGTATGATACGCTGTTTCTTTGGGCTCAGGAGGCAACTGAGAAGTAGAGCCCTCTCTCGTACGACCAAGTTGACCTTATATAAGACCTTAATTATCCCGGTCCTGTTATACGGCGCAGAGACATGGACTTTATCTAAAGCGGATGAGGAAATCCTTGGTCGTTTCGAGAGAAAGATTCTGCGTTCGATTTTCGGTCCCATAAACACAGAGGAGGGTTGGAGGAGAAGATTCAATCACAAACTGTACGGGTTGTACAGCGACATGAGTCTGGTCAGGCGTCTACGGATCCAACGCCTAAGATGGCTAGGCCATGTAGAGCGAATGGACACCACAGCTCCAGCGCGTAGAGTCTTTGAATCCAACCCCGAGGGACGAAGAAATAGAGGACGGCCGCACCTAAGGTGGCGCGCACAGGTGGAAGGGGACCTCAACCAACTGGCCGTGCGGCATTGGAAAAGACTAGCGAAAGATCGTGCTAGGTGGAGAGGCATGTTGGTTGAGGCCCAGGTTCACCCCGAACTGTAGCGCCCGTTAAGTAAGTAAGTAAGCAAAAAGTTGGAAGAAAATTCCACTTCTCTGAGCCAGAAACTAGAGAAACAGGAGGAAAATTCCGCGGCCATAAGTAAAAAGTTGGAGGAAAATTCCACTTCTCTGGGCCAGAACCTGGAGACGTTAGAAGGGATGCTAGAGAACAATCGAGATAGTCTAAGAAACATCCAGCAGACAGTCAACGTTCGATTCCAGGACGTCGAAGAGAGAATCGAGGCACCAGAATCGAGGTTCGACAAGAAGGTTCTTGATCTCGAGAATAATCAAGAAAAGAGAATCGAGACACTGGAGTCAAGGTTCGACAAGAAGGTTCTAGATCTCGAGAATAATCAAGAAAAGATAATCGAGACACTGGAATCGAGGTTCGACAAGAAGGTTCAGGAACTCGAGAAAACTGTCCAGAACGTTCAGCATCAAGGAATCGTTCTACCGACTGCAGCATCGAAATTCACAGCTCCCTACTTCGACGGCACGAGTGTGTTTAACATCTTTAAGCTCCAATTCGGGACAACGGCGGAACGGAATCAATGGGGAGAAGAAGACCGTATGGCCGCCCTAGTAATTTCCCTTAAAGATGAAGCAGTTGACGTTCTACAGACCATCCGGGAGACCCAGAGAAGGAAGTACACAGCCATATGGGAAGCTCTTCATCGAAGATACGGCAGTGAGCACATGCAGGAGATGCACAAGATGGAGCTTAAAGGGCGCAACCAGCGTGGAAACGAGACCATCTAGCAGTATGCTGCCGACATCGAGAGGCTATTCCATATTGCCTACGCGGATGTTCCAAATGATGTGGTGGAGAAACTGAAGACGGATTCTTTCATCCAAGGGCTAAGGGACCGCGATACGCAACGAAGCTTGATTCTCCTCCCAAAGACATCTTTTAAGAAGACAGTTGCCAGCGCTCTCGCATGCGAAACATCGCTCTTGATATGCCGACCCTCCATCAAATTACAGCGTATATCTGAAGACCAGGATAGTTCCAGAACAACAACAACGGCGAGTACAAGTGGCTCGTTCCCGGGCAGATGCTACATCTGCGACCAGCAGGGGCACGTTGCGAAACTGCCGCCTGCGAAGAAAGCGTCCGAGGTCTAGTTCGCCAAAAAGAGACCAAGGGAGCAAACGCGAACGTGGAGGTGCAAAAGGTGCACCCAACAATCCGTTAAACTAAAATGAGTCAGTGCAGAGGGGCATGCATGGCTCCCACATTGGAGTGCCCCAGTATCCTCGTATCCCGAATCTGTAGGGGTGCAATCAGCCTAGTCATCGAGGGAACGATCGGCGGACGACGATTACTGCTGACGTTGGACACGGGCGCAACTCATTCAGTCATCCGAAGCGGATTGGTTTCTGACATCAAACCAAGTTAAGGGAAGTTAAGGGTAAGGTCCAGAAAAGAATTACGATGGGTACCGTCGAGTTTCAGCATGATTTCATCGTTGCGGAAATCACTGATGACATCATAATCGGCGTCGACTTCATGATTAGGCATGGCTTCATATTGGATGGGCTCTCGTGGAGCTCCGACAAGACCAACTGGTTCCAGTACGAGTCCTGAATCCAGCCAGTACACCTAAGGCACAAGAGAACAACGATCGCTCAATGCCAAGAAACTGCCGCTATTACGAACTGCGAAGATCAGAAACACCAGGAAGTCCAGACCAACAAAGCCTTCTTGAAAACAATGGTCAGATAGTGGACGCAACATCTAGTGGAGAAGCAGAAAAGTAAAGCACTCTCACTGCTTCGTAAATATTGGACCGTTTTTGCAAATGGTAAGAACTGTGGAAGAACATCAATTGTGAAGAACAGAATAGATACAGGGGACTCTAGACCGATCCGGCAAGCACCGAGGAGGGTATATTTGGCTTAAGAAGGAGAGGTGATCAAACTAATCGACGAGATGGAAAAGGAGGGCGTGATCGAACCATCTGCAAGCCCATGGAGTTCGCCAGTAGTGCTAGTTAAGAAGAAGGATGGAAGCACCCGATTCGGCGTGGACTATAGGAAGCTGAACGACGTCACGAAGAAGGACAGCTATCCTTTACCGAGAATCGACGACACCTTGGGCACACTATCTGGTGCAAAGTGGTTCTCGACGCTGGACTTGAAAGTGGATGCTGGCAAATAGAGCTTGACCAGCAAGACAAGGAAAAGACCGCGTTCACTGCCGGGGGAGAGTTGTGGCAATTCTCTGTGATGCCCTTCGGTCTTTGCAATGCGCCAGCCACATTCGAGAGACTTATGAACCGGATGCTAAGAGGACTTCACTGGAGGACTTGCCTTGTCTATCTGGATGACGTAATTGTCATGGGCAAGGATTTCGACGATCAACTTAAAAAGCTTGAAGAGGTACTGGAACGTATTCAAGCAGAAGGACTGAAATTGAGCCCGAAGAAATGTGAAGTACTTGGGACATACGGTGACTGCAGAATGATGAACACACAGATGAAGAGAAAATCTCGGCGGTTGAGGAATGGCCGCGGCCGAAGAATCTTCATGAGTTAAGATTATTCGTGGGACTTTGCACATATTACAGGCGATTCGTCCCAGGATTTGCAAACGTTGCCAGCAGTTTGCACGAGCTCACCAAATAGAATCGGTCATTCAAGTGGGAGAAGCCGCTGGAGGAAGCGTTCATTCACCTGAAGAAATTGCTCTGCAGTGCGCAGATTCTTGCATATCCTGTCCCGGAAGAAAAGTTTATTTTGGACACCGATGCGAGCGGACATGGAATCGGAGGAGTATTTGTTATCAAATGATTGACGGGTGAGAACGGGTCATCGCTTACTACAGTAGGATCCTATCGAAGCGCTTTTAGCTGTGGTTGACTCTGTCAAGCATTTCCACAAATATCTCTATGGCCAAGCTTTTCATCTTAGGATGGACCACGCAGCGTTGAGGTGGTTGCTGCAGTTCAAAAACCCGGAAGGCCAGCTTGCTAGATGGATAGAGAGAATCCAGAGTTATGTCTTCAGTATTGAACACCGGAAGGGAAGCAGTCATGGGTGCATTATCGAGGCGACCTTGCGATGTGGAATGCAAGAAGGACTGGGATGAATATCTTCCCCTTTTCTTAATGGCGTACCCTTCGGCACGGCACAATTCAACGGCAATAACACCAGCTGAAGCCATTTTTGGAACTGATCTTCGACTTCCATCGGACTTGAAGTTCGGCCGAACTCCATCCATCAGTTCATCCGGGAGCGACTGAACTTGGTCAGCGATTAAATGAAGGCGAGATACGACTTGAGGGCGAACACTTCCGAATTCGAGACAGGACAATTGGTATTGCTGTACAATCCACAACGAAAAACAAAGCTTGTGCCCCAAATTGAAATCGGCCTTGGACAGACCCTATGAGGTCATCAAGAAACTTAACGACGTGGTTTATCGAATACAGCAGACGGGAAACAGACGCGCGAAATATAAGATTGTCCACGCAGAGAGATTAGCGCCATACTACGGGGAAGGATCAAATCGCTTGTTCGAGGACGAACAAGTTTAGGAGGAGGGCAGTGTTGCGGAGACAAAAACCGACAGTCGAAGTTCGAATGCTCTGGTGAACCGGAAGTTGAAATGATGTCAACTGTCAACGGCGTAATGCTAATTGTCAGAGCATTCTAGAGATTTCCGTAGGGGAACTTCCGAACATTCGGGAAGGTGGACTGATAGTTATATAAGCGCGAACGCTCGCCCTCGGCATTCATTCAGTTTACGGAAATGACTAGAGTGTGACAAGTCTGTATACAGTGTGTTCGGTCCATAAACCAGTGTGAAAATAAAAGCTTTTGGTAAAGGTTTACGTGCGTAATCAAGTGCAACAATAAGTAAAAACGGTGAAGTACTCAGATAGTTGATCTGAGGAGAAATAAGAAAAGTGTGTGTTTTAATTTGAATGAAACGTAGACAATTGTAGTTTATCGCAATCCAGTGATACGAACCCTATTCGGTGTGGGATTAAATTTCGTAACAGTATTATATTAGAACTGCTTACACGTAGCATGAATTTGAGTAGACCATATACTGCGACTGTTAAGCCTACATACCTACATAACTACCCTCCGCCCGACAGTCGATGATATTTACAACTGCACCACGGCCACACCCTAATTAAAAGTTGAGTAAATTGTGTAGACAGATTTGTTTAAATTGATGCTTATGTTATCTCTAAAACTTATGAAGGTACATTTCCGAGCGAGCAGTTGAATTGTTTTTGCACTTTTCCATCTCTCGGCATGGCACCTTTCATCATCTAATGAAACTTGACACTACTAAAAAAAGATTCTATACATAAAAAGCTCTTTGGACATCCCAGTAATGTAATCTAATAAAACAAAACTTCAG
The DNA here is from genome assembly GCA_951905685.1 of Eumerus sabulonum. Classification (NCBI taxonomy): domain Eukaryota; kingdom Metazoa; phylum Arthropoda; class Insecta; order Diptera; family Syrphidae; genus Eumerus; species Eumerus sabulonum. The sequence goes on from OX645060.1 coordinate 66,369,848, forward strand.
TTAATGACTATCAACATTATGTCATTCTCAACTATATCAATCTCACACTACATTATTAATCACTTCACTACTCATATTGCTTTACAGTGTTGCGTAAATAGGCCAAGCGATATACTTACCCACAACATCGAGATAAACTCTGGCGCCAACTTTTGGCTCTGTCGACACTTGACATTCGTATGCACCAGCATCCCTTGCTTGGACGTATTTAATTTGCAATGTCCAGAACTTACTCGGTTGATTTAGCACAACAAATCTCTGGTCAGCAATGAAAACAGCTCTGAAACGAAAACAAGACAAATGAAATGAAAGAGATTCAAAAAAAATTCAAGTCAGCGGCAATTGCATTTCGGGGTTAGAACCTAGATTCAAATCTCTTCCGAACATAAAATATCAGGCCATAAAGTCCCAGTATTTTATGACTTTTGGACCAACAACTGCTTTACTTTCCGACTATAATCTGCAACCTTCAACCAGCATTTTAGCATTCTGACTACATTACTGTCACCTCCCACGAAAAGTCGAGTTCCAAGATCTCAAACCACATCAGCAATTTGTAAGTTTTGGAAGAAGTTTACTTTGTCTTGGAATCGCTATCAGAAGCGATGAATCTTTAATCTGGGATAAGGCTTTGCATTTAGTTACTCGCTTGGTTAGAACCATTTGTTTGTTGCGGCAAGTTCGCAGACATTCAAAATGGTATACACATGAGGCTAGGCTAAACATAAAACAAAAACAAAAAAAATCAAAAATAGGAATCCGGAAAAAAGGAAAATCAAGTGGAAAGAGCGAACTAAAGTGCGATATCCTTGCGGATGATCTTTGCATCGGTAGAGAAAAGTTTGCCAGTGAAGGAAGCAGTTGCCTTGGAACTTTTTTACAAGCGGCGATGGAAAAGACCTTCACCGCAAAGATGCAAAGAAGTAAGTATGTTTACCATGAGCTCAAGCTCAAGCATGTACTTGTCGGCTGTTTACGGCTTGTGAATTTTATGAAGGGTGAATGGCGTACATGCATACTTGATGTATAGTACATTTGCACATTTGTACGAGAAGAAGCGTGGGAGCATGTGAGACCTGTATAATATGTACATTTCTGTGGATGAACATCATGCTTTATCTTAGTCTTGCGTGTAATTGTCGTTGTCATTAAGTTTCCTGTGAAGGTTAATTCTTGCACCATATACTAGATTGGATAGGGAGGCAAGAGTTCGGTTAAATGGATCAGATTATGTGTCAATGGCAGGCAAAAGATTAAACGAATACAAGCATGTTCGTTTTGCTTCATCAGAATATGGATTAAACTGGAGTTAAGTAGTGGAAATGAAAAAAAACGTTTGTTTATTATATGTATGCATGTATGTATGTACATATTTATGTATTTGTATCTTTATTTCCATCAACATTTTTACAAAATTAGATTAGATACAAATTCAAATTGTGTTGCATTTTGGAAAGTTAGAATACATTCTTTTGTCGAATTTACAAGTGATAAATGCACCTGATAGATAAAAATTATGAATATTTCTTTTATTGATGAAAGGGAAAACAAAATTAACTTCATGAATAATGTAAATGGGTGCTTAAGTGCAAGTTACAAAATTATTTTACTTTTTCGAGATTTTCAAATTTAATGTAGTTTAAGGAGAATATACTTTTTTTTTATACCAACTAAAAATACTGATTCTACTCTCTCACACCTTAGGTGGTCAGGCAAGGAATTAAATACACGCGGCGCAGTAACAAAATAAAATTGAGAATAATGTGTTTTGTGCATGGTTGGTACAGATACAAAATGTCTATTGTTTATTCGTAAGCTATAATTAGCGTCCGTTCTAGAATCGTAATACCCGGCCCTCTTAAAAAATATTTTAAGAACTTTATAACAATATAAATGTCTTAAGGGTAGAAATGCAAGTTTCTTGAACAAGCCAAAACTTGAGGTACTGCGATTCGCCTTAGATATGACTCTTATTGCATGTTTTTGTTTGCTTAGTAGGGGTCTTAAATTGTTGAAATATGTACCACCCCAGCGGGCAATGCCGTATTCTAATGTAGATTTTGATAAACCAATGTAAACTCATTTTTGGACATTTAAATCACAATATAGGCTTTGGTAATACATTTCTCTGACAACCATATTTAGATATTGTTTGATATGAGAAATATGTTCTTTCCAATTTAATTTATAATCCAGGGTAATGCATGGGTATTTAAAATTATTTACGCGCTTAATTTTGAAACAGTCGTCACTGCAGTTGATATTTATATTATATGTCACAAGCCCTTCATTTTGATCTGGGGATGAACAGAAACGTAGGCATTTTGGAGCATGATAGTCTAGAGGTAAATCATCAAATATACTTCCTTTGATGTTTAAAATCATAAACTTCGTTTTAGTGCTAATTGTAAGTTTGTGCTCATGAAACCACTATCGAAGACTATCTATATCATAGTTAACATCCGTAATCAAATTTAAGTAACTTTTGCTGGAATGTGATAGGGCTGTGTCGTCAGCAAAAGCTGTTACTTTGCCCATAAAAGGTTGTTGAAACAGCGAGTTAACATATATCAAAAAAAGGATCGGGCCTAGAACAGACCCTTGCGGGATACCCATATTAGTACACAATTGTGAAGACATTTTCGACTTTAACTACTTGCCTTCGGTTCGATAAATAGGAAGGAAACCAGTTGTGAATAAAGTCTCTGAAGCCCGCATTATATAATTTGTGGTACATGATTCACTGTACCACACGCTTGAGTGATGTCAATAAATAAAGCAGAAGGAATTTGGGAAATATTTCGATTATTGTCTAATTCGCCTGTTAATTTTAGTAAGGCAGTTTCCGTCGATCTACCACTTCTAAGTCCATGTTGAGAACTTTCAAGAAAATTTGTCTTGTCTAAGAAAGATACAATTCGAGATTTCATTCCACTTTCAAAAACTTTTGAGAAGACCGAAAGGAGCGAGATAGGACTATATGTAGTTGTTTAAACACAACGAGTCACCTTTTTTATACAACGGAATTACTACGATCTTCAATGAATTAGGGAAAATTCCTTTAGTAACACAGCGATTTGAAATAAAACACACAACATCACAAATTTAAAACGAAATATTTTTTAATAGGAAGCTGGAAATTTTGTCAAATGATGAAGAGTTAGATGTTTTCAATGGTAGTATAATTTTTATGTATTTCTAAAGAGGAAAACTCTTCAAAGAAAAAGCTTCGCGCTTGAAAAAATAAATCACTTAAATTGCTATCGCAATCACGATCAAGTGAGCTTACATTGCAAGAGAAATTATTAAATAAGCTGGCAACTTTGATGGGCTCAGAAACAATGGAAATATTATTGTTAATAACAATATCATTTGAAGTTTTATTTTTGTTTAAAATTTCATTCACAACCTGCCATTGCTTCCTCGAGTTACCTGTATTAGATACCAATTTATTGCTACTTCTGCTTTGATTTCACGTTAAATTGTCTTATAGTATTTTAAAGGTCTAGTACTGCTGCTAGGAGGGCGCCGGCCGTGGCGCAGTGGCTAGTGTGTTGGACTCTGGCGCACGATGAGCGAGTTCGGATCCCGATAACACCAACGCCATCGAATGTTTATTTCGCGACGTTCCTCCTCGGCGGGGTACTGGCAAAACCCCCCGTAGTAAACTTGCCATGAAAAAGCTTCTCGACTCACGCCGCGTCGTTCGGAATCGGCATTAAACTGTAGGTCACTTTCACATGTGCGAAAAATAAATCACGCACAACATGGCTGATTGAGAGAAGCTTGGCTCTGGTCCTTCATGGGCTGTAACGCCACCAAAGAAGAAATACTGCTGCTATGTCTATTTAATACAGAACACAGCTTTCTTTTTTTTTCTAATTTTAATTAATAAAGAAGTATTCATTTAAGGTTTACCTACGGAATTTTAGTTTACAAGCTAGTTGACCTCTAGTAACACTACAGTTGAAAATAAAGAGTTGCAACTTATTGAGGAAAATATCAAAGGCAACAGAAGGATCAGATGCAGAGTCAACACCATTCCACAATTCACAGTTAAGTCGTGATCTAAATTTGACAAAATCTACCTACAAAGTTGTTTTTTTTCTAAAAATGTTATGAGATAGCTGATTAGATATTAGGCAATGATCAGTTATATTAAGATCATATACATCTGTAATACGTTCCATATTGTTGTTTTTGTGTTGCCTTAGGAATACATGATCTAAACAAGAATTATGGAGAGTAGTTTGATTAAGTAGAGACATAAAGCCAAACGAAGACAATACGGATAAGAACATATCGGCATCCAGTGATTTACCTAAAATGTTGATATTTAAATCCCCCAACAAGATGACATTTAAATATGTGGAGAAAGCATCTATGAAATATTTGACTGTAGATTTATGTAATCTATACAAACAAATAAAACAATAATGAACACCCGAGATCACACAGTTCAAACAGATTATATCTGCACAATCCATATTATGTTTACTTATTTTACAGTCAGAAATGCTACTATTATAAAATACCGCAACACCACCAGCTGCGTATGAATCGGTTCAAATGGCTTCAAATTTGAAACAACTCCAGATTTCTGAAAGAAATATGATATCTGGTAAGTGATCCAAAGGTGTGAGATGGAGCAAAGAAGTATTGAAATAAGATCTTAAGCTGCGAATATTTTGATGGATTATTAAAAAACCCGAATAATGCTCGTTATAAGGATGGTTGATACAATAACACTTTAAATTATTAGAGGGCAACAGGTTATTAAAAGCACTAGAATCAATATGAGGATTTAAGTTCGAATTAAAATTTAACATATGCATACATCGTTTAAAGGGGGAAAAAAAATGATTGTTGTTGCAATTCATAAACATCCTCATATTGAACACTACATATATAAGACTATATATGTTTTTGTGTAACACTACATATATTTTTACGTAATTATTTTGAATTTATGTTTATTGATTATTTTTATTACTGAAATTCATTAATTTTAATATTTTATTTCTAATATATCTCTTTTGTAATTGTCTCCTGGCAACCCTAAACATAAAGAATATCAACAGTAACGGAATGCACTCAAAATTGTAAACACCACCGGACTTTATATAAGCCGAGCTTATGCCAGTGCAACGTCACTCAGGTTCAGCACTTCGCGGCGATTAGTCGGGTCATTTCCACTAATCAAGAAGTGTTACACTTGGCAATAGCGCTAGCACTAGGTTTTTTTGTTATTTAAGAGTGTGTGGGTTCAGCATTCGACGGTCGGGTTTTCCACCGCCAATGTTCATGCCATCACCCGCTTAATGCCTGATCCACAATACTGCGTTAGTGCTAGCTGAGACATCTAACGCAAGCAATTCAATGGGTTAGTCCAAAATACTGCGTTTGCGTTGGCGAGCTTACGTTCATTAAAAAAATGAGAGGAAATAAGAAAAAATGAGAGCGAGAGAAAACGTAAGCTCACGTAACCAAAGGAGACAAAAGTCAAACACGTCGGAAATTTCAGTGCGTTTGAACGACTGTTGCTGTGTATTGATGTGTATGCTGTATCTGTGTATTTCAAGGTTTGTGTTGTGTACGTTTACATCAGTGTTTTGACATGGAGCAGCTAATAAAATTGAAGTAAGCATGCGTAGAAGCATTTCTCGTAACACGTAAAGTGCCTCGCACCAACGCAGTATTGTGGATCAGGCATAAGTAAGACCGCTTAATTGTTTATGTCTTATTTAATATTTGAAGATAGATTTCTATTACGAAATAAATTTTGTACATTTGAATTCACTAATAACCGAAGTGTTATCATTTCTTTTGGTTCCACTCCCGCCTTTTGGGTTACGTAATTTTGTTCATTTGCTTGACTGCCCGTTCAACATCTGCTGCGGTCTTCGGACAGCACTCATCGCGTCAGAGAGTACAGCGAAGCAGCGTGGGGATAGAGAAGCTCTGTCTCAAAGGCGTACATTACGTCAAACCCGAGAGAACCCTCTCTCCATCTCATTTCATTGTCATCCAACGGATGGCATCGCATTGGTGCTCAACGTGTAGAACCACATCAGTACCATCACTACAATATGAATTTACTTTAATAATTCTGTCGCCCCCATTCTTTCTTACAAATATGTTTGAGTCTCTCACCCACACAAATTTACAAACGTTCTTCTTTTTGAGTTCTTTTGCCAGTTTGAGAAAAGATCATGAATACTCGGTAAGACAGTCGTTGATGTTGATGATATATGTACTTGAATATGTACTTGATATATGTACTTGAAGTAATACTCTTTTTGCTCTCCCGCATCCTGTTCATTACAGATTTCTTCCTAGTTACAGACGAAAACCGCACGCAAACGACATTTGACACTTTTGTGTTTTTGTTATTAGTTTTGGCTCTCTTCACAAAGCAAGCATCAATTTCGCCGTCATTTACCTCTTCACCAACAACAGATCTTAATAGAGTGTGTACTCTCTCCCTAACGTTGGTGTTGTTCACGTCGGGAATGCCAATAATGTCTACCGTGCTCATTTTATCTCTCAGCTCCGTTTGGTCAAGCTTCATCTCCAATAAATCAATTCTCTTAATTAGAGAAGCATTACTCTCCTTGAGTGTATTAATTTCGGCTGGAGCATCAGTGTTTACTTGTTTCAGTAGAATTATTTCGCTGTATAACATCTGCAGGGTAACGTCTTGTCCAGTATGGATGCCGACATGGGAATCAGCTGTTGGAGACAAGGTTGCTGGATTGCTGGTTGTCACAGAAGAGCTTGGATGCTTGGCGTTGTGTAAACCGCAATTGGAAGAGACGTTGAGATTATCAATTATCATAGCACTATTGGGAGAGACGGTTGTAGGCTGGTTAAGGAGAGCGTCAACCAAAATCGACTTTCTCCCCTGACTAACACAACTAATACACTTGAAAAGCTGATTACTCCTAGCAAAGAAATCAATTTCGCGTTTGTCAATTTTGGCGCACTTAGCATGAAAATATTCCTTGCAAATGGTGCACTGAATTTTTAGGTCTTGTCTATCTATTTTAAATTGACACGCACCGCACTTCATTTTACACTGTGTCAGTTGTATGTTCTTTTGTTTATGTGGAAATTTGTTATTCAAGAATTGTTATTACTTAGACAATATTTAACAATTAAATTTTCAGAGAGCAACTTTTTATACGTCTAACCCCATCAAATTTTTACTACTATACACTTACTTACTTATCAGGCCAGCGATCCATGGAGGATCTGACCCTGAGCTATAGCTGCTTTCCATCCTTGACGGTCCCAGGCACGCTGCTTCCAGTTGTCAAGACCAAGATGTCTTACATCCGCGATTACTTGGTCTTTATACCGGAGGTTCGGTCTTCCTCTTCTTCTCGAACCAGGAGGCTCGGAGTCGAAGACCCTCTTAGCTGGAGCGCTGATGTCCATGCGCTCGATGTGGCCGAGCCAGTGTAGTCGACGGATTCTTGCCTTCCAGACTATATCCACATCTTGGTACAGCTCGTAGAGTTCGCGGTTGTGTCTTCTTCTCCATTCACCTTCCTCACCGACAGGACCAAATATCCGGCGCAGAATTTTTCTTTCGAAAGAACCCAAAATCAGCTCCGCTGTCCTGCTTATCATCCAGCTTTCGGCTCCGTGCAGCAAGACTTTACAGAATGAGCGTTTTGTAAAGCATGACTTTGGTCTTTCGAGTGAGGAGTTTTGACCCGAGTTGTTTGGACAAGCCGAAGTAGCAGCGGTTGCCGAGGGAGATTCTATGCCAGATCTCCACTGTGGTGTCATGTGTGGAATTTACGTTTGCCCCGAGGTAGACAAACTCCTTAACTACCTCGAAATTGTAGCTGACAATTTTTATATTTTGTCCCAGGTGGTGAGCGACGGAGTGGTTTTTGACCAACTCGTTTCGCCTGTTCTTCAATTGCCGTAAATGCTTCCACAATGCCACGGCGAGAACACGCGATTATGTCGATATCATTCGCGTATCTTAGCAGCTGGATGGACTTGTAGAAGATAGTGCCTTCCCTGTTGACGCCTGCCCGTCGCACTATCTGCTCCAGCACCAGGTTGAAGAAGTCACATGACAGCGCATCTCCTTGTCGAAATCCGGTGCATGTTTCGAATGGTTCCGAGGTTCTAGAACCGAGTTGCACGGTGCATCGCGTGTTTTTTAGCGTGGCGCGACATAACTGGATCAGTTTTCCCGGGATCCCGAATTCGGCCATCGCGCCAAACAGTTCTTCAGGATGAATGCTGTCGCATACGGCTTTGAAATCGATGAAAAGATGGGGTGTACCGATTCGAAACTCGTTGGTCTTTTCCAGGAATTGTCAAAGTGTGAAAATTTGGTCTATAGTTGATTTGCCGGGCTGGAAGCCGCACTGGTAGCTGCCGATTAGTGCGGTGCAAAATGGTTTTAGACGTTCACACAATACGCTGGACAGGATCTTGTATGCGACTTTGAGCAGGGATATACCTCTATGATTCTTGTCTTGCAAGAGGTAGGATCGCCTTTTTTGTGGATGGGGCATATAGAGCTGGTATTCCAGTCGTCGGGCATGCCTTCATCTTCCCAAATTCTGCAGATGATCTGTTGCATGCTCCCTACCAGAATATCGCCGCCAGCCTTGAAGAGCTCTGATGGGAAGTCATCTGAGTCTGCGGCCTTGTTGTTCTTCAGGTTCTGAATAGCTGTGCCCGACTTCTTCGATGCTGGGTGGGAGGACTACTTCAGCGGCTGGAGTTGGGATTTCCTCGGTCCCTACAACTCTCTCTTGGTCATGCTCGTTAAGCAGCTGCTGGAAATGCTGCTTACTAACATCCACTATTTCCTGCGGGTCGGTGACAAGATTACCCTCGCAGTTTCGAAGAGCCTGGGTGCCCTTTTTGAAGCCTCCTGCAAGGCCTTTGGCTTTCCTCGATATCTTTGAGCTGGGAGGCTGCGAAGTCTCTTTTCTTTTGTCGCAGTAGTTTTTTTCTCCTCCCTTCTTCTGGCTCGGTACTCTTCTTGCGCTGCCCTGGTTTTCCTCTGCAGCGCCTTTTGGTACGCCTCGTCGATTGCTGCCTTTTTCTGCTCACACTCGCCATCATACCATGGGTTTCTTGTCGGAGGTGGTAGGTATCCTAAGGTGGTTTCGGCTACTTTCTGAATGGCTTAGCGGTAATGCAGCCACATATTATTGGCATTTGTGTTCGACGTAGGCATATCGTAGAGTCCGTCGCTCAGCTGCTCCCTGTAGACTCTGGCAACCTCCGGTGTGCTCAGGCGCCCAATGTCGAAGATCCTTCTGATGGGCTGGTGCAGCTTTTTGACATTGGACAGTCGAGCTGTGAATCTTGCTGCTATGAGGAAGTGGTCAGAGTCGACATTTGCCTCTCTGAATGTTCGCACATCCAGGATGTTTGATGAGTGCCTTGCGTCAATGAGCTATATAATTATACTATATAATTGTATGATCATTAAAAGACCGTCAAACTAAAATATATTTTGTTTTGGCTTGGATCTTACTTTGAACTTCTTTCTTTGCGACTTTCTCCCAAATAGGTATAAAATTATATCTGTGCCAATACGTATGATCAAATAAAATTGTACAAACTAGTTTTTTAAAACTTTTTTGCTGATTACTAAAAACGTTTTGAAGCTACGCTGACGAAAAGTTTTTTCACGACACATGTTCGTGATATCCTTAAAATGAATATTTCTCTTTCATTGGAAAGCAATCATATAGGTAATAAAACCGAATTTCTTAAACTAAGCTTTTCAAAAAAATCTGTGCAGGGAGGTAAAACTTCAACGGATAAGTACATTAACAATCTGTACACATTCCGTGTTTTTTTCTTCACAGGTTGACTGAAAATTATGATTTGGTTAGGTTAGGTACAAACCACAAAACTGAATTCAATCCGGAACCAAAGAAAAAAAAAAACAAAAAAACATCCATAGTCTACACTAAAATTATACATACGCAAAGGAACATTAACAAATGCACATCTTTCGTCATCAATCCTCATTCGGCTCATCTGCGTTATAAACCATGAGAGATACAATAACGTTAGTACCGAGGCAATAGTGTCCAGCTTTCATATGGCCCAAATAAACCCGGGTGTATGCAGTGGGATTGGGCAAATGCTGGGTACTCGTATAGTGAATTCGGTGATGGGGAGAGCAAAGGGAAGGGTGAGAGTGAATAAAGGTGCACCACAAGGTGGCAAGAGCACCGTGGCGCAGTGGGTAGTGTGTTGGCCTCTGACGCCGATGACTCGGGATCGAATCCCGACACAGCCATGTCATCGAACGTGTTTTTCACGGTGTTTCTCCTCAGCGGGGTTCTGACAAAACCCCCTGTAGTAAAATTGTCATGAAAAGCTTCTCGAAATTCGCCGTTCGGAACCGGCAATAAAACTGTGTCCCTTTCACCTATGTGAAAATGAAATCACACACAACATGGGTGATTGAGAGAAAGAAGCTCGGGTCAGGTTCTTCATGGACTGTAACGCCAACATACATACATACAAGGTGGCGTTCTGTCACTCCTCCTATGGCTCCTTGTGGCCGACGGAATGGTCAAGATACTAGAGGCGGAGGGTTTTAATGTCACGGCCTACGCCGATGACATTGCCATTTTAGCCTCTGGAAAATTTCCGCAGGTCCTCAGCGATAGACTAGTGGATAACTGGGTAAAGGGACGAGGCCTGGGAGTAAATCCGGCGAAAACAGAGGTAGTGCTCTTTACAAGGAAGAGATCTGTATCAACATACACCTACCCCTGTATGAATGGTATAGATCTGATCCATGGAAAATCTGCCAAATATCTTGGCATAATCTTGGACTCGAAGCTTAGTTGGACAGAAAATATTGAGGGAAGAATCAGAAAGGCTTACGTGTTACTATATTCGTGCAAGGTAGCCTTTGGAAAAACATGGGGTCCCAAATCGAGGTTAGTACATTGGTTGTACATTGCGGTGGTAAGACCTATTCTAGTTTATGGCTCGGTTGTCTCATGGAAAGCGCTCGAGAAAAAATGTCATATTCAGAGTGTGTCAAAGGTTCAAAGGGCAGGCTGTCTGGCGGTGACGGGATATATGAAGTCCACACCAACGGCGGCTCTTGAAATCATGCTGAACCCCCCACCCCTGGACATATTGCGAGAGCGTCGCAACCAGAACTGCGCTAAGACTACAGGAATCCGGTCTCTGGAAAAAGAGTCCTCACGGACATGCATCAGTCCTGGATCGATGGGCCGTCTCGAGATTCAGAACCGTAACGAATTGTGTCACCCGACTTCCTTCCTGGGAGAGGAGATTCTCTATTAGAATTTCCTCCAGCGAGGAATGGACCGGTGATTTGGTACGCACGGTAAGTGAACTGGCATTCTACACCGACGGATCCAAAATGGATGTTGGCACAGGTGCCGGAGTCTACTTTGAGTCTCGGGATATGAATCGCACCTATAGGCTTGATGATGGATGCAGTGTCTTCCAAGCTGAGGTCTTCGCTATCAAGCAGGCGGCGGACCTCATCAGCAAAGAGAATATCTCAGGAAAAAGGAGGCAGCATGGATAAGATCCAAACTCGTCAAACTCTGCAAGGAGAAGTTAAAAGAGATATCAAATGACATTTCATTCACAGTTGTGAATGGAAAGTGACCAAAAACGTACTGCTGCAGGCATAACACTCACAGTATGTGGTCAATTGAAATTCATCCTCTGCGTATGCAATATTAACACCGAAAGTGCTTAAACGAATTACTGTGAATTATATCCAACGCGAAGTTTGGTCGGCTCTTGTCCTATGTAGGACAAACCACCCCTGAGAGTAGTCAACGAACATCGATGACCCAAAAACCACTGCACTCCGTTCAGGTTGTGTGTGAACCTGCGCGAAACTCTCACTCTCCCTGTTACCTTCCCTCACAACGTTCAAAAAACGTTATAAGGCTTAGCTTTGAGTGCGGGAGTAACAATAAAAAAACAAAAAAAATGAGGTGACCCTTTGCTGGGTACCTGGTCATATGAATATCTCTGGAAACGAGAGGGCGGACGAGCTGGCTAGGGTGGGATCAAGTGTAAACATTGCGCAGATCTCAGCTGTGGCCAAAGCACCACTCAGTGCGCTCTACAAGGAGATGAATTCGGAGCTATTAGCGAGCCAATAAGCGCTGGTGTCGCTTATATACATGCGCAACGGCGAGATCGACTTGGTCCGTCTATGATAAGAATAGAACGGAAAATCTGCTGAATTCAATCGGGAATATTCGACTGGCAGTCCATGCCCTCACCGGGCACTGCATGCTATCTATCCTACCATGCAGCTCGACTTGGCCAGCCCTACAATGACTTCTGCAGAAGCTGCATGGACGAAGAGGAAATTGAATCTATTCGTCACCTGTTGTGCGAATGTCCGGCGCTAGCCCAAAAAAGGAATACATTCCTAGGAAGATACTTCCTTTCGGGGCCCGATTAGGAAAGTAACATTGGGCTGAACAGAAAAGTAGGATTCTTATCCTCGTCTGGATGGTTCCAATAGTACCAATGGGTTAAATAAATCAATTGGGCACAAGGGACTCTACGTAGTCTACGTGAGCCTTGACTTTTCGTCAATAGGGCACCCATGCACCTAACATAACCTACAATCGGCTTGTGGTAACCAAAATATGAAATAGAAAAAATATTTGAGCACAATTATGTTAACAATAAATATACATAACATATGTATGTACTAACACGCCGCGGAAAATACCAACACAGCAGATTTAACACCTCTATATATACGTATATAGGTTATGTCTATGTAGTGTAATACGCTACACACGCACCGACCACTTTTTATTTGTCGTTCGTTGTCGTTCACTTTTGTAGTGGCTTCCAAAAAACTGAACCGGCAAAGTTTTCTTGTTATTATTAATTTGTTTCCGGCCGTGTTGTTAGGCCGTAACGCTTTTTCGTGACAAAAAAATCGTAATACCCCGTCTATATAGAAGTTTCACTTCAAAAATGCTTTAATATTTACACTACAGCTTACGTGACATAAGACGTTTTAAAAAAAATATTGATGTGTTAACATTTTAGGTATCGGTATGGGGGAAATTATCGTCACGCGTAACCGAAATTAATAATAGTGTGTCGGTGTGCGCAATCGAACAGTGTGCGTAGACTGAGTAGGTATAAACCCAATGTATTGTCTGTGATTCAAATTGAAATAATTTTCATATTTCAGAACAAAATTTCGATACTACGGCAAATACACGAGACTCGAATCCCAATTGCGATATTAATGATGGTGATAATAATGAAGATGCAGTTGCTCACAGACAGGACCAAATATCCGGCGCAGAATTTTTCTTTCGAAAGAACCCAAAATCAGCTCCGCTGTCCTGCTTATCATCCAGCTTTCGGCTCCGTGCAGCAAGACTTTACAGAATGAGCGTTTTGTAAAGCATGACTTTGGTCTTTCGAGTGAGGAGTTTTGACCCGAGTTGTTTGGACAAGCCGAAGTAGCAGCGGTTGCCGAGGGAGATTCTATGCCAGATCTCCACTGTGGTGTCATGTGTGGAATTTACGTTTGCCCCGAGGTAGACAAACTCCTTAACTACCTCGAAATTGTAGCTGACAATTTTTATATTTTGTCCCAGGTGGTGAGCGACGGATTGGTTTTTGACCAACTCGTTTCGCCTGTTCTTCAATTGCCGTAAATGCTTCCACGATGCCACGGCGAGAACACGCGATTATGTCGATATCATTCGCGTATCTTAGCAGCTGGATGGACTTGTAGAAGATAGTGCCTTCCCTGTTGACGCCTGCCCGTCGCACTATCTGCTCCAGCACCAGGTTGAAGAAGTCACATGACAGCGCATCTCCTTGTCGAAATCCGGTGCATGTTTCGAATGGTTCCGAGGTTCTAGAACCGAGTTGCACGGTGCATCGCGTGTTTTTTAGCGTGGCGCGACATAACTGGATCAGTTTTCCCGGGATCCCGAATTCGGCCATCGCGCCAAACAGTTCTTCACGATGAATGCTGTCGTTTTAAAAAAAATATTGATGTGTTAACATTTTAGGTATCGGTATGGGGGAAATTATCGTCACGCGTAACCGAAATTAATAATAGTGTGTCGGTGTGCGCAATCGAACAGTGTGCGTAGACTGAGTAGGTATAAACCCAATATATTGTCTGTGATTCAAATTGAAATAATTTTCATATTTCAGAACAAAATTTCGATACTACGGCAAATACACGAGACTCGAATCCCAATTGCGATATTAATGATGGTGATAATAATGAAGATGCAGTTGCTGTAATGAATGAAGATCCTGAACATCTTGCTATCGAAGCGTACATGAAAGGTTATCGTGCTCGAAAAAAAACGTCAAACCGGTGTTGTACAAGATTAAACTGGTGTTAAAAAATCGGAAACACTACAAAATCCGAACGACCTTGATCCTTCATGCAGCAATGCAGTTCAATCAGTCGTAGTTCAAGTGGACGTACATGAACAGCAGTTGATATCACAACCTTCTGCTAGAGCAATTGAAGATCCAGAGCTTACTGAATCTCTCGATAGATTGCAGCAAAGAAGGATGTGCAACTGCACTTACCTCAAACCAATCAAACGAAGATGCCACAGAAATAATATTTGAAACTATGAGAAGAGCTCGCAGAAGGATGGATGAAGCATATGAAATTACAGAGCAAGTGGGTCCAGGTGATCAATCAGTCCTGGTGACAGCAACTCCAGAACCAGTTGAACTCACACCAATCCACGAAGCTGAAGAACACACAACACAACAGCAAAGTATTCAACCTACTGTTAAATATAGTCATCATTCAAGAAACGCCACAGCCCATGGAAAATTCAAGGAAATATTTTTGGACAATCATTTTGAAGCTGCATGTAGTGTCTGTGATAGATTGTGGAAAGGAAAAAATCTCAAAACTGTACCGAACTGAAAGAACACAAATCCTGGACCATAGATGATTGGGAACGTGCAGTCTTATCCGACGAAACAAAAATGAACCGTTTTCAGTCAGATGGGAAGGAATACTTTTGGCATCGCCTACAAAACAGTATTGAAAAACATCAGGTTTAACAAGCCATGAAACGCGGAGGTGGTAGTTTAATGGTGTTGGGTTGTTCCACTTGATGGCATATAAGACCTATGGTAAGAATCATGGGCATTTTGAAAAAAGAAGATTATCTCGATATCTTACGGACAAATCTACCGGAATCCATGGATGAAAGCTCATATCCAATTGATGAAATGATTTTTCAGCAAGATGGGGATCCAAAACATACAACCAAAATTGTAAAGAAATGGCTTGAGGATCAGCAGTTTCAAACGACGCTTTGGCCGGCCCGAAGCCCCGATTTGAACTCCATCGAAAATTTGTGGGCGTTCGTGAAGAAAAGATTGTCACAGTTAGAGGATGCACCGAGCAATCCCAACCAACTGTGGTCTAGAGTGCAGGCTGAATGGCAACGTATTCCTCACTCTACTATCGAAAAATTAGTAGAAAGCATGCCAAAAAGAGTAAATAGTGTTATTAAGAACAAAGCGCTCTGGACAAAATAATTGTTTTTATTATTTGAATTAAATATTTTTTGTTTTTCGTTACTCTTCTGAAACATCACCGAATAAGATAAATCAATAGGAATTCTATTAGGATTAGAAATAAATGTGTTATGAAAGATTTCCAGGATTTTTTCATTTATTCGACCGGTTTTGCACGCCACTATATGTAATCGAATCTTATATCATCGTAAATGCCATACCGAGTCGCATGCACAGATGTTAACACATCAGATTTCATGAGTACCTCGTACTCACGCCTTTTTTTCATTTTTTTTATTTGATATTTTTGAGTCTTATTTCTACTTAAGCCTATTCAAAAAAAAAATTGAAAAATTTAAGTTCCTACATAAGCTAAGTGTTAGGAATTTACCTGAATAATCACACAAAGAACCAGAAGAGTTTTCAAATCAATTTTTTTTTTTTATTGATAAAAATGATATATTTCTTAAATATCTCTTCATCTTAAAAAAACAAAACATAAATTGCCTTTACCACATTATATTAGAATAATTAGAGTAATTCATTTTTCATTTTTCACATTTTTTTTTTTTTTTTAACAAAAGATACTGGTTCTAAACTTTTGTTTTAAAATACAATACAACATTAATAAAAACAATATTTTCCAGAGATTTAATTTTCACCTTCAGTTAAATCAGTATGTATATCTTTAATTACGTCAGATTTGAGATTCAAATAGAAGTCGTGATATGATTTTTCAATAACAGATGGTAGTTCTAACAAGTCTTTTTTCTTTCCTGATGATATCAGGCCCGCAGTAACAATTTGGAATTTAATCAACGCCTACGGCATTTTTCCCTCGTTTTCTAAGTTAAGATATTGAAACTCTTCGTTTTCATCAAGGCTTGTTTCGTATTGTATAACTCCAAACTCATTGGTAAAACGCAACCTTTTAACATATTGCCAAATAATTTTTTTCTAGCCTTCGGATGTCTTACGCCAAATAAATTTTTCTTTTGACACCTTCGCAAAGTCAAGAAAGTCCGTACGGGTCATTTCATGGACTATGACTGGTTTTTTTTTTCAATTGATCTAACTAACTGATACCAATCTCTTGGATGACGGATTTTTACTTAAGATACATTTCATTCCTCTCTATGGTCAACGTCACATTCCATATGATTATGACCAGGCACCAAAAATTTGTAGTCAATTACACCAATGCTTGAGTTCGTTCGAACGTTGTAGCTACATATCCATTTTTGTTCTGACACGCGCAACAGTCACTATAGAAGATCAGCTGTTTAATGTTGTTTGCGATTGTTTTAAGATGTTGAAGCTATCTCGTTACCTCCACGGTTTGCAACGGATTCATCCCACATATAACAATATACTTGGTTTGTTACCCAATCATGGAGTGTTAGGTTGTACGTCCATAGTTGACTTTTGTAAAACGAAACAGGTGTTCTCAGGAATGGATTAGGAAGGCACTGTTGTAAATTAAATACGTCCTTGCTTTCGTACGCGAGGTCAGCAAGTTTATGGTGCTCCTCCTGCTCTTTTTGTAATTTACTCGTGGCTTCATCTTTCTCTGCTCCAGTTTCTATTTTCATTTTTAGAATTTCATATTTGTGACAGGTACATATCAAGCTTTTTGGGAGGGAGGGAGCGAGCAAACAGAGCAAAGAAGTTGATCGCGTTTAACATGGCAAACGCCAGCTTCGATCTCTGTCCCTGCTCAATCCAAGTTGACATACAGCCTCCGCGTGGCCCCCCTGGATAGCTACCCTAGCACCCGCCAGGTAGTGAACCAATGTGTGTAGCGACCCAACCCTTGTTCCTGGGGAAAGAGGAACCTGGCCCTCCAGGTTGGGGGTTGTGCTTAGGGGTAACATCCCTATCACGTAAAAACCTACTTGTTCCGAAACGACAACAAACCTCGGATACGGACGGATACAAAGCTGACGACCCCTGCAAACGACTAACGGACTTGAGAGTCTGCACCTGGAATGTGAGGTCCCTTAACAGACCGGGTGCAGGCGATCAATAGGAGCAAACCCTCAACTGCTATAAAGCAGATATAACCGCACTCCAAGAAGGGCGATGGGATGGACCAGGCAAAAAACGGATGAAAAACTGCGACATCTACTACGGGAACTGCTACAAAGGAGAACAAATAGCGCCTATTCGGGTGCGGATTCGTTATTAGAGGAAGACTCCGACAAAAAGTCTTAAGCTTCCGAGATGTAAGCGAACGCCTCATAACAATCCGCATCAAAGCTAAATTTGGAAACAATAGCTTAATATGCGCCCACGCCCCAACGGAAGAAAAGGACGATCGACTCAAAGAAGAATTCTACGATCTCCTAGACAGAACATATGCCCAATGTCCCAGCTATGACACAAAAATAGTTCTAGGAGATTTTAATGCAAAACTGGGCAAGGAGGACATATTTGAGTCGATCATAGGAAAGCATAGCCTCCATAACACCACATCCAACAACGGATTAAGGCTAATAGATTTCCAAGCGGGGCTTAACCTCCTTGTAGCAAGCACGCGATTCCCCCATCTCAACATCCACAAGGGTACCTGGCGGTCTTGTGACCAATCGACCACCAACCAGATTGATCATATTGCGATCGACGCCAGACACTCCTCCTGTATTCTCGACGTACGAACCTTCCGAGGGGCCAACATCGACTCGGACCACTACCTTGTTGTAGCCAAGGTACGAATGAGGATATCAAGAATGCTTAGGAGTCGAGTAGGACTACGTAAGTTTGACGTTGGAAAGCTACAATCGCAAGAGACTGCCAGAAACTTTGCCGATCGTGTCTCCTCAAAGCTCTCTCAAAATCCGCCCACAGCAGCACAAACAATAGAGCAGGAATGGGCTCATTGCCAGAGCGCCGTCAGAGATGCTGCCTCAGAGGTGCTGGGTTTCAAACAGCCACCACCTAGAAACCCCTGGTTCGATGAACAATGCGAACAAGCCCATGCAGCAAAACAAGAGGCATATAAAGCCATGCTGCAACGACGGACGAGAGCTGCTCGCGAAATCTATGAGCAGAAGAGAAGAGAGGAACACACGCTTTTCAGAAGAAAGAAGAGAGAGCACGGAAAGCGTGAGATCGAGGAGATGGAGAGTTGCTTCCGCAGGAATGACGCCCGTAAGTTTTACAACAAGGTAAAACGAACATGCCATGGCTACAAAGCCAGAGTGGCGGCCTGCAGGGATGAAAATGGAGAACTGGTAGTAGAGTCGCAGTCGATGCTGAGGATTTGGAAAGACCACTTCTGCAGACTGTATAACGGCGATGATAGACAAGATACCGCTGTCAGGCAGAACGAGCCATTCGCAATGGACCACGAAGTAACAGAATTCAGTCCACCCGACCGAGACGAAGTCAAAATAGCGATATCAAGACTTAAGTCTAATAAAGCCGCTGGCGCAGACGGCCTGTCTGCTGAGCTTTTTAAGACGGCTGGAGATGAGCTGGTAAGGTATGGTCGGAGGAAAGCATGCCTGACGAATGGAATCTCAGCACCGTTTGCCCGGTCCATAAGAAAGGAGACCCCTATAACTGCGCCAACTATAGGGGAATGAGTCACCTTAACATCGCATATAAGATCTTCTCTGCCGTATTGTGTGAACGCCTGAAACCGTTTGTGGATAACCTGATCGGCTCTTATCAGTGTGGTTTCAGGCCAGGTAAATCCACAATAGACCAAATATTTACGATACGGCAGATCTTGGAGAAGAATACCAAATCGACACTCACCACCTCTTCGTCGATTTCAAGGCCGCATATGACAGCGTATATGGAGACGAGCTGTACAAAGCCATGTCTAGTTTTAACATTGAATTCTCGCTGCTCCATTAAGGTCGGTAATGAGCAAACCGAGACCTTTGATGTTAAAAAAGGATTTGGGCAAGGTGACGCGCTGTCATGCAACTTTTTCAACAACGTGCTTGAAAAGATCGTGCAAGAGTCACTGGCCAACACAAGAGGTACGATTTATTTCAAGTCTACGCATTTGCTTGCGTACGCCGACGATATTGACGTAATTGGACGAAAACAGCAAGACGTCAATGAGGCTTTCGTGAGCATTGAGGTAGAAGCGGCTAAGATGGGTCTCAGGGTTAATGAGGGTAAAACCAAATATCTGCTTTCATCTAAAAGAGACGGACAACACCGACGTATTGGCCAGAACGTCACCATGGGCGGATATAACTTTGAAGTGGTCAAGGAATTCGTCTACCTTGGCTCACTGATGACCAGCGACAACAACACCAGCGCTAAGATAAAACGCAGAATCACTCTTGCCAACCACTGTTTCTGTTTCTGTTGGCTCAAGAGGCAATTGAGAAGTAGAGCTCTCTCTCGGAAAACCAAGGTGACACTATATAAGACCTTGATCATCCCAGTCCTCCTTTATGGCGCAGAGGCTTGGACCTTAACAAAAGCGGATGAAGATGCCCTTTGTCGTTTCGAGAGGAAAATTCTGCGCACTGTCTACGGTCCCGTTTGTTCAAACGGCGTATGAAGGAGAAGATATAACGAAGAACTGTACGGGTTGTACAGCGACATCGGCCTGGTACGACGTCTACGGATACAGCGTCTAAGGTGGCTAGGCCATGTAGAGCGCATGGAAGATACAGCTCCGACCCGAAAAGTCTTCGCATCCACTCCGGAAGGAAGGCGCGGCAGGGGACGGCCGCCTCAGCGGAAGGGGACCTCAACCAACTGGGCGTGCGGCACTGGAAACAGCTGGCCAAAGACCGTGCCGGCTGGAGACGCTTGTTGGTTGAGGTCCAGGTTCACCACGGACTGTAGCGCCACCTAAGTAAGTAAGCACATATCAAGCTTCAGTTTTTTAAATTTTATATTCATAGATTTGAATATTTTTGAAAATGTAGACATTGAAGCTACTGATTACTATTTTTCACAATACAATCAGTACATCTATGGAAGCGTCAAGTCACTGTGAAAATATTTGCAGGCACTGTCTTTTCGGGTACAGTGAGATTCATAAGCTGGAAAAGAGTTGATATGTTCCCGGATTTCGTTTTCTATTTGGGGGTTAATTTTGTTGGAAACTCTACATCCTCGCTGGTCTTGTTGAGTAGTTGATCCTGCTGAATTAGATTTCTTTTTAACAAAATGTTTAGTAAATTGTTCCGTTTCAGACAAAGTTGACCGAAAACACTTTTAACAAATTTGCGTTCTTTTTCCATGGACTTCTAGAAAATATTGGTTTGAAAGTTTTCGATTTCTTGGGTTTGTAGGATGTTTTGCGTTCCATTTTGTCCTCGTTTCAGAAACAACAATCAGACCGCGTGTCGCAGATTGTAGTTTCCTAGCCCCCAATAATTTCGAAAGACATTTTTTTGGTCTTCTTCAGAAATCTTTGTCTTACACTTCATGCGACAATCTACTAGAGGCTTACACTCTCTGGCTTTAATAAAATCTCCAGATTTAGTCGTGTAGGCTATTCCGGTATTCAGTTTTGCTTTCTTTGTAGCTCTGTTTTCTTTCCCATATTCACCGTCATCTTCGCGCGTATAAATATCTTCACAAACACTCTTACTCACAGAATTTCCTGATCATCACACAGGTTTCTGTGTGTGCCTTCGCTGACAACATTACTATTGTCACTGTTGAAGCAAATTTGAACCACCCTCTACCCATCCCGGAATTCCATCACCACTTCCTCTATTTCCCTACAGATGTCCTCCGAAATGCTTCCAACCCACGCCACCAAAGGAGGTCCTTTGTTCTTTGTCCTTTGTCCTATGTCCTTTGTTCTTTGTCCTTTGTCCTATGTCCTTTGTTCTTTGTCCTTTTGTCCTTTGTATATTTGGCCTTTGCGTCCTTCGATCATTCAGATCCCTACACTCAACTGAAGCGATTCGTCTTCCAGACTGTCACGAAAAAAAAAGAAAAAGTTGTGGAACCGATCTCAAATTAATTTACAATAAAGCAAACACAATTTGGAAAAAGTAAATGAAGTTTTGTAATTTCCACCCATCAAATAAAGGAAAACAATCCCACCAAAACATTGGTCCTTTTCGAGCCAGATACGAATCGGAACACATCTCAACCACCAAGGATCCACCACCAAGATCTATTTAATCGGAACACATCTCAACCACCAAGGATCCACCACCAAGATCTATTTAATCGGAACACATCTCAACCACCAAGGATCCACCACCAAGATCTATTTATTCACAACACATCTTAACCCAAGGATCTACATACACACATACATATTTCATCAGCATCCCAGTACCCGGAAATCAAAAAAAAAAAATCAAGAAACACAAGCTAATCAGGTGCGTACTTTGTTTTTAGATAAGTGCAGTTATAAGTGATTGGATTTCATTCTGCTCGTTGCGGGTTGTTTAACCACACGGTAGCATCCGCGTTTATCTCTGTAATTGTCCCCATCCCCTCGCTCATCCACTTTAATAAGTTAAGTAATATATTTGAGAGAAATGTCGGCTTTGGACGACTTCATTTTTGCATCGGACCAACTCGTTGAGTTCTCTACGGATTTTAGGAGTAAAGCTTCTACAACATACACTGTCAATTCGTTAGAGACACTCAAGGAAGAAATAAAAGAATTGTGGGCCGATGTTAAGAAAACGTATGCACTTTGTGTACGTTCGGAGGATTGTTCCTCCAACGAAAGTCAGTTGGCCACTGTGAAAGGCAAGTATAGGCAGTGCTCCGACGAGTATGTCACGTGTTTGAGTGAGATGGTCGATTTGGGTCAGAAACTCAAACTGATAAAGGAAGATAACGGACCTTCCCCGAAAACAAATGAATATTCGAATCTCAAATTACCCCCATGTGATACCGATGTATTTTCTGGCGATTATCTCTCGTGGCCTTCGTTTCGAGACATGTTCACTGCCGTCTATATTAACCATCCGCATTTAAATGCAGTGCAAAAGCTTTTCCATCTCCGTGCGAAAACTAAAGGGGAAGCCAATATTATTGTCAGTAAGTTTCCACTTACATCCGAATGTATGTCCTTAGCTTGGGACGCATTGAAAGAACGGTACGAAAATAAGCGAATCCTCGTTAACAATACACTTCGTTCGTTGTTTCAATTACCCTTTGTGACAGAGGAATCAAGTTCAGGTATCAGAACCCTGCAAAGTCAAATAACTGATTCCATTTCCGTGCTCACGGCCCTCAAGGTAGATACATCCAATTGGGACCCTATCTTAGTTTACTTGTGTTCAAGTCGCTTACCCGAAATGACACTTTCCATGTGGGAACAAACTATTTCACCATCGCGAGAAATCCCTTCATGGTCAGCAATGAACACATTTCTTACGAACAGATATCGGGTGTTAGAAACAGTATCCGACATGCGCCCCGCATCCAAAACCAAAACTGCATACCCCAAAACTTCTACACCACAGCATCGCAAGGGAAACTACCATCAAGCACATACCACTAAACTAAGCAGCGTTAGTTGCAGGCTTTGCAACGGAAGTCATCCACTTCGATCGTGCGAACAGTTTCTGCGTATGACAACAACCGAACGAATGAAAGCAGTAAACGCCCATAAATATTGCAGAAACTGCTTAGCTACGTCTCACCTAGAAAAAGACTGCAAAAGTATTTACACTTGTATGCAATGCAAAGCCCGACATCACACCCTTCTCCATCCATCCTCTACAAACTCGGTCGTAAATAGGTCACAATATCCTATACCGTATGATTCACAGGAACCCCCAAATATACAGTCCACTTCATCTCCGCTCACTAATGCAAACCCCTTATATTCACATTTTAGTAGCAACAGCAAACGAGTTTTACTCGCCACCGCTTTAGTATCAGTTGAGCACCGGGGAAGTACTTTCTGCCTTCGCGCTCTTATAGATCCTGGTTCGGAAGTAACCTTTATATCCGAAGAAGCACAAAGACGTCTTCATCTTCCCACCCGTTCAGTTCAGGCTCAAATCTCAGGAATGAATTCGGTAGTCACAGCCACAGCCTCGAAGCTTTGCCAGATTGAACTCAAGGCCAGATCTATACCCAACCTGACAATAACTGCCAACGCATATGTCCTTCCTCGATTAACAGGCAATCTACCGTCTTGTACAATTAGTCATACGGAAATACCAATAAACTTGGATTTAGCCGACCCCAATTTTTACTCCACCTCAAAAATAGATTTAGTACTTGGTGCCGACATCTACCCATCTCTACTCAAGGATGGCGTTAAGCCAAATATTTGTGGTAGTCTAGTTGCACAAAATACTATTTTTGGATGGATATTATCAGGACCCCTAAACAATAGACCAGTTAAAGCATTCACAACTGTTTTATCCTATTTCAGTGAAGTAACTCTTGATAAGGAACTGTCAAAATTCTGGGAAATCGAAGATATCCCACCTCGAAAATCCATTTCTCCTGAAGATGAAATATGCGAAAATCTATTCTCAAAAACAACGTTTCGAAACCCGGACGGTCGCTATACCGTAAGATTACCCTTTAAATCTGATATACCCCCCCTAGCGAATTCACGAAATATTGTCATGAGAAAATACCTCCGTACGGAAAGTTCCCTATTAAAAAACCCCGATTATCATGCTAATTATAACGATGTTTTAAATGATTACTTGATAAGAGACCATACGAAACTGGTACCTCCGCCCGAAAACACAAATGATACGGAGCTCCCCCCATACTATATGCCCCATCATGCTGTAGTGAAGCCAGAAAGCCCGACGACGAAACTTCGAGTCGTATTCAATGCTTCCCATCCTACTAGTAACGGCATTAGTTTGAATGATGTCGTACATACCGGCCCTAGTCTTCAATCAGATTTGGTTGCCATAATACTAAACTGGCGTTTTTATAGATACGTTTTCAATGCTGACATTGAGAAAATGTACCGACAAATTCGCATTCATCAAGACCACACTAAATATCAAAGAATTTTCTTCCGTCCATCTAGTAAAACCCCTTTATCAGAATTTGAACTCCAAACAGTAACGTTCGGCGTTAACTGCGCGCCATATCTAGCTATTCGGACCCTTTTGCAACTAGCCACAGATATCGCAACTCAATATCCTCGAGCATCCAATATCCTAAAAAATGAGTTCTATGTCGATGATGTTTTATCAGGAGCTCACGATATCGAAACCGCCAAGCATTCGCAGCAAGAACTTATCTCGGCTCTGCAATCAGACGGTTTTACTTTAAGGAAATGGACTGCAAACTCTCCTGCTCTTCTTTATCACCTGCCCCCTGAGAATCTATTAAGCCAAAACTTCCTCAAGCTTGAAACAACATCTTGTGCGAAAATGTTGGGCATTCAGTGGAATGCAAAGACCGATAACTTTGAATTTTCTCTCAATCTCGAAACCCAAGTACAACCGTTTAGTTCTACCACCAAACGAGGCGTCCCATCAATAATTGCAAAGTTGTTTGACCCTGCAGGTTGGCTGGCACCTGTAATTGTTAGTTCTAAGATAATCATGCAGCAGATTTGGCGTGATGGTACGGCTTGGGATTCACCCCTTCACCCGCAAACATACCGCCAATGGCAATATTTCCTATGCCACATATCTGAAATTAAACAGTTGCGAATACCTCGATGGATAGGATTCGATACCTCAACCACGATACAGTTGCATGGGTTTAGTGATTCTTCAGAGAAAGCTTATGCAGCTGCATTATACATCCGAATAAGTCATAAAGCCAATAAATTCTCCTCTCATCTTCTTTGCGCCAAAACGAAAGTCGCACCGGTCAAGCAGCTCACGTTGCCGAGATTGGAACTCTGTGGAGCTCTTCTACTTTCAAAACTTTATTACAGAACTCTTGAGAGTCTCAAATATCCAATCAGCGATACGTTTATGTGGACCGATAGCACCATCGTTCTCGCTTGGTTGCAAAGGTCTCCACACACCTTGAAGACATTTGTGGGCAACAGAGTTTCTCAAATATTGAATAATGTTGAGAGCTCTACATGGCATCATGTATCCTCTGCCGATAATCCCGCAGATTTAGCTACACGAGGACTAACACCCTCTGAGGTAAAATCGAAGACTCTGTGGTGGTATGGCCCGAATTGGCTCATACGTCCACAATCTGATTGGCCCCGTTTAGTTCCTGAACACCCAGACGAGAACGAGTTGGAAATCCGACCCAGCAGCTCTTTGCAAGTCTATTGCAACATGCAGATACCAAATGTGGAGAATATCATCAGCAGATTTTCCACCTGGTCAAGAATGATTCGGGTGATGAAATACGTTTATCGCTTTATTCGCAACATTAACCCTCGCACAATTAAACTCAACCAATTCCAAAATTTCCCTTTGCCGCACGATGAGATCCTCCGCACTAGAAATATTCTTATACGTTTAACCCAACAATATCACTTTGCTCTTGAATATCAAGCATTAGCATCCAACAAACCGCTATCAAAGAAAAGTCCTCTAGTATCCCTTAATCCATTATTAGATTTGCATGGTCTAATGCGTGTAAATGGACGACTGGCTTGTTCTACTCTCTCATACAATGAAAAATTCCCAATTCTCCTACCTTACAAATGTCACCTAGCTGCGTTGTTTATCAATTTCGTACATCAGATCACTTTGCATGGCGGTAATCAGTTGGTCATCCGTACGATTCGAGCAGAATTTTGGATACCAAAGCTGAAAAATCAAGTTAAGAAAGTTATTCATTCGTGCAAAATTTGTATAGTACACAGACAAAATGTCAGAACACAGATAATGGCTGCCCTTCCCAAAGAAAGAACCCTCCTTTCCATCCCATTTAACAACACAGGAGTTGACTTTGCAGGTCCCTTTTCTATTAAAAGCTTTTCTGGAAGAAACTGTCGCATCTCAAAGGGTTACGTGTGCTTATTTATTTGCTTCGCAACCAAAGCAATCCATTTGGAAGCTGCGAGTGAATTGTCAACACCTGCATTCCTAGCAGCCTTTGCTCGCTTCATAGCACGACGAAGATTACCCCACACGATATTCTCAGACAACGGAACTAATTTCGTAGGGGCGAACAAAGTCCTAGCTATGAATTTTAAACAATTCTTGCAAAATTTCCCAGATGATTTCCTACATAAGTATGATAACTTGAGGGTCTCTTGGAAATTCATACCACCTGGTGCTCCACATATGGGAGGTTTATGGGAAGCTGGTGTGAAGACACATTTTCGTAAAGTTGTCAGTGATCATAAACTTACTTTCGAAGAGTTCTCCACCCTACTCGCGCGAATTGAGGCATGTCTAAATTCTCGACCGATATCAGTAATGACCGAAGACCCAAATGACATCCTACCTTTGACACCAGGACACTTTCTCCGTGGCGCTCCACTGTTGGCTCCACCCGAACCTGATTTATCTTCCCAGTCTCCAAATCTCATCAAGAAATGGGAAAAGGTTCAATTACTTAGTCAAAAACTGTCGACACGTTGGAAGGAGGAATATCTAAAAGAACTGCACAAAAGGTATAAATGGAGATGTCCTCAGCGTAACATTGCTCTCAACGACCTTGTCATCATCCGCGAAGAAAACTTAATGCCAAACGAGTGGCGGCTTGGACGAGTTGTTGGGTTGCACCCAGGTACAGATGGTAGAGTGAGGGGTATCTTGACTCGACCCATCGTCAAGCTATGTGTCTTAAACCAACCGCAACGAGATTAGTCTACTTTATTGCCTTCTTACAGTCATGATTGCACTTGTCTCTAAAGGAAGGTACGCAGAATTTAACTATTAGTATAAATATTAACGAAAGTAGCATGTAAACAAAATCCAATAAAACTAATACGCATTGTCACTTATTACTCATACATAAGTATTCATACCCATACATTATATTCATATTATACATCCATATTTCAAATGTTCATAATTTAGTATTTAAGTAACATTGTACCTAATTATCTACTAAACCGAAAACAGATCATTTGCAGTAATACTGCAAGGCGGCCGGCAATGTTGAAGCAAATTTGAACCACCCTCTACCCATCCCGGAATTCCATCACCACTTCCTCTATTTCCCTACAGATGTCCTCCGAAATGCTTCCAACCCACGCCACCAAAGGAGGTCCTTTGTTCTTTGTCCTTTGTCCTATGTCCTTTGTTCTTTGTCCTTTGTCCTATGTCCTTTGTTCTTTGTCCTTTTGTCCTTTGTATATTTGGCCTTGGCGTCCTTCGATCATTCAGATCCCTACACTCAACTGAAGCGGTTCGTCTTCCAGACTGTCACGAAAAAAAAAGAAAAAGTTGTGGAACCGATCTCAAATTAATTTACAATAAAGCAAACACAATTTGGAAAAAGTAAATGAAGTTTTGTAATTTCCACCCATCAAATAAAGGAAAACAATCCCACCAAAACAGTCACTGTTGCTGCTTTGAGGGCTTGGAAAATCTTTCACGCTGTCATCAACATCCTCATAATCAAAAAATGAAAAGTATCAACATCGAATTCCATTCCATGGTTATCAGATGAAGCTGTTTCATTTACAACTAGGCTCTCAAAACATTCAGCATCTTCCAGATAATTCCCTGTCAAAGGAGAATATGAGAAATATCGCCATTATATTTGATAATGATTAGGAAGTCGCAACAGATAATTATGTCACTATGAGAAACTCACCTTTTTGATCTATGATTCTTATTTCACTCTTGTTAATTGATTTTTGGCTTTGGCTAAATGGATTATGCTGACATAAGCAGTAAAATGATTTAGTATTGCGTAAATTTAAAACAACTTATGTCAACTTAAGCGACAATTTGTTTTGATTCACACAAGTATTAAGTGCTTATCTCATGACTTAAGCTATTTCAAAAAAATATATTCTGTTTTCGTTTGATCGATTTGGGCTCAAAATAGACATAAGCTATTTTGTAAATGCATTTTTTGTCAATTTCAACATAAGCTCCATTGATTTTTTAGAATTTAACGGCTATTTTTTCTCGTAGAGCAATGGAACCTAGACCTAATAAAAGTTAACAAAATGGAAAACAAGTGATTAAAAAAAAAGTATTTTCGCTTATGTTGACTTAAGCCCTTTAAACTTATTGGCACAGATTATATAGCATACGTGTTAGAGGGGACATTATAGACGCACATTTTAGGTATACTTATATGTTGCCAAGAATTGTAAGTTTGAGATAAACTAATTTATGTGATTTGCATAATTTGGAATGGGTCTCGAATGCCAAATTATCATTTTTCCTCTTTTTTTAACAAGCATTTGTACATACATATATATGTATATTTCAGCTCATGCAAAAGCCCGAGTTTAGCGTCTCTCTATTACCATCATGTTGTTGCTTTTAATTGAAAGGTCAAACGCCTTAATATTGGAAGTCTATAACAAAAAGGAAATATAATTGTGGAACCCCCAAAAAGTTGTATAATAGAACATGACATGATTTTGTCTTCAACAAGATATGGTCATCCCATATTAGTGTGCATCGTGCGCAGATACAAGTACTGAATAATGGACAAGTACATAGACCGCAGGTAAGATATGGCTAGTCCAAGATATGGCACATTACACACAAGACTTTTCGTTTAATTCAGGTACATCATTAGTGATTTTGACAATGTGTCACTGCAGGCCACCACTAATTTTCAAAATATGATCCAAGCCCTCTTTGGTGCCAAAATAAATTGATATATCACTTAAATGAAGACAATGTATATCTAAAATATCGTGCGGTTTACATATGTATCCGATAAATACGGCTTTCATTTCTTGTACGATCCTGTAACTGTCAGTTCACCAAAATAGATACATTCCAGTTAGACTTACTACATCTAGGTGATACTTAAATTCGAAGCTCCGATATGTTCGTTTCATCAATGTAAACCAAAATCTAATTTCAGACAACATAAACAAGCCATCAAGTTTCTTAATTACCTGTCAACTGTAAGGATATGACCATCACGTACACGAATCCAGGATACTGGTTTATTTCCGAGTTGTTGCACCTGTATGAACGAAAGTGTAGGGAGGAGAAATATATGAAAAGTAAACTAAATGCAGTACTAACCAATAGAAAGACAGGAAATGGAAAAGGTGCAGTGATGAGGGAGTGTAATATCTTGATAAGGCGGAAAACGAATAACTAAATGGGAAAGGCTTTAATGCCGACTGCAAAATTCGTAATAGTAACATACCTTGCAAGGGAGGTATGCATGGGTGCCCAGCTGGGAAGTGACATTTATGCTTAACTGCTCTGGTAAATATGAAATAGGATTATGCGAAGACAATGATGAGGATGACGAAGAAATTGGACGTGGATAGTGCCTGGACAGGTCAAGTGTGGAAAACATTTCAGCGTTAATGGAATCTGAAACGAAAAATAGTAATGTTTTAGTTGAATTTTAAATAGAAATTATTCATAAAATAACATTTTCCCCTCAACGTCAATATGTATTTCAGACAGAGAAGAAACGCTTCATGCCTCTTAAGCATTAGCGAATAAACCCAATCGAAAATGTGTATTCGCATCTTCAACTAAAAATAACTGACTAGATACATTATTTGACACCCTCAACAACCAGTTTTCATGTAAGATTTATTAATTATTGTATACAAATATTTAATGTAACATAACTTGCTTCTAAACTGAATTTATTATGAAATTATTCAGACTCGTCCATTTGATAGGAAATATAATAAGTAACCCAACCCAACCCAATAATAAGTTAAAACCCCTTGAGCGATGAGTGTTAGAAAAGTGTGGTCCCTCGAAGGACAATACAACACCTAAAAATCATAGAAGCTAATGTCAGCGTCTTTTATTTGTGGGAGAAAAAAATTCATCCGTGGCAATGGTGATTAAGAAAAATTTGGTATTGACTCTCTGTAAATTGTATACATTTTAAGCCTCATACTATGGCGTGTTTTATTGCCCAGGAGGAAAACGAAAAGGAAAAACAAAATAATAGGGCCAAAAGCCCTTCACTCATCCTTTATACCCGCAATAGAAACGGCGACGAAATCAGAAATTTTCAATTCAGCAGAAGCCTGGCAATGCTACTTCTAACTCTCCACCAAATTACAGCGTTTTAACTAAACGGTCGGGTTCGGAGTAATATTGTCTCCCAAACTGTGGCGAGAGACAAAGCCTACAGAGACAGCCGATGATGTGTATTGAATTTGAATAAGAAGTAGACGAACCCTATTCTGAACTCGTGGTAATTTTCGTTACATTTGGGGTCAGAAGTGGAATTGCGATAAACGAGTGAAAAGTTTATTCGAATTGTGAAGTGAATTATTGAAAGAGTGCAAGAAAATGGTGAAATTAGAGAAACTGACCATTGAAGAGTTGAAAAGAGAGGGGGATGCTCGGGAACTATCCACAGTGCGAAGTAAAGCCAACCTGGTGGAGAGACTGCGATCAGCGTTGGAGGAAGAAGGTGCCGACTGGGAGAATCATGAGTTCGGGGTGGAGAAGCCATCGACATCGAGTGAGCCAGCATCCGAAATGCTCGCGACTATGAATGCTATGAGCCAAAAATTGGAGGAAAACTCCACTTTCATATACCAGAAACAAGAGAAGCTGGAAGAAAATTCCACTTTCCTGAGCCAGAAGCTGGGGACGGTAGAAGAGATGCTAGAGAACAATCGAGAAGGCTTGAAAGACATCCGGCAAGCCGTCAACGATCGATTCCAGGATGTCGAAAAGAGAATCGAGACACTGGACAAGAAGGTCCTAGATCTCGAAACTTATTATTTTTTTTTTGCGAGTGTAGACGAAAATCTTCATAAGACACTATGAGGACCGACAGCGTGTGCTCATAGTAGTGTGAGATTCCTACTCAGTAAAAAACACTTCCCTTCAAACGTATTTTTAGTAATAGATTACAACTGAGCTCTTGAACTCATCCAGTAGTTTTTTGCTTACATCAGAGGAGAAAAGAGAAAAAAACCATACATAATTTAAAATATGGGAGGTCACCTTCCAGCGATGGTTCCTGCAGAGCTCGCCAGTTCACACGAGTAATTATTTATTTATTATCGCGCTAAATCGAATGGTTTGGTTCTTTGTAGACGGCGTAATAAATTATCTTCATCTAAAATTGGAAGTACAGCGTTATTAGCGTGATCCTCTAGTCTTCGTTTGTGTCTACGACCAAAATCTCTAGCTGTGTTGGCAATTGTTACGATTCCTAGATCTCTGTGGATATCCTCATTTCGCAGATACCACGGCGCATTCACCATTGCCCGTAATACTTTGTTTTGAAAAGTCTGCAGGATCTCAGCATTACTCTTTTTGGAACAACCCCATAGTTGTATACGATAAGTCAATATAGGTTTTAGCACTTGCTTATATATAAGCTGTTTGCTATAAAAACTAAGCTTGGAATACTTTCCCGATACCTTTGTTCGAGTTCTCCATGTTTTTTCTTAACGTGAGTATTCCATTTTAATTTTGCATCAAGTGTCATTCCGAGATACTTCGCCTCGTTTGCGAACGGACTTTGCGCAGCATTTATGAAAACTGGTAAGTTATTTATTTTTGTGTAGGTAAAGCCAACGTGAACAGATTTGGTTTCATTGATCGCGATCCGCCAAATAGTTGTCCAATTACTTACACGATCTACAGCATACTGTAGTTTGACATTTGCTTCTTCAACCGTTTTACCTGTTGCCAGGATGGCAGTGTCATCGGCAAACAGTGCTAACACAGTGCGTTCTGTCTGTGGTATATCACGAGTATAAAGTAAGTATAATAGCGGGCCTAGAACACTACCCTGCGGTACACCGACCGTTGTCGCCTTCAGCTCGGAATATTCACTTCCATGTTTAACACCGAAGAGTCTGTGTGATAGGTAGGATCTTAGAATATTATATAGCTGTTCTGGTAGAACAGGTCGTAGTTTGTACTCCAAGCCTTTGTGCTTGTGGCTTGTGAGATGTCAAGAAAAACGGTTGAACAAATAAACTTGATCAATGGTGGAATGCTTGCTTCTGAAACCAAACTGATGATCCGGTAAGAGACTTCAGAAATTGGTTTAAGTCGATTAAGTAGAATTCTCTCGAATACTTTGGAGATGATCGGTAGAAGAGAAATGGGCCTATACGACGTAACTTCAGTCGGCGGTTTCCCGGGATTCGGAACCATGATAACTTCTGCGACTTTCCATTGGCTTGGTTCATGTTTTCTTTTTTGTTTTTTAGAGACTCGCGCAGGTTCAAGAGTTTTTATATTCTCTTATGATGTGTTGACACACACAACCTGAACGGAGTGCAGTGGTTGGGGTCGTTGATGTTCGTTCACTACTCTCAGGGGTGGCTGTCCTAGATCTAGATAGGACGAGAGCCGACCAAATTCCGCGTTGGTTATAGTCCGTAGTATTTCGTTCAAGCACTTTTAGTATTGCATACGCAGAGGATAAATTTCGGTTGACCATATACTGTGAGTGTTATGCCTGCAGCAGTACGTCTGGTCACTTTAAATTCACAACTGCGTTGCATACTTTTTTTTTCCGTATAGGAATTACTTTTTCTTGGCTATGAAGCGAATTTGAACCATAAACCTTCCGCTCGGCGGTCGATGATGTTAACCACTGCACCACGGCCACCCCCAGATGTTCTAATCTAAGTGCCGCATTTACAAGAAAAATAAGTTTAAGAAGTGCTTTCTTCGGCAATGCTTTAAGAATTTCTCCCGTGATTAATCCGTAAGCAGGAACTTTCTTCGATTTTAACGATCTTAGTACTTTTTTAAGTTCCGAGAGCGTGGCTGCTGGTAGTCGATAGTCCGTTTCTGTATTCGAGCGATTGTCGTTATCCTGGACCGGTTGGCCCTAGATGGGTATAAAAGTATCTTATAGGTAGCCGGCGAAGGTGTCTGCTTTTTCCTTATCTTATCTTCCTAGCCCATTCGCCTCGACCTCATTGCTGGTGCCTAGATTTGTGGCTTTTTGGCACTTTTTACAGCTCTCCAAATTACTTTCTTTTGATTCTTTCTCTGAAGTCAAGTTTTCTAGGTAAATGCCGATGCGTTCATTCTTGTAGTCTTTAATTGCCCTTTTGAGCGAATTACACAAGTGGTTTAATCGGGTTTAATCCAGCGGCGCACGAGTTTGTTGCCATCGCTTCCGCACTTTCCGTTTTTCGTTCACCATTTGTCTTATTTCAGGCGGGTAGGATACCTTTTGACTGACCGGAATTCGATCTTGGTGTGGAGTTCTCTTCGACGCCGCATATTGCAATGATTGGACAAAACGATCAGCTTCGACTTCTAATTCATAGGATGTTCTTAGCGGTACTCTGAGTTCAGTGCTTTCCTCAATGTAGTTTCTAAATCTTTCCGAGTTAGTTCTCCTACTAGTTAATCTAGGTGGTCTTTGAATTTTGAATTAAAGCTGCGCTCATCGTTAGTATAACTGGAGAATGGTCAGAGGAAAGGTCAAAGCCCTCTTCGACTTTAAGGTAGTTCGCACTGAATCCCCTTCTTGATAAGGAAGTCAATTAAATCGGGAGTTTTTGCGACATCTGACGGCCAGTACGTGGGTTTTCCGGTTGAATGAAACTCGCAGCCATTTTGCATACCAGCTTGGTAGAGTGCTCTACCTTTTTGCGAGTTATATCATAACAGAAATCAAGCATATGTAAATACTACGACCATTATTATTTTCACGAACGAAAATATCTAGATCTCGAAAATAATTAGGGAAAGATAATCGAAACACTGGAATCAAGGTTCGAGACACTGGAAAAAGGTTCTGGAACTCGAGAAGACTATCCAGAACGTTCAGCATCAAGAAAGTGTCGTACCGGTTTACTTACTTACTTAGGTGGCGCTACTGTCCGGTGTGAACCTGGGTCTCAACCAACAAACTTCTCCAGCTGGCACGTTCTTTTGCCAGCTGTTTCCAGCTGCGCATTCCCAGTTGGTTAAGGTCCCCTTCCACTTGTGTGGGCCACCTTCGATTCGGTCGTCCCTCGGGGTTGGACTCGAAGACTCTTCGGGCTAGAGCTGTGTTTTCCATTCGCTCTGCATGACCTAGCCATCTTAGATGTTGGATCAGCAGACGTCGTAGCAAGCCGATGCCGCTGTACAGCCCGTATAGTTCGTCGTTGTATCTTCTCCTCCACTCCCTGTTTATTCAAACGTTTGAACGCAGAGTTTCCTCTCGATGCGACCAAGGGTCTCTTCATCCGCTTTCGGCCTGTGCGCCATAAAGGAGGACCGGGACGATTAAGGTTTTGTACAGCGTAACTTTGTTCTTTCGAGAAAGGGATATAATTCTCAATTGCCTCTTGAGCCCAAAGAAGCAGCGGTTGGCAAGAGTATTTCTGCGTTTGATCTTAGCGCTGGTGTTGTTGTCGCTGGTCACTAGTGAGCCAAGGTAGACGGAGTCCTTGACCAATTTGAATCTGTAGCTGCAAATTGTTACGTTCTGGCCGAGACGTCTGTTTTGCGCGTCTTTTTTGGTTGACATTCTATATTTCGTTTTACCCACATTAACCGAAAAAAACATTTCCTGCGTAATATTTGAAGTTAGGAGATCTAGATTCATGTCACCCAAAATTAAAAGGTTTGCTGCACGTTCATTACTTAGTAAAACAGAAAAATGGTTAAAAAACACCTGCACTGGTTTTGAATGAAATCTATACAGACAAATAAGTTTAAATTGTTCCTCACATAAGCCAATAAAAACTATTAAAACATCTTCACTAGTCAGTCCATAACTTTTGACTTCACACTCATACTTTTCATGCACAAAAACTCCAACTCCACCCGAAGAATACGAATCATTAGGATAAGCATAAAATATGTAATTTGGTAAGCTATACTCATCCACTTCGTAAGAAAAAATCCATATTTCAGTAACAAAAATAATGTCGGGCATATGCACATGTAAAGGATTCCAGATTACAACACAGAATATCGAAATTTCGCCGCAGACTACGTATGTTTTGGTGTACTATGTATATAGATTTAGGATCATTAGGTTCAGTTCCAAAAATTTTGTCTGAGTTACTCCGAATGGTTCATATGGTGAGATCGTTATTTATAAGACCGAGATCGTTAATTGAATTCAACATCGAGAGCAAATCAAAAGCTAGTTTAGTAAATTTTCTAAGTCAGCAAAGGATCTTATTACTATAACCTCACCATTCTCAACTTTTCGAAGCAATATTTGAGAATCCTTGAACCAAAGATATTTAAATTTGTGTTCTACTTTAATTTGTTTTTGTATTTTGTTAAGGAATCATTAGGTGTTCTTTATTATGCCAAATGATCTATAATGGATCATTGGGCATAATAAAACAGTGAGTCACTCAAACGTTTGAGTCGTGTGTTCCATTTTCTTCCAGCATTAAAATAATTTTTGACATTGAATGATGGTGATGCCATGCTAACCATAATTTCTTCGTATAAACTTTAAACGTCTTCTTTTTTTATGCTGATGTGTACTTTTTTTTATCGATACACAGAAAATAACGATAATTCGCTCACAATTCTGCCAAGACTTTTAAAACATTTTATTAATTTACATATTACATATTGGTTTGAGTAATATATTACCCAGAGTGTACATTTAGTACTATTAAATTTTAACATAAAACTTAAAATCTCAACTGCCTTCAAAACTGGATCACAAAAAAGTTATTAGTTATTAAAAAAAAAAATTAAAAATAACGTCACAGCAATGTGTTTGTACATATTATTTAAACAGAAAAAGAAGCAAAAAGCAAATAAAAAAAAAACTTCAAATGTTTCAGTCTTCATACGTTATTAAGAAACATAAAAAATATAAATTTAAAATCTTACATTTTTATTATTTTTTTTCGTTTGTTGAAGGCTTCTGCTTTCCGCTGGAGCACTCAGACGCAATCAATGGTCCATTGTACTCCAGACAGACACCTTACATTACTGTATTTTCTCCGTTTTCCGGAGAAAAATTTGAAGGAGCTTCAGTGATGTAGAGCTAAGGGATTCGGCACACACCACGTCGGCTCCAAGGGTGCGCCACCGTATGCGAGCAAAAGCGGGACAATAACAGAGGAAATGCTCTGCAGTATCATCCTCCTCTTCGCCACATGCAGCACAGGTAGGCGTCTCACTGATGCCGAGCACGTAGAGATGCTTGGCAAGAGTGTAATGGCCCGTGATAACTCCCACAAGCCTTCTGCAGTCGATTCTCCTTAAAGACAGGAGGAATGCTGCAGATTTTTTTGCAGACATCAGCGCATACGCACTTAGTCATCCTGCAACCCGGGCAATCCCTCCATCTACGGTTGTGTGCGTTAAATACACAATCGTTAATGTAGGAATTTACCGTGGACGCAGGTAGACCTAGAGCGGGTTCAGGTCCTGAGAAGCTCTCCTCTGAACCCATTCTAGCGAGTTCATCAGAGGTCTCATTTCCTGGGATCCCAGAGTGGCCTGGAGCCCAAACAAGCCTTAATGAATTTAGTCTGCCGACTCTGTTCAAGAAGGACTTGAATTCAAGCACTAATTTGGAGCTAGTTAAGGGGTTACACACAGCTTTTAGTGCAGCTTGGCTGTCACTACATACGCATATGCTTTCCCCCTTCCACCTGTTCTTCACAACATAGTGCATGGCCATTAGGATTGAGTATATCTCTGATTGGAAGAAATACGCATATTTTCCTAAGGAGAAATGTATCTTAGGAATCTTATATACGAAGATCTTTGATATCTTCTTGTCCTTCACAAATTTGACTAGTTTCATGTTCTGTATCATGATTTTCCTCCATAAGCCCTTTGTAAAAAGAAAGTCTATGGAAGTTTTTCCAATCAGCGCCAAAATGTAGTGCCAGCAGCTTTGCGACATCCCTTTTCTTCTTTTCTTTGATCAAAACACCCATAGACAGAGCATTTAGTTTCATATCAGACATTTTTTTTCCAACTTTAACACAGATTATGCAGCCCCCACATCCGACTTATAAAAAGCTTCAGCCTACTCCGTTACTAGACCCGATTTCGTCTTGTGTAGTAAAAAGCGCTTCGACTGGTTGAACTTAAAGTGCCAACTTCCGGGAGCTTTCAAAAATTGTACGGTTTCTTCTTTCCAGTTCGAAACAGGGCATTCGGAGCTTCCCAAATGAAAGATGCTTCCGTGTGTTTTAATTGTTTCGAAGTAATGTTTTTTAGTTATATTTTCTTTGAATTTAACTTCTTTCTCTATGTTTCCAAACACGTTATCTGGCCACCACACCCGTCACAAACCAGCCTTATAATCGCCTTACCGGTGAAGTCCAGATTTCGAAGTCAATGAAAAATCGCAGACGCGATTTCGTTGGATCCTTTCGGTCGATCGTTTTCGGTCTAAGCATATAAAAATACGTTTTGTTGTGTCAGCTTGAACTTTGAACTACCCACAACAACACCTAAGTTAGATAAATAAACCTGTCTGGAGTAATAGGCGGCTTGATCCGGAATTTTTGGCATCAGCATATTTTTTTGGCATTAAAAAGATATTGTTAAAAGTTCAGGCTTTTCCTCTTTTGCCATCTGAAAAACTGCTGCTCCCCGCTTTTTGTGAACCATGGACTCAATCATGAGTTGGTTTTTGACATCTACATTTTGCTCAATTTTAATGCGTTCTTTTAACGATGTACAGGTGGAGCAGACTTCTGCGGGCGCCTTAAACTCAATATTAAAAAACGTGTTAACCACATTTCGGAAAAAACACTGACTTTAAGGCTTTTGACTTTAAGAGACGTTATAGCCTCCCCTTGAAGAAACTATGAACATTTTGTTTATAGACAAATCTCCACTCAGATATTGCCTTCCTGATCTTCCTCGGCAATAATGTACTTCGTGGATAAG
This sequence comes from Eumerus sabulonum, assembly GCA_951905685.1. Classification (NCBI taxonomy): domain Eukaryota; kingdom Metazoa; phylum Arthropoda; class Insecta; order Diptera; family Syrphidae; genus Eumerus; species Eumerus sabulonum. Next base: position 66,408,214 of record OX645060.1, read on the forward strand.
GAATCGTTTGATGAATTCCTTAACTGACGCGCGTTGTACAGACAACTTATCAGACCTTCGGTCACCACCACGCTTCTCCCTCAGTGCCTCTCCTCTGCATAAGACATTCTTGCAGATCCGTTGTAGTCGAAATATACTGACTTGGAGGACGCTCGAAAATATTTTTTGACGTACGCCCCGAATTCGTTGGCAGCTAGACTTATTACCTTTATGATTGCAGTGTGGAATCAGTGGAAGTTCTAATACATATAAAAATAGGGGTATTAATATTAATTTGAAGCTTTCTTCAGCTTTTTTGCCTGAGAAAGTGTGAACTTTTTTCGTCTTTTTCCCAAAGCAACTTCGTTCACAAATTCAGATGGCTCCATGATCTAATACAATATATTTCATTTAATTATTAAATAAAAATTAACTTATTCAAAATTATTTCATCTGCGAGCTTACCAAAGATGTTTTCTTCACAAGAATTATTGCAACACTGATTAGTCTAATCCTCGAATACTCTCAAAATAACAAAGAATCCCGCCTTTTTTAATGTCATTGGAATACACGAGTTTTGGTTTTTGCATAGGGAAAGGAAGGAAGGAAAAGACGAATTTTGGTGCAAAATTTGGTTTGTATGGGAATAAATGAGTTTTGAAATTAACGACTGAGTGGAATAGCATAGTCTTGAAAAAAAAACTTCATTTTTTAAGTACTCAAAAGTATAGAAAATAACAAGTGTTGATAAATTTTAGCTAAATACTTAAATGACGGTCTTCTAAAGAACATTCTCTCATACTAAACTCATTTTAAAAAAAAAAAAAATTGGAATAGATGGGTTTTGAAATTATACCCCTCAAATATCAGGTAAACTCATGGATGAAACCTTCTTGTACTGCTCTAGAACATATGTACATATAGGTATGTATCCTATTTTCAAAGTAATGCCCATTTTATTGTCAAACAACAACTCCTGGCAAACGGCGATGATCCCTTTGAAAAAAAAATTTAAATGTGTTGGTAGCCAGAAACCTTCATTGACCTATTGGTGGAGAAAGCAAAAAATGAGAAATTCTCATCAAACAAAAAAAGGTAGGAAAATGAATATCATAAGAGGACACCACGGCAAGGAGAGTCATGACATTTGCGCAAATCGAAATTTGTTTGTTCACCTTGCAATGACCCTGACCGCTGCCGCCACATCCTGCTGACATGCAAATTGAACAACGATGATACAGCGGATTACAATGATTCCAGTCTCTTCATTGTTTTCGTCTCTGGCATGTATTTACATACATTGTCTGTAAGTTTCATTCGTTAGTGATTTCTCTCTGTTTGCTCTTTGCATTCTACTTCTGAATTCTATCAAATGGAACTGATCAAATATTTGTGGTCTTCAAGGATTTTATATAAGCTGTGGTCCGTACTGAAATCGGTCCGTACATTCTGCCAACATATATGTACATGTACGTTACGTATAAGGAAGCAAAATACTACCGCTGCACTGGTTTAGTCCGCTCTTCAGCCTTGTGCTTAATTTAGAGCTATTTGAAATGAATATATTTGCATATTCTATGAAGGCAAATACTCGTTGACGTCGGAAGGATGCTATCAAAATGTCAAGTTATGAGTTTAGTCAATTGAAACAACATTATTCAAGCTGAGTTCGGAAGCGAGTGGCTTTTAAATTTAACTCTAGTTTTCTAACCCATGCAGATAGTTTCTTTACATGCTTTTTATTTTTTTTATTTTCTATAATATACATACATACGTGTCTTCTCTTATGTCTTGGGGAACAAATTTAAGCAATCTAATCCGGAAAAAAGGCAACCGCATTATAAATGACATTATAAATTACTATGACATTTAACGAGTATGATAACTCTTATTTTATCATAATACCCTGATGCAGCTTTACTTATCGCACAAAAAGAGTACAAATTCCAGCACGACGCAGTCCTTAATGACATAGAAGTTTCAGAATTCAGGTGATCAAGAAGAAAAGTTTGGGATAATGGTAGAGGGCTGTATTAACTGAAAGAATGTATCCTACTTACTTAAAACACACATTTATTTAGACTACAGACTAACTTCGAATATGCTAGAACCATTCTAGCATTCAATTTACACATTTATTAAAAATATTGAGGGCGCCGTGGCGCAGTGGTTAGTGTGTTGGACTCTGGCGCACGATGAGCGAGTTCGGATCCCGATAACACCAACGCCAACGAATGTTTATTTCGCGACATTCCTCCTCGGCGGAGTATTGGCAAAACCCCCCGTGGCAAACTTGCCATGAAAAAGCTTTGCGACTCACGCCGTTCGGAATAGGTCCAACTCTCTGGACTGCTATAAGGCAGACATTACTGCGCTCCAAGAAGTGCGATGGGATGGGCCAGGCAAAAAGCGGATGAAAAACTGTGATATCTACTACGAAAACTGCTACAAGGAGAACAAAAAACGCCTATTCGGGTGCGGATTCGTTATTCGAGGCAGACTCAGGAAAAAAGTTATAAGCTTGCAGTGTGTAAGCGAACGCCTCATAACTATCCTCATCAAGACCAATCTCGGCAATATAAGCTTATTATGTGTCCACGCCCCCACAGAGGAGAAAGATGACCGACATAAAGACGACTTCTATGATCTCCTAGGCAGAACTTATGCGCAATGTCCTAGCTATGAAACCAAAATCGTTCTAGGAGATTTCAATGCGAGGCTGGGTAAGGAAGCTATCTTTGAACGGGTCATTGGAAAGCACAGCTTACACAACAGCACGTCAGAAAATGGACTAAAGCTAGTGGACTTTATGGCGGGACATAATCTGGTAGTAGCAAGTACACGATTCCCACACCTCAACAGCTATAAGCGAACCTGGCGGTCTTTCGATCAGTCGACAACCAACCAAATTGATCATATTGCGATCGACGGCAGACACTCCTCCAGCATCCTAGATGTCCGAACCTTACGAGGAGCCAACATGGGGTGGCCGTGGTGCAGTGGTTTACATCATCGACCGCCGAGCGAAAGGTTTATGGTTCAAATTTGCTTCGTAGCCAAGAAAAAGTAATTCCTATACGGACAAGTATGCAACGCAGGTGTGAATGGAAAGTGACCAGACGTACTGCTGCAGGCATAACACTCACAGTATATGGTCAACTGAAATTCATCCTCTGTGTATGCAATATTAAAGTGTTTAAACGAATTATTACGGACTATAACCAACGCGGGATTTGGTCGGCTCTCGTCTAGGACAACCACCCCTGAGAGTAGTGAACGAACATCAACGACCCCAACCACTGCACTCCGTTCAGGTTGTGTGTGTAAACACATCATAAGAGAATATAACAGAAAAAAAAAAAAAAAACTCTTGAACCTGCGCGAGTCTCTAAAAAAGAAAAAAAAAAAAACATCGATTCGGATCATTACCTTGTTGCAGCTAAGGTACGGATGCGAATTTCTCGGAATCAACGGAGTCGAGTAATAACACCAAAATTAACGTCGGAAAGCTGCAATCGCAGGAAACCGCAGAAATCATAGAACAGCAATGGAGTCGTTGTCAGAACGCCATTAGAGAGGCCGCCTCAGATGTACTCGGTTTCGAGCTACCATCGTCGAGAAACCCCTGGTTTGATGATGAGTGCAGACAGGCCCATGTAGAGAAACAGAATGCGTACATGGCATCATTGCATCGACGAACGAGAGCTGTCCGCGAGCTCTATGAACAGAAAAGGAGGGAGGAGCATGCGCTTCTGAGAGGGAGAAAGGGGGAGCACGAGATGCGCGAGATCGAGGAGAGGGAGAGATCTTACTGCAGGAACGACGTTCGTTAATTTTACCAGAAAGTAAAACGAACATGCCAAGGCTATAAAGCCAGAGCAGAAGCCTGCAGGGATGAGCACCGACAACTAGTAGTGAGAGCACAGTCGATGCTGAGATTGTGGAAGGACCACTTCTGCAGACTGTATAACGGCGATGATAGTCAAAATGCCGCCGTCAGGCAGAGCGAACCATTCACAATGGACGAAGACGAAAGAGAATCCCGTCCATCTGACCTAGACTATGTTAAGATAGCGATATCGAAACTTAAGTCTTATAAAGCTTCTAGAGCAGATGGACTCCCCGCGGAACTGTTTAAAGCAGCTGGCGATGAGTTGGTCAGGAACAAGCACCAACTCATCTGCAAGATACAATGAATGGAATCTTAGTATCGTTTGCCCGGTCCATAAGAAAGGAGACCTCTCTGCCGTACTGTGTAAGCGCCTGAAACCGTTCGTGGACAATCTGATAGGTTTCTACCAGTGTGGATTCAGGCCCGGAAAATCCACGAAAGACCAAATATTTACACAACGGCAGATCTTGGAGAAGACCCATTAATTCCAGCTCGATACGCACCATCTTTTTGTCGACCTTAAAGCCGCGTATGACAGTGTTTATAGAGACGAGCTATACAGACCCATGTCATTTTTTAACATTCCTGCCAAACTCGTCAGACTGTGCAGGATGGTTATGGAGAACACTCGCTGCTCCATTAAGGTCGGAGGTGAACTAACCGACCCCTTAGATGTTAAAAAAAGGTTTTAGTCATCCTGCACAGTCTGACGAGTTTGGCAGGAATGTTATAACAAGACATGGCTCTGTACAGCTCGTTTCTATAAACGCTGTCATATGCGGTTTTAAAGTCGACAAAAAGATGGTGCGTGTCGACCTTGAATTCATGGGTCTTCTCCAAGATCTGCCGTAGTGTAAATATTTGATCTATCGTGGATTTTCCTGGCCTGAATCCACACTGGTAGGAACCTATCAGATTGTCCACGAACGGTTTCAGGCGCTTACACAGTACGGCAGAGAGGATCTTGAACGCAATGTTTAGGATACTTATCCCTCTGTAATTGGCGCAGTCATAGGGATCTCCTTCCTTTTTCTTTCAAAATTGTACTAGGAGACCTTAATGCTAAGCTGGGTAAGGAAAGCATCTTTGAACGAGTCGTCGGCAAACATAGCCTACTAGCCTACACGACACCTCATCCGACCGGCTGATTGATCTTGCTACGGGGCAAAATCTCCTTCTAGCCAGTACGCGCTTTTCGCACCTCGATATACACAAAAGCACCTGGCGGTCTTTTTACCAATCGGCCACCAACCAGACTGATCACAACGCGATCGACGTCAGACACTCCTCCACTATTCTTGATGTTCGAACTTTCCGAGGGGCTAACATCGACTCGGACCACTGTCTTTTAGTAGCCAAGGTGCGCTTACGGATATCACGAATGCAACGGAGTAGAGTAAGAATACAAAGTTATGACGTCGGAAAGCTACTATCGCTCTTGCTTTTACCGATCGCGTCTCCCTTAAGCTATCCCATACACCTAAACACTCCACGCTATCAATAGAACAGCAGTGGAACCTTTGCATACAAGCCCTGAAAAGCTCTGCATCCGAAGTTTTGAGCTTCCAGGCTCCACCATGAAGAAACAACTGGTTCGATGACGAGTGCAGGAGGATTCAGATAGCGAAGCAGGATGTATATAAGGCCTCGCTGCATTAAAGAACAAGAGCAGCTCGTGAGCTCCACGAGTAAGAAAGAAAGAAAGGAGCTTAGGCTCCTCCCATAAGCTTCTTAGAGGAAAGAAGAAAGGGCACGAGAAGCGCGCGATTGATGATTTGGGGAGGTGTTACTGCAAGCGTGACGTTCGAAAGTTTTATCAACAGATAAAGCGAACATGCCAAGGTTATAAAGCCAGAACGGAAGCCTGCAGGGATGAGAACAACCACCTAGTAGGAGAATCGCAGTCGATGCTGAGAATATGGAAAAACCACTTCTGCAGACTGTATAACGGCGATGTTAGTCAATATACCGCTGTCAGGCAAAATGATCCATTTCTAATCGACAAATAGTTTCCTTAACATCGCCTACAAAATCTTCTCTGCCTTTTTGTGTGAACGCCTGAAACCTTTTGTGAATAAGCTGATAGCTCCTTATCAGTGGGAATTCAGGCCAAGGAAGTCCAGCATCGACCAAATCTTCACACTACGGCAGATACTGGAAAAAACCAATTAATTTCAAGTCGTGGTTCAAGATGACTTTGGAGGATGCTCGCCTCTTCATCGAATCGGTGAACACCTTACCGATAGTTTTGATGTCAAAAAAGAATTTAGGCAGAGCGATGCGCTGTCGTGTGTTTTCTTCAACATCATATTAGAAATGGTTGTGCAAAAATCACTGGCACAAGAGGCACAATCACCACAGATAATAATATGCTCGTATACTGAAGAAATCTCAGAGAATGCATCAGAGAATGGTTCGGGGGACAGATTCTTGTTCGGGTTTCATACACAAGATACCCCGCAATCCACATCTGTGTTTAAGGACTTATGAATAACCCTACAGTAGATGGCAACACCTCCACCACATATACATAGATGATTGGGTATATCAGACTTAAATTTGTCTATATTTAACCCATTTGTCAAAAAACAATAACAAATGAGGGCAGTGAACAGGTAGAGAGCTCAAAAATATCAAGTTAGGTGGCTTAACATCTGAAAAAGTATTAGAGATCGGCACTATAGGAGGAAACATAGGATGGAAGAGAGAGAGAGAGGGGGGGGTGGTCAACATATGAAATGTATGCAAAGATAAAAGTGAAAATTAGTCATTAAGATTAAAATTAATAAATTAAGATTAAAGGAAAAGATAGAATAATTTTTTTTTTTTTTTTTTTTTTTTTTTTTTTTTTTATTCTTTTCGTTTCCAAATTCATAAAGTTTGCATTATTTTTGACTTCATTTTAGATACATGACTTAAAGTGACATTACATAAATTGCATACAACCATAGTGTTGATTCCAAAGAGGATTTTAAAAAGAATACTGTTCAGTCCATTCTGTAGTCATAAAACAACTAGAGGCGAATGACTTTTTCAACAAATTACACAAATTTTATTTGGTTGTGGTTGTTTAGGTTTTACAAACTGAGTGTTGAGTGATGACAACAAACATAATTATAAACATACTTAATATACATAGCATTCGAAAAAAAAAAGGAGAGAAAAAAAAAAAATTATTATTAATTATAAGAATAATAAATAAAAAAGTTTGAAGAAAGGTTTGAGCAGCTGTGATTTGAGGAGGTTAGGTTTTCGGCGGCGAATGTTTATCTTCTGATAAACTTTTTGGATGATTTTAGTCAGCTGGTCCTCGCTGTCAGTTTTCGCCTTATCACTGCCTATACGGATTTTTACGTAAACAAGACTTTGGGTGGTGAATGCGGAAAAAATAATTTTCTTTCATTTAAGTTGTAGCGCTTTTTTTAGTATATCACGATTTTGCATCGTACGAGTTTAGTTTACTTTAGAAAGTTACCATAACTTCAACTTCCGCTTCACCAGAGCATTCGAACTTCGACAGCGAAATTCAAACATAGACGTCGGTTCGTGTCTCCGTAACACTGCCCTCCTTTTACCTTGTTCGTCCTCGAACAAGCGCTTTGATCCTTCTCCGTAATATGGCACTAACCTCTCTACGTGGACAATCTTATACTTCGCCCGCCTGTCTCCCTTCTGCTGTATTCGATATGTATACCACGTCGTTAGCCTGTCCCAGGCTGATTGCAATTTAGGGCACAAGCTCTTTTTTCGTTGTGGGTTGTACAGCAATACCAATTGTCCTGTCTCGAATCCAGAAGTGTTCGCCCTCAAGTCGTATCTCGTCTTCATTTTATCGCTGGTCAAGTTCAGTCGCTCCCGGATTAACTAATGGATAGAGTTCAGCTGTTCCTTCTTTTCGGTTACGATGTCCTCCCTGACGCTAGCTGTCAGTAGTACCACGCCGAACTTCAAGTCCGATGGAAGTCGGAGATCAGTTCCAAAAATGGCTTCAGCTGGTGCTATTGCCGTTGAATTGTGCTGTGCCGAACGGTACGCCATTAAGAAAAGAGGAAGATGTTCATCCCAGTCCTTCTGATCTCCAACGACGACTTTTCTCAAGTATTCCTCCATCGTCCGATTGAACCTTTCGACCATGCCATCAGATTGTGAGTGTAGTGGTGTTGTCCCTGTCTTTCTGATACCTAGCAGGTCGCAGAGTTCTTTGAACGCCGACGACTCAAAGTTCCTTCCTTGGTCTGAGTGCAGTTCCAGCGGTACTCCGTAACACGCAACCCAGTTATTCACGAATGCATCCAAAATAGTTTTGGCTTCTTGGTTCGGGATGCAAAACACCTCAGGCCACTTGCTGAAGTAATCGATCACCACCAGCGCGTATTTGTTTCCAGCGTTGCTCGTTGGGAATGGGCCTATGATTTTCTTAAAGGGTCCCGTTACCTTCGCACACTGTTCACACCAGCGAATGAAATTTGTGACCGATTTATGGCATCCTACCCAGTAGAAACGTCTCTTGATCTTTTCTACAGTCTTGTTAACGGCAAGATGACCCCACTTGGCCCCTCGTGGTATTTTCGGATGACCTCGTCGATTTATCCCATTGGAATTACTAGCAGATCGTTTACAATGTCCGCGTTTTCACATTCCCAACTGAGTTAGAGGCAACCGTTCTTCAGCTTCAAACTCTGCCATTGAGCCTAGTAAGCGTTCACGATTGGGCTTTTACTGGGTATTTGCTGCCAAGTTGGTCGAAAACCTCGTTCTCGGTAGTCGATGTTGACTGCCAGATCGGCATCTTCTCGATGCTTTCTTCCGACCTTTCCGAGAGTCCAGGACTCTTCTGGCAGCACACAGAAACGACGGATGTTGGTGACCTGTTCCTTGGTTTCGGCACGTGAACAATGTTTGTATTCAACATCGCAAGGTCGCCTCGATAATGCATCCGCATTTCCATGACTGCTTCCTTCACGGTATCCACGTGTTCTCGCTTGGTCTCCTTTCGGCGAATCAAACCTTGGACGCCTTTTTCGCAGACGGCAATTTCTCGCCATGTGCCCCTGTTGGTCGCAGATGTAGCATCTACCTCGGAACGAGCGACTCCTACTCTCTGTTGTTGCTCTGGAATTACGCCGCAATTCGCTGGAGGTACGATTTCTCCGCAGACGGCAGTTTCTCGCAATGTGCCCCTACCGACCGCAGATGTAGCATCTACCCGCGAACGAACCACTCCTACTTAACGTTATTGTTCTGGAAACATCTTGGTCTTCAGATTTGCGCCGTAATATGATGGAGGGTCGGCATATCAAGAGCGATGTATCACATGCGAGAGCGCTGGCAACTGCCTCCTCATAAGATGTCTTCGGTAGGAGAATCAAGCTTCATTGCGTATCGGGGTCCCTTAGCCCTTGGATGAAAGAATCCGTTTTTAGTTTCTCCAACACATCAATTGGAACATCCGCGTAGGCAAGATGGGACAGCCTGGATGGTCTCGTTTCCATGCTGCTTGCGCCCTTTAAGCTTCAGCTTGTGCATCTCCTGCATGTGCTCATTGCCGTATCTTCGATGAAGAGCATCCCATATGGCTGTGTAGTTCCTTCTCTGGGTCTCCGGGATGGTCTGTAGTACATCAGCTGCTTCACTTTTAAGGGAAACTACTGGGGCGGCCACGCGGTCTTCTTCTCCCCATTGATTCCGTTGCGCTGTTTTTTCGAACTGCAGCTTAAAGATATCAAACGCTGTGGATTTCGATGCTACAACCGGTACAACACTTCTTTAATGCTGAACGTTCTGGAAAGTTTTCTCGACTTCCAGAACCTTTTTGTCGAACCTCGATCCCAGTGTCTCGATTCTGTCTTCGACGTCCTGGAATCGAGTGTTCTCTAGCATCTCTTGCAGCTAATTCAGGATAGTGGAATTTGCCTCCAATTTTCCACTTACGGCAGCGGAGTTTTCTTCAAGTTTTTCTAGTTCAGAGAAGTGGAATTTTACTCCAACTTTTGAAGTACGGTCGCCTCCAGTTTCTGGCTTATGGAAGTTGAATTTTCCTCCAACTTTTGTCGTATGGTCGCCTCTAGTTTCTAACTTATGGAAACCGAATTTTCCTCCAGCTTGTGGCTCATGGCATTCATAGCACACACTTTTCTTATTTCTCCTCAGATCAACTATCTGAGTACTTCACCACTTTTATTTATTGCTACACTTTATTACACACGCAAACCTTTACCAAAAGCTTTTATTTTCACACTGGTTTATCGACCGAACACACTGTATACCGATTTGTCACGCTCTATTCACTTCCGTAAGCGGAATGAATCCCGAATACGAGCGTTCGCGCTTATATAGCTCTCGGTCCACCTTCTCGAATGTAGTTGTTTGTTGCGGAGACACAAGCCGACGGTTAAGATCGAAATTCGCTGTCGTAGTTCGAAAGCTCTGGTAAAGCGGAAATTGAAAGGATGTCAACTGTCAACGGCGTAATGCTAATTGTCAGACTATTCTAGAGTTTTCCGTAGGGGAACTTCCAACGGCGTACATTCGAGAAAGTGGACCGAGAGCTATATAAGCGCGAACACTCGCCCTCGGCATTCATTCAGTTTTACGGAAGTGAATAGGGCGTGACAAGTCGGTATGCTATGAGCCAGAAGCTGGATGAAAGTTCCATCTCCCTGAGCCAGAAATAAGATAAAAAAATGGAGGAAAATTCCGCTGCCGTAAGTGAAAATTTGGAGGAAAATTCCGTTGCCGTGAGTTGAAAGTTGGAGGAAAATTCCACTTCTCTGAGCCAGAAACAAGAGAAACTGGAGGAAAATTCCAATTCCCTAAGCCAGAAGCTGGAGATGGTAGAAGAGATGCTAGGGAACAATCGAGAACGATTGAGAGACATCCAGCAAGCCGTTGACGATCGATTGCAGAACGTCGAAGAAAGAATCGAGGCACTGGACAAAAAGGTTCTAGATCACGAAAATAATCAGGAAAAGATAATCGAGACACGAGAATCGAGACAGGAGAATCGAGGTTCGACAAGAAGGTTCTGGAACTCGAGAAAACTATCCAGAACGTTCAGCATCAAGGAAGTGTCGTACCGGCTGCAGCATCGAAATTCACAGCTCCCAACTTCGATGGCATGACTGCATTCAACATCTTTAAGCTCCAATTTGCGACAACGGCGGAACGGAAGAAACGGCAGTGAGCACATGCACGAGATGCACAAGCTGGAATTTAAAGGTTGTAAGCAGCGTGGAAACGAGACCATCCAGCAGTATTCAATCCTTATTCAATTATTTACTTCAATAGCTACTACAGTTTTATCTGCAAAGCCGGGAAGGCTTGTCTGCAGAAGACTAGTTACAAAGATATTACATATATTATGTTGTTGAGAATCCATAAATAGTAATTGAAAAATCATTTAAAAATCAAAAACTGAAATTTAATACATTTTAAAAATTTGGAATTAAAACGGGGAAAGGTAAAATAAGATAAGCGGTTGTACAGATTTAGTACAAACAATTTACATACATTTCTTTAATTTTTTTTATCATCTCGTGTTTAGGCAGGTTGCGATACTCCAGCGGGATTTCATTGAGTATTCTCGGGATAGATACTTCTAATGTCCTTCGGCCATATTCATTCCAGAATCTTGGAATTTCATATAGTTGCATCTGACGTCTTCTGGTGTTGATCATCTGCTGGGTTTGGATTCTGTAGGTGTTGTCGTCTTCGTAGTTAACCAGGATTTCCAGATTATGTAGTTGTTGTATTTTGAGCAGTCCTGCTCTTTCGTTTCTATATTGTTGCCCCTCTCTCCTATTTTCTACTTCTTGTATAAGTTTCTGCACTCTGATATGTATTTTTTGAAGCGGTTTTATTTGAGATGCTCTTCCCCATGCTAATAATACCGTATCTCAGATGCGATTCCACCAAACCAAAGTAGCACTGTTTAAGTACTTCAGGTGTGCATAGGTTTCTTAGGTGGAAAAGTGCATACGTTGATTGGTATAGTTTTTTCTTCAAGATGTCTATATGGTAGTTCCACTTAAAGTTGTAATCAACTGTCAGCCCAAGGTATTTATACGTTGACACGTAATCGATAAATTTGGTGCAGGCATCATTCCCTGTTGTTACTCTATGTCCATTTCTATGTAAGCGATCTATGTATGTCGTGTATTTTAATCTTAAGTTTTGTTCTAGGAATATGCGGCGGGCGAATGTGCATTACCTTAGTCCTAAGTGCGTTGATAATTAATCCATGGTCGTGGCACCAAGCTGCGACTCTATTGAAGTCTATTTGCATAATAAAAATTTGAAAGATCTATTGCTTAGGTAGTTTCAAACCATGCTAATATTCGACCTCGTACTCCAATTTTATTCAGCTCTCTTAAGATTTGTCGGTGGCTCAAAGTGTCAAAAGCTTTCTTGAAGTCGATGAAGACAACAATTGCGCTCTGATTGTTGTCAAGGCTTTTGTAACTTTGTTCGCAAAATTCCCAAGCAGTCTATTTATATTTTTGCCTTTACGAAAACCATATTGGTTACTATTCAGTAGCTTGAACTTTTCAACAAATTCATAGAGCCTTCTTGCTAACATTTCTTCCAACACTTTGTCGACAGCTGGTAAGATTGAAATAGGTCTGTAGTTCAAGATATCACTTTTCTTGCCGCTTTTGTGAATCGGTCGAACAATTGATGTTTCAAGCATGCTTGGGATCGATGTTTGATCTAAACTCATATTGATCATCTTCGTTTTCACCGGCGAGAGTTTAGTTGCATTGTTTTTTAAGTCTCTCGGTCTTATTCCATCAATCCCTGCCGATTTATTTTCTTTCATTGCCCTAAGTAAAGCGTCCGCCATCTAAGGTTTTTTTTTTTTTTTCAAGTAGTGCTTATTTCGTGACAGATAATTAGTTTTATCCTTCCGCTGAACGAATATGGTTGCGACATTACTTCGAAAATCATGGTAATGTTGCAGAATGTGTGCGATAATTGCGTACGGATTTTGGAAGAAGAGAAGCACCGTCAGCTCCGTATGTTCGTTATCTTGTTAAAAAAAGTGAAAGAAACTGGCATCCTCATCGATAAACCAAAGCGTGAGAATATTGCTGCTGCGGCAGAAAGTGTGCGTGAAGCGCCATCAACATCAATTCACCGTCGTTCTCAACAATTGAACATTTCGGAGACATCATTGAGACGAATTTTGCATAAAGACCTTGGTATGACGCCATACAAGGTCCAATTGTTTCAGGAGATGAAGCCAACTGACCATCCAATGCGTTTTCGCTTCGCTAAGTGGGCATGCGATCGACTTACAGAAGATGCCGATTTTGCCAAAAAAATCATCTTTTCAAATGATGCCCATTTTGATCTTGGCGGGTATGTAAGTAAACAAGCCAAATTGTCGCATTTGGGGCACGGAAAACCCGCACGCATACATTGAAAAGCCGCTGCACCCAAAACGAGCCACTGTTTGGTGCGGATTTTGGTCCAGAGGCATAACTGGGCCATTTTTCTTCGAAAATGAGCAAGGAGTGGCCGTTACAGTCAATGGCGATCGTTATCGGCCCATGTTGAACAAATTTTTGTTCACAAAAATTGAAGAGGAGGGTATTGGCAACATTTGGTTTCAATAGGACGGCGCTACGTGCCACACAGCCGAAGCTACACTCGATGTTTTGCACCCTGTTTTTGAAGATCGCATTATCAGCCGCAGAGCTGATGTTGTTTGGCCACCTCGGAGCTGCGATTTGACACCGTTGGACTATTATTTGTGGGGTGCCGTCAAAGATAAGTGTTACGCCGACAAGCCAGAGACAATTGACGCTTTAAAGGACAATATTCGTGAGACCTTTGGTGAAATACAGCTGCACACAATCGATAATGTGCTTAAAAATTGGACCGATCGTGTAGGCTACTGCATGGCCAGCCGAGGCAGCCATTTGAATGAAATTATTTCCCATTATTAGCCGGAAGGATTGTACTTTCAAATAAAAAAAGAAATTTGAGAAAATATTCAGTAGTTTTTTTATAGCATTTTCAAAAAAAAAAAGTTCTTTGGCGGACCCTTGCATACCTCTGCAACGGAGGCATGTTCGGCATAGATTGAGTTCTGCACACTGTATGTGTTGCCTAAGAAAGTTTGGTAACTACAATCATGAACAAGGTTTTTTCCTTCTGACGTTAACGTTTTTGCAAATTTCTTGGTAAGTTCCTTCACCTTTGCTTCATTTGCGAAATTCTTTGTTGTCAAATGTCATCCAAATTACTCTTATTTTTCCCTAATATCGAGTTAACCGTCTTCCAGATCTCTCTTGGGTAATTTTTACTGTTTTGAAACTTCAGTTTGTAGAAACTGGCTTTTGTTTTCGCTATTTTTTTATTCAATTCATTTCCAAACATTTTGTATTCTTTTTGATTATATTCATTGTTCCGATTGTTCTTGTATCGTCTGTATAGTCTATCACGTTCTTTGCAGTCGTTTTTTAATTCAGCGGTTATCCAACTATGCTCTGTTCTCCGTTTCTTTTTCATCACTGTAGAAGCTGAGTATAATGTACTTATTATTTCTTTAAAATTGTGATACATCTCATTTACGTCTGATTGTGAATATGTGCGAAAAAAAGAAAACGACTGGAATTAAACGAATTTACAAATTTATTTGTTGTTACCCTCTTGCTGGTCGAAATCCAAGTGACCGAGTGCCACGTACATTTTCATATACACAGTTAGAAGTTAGAAAGAAATTGAGTGATGCTACATAAATGAGTTGAGTTGAGTTGAGTGATATTACATTTTATAGGGTACATCGATCAAATTATTAGCATTTTAACGCAAATCATAAGTACTCATAATTGTAGAAAAGGAAATATTCTTAAACATCCTCCCCCACTGGAACAAAGTTTCAGCTGAGCGAGTTTGTGAATAGGCCGAACAAAATTGCCTGCTGCCGTCCGTAAGGTTACGACTCGTACGTGGCCATCCTTGCCTGGATGAACTTCGATGATTCGGCCAAGAGCCCACTTTCCAGGTGGCAGGTTCGGCTCCTTTATGACAACCAAATCGTGGACAGCGAAGTTGCGATCCGGCTGTGACCATCGCGGTCGTTGTCGAAGCGATGTTAAATATTCCATGCTCCAGCGTTTCCAGAACCCTTGTATCTTGGTCTGGAGTGCTTGCCAATAAGAGCGTTTATTCTGGGGGATTTCTGTTGATGGCTCAGGTACGGCTGAATATGATTCACCTAGAATGAAATGAGCTGGTGTTAAAGCATCTAAATCAGAAGCATGACATATAGGACGAGAATTTAGCAGGGCCTCAATTTGCGTTAAAAGCGTATTGAATTCCTCGAATGAGAGAATATCTAGTTGAATTACGCGACGAAGGTGCTGTTTAACAGATTTTACCCCTGCCTCCCACAAGCCTCCAAAGTGGGGTGCAGACGGAGGGATAAAGTGCCATGTGATAGCATCACGAGCAAGGGATTCCGCCACTAGTGTATTATGATGTTCCGACAAGGTGATTTTATGCATCTTCGACAGGAGTCGGGCTGATCCGCGAAAATTTGTGCCATTGTCGGAGTACATATGCGATGGTTTACCCCGGCGAGCGATGAATATTCGTAGAGCTGCAAGAAACGCTTCCGTTGTTAAGTCGCTGACTAGTTCCAAATGGATGGCCTTAGTCGCTAGACAGACAAATAAAGATACGTAGCCCTTTGTGAAACGACTTTTGCGTCCCATTTTCGTTGGACCTGCATAATCACAGCCACAGTGTGTAAAGGGTTTGCTACACCGGATCCGTCGTGGTGGAAGATTTCCCATGATTTGTGTTGATGTCATCTTCTTTTGTCTAAAACTTTTAATACAGTCGTGAGTTATCTTACGCAACAAATTTCTGCAGCCGATTATCTAAAATTCCTGGCGTATCAAAACGAATAGGGTAGATATTCCCGGATGGAGTAGACGATGATGAAGATCAATTGCAATAAGCC
Organism: Eumerus sabulonum; assembly: GCA_951905685.1. Lineage (NCBI taxonomy): Eukaryota > Metazoa > Arthropoda > Insecta > Diptera > Syrphidae > Eumerus > Eumerus sabulonum. The sequence continues at coordinate 66,424,059 of OX645060.1, forward strand.
TTGTTATCACATGTCCTTTGGGAAGAATGACAGGATGTTTAACATTGAAAGATATATTGGCATCTTGTATCCTGCCTCCTACGCGTAGCAACTGCTTTTTATCTAGAAAGGGAGTTAAGTTGCTTATTTTTGAGAGATTAGGGAACCGGTCATGTCTGACGTAATACTATATGTCCCTTCCGAAATAAAGATGTTGTATCCATTTAATGAGTGCCTCTTTCGCGCTATAAATTTCTTGCGGGCAAGGCAGATGTGCGGTTGCTTCTGATTGCTTTCTACACGTTGATATAAAGCGAAACATAAAGGCCGTAGATTTGACTAACCGATTCCACGAAGATATACGTGATGACAGCAGATGGAAGGGATGTTCTGATTGAACAATTACGCACGACTGTTGCGGTTGTTTTTTCTCCTCCTGTTTACAAAGTGGGTGTTCCTCGAAATTATGAACGATAGGCCAATTGTCCTCACTTTTCACCAGTCAATGGGGACCAGTCCACCAAATTGGATGCAGTACAAGAGATGAAGGTGTTATGCGGGGCGAAGCACAATCCGCGGGGTTTTGTTCAGACCGAATATGGAACCACCTGTTTATGGGTATCGTGGTTAGTATCTCCGAGGTTCTATTGCCGACAAAGGTATCCCAACTGCGGGGAGGACCCGATAACCAAGAAAGGACAACTTGAGAATCGCACCAAGCATATACATTGCAAAAGGTATTCAGAGATTTTCGAACAGCGGCGAGGAGACGTGCAAGTAATAGAGCGCCACACAGTTCCAACCGAGGAATCGATAGCTGCTTTATTGGTGCAACTCGAGATTTTGCTGCGACGATGATGGGAGTGAGCACTCCATTAGGTAGCATGCATCGCGAGTATATGACTGCAGCATACGCGGATGTTGATGCATCTGAGAAACCGTGAAGTTGAAATGTTGCATTTGAGAAGCCGATAGATCGAGGAATGTTGACGTCAGTTAGTAGCGAAAGTTCTCGGCGAGTTTTACGCCATTGTGTAATAATAGAATCTGGAAGTTGATCATCCCAATTAAGCTGTCGATGCCACAAATCCTGAAATATGATTTTAAGCTGCACGACCGAAGGAGCGAGAAATCCGAGTGGGTCAAAGATTCGTGCAACATCTCGAAGGATCTGGCGCTTTGTGATGAGTTCATCGTGAGTCTGATTTAAGCGGTATGAAAAACAATCGAGGGCATGGGCTCGGACATACAGGGTAAAGTTGTTGATTGCTCTCAACCTTGCGAGATGCCAGCAACGATCTCTGTTTAAATGCCCGGGTCAAGTTGACATACGGCCTCCTCGCGGCGCCCTCTGGATAGCCTCTTCAACAACCGTTGGGAGGTGAACAAACGTATGCAGCGAAAAAAAACCCCGACCAGAATGGCGGTTGTGCGGCGGGCTAACAATCCGCCCACGTAAAAAAACCCAAAGTTATGAATGAGCAAGATGCCTCGGATACACGGACGGATACTCGACGACGACAACGCACGAAAAAGGAACACGATTTGCGAGTATGCTCCTGGAATGTCAGAACCCTGTACACTCCCGGAGCTGCTCATAAACTAGAAGGAATCCTCACGCAGTACAAGGCGGATATTACTGCGGTCCAGGAAATACGCCGGATAGGAAACGGTATGATTAGGAAGAAAAATTGCGACATTTATTACAGCTGTCACAAGAGGTTGCACTTACTGGGATGCGGATTTGTCGTGGGAAAGCGGTTAAGGTCCAAGGTCATCGACTTTAAGCCTATAAGTGATCGCCTGGCTGTGATCCGCATCAGAGGCAGATTTTATAATATCAGCCTTATATGTGCACACGCCCCTACCGACGAGGCCGAAGACCCTATCAAGGAGGACTTCTATGATCTCCTGGACAACGCCTACGGAGCTTGTCCGGAGTACGATGTAAAAATCGTGCTCGGGGACTTCAACGCCAAAATCGGAAAGGAAAACACCCTTGGCGGAGTGATCGGAAAGCACAGCCTCCACGATACAACAACAGATAACGGCTTCCGACTCGCTGACTTTGCGACAGCTCGTAATGCGGTGATAAGTAGCACAAGATTCCCTCGCAAGCGAATCCACACAGCAACCTGGCGATCTCCGGACGGTCGAACCGCCAACCAAATCGACCATGTGCTCATTGACGCAAGGCACGCGTCAAACATCCTGGATGTGCGAACATTCAGAGGGGCAAATGTCGACTCTGACCACTTCCTCGTAGCAGCAAGATTCAGAGCTTGATTGTCCAATGTCAGAAAGCTGCACCAGCCCATCAGGAGGAGGCTCGACATTGGGCGCCTGAGCACACCGGAGGTTGCCAGAGTCTACAGGGAGCAGCTGAGCGAAAGACTCTACGGTATGCCTGCGTCGAACACTAATGCCAATAATATGTGGCTGCATTGCCGCTCAGCCATTCAGGAAGTAGCCGAAACCACCTTAGGATACCTACCACCCCCGACAAGAAACCCGTGGTATGATGGCGAGTGTGAGCAGAAAAAGGCAGCAACCGACGAGGCGTACCAAAAGGCGCTGCAGAGGAAAACCAGGGCAGCGCGAGAAGAGTACCGAGCCAGAAGAAGGGAGGAGAAGAAACTACTGCGACAAAAGAAAAGAATCTTCGCATCCTCCCAGCTCAAGGATATCGAGGAGTATAGGGATAGACATAAAATACGAGCCTTTTACAAGAAAGCCAAAGGCCTTGCAGGAGGCTTCAAAAAGGGCACCCTGGCTCTTCGAAACTGCGAGGGTAATCTTGTCACCGACCCGCAGGGAATAGTGGATGTATTTAAGCAGCACTTCCAGCAGCTGCTTAACGAGCATGACCAAGAGAGAGTGGTAGGGACTGAGGAAATCCCAACTCCAGCCGCTGAAGTAGTCCTCCCACCCAGCATAGAAGAAGTCGGCACAGCTATTCAGAAGCTGAAGAACAACAAGGCCGCAGGCTCAGATGGCTTGCCATCAGAGCTCTTCAAGGCTGGCGGCGATGTTCTGGTAGGGAGCATGCACCAGGTCATCTGCAAAATTTGGGAAGATGAGAGCATGCCCGACGACTGGAATACCAGCTCTATATGCCCCATCCACAAAAAAGGCGATCCTACCTCTTGTAAGAACTAAAGAGGTATATCCCTGCTCAATGTCGCATACAAGATCCTGTCCAGCGTATTATGTGAACGTCTAAAACCATTTTGCACCGCACTAATCGGCAGCTACCAGTGCGGCTTCCGGCCCGGCAAATCAACTATAGACCAAATTTTCACACTTCGACAAATCCTGGAAAAGACCAACGAGTTTCAAATCGATACACGCCATCTTTTCATCGATTTCAAAGCCGCATACGACAGCATTCATCGTGAAGCACTGTTTGGGGCGATGGTCGAATTCGGGATCCCGGTAAAACTGATCCAGTTGTGTCGCGCCACGCTAAAAAACACGCGATGCACCGTGCAACTCGGTTCTAGGACCTCGGAACCATTCGAAACATGCACCGGATTTCGGCAAGGAGATGCGCTGTCATGTGACTTCTTCAACCTGGTGCTGGAGCAGATAGTGCGACGGGCAGGCGTCAACAGGGAAGGCACTATCTTTTACAAGTCCATCCAGCTGCTAGGATACGCGGATGATATCGACATCATCGCGTGTTCTCGCCGTGGCATTGTGGAAGCATTCACGGCGATTGAAGAACAGGCGAAACGAATTGGTCTTAAGATCAATGAGGACAAAACGAAATACATGCTGTCAAGCAAAAACCAATCCGTCGCTCACCACCTGGGACAGAACATAACAATTGACAGCTACAATTTCGAGGTAGTTAAGGAGTTTGTCTACCTCGGGGCAAACGTAAATTCCACAAATGACACCACAGTGGAGATCCGGCGTAGAATCGCCCTTGGCAACCGCTGCTACTTCGGCTTGTCCAAACAACTGGGGTCAAAACTCCTCACTCGAAAGACCAAAGTCATGCTTTACAAAACGCTCATTCTGCCAGTCTTGCTGTACGGAGCCGAAAGCTGGACGATAAGCAGGACAGCGGAGCTGATTTTGGGTTCTTTCGAAAGAAAAATTCTGCGCCGGATATTTGGTCCTGTCTGTGAGGAAGGTGAATGGAGAAGAAGACACAACCGCGAACTCTACGAGCTGTACCAAGATGTGGATGTAGTCCGGAAGGCAAGAAGCCGTCGACTACACTGGCTCGGCCACATCGAGCGTATGGACATCAACGCTCCAGCTAAGAGGGTCTTCGACTCCGAGCCTCCTGGTTCGAGAAGAAGAGGAAGACCGAACCTCCGGTATAAAGACCAAGTAATCGCGGATGTAAGACATCTTGGTCTTGACAACTGGAAGCAGCGTGCCCGGGACCGTCAAGGATGGAAGGCAGCTATAGCTCAGGGTCAGATCCTCCATGAATCGCAGGCCTGATAAGGAGGAGGAGAAAAACAATCGAGCTTTGAATTCCAGAACAATCCTAGTACTTTCACCCATGAATCTGCATCACTATCGATAGGAATGCTTTCGCTTTGAATTTGTTAATTTTCTGGAAGAAGTTCTTTGCAATTGCTTTGCCATTTGCTCAGCTCGAATCCCTCTCTCGCAAGAAGTTCTACTAAACGCTGTTTTTTGTACATAGCATCAGCAAGTGAGTCTCCACCTGACACAACGTCATCCACGTAGAAATCGTTGAGGAGAATCTCAGATGCAACGGGGTACTCGTTACGATGGTCAACTGCCAACTGTTCTAAAACCCGCACTGACAAATAAGGAGCACACGCAGTTCCGTACGTCACGGTACACAGGGGAAAATGTTCAATAGGACTGTTTGGTGATTTTCGCCATACGATCCGTTGGTAGTCACGATCTTCATCTGGGATCCAAATTTGACCGAACATTTTTATAATGTCTGCAGTGAAGACATATGTATGGCGTCGAAATCTTATAGATACAGAAAAGAGGTTGCGTTGAATAGGTGGACCGACCATGAGCAAATCGTTAAGAGAGTTTTCTTGGGTATCCTTGTATGAACCGTCGAATACTACTCGTAGTTTAGTAGTCGGACTATCAAGCTTAAGCACCGCATGGTGTGGTGAATAAAAACTGTTCAGTTTCGATATCTCCGAAGACGGCACTTTGCTCATGCGTCCCAAAGCCAAGTATTCATCCATGAACTTTGCATAGGCATGAAAAAGTGAAGCATCTCTTTCGAACTTTCTCTGCATTGCTGCTAAACGAGAGAGGGCACCACTGAACGTATTTTCGAATGTGGGAGGGAATTTGAGAGGAAGCTTTACGATGTATTTTCCATCGTTGTGCCTTCGATGGGTCTGTAAAAAATGATTTTCAATTGCTTTATCTTCCTCTGATAACATTGATTTTGAATCTAGTTCCTCAATATTCCAGAAGGCTTGCAAAATGGAGTCGATATCGAGAACTGTGAGATGTGATTTAATGTTTTGCTCAATGCTTGTGAGCAATCGACCAGCCATTACCCAACCAAAGATTGTTTTTTGAGCGATGAGCTGCCCTTGATCGCTTTTAACAACCTCACCTTGTAGGATATCCCAAACTTTATCCGCGCCAAGTAAAATGTATATTGGGCTGGGTTGGTTAAATGATGGATCGGCTAAGTCTAAGGTTGAAATATGATTTATATCTTTAAAATCGAATGGAATAGAAGGTAACGTTGACGTAACGGTTGATAAAATATACATGTCCACTAAGATGGAGTCTGTACTATGAAAGGAAGCGATTACTAAGGAGACTAGTCCTCTTGACTTCCCAGCATTGGTTGCCCCAATTCCGCTAATGGGTATACGAGCATTTGTTCGCCTGAGTCCTAATCTTTGAACACAGGATTCGATTATGAAAGACACCTGCGATCCGGAGTCAATTAACCTGCGAACTGGTTGATACACTCCGTTTCTATCGATGACCTTTCCGATAGCAGTGGGAAGCAAGGTTTGTGGTAGGTATTTAACAATATTAATTGAGTGATTGGTAACAACGTAATTTGAATTTGAAGAGATCGACTGATCATTGGCAGTTATGTGTGGTAACGAATTGTTTACATTTGGATGCACAAGACTGTGATGTCGGGAGTGGCACGTTTTGCATCTAAACTTAGATTGACAATGCATGGAATTGTGACCGACTCGTAAGCAGTTAAAGCAAAGCTTCTTAGATTTTACAAGTTCCCTTTTAGCTTCTAAGTCCATTGCCATGAATTCTGGACATTGTGGTAGAAGATGGGAGCCATTGCATTTCGGGCATCGAATTGTGGACGATCTGTGCATAGAATGTACAAGCGTAGGTTTGCTGCGATTAGACTCACGAATATGACCTCTCGTCGATTCAAGAGCTTCACAACGACGCTCCAAGAAAGTAAGAAACTGATAAATAGTTGGACATTCTGTATCTACACTGTCTGCTGCCCAAGCTTGGCGAGTTTCTGGATTAACTTTGCTAACTAATGTGTAGATCATCCATGGATCTCGGCGAAGGGAGTTTAGCGAATTGAGACCTCGTAATACTTCGTCTGCCCCATCAGATATTTTGCGAAGGATCCTCACGTTTGAACCTTGAATCGATGGCAAATGCATGAAGGTTTCAAGAAGACTGTTAACAATGTAACGTGGCCTGTCATATCTATTTTCTAGTCTTTCCCATGCCTGGTTGTACGTAGCATCTGACACTGGGATGTGGGTAAGAAGGTTTAAAGCTTCACCACGAAGGCATGACCGAAGAAAATTAAACTTTTGCGTTGGCGACAGGTTAACGTTCGAATGCACTGAACTTGTATACATATCTCGAAAGGCTGACCAATCGCGATAATTGCCCGAAAATGGTTCGATATGTATTTTGGGAAGAAAGTCAGTGGATGCTTGAGGAGCGACGGATGTATTAACTTGTTGGGTAACCGAGGATTGCGAAATGCTTTGATCATTTTCCTTTAGTTCAGGTACCGTTCTTTCACGAATAGCCGTTAGTAGGACCGATTTCACCGTTAGGTATTTAGACTCGAAATCTTCGAATTCCGGTTCAGGGTCTACGTAACCCTCTTCTTGAGCGAATTCATAAATTTGTTCTTGTGAAGTACTAAATTTACACCACAGTTCATCCAGTTTTTCAACGCGAACTTGTAAGGCTTCGAGGTTAACGCTTTCGGTGATCTTTTCGGAAAACGAAGCTAACCGAGTAAGAGAGCCTTTGAGATTACCGCGATATGCTCGTAAAATAGCAAGACTAGTTTTGGACATTTTAAGTCGATTAAATGACGATGTCTGATTTTAAATGAATGAATATGCGCAACATATAAATTAAGGTACAGTATGCAATTTCACTTCGTTTAAATATTAAAAACCTCAATTTGTCTAAGCCAAGCAAATCAAAGTTCACGTGCAATTAATTAATCACTAGTTCTAGGTCATACATACATACATGCGGCAGTGGAATCAATTGTCTCTCGAATTGTTCAACCACGTGATTTTACCATAATGCACTGCGAATTAACCACATTAATTGTCCAATGAAATGTCCTGAACGTGATGATGATAATACCATGCGACTGACGAACGGTTTGTAAATCATTAAACGACGATGAGTGCAGCGATGATAGCTCGATTAAAGATGAATAGTTCCAACGACGAAGTAAAGATGATTTATGTCGAATCCGGCTCGAAGGACCAAAATGATGAATATGTGCGAAAAAAAGACGACTGGAATTAAACGAATTTACAAATTTATTTGTTGTTACCCTGTTGCTGGTCGAAATCCAAGTGACCGAGTGCCACGTACATTTTCATATACAAAGTTAGAAGTTAGAAAGAAATTGAGAGATGCTACATAAATGAGTTGGGTTGAGTGATACTACATAATAAGTTGAGTTGAGTTGAGTGATATTACATCTTATAGGGTACATCGATCAAATTATTCGCATTTTAACGTAAATCATAAGTACTCATATTTGTAGAAAAGGAAATATTCTTAAACAACGTCTGTGTACACACTCAGATTAATCCCAGTTGAAATCTTGAATTTTTTGTGACATGAGATGCGTTAGTATTACACTTTCTTTATTTCTTTTCATTTTGTTTGTATAATTTGTTTTTATACCGCAGTACAGAGCATAATGGTCTGATATGCACATTTCGATTACAGCTGAGTAGATATCTGCATTACTGACTCTCACGAAGTTGTGATCGGTTAGGATTTTGGTGTTTTTGCCCATATCTATACGAGTATGCGTATGCACGCATTAATGCAGACCTTTTGAAGCTACCATCGACATATAATCGCAGACATCTTCATTGCGTTTGTCTTTTATGTTTATGTTGACATCACCCATTAGTATGATGTTGCTCCTCGTTCCAACTCTGTCGACCTGTTCGCTGAGTTCACGAATAAAACATTTGACATTTGTGTTTGGTGGCCTGTATATAGATAGGACTGAAGCCTCAAAGTTACCACGTTTGACATTGATGTAAACGTTTTCATACGTGTACGTTCTTTCCTCGACTTTCTCATATATAACGTTATTTTTAACATATACTGCTACTCCTCCTCCCTTTGAATTATTTCTATTAAAGAATTCGCTTCTGTATCCATTTATTTGATACAGTTGATTTTCCTCTTTTTTAATATTTGTTTCACATAACATAATGACATCAATATTACATAAAACGTCAGCTACATATACCATAAGTGCATTCCAGTTTGTTCTCAAGGACCTTATATTTAACGCTATACATGAAAATTGTGTTTTATTACTTTTAATGAATTCGCTTGCATCTTCTTGTGATTTTAATTTTTTAAACTTTTTTATTAATTAATTCATTTGCGGTGTTATTCGTAACTAGGGGAATTTTTTGTACGCGAGGGTAGTTACGATCATGTATCGATCTTTCATATCATTTTGTCGAGATCACTGATCACTGTACGCTGTCGACATCGAAAGGCTGTCTCATCTAGCCAACGCGGATGTTCCAATTGATGTGGTGGAGAAACGGAAAACGGATTCTTTCATCCAAGGGCTAAGGGATCCTTGCATATCGGAGCCTGATTCTCCTGCCGAAGACATCTATTAAGGAGGCAGTCGACAGCGAATGCTCTTGATATGCCGACCCTCCATCAAATTACGGCGCACATCTGAAGACCAGGATAGTTCCAGATGCTACATCTGCGATCAGCAGGGGGAAACTGCCGTCTGCGGAGAAATCGTCCCTCCAGCAAATTGCGGCGTAATTCCAGAGCAACAACAGTGAGTTTGCGAAAAAGGCGTCCAAGGTTTGATTCGCCAAAAGGAGATCAAGCGAGAGCACGCGAATACCAGAAGGGAAGCAGCCTTAGAAATGCGGATGCGTTAACAAGGCGATCTCGCGATGTTGAATGCAAACATTGTTCACGTGCTGAAACCAAGGAACAGGTCACCGACCTCCGTCGTTTCCATGTGCTGCCAGAAGATGCTCGACGGTCGAGGGAGTCAGAAAAAAGCAGCGAGAAGATGCCGATCTGGCAGTCATAGTCGACTACCAAGAACGAGGTTTTCGGCCAACTTGGCTGCAAATATTCAGTGAAAGCCAAATCGTAAAAGCTTACTGGGCTCAATGGCAAAGTTTGAAGCTGAAGAACGGTTGCCTCTACCGCAGTTGGGAAAGCGAGAACCACGAGGGACCAAGTGGGGATCATCTTGGTGTTAACAACACTGTAGAAAAAACCAAGAGACGTTTCTACTGGGTAGGATGGCATGAATCGGTCATGCGTTTCATTCGCAGGTGCGAAAAGTTTGCGAAGGCAAAGGGGTCGCTTAGGAAAACTCGAGGAAATATGCAGCAGAACAATGTTGGAGCACCGTTCGAACTTATCGCCATGGACATCGCAAGCCCATTGCCAACGAGCAACGATGGAAACAAATACGCGCTGGTGGTGATCGATTACTTCCACAAGTGGCCTGAGGTGTTTTGCATCCCAAACCAGGAAGCCAAAACCAGTGTTGCGGAGACACAAACCGACGGTTAAGTTCGAATTTCGCTGTCGAAGTTCGAATGCTCTGGTGAAGCGGAAGTTGAAATGAAGTCAACTTTCAACGGCGTAATGCCGAATGCCAGGGCATTCTAGAGACTTCCGAAGGAGAACATCTGACGGCGAACATTCGAGAAGATGGACCGCGAGTTATATAAGCGCGAACGCTCGCCCTTGGAATTCATTCAGTTTACGGAAGTGAAAAGGGCGTGACAAGTCGGTATACAGTGTGTTCGGCCGATAAACCAGTGTGAAAATAAATGTTTTGGTAAAGGTTTGATTGTGTAATAAAGTGTAACAAAAAATAAAAGTGGTGGTGAAAAGCGTGTGTCTTAATTTGAATAAAAAGTGGAAAATTGTAGTTTATCGTAATCCAGTGATACGAACCCTATTACAAGTTTGATTAAATTTTGTAACAATATTTTGCCTACACTTTTATTTATTTATCAGAACCTACTGAACACTTTACACTTCATTACACACGCAAACCTTTACTGAAAGCTTTTATTTTCACACTGGTTTATCGACCGAACACACGAATTTCGTTGTCGAAGGTCGAATGCTCTTGGGAAGCTGAAACTGAAAGGATGCTAACTTTCAGCGGAATACTGCTGAATGCCGGAGCGCTCTAAACGAACATTCGAACGTTCGAGAAAATGAAGCGAGAGCTATATAAGCGCGAACGCTCGCCCTCGGAAGCATTCAGTTTACGTAAAAGCTTTTCATAAAGGTTTGCTTGTGAAATAAAGTGTAAAGTTTTCAAAAGGTTGTAACAATAAATAATAGTCGTGAAGTACTCAGATATTGATCTGAGGCGAAATAATAAAATTGTGTGTAGATTTAATTCGAATAAAAAGTAAACAGTTGTAGTTTATCGCAATCCTATTCTAAACTCGTGGTCATTCTCGTAACATTTTGTGTCAGATGTGGGGATTGATTTTCGTCACATTTGGTATCCGCAATGGGATTACTTTCGTAACATTTGATGTCAGAACTGGGATTGCGAGTAATCGAGTGAAAAGTTTTTTCGAATTGTGAAGAGAATTATTGAAAGAGTGCAAGAAAATTGTGAAATTATCGAACAGCGGACAGGAGAGCTGTATGCTCGGGAACTTTCCACAGTTGGCAGTAAAGCCAACCTCTTGAAGAGCCTCCGATCAGCGTTGGAGGAAGAAGGTGTCGACTGGGAGAATCATGAGTCTGGAGTGGAGAAGCCGTCGGCATCCAGTGAGCCAGCATGCGATATTGAGATAATTCTCGCGGCTATGAATGCTATGAGAACACCGTGGCGCAGTGGGTAGTGTGTTGGCCTCTGACGCCGATGACTCAGGATCGAATCCCGACACAGCCATGTCATCGAACGTGTTTTTCATGGTGTTTCTCCTCAGTGGGGTTCTGACAAAACCCCCTGTAGTAAAATTGTCATGAAAAGCTTCTCGAAATTCGCCGTTCGGAACCGGCAATAAACTTTAGGTCCCTTTCACCTATGTGAAAATGAAATCACACACAACATGGGTGATTGAGAGAAGCTCGGCTCAGGTTCTTCATGGACTGTAACGCCAACATACATACAAACATGAATGCTATGAGCCAAAAAACAGATCAAAAGATGGAGGAAAATTTCGCTGCCATAAGTAAAAAGCTGGGAGCGACTGAACTTGGTCAGCGATAAAATGAAGGCGAGAGACGACTTAATGGCGATAACTTCTGGATTCGAGACAGGACAATAGGTATTACTGTACAACTCACAACGAAATAAAGGCTTCTGCCCCAAATTACAATCCGCCTGGGACGGGCCATATGAGGTAATCAAGAAACTTAACGACGTGGTATACCGAATACATCAGACGGGAAACAGACGAACGAAGCATAAAATTGTCCACTTGGAGAGGTTGGCGCCATAATACGGAGGAGGATCAAATCGCTTGTTCGAGGACGAACAAGTTTAGGAGGAGGGCAGTGTTACGGAGACACGAACCGGCGCACAGTGGGGCAAAATGACTCAAAAGCTGGCATTCATTCAAAAATGAAAATTGAAAATATCCTTCAAATGTCTTCATGTTTCGATGAAGTAATATCCACTTTATTAAAAAAAAATGTAAATTATTTCTTTCTAGACTTCTCTTATTCAATACAGCGCAGAAGCTTAGTTGAAGCTTGATCTTTACTCTTTTGATTGAGAAAAAAAAATTGTGTTTTTTCGTTTTCGCATTAAGGCTGAATTTTTGTTTTGTGCAAATAGTTTTGAAACATTGGTATGGAACCTTCAGCTTCGGGTATGTAGCAATTTGTGAAGCACAACAAAAACAAAAAAAAAATGTGGTCTAGGTGCGACCCGCAAGGTTCACACAAGGTTCCATTTTTAACCCCCGACGCAAAAAAGGGATGTTATAAGTTTGTGGTGTCTGTGTGTCTGTCTGTGGCATCGTAACTCCTGAATGAATGGACCGATTATGATGCCTTTTCGTTTCTTTTTTGTTTCTTTTTTTTTTTAAAGCTAACATGATCGGAATTTGTGAAGATCTGTTCAGGTGTTTCGAGGTCATTAGCTCTTTTTGTTAGCTGCGGTGGGATTCTTAGGCGAATAATGGGTAATGTATCGGTTCTCGTCCGATCACCGCAATCAACCAGCAACTGGTGCGGTCAGTACTTAGATGGGAACCGCTTGGAAACACCGCGTGTTTTCTTCTTTTTTTTTTTAGAGACTCGCGCAGGTTCAAGAGTTTCTTATTTTCTCTTATAATGTGTTGACACACACAACCTGGACGGAATGCAGTGGTTGGGGTCGTTGATGTTCGTTCACTACTCTCAGGGGTGGTTGTCCTATACCTAGATAGGACGAGGGCCGACCAAATTCCGCGTTGGTTATAGTCCGTAGTACTTCGTTCAAGCACTTTAAGTATTGCATACGCAGAGGATGAATTTCGGTTGACCATATACTGTGGGTGCTATGCCTGCAGCAGTACGTCTGGTCACTTTCCGTTCACAGCTGCGTTGCACACTTTTTGTCCGTATAGGAATTACTTTTTCTTGGCTATGAAGCGAATTTGAACCATAAACCTTCCGCTCGGCGGTCGATGATGTTTACCACTGCACCAAGGCCATTGGCGTCAAGCCGCCAATTGGCTGTCGCTCCATGTAGCCCAGGGTAAGGAAACACTCATGTGCGCACATTAAACAATCTATTGCTCACGTGTGTGTGCATTTTCGATTGCTGAAAGTTTCTAATTTAGACTTTATAGAAAATGAAGCCGTCTTAGACTAAAATATCATAAAAATGTAAAATGAAAAAAAATGTTCAAGTGAAATGTTTCCAGTTTTATCATTCTGCAAACAACTCCCGAGCAGTAAATCAACTTATTTAAACATAACCTACCCTACAGAGTGCACATACATATGTACGTGTGCGTTCTCTTTCGAACATATGACGTACGCAGAGGGGGTGAGTTTCCATAAATCCACACACACTCGTGCTCATGAGCGAAAATAAAAATGCTCACAGCCATTACTCATGAGCGCGTTCGTTTAATAATTGTTCGAGCAGCTTATGAGTGTGCGTTTTCTCACCCAACCACAACACTGTCCGAGCAATCTCGTATGTATCGGTTGTCGTCCGATCACCGCAATCAACCAGCATCGGGTGCGGTCAGTAGTTAGATGTGGGACCGCTTGGTAACACCGCGTGTTGTTCATTTTATTTGCCTATTTTTTAGTTATTCAATTTCTAACAAAAAAAAAAAACCAATTTTGCTGAAAACTTATTCAGTACTAAGTTGCGTAATGGAGAGCACCGTGGCGCAGTGGGTAGTGTGTTGGCCTCTGACGCCGATGACACGGGATCGAATCGCGGCACAGCCATGTCATCGAACGTGTTTTTCACGGTGTTTCTCCTCAGCGGGGTTCTGACATAACCCCCTGTAGTAAAATTGTTCTTCATGGACAGTAACGCCAACATACATACATACAAGTTGCGTAATTACGCGTGGAATGAGCAATACCATGTCAATACCACTTTTGGCTCTCGAGATAATCGAGCGGGAAATTCCGAAACGCGCATGCGCACATAGGCACATACACGCACACACACATCTCTATAAAATCCTTGGATTTGCATTCTGGTGACCTTGAAACGTGGAGATGTGCCAAAATTTGGAATTCGCGTAATCGGCCCCATTACAATAACTTCCCACTGGGAAGTTAAAAATGTGTAAAATAGAGGTGAAGTTCTGTGATCAGTTTTTTAATATACAAACGTGTTTTTTAAGAAATTCTAAAGAGTCCAAGTTAGAGTTTTCGTGTTATTTAAATGTGTGTGATTTGTACTGTATATTTCTGTGAAAAAAAATCCTGCTACTTTTCTGGACTTACGTTATATTTGGATTTTTGTGTGACATTTTTTTCCCGTTATTTTAGGACTTTCTCCAAACACATTTGTTTGACTAGAAGTGAACCTATCTGTATAATGACAAGTTCTGGGAGTATTTTTATAGTAGAACAGTTCAGTTTCTTAGGAGAAGAATTAATTAAATTGATGGAAAGCACTGAAAAGAGCCATATTGAGGTTTTGATGAATACATTTTCGCATTTCAGAGCACGGTGGCTTAGAGCTTGCAAAATCGAGGAAATTTTTTTATAAACTAATCGCAGTTTGCTTAACACATTTCTAGTGCTCTGTAGAGCACCCGATTAAACTAAGAAACGTGGTAATCCAGAAATAAAGTTTGAGAATTCTTCCGAACCAACGAAAAGGGTAAAAACCAGAGGCTTGAGAGATTCAGTTCCTGTCGAAGTCCTCAATTATGGTACCCAAATTAGCTTACAAGCTTCCTTAGAGATCCAATCCTCAAAACCCCTAAAAGAAGTGACTATGAGCCCCAATAGGGCTGAAAAAAACAGGTAGCATTTGAAAAATCGCAGTCGCAGGAGAGAAGTTGTATGACGGGAGAAGATGCTTGAGAATGAGTGCCCCAGAAAAATGTTCCTCTTACAAGATTGTACAAAATGCAAAGAAAGCTTGCTATCCTAACAAAGATGCAATGCAAATCACAGCTACATGTGCCGAAGTCAGTCTTCAAGTCTTCGCTTGACATTACATCAGAAGCCTTATTTTGGTGTTGGAGTTCATTCTTGAAACAATGGAAGACGAAGAGCTTGAGAAGTATTATTTAATATCAAAGTGGGGCTTCGATGGTAGCTCTAATCATAGCTTGTATAAACAAACTCTTCACAGTCCAGAAGCGGTGTGCATATAGTCTGGCAATTTGCATATGACACAGCGAGATGCTTCGACAATAAATATCCTTGGTATCACATGCCTCAAACTTTACATAAATATTTCATTCATGGCCCAGAAATCATATTGTCTTCACTATCGGGCAACCTTCGGAGGAAGCGCACAAAGCACGCAAGAAAAATTTTAAAATTTTCACCGAAAACTTCTGAAGAATATCTGGCCGTTAAAAAAACGAACGAAGACATATTTAATTTCTTTTTACTGAGCTCGGATCCCATTATAACTTCAAAGCAAAAATTGCAAGAAAAAAAATAGAGTCTTTTCCCAAGGAAGCCCTCTACTTGCTTAAACCTCCAAATGTTCATGAATCACTCGCCGTTTTTGAGTTCGATTGCGATGACGATGACAGTGAAGATGGTACATGATTTTTAAGTACATTGAAAACATTCGTTTGTTTTATTTTGTATTAATTGGTTTTTGTTTCTTTTCTTTTTTTAATTTATATGTATATGTCTCAATAAATCAAAAATGCAATGATTTTATTACTTCGCTTTTTTTTTGTTTGTTAAGGGGGTGTAAGTTGGTGAGTAGGCGCGGCTTACTTACTTACTTAGGTGGCGCTACAGTCCGTGATAAACCTGGGCCTCAACCAACCAGCGTCTCCAGCTGGCACGGTCTTTGGCCAGCTGCTTTTGGCGCCGCACGCCCAGTTGGTTAAGGTCCCCTTCCACCTGCGTGGTGGACATGACCTACGTCATGTAGATCATTCACTTCTTTTCCCATTGTGGGTACAATTGTGCACTTGTTTACCTTATTCATTTATTTATTTGCAGCAAGTGCATACCATATCATTAGCTAACATGGCTCTCTCAAACTTTATGTCTATACAGAGATAAAGCTTGAGTTAGAGCCCGACATTTCCGGCAGTCAATGTTTAGTCGTCGTGTCGTTAAGTTTGTGTTTCATATATGTTCAAATAAATATTATAGCATATCAAATTCTGTTTTGGGTGTTTTTATTGAATTGTCTTTGGACTATTCATAACTCGTGCGCCACCGTTGATGCGGCCATCCCCTGCCTCGCCTTCCTTCCGGGGTGGATTCGAAGACTCTTCGGGTGGGAGCTGTATTTTCCATTCGCTCTACATGGCCTAGCTATCTTAGACGCTGTATCCGTAGACGTCGTACCAGGCCGATTTCGCTGTAGTGGCAGTCCATGAAGGACCTAAGCTGAGCTTCTCTGAATCACCCATGTTGTGTGTGATCTTATTTTTCCATAGGTGTCGATTCCGAACAACGAATTTCGACTCTGACTCTGAACGAGTACCAACACCAACGTCATGGAATGTTTATTTCGCGATGTCTCTCCTTGGCAGGATACTGGCGAAAATCCCCGTAGTATACTTGCCATGAAAAAACCTCTCGACTAATGCCGTTTGAAATTGGCATTAAACTGTAGGTCCCTTTTACCTGTGTAAGAAATTAATCACACACAACATGGGTGGTTGAAAGAAGTTTGGCTCTGGCCCTTCATGAGCTTTGACGCCACCAAAGCAAAGTGAACGCTCAACTGTCAATATATAACATAAACTTTCGTGTATAGGTATTTTAGTAGTTACTCACCCAAGTTAAAGAAAAAGATTAAAATGGCAAAAAACAGATGAACAAATTGGTAGTCTTCTAAAGTCATGGTGACTATCATTCAAAACTTTCTCACTCGATGAAAAAATCGGATAACAATGGATGGTCCACGTCCGCAACGAAGTGCCTTCTTCTTCTTTTGTTGATCCTTCATCACTCAGTCTCGTTGCATAACGAATGCTACACTTATAGTG
The DNA here is from genome assembly GCA_951905685.1 of Eumerus sabulonum. NCBI lineage: Eukaryota > Metazoa > Arthropoda > Insecta > Diptera > Syrphidae > Eumerus > Eumerus sabulonum. The sequence goes on from OX645060.1 coordinate 66,441,158, forward strand.
TAAGTAACCTGCAACAAAAAAGAAAAAGATACATTATAATCCAGTTACGTCGAAATATGATATACATATGAACATAGTAATGATACAAATCCTGTCAAGTAAAATTCACACAGCGTAAATACATAAAAAAGTGCACAATAAATTTCTGAAGTTATCGTTGAACACTTGGTGCTACGATTTTTTTTTCATAATTTTTATGATTACATCGTCGAGTATGAGGGGTTGCATACTTCTTACTTATATTTCCGGCAAAGAAAACCAGGACACCGCCATCCACCGCTCTTCCTGAGTACACTTCCGCACATATTTCAGAGCAGTAACTTGTGAAACACCAAATATATTCATACTAAGAAGAAACGATGCCACGTGCAGCATTTTCAGCTTCATTCCTGGTTCATCATGTATTCATAAATATCGAGTATATATTTCATTACATAGACGTTGTTCGTATAGCGAAAGTTGATTGCGGTTGATATTGGACGTTATAACTCCAGCTGTTTTAACTGAGATCGATTTGAACCATGTAGCTCTAAATACATTCTTTTATCTACTGCCATGGCCTGAGAGGCTATCTGAACACTTATTATAGACCAAAGGACTTTGAGGGCTTATATTCTATGGAAGAGCGCTACAAGAAAATAAAGCAATTCGTAGGAAGGTATTTTCTTATAGTACTTTTAAGTAGTACTATAGTACTACTTTGATAGTACTTTTATCTGAATAGGTTTTTAAACTGGAACTACATTTAAATATGGCTAGACAAAGGCAGTCTATAGAGAGTGTGCTTCTAACAACCAAACGGCACTACCCACCTACCACAGGAAGGGATTGTCTTATCGACTTATACCCAGGAAATGTCCTGGAACCCCACTTCATCAAATATAGAGTTTACCATCACAAACCACTCTTAGAAAACCCCAAGAAACGTTTCAGTATAGACAGCAGTTACCCAATCCCGTCGACTACGGTCCTAACTTTATTTAAATTTTACTCATCTTATCCGGTTTTCTCCCATACTGCCACGGTTACCCTTTTTAGCAGATATTTTAAAGTATTTTAAAGGGTCAAAGCGAATTGTGTTTTTTGTCGTACTTGCCTTAATTTAAGTACACAACCGGAGTCAATTTGGGAAGAAATAAATTTGATGACCGCCTTCAGCGCCCTGAACCTTTTGTTTTATCCTTGTATTAAAGCAATGCTAATACAAGTGCGACGGAACAGTAAATAGCTAAACAGGACTTGTTGCAAAAGACGCACATCCATTTTGTAAATGGTGTGCGTACACATGTAGGATTTCTTTATTGGATCAGAGTCGATTAGGTGAAATGATTACTTAGACATTTGTCCGACAAAAAGGCACAAATGTAAGGGATGACCTTATATGTACATAACTGAAAAAATAACTTGCTGAGGAATTCAAATACATATATGGGTTATTTCGGCAACCCTTCTTCTAGCGTTAATTAATCACATAAAAGAGTCTTACTTGTAAACCTTGGTTGTACATTGCGGTGGTAAGACCTATTCTAGTCCATGGCTCGGTTGTCTGATGGAAAGCGTTCGAGAAAAAATGCCATCTTCAGAGTGTGTCAAAGGTTCAAAGGGCAGGCTGTCTGGTGGTGACGGGATCTATAAAGTCCACACCAACGGCGGCTGTTGAAGTCATGCTGAACCTCCCACCCTTGGACATATACTGCGAGAGCGCTGCAACCAGAACTGCGCTAAGACTACAGGAATCCGGTATCTGGAAAAGGAGTCCTCACGGAACTGTAACGGACTATGTCACCCGACTTCCTTCCTGGGAGAGGAGATTCTCTATTAGAATTCCCTCGAGGGAGGAATGGACCGGTGATTTGGTACGCACGGAAAGTGAACTGGCATTCTACACCGACGGATTCAAAATGGATGTTGGCACAGGTGCCGGAATCTACTTTAAGTCTCGGGATATGCATCGCTCCTATAGGCTCGATGATAAATGCAGTGTCTCCCAAGCTGAGGTCTTCGCTATCAAGCAGGCGGCGACCCTGATCAGCAAAGGGAATATCTCAGGAAAGAGATCAGCATCTATGTTGACAGGCAGCATGGATAAGATCCAAACTCGACAAACTCTGCAAGGAGAAGTTAGAAGAGATATCGAATGTAAATGAGGTGACCCTTTGCTGGGTACCTGGTCATATGAATATCTCTGGAAACGAGAGGGCGGACGAGTTGGTTAGGGTGGGATCAAGTGCAAACATTGTGCAGATCTCAGCTGAGGCCACAGCACCACTCGGTGCGCTCTACAGGGAGATAGAGACGGAGGTGAGATCGAGAAGAGATCGGCTTGGCCCGTCTATGATAAGAAAAGAACGGAAAATCTGCTGAAGTTCAATCGTGAGAATATTCGACTGGCAGTCAGTTCCCTCATCGGGCACTGCATGCTATCCTACCATGCAGCTCGACTAGGCCAGCCCTACAATGACTTCCGCGGAAGCTGCAGTGACGAAGAGGAAGTTTAATTCGTTCGTCACTTGCTGTGCGAAAGTCCGGCGCTAGCCCAAAAAAGGAATATATTTCTAGGAAGATACTTTCTATCCGGACTAGAAGAGGTAGGTAATATTGGGCTGAACAGAATACTGGGATTTTTATCCTCGTCTAGTTGGTTCAGCACAACGGTAAATGTCTAGGTATCAACGGGTTAAATAAATCAATTGGGCGCAACGGACTCTACGTAGTCTACGTGAGCCTTGACTTTTCGTTAATAGGGCACCCATTTACCTAACCTAACCAACTTGTAAACCTTGCACTTCCATGAGAAAAAAATAATATCAATAAAACAAATTGTCAGATATCATCATTATTTTTTCAAGAAGGCAGAACTAATTCAGACTTTGTGGTGAACTTACTTAATTACTTTGATGGCGCTACAGTTCGGGGGGAACCAGGGCCTCAACCAACAAGCCGGCACGATCTTTGGTTGAGGTCCCTTTCCACCTGTGCGCGCCACCATAAGTGCGGTCGTCCTCTGCTGCGTCGTCCCTCGGGGTTGGAGTCGAAGACTCTTCGGGCCGGAGCGTTGATGTCCATTCGTAGAGGAAAACCTTAGTTTTTCGAGAGAGGGCTCTACTACTCAGTTGCCTCTTGAGCCCAAAGAAGCAGCAATTGGCAAGAGTTATTCTGCGTTTTATCTCAGTGCTGGTGTCCTTGCTGCTTGTCACTATCGAGCCAAGGTAGACGAAGTCCCTGACTACTTCAAAAATATAGCTGCCGAAGGTGACGTTCTGACCAAGTCGTTGGTGTTGTGCGTCTTTCTTGGATGACAGCATATATTTGGTCTTGTCCCCCTTTACCTTTAGACCCACTTTAGCCGCTTCTGCTTCAATGCTTGCGAACGCCTCATTCACGTCTCGCTTTGTTCGTCCAATAACGTCAATGTCATCTGCGTAGGCAAGCAATTGTGTGGACTTGAAATAGATCGTACCTCTTGTATTGGCCGCAGAGTCCCGCACGATCTTTTCAAGAATAATGTTGAAGAAATCACATGACAGTGCGTCACAATGTCTAAAACCTTTTTTAACATCAAAGGGGTCGGTTAGTTCACCTCCGACCTTAATGGAGCAGCGAGAGTTCTTCATAGTCATCCTGCACAGTCTGACGAGTTTGGAATGTTAAAACATGACATGGCCCTGTATAGCTCGTCTCTATAAACACTGTCATACGCGGCTTTAAAGTCGACGAAAAGATGGTAAGTGTCGACCTGGAATTCATGGGACACATGGAATGAACACCTCAAAGAAATCGTGTAATTGAGTACTAATACATATAAAGGGTAATGACAAAATTTCGTATCCTAAAGACATTTTCTTTTAGAAAGCCAAAAGAGTTTATATGGATGAAGTGCAACATTTCTGGTTGCCGTGATGCAAGTTGTAGAACGTCGGAATACCAAAGTTCTCAGGAAAACATTCAAACTGGGCGCCGTTCAAAAAGCGATTTACTACATTAACAATCAGAGCTCTGAGTCTAGCAGGTTTTCAAAAACACTTTTGTTAGGGTTCCGTACCCAAAGGTAAAACGGAACCCTATTACTAAGACTTCGCTGTACGTCCGACCGTCCGTCCGTCTGTCACCAGGCTGTATCTCATGAACCGTGATAGTTAAACAGTTGAAATTTTCACAGATGATGTATTTCTGTTGCCGCTACCACGATAAATACAGACATGATTTTCATCCGAAAAATCCCCTTGGTCACATACTGAACTAAGGTTAGTCGACAATATCCCACAACCGGTGGCAAACTTCCCAGTTTTGATCTCGTTTTTGTCGTTGATGAATTAATCCTAGCTGCAAACCTATTTCCCATATTTTCCACTATTGTTATTCACCTTTTCACATCGTTGCTGTCAAGTAAGATAATTGATTTGAATTCAATGGACACTTTGACGATCAACTATATCTCATCATGCATAGTCTCTTTCATATTTATATATACAGATGGTACGGAACCCTTCGTGCGCGAGTCTGACTCGCACTTGGCCGGTTTTTTTTTTTTTTTTTTTGGAATGAGATTTAAATTCACTTTACAATATTTGTCACCTTCCAACTGGAAGTTATTGTAATTATATGTATATTTTGGAAAAAAAAATTGATTCGGTGCTTTTTTTTTTGGTTTTGTTGGATAATGTTAAATGTACGATAATGATGTCCAATGATGCCTTGTCGGAAATCCGGCCGCGATCAAAGAGATCGCAAGGGGCAAGGATTCTGGAGACCCCAACATTCATTTTTAACCCTCTGGCAGCCCGGAACGACACCGGCTCCTGCGGCTCACTGTCTAACCACCTGGTCCGACTGAGCATGAGCGGTGCATCCAGCGGAGGCGACACCAACGATGGAGAGGCACGGGAAACCGCAAAGGTGGAACCGCGCCCCAGAATTGGGACGTACTGCTGAATGCACTGCTAAGTGCCAAAAAAGTAGTAGTATGGGAGCCCGGGATGCTAAATTTGCAGTTACTAGAGCGTCATTGGGACCTATTGAATTGTGAAGATTAGGTTCTCAAACGAAAAATTTTATGTTAAATTTTCCATTTTAGTGGGGAAAAGAGAGTGCAAAAATTTTTAAAAATGCAAAAAAAAACAGTCACATGGAAATACTCGAGCGCGCCAGATTTTTCTAGTGTGGGTTCAACTCGATGTCAGAGTCATCCTAAATGATAATCTGACAATTTAAAAAACTTTGCATGTGAGACACTAGGAAAGAGTGAGAAGGAACGAGAGGCGTGGAGTGGGGAATACATAGATATCAGCAACTTTACGCTCATGCTTTATCAATGGTTTTAGCTATATCGCCCCATGAAAACCGTCAGATTATATAATTGAGTACACGAGAGAATAATTGTGGCTTTATTGATTTAAACTGCTTGCTACGACAATCGAACAAAAAGTGCGTCCTCCTCCATTTTAAAGATCTAGCTCTCCACTTTCGTCTTCTCAGAAGACGAGAGTAGGAGAGTGCTTTATGGAAAAGACAGTTACAGTCGTGGTTTTCTCCAAACCACTAGCGTGACTGTGTACAGTATGTATACTAGTATTAGTACTAACTACTAATAGGGTGTGCATGAGTTTATATAACAATATGTTTTTCATAATCCTGATAGAATTGCCTTCAAAATAAAAAAAAAAATTAAACGGGCTCGAGTATTTCGAGGTGACGTGTTTTTTTTACATCTTGACTCCCCCATTTACTTATGCCACGCTCAAATTGTCACATTATCTGGGGGCACGGCAGTGCGCCTGCCAAGTCGAGCAACAACTTCGTTGTGGATAAAACTAGAAGTCTGAATTTTCAGTAACCAAGCAAGCATTGCATAGACACGGCATATTTCAAATTTCATTCAATTTGAGAAGAAAAATCTTTTATGTTTTAAGTAAATAGATTGACTTGGAAATCGCACTAAATACACTAATTTAATATAATATGTACGAGTAAGCAGCAGATTATGCCATGGAATTCTTCGTCCTCTTGCTGGGCCTAGTGAAACACTCAATTTATGTCTATTATCTTTTTCTGTTCTAATTCTTCTCTGTTCTTCAGTTTCTTCTTGTCTTCTTTCAATTATCTTCTGTCTTTTGTTCTGAATTTGTTCTTCTGTTCTATTCGCATACCATGACCGAGAGAGTATGAGAGAGACTGTGTGTGTGTGAGAGGGAGAGAGAGAGTATGAGCGCATGTGCTTTTTGCTACAAACTCTAGCTTTAGATTGTACCGTTCTAGGTTAAGCGGCCTACACACACGCTACGGATCGAATGGATCTGTTTGAACTCATTTTGCCACACACTTGTGGATCGGTATACGTTCTTCATTTCACGCTGTTCGCCGTCGAGTAAGGATGGATCGCGGAGAAAAAATAATTTTGTTGCGTGGTGTTTATTTGTGTGGAAAAAGAAAAGATAATGAAAAAAAAAAAAACGTTCACTGTGGATGCAGGAGTGGTTTCTGATCCTAATAACTTATTCATATTGTTGCGGAGATGCAAGCGGACCGTTAAGTTCGAAAACTCTCTGGAAGCGGGGATGGGAATGATGTCAACTTCCAATGGAATTGTCAGAGCGTTCTAGAGATTTCCGATGGGGAACTTCCAACGGCGAACGTTCGAGATGGTGGACCGAGAGCTATATAAGCGCGAACACTCGCCCTCGACATTCATTCAGTTTGTGGTATAAAACAGCGTGTGACAAGTCGGTGTGATCAACCAAGGTGAAAAGAAAAGCTTTCAATAAAGGTTTGTGTATTGTGTAACAAAGTTTAAAGTGGATTGTACTGTGTAATAAAGTTTAAAGTGGATTGTATTGGATAATAAATAAAAGTGGTGAGGCTACACAGATAATTGATCTGTGGTGAAAGAAATAAAAGTGTGTATGTGTTTTTAATTGGGAAAACGTAGAAAATTGTAGTTTATCGCAATCCAGTGGTGCGAACCCTATTTGGTGTGGGGATTGAATAATTCGTAACATTTGGTGTCAGAAGTGGGATTGCGAGTAAACGAGTGGAACGTTTATTTAAATTGTGAATTGCACAAAGTGAATTGTTAAGAGATAGAAAAAATGGTAAAATTGGAAAAGTTGACAATTGAACAACTGAAAAGAGAGCTGGATGCTCGGGAATTATCCACAGTGGGAAGTAAAGCCAACCTGGTGGAGAGACTGCGATCAGCGTTGCAGGAAGAAGGTTTCGACTGGGAGAATCACGAGTTCGGGGTGGAGAAGCCGCCAACATCCAGCGAACCAACATTCGACATGCAGCAAATTCTCGCGGCTATGAACGCTATGAGTGCTTCCATGAACCAGAAACTAGAAAAGCTGGAGGAAAATTCCGCAGCCGTAAGTAGAAAGTTGGAGGAAAACTCAACTTCCCTGAGCCAGAAACTAGATCAAAAGCTGGAGGAAAATTCCACTTCTCTGAGTCAGAAACTGGAGAAACTTGAGGAAAATTCCGCTGCCGTAAGTAGGAAGTTGGAGGAAAATTCCACTTCCCTGAATCAGAAGCTGGAAGAGATGCTAGAGAACAATCGAGAAAGCCTAAGAGACATCCAGCAAGCTGTCAACGATCGATTCCAAGACGTGGAAGAGAAAATCGAGACACTGGACAAGAAGGTTCTCGATCTGGAAAGTAACCAGGAAAAGGTAATCGAGACACTAGAATCGAGGTTCGACAAGAAGGTTCTGGAACTCGAGAAAACTATCCAGAACGTACAGCATCAAGGAATCGTCGTACCGACTGCAGCATCAAAATTCACAGCTCCCAATTTCGACGGCAAGAGCGCTTTTAACATCTTTAAGCTCCAGTTCGAGACAACAGCGGAACGGAATCAATGGGGAGAGGAAGATCGTGTGGCTGCCCTAGTAATTTCCCTTAAAGGTGAAGCAGCTGACGTTCTACAGACCATCCCGGAGACCCAGAGAAGGAACTACACAGCCATATGGGAAGCTCTTCATCGAAGATACGGCAGTGAGCACATGCAGGAGATGCACAAGCTGGAACTTAAAGGGCGCAAGCAGCGTTTAAACGAGACCATCCAACAGTATGCTGCCGACATCGAGAGGCTATCCCATCTTGCCTACGCGGATGTTCCAGTTGATGTGGTGGAGAAACTTAAAACGGATTCTTTCATCCAAGGGCTGAGGGACCCCGACACGCAACGAAGCTTGATTCTCTTGCCGAAGACGTCTTTCAAGGAGACAGTTGCCAGCGCTCTTGCATGTGAAACATCGCTCTTGATATGCCGACCTTCCATCAAACTTCGGGGCATATCTCAAGACCAGGATAGTTCGAGAACAACAACGGCGAGTAGGAGCTGCCCGTTCCCAGGTAGATGCTACATCTGCAACGAGCAGGGGCACATGGCAAGAAATTGTCATCTGAGAAGAAGGCGTTCGAGGTTTGATTCGCGAAAAGGAGAACAAGCGAGAGCACGCGAATACCGGAAGGGAAGCAGCCATAGAAATGCGGATGCCTTAACAGCCGAACTCGCGGCGTTGAATGCAAGCATTGTTCACGTGCGGAAACCAAAGAAGAGGTCACCGATATCCGTCGTTTCCATGTGCTGCCAGAAGATGCTTGGAGTGCCGAGAAGGTTGGAAGAAAGCAGCGAGAGGATGCCGATCTGGCAGTCATCATCGACTACCAAGAACGAGGTTTTCGACCAAGTTGGCAGAAAAAATCCAGTGAAAGCCCAATCGTGAAAGCGTACTGGGCTCAATGGCAGAGTTTGAAGCTGAAGAACGGTTGCCTCTACCGCAGTTGGGAAAGTGAGGACGGGAACATTGTAAACGATCTGCTGGTAATTCCGAAAGGACAAATCGAAGAGGTCATCCGAGAATACCACGAGGGACCAAGCGGGGGTCATCTTGGTGTTAACAAGACTGAAGAAAAGATCAAGAGACGTTTCTACTGGGTAGGATGCCATGAGTCGGTTACGCGTTTCATTCGCAGGTGTGAACAGTGTGCGAAGGCAAAGGGTCCAATTAGGAAAACTCGAGGAAATATGCAGCAGTACAATGTTGGAGCACCGTTCGAACGTATCGCAATGGACATTGCAGGCCCATTCCCAACGAGCAACGCTGGAAACAAGTACGCGCTAGTGGTGATCGATTACTTCAGCAAGTGGCCTGAGGTGTTTTGCATCCCGAACCAGGAAGCCAAAACCATTTCGGATGCATTCGTGAATAACTGGGTTTCACGTTATGGAGTACCAATGGAACTGCACTCAGACCAAGGGAGAAACTTCAAGTCGTCCAAGTTCAAAGAACTCTGTGACATGCTAGGTATCAGAAAGACGCGGACAACACCATTACATCCACAATCTGATGGCATGGTCGAAAGGTTCAACCGGACGATGGAGGAATACCTGAGAAAAGTCGTCGTCGGAGATCAGAAGGACTGGGATGAACATCTTCCCCTTTTCTTAATGGCATACCGTTCGGCACAGCACAATTCAACGGCAACAACACCCGCCGAAGCCATTTTTGGAACTGATCTCCGACTTCCATCGGACTTGAAGTTCGGCGTGGTACTACCGACAACTAGCGGCAGGGAAGACTTCATAACCGAAAAGAAAGAACAGCTGAACTCTATCCATCAGTTCATCCGGGAGCGACTGAACTTGGTCAGCGATAAAATGAAGGCGCGATACGACTTGAGGGCGAATACTTCTGGATTCGAGACCGGACAATTGGTATTGCTGTACAACCCACAACGAAAAAAAGGCTTGTGCCCCAAATTGCAATCAGCCTGGGACGGACCATATGAGGTCATCAAGAAACTCAATGACGTGGTATACCAGATACAGCAGATGGGAAACAGACGGGCGAAGTATAAAATTGTCCACGTAGAGAGGTTAGCACCATATTACGGAGAAGGGTCCAATCGCTTGTTCGAGGACGAACAAGTTTAGGAGGAGGGCAGTGTTGCGGAGATGCAAGCGGACCGTTAAGTTCGAAAACTCTCTGGAAGCGGGGATGGGAATGATGTCAACTTCCAATGGAATTGTCAGAGCGTTCTAGAGATTTCCGATGGGGAACTTCCAACGGCGAACGTTCGAGATGGTGGACCGAGAGCTATATAAGCGCGAACACTCGCCCTCGACATTCATTCAGTTTGTGGTATAAAACAGCGTGTGACAAGTCGGTGTGATCAACCAAGGTGAAAAGAAAAGCTTTCAATAAAGGTTTGTGTATTGTGTAATAACGTTTAAAGTGGATTCTACTGTGTAATAAAGTTTAAAGTGGATTGTATTGGATAATAAATAAAAGTGGTGAAGCTACACAGATAATTGATCTGTGGTGAAAGAAATAAAAGTGTGTGTGTGTTTTTAATTGGGAAAACGTAGAAAATTGAATTTTATCGCAATCCAGTGGTGCGAACCCTATTTGGTGTGGGGATTGAAAAATTCGTAACAATATGTATATAGATACATGCATTCACAAATATGTGAATGAGGGTCTCATAATTCTATTGCCTATTGCCTGCAAGTGTTTATTGCTTATTTCATCTTATGATTCGATGTTCACAGTTTTATAACATACATTTGTGCACATACGAATCATAAATACAATCATAAACATATAAACAGACTGCATAGATGCACTCTAACAACTTCGGGTGGACGTTTCCTAGGCATCGTCAACCGCGCCACACAAACGCTACCGATCGCAAGAATATCAAACTCATTTGATAACTTGCGATCTGTAGCAGACTGTGCCACACACACGACGATCTGTTTGAATCGCAACATTTTCAACCGCGCCACACACACACTACCGAATGCAAGAATATCAAACTCATTTGAAAATTTGCGATCTGTAGCAAACTACCCCACACACACGACGATCTGTTTGAATCGCAACCGATCCATTCGATCCGTAGCGTGTGTGTAGGCCGCTTTAGTGTGCTGTGTTGGGATCACAAAGAAAAATGTCTATAATAATATGTTATGATTACTTGTGAGATATATTTTTTTTTTTTTTTTTTTTTTAGAAACTCGCGCAGGTGTGTCAATGTGTTGACACACACAACCTGAACGGAGTAAAGTGGTTGGGGTCGTTGATGTTCGTTCACTACTCTCAGGGGTGGTTGTCCTAGACCTAGATAGGACGAGAGCCGACCAAATTCCGCGTTGGTTATAGTCCGTAGTAATTCGTTCAAGCACTTTTATTGTGTTTTCATGCGATGGCCAGGTCAATTTATTTACAATTGTGTTTTCATGCGATGGCCAGGTCAATTTATTTACTTAAAACATAAAAGATTTTGATATTGGTATGGTCACTATAAGATGTTGTTAGGTTAGCTAATTAAGTAATAAATCAAGGCAGAAGGTCCCTTAAGTAGGGACTGAATAAATTAACTGACTTGGTAATACATGGTTCTTACAACTTTTTACGGTAGAAGATCTGAGTTGCAAGACTTGGTTTTTTTACAAGCTATGTTTTTCATGGCATTGAAATATACACTTTTCAGGATGTACTTAACTTATTAGGGTTCCGTACCCAAAGGTAAAACGGAACCCTATTACTAAGACTTCGCTGTCCGTCCGTCCGTCCGTCTGTCACCAGGCTGTATCTCATGAACCGTGATAGTTAGACAGTTGAAATTTTCACAGATGATGTATTTTGTTGCCGCTACCACGACAAATACTAAAAACAGAACAAAATTAATTATACATATACATAATTACAAACAACCAATAATAAATTATTTCGAAAGGTTTTCGTTGTCATCTTTCTCTTAGTTCCCATTTGTGGGCGGCTCGTAGTCATCCATTTTGGGAATGAAACTCACAGAAAGCGGATAGCCCGAGGGTGCGATCAGCACTTGACACGCGAACGAGTGGAGTTCAGCCCGCAGAAGGTCAGCATTTTTGTTTTTTTTTTGTTCCTAGTAGCACATGAGGGAGAGTGGGCGAAGAACTCCGGGAGAAATCTTCGGCGAAGTACTCGGAGAGTGATCTTCGGGGAAAAACTCCGGTACGGTTTTAAGCAGTTCCCGGTACGCGGCCGTACCGTGTGTTCTATTGCCTACGTTGATCGCGGATATCGATCGTTGTTCGATATCGTTGTATAAGGTATTGAAATTAGAAATTTGCGTGTTGCGATTGGTGATGCGGGCTAAGTCGCTGGTCAGGGGAGTTTCGGTACTGCTGTTCGAATAGGGTAATGTCCCCAGTAGTCGAACACTTAGTGGTTTACTGTAAAGTAATCGTTAACTGTGAAAGAATTATTAAACGTAAATATATGAAGTTAAATTAATTAGATGCTCAAACTCAAAATGTTTATATTAAATTTAAGTTTTCCTTAGCGACTTTGAGTGTTTCTTTATAAGAAAATAGAAACTGGAAAACAGCCCAATTCCCCAGTAATCGAACACTTGTTTCCTGAAGTCAAACGTAAAGTTTCAAGACTTCGAACACAAGCTTTCGTGTAAGAATAAACCTTAAGAATAGTTAAAAGAATTTTTTGAATTATTATTTCTTTCCAATTTTATTAAAAACATAAACACAAAAGCCTTTAAAAGAAAAAAAAAGGAAAACTTAAAAAAATAAATCACAGTATTCATAGGTATAAAAAAAATTACGTTATTCAGTCTTTTAGGTTTGAAATTTAAGCTCAAAAAATACAGACAAATTCTTCATTTTGAGCCTCTTCAAATTTCATGGTGCAAAGTTCAGTGCACGCTATCGATCAAAGTGTCTGCAGTTATACATATGTCCAATGGTTTCTAAAGTGTTTTGTACGCATTTGCTGTAATCTACTGCATTTGGATTAAAGGGGTAAATACCACCTTTTTGAAAAGCGTTTTGTACAATTTTAGACCGATCCTTTTTATCTAACACCATTTTTAGTATACAAAATATTGTTTTTGTAACAGACTTACCGGTGTTTTCAGGCATATTCTGCCATTCCCTCACAGATATCTTATAGTCACTTTTAATACCTTTAAACGCTCCCACATCTGCAGGCTGCATGATGTGCGTTGTGTTAGGAGGTAGTGAATAGAGGATTATTTGATTGTTAGAACAAAACTCGCTTATTGCCATTGATAAATGAGACTTATGTCCATCAACTAGTAAAAGGACCGGTCTTTTAATATTATTTTGATCAAGCCACCCGAGAGCACTGTGGCGCAGTGGGTAGTGTGTTGGCCTCTGACGCCGATGACTCGGGGTCGAATCCCGACACAGCTATGTCATCGAACGTGTTTTTCACGGTGTTTCTCCTCAGCGGGGTTCTGACAAAACCCCCTGTAGTAAAATTGTCATGAAAAGCTTCTTTAAATCCGCCGTTCGGAACCGGCAATAAACTGTAGGTCCCTTTCACCTATGTGAAAATGAAATCACACACAACATGGGTGATTGAGAGAAGCTCGGCTCAGGTTCCTCATGGACTGTAACGCCAACATACATACATACACCCGCTAAAATCATTTGCGACATATTCATAAAAAGTTTCCGACCTCATCCACCAAGTCCCAGAACGACCAATGATCTAATCTTCCGGCATATTTTGAACAAGTTTTGATGGAGGGTTTCGTAAATATGGGAATACGATTTCAGGGGGTAAAATCATTCCGCTGGCACTAAACACCAAAAGAACCGTTAAGTTTTCTTTTTCGTTTGATGATTTTACTTCATAAGGGTTTTTGAAACCCCTTGGACCGATAACTTTTTCTATTTTCGGGGCAAAACTAAAAGAAGTTTCGTCTCCGTTATAAATTCGAGTGGGGTCATCTAAAATATCTGAGCCGTTTTCAAATTATGGAACCATTGGCGTATAACTTCTTTCGCAACGATTGCTCTGGCCTTACATAATGATTCTGAGGCCCGTAAGCTTACCTCCTTATGTCGCTTCGAAAAATTATAATACCACTTCTTGCCGGGTCTATCGTCTTTGAACGGAGTTTTTCGCTTTTCATCCCTAACTATTTTTTGAACCACATCTAAAAGGTCGTTTATTTTTTGGGGAAACCGCATTTGGCAATATTTATTTACCATTCTACAACCCTGAGTTCCTCACTTTCTGTAAGAACTGTGGAAAGACCCATCCGTTTTAGCTCATCTGCAATTTTCCCTTTGATGCGATCGTGAAGTGTAGTAACAGGAACATCAAACTCTCTACTCGCTGCTCGAATGCTTAAATTGCTTACACGAATAGCTTTTAAGGCATTTGCTAACGAGGCTGCACTATAGGTCTGATATATTCGTTTCATTGTGTCGGACAAAGGAAACTAAAAATGTAGAATTTCCTTGATCCGAACACTAAAGAAAAAGATGTTCGAATACTGGTCCTAAAGATTTTAGTATATTTACTTGTATAAAAACGTAACCCCTTTTTTATTTCCAACAATACTTGAAGCCTGAAAAAGAGAAAAACATTTTGAAGAGATTGCCTATATTCGAACACTAGTGTTCGAATAGGAAAGTCGTAAAAATGTAGTTTCCTATGATCGAACAGTAAAAATACAATAAAATTCCCCAATTTTTCAAATAAAGCTTTAACTAAACGAATAGTAATAGATATAATATAACGGAAAAACTTTTGAAGGTATGTATTTATCCCAATTTCCACACAAAACCCGCAGTTTCCCACAACACTCGCAACAGTTTTTTTTTTCTACTAAACCCTTATATGACCGCACTCTCTGAGACCTCAACTCAAATGACTACTTTTTATAACTTTGAATTTATTGTTCCCACTGATCGTTTCTGAAAGTTAAGGGAGAATACCCCAATTAGAATTTCGCATTTGCGGAAACTGAAAATCAGGGAAACAACACAGTTTAGGCGGTTTGTTAAATAAAGTGTTCGACTACCGGGAGTGTTCGAATTTAGGCTACTCCACCCTACTCAAGCTGCGGTTTATTCACTTTTTTGGACAGTGAATTCGTTTATTTTTTTTTATTTTATATACATATATTTTTTTTTATTTATTTCGACTTTTTTTATTGACATACGGAAATTAAATTTGTGACATATTGAATTGGAAACGATTACGGTGTTTTTTTTTCTTTTGCGTGGGATATTTCGCGAGTCTCGTAGCAAATTCGCGATTCTTGCTGCGGGTAAGTCGGCGTGAGGGCAATCGCGTGGCGCCTTTGCTCACGACCAGTCCTCGCAGCTGGCCTAGCATCCCTTTCGCACGACGTCGCGGCAGGTGGAGAGGAGCAAGAGGAGCAAGCGATCTTGCACACATACGAACCGATACGTACATACGTGCATACGCATCACATACGTGCATACACTCACACATCTGTACGCTATGTATAAGTATACATACATACATACATATGTAAATTACGAAGTAGAGTTGGGTAGTTCCGGACATGTATAGTTCACGGAACTATGTCCTCTCTCGGACACATGTCCTCTCGTTCCGCAAATTGAACGAAAAGAGTTCCATAGTTCCATTCAACCCTTATTCATCAATCACATATGTACAAAACGAAAAAAAAAAAAAACAAAAAACCGGCCAAGTGCGAGTCGGACTCGCGCACGAAGGGTTCCGTACTATTATGTATAAAAACTCCAAAAAAAGCATGTCTGTTGTATGGGAGCCCCATTTATACATATATTTATTATATTCTGTCTAAGTATATACAGAAATACATAATCAGTGACATTTTATTCTCACTTTTCGGATAGTTAAAATCTAGAATGTTGTAATTTTCTTGAAAACTACGGTGTATAACTCATACCGTATGAGAAGCATGTTCGTTGCATTTATGTTTTTTTTTTTTCGTGTTGTACATATGTGATTGATGAATAAGGGTTGAATGGAACTATGGAACTCTTTTCGTTCAATTTGCGGAGCGAGAGGACATGTGTCCGAGAGAGGACATAGTTCCGTGAACTATACATGTCCGGAATTACCCAACTCTACTTCGTAATGTACATATGTATGTATGTATGTATACTTATACATAGCGTAGAGATGTGTGAGTGTATGCACGTATGTGATGCGTATGCACGTATGTACGTATCGGTTCGTATGTGTGCAAGATCGCTTGCTCCTCTTGCTCACTTGCTCCTCTCCACCTGCCGCGACGTCGTGCTAAAGGGATGCTAGGCCAGCTGCGAGGACTGGTCGTGAGCAATGGCGCCACGCGATTGCCCTCACGCCGACTTACCCGCAGCAAGAATCGCGAATTTGCTACGAGACTCGCGAAATATCCCACGCAAAAGAAAAAAAAAAACACCGTCATCGTTTCCAATTCAATATGTCACAAATTTCATTTCCTTAACCTAACTTTATCTAGGTTTACAATTAATCCTTAAAACTACCCTACACCGTATGTCAATAAAAAAAGTCGAAATAAATAAAAAAAATATATGTAAACTAAAAAAAAAAAGGAATTCACTGTTCAAAAAAGTAAACTAACCGCAGCTTGAGTATTCGAACAGTCGTACCGAAACTCCTCTGACCAACGACTTAGACCGCATCACCAATCGCGACACGTAAATTTGTGATTTCAATACCTTATACAATGAACGTGATATCCGCGACCAAGCGTTGCAACGTAGGCAATAGGACACACGGTACGGCCGCGTACCGGGAACTGCTTAAAACCGTACCGGAGTTCTTCCCCGAAGATCACTCGCCGAGTACTTCGCCGAAGATTTCTCCCCGAGTTCTTCGCCCACTCTCTCTCATGTGCTACTAGGAACAAAAAAAAAAAAACAAAAACGCTGACCTTCTGCGGATTGAACTCCACTCGTTCGCGTGCCCCGCTTTCTTTGAGTTTGGTTTCCCAAAATGGATGAGTACGAGCCGCTCACAAATGGGAACTGACCGAAAGATGACAACGAAAACCTTTCGAAACAATTTATTATTGGTTGTTTGTAATTATGTATATGTATAATTAATTTTGTTCTGTTTTTAGTATTTGTCGTGGTAGCGGCAACAGAATTACATCATTCTGTGAAAATTTCAACTGTCTAACTATCACGGTTCATGAGATACAGCCTGGTGACAGACGGACGGACGGACGGACGGACGGACGGACGGACGGACGGACGGACAGCGAAGTCTTAGTAATAGGGTTCCGTTTTACCTTTGGGTACGGAACCCTAAAAAAACATAAATGCAACGAACATGCTTCTCATACGGTATGAGTTATACCCCGTAGTTTTCACGAAACCCAAAAGTATGGAGATGTGGCGATAAAGCTCGAACAGTTGGTGTACACTGTACAGCACACTAGAACTAAAATGAAGAAAAGAAATGAAAGAATATAATGCCCGCACCGCATTTCGTGAACGAATGTCATACATGTGTATGTATGCATTCAGGTCCGGACATGGACATGGTTTGCTAGTTCCATATCGGTGCGATAATACATTTAATTCCGGACATGGACATGTTTTTGCTAGTTTCATATCGGTGCGAGTATACATTTAGTATTTTAAAACGGTTAGAGATTGCAATGCATACTGAGATGGAATAATTATCTTATAACCCCATTTAGATACTGTTTCAAATATATTGAATGGTCTTTCCAACAAAGTTGTTGGTCCAATATAACACCTAAATATTTAAAACTGTCCACGTGTTCAATCAAGAAGCAATTTTCAAACATTCTTGATTGTTGAATACTATATCTTCAAGAACAAATCGATTACACAATGGTGCATGATAATATAAGGGAAGGTCTCTGAAAACTCTACCATTGATATTAAATATCATGTACTTCGTTTTGTTGATAATTATTAGCTTAACCCATTCTTAACATATCTAGGTCATTATTAACATCTACAAAACTATCAATTAAGTTAGTGTTTGAGTGGAAAAGAGATGTTTCATCAGCAAAGGCAGTTACTTTGCCTTTAAAAGGTTGTAAGAAAAACGAATTAACATAAATTAGAAAAAGGATTGGGCTCAATACTGCTCCTTGGGGAACACCCATATTTAAGAAGTCTATAGAACTGTAAAAATTCCTAATTTTCACAACTTGATAATGGTTGGATAAATAAGAAGAAACCCATTTATAAATGGAGCCTCTGAAACCCGCTTTATAAAGTTTATCGAGTAGCAAAGTATGATTAACCATATCAAAGACCTTACTGATATCAACAAATAATGTTGATGGTATTTGAGAAGTTTTTAAACTATTATATATTTCACCAGTTAATTTCAATAAAGCAGTTTCAGTCGATTTGCCACGTCTAAACCCAAAGGCAATCACTCAAAAAATGACTATTTTCTAAAAATTACAACATTCTAGATTTTAACTATCCGAAAAGTGAGAATAAAATGTCACTGATTATGTATTTCTGTTGCTGCTTTAACAACAAATACTTAGACAGAATATAATAAATATATGTATAAATGGGGCTCCCATACAACAGACATGCTTTTTTTGCCGTTTTTATACATAATAGTACGGAACCCTTCGTGCGCGAGTCCGACTCGCACTTGGCCGGTTTTTCTTAATCTGACGCGCTCGAGTTTTTCTGAGGATCGATTTTTTTTTTACCAATCTTACGGACTGCCCTCAACGCACCCCCTATATTAAGAGTTCATATTTGGTAGGGGTACATTACAGGGTGCAAGGTTTCTCCCCATATGATTTCCTGACGAGTTCGAGTAACGCGCAAAATGCGCGGTTGGGCTCCCCTACTATAGAGGTAAGAGGCGTGCCTGAAAATTGTGCAAAGAGGCTGACAAAGCCGAAGGCACAAAGGTCGAGGCTAAACCTCTGGGGGAACCAGTTAAGAGAGTTAGGTCGACGGACGTATCTCGTACCGAAATCGATCCGCCCCTTCGTCCTGAGCTCCACCCCTCTCTCGAAGGTGCGCAGCGCGGAAAGCGTCGGCGATTGGGAAAGGCTGCTAAAGGAGGCATAAGCACGTCTGCACTTTCTGCATGCGCCTCCAACTCTCTTCCTCTTGCTGGGAAGTTTCAACTACCCAGTAAGAGCGTGATTAGTTCCCGTAATGACGGAGCCGGAAGCTGTCAGGTTTCTGCTATGGCGGGCGCTGCCGCCAAAAATGGTGACCGGGCTGACAGGCAGACTCCGAACGCAGAAGTCGTTACGGGTCGTAGCAATCCTCGAACTGGTAAGGCTGTCCTAAACCGGCGTCCGAAGGGAGCAGGAGCTATAACCGAAAAAGAAAAGGCTCCCGCAAACGGAAGACCGCCGCTAAGGATAGCCTCGCTAGGGAAAGAATGTGCGATGCCTCACTCTCCGGTGGGGCGGCGGGAAATCGGAGTCCAATGGCAGATGTAGCCACCCAGAAGGATCAAAGCATAGTCCAAAAGGCGAAGATAGCCAAAAATCCCTCCTCGGAGGCGGGCACATCACACAACAAGGCCCCTTCCTCCCAGAAGAAGATCCAAATGACCGTAGGGAGTCGAGAGAAGCAGCTTTCTTATAAAGAGGCGGCCATCTGCTCTGAAAAAGTCAGGATAGTTTTTATCCAGATCAATCTACAGCATTGCAAGGCTGCTCCTGCTCTTTTAAGTAGTAGAATTGCATGCAGTAGTACAAATCATCACGTTGTATCCATTCAAGAACCGCGGGTGTCGAATAAACGCCTATGTGGCCTTGGTGATATACGTGATGCTACGATTTTTTATGATGAGCGATCCGAAAACCCTAGGGTCGGCCTCATCACATCGAACTCACTATCGGCAACCAAACTTGGGCACTTTTGTGGACAAGATCTGGTGGCTACTAGAGTAAGCTACAAAACGCACGGAGCAATAGAAAACTTCGTCGTTGCGTCTGCCTACTTCCCCTACGATTCGTTACTACCTCCATGACCGAATTAAGTCTCTGAACTCGTAGAGTACTGTGAAGCCAGAAAGATTGGTCTCATCTTGTGTTGCGATGCTAATGCCAAAAACACTGCTCGGGGCAGCAGCAAGTGTAACACAAGAGGGGACCGTCGTTTAGACTTCATTCTCTCGTCTGACCTTATAATCAACAATGTTGGCTCTCAACCAACGTTTGTTACGACAAGACGACAGGACGTGATTGACCTGACGCTATCCAAAAGATATGTGAGGGACATCACTAACCGGCGAGTCTTGCCTGATGCTACGCTGTCGGACCATAAATATATCGAATTCCGATTAGATTGTGGGATCTCTTCCTTGCAACCTAGACGGAATCCGAGAAGGACGGGCTGGGTACGGATTAGAGAGGAGCTTGAGAAATCCACTCAGGCCCTACCTAAGGTTAGGTTAGGTATATGGGTGCCCTATTGACGTAAAGTCAAGGCTCACGTAGACTACGTTGAGTCCATTGTGCCCACCTGTTTTGTTTAACCCGTTGATACCTATACATTTACTGTCGAGCTGAACCAGCCAGACGAGGATAAAAATCCTAGTATTCTGTTCAGCCCGATATTACCTACCTCTTCTAGTCCCGAAAGGAAGTATCTTCCCAGGAAAATATTCCTTTTTTGGGCTAGCGCCGGGCATTCGCACAGCAGGTGACGAACGGACTCAATTTCCTCTTCGTCCCTGCAGCTTCTACAGAAGTCATTGTAGGGCTGGCCTAGTCGAGCTGCATGATAAGATAGCATGCAATGCCCGGTGAGGGCACCGACTGCCAGTCGAATGTTCCCACGATTGAACTTCAGCAGATTTTCCGTTCTTTTCTTATCATAGACGGGCCAGGTCAATTTCGCCGTTGCGCATGTATCTAAGCGACACCATCGCTTATTGGCTTTCGCCAATAGCTCCGTCTGTATCTCCCTGTAGAGCGCACTGAGTGGTGTTTTGGCATCAGCTGAGATCTGCGCAATATTAGCACCTGATCCCACCCTAGCCAACTCGTCCGCCCTCTCGTTTCCGGAGATATTCATATGACCAGGTACCCAGCAAAGGGTCACCTCATTTACATTGGATATCTCTTCTAACTTCTCCTTACAGATTTTGACGAGTTTGGATCTTATCCATGCTGCCTGCAGAGCCTTAATGGCTGCCTGGCTGTCAACATAGATGCTGATCCTTTTTCCTGTGATATTCTCTTTGCTGATCAGGTCCGCCGCTTGCTTGATAGCGAAGACCTCAGCTTGGAAGACACTGCATCCATCATCGAGCCTGTAGGAGCGATGCATATCCCGAGACTCAAAGTAGACTCCGGCACCTGTGCCAACATCCATTTCGGATCCGTCGGTGTAGAGTGCCAGTTCACTTTCCGTGCGTACCATGTCACCGGTCCATTCCTCCCTGGAGGGAATTCTAATAGAGAATCTCCTCTCCCAGGAAGGAAGTCGGGTGACATAGTCCGTTACGGTTCTGAATCTCGAGACGGCCCATCGATCCAAGACTGATGCATGTCCATGAGGACTCTTTTTCCAGAGACCTAATTCCTGTAATCTTAGCGCAGTTCTGGTTGCGACGCTCTCGCAGTACAAGTCCAGGGGTGGGAGGCTAAGCATGACTTCAAGGGCCGCCGTTGGTGTGGACTTCATAGATCCCGTCACCGCCAGACAGCCCGCCCTTTGAACCTTTGACACACTCTGAAGATGACACTTTTTCTCAAGCGCTTTCCACCAGACAACCGAGCCATAGACTAGGATAGGTCTTACTACCGCAGTGTATAACCAATGTACTAACCTCGGTTTGAGGCCCCATGTCTTTCCAAAGGCTACCTTGCACGAATATAGTGCCACATAGGCCTTTTTGATTCTTTCCTCAATATTTTCTCTCCAACTAAGTTTGGAGTCCAGGATTGTGCCCAGATATTTCGCAGATTGTCCAGGGATCAGATCTATACCATTCATACGGGGGTAGGTGTATCTTGGTACAGATCTTCTCCTTGTAAAGAGTACCAGGCCCTACCTAAACTATGAACGCTGTTCATAACCTGAATAGCGCCATCACCAGTTGTTTTGAACTCGCATGTCCTGTCAGCAAATCTCCCTGCAGGAAATTGGTCCCCCGGTGGAATGCCGAGCTCCAAAGTCTTCGCAGAGAAGCCAGAAATCTTCTGAATAGATCTGAACAAGTATCGGTCGAAGCAGAAAGAATATAAGAAACTTATTTTTTATAGGACCTTCTGCGAAGAGATCAAGTCTCTGAGTGCGACTAGCAAGTTGGCTAAAGTCCTCAAACGGAGAAAACCGACAAAACTGGATGCACTCAGAAAATCTGATGCTACCTTTACTGAGTCTAAGGCGGAAACTCTTAGTTTACTGTTTGAGACTCATTTCCCGGGAAATCAGATCGACATCGGGTCGTTGCACACTCCTTCAAGGGAAACTGCAACTGAAATGATGAAAACAACCCGGCGTAGCTGGTATATTGCGTCGCGCGTGTTACGTCTGAGGCCATTGAATTTGCTGTGGCATCCCTCGATGGTTTCAATTCGCCGAGTCCCGACGGAATATATACTGTTATGCTGCAAAAAGGTATAAGGCAGCTGCTTCATACTTTGAAAAGAATTTTCACTGCTAGTCTAGCACTTGCTCACATACCCATTCCTTGGCGCACAGTGAAAGTGGTCTTCATTCCCAAAATAGGAAAAGAGGACTACTCACTTGCCAAGAGCTTCAGACCAATTAGTCTAACATCCTTGCTGCTGACAAGCATGGAGAGACTGGTAGAGTTGCACGTGCGAAAAGTTGCCCTTCGAATGCACCCTCTTTCGGAGATGCAACATGCTTACCAGCGCGGAAAATCCTGCGAGACTGCGCTTCAGAACCTGGGCGCTGGGCATTTTCATCGACATTGAGGGAGCTTTTGATAACGCAACTTTTAGCAGCATGTGCAACGCTGCCAGACATCATGGCGTAGATGAAGCAATGGTCCTATGGATCAAAGCAATGCTCATGCACAGGACATTGACCGCTGATGCAGGCCTCGACTAGTATGGCAAAGACGGCGTAAACAGGGGCTACCCACAAGGAGGCGTCCTGTCTCCGCTGATGGTGCATGGTGGTCGATTCTCTGCTTGATGCCCTCAATGCCTCTGGAATCTATGCCCAGGCCTATGTGGATGATGTCACCATTTTTTCTGTCGGCTCATGTTTAGAGACTGTCCGTCTCAAAGCACAGGCGGCGCTAAATGTGATCAATGATTGGTGTACTAGAAATGGGCTGTCAGTCAATCCTTTTAAGATCGATGTCGTTTTATTTACGAAAAGGAGGAAAAATACTGACATGGTTCAGCTAGTACTAAAAGGCACTTCCATCCCGATATCCAAGGAGGCTAAGTATCTAGGAGTCATCTTTGATAGCAAGCTTCTTTGGTCAAGCATGTTGAGCCAAAAACCACCAAAGCCTTGTCAGCTTTCTGGCAATGCAAGGGAGCTTTTGGCAAAACATGGGGTTTATCACCGGCAAAGATCCTGTGGATCTACACGGCAATGATAAGACCTATAATCTCATATGCATCGGTTGTCTGGTATAACAGACTAAAACGCAAACCCGTCGTAGCCTCTTTCACCAAACTCTAAAGAACGGTTTGTCTCAGCTGCACGGGGCCTTCCCCAGCACGCCGGGCCCTGCTCTTGATGCTATGATGAGCCTTCCACCTCTTGATATATTTATCAGAGGGTGCGCTCTGAAAGCCATGTCTCGTCTGAAGAGAAATGGCTTTTGGTATAACTCGCATAGGAATAACGGACGTCTCATGGACATGCCTTCTGACGCACTGTCGCCCGTTATCCTACTGCCCCGTAATTTCATAGTCGAGCTTCCTTGGCGTCAGGATTGACTATGGCTGGATACTAAACCTGGAAAGGATAGTCCTCGCATTTTCACGGATGGCTCCAGGTCTGGGCGGGGGTCCGGTGCTGGGGTCTTCTTTGAGCGCGAAAATATCCGACTGCACTTCTCCTTAGGAAAATATGCGTCTGGCTTTCAATCAGAGATATACGCAATCCTAATGGCCATGCACTATGTTGTGAAGCACAGGTGGAAGGGGGAAAGCATATGCGTCTGTAGTGACAGCCCAGCTGCACTAAAAGCTGTGTGTAATCCCTTAACTAGCTCCAAATTAGTGCTTGAACTCAAGTCCTTCCTAAACAAAGTCAGCAGACTAAATTCATTAAAGCTTGTATGGGTTCCAGGCCACTCTTGGATCCCAGGAAACGAGATCTCTGATGAACTCGCCAGAATGGGTTCAGAGGAGAGCTTCTCAGGACCAGAACCCGCTCTAGGTCTACTGTGGACCCACAGTAAATTCCTACATTAACGATTGTGTATTTAATACACACAACTGTGCATGGAGGGATTTTCCAGGTTGCAGGATGACTAAGCGCGTATGCCCTGATGTCTGCAAAAAATCTGCAGCATTCCTCCTGTCTTTAAGGAGAGTCGACTGCAGAAGGCTTGTAGGAGTTATCACAGGCCATTAATCACTCGGCATCAGTGAGACGCCTATCTGTGCTGCATGTGGCCAAGAGGAGGATGACACTGCAGAGCATTTCCTCTGGGACTGTGCCGCCTTTGCTCGCGCACGGTGGCACACCCTTGGAGCCGACCTGGTGTGTGCCGAGTCCCTTAGCTCAACATCACTGAAGCTCCTTCAAATTTTTCTCCGGAAAACGGGGAGAATACAGTCATGTAAGGTGTCTGTCTCGAGTACAATGAACGTGTTTGCATCGAGTGCTCCAGCGGATAGCAGAAGCCTTCTACCAAAAAAAAACAAAAAAAACAATTTCTCGCGTACTTTTGATGTAGCCTTGTTTTCTTCGGTTTGATTCAACAATTTTATTTAAACACTAGCGAGCGCGTGCCCGCGACTTCATTCGCGTCAAAATCGCATGAATATTTCGTAAAGTTTTTAATTAAAAGCTAATTAAATGCTTCAAATGTATTAATAGGCAAAGTATGTACAAAGTACATACTGGCGATCGACGCCAGACACTCCTCCTGTATTCTCGACGTACGAACCTTTCGAGGGGCCAACGTCGACTCAGATCACTACTTTGTTGTAGCCAAGGTGGACATGGACGAATGAGGACATCCAGAATGCTTAGGAGTCGAGTAGGTATACGTAAGTTTGACGTCGGAAAGCTACAATCGCAAGAGACTGCCAGAATCCTTGCCGATCGTGTCTCCTCAATAGAGCAGAAACGGGCGCATTGCTAGAGCGCCGTCAGAGACGCTGCCCCAGAGGTGCTGGGTTTCAAACCGCCACCACCTAGAAACCCCTGGTTCGATGAACAATGTGAACAAGCCCATGCAGCAAAATAAGAGGCATATAAAGCCATGCTGCAACGACGGGCGAGAGCTGCTCGCGAGATCTATGAGCAGAAGAGAAGAGAGGAACACACTCTTTCCAGAAGGAAAAAGAGAGAGCACGGAAAGCGGGAGATCGAGGAGATGGAGAGATGCTTTCGCAGGAATGACGCCCGTAAGTTTTACAACAAGGTAAAACGAACATGCCATGGCTACAAAGCCAGAGTGGCGGCCTGCAGGGATGAAAATGGAGAACTGGTAGTAGAGTCGCAGTCGATGCTGAGGATTTGGAAAGACCACTTCTGCAGACTGTATAACGGCGATGATAGACAAGATACCGCTGTCAGGCAGATCGAGCCATTCGTAATGGACGACGATGTAACAGAATTCAGTCCACCCGGCCTAGACGATGGCAAAATAGTGATATCAAGACTTAAGTCTAACAAAGCCGCGGGCGCAGACGGTCTGTCTGCTGAGCTTCTTAAGGCGGCTGGAGATGAGCTGGTAAGGTGCATGCACCATCTCATTTGCAAGGTATTGTATTGTATTTTATTGTATTGTATTTAAAAGTGAAATTACATTTATACTACAAGATTGGATATCTTTTAAAAGTATAGTTTTCCAGACGTTACAAATTATACGCTAAGTTAACTAATAAGGTAGTCAAAATCAAGATAAAAATCAAAAATTGAAACGATTATTGGAAAGATAAAGAAAAAGTTTTTTCTGAAAGACGGCATATGAGTTGATTACCTGCAATTCATGTGAAAGATGGTTCCAGGTGCGAATTGCAGATACAAAAAAGGATCGCTCTCCGATGCATCGTGTGAATGAAGGAATGATAAGTTTCTTTCCTCTATTAGATTGAGCAAACTGTGGTAATTCAAAAAGATAACTAGGAGACTTAGTTTGTATGATTTTAAATAATTTTAGTACATTGCGGAAGTTTAAATACAAATGTAGATTCAGACCGTAAACTGAGGATGTAAAACTGGACACACTATTAGATCTTGGTATGTTATAAATAAAACGGACACAGTCATTAAACGCAACATTAAGCCTATGCTTACAAACAGAGTCAAGACAGGGAAACACAGAACAATTAAATAAAATGTAAGGCATAATGAGCGTCTTCACTAGTCTTATTTTTACGAGTCGATGCAAGTAGTTCGCTGAGTATCGTAATTTACGCAATCCACAATAAACTTTTTTCAGGGTATCCCTTACAGCGTCACAACAGGACAGTGAAGAGTTAATGTGAAAACCAAGATATTTAACAGAATTTACAACGGTAACGGGATTACCATCAAGGACAACAGGAGGATAATAATCTGAACAGACTTCATTATTTGAAAAAAACCGGCCAAGTGCGAGTCGGACTCGCGCACGAAGGGTTCCGTACTATTATGTATAAAAACGGCAAAAAAAGCATGTCTGTTGTATGGGAGCCCCATTTATACATATATTTATTATATTCTGTCTAAGTATTTGTTGTTAACGCAGCAACAGAAATACATAATCAGTGACATTTTATTCTCACTTTTCGGATAGTTAAAATCTAGAATGTTGTAATTTTTAGAAAATACTCATTTTTTGAGTGATCGTCAATTTGGGTTTAGACGTGGCAAATCGACTGAAACTGCTTTATTGACATTAACTGGTGAAATATATAATAGTCTAAACACTTCTCAAATACCATCAACATTATTTGTTGATATCAGTAAGGTCCTTGATATGGTTAATCATACTTTGCTACTCGATAAACTATACAAAGCGGGTTTCAGAGGCTCCATTTATAAATGGTTTTCTTCTTATTTATCCAACCGTTATCAAGTTGTGAAAATTAGGAATGTTTACAGTTCTATAGACTTCTTAAATATGGATGTTCCCCAAGGAGCAGTATTGGGCCCAATCCTTTTACTAATTTATGTTAATACGTTTTTCATACAACCTTTAAAGGCAAAATAACTGCCTTTGCTGATGAAACATCTCTTTTCCACTCAAACACTAACTTAATTGATAGTTTTGCAGATGTTAATTATGACCTAGATATGTTAAGGAGATCGTTTAATTATCACAAACTAATAATAATCAACGAGAGCACCGTGGTGCAGTGGGTAGTGTGTTGGCCTCTGACGCCGATGACACGGGATCGAATCCCGACACAGCCATGTCATCGAACGTGTTTTTCACGGTGTTTCTCCTCAGTGGGATTCTGACAAAACCCCCTGTAGTAAAATTGTCATGAAAAGCTTCTCGAAATTCGCCGTTCGGAACCGGCAATAAACTGTAGGTCCCTTACACCTATGGGAAAAAATGAAATCACACACAACATGGGTGATTGAGAGAAGCTCGGCTCAGGTTCTTCATGGACTGTAACGCCAACATACATACATACATACATACAATAATAATCAACGGTAGAGTTTTCAGAGACCTTCCCTTATATTATCATGCACCATTGTGTAATCGATTTGTTCTTGAAGATATAGTATTCAACAATCAAGAATGTTTGAAAATTACTTCTTGATTGAACACGTGGACAGTCTTAAATATTTAGGTGTTATATTGGACCAACAACTTTGTTGGAAAGACCATTCAATATATTTGAGACAGTATCTAAATGGGGTTATAAGATAATTATTCCATCTCAGTATGCACTGCAATCTCTACCCGTTTTAAAATACTAAATGTATACTCGCACCGATATGGAACTAGCAAAAACATGTCCATGTCCGGAACTAAATGTATTATCGCACCGATATGGAACTAGCAAACCATGTCCATGTCCGGACCTGAATGCATACATACACATGTATGACATTCGTTCACGAAATGCGGTGCGGGCTTTATATTCTTTCATTTCTTTTCTTCATTTCAGTTCAAGTGTGCTGTACAGTGTACACCAACTGTTCGAGCTTTATCGCCACATCTCCATACTTTTGGGTTTCTTGAAAACTACGGGGTATAACTCATACCGTATGAGAAGCATGTTCGTTGCATTTATGTTTTTTTTTTTATTTCGTTTTGTACATATGTGATTGATGAATAAGGGTCTTTTCGTTCAATTTGCGGAACGAGAGGACATGTGTCCGAGAGAGGACATATGTAGTTCCGTGAACTATACATGTCCGGAACTACCCAACTTCGTAATGTACATATGTATGTATGTATGTATACTTATACATAGCGTACAGATGTGTGAGTGTATGCACGTATGTGATGCGTATGTACGTATCGGTTCGCATGTGTGCAAGATCGCTTGCTCCTCTTGCTCACTTGCTCCTCTCCACCTGCCGCGACGTCGTGCGAAAGGGATGCTAGGCTAGCTGCGAGGACTGGTCGTGAGCAATGGCGCCACGCGACTGCCCTCACGCCGACTTACCCGCAGCAAGTATCCCACGCAAAAGAAAAAAAACACCGTAATCGTTTCCAATTCAATATGTCACAAATTTAGTTTCCTTAACCTAACTTAATCTAGGTTTACAATTATTCCTTAAAACTACCCTACACCGTATGTCAATAAAAAAAAGTCGAAATAAATAAAAAAAAAAATATATGTAAAATAAAAAAAAAAAAAGGAATTCACTGTCCAAAAAAGTAAATAAACTGCAGCTAGAGTATTCGAACAGACGTACCGAAACTCCTCTGACCAACGACTTAGCCCGCATCACCATTCGCGACACGCAAATTTGTGATTTCAATACCTTATACAACGAACGTGATATCCGCGACCAACGTAGGCAATAGGACACACGGTACGGCCGCGTACCGGGAACTGCTTAAAACCGTACCGGAGTTCTTCCCCGAAGATCACTCTCCGAGTACTTCGCCGAAGATTTCTCCCCGAGTTCTTCGCCCACTCTCCCTCATGTGCTACTAGGAACAAAAAAAAAAAACGAAAATGCAAACCTTCTGCGGGCTGAACTCCACTCGTTCGCGTGTCAAGCGCTGATCGTACCCTCGGGCTATCCACTTTCTCTGAGTTGGGTTTCCCAAAATGGATGACTACAAGCCGCTCACAAATGGGAACTGACCGAAAGATGACAACGAAAACCTTTCGAAACAATTTATTATTGGTTGTTTGTAATTATGTATATGTGTAATTAATTTTGTTCTGTTTTTAGTATTTGTCGTGGTAGCGGCAACAGAAATACATCATCTGTGAAAATTTCAACTGTCTAACTATCGCGGTTCATGAGATACAGCCTGGTGACAGACGGACGGACGGACGGACAGCGAAGTCTTAGTAATAGGGTTCCGTTTTACCTTTGGGTACGGAACCCTAAAAACGATACAAACTGTTTTGATAGGGTTCAATTTCAGCTTGTTGCCTTTTGACCAGTTGGATATATTATCGAGGTCAGCATTTACCCTGGCAGTGCAATCTTCTATAAGACCAATAGGACGCGTAAAATATATAATCACATCATCAGCGTACATGTGAATGTTGCAATTTTTAACAATATCTGGGATTTCATTGTTAAAAAGAGAGAACAGAAGTGGCCCCAGAACGGAGCCTTGCGGAACCCCTGCATGAGTAACTTTGAAATTTGAGCAACCAAGCTCAGTTACGACCGACTGTACTCTATCTCTTAAATAACAGCTTAATAGCTTGGTGGAAGAGTTTGAAAAATTAAAACCACTTTTAATCTATGACAGTAATAGAGAATGGTCAATGCAGTCGAAGGCTTTGGTGAAGTCTAGAAGAACAGCTATGCAGATATCGTTACGGTCTAAAGCAGATCGAATATCAGTAGTAACTTTTAGAACAGCTGATTCACAGCTGTGTTTGCTTCGAAAACCGGATTGCCATTTTGAGAGCTTAATATTATCGTCTAAGAATGTCCGCATTTGGAGAGATAAATTTTTTTCAAAAGCCTTTGACAAAAAACACAGAATGCTAATTGGTCTAAAGTCGGCAGGGCAATTAGGACTAAGCTTTTTGGGTATAGGAATGATTTTGGCCATTTTCCAACTATCCTGGAACTGGGAGCTGTAGATACAGTAATTAAATATGTGATGTATGTAGCAAATGATGTGAGGCAGTATAAGTTTAAGAAATCTAGGTGAGATACCATCGGGTCCTATGGCATTCGATTTAACAGAGCTAATAGCTTTGAATACATCAAATTCATCGATACATTGAAAATAGAATTTTGGAGATAATTCAGGAGAACTCAGATCAAGGTTAAAAGATGAGGGGTGAGGAGGATCCGGAAAAAAAGACGCACTCATTTCTTCCGGAGATAACGAACACTTGGACGTTTTACTATCAGAAGTTACACCCAGTTCTTTAAGATTTTTCCACAATTGCTTGGAGCCTAGGCAAGGATCAAGCTTTTTTTAGAAATAAGACCTTTTGGAGTTCCGGATTAGAGTAGTAACTTTGTTACGTAAAATACAATATTTTACTCTATTTTCTATTGTTGGATTACGTTTGAATTTATTATAAAGGCGCTCACGCTCAGTAATTTTACGTTGAATTTCGGCACTGTACCAGGGACAGGAACAAGATCTAACACGCTTAGTTACAACAGGAACAAACTTGTAAAATAAGATGTTGACTAGATTATTAAAAATTTCAACCTTTTTGTTGATATTGGACGTTAAATATATATCATGCCAATTTAAGCAATAGATTGCATGTGTAAGCCCTACAAGATTGATGTCCTTAAACGATAGGACAGGAAAGCATGCCCGACGAATGGAATATCAGCATCGTTTGCCCGGTCCATAAGAAAGAGACTCCTATAACTGCGCCAACCATAGGGGAATAACGCTCCTTAACATCGCATATAAGATCTTCTCTGCTGTATTGTGTGAACGCCTAAAACCATGGATAACCTGATCGGCTCTTATCAGTGTGGTTTCAGGCCAGGTAAATCCACAATAGACCAAATATTTACGCTACGACAAATCTTGGAGAAGACACTCACCACCACTTCGTCGATTTCAAGACTGCATGTGACAGCGTGTATAGAGATGAGCTATACAAAGCCATGTCTAGTTTTAATATCCCTACCAAACTCGTCCGACTGTGCAGGATGACAATGGAGAATTCTCGCTGCTCCATTAAGGTCGGTAATGCGCAAACCGAGACCTATGATGTTAAAAAAGAATTTAGGCAAGGTGACGCGCTGTCATGCAACTTTTCCAACATCGGGCTTGAAAAGATCGTGCAAGAGTCACTGGCCAACACAAGAGGTACGATTTATTTCATGTCTACGCAATTGCTTGCGCACGCCGACGACATTGACGTGATTGGACGGACATAGCGAGACGTCAATGAGACCTTTGTAAGCATTGAGGTAGAAGTGGCTAAGACGGGTCTCAAGGTTAATGTGGGTAAAACCAAATATCTGCTTTCATCTAAAAGAGACGGACAACACCGACGTATTGGCCAGAACGTCACCATGGGCGGATATAACTTTGAAGTGGTCAAGGATGACCAGCAACAACAACACCAGCGCTGAGATAAAACGCAGAATCCCTCTTGCCAACCGTTGATTCTTTGGGCTCAAGAGGCTCAACTGAGATGTAGAGCCCTCTCTCGGAAAACCAAGGTGACACTATATAAGACCTTAATCATCCCAGTCCTTCTTTACGGCGCAGAGGCTTGGACCTTAAAAAAGCGGATGAAGATGTCTTTGGTCATTTCGAGAGGAAAATTCTGCGCACTATCTACGGTCCCGTTTGTTCAAACGGTGTATGGAGGAGAAGATATAACGAAGAACTGTACGGGTTGTACAGCGACATCGGCCTGGTAAGACGTCTACGGATACAGCATCTAAGGTGGCTAGGCCATGTAGACCGCATGGAAAATACAGCTCCGACCCGAAGAGTCTTCGAATCCACCCCGGAAGGGAGGCGCGACAGAGGACGGCCGCATCAACGGGGGCGCACGACTTACGGATTTCAAAAGGAAGGAGTCAAAAAAAATACAAATTTTATTTATGACCTATCGGTCCAATGGTTTACAATCGAATGAATTTCTTATTCCTAACATTCATAATTACGGGTTTGCAAAGGTGAGTTCCAAGAACTTGGACTTGCGGCGGATGTCATCCAGACGCATAGTTGCAGTTATTGGATATCACCTGTGCAATTACAAAGTACGAAACATAATACAATGTATTTTCATATAATTGGATCATAGCTTGTGGTGGTGATAAGGGGTTCCATGTGTAGGTGGTGTGCGG
The DNA here is from genome assembly GCA_951905685.1 of Eumerus sabulonum. Lineage (NCBI taxonomy): Eukaryota > Metazoa > Arthropoda > Insecta > Diptera > Syrphidae > Eumerus > Eumerus sabulonum. The sequence continues at coordinate 66,473,529 of OX645060.1, forward strand.
GGGTCCGTTGGCTGTCCGTGGGAAATAGCCTGGGGTCAGGGAGTTGATGATCGTGGCGAAAAATGGACGGATGTACTTGGGTGTCATGTGGGAAACGATGGGAATGGTTGATTTGATGATGTAGGGGGTGACGGACGGGGAAAGGGTGTCGTAACTGGATATGTGGTGTATGTGGGTTTAGGGGGCGATGGGGGGACAGGTAGGTGTCGTAACTCCTCCCCCCTTGGTGTAAAGCGACGGCCACAATGACGTCAATGGGGCTGGAGCGAACGACTGAAGAGCTGGGTGCTGCACGATTCGGGCCTCCTTCTTTTTGATGGTGATGGTGATGGTTATAATGATGACAATGATGATGAGGATGCTGGCTAATGTTGCTGATGATGAAATGGTTATGTTGTGAAGGAGTTCCGTTTTTTCGTTGAGACTGGATAGTCTTAGCTCCGTGCGGAAGTTGTAGTCTCTAAGTTTTTCCAGGCTTTTTTTGTTTTTTTTTTTTTTTTAAGCTTATGATGTGTTTAGACACACAACCTGAACGAAGTGCAGTGGTTTGGGTCGTTGATGTTCGTTCACTACTCTCAGGGGTGGTTGTCCTAGACCTAGCTAGGACGAGAGCCGACCAAATTCCGCGTTGGTTATAGTCCGTAGTAATTCGTTCGAGCACTTTAGTATTGCATACGCAGAGGATGAATTTGGGTTGACCATATACTGTGAGTGTTATGCCTGCAGCAGTACGTCTGGTCACTTTCCACTCACAACTGCATTGCATACTTTTTTGTCCGTATAGGAATTACTTTTTCTTGGCTACGAAGCGAATTGAACCATAGACCTTTCGCTCGGCGGTCGATGATGTTAACCACTGCACCACGGCCACCCCCACGGCCTAAGACTTCTTGTGTGGAGTTGACTTCAATGTTGCTGCTTGGTGGTGGTGAGATATGTATGTCGTCCCAAAATACGTCAGGGTTATCTTGGTAGGATATGCCGTTGACTTCAATTTGACAGCCCTTGAAGTGAAGGAGGGTTGTGCCTTCAACTGCTGACACCTTTGTACTGCAAGTAGAGTTAATTAATATTTTTGGTATATTTATGAATAAAATAAAATTGGGTTCTGGTTGTGTGATTTCTTCGATCCTGCCTGCATCTCTGAATGGACAGTTTGCAGCTTCGTTTGTCATCAGTTTCCCTATGCATTTGGAGTTTTTGATGTCTTCTTGGTGATTTGATTCCATGCAGAAGTAAGTTCCTTCCATCTTGGGGCAACGCGTGTCAAAATGTTGTATGCTATTTTCGTTTATGCTTACATATGGCTTTGTTACAATAAGTTTTGTGTCATTTATGGGGAGGGGAATGATGTGGTAAAGGAAGTATTTTTGTGGGGATAGGTTAGGTATGCGGACGTTAAATATGATGTTTGAACCATTATAATATGCTTGTAGACCAAGCAGTTCATAGATTTGTTCTAGGGTTTCAATTTTAATATCTTGGTTATTAAGTTTGTTTTCTATATATCGTGATTCGTTTGTGCTTAATAGGAGTTTAGGTATTATGTTTAATCTACTTAGAATTACTGCTTCCGAAATATCTGAGATGTGGTTAGTTAGCAAGTCTATATTAAAATTTATTTGGTTAAGATGTTGAGTTTCAACCATTATGTGGTGATCTTTCTTAACTAGGTTGTTAGTTTTTTCTAAAAATTCTTTAATTTTACCCTGTTCTTTATTAATATGTAATGTTATATTTTTAAATCTTGCTATTGTCTGAAAGTTTATTGAATGTTGGGTTAGTAAGTTGTTAGTAAGGTTGTTTAGGTTAAGGTTTAGATGTTCTATTTCAGCGTTAATGTTTTGTGCATCTTGAGCATCCTGTTTCCTGTGATAGCTTTGATAACTGATCCGAGTCCATTAATGAGACCTCGTTTGTTTCTTGTAATGGGGTAGAGTGTTGATAATTTATTTTCGAGCTCCTTCAATTTGAGCCGTGTTACATGAACAGAATCAATGATTGTTGCCTGTTTTTCAATGAGATCTAGTGTGTTACCAATTTCTTGTATATTTAATTTATAATCTTTGAGGTTGACAATGTGGATCAGATTGTCATGTATGTATGTATGTATGTTGGCGTTACAGTCCATGAAGAACCTGAGCCCAGCTTCTCTCAATCACCCATGTTGTGTGTGATTTCATTTTCACATAGGTGAAAGGGACCTACAGTTTTATTGCCAGTTCCGAACGGCGAATTTCGAGAAGCTTTTCATGACAATTTTACTACAGGGGGTTTTGTCAGAACCCCGCTGAGGAGAAACACCGTGAAAAACACGTTCGATGACATGGCTGTGTCGGGATTCGATCCCGAGTCATCGGCGTCAGAGGCCAACACACTACCCACTGCGCCACGGCGCTCTCGATTGTCATAGCTATTGATAATTCTAGCAGGTCCTAGCATAAGAGGGAGTATGCCGCGGTTATTAGGGATATTGAAAGTTTCTATTAGTTGGGTGGATATGAGTGGGAAACTGGAAAGAAGGATTAGGGATTACGGTAGCTGAATGCAATGCTCTCTTCGATTATAATTATAACTGTTATATGTATTGTACTCAATAATATATTAGAATGAATAGTCTCATAATCGTATGCCGCGATTATACTATCTTGTTTACATTCATATGCCGTGAATGTAGGTGTATATAATTATGTGTATTATGGTAAATGTATGTATGAGTGTATGATATATATTTTATACATATTTGCCTTTAATTGTTTATTTATTTTTATATATATATATATATATATACATATATATATATACATATATTTTTTTTTTTTTTTTTTGTGGGTAGCCTCATAATCATATTCCGTGATTATGCTACCATGTTTACGCTCATATGCCGTGAACGTATTTATGTATTTATATACATATTGATCTTATAACTAGGGTGGACAGCCTCAGTAATCATATGCCGTGATTACACTATCATGTTTACGCTCATATGCCGTGAACGTATTTATGTATTTACATACATATTGATCTTATAACTAGGGTGGATAGCCTCAGTAATCATATGCCGTGATTACACTATCATGTTTACGCTCATATGCCGTGAACGTATTAGATACATATATGCTTATATGGTATTACATATGTGCATATATAAGTACCTATTATTATTATTATTTTGTATATATATATTTTTTTTGTACGTTTTGTTCGAATCATGCTAACCATATTCCCTGGTTACATGTTCGATAGTATTGGCTACAATCACGCTATGCTCTGATTGCGATTAAACTTTTTTTTTTTTTTTGTATATATGTATGTATGCATTTCAATATAATATTTTTAATTTATATTTTTTGTTTTTGTTTTGTTTTTGTTATATTGCAAGTTTAGTTTTCCTAGTTCTTCTTAGTTTACTCTTATGTATTTTCCTATTTTCTTTGGTTAAAATTGTAGCTTTATTGTTCTTCCTAGCTATATGTTTGGAGAATCTGGGTGTTAATTTATTTCTCCTAGCTTCTTTCCTAAAGACAACCTCGTTTTCCTGTATATTTTCCGGTTCTTCCCTAGTTTGATTAAGTTTATCAGTTCGTATTTCAGTTACCAATTTAGCTTCTTCTTGAATTTTCGGGTATAGTTCGTCTAGGAATTCGTTTAGCTTTGTAAGGTATTCGTGCTCGTTGGAAGATGATATTGTTTTATTGAATTTGTAGGGCCTACCAAAGAATAGTTCATACGGAGTGTGCTTTGTCGCCGAATGAATTGCGTTGTTATATGTTATGAAGGTTTCTGATAGTATTTCTTCATGATTAGTGGCAAGTTTGTTTTCTTTCCTTTTTGAGAAGATTAACCTGTAAATTTCGGTTAATGTGGAGTGCAATCTCTCCACTGGAGAGTTGCTGCTAGTTTGCTGAAAGGATGTGAAATGAAGTATTATATTGTGTTGTTTGCAAAAGTCTTGGAAGATATTTGCAATGAACTCGGAGCCTTGGTCGCACACAATCTTTTTGGGTATGCCGTAAAGGCTAATGAAATTCTTGAGGTTTTAAGGATCGTTATACTGCTTCTACATGTTAGCGTATAACCATAGGCAAAGCGAGAGAATTTATCTATTAGAGTGAGAATTTGGTTGGCGTTTATGCTGTAAATGTCAATATGTAGGATTTCTAGAGGCTTCAATGGGATTTCGGGTTTTATATATTCTGGTTTGGGAGGGCTCCTATCATACTTAAGTAGTTTACATGTCTCGCAATTGTTTAAGGTTTTTGTTATTTTATCTTTCATATTTGGGAAGAAGAACTCGCGTTTCAGGTGAAGGTGGGTCTCGTTTATACCTCTGTGATTTGAACGCTCATGGTAATCACGAATGATTTTTTCTTGTTCATCTTCTTGTCTTATGTCGGTTAGAATTTCCGAACATCGCACGATACGAAATAATTTACTTCGGGAGAAGAACTTGGAAAAGGTGGATTGAACAAGTACGAAAATTTCATCAGTGGTGTAAACAGCGGTTAATTTTCTAGGTGGAAAGAATTTCTTGAAAATATCGATCATTGAGCTTTCATCGAAGGATCCCCTCCGAATTATCCTTCTTTGTTTATTTCTGAAAACGGTTTCGAGTGTCATGGGACTTCCTGTATTACTGGCTTCTAAAATAACTTGAAAATTGAATGTGTTTAGGGGGTTTTCTGATATAGGTATTCCATCATTAGAATTCTCTTGAGCACTATGTATAGTACTAAGGTCTTCTTCGTTATTGAAGATTTCCTCTAACTCTTCGTCTTGAGCAGCGATTTTGACACGGCTTTAGGCATCTGCATTGGTATTTGCTTTGCCTTTTTTGTTTATAATCTCGTAGTCGTACTCTTCAAGTTTGAGCCGCCATCTCACAAGCTTTGAATTTGGCTCTTTCAGGCTCATTAACCATGTCAGAGGTCGATGGTCCGTGACTATTTGGAATTTTCTTCCGAATAGGTACGGCCGAAAGTACCGTGTAGCCCAGACGATGGCTAGAAGTTCCTTTTCTATCGTAGAGTAGTTACATTCGCTACTCGAAAGGGTTCGGCTAGCGAAACAGATTGGTTTATCACTTCCTATACGTCCCTGCGACAGGACTGCTCCTAAAGCGCTATTACTGGCGCTGTTGTGAGTATAAAAGGTTTAGTAAAGTCCGGGTGCTGAAGGATTAGGTCATTGATCAATAAATTTTTACAGGTTTCAAATGCCTCTACGTATTTTTGATCTATTTCGATTTTTGCTCCTTTTTTCAAACAGCTTGTTAATGGTTTAGTGAGTTTCGCTAAATCTTTTATGAATTTCCTGTAGTAACCGATCAATCCTAAAAATGCTTTGATTTCCGTGCGGGTTCTTGGAATAGGGAAGTTTTTTATCGCGTGGATTTTTGCGGGATTAGGTTTAATGCCTTCGGGAGTTATAATATGTCCCAAGAAAGCAATTTCCTTGCGCAAAAACTCGCATTTGTCCATTTGAATTTTGAAGTTGGACTCTCGTAATTTATTAAAGACCAGTTTTATACTCTCAAGATGTTCTTGGAGCGAAGTGGAATAAATTATGATATCATCGAGATATACGAGGCAGACTTTTCCCGTTAACTCTTTGAGTACATTGTCCATCACGCGTTGGATTGTTGATGGGGCATTTTTTAATCCGAAGGGCATTCTGAGGTATTCATAATGCCCTCCTTCGACGGTAAATGCAGTTTTGGGGATATGTTTAGGGTCCATCTCGATCTGATGGAACCCACTGGCTAGATCTAATGTGGTAAAATACAGACACTTCCCCAGTTTGTCTAGAATTTCGTTAATATTGGGTAATGGGCAACGGTCAGATATTGTCTTTTCATTGACCTTCCTGTATTCAATGACTAGCCGCCATTTTTGCTTCCCGCTGGCGTCCTGTTTTTTCGGAACAATCCAGACGGGAGAGCTCCATGGGGAGTAACTGTGGCGTATTATACCCTGCTCTAACATTTTAGATATCTGCTCTTGTATTTCACGTTTTTGTACGTAGGGATACCTGTATGATTTCGTGTAGAGTGGGACATCGTCAATTGTATTGATGCGATGTTTAATTTGATTCGTGAATGTTAACGGCTCTCCCTCGGTATATATGATATCATTGTACTCTTTGCAAATCTTAAGGATTTCTTTTCGCTCTTCAGAATTAAGGTGGTCGATTCGAATTAACTCGGAAATATTTTTTGGGGGTGTTTTATCGAATGTCTGGTTATTGAAATTATTAATTTCGATAAAATCTGTAGATTCGTACTGTTCTGCGTTCAGAGGTTCCTCTAATATTATATGTTGGGCATCTTTGGAGTAGTTTACGAATTCTATGGTGCTAAAGCCATTTACGGCGGTGTATAGACACTCTGTTATGTATAGGTCAGGTTTCAATTCGGTTGAAGCAACAAATATGCTGCCGCTGTTTTGATTAATGGGGAGTTTGGCTAGGATTTTTGTATTAGCAGGTATGGTTATTTTCCCGGATGAATAATTTGGTTTAAGTTCAATGTTGATGGTTGAGTTTTTGGTAATAAGGGTATGGGTTTCAAGATCGATTTTTGCATTAACCCTCTACTGCATGAATTATGACCCACTTGAAAAAAAAAATAAAACTTGTTGGATTTACTTTTTATACAGCTTGCTAAAGATAGCAATGAAAAAAATTTCCAAAAGAGCGGGCCAGTTTAAAAAAAAAAATGAAAATAGCCGTATATGGCGTTATATGCAGACTGTATTATTTCAATGTGAAAAATCCTTGCCATATATGGCGTCATATGCAGTAAAGATTTTTTTGACCAGCAGTTTTGTTGGTGTTTTTTTGATTATTTTATTAAAATGTTTTTATTTTTATAATTCAATGTTTGCATTTTATAGAAAATTAATAAAAAATAAAGTACAATCAAATGAGAAAAAACATAAAACAATTTCTTCCTTTGTTCAAGCAAAGGTAAATGCCGCATTTGGGACAAAATACGTAAGTTTTACGTAAAATTTGCAATCATTATGGCATTGCTGCCTGCTACTTTTCCATTCTGGAAGATGATCCACTGAATCTTTACGGACTGCATTCAGAGGTGTAGGACGTGCCAAGGACCTTTTAGCCTTTTTGGGCTGAATAGGGGGGGCTGTTGGAGGTTTATCGGCCCCTCATTTTGTTGTACGTTTTACCAAGCTTGCACAAATGCTCGGCTACCGCCATCTTGAAGTCAAATAGAGCGCTTTTTTAACGCCATAATATCCATGCATTTACTACGAAAAGGTCCAAAAAATGAAAGAAAATTGTTGGGGCCATCTCTTTGATCGGATTCCTATTCGGTAAACGCCAAGCAACGAATACGGGAGATCCACACCTCCCATGTATTTATTGTATATGTACATCTATAACTTTTGGACTCTCCATTTCGATGCACTTTTTATCTTTTCTTTTTGCATCCTACAAAAGTTGATAGCATATTTACAACCTTGAGATCGCCATCGATCTCTGCCACTCTCTTAATCATATTCCCGCGAACTTTCTTTCGACTTTCATTTTCTGCAGGAACATCGGTATTTGGCACTCTGTTGAGTCTAACCGTTACTAACGGAAATAGGCCAGTTTTGGTCAGATATACCTAAAGCTTTGGGCTATTGAACCAATTGTCAAAAAAAATGTGTGATTTTTGTGTCCTGGTACAGTAGAAGTCCAACGTGAAACAACATTTTCACTTACGCTAATGTCTGGAGCATCTTTTGCCAGAATCTTATAGCCCCATTTGTGAGGTTTCTTGGGGTTATACTGTTAAAGTTCAGTTGGAAGCGTTTGGTCGCTCACTGCAGGAAATTAAAAGAAGCCGATCTCTAATTTTGCTAAAAAAAAAACTTACTTTAAATAGTTTATCATGTCCGGGCAAACCGCGCTTTATAAACTTGTCGTTATCCGGTCTTCCCAACTGTTGCATATCATTGTCTCCAAAACAAAATGTTGACCAATTTCGGAGCTCCAATATGCTCTTGTTGTAGGCAATTTCACCAATAACTTGAACAGGCAAACACCAATAGATTCCTCCATTTCCTCTTGTATAATATTGGCCGGTTTGTTTATGTTGTTCTGTAAAGCCCTTCGGTTTGAATTATCTACAATCATTTGAATCATATCTTCGGTGAAAAAAAATCGGCTAGAGTTTCAAACTGCGACATCGCTTCTGGCAGTTCACAGGAAAATCTTCTTCTTTGTAGGTACCAAGTTTGCTATGACTCCAGATTATTTTCTACACTTTCTTGCGATCTATTTGCTTTCTCGACACAAAACTTGCTAAAGGCTTCTCATCTTCGGAACGAAACTCGCTGGGTTCGTCGGTTTTAGCAACCTTTTCTTCAAATTCCAAAGATCGATTAAATACTGCTTCATCGTCCGACTCCGGTATTTCTTCTTCACTTTCCGAGCTATCATAGGGAATTAAAAAAGCTTTTTGCTGGGAAACAGCAGCAAGGCCCTGTGCCATTATAAAGCCGCCTATTTGCAGTAAAAAAAGAATTAAATGTGAACGTGTGTAATTTTTTTCGTTACTGCATAGAAGGCCAAATATGGCATGACCATGTTTGACTGATATTTCCGTAAATGCATAGACAGCCATATATGGATCCTCGATAAAATGCACAGTTGCTAAGCTATGCAAGTACTAATTGGAAAACAAATACACAAATATTATTTACCGAAGTATATACTTTGTAAAAAAAAAATATATGTAAGCGACCTAACTTGTAACTTCCGAAAAAAAAACAGTTTTATTTATTGAATTCTCCTGCTACGAAGCGACCATGTGCACTGATCAAATACATTGAGATATTCGTTGTTGTTAAGAAATAAGGAACAAAAACAATGCGCATTCTGCAGGCACCAATAACAGCGAATGCAACAAAATACCGTTGGTTTTTGGAACTGTTTATTTCTGTCGCAAATCTTAACGTAAAAATAAAAAGCCATATATGGCGTTGTATGCAGTAGAGGGTTAAGTGCTAAGAGGGCATCTAGGCCTAGGAGGCCGTCGAAAAAATTGTGAAACCTAAAGATGAGGAACTTTAAGAATCCTTCTTGCTTAAATTCTATGAAGATTGGAAGGTTGACTTGTTTGTTTAATTGGTAACTCTTAAATACTGTAGTTATGTTGACAGGTTCGCAATTGATCTGGTTTTCATGAGGGATGTAGTACTCCGGGTTAATAAAGGATGTTGAGGCACCGGTATCAATTAAGAACCTAAGGGGTCTACCAAAGGGTGAGGAAATGTTTACGTATGGTAATGTTGTTGGGTGAATTTTAGGGTCTAGGTATCCTGTGGGTTCTTCGAGGCTACATTGGAAAAATTCTTGGGCTCAGTAACGTTAGTTGCGTCGCTATTGAAATAGCGGTCTAGCTGTTGAAAAGAGGTCGGTTTAAGCATACTTGCTTCTTGGAAATTGAAGTTTGAGTTACGCGTTTGCTGGCTTGGGTTATTCCTAAATCTGGGGTGCGTGTTTGTATTCGGATTAGTTTGACTTCGAGCTGTGAATGCAGGTTCGGGTTTTTGAAACTTGCTGTACTGAGTACTATTATTGTTTCTGTTGGAGGGTCCTTGGGGTGTGTATTCTCGGTATTTTGGTTGGCCTTCTCTATTGGGCAAGGGTCTAGGATAAGTATTATTTGTTTGCCAGTTGTTTTGGTGAGAGGGGTAATTTGGTTTAGGATGGTATTGGGGATTAATATTGTTATATGGTCGGAATCGGGAGAACTGTGTCATTTTCTGATAGGAAATGTTCTGTTCCTTGATGCAACAGGTTAGAGCAGTAGCTAGCGAGAGCGGCTGCATGGTTCTAACCCTGGAACCAAGGGGTTCATTAAGGGCCCTCAAAAATGAGTTAAGGCACATTTCAGCATATAATTCTTTTTTGGCTTTAATAACATTTTGATCACGTTCGTGAATCAAAATGTTGTTACACAGTGAAGATTGAATTTCGATGACTTCACCATAGAGCGTTTCTACAGTTTTGTTAAACTGTTTAATGTTGTGTAGGTCTCTAATAAGCGACGTTTCCTTGCGCTTATCGGAGTAATGTAGGATGAGATTGTTTTTTATTTCATCCCATACAAGTGGGGTGCCATACATATTAAGGACTTCGTTCGCTTGTCCTTCTACTTTGTTACGTATAGCCCTTAGAAGAATTTGGCCGTACGGCGTATTGTCGGTTCCTCTTATATAGAGGAGTATTTCCTCTACATTGTTTAGGAACTCGTAGAGAAGACGAGGGTTGCCATTGAATTTTGGCAGATCTTTAATTGCGTCGGGTATTCTTAAAGAGTTGAAAATATCACTGTGGTTTACCGATTGGCCTTGGCCTGTATTTTCCGGATGGACGTTTTCAGTGGACATGTTAAGAGAATTAGAGCTTGAGCTTAAAGAATTATCTGAATTATTATCTTCGGGGATAGAACTTAGATTTGTGGAGATTCCTCAAAGGTTGTAAGGAAAGAAAGACCTCTGCTTCTTTCCGGTTTGTTTAGGCATGTGTGATTTTTTTTAATTTTTTTTTTTTTTGAAATGACGGTCAATAATAGATATAATGGATAGGAATGATAGTTTTAAGTTTAATAAATATTGGGAAAAAAAATTATTTTTATAGGTATATTATATGTACATATATGTAAATATGTATATATTTTTCTAGGTATACTCTCAATGTATGCGTCTGATTAAAATATGTATTCAATTATATCTTTACTTTTCTTATAACTGAGGTTGGAATTGGTAGGAAATTTCTTTCATATCATTTATTAATAAATTCTTTTTTTTGTCACATATATTTATTTATTTTTGTTTTTACATACATAGCACTGACACGACTTACATGCACCCAAGGATGGCGAGTGTTACTTGCATCGCGATCCAACGGTGTTAATAGATTTTGGGGTGGGTTTCCAGCGGTGATTATGAGTTGGGAGAGGGTAGATCCAGCGGTGATTAAAAGTTGAAACTTAACGGCTTTTCACTTTCACATACAATGTTCTGTTTTTGTTTTTTTTTCTTTCGTATCAAATAAAAGAACATAAAAAGCGATACGATTCAAGTAGGAAGATTAGCAAAAGTCGACACAACACATCGTAAAAATTCTATATGATTTTATTCTCACAATTGCAGTTTTGTTTTAAGGTTTTTTTTCTCTTTATGTTTATTTACTTATTTTTTTTTTTAATATTCAAAGTGGTAGTATTTTTGTTAAATATATTTTCTATCTAACGGATACTAAAAAAAAACCGTTCACCGAACTACTCGACTGCGCCACTTACGGATTTCAAAAGGAAGGAGTCAAAAAAAATACAAATTTTATTTATGACCTATCGGTCCAATGGTTTACAATCGAATGAATTTCTTATTCCTAACATTCATAATTACGGGTTTGCAAAGGTGAGTTCCAAGAACTTGGACTTGCGGCGGATGTCACCTAGACGCATAGTTGCAGTTATTGGATATCACCTGTGCAATTACAAAGTACGAAACATAATACAAAGTATTTTCATATAATTTGATCATAGCTTGTGGTGGTGATAAGGGGTTCCATGTGTAGGTGGTGTGCGGGGGTCCGTTGGCTGTCCGTGGGAAATAGCCTGGGGTCAGGGAGTTGATGATCGTGGCGAAAAATGGACGGATGTACTTGGGTGTCATGTGGGAAACGATGGGAATGGTTGATTTGATGATGTAGGGGGTGACGGACGGGGAAAGGGTGTCGTAACTGGGTATGTGGTGTTTGTGGGTTTAGGGGGCGATGGGGGGACAGGTAGGTGTCGTAACTCACGCATATGAAAGGAGACCTTAACCAACTGGGCGTGCGGCGCCGGAAACAGCTGGCCAAAGACCGTGCCAGCTGGAGACCCTTGTTGGTCGAGGCCCAGGTTCACCACGGACTGAGGCGCCCCCTAAGAGAAGAGAGTATGTACACAGTACAAACAATAAGTTTGTGTGTATATATAAATAACACGAATTGCTTACTGTGCATTGATTATGAAAACGGTTCAAGATAAAATGTGTTTTTTAGAGATACGTGCATATACATACATTATTTAGAAAAAATCGAAAAAATAATAGAAATATATTAAGAGTTTTTCAGCCAGTAAGATTACTAAAGTAAAGAAAAGTAAATAAGCTTCTATGAAATATTGTCTCAATAAAATAATATGCTTAGCTTTGGTGGCATTACAGCAATGAAGCGCCAGAGATCCTGTCAATCACCCATGTTGTGTCTGATTCCGAACGGAGTGAGTCGAGAAGTTTTTTCGTGGCAAGCATACTACGGTGGTGTCGCCAGTACCCCAGCGAGGAGGGACGTCGCGATATAAACGTTCGATGGCGTTAGGTTTGGTTAGGTTAATGTAGTCGGCATAAGCCACATGTAGGCCGCAGTCGGCCCATTGTGATACCATATGGATCGTGTTACCCAGATCCGCTTCCAGAGAACCAACCGGTGCTTCTGATGAAGCGATGGAGTTGAGCTATTTTTAAAGTGAAAACTTCTTTAGCCGCGTTGGGCAATTTTTGGTAGGGGGGGTTCGCGTCACCGACATGCTCGCATACATATACTATGCATGTGAGCGTTATACGCTTTTTGGATGTGTGAAATCTCGTGTGGTCGCGCCACTGGCGGTATGTATATCTGTAGCTATACAGATGACGTATTGTGCAAAAATACGGTAGACGAAAAACGTATGGGTTCGCGTCGCCGACATGCTGGTGTTAATAGTATATATATAGCTATGAGTACGACTTGTTGCGCTTGGTCAGCACTACCGACTATTCCTGTTTTTTGGCGCATGAGCCTCGCCATTTGCCCTTCCCCGTCTGCAATTTCCATAGGAAATCTCCAGATGACACCACGAGGAGGTGGGGATGGGACTTACTAACAGTGCCGCAAGATGTTCGAGTGCGGTGGCTTTTTAGCAGGCCAGCATCCGTCGGATAGACGCTATCCCTACGAGGCCTCTGTTAGTCGATATTGGATTTACTACGAGAAATTTCTCTGGTTGGCATATTTATTAATGATTTAAAGCCCCGGAGAAATAAAAAGAGCAAGTGAAACGCTGGGAACGTGAATTACATATAGCTATAAGGGCGCCGTGGCGCAGTGGTTAGTGTGCTTGACTCTGGCGCACGATGAGCGACTTCGGATAACGATAACACCAACGCCATCGAATGTTTATTTCGCGACGTTCCTCCTCGGCGGGGTACTGGCAAAACCCCCCGTAGTAAACTTGCCATGAAAAAGCTTCTCGACTTACGCCGTTCGGAATCGGCATTAAACTGTAGGTCCCTTTCACCTGTGTGAAAAATAAAGCTCAGCTCTGGTCCTTTATGGGCTGTAACGCCACCAAAGAAGAAGAAGAATAAGCTATATAAACTAAATAAATTAAAAATATTGAGAAAGATAATAAAAGAAAATAAAAATAAAAGTATAAAAAAGAGAGAAGAAAAATAAATAAAATTAAAACCCGGATAATAATAAAAAAAAAAAAAATAAATAAATAAAAAAAACATAACATGAAAATACAGCCTCATGATAGTTCTGCTGCTATGATAGTTCATATTCCTTCAGATCCCTATTGTTCTTGCGTCCTGTGATGAACAATTGTTATATGTTTACTCTCGAAACATAGTTGTTCTTTTGTTTATGGATAACATTTCAGTCGCTTGTGAATGTGCGATCACTGGGGATACAGCATAGGTTTATATTTGACCAAAACTACTTTTGTTATAGCCATTTCCTGAAGAGCAGGATTTAATTGGTTTTACGTAGCCTTGGTAGCATGTCTCCTCATAGTAAAGCGATAAATCTTGAATCTCTTAGAAAATCTTTATCCAAAAACATGAAATGAAAAAGGTTTTTCGTCGACCAGGAACATACATAAATAACATCCCAGATACCAAGAATTACACATCCCCTCCACAATGAACACCTAAGCACCATCTTGTCTTCTTTGCTATTCATCGCTTACCCTATCACACGTATAAAAACCTTACATCTATCCCTTAGTAACGCTACCAAACATGGCGTTTGCATGTAGGTTATACGAAGACCATGGACCTTCAATACTAACATCACAACATAAGCCTACCTTTGCACTCGCAATAATAACTCGGAATGTAAATAATTCCGTACAAGACCCCGACAGACTGTGTATCCATGAACCCATGAAGATGTGTCATGTCATTATAACTTTCCAAAAACACACATGATTTTTTCATACAGCCACAAGGCATTCAAAGTTGATCCTCCTATACTTGTGTGCCTATAAATCTCGAAGACACAACAAGTGACCTCCCGATTAATTTGAAGCATACCTTACCAAGAGAAGTTAACAAATTACTGTTTCCGGAGGTAAATATTTACGTTCATTGCCTTGTAACTACGACACACTCATTTACACTCATACCCGCATTCTTACAACGTTCTTGCTCCACAAAGTATCTCTGACAATTTAGTTTGGTGCGTCAATTTGAGAAAGTTGCGTAGATACTTGTAGGATATTTGAGACAATATATATATATATATGTATATATATATATATATATGTGTGTGTGTGTGTGTGTGTGTGTATTTATATATGCATATATATATATATTATGTGTATATATATGTCATGGGTTATTAAGGTCACAACGGACACCTTAGAGACTACTTATTAATTTAGGTTCGGAAATTTCAAGAGATTGAACGAAGGGAAGAATGTAATTTCAGCGAAGCAAGACCGGATGCGATGTACATACATACATACATATGTATTATGATCCTGACTTAATGTTCATTTTTTTTTTATTAACTTAAATATGTGTGTGATGGATGCTTAGGAGGAATTGACAAGAAAGTAGCAGAAACATTTCTTTTTAGGAATAGTTTTTTTTTCTTTTTTTTTTTTATTTCAGTTCAAAAGCTTAAGGCTAATATAAAATCATGGATAGTTATACATTACTACAATTAATTTTTTTTTTGAGCTGCGAATGAAATTGTGTGATACAATCTGTTGTCCATCCAGGACAAGTGACGAATGTATTTTAAATACCTAGATATTTAAAATTGTCGACGCGATCAATTTCAAAGCAGGTGTTACTGCAGCATGCATTACTGTTAAAGGTAAAATAATCTATGTGGTTTAGGCGAAATTTCAAGCAGGTGGGTGAATGGTAATGTAGAGGAAAGTCAACACAAGTTGAGCCTTTGATATTAAAAAGCATAAATTTAGTTTTATTACTGATTACCAATCTGTGCTGATTGAACCATCTACGCAATATATCTAGATCATAATTAACATCCAAAAAAGGCTAAAATAACTCTTGTTAGAGTAGGAAAGAGCGGTATTATCGGCAAATGCCGTAATTTTTCCTTTAAATGGTTGGATAAAAAGGGAGTTCACATATATTAAGAACAGGAAAGGACCCAACACTGATCCTTGCGGAACACCTATATTGACCAAACGCTGTGAACTGAAAAAAATTTTGTTTTTTACCGTTTGCTTACGATTTTTTAAATATGAGTCGAACCAGTCATAGATAAATCCTCTGAAACCAGAATAGTACTTGGCGTGTACAAGTCGTAAGATTAAACAAGGTCATTTACAAAATGAGATTGATACTTCGTAAAAAAAAGCATTAAAGTTAAAACAATGGTATTAAAGGAGTTTTGTTAATTAGGCTTATTAGAGCCAATCTTCAAAAAGACTGAAATAGACTTTGAAAGTTGATACGTTTCACGATGTTAACCAGATAACAGCCTCAATGAGCTTAGAGAGTTAGTTAGAGAGGATGAGGGGGTGGGACAAAGTCGCCTGATCACTGCAGCCACGAGTGGGCCTAATGTAAAGTCCCCACTTAGAGTTCACTCAAAAATCCTGAGTTCGTGATAAAACTTAGTATGCTTTTGAGTGAGCTAGCACCGATTTCTTCTGCTTCAAGATAATACTTGCCTAAGAGACGATGACGTGTACTGACAAGGCAGTTACAGTGGCACAGTATGTGCTCTGCTGTTTCTTCGTCTTCATTACACATTCTGCAAGTGTCATCTTGTATAATTGCCATTGTTGGAGGTGTTTGTTTCCAGTAAGGAAACCTGTGATTAAGCGAATCTGGCTCCTTGAAAGCATGAGCAGTTGTTTCGTTCTTCTGAGAGATGTAGTTGGGAGGAACATCTTGGCTTGTCTGCTACCAGTAGTGATCCGTCGCGTTCCTTAACCATTTGTTTATGCAGCATTTGGTGGTGCTGGCCGTGGCATCATAAATGGTGATGCAGAGCCTTTCCTTGCTAGTAGGTCCGCCTTTTCGTTGCCCGTATGGCCGCTGTGTCCAGGTATCGAAATGAGTTGAACTCTGTTTGTGCTGGCCAGCTGGTGAAGTAGCTGTAGGCAGTCCCATACCAGTTTGCAGAAGTGCAGACTTGCTGTCAGAGAGAATGTAAATGTTTTTGTTAAATATATTTCTGAGGCAGAGTTCTATAGCAAATATCTCTATTTGAAAAACGGAGTTATATCTGTCCATGCTGACGTAGACGCATGTGCCTGTATTTGCTCCGTATACTCCAGCCCCAACGCCTTTGTTCGCTTTGGAGCCATCTGTGTACCACACGTAGGATCCACGATTGAAGGAGGGTCTATCCTGTTCCCAGTTTTCTCGGTTGGGGAATGTGACCTTGTTGTTTTGGTTGAAGTTGTATCTGGGGAGACAGTTGTCTGTGAGAGATATCTTTCGGATTTCATGCCTGTTTAGTTCGGTAAGGATATCAGGGTGAAAGAGCCTACGGTTAGAGTCATCCTCCGTGATCAGTCTGTGGGCGAAGACCATTGCTTCTTTCTTCAGTTGGAGATGAAGAGGTGGCAGGTCCGTGATGACTTCTAGTGATGCTTTGGGGGTTGTTCTTAAGGCCCCGGTGATACACATACAAGCTAGTCTTTGCAATTTGTTGAGCTTGGCTTGCACTGATACTTGTTTTGTGAGAATATGTGAGAATTGTTTTGGTGATTGCTGTATATAGCCAGCGGGATATGCCCCAGTTTGTGCCCCAGTTTTTGCCAGTGAGACTTTTGCTGATCCATAAAGAGATCCTGGCTTTCTCAATGGTCCTTGTAATGTGAGAGTGAGCTTATCGTCTAGAGTTGTCCCTAGGTATTTGACTTCTCTTGAGAACTCTACCGCTTCACCAAAGAGGGTAGGTTTGGTAAGTTTGTGCCTATTCATCCTTTTGGTGAATGTGACTATAGTGCTTTTCTTAGGGTTGACCTTTAGTGCAGCCTTTATGCACAAGTTTGCAACAAGGTATAGTGCCCGTTGGAGGAGTTCCGAGACTGTATTTTCGAATTTGCCTCTAAGCAGGATCACTATGTCGTCAGCATAGCCTTGGACATAGAATCCATTGTTGCTGAGTATGTTAATCACTTTATTTACCACAATGGACCACAGGAGAGGAGAGAGAACCCCGCCTTGAGGGCATCCTTTCGCGGCATTTAGATTGATTTTATCATTGCCTAGTGAGGTGTTTATTTTCCTATTGCTAAACATGTTTTGAATCCAATTGCATGTGGTATTATCCACCCCTGTGCTGAGGATGCAACGTTTTATTTGGGTGTAGTCGGTGTTGTCGAAATCACCCTCAATACTGAGAAAGCAACCTATCGCAATTTCTTTGTCGCTCAGGGATTTGTTGATCCGGGCTGTTAGCTCCTGAAGAGCATGCGTGGTCGATTTCCCAGGCTGGTAGGCATATTGGTTTTTGTGAAGTGGTGATCTTTTCAGGGCTCCGTCCCTGATATGCCTATCCAGAATTTTTTCCATTGTTTTTAGGAGGAAAAAGGTAAGGCACATCGGTCTATAGGACTAAGGCAGGTCTTCGGGTCTACGGCCTACTTTAGGAATGAATTTTACCGTTACCTCTGTCCAGTTCGTTGATATGTATCCCCATGCATAGCTGGTTCTAAAGATGTTGATAAGCATGGGTCTAATTAGCGCACTTCCTTTCTGAAGGAGGGCTGGGAAGATGGCATCCTCCCCCGGGGATTTGTACGGGTCAAAAGAATGAGTGGCCCATTTTATTCCTCCTTAGTGGAAAATTATTCGTCCTCTCTTCCAAACCTTCCTGTTGGGTCTAGTTGCCCTGATCTGCGGAGGTATGTTAGAGAGATTGTAGGGAATGATGTTGGAGTCTGGGAAGTGCGTACTCTCCGTGCGTATTCTCCGCGTAAGTGCCATATGCTCTCCTCAACAGTCAAAATTGGTTAGTGTGCTTGTTGGCGAGAGCTCTGTGGATGCGAGCGCTGCTCTGTATGTCTGATAGACTACTGCAGAACTTTTTCCATGAGTCTCTTTAGGCTCCCCTAATCTCTTGGTTGTAGTTGGTGAGTGAGGCACGGTACTGTGTCCAGTCTCCAGTCCGTCTAGCTCTGTTGAACAGTTTTCTGGTCAGTGCTCTTAGCTTGGCCAGATTGCTGTTCCCCCACGGAGTGGTACGGTTGCCTGACTTGACTTTTTCTGGGCAAGCGTTGTGAAAGGCAGATAAGGCTGTCAGCGCTGAGTTCGAGGCTATCTATGTCTCTGATGCTGTCTGTATGTTCTGGTAATTCTATCTCCTACTTTTATGTCAAAACAGATCTGTCGATGATCTGACATCAATGTTTCTGTTGAGACATGCCAGTTTAGGATAGAGTTGCATATGAACGGAGTGGTTAGGGTGAGGTCTAGTACCTCTTCTCTAATTCTATGCATAAAGGTGAGACTTGTGGTAAAATGCTCGCCTGCCTTAATGAGCCTTAGCTATAGTATCTTTCGACTTCAGAAGCATTATTGTAAGGCGTTTTAAAGAAGAAACCAATAAAATGATATGACTTTCCTAAGTAAAGCAACAATATTTTTTAGTTTTTTTTTTAATTTTGAGCAGGTTCAATACTCTTCACTCTTATACTCTTATGATGTTAACACACAACCGAACGGAGTGCAGTGGTTTTTGGTCGTAGATGTTACTCTCAGGGGTGGTTTGTTCTAGATAGGACGAGAGCCGACCAAATTTCGCGTTGGTTATAAATCTCAGTAATTCGTTCATGCACTTTGGGTGTTAATATTGCGCAGAGGATGAATTTCGATTGACCATATACTGTGATTGTTATGCCTACAGCAGTACGTTTTGTTACATTCCATTCACAACTGTGTTCCAAACTTTTTTCCATAATAGAATTGCTCTTGGCTATGAAACAAATTTTAAGTACAGGACCTTCCCCTCGAAGGTCGATTTTTTTTTTTTTTTTTTTTTTTTTGTTGGCGAGGGTAGGTGAAAATCTTCAAAAGACACTATGAGGACCGACAGCGTGTGCTCATAGTAGTGTGCGATTCCTACTCACTAAAAAACACCTCCCTTCAAACGTATTTTTAATGTTAGACTACAACTGAGCTCTTGAACTCATCCAGTAGTTTTTTATTCACATCAGAGGAGAAAAGAAAAAAAAAAAAAAAAAAAAAACACTATACATAAGTTAAAATGTGGCAGGTCACCTTCCAGCGATGCAGATCTCGCCAGTTCACAAGAGTAATTATTTAGTTATTATCGCGGTATCGATATAAATCGAACGGTTTGGTTCTTTGTAGACGGCGTAATAAATTATCTTCATCTAAAATTGGAAGTACAGCGTTATTAGCGTGTTCCTCTAGTCTTCGTTTGTGTCTACGAGCAAAATCTCTAGCTGCGTTGGCGATTGTTACGATTCCTAGATCTCTGTGGATATCCTCATTTCGCAGATACCACGGCGCATTAACGATTGCCCGTAATATTTTGTTTTGAAAAGTCTGCAGGATCTCAGCATTACTCTTTTTGGTACAACCCCATAGTTGTATACCATAAGTCCATGTAGGTTTTAGCACTTGCTTATATATAAGCAGTTTGTAATAAACACTGAGCTTGGAATACTTTCCTAATAGCCAGTACAATTTCCGATACCTATGTTCGAGTTCTCCACGTTTTTTTTTAACGTGAGTTTTCCATTTTAATTTCGCATCACGTGTCATTCCGAGATACTTCGCCTTGTTTGCGAACGGAATTTGCGCAGCGTTTAAGAAAACTGGTAAGTTATTTATTTTTCTGTAGGTAAAGTCAACGTGAACAGATTTGGTTTCATTGAGCGCGATCCGCCAAACCTTTGTCCAATTACTTACACGATCTACAGCATACTGTAGTTTGACATTTGCTTCTTTAACCGTTTTACCTGTTGCCAGGATGGCAGTGTCACCGGCAAACAGTGCTAACACAGTGCGTTCTGTCTGTGGTATATCACGAGTATAAAGTAAGTATAATAGCGGGCTTAAACACTACCCTGCGGTACACCGGCCGTTATCGCCTTCAGCTCGGAATATTAATTCCCGTGTTTAACACGGAAGAGTCTGTGTGATAGGTAGGATCTTAGAATATTATAAAGCTGTTCTGGAAGAACAAGTCGTAGTTTGTACTCCAAGCCTTCGTGCCATACTTTATCAAAGGCTTGTGAGATGTCAAGAAGAACGGTTGAACAAATCAACTTTTGTTCTAGCGCTTTTTCAAGTACATCAGTTATTCGATGTACTTGATCTTTGCTGGAACGCTTGCTTCTGAAACCAAGCTGATGATCCGGTAAGAGACCTTCAGTAATTGGCTTAAGTCGATTCTCTCGAATACTTTGGAGATGATCGGTAGAAGAGAAATCGGTCTATACGACGTAACTTCAGTCGGCGGTTTTCCGGGTTTCGGAACCATGGTAACTTCTGCGACTTTCCATTGGTTTGGTACATGTTCTAATCTAAGTGCAGCATTTACGAGAAGAAGAAGTTTAAGAAGTGCTTTCTTCGACGGTCGATGATGTTAACCACTGCACCACGGCTATCCCAATAATGTTATCATTGTTATGTCGTCTTCAAACCTATGACACTATTGCTTTTTGCTGCCCTCGTATTTTATTCTGTTGTAGGGTGCGAGATATGGTATTCAAAGTCACATTGGTATTTCAAACGCTTAAAATTGATATATTTTGCACAAAAAACGAACTAAGAGCTCACTTAGCCAGTTGCATTTCGCCCCTTCAACATTTCTCCCGCAATACACGTCTCTCTAGGAATGCTCACCAATATACCCTGAAGCCCGCTTTCGAACGTACCGTCAAATATAGAGAATCTTTCATTAAGGGGGGAAGTACCACAAGACGTTTTTAAAAATCGGTTTTTTTTTTATTGTCTTAATCGATAGGTATATGTTCTAGGAAAATCATTGCGAAATTTCAAAAACCCATCTTGAAAATTGTGGAAGTTATGCCACTTGAAAGTGGTTCGCGCCGAACCGGCGCCTCGCGTCATGTATCGCTGCTGCGCGGTCCGGATTCCAAGAACTTAGTGTAAATAATGCGACTTTCTCAAAATGTGTGCGAGTTACGAATTTTAGTCCAAACATCGATATTTCTCAGAATACCCCTGTTCCCCTTCTCTTCTTTCAACTTGCATCTTTTTCGTCAGTTTTTCAGACTGCGTTTTCTCGAAACCATGTTTTTCAAATTTGCGTAAACGATTACGAAAAAAGTTGTAAGCCGATTTTGATAATCTAGCTATTTTCTTAAAGGGCATAAAAAACTACTATAGATGAACTACGGACATGGAGGAAAAATTATTTTTAGACCATTTTCAACGCAAAAATAGTCGAAAATTTTCGCAAAAAAGCCAACATTTTTTTTTAGACCCCTATTTTTATGGTTAATGTTCGAATTTCCCAAAGATCGTAGTTCGTCTAGGATAAAAAGCCCTCTTGAGTGAAATAAAATTTAGTTTTACGATTTTAGATGAAAATTGTGGTCGGGAGAATTTACGCAGATTTCGATGTCTGCGGCGACACGACATACAGGAGCCACCACAAATGAATGAAGTTTTTCTTTTTCATAATGTAAAACATGTTTTTTTTTCATCTCTAAACACTAATCTAAATACATATATAATATAATTTTTATTTGCGCCGTTTTTATTTTCGCGAAAAAGTCCTTTTTTTCGGCCTTTACATGTACTTCCCCCCTTAACCGAACCACACGAATCTGGAGCTCCCTGCCGGATTCGGTTCACCCCCCTCAATGCATCTCCTCTATCCCTCTTCCTTTCTACCTTCTTAGCTTGATGCGCTGGATGGTACACTCCATATTGGGGAGCTTTAGATCCCGGACTGTATTGATGGTTCTTAGTTAGATTAAGGGAGCCTAGTTAGAATGCCAAATAAAACCAACTTTGGAAGTACCCATAACCGCCGACATAAAAATATAAATTATACCCATATTCTAAAACACCCAAACACTCAACATAATCATTGTATACATAGGAAAGCAAGGCAGAAGATAATTATGTATGGCTGCCTGTGTTCACTGAAGAATTTAAGTTCTGACTATGTAGAAACTAGTATGTAACTTCACTGTATTTGCCCTAATTTTATATACATTTGTCAAATTGCGCCACTGTTAGGTTGACATTACTGTAATGAACCTGTGTTTGAATGGGCAAACCCGTTCAAGACGGGCCATGAATCAGTAGAAGACGTTTCACGTGAAGCAGCTCCCGCACCTCTCGTAGCGTGGCATAGTTTATCGTGAATATGTTCTTACCGACCAGACAGTGACTCGATAGTTCTATGTTGGTGTTCTAAAGAGACTGCGAGCAAGTCTTTTCAGTATGTAAGCCGAACTCGCCAAGAAGGGCTAGATCTTGCACCGCGACAATGCGCCATAGCTGAAGGGAACTCATCATGGCAAGATAAAAGTGTCTGTAACCATGGTTCTGAGCAAGTTAAGAATAAATTATCAAAGGTGCTTTGAATCATGGAAGCAAAGTTGGAATCGTTGTGTAGAGCTAGAAGGGAGCTATTCTGATGGGCGATAGTAGATAGGATTTTGCGCCAAACTTAATTTGCTCGTTTTTTGTTTCCAAACTTCCAGAACTTAATTGCCACGTTTCGTATGTACGAATGTACGATGATATTATTTTTATTCAGAATAGCAAAACCAAACCAAAAGGCGCTGCAGAGGAAAGCCAGGGCAGCGTGAGAAGAGTACCGAGCCAGGAGAAGGGAGGAGAAGAAACTACTGCGACAAAAGAAAAGAATCTTCGCAGCCTCCCAGCTCAAGGATATCGAGGAGTCTAGGGATAGACATAAAATACGAGCCTTTTACAAGAAGGCCAAAGGCCTTGCAGGAGGCTTCAAAAAGGGCACCCTGGCTCTTCGAAACTGCGAGGGTAATCTTGTCACCGACCCGCAGGGAATAGTGGATGTATTTAAGCAGCACTTCCAGCAGCTGCTTAACGAGCATGACCAAGAGAGAGTGGTAGGGACCGAGGAAATCCCAACTCCAGCTGCTGAAGTAGTCCTCCCACCCAGCATCGAAGAAGTCTGCACATCTATTCAGAAGCTGAAGAGTAACAAGGCCGCTGGCTCAGATGGCTTGCCTTCAGAGCTTTTCAAGGCACGCGGCGATGTTCTGGTAGGGAGCATGCACCAGATCATCTGCAGAATTTGGGAAGATGGAGCATGCCCGACGACTGGAATACCAGCTCTATATGCCCCATCCACAAAAAAGGCGATCCTACCTCTTGCAAGAACTATAGAGGTATATCCCTGCTCAATGTCGCATATAAGATCCTGTCCAGCGTATTGTGTGAACGTCTAAAACCATTTTGCACCGCACTATTCGGCAGCTACCAGTGCGGGCTAAGGCCCGGCAAATCAACTATAGACCAAATTTTCACACTTCGACAAATCCCGGAAAAGACCAACGAGTTTCAAATCGATACACACCATTTTTCATCGATTTCAAAGCCGCATACGACAGCATTCATCGTGAAGCACTGTTTGGGGCGATGGTCGGTGGGGTTGTGTCGCGCCACGCTAAAAAACACGCGATGCACCGTGCAACTCGGTTCTAGGACCTCGGAACCATTCGAAACATGCACCGGATTTCGGCAAGGAGATGCGCTGTCATGTGACTTCTTCAACTTGGTGCTGGAGCAGATAGTGCGACGGGCAGGCGTCAACAGGGAAGGCACTATCTTTTACAAGTCCATCCAGCTGCTAGGATACGCGGATGATATCGACATCATCGCGTGTTCTCGCCGTGGCATTGTGGAAGCATTCACGGCGATTGAAGAACAGGCGAAACGAGTTGGTCTTAAGATCAATGAGGATAAAACGAAATACATGCTGTCAAGCAAAAACCAATCCGTCGCTCACCACCTGGGACAAAATATAACAATTGACAGCTACAATTTCGAGGTAGTTAAGGAGTTTGTCTACCTCGGGGCAAACATGAATTCCACAAATGACACCACAGTGGAGATCCGGCGTAGAATCGCCCTTGGCAACCGCTGCTACTTCGGCTTGTCCAAACAACTGGGGTCAAAACTCCTCACTCGAAAGACCAAAGTCATGCTTTACAAAACGCTCATTCTGCCAGTCTTGCTGCACGGAGCCGAAAGCTGGACGATAAGCAGGACAGCGGAGCTGATTTTGGGTTCTTTCGAAAGAAAAATTCTGCGCCGGATATTTGGTCCTGTCTGTGAGGAAGGTGAATGGAGAAGAAGACACAACCGCGAACTCTACGAGCTGTACCAAGATGTGGATGTAGTCCGGAAGGCAAGGACCCGTCGACTACACTGGCTCGGCCACATCGAGCGCATGGACATCAACGCTCCAGCTAAGAGGGTCTTCGACTCCGAGCCTCCTGGTTCGAGAAGAAGAGGAAGACCGAACCTCCGGTATAAAGACCAAGTAATCGCGGATGTAGGACATCTTGGTCTTGACAACTGGAAGCAGCGTACCCGGGACCGTCAAGGATGGAAGGCAGCTATAGCTCAGGCTCAGATCCTCCATGGATCGCAGGCCTGATAAGTAAGTAAGCAAAATCAAACTGATTACGTAAATTTTTAAAGCATCTTTGATAAGGTGTAATTATTTCCTAGTGTAAATTTGAATATTTAGTCTTCCCTGTGATGGAAAAATATTTCACAGTATCATTTAATCACATAGTAATCAAATCTATAAGAAATACTGGCTGAAACAAACCTAAACCCTTCTTTAACAAATAAAACGAAAATTGTTATTGTAATATACATAGGTAATTTTGTTCCATTTAATATCTTAGGTTTGTCAGCACTTTACCGTTTTAAGAACCATTTCTTGTGCAAAAATCCAATAAGCTACTGCTTTTATTGTTTTGCATAAAAATTAAAAAAAGAAACAAAATATGACTGGTCGAACTGCTACAGTGCACCCTTCCAGCCTTAATTTCTTTATCTTCTTAATTACAAGGGGAGAACTGTTGTCCCATATTCCAAGTAATCGCCTCCATTAATTCACATTTGCAAGCACACTTGCAGCTACATATGTATATGTACATACATATGTATGTATAACCACCGCCACCATTAACATCAATGCCGCTGTCATCACCACCATCATCGTTATCAGCAGTATAACCATAAGCACCTCTATTAAGCCAAGAACATCTCACCAACTGAAAACAACAACAGTTTTCTCTCTCATTCTATTTTCTTACAAGTCGATTCTTCGCCAAGTATTCAACCATCCATCCATCGCATCCGCCCTTCTCGCATATCCCAGCCATTCCATTGCAACTAATTGCAGCGCACTCGAAGGATACTCCATTGAAATCATCTCATGTCAAATTAGTTGTGTGCAGCACATACCCCTTCAACACCGGAGTAGTCTTGAGGCCCGCCCATTAAAATTAATTTAAAATTTGAAAAGAGCATCTCATTACGCGACAATGTTGTATGATATATTTAGTCAGCTCCTTTAGAAATGCTTTCAAATGACTGCACATACCAGTTTCCTTTATTTGCACTTCAAATCCACCGTACGAATATAATATGTACGCAAAAACAAAGCGTCAGTATTTTGTAACCCCGCTACATATATCGTACATCTATTCAGCCATTCACTTTAGATAATAATTTACATATTGTGAACGTGCATCTCATACTTCGAGTATGCTGCAACGAATTTTTCTTTTTCAATTTTCCACTTCAGTCGAGGCCGAATACTGCAGTGCACTACAATTCGCATGTGAATCCATCCAAGTTGCCATTTATTTTCATACCACTGATCTATGTACCAGCGATGACATTGACTAGCTATAGTATTTGGTGGGAGTCCTTTCCGCCCCTCGTTAGTTTTAATACACAATACATAAAAAGCGAAAAACAAACCCAAGGATAAATGTAACAATGACTTCGCAATGAATGCACATCCTTTCTGTGTCAATTATTGTTTCGCCTGTTCACGGATTTGATTTAGACTTTAATATTTTGTAACCAAAATACGATAGTAAATTTGTGAATCACGAAAGCTGAAAACAACAACAACATAGATATACGCACACATATATATGTATGTATGTATGGACGTTTCGAATTTTCTGACAGAATCTTCGTTCAGTTGCGAACATTGTATTGTTATAGCCTTGAATCATCCTTGTTCAATGGGCTCGACATACAAAAGTAGTAAAATTTAAATTTTAAAATCAACAAAAACCACACCAAACATAATGGCACAGAGGATATCCAAGGACTCCTTCCTACCCAACACTTCGGTTGGTTTTATTATACATGCAAACACCCCTTGACAATGTCGTATGTACAAATACAACATCCCATCGCAAGTGAGAATACGAAAATAGGGGGAAATACTAAATATGCAAAATTCATTCCTTATGTGGTGGCAGGAAAACAGCAAATAATGAAATAATAATAAAAGGAAAAAAGAACGGGTACCAGATTGTCCTTTTAATTTTTTCGCTCTTTACCTAGTGACTTTTTTAGGTTTTGTAGTTTTCACGTGGCATGTACCATGTTCAACAATTCGTAATCCGTTGTAAAGAGGACACATTAATAAGGAAAGTTTTATTTGCACCGTGGGTTGCTTTCTTAGAATTTTTTATATACATTTCCAACTGGAATTCGTATAAGACGCTCCAAAATGATACCCTTCAAAATATGGCATACATAATTTTGAAATAATGTCGTCGGGTACAAAGGATCCAAGAAGTACTCATTGTTGTTGTTTTTTAGGGTTCCGTACTCAAAGGTAAACCGGAACCCTCTTACTATGACTTCGCTGTCCGTCCGTCTGTCACCAGGCTGTATCTCATGAACCGTGATAGTTAGACAGTTGAAATGTTCACAGATGATGTGTTTCTGTTGCCGCTACCACGGCAAATACTAAAAACAGAACAAAATGAATATTTAAGGGGGGCTCCCATACAACAGACATGATTTTCATTCAAAAAATCCCCTGGGTCACATACTGAACTAAGGTTAGTCGATAATATCCCACAGCCAGTAGCAAACTTCCCAGCTTTGATCTCTTTTGTGTCTTTGATGTATTAATCCTAGCTTCAACCCTTTTGCCCATATTTCCCATTATTGTTATTCACCTTTTCACATCCTTGCTGACAAGTAAGATAATTGATTTGAATTCCATGGACACTTTGATGATCAACTATATCTCATCATGAAGATTTTTGATTATCAAAGTAATATGCCTATAACCTGCCTGCAACCAAGATCTGTCATCACACAAAAAATGTGATTTAATGTGATGACTGATGAGGTACCATACATAGTCTCTTTCATATTTATACATATATACTGATGGTACGGAACCCTTTGTGGGCGAGTCCGACTTGCACTTGGCCGATTTTTTATTTTTTTTTTTTTGTATCAGAGAAATTATGTTACTTACTTATCAGGCCAGCAATCCGTTGATGATCTGAGCCTGAGCTAAAGCTGACTTGTATCCTTGACGGTCGCGCTGCTTTCAGTTATCAAGACCAAGATGTCTTACATCCGCGATTACTTGGTCTTTATACCGGAGGTTCGGTCTTCCTCTTCTTCTCGAACCAGGAGTCTCGGAGTCGAAGACCCTCTTAGCTGGAGCGATGAGGTCCATGCGCTCGATGTGGCCGAGCCAGTTTAGTCGACGGATCTTTGCCTTCCGGACTACATCCTCATCTTTGTACAGCTAGTAGAGTTCGCGGTTGTGTCTTCTTCTCAATTTACCTTCCTCACAGACAGGACCAAATATCCGGCGCAGAATTTTTCTTTCGAAAGAACCCAAAATCAGCTCCGCTGTCCTGCTTGTCGTCCAGCATTCGGCTCCGTACACCAAGACTGGCAGTACGAGCGTTTTGTAAAGCATGACTCTGGTCTTTCGAGTGAGGAGTTTTGACCCCAGTTGTTTGGACAAGCCGAAGAAGCAGCGGTTGCCAAGGGCGATTCCATGCCGGATCTCCACTGTTGTGTCATTTGTGAAATTTACGTTTGCCCCGAGGTAGACAAACTCCTTAACTACCTCGAAATTGTAGCTGTCATTTGTTATATTTTATCCCGGGTGGTGAGCGACGGATTGGTTTTTGCTTGACAGCATGTACTTCGTTTTGTCCTCATTGACCTTTAGACCAACTCGTTTCGCATGTTCTTCAATCGCCGTGAATGCTTCCACAATGCCACGGCGAGAACACGCGATGATGTCGATATCAGCCGCGTATCCTAGCAGCTGGATGGACTTGTAGAAATTAGTGCCTTCCCTGTTGACGCCTTCCCGTTGCACTATCTGCTCCAGCACCAGGTTGAAGAAGTCACATGACAGCGCATCTCCTTGCCGAAATCCGGTGCATGTTTCAAACGGTTCCGAAGTCCTAGAACAGAGTTGCACGGTGCATCGCGTATTTTTTAGCGTGGCGCGACACAACTGGATCAGTTCTCCCGGCATCCCGAGTTCGGCCATCGCACCAAATAGTCCTTCACCATGAATGCTGTCGTATGCCGCTTTGAAATCGATGAAAAGATGGTGTGTATCGATTCGAAACTCGTTGGTTTTTTCCAGGATTTTTTCGAAGTGTGAAAATTTGGTCTTTAGTCGATCTGCCGGGCCAGAAGCCGCTCCAGTAGCTGCCGATTAGTGCTATGCAAAATGGCTTCAAACGTTCACACAATACGCTAGACAGGATCTTGTATGCGACATTGAGCAGGGATATACCTCCATAGTTCTTGAAAGAGGAAGGATCGCCTTTTTTGTGGATGGGGCAAATAGAGCTGGTATTCCAGTCGTCGGGCTTTCTTACATCTTCCCAAATTCTGCAGATGATCTGGTGCATGCTCCCTACCAGAACATCGCCGCGTGCCTTGAAAAGCTCTGAAGGCAAGCCATCTGAGCCAGCGGCCTTGTTACTCTTCAGCTTCTGAATAGATGTGCAGACTTCTTCGATGCTGGGTGGGAGGACTACTTCAGCAGCTGGAGTTGGGATTTCCTCGGTCCCTACCACCCTCTCTTGGTCATGCTCGTTAATCAGCTGCTGGAAATGCTGCTTTTAATACATCCACTATTCCCTGCGGGTCGGTGACAATATTACCCTCGCAGTTTCAAAGAGCCTGGGTGCCCGTTTTGAAGCCTCCTGCAAGGCATTTGGCTTTCTTGTAAAAGGCTCGTGTTTAATGCTTATCCCTAGACTCCTCGATATCCTTGAGCTGGGAGGCTGCCAAGATTATTTTCTTTTGTCACAGTAGTTTTTCTCCTCCCTTTTTCTGGCTCGGTTCTCTTCTTGCGCTGCCCTGGTTTTCTTCTGCAGCGCCTTTTGGTACGCCTCGTCGGCTGCTGCCTTTTTTTGCTCACACTCGCCATCATATCACGGGTTTCTTGTCGGGGGTGGTAGGTATCCTAAGGTGGTTTCGGCTACTTCCTGAATTCCTGAGTGGCAATGCAGCCACATATTATTGGCATTTGTGTTCGACGTAGGCATACCGTAGAGTCTTTCGCTCAGCTGCTCCCTGTAGAATCTGGTAACCTCTGGTGTGCTCAGGCGCCCAATGTCGGACCCCCTCCTGGTGGGCTGGTGGAGCTTTCTCAGATTGGACAGTTGAGCTCTGAAGCTTGCTGCTACGAGGAAGTGGTCAGAGGCGATATTTGCCCCTCTGAGTGTTACAGGATATTTGACGAGTGCCTTGCGTCAATGAGCACATGGTTGATTTGGTTGGCGGTTCGACCGTCCGGAGATCGCTAGGTTGCTGTGTGGATCCGCTTACGAGGGAATATGGTGCTACTTATCACCGCATTACAAGCTGTCGCAAAATCCGTGAGTCGGAAGCCGTTATCTGTTGTTGTATCGTGGAAGCTGTGCTCTCCGATCACTCCGCCAAGGGAGTTCTCCTTACCGATTTTGGCGTTGAAGTCCCCGAGCACGATTTTAACATCTTACTCCGGACAAGCTTCCTAGGCGTTGTCCAGGAGGTCATAGAAGTCCTCCTTGATAGGGTCTTCAGCCTCGTCGGTAGGGGCGTGTGCACATATAAGACTGATGTTATAAAATCTGCCTCTGATGCGGATCACAGCCAGGCGAGCACTTATGGGTTTAAAGTCGATGACCTTCGACCTTAACCGCTTTCCCACGACAAATCCGCATCCCAGTAAGTGCGATCTTTTGTGACAGCTGTAATTAATGTCACAATGGCGGATTGTTAGTCCACCGCACAACCACCATTCTGGTCGAGGTTTTGTCGCTGCATACGGTTGTTCACCTCCAAACGATTGTTGAACAGGCTATCAAGAGGGCACCGCGAGGAGGAGGCCGTATGTCAACTTGACCCGGGCATTTAAATAGGGATCGTTGCTGTTGCTGAAATGATGTTAGCTGTGACAATTAATACGAATATTCCCAAAAATTCGGTATTGATAAGGACCAATACCCTTGATTTTTGCACTGTGATTGACTTAAATATTAATTTCCATTTCCACTGTTTAGTATACAATTTTATGTATATATGTTGGCGTTTCAGTCCATGAAGGACCAAAGCCGAGTTTCTCTTAATCACCTATGTTGTGTGAGATTTTATTTTCCCATACCGTTTATTGCCGACTCCGATCGGCGAATTTCGAAAAGATTTTCATGACAGTTATACTACAGGCTGAGATCAAGCACCGTAAAAACACGTGCGGTGACATGGCTGTTGTCGGCATTCGATTCCATGTCATCGGCGTCAGGGGCCCAGTACTGCGTCGTGGCGTGATTACTAACTTTAAAATAAGTGTTACTATATAATGATATATTATAGAAAAGAAAGAAATACTTGATACAAAACATTCGAATCCAAAATATTTATATTGACCAGCGACCCTAAATTCTAACGGGGTCATATCACACGATCCTGGTGACCAGTACAAGTCGCATCTGCATGGGAAAACCATACCCTCAAATCGCTCGTCCAATATGCTATCGCCTATGTATCACATAACGTATTTTGTCCCACATCCACATCATCCAATTTGGACCAAAAGAAGTTGTTCGTTGATAGTGATGGCAATGCCTTCGTCGTTGCTATACATTGCTATATGGTGGACTTCATGTTGATGGCTATCGTCCACAATTTGGAAATTTTGGTTGATTTTTTTTTTTCTGCTAAAATCGGGGTCAATTTCTAACTGCTCTAGGACTCAGTCAGCGAAGACATAGCGTTGCCTATGGTCGTTTTCCTTAAGCTTCTGAGTCTATTGAAACGAATCCAGATCCAAATCACAACACATAATTCTCCAAGTGAATGTCTGCGAACAGCGGCTTAGACTCTTTGAAAAGTGTTTTGTTTTTGAGATAGCAAGTTAAATTTTTTTTGGATTAGATGGACAGACGTGTTAAGCGGAAATGTGGAAACCAAACAGAACTCTAATAAAAACATTAAAAGCAACTATAAGATACTTTGAGGGGCGAGTAGTACCTTAGGGTCCAGCGTTGGATACTTTGATTTATTGATGATGATTTAGAAACTCTTGTAAACAACAAGCTTCAAGTAAAGATTCTTCTTTCAATAGGACAGTGACTGCAAGAGTAAGAAAAATAAGAAAAGTTCTTCGCACACGAAGCACTCCAAACAATTTTTTTAATAATTGGATACATTGCTACCATGCTCATATAGCAAAGTAAAATGTTAAATTTTGAGTGGAACACCGCCAAACTGTATGAAAAATTAGGGAAACCAATAGGAAAAGACAAAGCAGTATACGACCTGGCAATGTAAGAACTTATACATATATGCTGGGTTGTTGATTGTTGTTGGTTTTTGTGCTAATCGTTGCTTGACTTGGTTTTGTTGTTATTGCAAACACTCAATATGAGCTCTTGTAGCCTGGGTAGTTCCACTTTTAAAACAAAAACGCTGCTAAATATGCAATCAAAATGAAGGCTTTAAAATCTGCCACTTAAATGCACAGAGCATAAAAAACAAAATAGAGGATCTGCATCTGCATCAGCAACATGGCTGAAACCGGAGATGTGCTCAGATCTGTTTTATGTTTATGGCTACAAATTGGTGCGTGCAGATAGGAAGGATAGAATGGGTGGCGGGGTTGGTATATATATAAAAAGTACATACAATTTCAATGTCGTCAGTAAATCCTTATGTTCTGACCCGATAGAATATACGTTTATTGAAATTCCACTCAGTGGAGGGAAACTATTAGTAGGTTACATTTACGTGCAAGAAGTTGGCACCGCTTTATACGGATATTGTTGTAGTAGGTGACTTAAATCTTAATTTGCTTGATGATAAAAATAACTCTTTCATTGAAATGGTAAGGTCTCTACACCTTAGTTTTACTAATCTAAATCAGCCGACACACTTTATGCCCAATCGGAGGCCTTCCCTCCTAGATGTATGTCTTGTTTCTCATCAAAACCTTCTTTCGCACTACAATCAAATCTTCGCCCCAGCCTTTTCTTATCACGATCTGCTTTTTGCCTCGTTCAATATCACATCACCTGTTATTGCAGATACTACCATGTCATACTACAATTTTTCTCGTATGAATATTACATCATTATTCTCCGATTGTCTGAACCTAAATTGGTCACCAAACTATAACTGCAGCAATGTTGAAACGCAAGTAAATTGTTTTAATAATAACATTCATATCCTCTTCAAAAAACATGTACCAATCAAAGTCATTAGGAAAAAAACAACGACACCTTGGCTCACCAACGAAGTCCTTATTCTTATCAAACGACGTGATCTGCTTTATTCCAGATGGAGAAAGTACAAATGCTCAGATCTACTGAATAGTTACAAGGTAGCACGTAATAAGGTAACTTGACTTATTCGTTGGAATAAGCGACATTTCTATTCAGAGACTTTTTCTAATAGCAATTCGAGTTCTGCTTTTTGGAAAAACGTGCGTAGAATGGGCATCTGCTCCAAAAAATGTACAGCCCCTTATAATTTAGACCTCGAAGCTCTCAATATCAAATTTGCTCAATGGTCGAACAGCGATGTATGTATGTATGTTGGCGTTACAGTCCATGAAGGACCTGAGCCGAGCTTCTCTCAATCACCCATGTTGTGTGTGATTTCATTTTCCCATAGGTGAAAGGGACCTACAATTTATTGCCGGTTCCGAACGGCGAATTTCGAGAAGCTTTCCATGACAATTTCACTACAGGGGGTTTTGTCAGAACCCCGCTGAGGAGAAACGCCGTGAAAAACACGTTCGATGACATGGCTGTGTCGGGATTCGATCCCGTGTCATCGGCGTCAGAGGCCAACACACTACCCACGGCGCAGCGATACTCAAACATAATTTAATCACCAAGCTCCAATCTGGCTTTCGTGCTAAGCATAATTGCACAACGACCTTGCCAAAAGTTTGTGAAGATATCCGCTTGGATATGGATAGTCATATGGTCGGACTATTGGTTTGTTTGGACTTCTCTAAAGCCTTTGACAGCGTGAACCATGAAGTTCTCATAAAAGAACTTAAGAACCATTTACCTGTGGGCAATCCTTAAGTCACCTTATGTCTTCATATCTGACAAACCGTTCGCAATTTGTGTACCATAATAATAAACGTTCTTCGTGTCTTTTTGTTAACTCTTTCGTGCCTCAAGGTTCTGTGTATAACCCACTTTTATTTTCGTGTTTTATAAATGATACATATAAATGTTTCTCAACGTGCAAGTACCATATTTACGCCGACGATGTTCAGGCCTACTCTATGTTCCCAAAAATGTGTGGTGCCTTTGCCATGAATTCACTTTCGCATGAACTTAATCTCGTCCAAAATTGGTCGATAAACAATAAACTGAATCTGAACACGTTAAAAACAAAAGCACTTTTTCTCAATAGAAGTAGGGCCGTGTTAAATTGACCGCCTCTTTTGATGGACAACTCTCCTATTGATTATGTTGAAAAAATTAAAAATCTAGGAATATTTCTCGAACCTAACCTCAGCTGGAATGCCCATATAAATTATGTGGTGTCCAAAGTAAACGGTGCTCTTAGAGGCTTAAGCCCTACTACCAAATACTTGCCCACCAAAGCTAAGCATAAACTTGTAACGTCGTTCATTCTACCTATTATTCTGTACGGTTGTGAACTGTTTTCGAACTTGGACTATGAATCTCTAAGAAAACTTAACGTCGCGTGTAATTGTTGCGCCAGATATATCTACAGCATCGAAAGGCGCGAGCACATCTCCGAATTCTCCCAAAAAATTGCAGGCTCTGATGAAACATCGTACCTTGCTACTGTTGCATAAAATTATAACGACCAAAGAATACCTTTTCGAATGCATTCAGTTCGCAAAGGCGGAACGTTCTCTAAAGCTCATAGTTCCAAAACACAAATATTTAACAACGTCCCGCCAACGTAAAGTATCTTAAAGAACGTTACTAATGGAAACTGAATCTTTCCTTTCTTTATTCTATATCATGTATTTGCTTAACTAATACTATTGTTTATCTTTTTCTTTCTTTCTTTATAAATTTCACTATTACCTAGCTTTAGCCTTATTATTAATTATTGTCATTATTACTATATTTTAAGCATGTTACAAACTTATAAGATGTTATATCTTACGTGTACATGTAATTAATTCAATAAATAAAATAAATGAAATGAAAAAAATGATTCCGTAAGATACCGTAAACCCAACGATTTTTGTCCGCAAATCAAAAATAAATTGATAAGTCAAGGTTTTTCGACATCTGAACACCTAAAGATTATTAGACCGCATTTCCTTTAGTTTGCTAAGTTTTCTTTTTTCCTTAAACATTTTCTAAGCATAAAAATAAGTATATTAAATTAAACA
Organism: Eumerus sabulonum; assembly: GCA_951905685.1. Classification (NCBI taxonomy): domain Eukaryota; kingdom Metazoa; phylum Arthropoda; class Insecta; order Diptera; family Syrphidae; genus Eumerus; species Eumerus sabulonum. Next base: position 66,508,713 of record OX645060.1, read on the forward strand.
GTGGCTTAAATATAAGTTAAGCTGATAAGATCAGATGCTACACTTTGAATTTAGTCATAAGGCCGAGAAGCGACCTAGACGAAGTCAAAATAGCGATATCATGACTTAAGTCTAATAAAGCCGCGGGCACAGACGGTCTGTCTGCTGAGCATCTTAAGGCCGCTGGAAATGAGCTGGTAAGGTGCATGCATCATCTCATTTGCAAGGTATGGTCGGAGGAAAACATGCCCGACGAATGGAATCTCAGCATCGTTTGTCCGGTCCATTAGAAAGGAGATCCTATAATTGCGCCAACTATAGGGGAATAAGTCTCCTTAAAATCGCATATAAGATCTTTTCTGCCATATTGTGTGAACGCCTGAAACCGTTTGTGGATAAACTGATCGGCTCTAATCAGTGTGGTTTCAGGCCAGGTAAACCCACAATAGAGCAAATATTTACGCTACGGCAGATCTCGGAAAAGACCCAGGAATACCAAATCGACACCCACCACTTCTTCCTCGATTTCAAGGCTGCATATGACAGCGTGTATAGAGATGAGCTATATAAAGCCATGTCTAGTATAGCTCATGCTCCCTGCCAAGCTCGTCCGACTGTGCAGGATGACAATAGAGAATTCTCGCTGCTCCATTAATGTCGGTAATGAGCAAACCGAGACCTTTGATGTTAAAAAAGGATTTAGGCAAGGTGACGCGCTGTCATGCAACTTTTTCAACATCGTGTTTGAAAAGATCGCGCAAGAGTCACTGGCCAACACAAGAGGTATGATTTATTTCAAGTCTACGCAATTACTTGCGTACGCCGACGAAATTGATGTGATTGGGCGGACACAGCGAGACGTCAATGAGGTCTTTGTAAGCATTGAGGTAGAAGCGTAAAACCAAATATCTGCTTTCATCTGAAAGAGACGGACAACACCGACGTATTGGCCAGAACGTCACCATGGGCGGATTTAACTTTGAAGTGGTCAAGGAATTCGTCTACCTTGGCTCACTGATGACCAGCGACAACAATACCAGCGCTGAGACAAAACGCAGAATCACTCCTACCAACCACTGTTTCTTTGGGCTCAAGAGGCAATAGAGAACCAAGGTGACACTATATAAGACCTTAATCATCCCAGTCCTTCTTTACGGCGCAGAGGCTTGGACATTAACAAAAGCGGATGAAGATGCCCTTGGTCGTTTCGAGAGGAAAATTCTGCGCACTATCTACGGTCCCGTTTGTTCAAACAGTGTATGGAGAAGAAGATATAACGAAGAACTGTACGGGTTGTACAGCGACATCGGCCTGGTACGACGTCTACGGATTCAGCGTTTAGGGGGGCTAGGGCATGTAGAGCGAATGGAAAATACAGCTCCCACCCGAAGAGTCTTAGAATCCACCCCGGAAGGAAGACGCGGCGAAGGACGGCCGCATCAATGGCGGCGCACGCAAGTCGAAGGGGACCTTAACTGGCTGGCCAACGACCGTGCCAGCTGGAGACGCTTGTTGGTTGAGGCGCAGGTTCCCCACGGACTGTGACGCCACCTTAAGTAAGTTAAATATAAGTAGTCGAAGAACCCATATGGGGTCAGCGACGTATTTTTAAGGTAATTAAGTTAGACAAGCTTGTTTTAATCATTTAAGCTAGCATAATGCAGTTATACGAATCTTCTTCTTCTTTGATGGCGTTACAGCCCACGAAGGACCAGAGCCAAGCTTCTCTCAATCACCCATGTTGTGTGTGATTTATTTTTTTACATAGGTGAAAGGGACCTAAAGTTTAATGCCGATTCCGAACGACGAGAGTCGAGAAGCTTTTTCACGACAAGTATACTACAGAGGGTTTCGCCAGTACCCCGCCGAGGAGGAACGCCGCGAAATAAACATTCGATGGCGTCGGTGTTATCGGGATCGCTCAGCGTGCATCACGGCGTCAGTTATACGAATACACTAATAAAACTACATATTTCGTGCCTGGATAAAATGAATGCTACCTTGTGAAGGTTCTTGGTATAGCGATTTTGTGCGAAAGAAAAACTCAGAGAAGCACCATCATGTGCCACCCAGATGCATTAAGAAAACTTTGTGCTAACTAGTACAGAAAATAACAATTTTTTTACAATATTTAATTGAAGAAGAGACTTCCTTGCTTTCATAAAAAAACTCCGTTTTATGAAAGCAAGGAAGTCGTTTGCATGGCTGTTAATATCGATGTCGGATCCTATCTAATAAATGTATCCATTTTGTTTTTTCGTTTTCAGAGTTGTTCATACATATGTCAGTTAACCTGCGAAAAAACTACTTATTGGCAATTCATACCACATCCAATCGGTGTTTGCTTTCAAGGAAAAATTATTTTTATTCGATATCCAAGGTGCTATCATCCGTCTTGAAATTCGGCGTCTTGGCGTAGTGCGAAATCTGCTGGCTTCTAGAGACGTAGTGGATTCGAATCTCAATAATATCAAAGTCATCGAATGTGCATTTCGTTTCAAATCACTTATTAGAAAACTTGTCAGAAAAATTTCCGGTTCCCCGTTTGCACAGGTCCTTATCATACATACATACATACCTACATATATGTATAATAATACAAAAAATTGGAAAAAATCAAAAAAAAAAAATAGTTTTCTTTGATTTTAATAAAATATCAACATGTTTTAAAATAAAAAACTCTTTATTATGTAAGCACATAATTAGTTACTTTCTTCTTCTTCTGTAGCGTTACTGCCCATGAAGGACCAGAGCCAAGCTTGTCTCAATCACCCATTACAAGACTTTAAAACTGCTTACTACAAACCATAATATAGCGGATCGTCATAACCACCAAATCTAAATTGTCAGGGATAAGCTTCTCCAAAATTCATTATTCGGAGTAAGCAACAAACAGGAGGTCTCTTACGTTTGCGCAAAAATAAACACTTGGTTGAGAGGAGCTAAAACAATATGATTTTTCAAACTTAGGCTTAGGCATTTCTCAACACGTATTAGAAAAGGGTGGATGAGCAAATAATTTATATCGCAGTTCAGCTATTTTTGATGTTGTTACCGTGAACGAATGAGCCGGTGCGTTATTGTAATGAAACAGCACCTTTTTCTTCTTTTTTAAAATTTCAGAATAGAATTAATTTAATATTGTACATTGGCATAATACTGTTCCGTGAACTGTTCTTTGTGAACTTCCCTGGTGAGGGAAAAAAACAACAATAATACGTTCAGGATTTGAACCGGACTAATTGGTCTCGTTTTCGTTCGGAAGTCAATACTATGTTGCGTTATTTTCCAGTAGAAGGAGAAAATATATCCAGTAAGGAAAATATCGATTTATTATTGAATCATTTCCCGTCAACCATATTCAATGCTGCCGAATGCAGCATACCAAAGAAAATTCGAATATAAATTTCCAATCAAATTCCACTTCATATTTTGGAAATCATAAAGATAAGAATCCTTTATAGGAAGAGATGGCAGCGATATCGAGATCCTTTATATAAATATGAGGTAGCAAGCTTAAATAAACCTATTTCACAAAACATATGGCTTAATCGCAATAAGGATATATAAAACATTAAACAAAGCCTGGAATAAAATCTTACATTTATTGTCAATGCTTGAAAATAGGGTATTTTCCTGATGCTTGGAAGTTAGCAAAAAATGTCCCGGTTCTCAAAACTGGTAAGCCATCTGATTGTCCTGAAAGTTATAGGCCAATTAGCTTGCTCAGTAGCCAAAGTAAAATATTAAAGAAGGTCCTTAAGGAACAAATGCTTAACCATATCTGTGATAACAACATATATCCTAAAGAACAATTTGGCTTTAGACAACACCAAACACCTCTCATCAGGTGCTAAGAATAAACAAGCATGTGAAAGCAAACCGTATTGTTGGAAAATCAACTGGAATGGTACTATTGGACATCGAGAAAGCCTTCGATTCTGTTTGGCACAACGGTCTGATATACAAAATGATTAACTTAAATTTTTCGTCCCATATATACGAAATAGTTAGAAATTTTTATCCAGTCGTCGTTTTAAGGTTCATGTTAATTGTGGTGTTTCCAACATAATAACGTACAGTAGTGGTTTCCCCCGAGGTTCTGTGATTGGTCCAGTCTTATATAATATTTATACTTCGGATTTCTCTGAATTAGCAAACTGTAATGCTTCTATTTTTGCCGATGCTACTGCTATTTTTTAATCGCATACGTTCGCTTCAACCACTGAGAGCGATCTACAAAATGCGATGGGAATACTAAAGGCATACTATTCAAAGTGGAAAATAAAATTAAACGAAAACAAAATGCAAGCTATCGTTTTCACAAGAAAAAGAAAACATTGCTTACTACCTTCCACTCAATTACAATTTAATGGAGTAAGCATCCCTTGGGCTCTAGGAATCTTTCTCAACACAAAATTAATTTTTAATGACCACATAAATAGAGCGGTTAAGAAAGCAGGAATTGCCATTAAAATGTTGTACCCTTTTGTTTGCAGAAAATCGTCATTATCAATAGATAACAAGATAATAATCTACAAAGTCATTTTTCAAGCGATTTTTCTATATGGTTGGGGTGATTGTGCAAAATGCCATATAAAGGAATTCCAAAAATGCCAAAATAAGGTTTTAAAAATGATGTTTAACTTGCCATGGCATCACTCTACCTTAGACTTACATGAAAGAGTGAATGTTGAATTGATCTATAAAAGGATTGAATAGAGCAAGATTTGTGGAACGATGTAATTTTGCTGACAACCCGCTGGTATAAGATATATGTGATAATCAAACTGGTATGTAACTTCCTCTGTTATTATGTATGTACACCTATTTATTATTCAATGTTATGTTTATTTATTTATTTACTCACTTATTTATTTATTTATTTATTTAATTATTTGTTTTCTTTAACCGTATTTATTTATTTATTTGTTTTGATTTGTTTATTTATTTATTTATATATTAATTAATTAATTTATTTAATTTCTTTTATTTATAATTATACGAAAATAAATATCTATCTATCTATCTGTTCCGTGATTATTTTTCCTGTTTTGAAATAGACAATGGGGATTCCAGAAAATGTTTGCGAGTATATGAGGGGAGGACTCGTACCCCCTAATATTTTTTGAGTCTGCCTTTAGTCGTGGCGTTAAAGCTAAATCACCCATGTTGTGTGTGATTTTATTTTCCCATGGGTGAAAGGGACCTACAATTTATTGCCCATTCTGAACGGCGAATTTCGAGAAGCTTTTTCATGACAATTATACTACAAGGGATTTTGTCAGTACTCCGCTGAGGAGAAGCACCGTGGAAAACACATTCGATAAGATGGTTGTTGTCGGGTTTCGATTCTGTATCATCGGTGTCAGAGACCATTGGTTGTTATTTTTTTGGTCATGTCCGTTTGTACTCAGAAATTATACAGTGCAATTCATTTTGTCGAGATTTCTTTGGTATCTACATATTGATTCAGAATTCTCGACTTTAACAATAAAAACTTACAATTTAAATATTACATATTTCAAAAAGGAAGACTTGCGCCATGTGAGAATTTTTATTTTCAACCTTAGACCCCTACTTGAAAACAAGAAATAATCGTGAGTGCATTTATTATCCAACAGACTGCCCTAATAGAAACGCTGCAGAAAGGCAACAACATCTACTCATTTCTCAAGATAATGGTGACTAATTATGAAAAGTGAAAAACTTACGACAACCAAGAGAACGATCGTGGCCGAATCGCGATGGGAGGAAGTAATATATAACTCCTATTACTTTTTCCTCTCTCTTTTTTTCAAGTATGTAGTTCAAATAATTTTATTCTATCTATTTTTCAAGTAACTTTATGTACAAACAAACTTTCGCTTTTAAGTAAGATACTCCTCACTCTGCATAAAACTTTATCCATTTTAATAACTTTTACTTAGGCAAGTTTTCTCTATTTTACTATTGTCCCCATTTTACCTTCTCCTTATCACCACGTAATGTCGAATACCTAATTGTCGTTAAGGAAATATATAAAGCTAAATACAAGGTTTAATAAACTTAAAGGATAATATTATACATACAGGGAAAAAGTCAGACATTCTTTAAGAAAGTTAAATCCTCACCCCACAAAGCCCAAAATATTTTTGGAATCTTTTAAGTATCTCTTAATAATACAAGAACGGAACTGACTGAACTCATAAATAACAATCGAGTACGTTTATCTAAAAATACTTGAAATGCATAGGTAAATAAATACCAAAGATAGTATGGTAATTGGAACGTAATGCTGGTATGTAAGCAAAACGCCAACTAATTTGTCTCTCCTTGTGAGTGCAATGCTCGTACCAGTGAAATGTTGTTCTGTTTTCCTGATAACAGTGATTTATATTTACACCACTATAATTTGTCACCATAATGAAAACACAAACTGAAGAGTTTTATTGAGATGGTAGTTATCCGAATATAAAAAGGGATCATAACAGATCACACCATTCAAATGGTGGATTGTTTGTGATCAAGGATCCTCAGAGCAAAGTGGCGAAAGTGGGAGCTGTCTTCCAGGAGGATATGCGCCCGGACCACGACCTGGAAAATAAAGTGCTACTTCACCACTTCTACCTTCGAAATGATATCGAACATGGGCGATCCGAGAGCCATGGTTTCAGCAGGTTCAATGTCGATGTCAATGTCAATGTCACAACCAATGCCATCGCCAATGAAGGTGCTAATACCCTGTTCATTTCGACGGAGGATCTCCAATTGATCTTCATGTCACTCAAAAAGAAAAAATCCGCGGCTATTGATGGTATATCCAATGTTGTGGTCAGCCACCTTGCACCAGTGGCTATAGGGAGGTACACCATCCTGTTTAATAATCCACTGAAAACGGCGATGGTCCTAAGAGGGACAATGACTGCCTGGCAAATTTGCGGTCTATAAGTTTCCTTGCAAAAATTAACAAAGCCCTGTCTAAATGGGCTGAAGACAAAAATAACCACTTCGGTCTCAGGGCGGGGCATGATACTTTACATGCTGTGTCGAAACTCATATCGGATATCCAACGGAAAAAATGCAAAAACCAGGGTGCCTGCCGGGTTGACTTGGAAAAAGCCTTCTACACCGTATGGTTAGAAGGACTCTACAAGCTCAAACAGTTGGACATAAGTAAACAATAGCTATATACACATAATTCATATGTTAACGAGAAGTAAATTCCTGGTGAAAATTGCCAACGCGACTTCTACTCAAACATTTGACATTAAAAACGGATTTCAACGAGGTACGGTCAACTCGCGATTCCTTTCAGCATTTACATCAGTAACTTTATAGTTTCGCTTCACCATTCAATAGCGTACGCGGACCAGGTCTAACCATCGACGTGCAACGTGACTTCGATAAGATTCAGCAGTTCTGTGATGACTGGAAATTGAAAATCAACTTCCAGAAATCAGAGACTATTTTATTCAGAACACCTTTGTCTAGGGCCTCTAAGGATTTTTTTTTTTTTTTTATGGGGCTAGTGCTTCCATTAGCATATGGTACTGCGACCTTTGCAGATCTATTGTGCCTGCCGAGGAGCCTCTCCAGTTCTATAATGAAGGTGTGAATACTTCTCGTAGGAGCCAAGGTGATCCCCTCAGGAGTCATAGCTGTGCTGAGAAGGATACGCTTCCTAAGATGGCAGAGAGCAGCACACTCACACAGTATGTGCTCCGCCATCTCTTCGTCCTCAAGACAGAGCCGACACTCAGTTTCAGACGAGAGACTAATTTTGTTTAGATGATATCTCAGACCGCAGTGTCCTGTTAGATAGCTGACTAGTCTTCTGATATTCACTCTATTGAGTTTGAGTGTATCACTAGAGTGCTTGTTTAGGGGTTGTATAAGTCGTTTTGATTGACGGAGTCCCCGAACGCTATTCTAAAAGGACAGGTGTTGCAATTTTTCTCACATGTCTAAGAAGAAATATATCTTAGACCCGGGAATGCGCAGAATGGTTCTGGACCTATATATTTATCGCTGGAACCTTTCCTTGCAAGTTGGTCGGCAATTTCATTGCCCTTGATGCCTTTATGTCCTGGCACCCACCAAAGTTTAACATTGTTTCTTTTGGCAAGGTCTTGTAGGGCGTCATGGCATTCCTTGACCGTTTCTGAGTTCGTGCTGTAGGAACCCAGCGCTTTAAGCGCTGCTTGGCTATCAGAGAGTATGTTGATGGTCACTCCTCTGATGCCAGTCTCGAGATTTAGTTTAACGCATGTTAGGATGGCATGCAGCTCTGCTTGGAAGGTACTGGGGCTTATTCCCAGGGCCTTCGAGATCTTGCGATTTGGTCCAAAGATGCCGGCGCCAACACAGGAAGCCATCTTGGAGCCATCCGTCTACCACCTAAGGCCTTTTACATTTAGCAGGGGATCACTGTTTTCCCATGCTGAGCGGTTTGGGATCAGTATCTCAAATCTCTTGTCAAAGGTGAAGGTGTGTCGCAATGCGTCCGAGACTGGACATAAAGGATGGATAGACATATTTGTTGGTTGTCAAATGTCAAATATTATGATTGCGTTCAGAAGCTTAAGATTTATCAATCTACATAAAAATAATCTGATAGATAGTTAACAACTGTAGTTAATCTACCAACTATAGTTAGCTAAAATTAAGTTTATTTTTTATTTATTCCTGAGAATGAATATGTAGTTAGAAAGATATAAAATTTTTAATTAGTTACTCATTTTAAACTATTCTTTCAATTTGATTTCTGAACGACGGGGGACACATCGAAGGAAAAGCAAAATTGCTGATTTTATTTAATTCCGAGTATTTTCATATTTTCACGTTTTAAACCATATTAGCCAAATCGGTCCAGCTGTTCGCGAGTTTTAGCGAGACTAACGAACAGAAATTAATTTTTATATATAAGATAATTCAGCCTTTTGCCACCTAAAGAACATACAGAAAAAGTAATGAAGTAATTTTTGAAGAGCTATCGGTTCATCTACCACTAATATCTTCTATGACAAATAAAGATAATATCTGGCATTTTAAAGAACTGCTTCTCTTACATTAAAGGTCAACACAAGCATTTAAATAAAGAGCCAATGCCTTATTTGTTAGTGACTAACAATTATTTATAATGTAAATGCTTTACATCATTTTATATTTTCTACAGTTCACAAGAAAAACACGTACTTTAAAAAAATACGGGGCTTCAATGTCAGAACTTATAAAGACACAGCGAAAAAAAGTGTAATGAATATTTATTTGAAAGAAATATACAAAAACGGTTATCCAGAAATCTTAAGTTCAGATATTATAAGAGTATCACATTAGATGCACTTTGGGAAATTATTTGTTAGTTTGATTTTGTTATCACAATTAGATGTACGGGATTTCTTTAAATCAATATTCGTTCTTACAATTTCTAATTCTAATTCATCCATGTACAAATTACTATACTACTATTATCAAATATTTACTAGATACTTTTTAAATAATTATAGCTAGGGAAATATATACACATTAACAGTGACCTTTCATACAAGCGGACAATGAAGAAAGCCAACAGCGGACCCATTTGAAGAAAGCCAACAACAAAAATACACTGAGCTTATAAATTTATAAAAAAAAAAGGATATGGGTAACAAAATATGCTGTTCAATTTAATGTTAATGTTTCAATTAGATGTTAATGTTATGGGTCCGATTTTGCGGATAAGAGCTTTGGACACATATTGACGCTATAATACATATTTTACCGGTCATATGTGCTGAGTCCTTTTCGTACATAATATCGTAAGACTCGAAATAGTAATTTCAGTGAGAATTGAAGACAAAATGAAGTCGATGCTTAATTTTTTTATAATAAAAAAACGACTCTACATAATTGTACAATAGTCTCCGACTCATATTTATCGAGAAAAGATAACTAGATTACTTACTTACTTAGGTAACGCTACTTCTTCTTCTTCTTTGGTGGCGTTACAGCCCAAGAAGGGCCAGAGCCAAGCTTCCCTTCAGTCACCCATGTGGTGTGTGATTCTATTTTTCACACAGGTGAAAGGGACCTACAGTTTAATGCCGATTCCGAACGGCGTGAGTCGAGAAGCTTTTTTTAGCCAAGTTATATTACGGGAGGTTTTGCCTCGAATCGAAATTTGATATACTTATGATCCGACAACGTAACATCAGGCAAGACTCTCCAGTTAATGATGTCTCTCACATATCCGTTGGATAGGGTCAGGTCTATCACCTCTTGTCGTCTTGTCGAAACAAATGTTGGTTAAGAGCCATTGTTGATGGTAAGGTCAGACGAGAGAGTGAAGTCTAAAAGACGATCCCCTCTTGTATTGCATTTGCTACTGCCCCAAGCAGTGTTTTGGGCATTAGCATCGCAACACAAAATGAGACCAATCTTTCTGGCTTCACAGTACTCTACGAGTTCAGAAACTTCCTTCAGTGGTGGAGGTAGTATCGAGTCGTAGGGAAAGTACGCAGACCCAACGACGTGCTCCGTGCGTTTTGTAGATTACTCTAGCAGCCACTAGATCTTGTCCACAGAAGTGTCCAAGTTTGGTTGCCAATAATGAGTTCCATATGATGAAGCAGACTCTAGGCCTTTCGGATCTCTCATCATAAAGAATTGTAGGATTACGTATACCCCCAAGGCCACATAGGCGTTTATTCCACACCCACGGTTCTTGAATGGATGACTGCGTGATGTGCCCGCCCCCGGACCGGTTGTGGCTATCTGCGGCTACTGGCCTATGCTTTGATCCGTCTGGGTCGCCACATCTGCCCTTGGATTCCGATTTTCCACCGCTCCGCCGGAGAGGGATTCATCAGATAATCTCTCCCTAGCAAGGCTATGCTTGGCGGAGGTCTTCCGTTTGCGGGAGCTCTTACCTTTTTCGGTTAGAGCTCCTGATCCTTTCGAACGCCGCTCTGGGACAGCCTTGCCAGTTCGAGGACTGCTATGACCCGAAACGACTTCGCCTTTTGCGTTCAGAGTCTGCCTGTCAGCCCCGTCACCTTTTTAAGCGGCAGCGCCGGCCCTGGCTGAAACCTGAAAGCCTCCGGCCCCGTCATTATGGGAACTTTAGTCCTAAGCAGGGACTTAGAATGAGATATCAATATTTTATATATATTTCACATATTTCACATATTTCACATATTTCTTCTTGGTGTATATTGTATGTATGTGAACCTCGGGTTTCTTTTTTTTTTTTTCTTTAATTTTGACAAAGAAATATAAATGCATGTGTACTTATGGGATTTTGTCAGTGATGACATTGCAAAGTTCATATACATGTAAAATGTAATAGAACTATTGTCATGATTGGAAGGAGGACAGTACATTATTGATCGAAATGGCATTCAATCTTTTCGAGAATACGTACACCACAATAAATTGAACAAACACATTAAGAAAAAAATGTAGGCTTGCAGAGACCCTGTGCTCCTTTCTTCTATGGTGGCATTACAGCCCAAGTAAGACAAGAGCCAAGCTTTTCTTAATCGCCCATGTTGTATGTGATTTAATTTTCACACATGAGAAAGGGGCATACAAGTCTAATTCCAATTCCGAATGTCGTGCATCGAGACGCTTTTTCATGTTACTACGGAGGGTTTTGCCATTACCCCGCCGAGGAGGGACGCTGGGATATGAAGATTCGATGGCATTGGTGGTATCTGGATCCTGACTCGTTCGCGTGCGTCAGTGTCTAAAAAAATCCAAAAAAGGCACTTCCTTGAAATTTTCTTTTAAACTTAGCGCAGTTTCAAGAGTTTTTTTATTTTATTTATTTATTAGAATATTAATATAATTACTGAAAATTGTAATTAATACAGAGGTAAGAGCAACTAGCAGCATAAGCTTTCGGCTCTTCAAGAGTTTTGTACTCTTATAATGTTTATCACATAACCAAAACGGAATGCAGTGGTTTGGATCGTAGATGTTCGTTCACTACTCTCAAGGGGTGGCTGTCCTTTTTCCATGCACTTATGGTGTCATGTTAGAATTGCACCCACAGAGTATGAATTTTAAAGTGACCATATACTGTGAGTGTTATGCCTTCATCAGTATGTTTGATCACTTCTCATTCACAACAGCTGTATTGCACAATTTTTTTTTCTTTATAGGAAATGTTTTTTTTTAGGCGAAGGGTAAGCGAAGCCTCTTTCTACTCGACTCGAAGGAAAAAGCGTTCGTCCGCGAACTGTTCGAAAACGTGATGTCCGATTGTAATGAAATTTTGCACACTGACATATCTTAGCATTGCGCAGGTACATTGATTGTGGATAAGGCCAAATTTTGCGTCGGTCACGAACCATGGTCACTTTCGAGCGCGCCGATTTTTCATTGGGTTAAAAAATGTTTACTTTTTGCACGCCCCCTATATTTTGAGATTCTTTAACGCCGTCCCACGTCCGTGGAAACCGTAACGATAGAGCACAGAGTGAGTTTCATACGCGATGTAAAGAAATGTCGAGTAGTTAGAGAGGTTTCTTGTACGCTTCGCCTTGGTGTAGGAGCGGATAACCAGCTCCGTCCACCGCCCTAGTAATGGCTATGGAATGGATTTGAACTACAGACATTTCGCTCGACGGTCGGTGATGTTTTCCACTTTACCACGGCCACCCCCAATAATATCAAATTGGAAAGGATGGTGGCTTTTTCAGAAATTATAATAAGCCTATTCCAAGAAATAAATTTGTTATTTCCACGCTCAAGAAATGGTGGACACGACATTTAGTATTGTATATTAAATTAAATTAACAGCATCTTGAACGAAATACACGTATTATTGGGAAGCATTACTGTAAGCATCGTGGCGCAGTGGGTAGTGTGTTGGCCTCTGACGCCCTTGACACGGGATCGAATCCCGACACAGCCATGTCATCGAACGTGTTTTTCACGGTGTTTCTCCTCAGCTGGGTTTTGACAAAACCCCCTATAGTAAAATTGTCATGAAAAGCTTCTCGAAATTCGCCGTTTGGAACTGGCAATAAAACTGTAGGTCCCTTTCACCTATGGGAAAATGAAATCACACACAATATGGGTGATTGAGAGAATGGATTGGATCAGATCCTTCATGGACTGTAACGCCAATATACATACATTACTGTAAAAAATTGAATGTTTTACTCGAAAATATGAATATGCATTTACAGGTATGTCCGGTTCGAGAGAAAGATTTTGCGCGTGATTGTCGGGCCTATAATCGCAGACGGGGGGTTGAGGAAAAGATTCAACCACGAACTTTACGGGCTGTACAGCGGCATGAGTCTAGTCAGGCGTCTACGGATTCAACGCCAAAGATGGCTGGGCCATGTAGAGCGAATGGAAACCACAGCTCCAGCCCGGAGAGTCTTTGAATCTAACCCCGAAGGACGAAGAAGCAGAGGACGGCCGCACTTGAGATGGCGCACACAGGTGGAAGGGGACCTCAGCCAACTGAGGGATCTTTTGCTAGGAAAAGACTAGCAAAAGATCGTGCTAGTTGGAGGGGCATGGTTTATCCCGAACCGAAGCGCCCATTAAGAAGAAGAGGAAGAAGATAAAGGTATGTAGATGCTAATGCATGACCCAAAGCAGTCAAGCAGAGTAACAAAAAATGGATTCAAGAAATTTCCGCCGATATTTTCTGAGCAACCAGCGCGCAGTTTTGGCTTAGTGCAGAAACTGGAACTACGAGTAGTATGAGTAGTAGTTCACTGGTATGTGAACTTAACCCGTATTACTTTTTCTATGAAAGGGAGCCCAAAAAACAAAACTTATTTTAGTGAAGCCAACAATTCCCAAGGTTGTGTATACATTTATCGGTATTCATGCTCATAACTCGAATTCCTAGGTTATTCACCTTTTTTTAGGATACCTTTCACCCCCCCTGTCATGTGACTTCTTCAACCTGGTGCTGGAGCAGACAGTGCGACGGGCACGCGTCAACAGGGAAGGCACTATCTTCTACAAGTCCGTCCTGCTGCTAGGATACGCGGATGATATCGACATCATCGCGTGTTCTCGCCGTGGCATTGTGGAAGCATTCACGGCGATTGAAGAACAGGCGAAACGAGTTGGTCTTAAGGTCAATGAGGACAAAGCGAAGTAGGTACATGCTGTCAAGCAAAAACCAATCCGTCGCTCACCACCTAGGACAAAATATAACAATTGACAGCTACAATTTCGAGGTAGTTAAGGAGTTTGTCTAGCTCGGGGCAAACGTAAATTCCACAAATGACACCACAGTGGAGATCCGGCATAGAATCGCCCTTGGCAACCGCTGCTTCTTCGGCTTGTCCAAACAACTGGGGTCAAAACTCCTCACTCGAAAAACCAAAGTCATACTATACAAAACGCTCATACTGCCAGTCATGCTGTACGGAGCCGAAAGCTGGACGATAAGCAGGATATTTGGTCCTGTCTGTGAGGAAGGTGAATGGAGAAGAAGACACAACCGCGAACTTTACGAGCTGTACAAAGATGTGGATGTAGTCCGGAAGGCAAAGATCCGTCGACTACATTAGCTCGGGCACGTCGAGCGCATTGACATCAACGCTCCAGCTAAGAGGGTCTTCGACTCCGAGCCTCCTGGTTCGAGAAGAAGAGGAAGGCCGAACCTCCGGTATAAATACCAAGTAATCGCAGATGTAAGATATCTTGGTCTTGATAACTGGAAGCAGCGTGCCCGGGACCGTCAAGGATGGAAGGCAGCTATAGCTCAGGCTCAGATCCTGTTAGATCTGTATGCTTAATAAAAGAAATTCCTTTAATTCATAGACATGATTTATTTAAGTACATATGTATATAAGTTACTAATTGGGAGAGACAACCTGATCGTGCGAAGGCCAAATTAAGAAGAAGGAATCCGAAAGGTTGAACGCATGTTGACAGATGTAAGAAACTCCAAATTCCCACTAAGTAGCGCAGTTGTTCTTTCGTTGCGACATTCAGGTAAATACACCACAGATCCTAAGTATTCACCTTTTTCTATAGTAAGTTCAAGTGAATATCCTTTCTCATGAACATTTGAGCGTTTAGTAAATGCCGATATATTGATTACCATAAGTTGATATCGCTTTTATGACATGTTTGTTGAGCTAAACTATTAATAGGCAAACAGAACCATTACATAGTACACTTGATTCACAACTTGGCATGAACACATACATACATATGTATTTTGGTCTGAAACATTTCAGTTGTCAATCAGGATCAATGTATTCCCACTTGAATCAAAACCGGGCTGATTGTATCCAGAAACAAAAAGATATAATATTTACAAATATATACATATTTCAACTTTTTTCTAGTGCTTCGTATAAATTGTGTGCTAGATAAATATACCCGTTGGGAGATACTTATTATGGACTCACCTCTGCTAATTTATTCTCCTCGCAGATTTATATAGGTATAGGTATTTGCTTCACATTCACTTTATTTTGATCACTTTGCCTAAACAAACACCATATCTATTATTTTTTTTTACTTAATTAAACATCACGTTAGTATATGCTTTCTTTTGTTTATTACTTCTGGTACGCACGTAACTTATGTATGCACGCGAAATATGTACATATGTATAACTTGGCACTCCCTCTCTTCATAAATAACTTATTCACTCAAGTTGTCATATACATATAAGCATTTATGCGTATCCTTAAAATGCTTGGGCTTTACTTGATTCTTCGAAAAACTAACTACATATACAGGTACCAAGTTCGAATTTGACACAGACATCAAATGAATCCTGGCGCTTTAATAATTATAAAGACAATAATACAGCTTGCAATTATTTAAGTGGCTCTTCCACACGTTTAACCGCGAACAATTTATTAGCACCTGCACCATCGCGAAATTATGCGAAAAGGATACACAAATGTGAGGGTAATCTTATTCCTTGTGTCATACATACGAGTAAAACCTCCATGCACCCATAAAAAACTGGTTAAGGAAAGGGATTACATGGCGCCACTTGACAAACCATCCAGAAAAAGAACAAAACCAGTGCTTTTTCGCACAGGATACCCGTGAGACAAGTTTTCCTGACGTGATACAAAAACCAACTGAAAATAAACCTAGCCGTGTCAACGAAGATAACGCTTACCAGTAGGTCCCTTCTTAGTCATTCTCTCTTCTACTCTCATTTTTCGCGTCTCTTTGACATCCTTCTCTCTCGTATTTTTTCTGTCGCCTACAATTTTCATTCGGATTTTCCCGTTTCCAGTGAAGCAAGTCTCCAAGAAATAACGTTACGAAAAAGAGAAAATTATTCCAGAACTTACCCATTTTGTTTTTGTTGGGTTTGAATGTTCTTTGAAAAAGGGTCGGGTGGATGCTCTCGAAAGTTTTTGTCTATATCTAAAGGGCAACTCCCTGGCTATATTGTGCTTGCACGTTTTCTACTGTAACACTTCCAATTAAAGTTTCGCTTCTGCTACTAAGGGTTCATTTTAGTGTTGCTCCTTTGAGGTTATGGTTATTTGCATGTATCACGGAGTCATTGGTTGGGTTTGTTGTAGATTTGTACAAAAACCACAGCAACGAAAAGATGCGACAAAAAAATACAAAGACGAAACAAGAAAGCCTCCAATTTATGTTTGCAAAGTTATGTTTGTTTGCGGTTGATTGGCTGATCTCGATGCAGAATAAAGGGATTATGATCTTTGTTCTTATTTCATATGCGTGTAAATGTATGCGTCCTTTACGGACAGGCAGAAGAGACTCTGTTTTTTTATTTTGGATTGGTCGGAAATAAAACATATGTATATAAATGTACACCCTTTTTTCCTTGTAGAATGTCACAGATGTAGTAAAAGCATTTCATTACGGTTTATTAGAAGCTCTGTGTGCTTTTTGTGAATATACATCTTCTTCTTCTTAGAGGGCGCTACAGTTCGGGGTGAACCTGGGCCTCAACCAACACGCCCCTCCATCTAGCACGATCTTTCGCTAGCCTCTTCCATTGCCGAACACCCAGTTGGCTGAGGTCCCCTTCCACCTGTGTGCGCCATCTTGAGGGCGACCGTCCTCTGCTTCTCCGTCCCTCGGGGTTGGATTCAAAGACTCTCCGGGCTGGAGCTGTGGTGTCCATTCGCTCTACATGGCCCAGCCATCTTAGGCGTTGAATCCGTAGACGCCTGACTAGGCTCATGTCGCTGTACAGCCCGTAAAGTTCGTGGTTGAATCTTCTCCTCCAACCCCCGTCTGCGATTATAGGCGCACAAATCACGCGCAAAATCTTTCTCTCGAACCGACCAAGGGCCTCCTCATCCGCTTTTGATAGTGTCCATGCTTCTGCGCCGTACAACAGGACCGGGAGGATAAGGGTCTTATATATAGTCAACTTTGTCGTTCGGGAGAGGGCTCTATTACTCAGTTGCCTCCTGAGCCCAAAGAAACAGCGATTGGCAAGTGCGTTTGATTTCGGAACTGATGTCGTTGTTCCAGGTTACTGCGGAGCCAAGGTAGACGAAGTCCTTAACTACCTCGAACTTATATCTGCCTATACAAACGTTCTGGCAGAGACGTCGGTGTTGAGCGTCCTTTTTTGATGACAGCATATATTTAGTTTTGCCCTCGTTTACCGCCAAACCAATTTTCGCCGCCTCCATCTCAATACTCGCAAACGCCTCACTGACATCTCGCTGTGATCTACCTATTATGTCAATATCGTCGGCGTATGCATGGAGTTGCGAGGATTTGAAATAGATTGTGCCTCTTCTATTGGCCAGTGATTTTTGCACAACCATTTCCAATATGATGTTGAAGAAATCACACGACAGCGCATCGCCCTGCCTAAATCCTTTTTTGACATCAAAACTATCGGTAAGGTGTTCACCGATTCGGATGGAGCAGCGAGCATTCTCCAAAGTCATCCTGCATAGTCTGACGAGTTTAGCAAGTATGTCAAAGGTAGACATAGCGTTGTATAGCTCGTCTCTAATTACGCTGTCGTATGCGGCTTTGAAGTCGACAAATAGGTAGTGAGTGTCGACTTGAAATTCATTGGTTTTCTCCAGTATCTGCCGTAGTGTGAAGATTTGGTCGATGGTGGACTTCCCTGGCCTGAATCCGCACTGATAAGGACCTATCAGCTTATTTACAAAAGGCTTCAGGCGTTCACACAAAACGGCAGAGAAGATTTTGTAGGCGATGTTAAGGAGACTTATTCCTCTATAGTTGGCGCAATCAGAGGGGTCTCCTTTCTTGTGGATCGGGCATACGATGCTGAGATTCCATTCCTCGGGCATGCTTTCCTCTAACCATATCTTACGGATGAGCTGGTGCATGCTCCCAACCAGGTCATCCCCAGCTGCCTTGAAGAGCTCAGCAGACAGTCCGTCTGCGCCAGCAGCTTTATTCGACTTGAGCTTCGATATGGCAATCTTATATTCGTCGAGGTCAGGGGGACAGAATTCTCTGCGGTCTCCGTCAATTAGAAATGGATCATTCTGCCTGACAGCGGTATATTGACTAACATCGCCGTTATACAGTCTGCAGAAGTGGTGTTTCCATATTCTCAGCATCGACTGCGGTTCTACTACTAGGTGTCCGTTCTCATCCCTGCAGGCTTCCGTTCTGGCTTTAGAACCTTGGCATGTTCGCTTTATCTGTTGATAAAGCTTTCGAACGTCACGCCTGCAGTAACACCTCTCCAAATCCTCAATAGCGCGCTTCTCGTGCTCTTTCTTCTTTCTTCTAAGAAGCTTATGCTCCTCCTTTCTTTTTAACTCGTAGAGCTCACGAGCTGCTCTTGTTCTTTTATGCAGCGAGGCCTTATATGCATCCTGCTTCGCTGTATGAATCCTCCTTCACTCGTCATCGAACCAGGTGTTCCTTCGTGGTGGAGCCTTGAAACCCAAAACTTCGTATGCAGAGCTTTTCAGGGCTTGTTTGCAAAGGCTCCACTGCTGTTCTATTGATAGTTGGGAGGATTCAGGCGTATTGGAGAGCTTAAGGGAGACGCGATCGGTAAAAGCACGAGCGGTTTCTGGCGATAGTAGCTTTCCGACGTCATAACTTTGTATTCTTACTCTACTCCGTTGCGTTCGTGATATCCGTAATCGCATCTTGGCTACTACTAGATAGTGGTCCGAGACGATGTTAGCCCCTCGAAAAGTTCGAACATCAAGAATAGTGGAGGAGTGTCTGACGTCGATCGCGATGTGATCAATCTGGTTGGTAGTCGATTGATCAAAAAACCGCCAGGTGCCTTTGTGTATATCGAGGTGTGGGAAGCGTGTACTGGTTAGAAGGAGATTTCGCCCCGTAGCAAGATCAATCAGCCTGTGTTTGCCGATGACTCGTTCAAATATGCTTTCCTTACCCAGCTTAGCATTGAAGTCTCCTAGTACAATTTTGATGTCATAGCTGGAACATTGGGCATACGTTCTGTCTAGGAGATCGTAGAACTCATCTTTGGCTGAGTCATCCTTGTCTTCCGTGGGGGCGTGGACGCAGATCAGGCTGATGTTAAAAAATTTAGCCTTGATACGGATTGTTATGAGGCGTTCGCTCACATGCCGAAAGCTTGGGACTTTTTGCCTTAGTCCACCTCGAACAACAAATCCGGATCCAAACAATCGTTGCCCTCTCTCCCTATAGCAGTCGCCGTAGTAAATATCGCAGTTTTTCATCCGCTTTATGCCCGGTCCATTCTAGGGCGTCCGCAAGTTGTTCGGCTGCACGTGGCCTGTTTAGGGACCTAACAATCCACGTACAAAGCCGAAGATCATTGTCCTTTTTTTCGTTTTTTGCAAGGGTCGTCAACATAAATCCGGTCCGTTATATCCGAGGCTTGTGGTTGTTTCGGAGTTTGTGTTTTTTTTTACGGTTACGGCTTACTAGGCCGTAGCCCAACCGACTAATCCTGTTTTTTTTTTTTTGGCGCACGAGGCTCGCCATTCGCCCTTCCCCGTCTGCAATTTCCCCAGGAAATCTCCAGATGGCACCACGAGGAGGTGGGGATAGGACTTACTAACAGTGCCGCAAGATGTTCGACTGCGGTGGCTCTTCTCGCTTTTTAGCAGGCCAGCATCCGTCGGATAGATGCTACCCCTACGAGGCCTTTGTTAGTCCTTTGCCATCCGTGAAGTGAATATACATACAGTGAGTAAAATAAGTGTTTGCACACCCAGTTTTCTTACGATTTGACTGTAATTTGTAAAGTTCCAATGAAATGCATTATACATGAAGAAAACGCAGTTAGAATCACGACATGTAGTACAAAAATGATTAAAATTGGTTAAAAATTACTACATTTATTAACCAAAAACAGCAAAAATACACTCAAAAAGTATTTGCACACTTAAGATTGTGAACGAAATATAATGAAAATAATTAAGTTTTAACTGCAACTAATATTTTATGTGCATTCCCTTTGCTTCGATAATGGCTTGTACTCGGCATAGAATCGATAAGATTATTAACAATTTCAGGGCTTATCTGAAGCCATTCCTCTATAAGTGCCGTCCTTAGGTCAGTTTTGCTTGAACATATGCTTTTTCTCACTTCATTACCAAAATACTCCAAAAATTTTCTATTGGGTTAAGGTCTGGTGATTGGGGAGGTGTCACAAGTTGGTAGGGGACATTATACAATAGCCATTCCTTAGTGACTTTTGCAGAATGTTTGGGCTCATTGTCCCCTGCATTTCCAATTCGACGGCGCGCCTAATTTTTAGCCGTGGCGCTCCTTTATAAGCTACGCAGCCCCAAACCATAACATGCCCACCACCGTGTTTCACCGTAGGCTTTAAATGTTTGCTTCGAAGTTCGGTGTTTGGCTTTTTCCACACAAATCTTTTCCATCTGATCCGATTAGATGAAATTTACTCTCATCAGAAAATATGACAGTTCTCCAAAATTCCAAGGGCTTCGCAATATAAGTTTTGGTAAATTCTATCCTTTTTGCCCTATTTACCTCCGAAATAAAAGGTTTCTGCGGAATGTAAGAAATTCCGAATGGTTTGCAGATGTACCATATTTCTGCAACATGTTGGGCTAAAGTTTGCGCACTTATAAATGTTTTTTTTTCTGGCTTCATTTATGATTGCTCGACGATCTGTTTCAGTTAACTTCCTCGTTACGATATTTATTATCTGTCGTCCCCGTGTCTTGAAAACTTTTCAGAAAATAACGAACTGCAGAAAACGAAAACCCAACTGAATCTGCTACTTAACTTGCTTCACGACTAATACAATGGAATTTCCAATCACGAATGAATAAAGACACCCCAAACACCCCAAAAACCGTTATAATTTCGACGCAAATGATGAATTAATTCACTGACAAGAGTGTGTGCACATACTTTTTTGAGCGTGCCTTCCTAGTTTTTTCTTAATAAATGGAGCAATTTGTAACCAATTTTAACAATTTTTTTATTGTAAGTCGAGATGTGTGCTGTTTACTCTTAATGTATATTACATTATATTGAAACTTTGCAGATTGCAATGAAATTACCGGAAAACCGGGTGTGCAAATACTTATTTTACTCACTGTAGGTCACATATCGTAAAACAGAAAACGTAATTATAATGAAGTGGAAATGCGATTAGAATGATGTCGTAATGGATATGGGGTACGTAAAGGTTTGGGGTGGCCGTGGTGCAGTGGTTAACATCATCGGCCGTCCAATTCGTTTCATAGCCAAGAAAAAGTAATTCCTATACGGAAAAAAGTATGCAACACAGTTGTGAATGGAAAGTGACCAAACGTACTGCTGCAGGCATAACACTCACAGTATGTGGTCAGTTGAAATTCATCCTCTGCGTATGCAATACTAACACCAAAAGTGCATGAACGAATTACTGAGAATTATAACCAACGCGAAGTTTGGTCGGCTCACACCACCCCTGAGAGTAGTCAACGAACATCTACGACCCAAAAACCACTGCACTCCGCTCAGGTTATGTGTCAAAACATCAACCTGTGCGAAACTTTCCTTCTCCCTGTTATATTCGCTCGCACAACGTTCAATACGTTATAAGGCCTTAGCCTTGAGTGCGCGTGTGACTCTAAAAAAAAAAAAAAAAAAAAAAATTGGCCCTTGTGTTGTGTGTTGTCTTATAAATTGCCGTGACACGACATTCAGAAATCACTGCTGCACTTGTGAGAACCTATAAACCTGTTCAGCCGAGCGGTATTCTTAATGATTTCCCGTCAACCTTACTGACGAATCTGTGTTAGTATATTGAATGAAATCGTTCATTGATAAGCCCAGTCATTTTAGGCATTTTAAACCCCTATCTGCAGAAAAATTCCTAGCAAGCTGTATTTTTGTAGCCACCTTTACTACGGCGTTGTAATGAAGATGCCGTTGTAATGAGCCATTCGTAATGGACGACAATGAAACAGAATTCAGTCCACCCGACCTAGACGAAGTCAAAATAGCGATATCAAGACTTAAGTCTAATAAAGCCGCGGGCGCAGACGGCCTGTCTGCTAAGCCTCTTAAGGCGGCTGGATATGAGCTGGTAAGGTGCATGCACCATCCCATTTGCAAGGTATGGTCGGAGGTAAGCATGCCCGACGAATCGAATCTCAGCATCGTTTGCCCGGTCCATAAGACAGGAGACCCCTATAACTGCGCCAACTATAGGGGAATAAGTCTCCTTAACATCGCATATAAGATATTCTCTGCCGTATTGTGTGAACGCCTGAAACCGTTTGTGGATAACCTGATCGGCTCTTATCAGTGTGGTTTCAGGCCAGGTAAATCCACAATGGACCAAATATTTACGCTACGGCAGATCTTGGAGAAGACCCGGGAATACCAAATCGACACTCACCACCTCTTCGTCGATTTCAAGGCTACATATGACAGCGCATATAGAGATGAGCTATACAAAGCCATGTCTAGTTTTAACATCCCTGCCAAACTCGTCCGACTGTGCAGGATGACAATGGAGAATTCTCGCTGCTCCATTAAGGTCGGTAATGAGCAAACCGAGACCTTTGATGTTATAAAAGGATTTAGGCAAGGTGACGCGCTGTCATGCAACTTTTTTAACATCGTGCTTGAAAAGATCGTGCAAGAGTCGCTGGCCAACATAAGAGGTACGATTTATTTCAAGTCTACGCAATTGCTTGCGTACGCCGACGACATTGACGT
Organism: Eumerus sabulonum; assembly: GCA_951905685.1. Taxonomy (NCBI): domain Eukaryota; kingdom Metazoa; phylum Arthropoda; class Insecta; order Diptera; family Syrphidae; genus Eumerus; species Eumerus sabulonum. Next base: position 66,531,789 of record OX645060.1, read on the forward strand.
GATTGGACGGACAAAGCGAGACGTCAATGAGGCCTTTGTAAGCATTGAGGTAGAAGCGGCTAAGATGGGTCTTAAGGTTGAGGGTAAAACCAAACATCTGCTTTCATCAAAAGGAGACGGACAACACCGACGTATTGGCCAGAACGTTACCATGGGCGGATATAACTTTGAAGTGGTCAAGGAATTCGTCTACCTTGGCTCACTGATGACCAGAGACAACAACACCAGCGCTGGGATAAAACGCAGAATCACTCTTGCCAACCGCTGTTTCTTTGGGCTCAAGAGGCAATTGAGAAGTAGAGCCCTTACTCGGAAAACCAAGGTGACACAATTAAGACCTTAATCATCCCAGTCCTCCTTTACGGCGCAGAGGCTTGGACCTTAACAAAAGCGGATGAAGATGCCCTTTGTCGTTTCGAGAGGAAAATTCTGCGTACTATCTACGGTCCCGTTTGTTCAGACGGTGTATGGAGGAGAAGATATAACGAAGAACTGTACGGGTTGTACAGCGACATCGGCCTGGTAAGACGTCTACCGATACAGCGTCTAAGGTAGCTAGGCCATATAGAGCGCATGGAAAATACAGCTTCGACCCGAAGAGTTTTCGAATCCACTCCGGAATGAAGGCGTGGCAGAGGACGGCCGCATCATCGGTGGCGCAAACAGGTGGAAGGGGACCTTAACCAGACCGTGCCAGCTGGAGACGCTTGTTTTTTGAGACCCAGGTTCACCACGGACTGTAGCGCCACCGAAGTAAGTAAGTAAGTAATGAAGATGTGAAAAATCCACATTAATACCATGCCGGCTAAAAAAGTTATAAAGGTCAAAAAGTTACGAAAATCGGTTTTTCGCAAATATGTATCTCGTAATCTATTGCTCGGAGGTCAATATTTTATTTATTTGATTTATTTATTAAGCTTATTACAAGCTAATCTACTTAAACAATCTAAACTTAAATTTAAACTTAATATTAGCTACTTAACCTACAAGGGAATAGGAGGAAGTGGTGTGTGGGAGGTAGAAGATAAGAAGAAGAATTTTTCTTTTTAACTTAAAAAAGAAACGTACGAAAAAGTATGACTCATTGTCCCTTTCCGCCTGAGCTGAACGTGCAAGCGAGAGCGCGAAACAAGCGAGAGAGAGGTATCTAATCTGCCCATGGGATAGAATTTTGTTTGCATACATAGGGGCATGAAAAAATTTTGCGATGACATTATGCTGCGTAAACCTACTTGAATAAAACGTAGGCATACTTTTAGGAGTAATCAGTAATTCAGGTGATACATACATATATGCATAGACCCTTGTTCAGCACTGGATTCACTGAATGCTGCCTATTATCCTCGAGTCTTGACAGCTGATGAAGCGGCTATTATTGCAATACATTTTCCGCCTGCCAGTTCTTCTTGGTATCTCACGTGGACGACGTTTAGGTTTTAATAAAGTAGTCCAGCAATTTCCCCGCAATCTAGTGTTTTTATTAATTTATACAGTCGTATTTTACATTTTCCTGGTCCTTCGAGCCGAGTGACTAATTCTTCTTCTTCTTAATGTGCGCTACAGTTCGGGGTGAACCTGGGCCTCAACCAACATGCCCCTTCAACTAGCACGATCTTTTGCTAGCCTTTTACATTGCCGCACACCCAGTTGGCTGAGGTCCCCTTCCACCTGTGTGCGCCATCTTAAGTGTGGCCGTCCTCTGCTTCTTCGTCCCTCGGGGTTGGATTCAAAGACTCTCCAAGCTGGAGCTGTGGTATCCATTCGCTCTACAAGATCCAGCCATCTTAGGTGTTGAATCCGCAGACGCCTGACTAGGCTCATGTCGCTGTACAGCCCGTAAAGTTCGTGGTTGAATCTTCTCCTCCATCCCCCGTCTGCGCTTATAGGCCCAAAAATCACGCGCAAAATCTTTCTCTCGAACCGACCAAGGGTCTCTTCATCCACTTTTGATAGTGTCCAGGCTTCTGCGCCATGCAACAGGACCGGGATGATAAGGGTCTTATATAGAGTCAATTTTGTCGTTCGAGAGAGGGCTCTATTACTCAGTTGCCTCCTGAGCCCAAAGAAAGAGCGATTAGCAAGAGTGATTCTGCGTTTGATTTCGGAACTGATATCGTTGTTCCAGGTCACTGCGGAGCCAAGGTAGACGAAGTCCTTAGCTACCTCGAACTTATATCTGTCAATACAAACGTTCTGGCCAAGACGTCGGTGGTGAGCGACCTTTTTTGATGACAGCATCCTCTGCGTATGCAATATTAACATCAAAAATGCATGAACGAATTAACGTGAAAATCAACGAATCAAACTGAGAGTCGTTTTTAATGCCTCTTCGAAGACGAGTACTGGTTTTTCTCTCAACGATGCTCAACTAGTTGAACCACAGCTTCAACCATATCTGTCTACAATTTTACTGCGCTTTTGAAGCCACAGATTTGCTATGACATAGCTAAAGTGTAGCGCCATGTACGCATCGACGAAGCAGCCGCTAATTTTCAACGCATCGTTTGGCGTCAAACTTCAACAGAACCGATTAAGGACATGTTGGACATGGACGCATGTTGCTTTCAGATACTGCGAAGTTCTTCGACCCGCTGGGATTGCTCTCTCCATCCACTGTCATCCCGACGATAATGTTTCAACAATTCTGGAGACCTAAGGTGAACTGGGATGAAGCTGTTCCACAAGCAATAAAATCTAAATGGCTCCAGTACCGAGCAAATCTACCCAGCCTTGCATCTGTCAAAGTGCCTAGATGGATAGGTATAGGCGAACCAAACTCAGTCACGGATCTCCACGGTTTCGCTGACGCATCTCAATCTGTATACGCTGCGGTCATTTATGCGAGAACTACCAGCACCAATGGCACTGTTAAAGTTCGTTTGATTAGTGCCAAGACTAGAGTCGCTCCTATCAAACCGATTTCTTCGCCCCGCCTGGAGTTGTGTGCCGCTTCTCTATTATCACGACTAATAAATCACGTGAAGAGTGCGCTTGAATTGCCTTCACGCAGACTTTTTGCTTGGACAGATTCCACGGTAGCAATCGCTTGGATTCACCAACATCCTAGCAAATGGTGTACATTTGTCGCTAACCGCGAAACTCAAATTCAAGAAGTAATACCATCTGAGAATTGGTTTCAGATCCCGTCTGCACAAAACCCAGCTGACTGCGCATCCAGGGGCCTGCCACCGCAAGATTTAAAGCATTTCGGTATTTGGTGGGAGGGCCCACAATGGCCCGAATATTCATCACTGCCGTCGACCAGAAGCCGACATTTCGTCAACATTTCGAAAGATCAGAGCCAATTCAAATATGGGATCTAATCGATCGGTATTCTTCTCTAGTAAAACTTAAATATATAACCGCATTCATCTTCAGATTCCTCAATAACGTTCGCAATTCTGGTAAAATTGGGAAGCCAGTTTCTATCCAAGCGTCTAAGTCTATTAAGCATCTTTCTCTAGAGGTTGCACAGGGTTACACAGAAATATTTCTTCCAAGATGAAATCCAACGCCTCCAAACGAAGAAACCTCTACGATGTCAAAGCAAGCTACTCAAATTATTTCCATTCTTGGACGACGGTGGGATGCTCAGGGTGGGCGGTAGGCTCAGCAATGCAGCTCTTCCCATGGATAGAAAGCGTCCGATTCTCCTTCCTGCTGCCGCCAAGTCGAGGGATATTTGAGAACGGGTAGCTAGACGTAACATTCTACATATTGGTTCGTTATAGCCATAGTTAGGGGGAACCTGAAAAGTGGAAGGACTTAGGCGAGGAGGGTTGGTATTGAGCGAAATCATCTCAAGGAGGGCAGGAGAGTCAATAATTCCAGCTATAAGCTGATGAATGAAGAGAACGTCAGCCACCTCACGGCGTGCTTTCAGGGTTTGTAAGCCGATCAATTGTAGTCGGTCTTCGTAGAGTGGTAATACAGTCCTGTAAGACCATGGGAGACCTCGCAGAACGCAGAAATCTACGTGCACAGCTTCAATTCATGCAGAATGGCTAACGTAGTAAGGCGACCAGGTTTGACTGGCATATTCCAGGATAGGTCTGACGTATGTAATGTAGAGGGATTTAGGGATTCGAGAATTCCTTAGACCAACGTTTTACAAGACCAAGGGCAGAATTAGCTTTGTGTATGATATGATTGATGTGGGAGAGGAAGTTTAGCTCTCTGTCGCATATGATACATAGGTCGCGTATGAAGGGGACATGGGGGACAGGCTCGTTAAGTAGATAGCAGGTTCTAGGAACAGAGGGAAAGCGTTTCCGATAGAACGTAACGAATTGGCATTTGCCGATGTTGAGTTCCAAGTGGTTGTTATCACACCAATTACCGAAGGATACAAGGTCGCTTTGAAGTGCATGTGAGTCTGCAGGAGTTCATATTGTCTTGGTGATTTTCATGTAGTCTGCATATATTGACAAATGGGAATCTTATAAATTACGGTCGACATCGTTAACGGCGAGGACAAATACACTGGTCGCCAAAAAAAAAATAAAAAATCGGGAGCAAAAACTTTGTTTTGTGATTTTAATTGACTATAGTGTGCTGAATCTACAACTGTTTACAGATTGATTCTATCACGTCTAGTTTTTGAGCTTTTCTTATTTAAATAAAATACTGATATTGACGTATTAAATACTTATTTATTATGAAAAAAGTACAAAAATCTCACATATGAGATTATTTATATGAGATAAATTAAAATCCTAAATTAATTAAAATACTGATACAATATAAAAACAAAAAATTCTTTGGTAGACCGCTTTCTTTTATAAGTTTATCTGTTGTTTCACGATTGATTTCCCAGCAGGAATCAGCTAACATTGCTGAGGACCACTTGCCGTTATGTGTATCCTTTTTCCATGTGCGCAATATCTTGGTGGAACCTCTCACCATGCTCATCATCCGAGTTCTTTATAATTTGCAGCCCTTATATTTCCAAGACAACTGTGACGTATGTTTTCAAAAGCTACCCATGCTCTTTTTAGGGTTCCGTGCGTCCGAAAAAAACGGAACCCTTATAGGATCACTCGTGTGTCCGTTTGTCCGTCGCTCACAGTCAAATATCTCCGAAACTACTGGACCGATTAAGTTGAAATTTGGTACACATATCAATTTCTGTGACCCAAATGTAAATGTATTTTTTTTTCTGTAATTAAAAAAAAAAATAGTTTCCAAGTTATTCAAGAAAATTGCCCCCTCCCCCCCCCCCCCCCCCCCCCCCCCCCCCCACAAACTCTTTAACCTAAAATTTTGAAAAAAATACAGAAATTAGTTGTCTACTTATAGATTAAAGGAAAATCTATAAGGAGTCCATGATGTTAAATTAACATGGTAAATCATTCAATACTGTGCTACCAACTTACATTTGCAGGTGGATGGTGTGGGAGAACATATTTTCAACTCCAATGTTAAGTTTTGTTGAATCGGTTTGTAGATTAATATTAAATGAAAAAAATAAGCCCACAATGAGCATTCTTCGACCAATATTTTAGGAGATATTAACTTTTCAATTTATGCCGCCCGCGGCATAAAATATAAAAATAAAAATTCTTAGTAAGGCGTAGGCCCTTACTACGGCATTGTGAGTCATGCTTGTGAGACGTTTCACGTTGCTCTACTTGAGACCGATTTGTGCGCTAGTGTCTTGTTATAGATAATGGCACGGAACCCTTTGTGCGCGAGTCCGAATCGTGCTTGCCCGGTTTTTCTTTATTTCTTTATCAACCAACTTAGATTTAAACAATTGGTCGTTAAGGACTTCTCTTATTTGGGGACCAACAAATATGCCTTCCTTCAATTTGGCCTCACTTATGCGTGGAAATTTGCTCTCCATCTCTTAAAAATCCACAAGAGACTGAACATCGATTGTCTTAAACGATTACGTAAATATGCTAAGAATGCAAGGTCTGGGCTACATGTATGTATGTATGTATGTTGGCGTTACAGTCCATGAAGGACCTGAGCCGAGCTTCTCTCAATCACCCATGTTGTGTGTGATTTCATTTTCCCATAGGTGAAAGGGACCTACAGTTTATTGCCGGTTCCGAACGGCGAATTTCGATAAGCTTTTCATGACAATTTTACTACAGGGGGTTTTGTCAGAGCCCCGCTGAGGAGAAACACTGTGAAAAACACGTTCGATGACGTGGCTGTGTCGGGATTCGATCCCGTGTCATCGGAGTCAGAGGCCAACACACTACCCACTGCGCCACGGTGCTCTCATATGTATGTTTTTTATGGAAAATTCACAATATCCCTATTGTTCTTTTGGGTCATACAGATACAGGATAAAACTTATAAATTAATTTTATGATCCTACTACCTAGTGTTTTTTTGGGAAATATACATAGGGCCCAACATTTGTTGTTATGGAAACCCAAAATAAAACCTAATCAGACCATTCTTTAAATAAAATAATCTTAGATACTACTCCGGACAGGATCCTTTAATAACTTGGTTAGGGGACGACGGGATGGGAGGTAGCCATTGTATCTCGCATGTCAGTTACTTTGTGGTGAGTAATAGATTGCTATCTCTTTCTTACACCGAGATAAATACAGAGCATAGCGAAATTCGTGTCATCAAGGTTCACAAATACCGCTGTCAGTATCGAAATGTAAACAATTTTAATGAAAACAAAAATTGCTTATAGCAGCAAAACTAGACGTGCTAGATAAATTCTGCTTACATATTAAGATTTAGGGCGTCGATGTGTATCAATTCCACATATACATTGTTTTGCTCTTATTTTGATGCCGACCAGTGATAATAAAGGGCCGAGATGATTACCATGCGGAATACCGGAAGAGGTAATGATGGGGTCAGAGACAGAGTTTCTAAAAAATACTCTATATTGGCGAATCTTAAGGTACGATTTAAGCAATGCGATGATTTGGGGTGGGAAGCCCAAAGCCTCTAGTTTAAAATAAATTAATGAACTTAACTTAACTTATCGAATCCATTACCAAAGTCTGTAGTGATAACATCTACTTCGTTGCCTTGCTCCAGAGTTAGAAGTATTTTGGAGGCAAATTCGGTAAGGTTGGCTATGGTGGACCTGCCTTTTAAGAAACCATGCTGCCGAGAGGAGCAATGTAGCTAGCGGACTCGAAGCGGACAATCTAGCTATCGGTTAGAAATATCCATATCCATCTTGGGGCTTTTTTTGTGAGTGGGAATTATGTAAGAATTTTTCCAAATGGTTGGAAAGGAAGCTTGACGAAGTGAAAGGCAAAAGGGAATGGAAAGAGGTTTGCAGAGGGAAGCGATACATTTCTTGAGGAGAATGACTGGAAGACCATCGGGATCCGGGGAGAAGTCATATTTAAGTTGGTTTAACTTGTGGTGAACCAAGTCCTCATTAATATCAATTACGGAGAGCGATGTCAGAGAGTAGTTATTCATATAGTTGAGTAGTCGGGTTTATGACTGCAGTCATTAAATGATAAGCTAAAGAATGAGGCGAAAAGGTTCGCTAAGATTTTGGGGTCATCGGAGGTAGTGTTATTCTATTTGAGAGTGGAAGGGACCTCATCAAACAGTTCAAATGACAACACCTCGTTTTATAAAGATAACTCCATACTGGATTCAAACCACCAAACAGAAAGTTTCTACTTCGAAGAGTTTACACCTCTTGAAATTCGAAAAATCATAATTTCTCTAAAAACGTCTTATTCCTACTCGTGTGATAAGATCTCAAGTGAACTATTGAAAAACATCTCCTTTCAGATTTCTGATGTCTTATGTTATATTTTTAATTCTAGTGTACGAAAAGGCGTTTTTCCAAATTGCCTTAAAATAGCAAAAGTTTTCGAAAATTTTATAAAACTTTAAATTCTATCCTTTCTAGACAAAACCCACTTCTTTAGTGATTCTCAGTTCGGCTTTGCAGATTTGCAGTTCGGAAGTTGCAGATCTACAGAAAATGCCTTATTAAAATTAAAACGAGAAATATATGTTAGTTTGAATACGTCTCAAATTCCTGGTTGTCTTTTCATTGATATGGCTAAGGCTATATTATTAAACAAACTATTGGTGGGTGGCCGTTGTGCAGTGGTTAACATCATCGAGCGCCGAGCGGAAGGCTTATGGTTCAAATTCATAGCCAAGAAAAAGTAATTCCTATACGGACAAAAGGTATGCAACGCAGTTGTGAATGGAAAGTGGCCAGACGTACTGCTGCAGGCCTAACACTCACAGTATATGGTCAACCGACTGCACTCCGTTCAGGTTGTGTGTGTCAACACATCATAAGAGGATATAAAAAAAAAAACTCTTGAACCTACGCGAGTCTCTAAAAAAAAAAAAAAAAAACAAAATGCGGGGTATAAGGGCTTTATTCATGACTGGTTTAACTCTTATTTAAGGGAACGTAAGCAAGTAGTAAAAATTAAAGATGCCTACAGCTCCATGTGTCAACCAAATATCGGAGTTCCTCAAGGCTCTGTTTTAGGCCCGTGATTGTTTCTGATATATGTTGACTCGTTATTTATTCAACCGTTTAAAGGCAAAATCACAGCATTTGCTGATGATACAGCCCTATCGTACTCCAATAACAGCTATCTGATCTTATTATCAGATGTAAATAACGATATACTTATTACGAAGACGGTTTAAGCAACACAAATTGATAATTAATAATAAAACAAAGTGCATGGCATTTAACATCAAGGGTTCATTCTGCAAAGACTTGCCCATATATTATCATTCACCAAGTTGCCAACGTTTATGTTGTCCTGTCCCATCTTCAAGTCATGTAAAGATTTGTAACGAAGACGTGAGCTGCAATGAAGATTGCTTCAGAATTGAATGCGTTGACAGTTTTAAATACCCAGGCATTGTTTTGGATCATAAACTCTCGGGGACTGATCACAGAGTTTATCTCGAACAGTATTTAAATAAGGTTGTGAGGCAACTTTACCATCTCAGTCTTTACTGCAATCTATCAATTTTTTAGATGATGTATAACGCATTTTTCAAATCGACAATCCAATATGGTATTACCTGTTGGGGCGGCGAATATTATAGTAAAACTATTATTGCATGCTACTTGTAAAACAAAAGCATGCAATAAGAATTATGGCTAAACTAAATCGTCCAACTTCCAGTTTTGAATTGTTCAAAAATCTTTAAATTCCCCCGTTGGGGCACCTGTACTGCTATAAGGTCATAAAAACATTTTTTGAAAACTCATGTTAGACTCCACGAAAGATATATATTACGAGTCAATACCATAAACATCGTCGCTATTCCAACTATTCACAAGACCCATTTCTCACGATTCTTTTATGTTACTGCACCTCGACTATTTAGGGGAAAAGGGAGAGAGCAAACAGAGCAAAGAAGTTGACCGCGTTTAACTTGGCAAACGCCAGCTTCGATCTCTGTCCCTGCTTAATCCAAGCTGACACACAGCCTCCGCGTAGCCTCCCCTGGATAGTTATACTGGCACCCGCCAGGTAGTGAACCAATGTGCGCAGCGACCCGACCCCTTGTTCCTGGGGAAAGAGGAACCTGGCCCTCCAGGTTGGGGGTTGCGCTTAGGGTTAACATCCCTATCGCATAAGACCAAAACTTGTTCAGGGACAACTAACAGCCGGATTACATGTTGACGACCCCGCAAACGTCTAAAAGGAAACGAATTCCGGATCTGCACCTGGAACGATAGGTCTCTCAACAGACCAGGTGCAGCCGGACACCAGGTCAACTCTTTGCACTGCTATAAGGCAGACATTACCGCGCTCCAAGAAGTGCGATGGGATGGGCTAGGCAAAAAGCGGAATCAAAACAGTGATATCTACTACGGAAACTGCTACAGAGAAAATAAACAACGCTTATTCGGATGCAGATTGGTTGTTCGAGGCAGACTCAGGAAAAAATTCTTAACCTTCCAGTGTGTAAGCGAACGCCTCATAGCTATTGTGTAATGATGTGTAGCCTTGAGAATTATGGGATGTTTTTGGTCGAAATGAAGGTCCGCATGTAGAAGTCTACCGCCGACGCGTAGAATCCCCTGTTTATCGACGAATGGATTCAAGGATTGTAGGCCCTTTAAGTTTCCGGTGTTGTCTTTCTCCTCTGTAGCAAACATTTCACGTTGGACGATCCGAACGATTGCCAACATTGTAGTCCAGAGTTCCAGAGGAGAAAGTGGGCACAGGTTTCGATTCATAGGTTCCTTGCGGAGATTTGAGACGAACCTCATGCAGTAAGCGAGTACTCTTGTCATTCTCTTGGCGCTCGAGTAATTGTGGATTGCTTTGGTGATGGGAACTGGTTGATTGGACGCGACGTGTACTTGTTTTGTTCGCCTTTCTTCTGCAATCTCCAGAATGTTGGGCTTCGTAGGACATCTAAAAACCCAGCGTTCCAGGAAGAATGATGGACGATTCCACCATGGACTGTTATCTAGGAACGTGGATGGGAAAAAGCCACGTGAAGCTATATCTGCTGGATTCTGTGCGGATGGTGTATGCCTCCATATGTCGGTGCTCGTGAGTGATTGTATCTGAGCCACTCGACAAAGACTTGCCACCTGGATGGAGGTGATTTGATCCAACATAGTGTCACCTCGGAGTCTGTCTAAGCAAGAATCTTACAGCCTTCTAGTCGTAGGATTTTAGTCGTCTCCTGGATTAGTTTGGCCAACAAACCAGCGCCGCACAACTCTAAACGTGGCAGTGTGACGGTCTTTAAAGGAGCCACTTTGGTTTTGGACATGAGGAGATGTATATGACCTTTGTTGTTGTCCAGCTCGCGGAGGTAAATGGCAGCAGCATATGCTTTTTGTGAAGCATCACTAAATCCATGCAATTCCAGATTGATGTTACCTGCTCTCGTTTGAATCCACCTTGAGATACGCAATTTTTCAATCGATGGAAGTTCCCTCTGAAACGTGGCCTATTGTTGGTGAACTTCTTTGGGTAATGGTGTGTCCCATTCTAGTCCTCGTATCCAGAGATCCTGCATCAAAATGTTGGCCTTGATGATGCTTGGGGATAGCCAGTCGAGTGGATAAAAAAACATAGCAATTGCTGAGAGAACCGCCAGCTTCGTGATGTTGTTTTTTTGACATGGAGTCACCTGGTAAGTAAAAAAATCAGCCGCCGGTAACCATTTTATTCCCAGTGCCTTTACTAGGCTTGCTTCTTCGAAGCGTAATGAGAAGTCTACCTCGCGGTCTTCCTTGGGAATGTCCTGCAAAAGTTGTTCGTTGTTGCTATTCCACTTGCAGGTAAACCCGTAGGCGCACTCGAAAGCTATAGACCTATTAGCCTATTAAGCTCGGTCAGTAAGATATACGAGCGAATTCTTAAAGAAAAGCTATTAAATATAATAGAAGATAAGAAAATATTTCCTAATGAACAGTTCGGCTTTAGACGTAACCACGGTACTTCACATCAGGTCTTAAGAATATGTAATCTTATCAAGAGAAATCGTGCAATAGGCAAATCTACAGGTATGATCCTACTTGATATCGAAAAAGCATTTGATTCAGTATGGCATGACGGCCTCATATACAAAATGCTAAATTTCAATTTTCCCCCATTTTTGTGTAATATTATCAAAAGCTTTGTGTCAAACCGTAGTTTCAAAGTGTATATTAATAATCGTGTTTCTGGCTCTATCCACTTTTATGCTGGAGTACCACAAGGCTCAGTTCTAGGTCCAGTCTTATTTAATTTATATCTATCTGATTTTCCTATACTTCCTTCCTGTGATGTGGCAATGTATGCAGACGATACCGCAATATTATCGTCGCATGATTTCGGTCTCAACATAGAGTCGAACTTAAGAAACGCTGCCTTATTATTAGAGCTTTATTACAAGAAATAGAAAATAAAGCTTAACGCCGAAAAGATTCAAGCTATCTTTTTTACTCGAAAAAGAAAGTCTTGTTTCCTTCCATCTAATCAACTAAACATCTTAAGTAATTCAGTACCATGGCAAACATCCGTGAGGTATCTCGGTATATATCTGGATCAAAAATTAATATTTAATGAGCACCATGCTAAGACCCTTAAAAAAATAAATGTTGCAATTAGAATGTTATACCCATTTATTAACCGAAAATCTATGCTCTCAAATGCAAACAAAATTGTTTTACACAAAACCATTTTTCAAGCAATTCTTCTGTATGGATGCCAAGTTTGGGGTGACTGTGCCAAGTGTTGCATAAAGAAGTTACAAATATCGCAAAATAAAATATTAAAAATGATGCTTAAGCTGCCTTGGTTTCATTCTACTTTGGATTTGCATCGCAAAACCAATGTTGAAATGATCTCTTGCAGGATACGTAAACTATCTGAAACATTTAGAATCAGATGCGATATCCCTGACAACCCTTTGTTAAACGAGTTAAGCCAATACCATGATACATGATTTCGATACCCTTGCGAAGTCATCTGTATTTTTTTTTTTTTTTTTTTTATGTTTTCTACCTACAACTTTGTTAATTTTTTTTTTATATTTAATTCCTTATTTATTTACTTACATATTTATTTATTTATTTATTTATTTATAATCTGTTAATTTCTTTATTTATTTATATGTATACTTCCATTTATTTATAGATTTATGTACTTATTTTGATTTGTATATTTGTGTTATTGTTAATTTATTTATTTATTTATATTTCCATTTATTTATACATTTATATATATATATTTATTTCTATTATTATTTATTTTTTGTTAATTTATTTATTTATAATCTTATTATTTATTTATTTTATAATTGTATTAATTTATTTGTAAATTTATTTACCTACTTACATATTTATTTATTTATATGTTAGTCTATTTATTTACATTTTTAGTTTTTGTTTTTTTTTTTTTCTTTTTTTTTTTTTTTTTCTTGTATTGGGTTTTTTCTTGTTGTTTTCCCAGAATGCTTGCTTCATATAAATTTTATATTAATGACTGTATAAAATATTTCTCAGTAGTAAGATTTCTCATGTAAATCATATCTCTGAACAAATTATGTAAATTGTGCGATAACCAATGTAACTTTTAAATGATTCGCAATAAAAATTCAAATCAATTCAAACTTGCATAATTGGAATCCTGCAGATGCTAAGGCTTTCATCACTTCGTATCTCATTTTTAGGGCTGCTTCAATTGTATCTGCTCCAGTGATGACGTCGTCTACATATGTGTCATCGCGTAGAATGGATGATACAGAAGGGTAATTGACCAATTCATCTTCTGCCAGTTTATGGAAAATTGGGATCGCCAGGTAAGGTGCTGAAGCTGTTCCGAAGGTGACAGTTTCCAGGCGATAAGTTTTTATTGGTGTTTGTGGGTTCTCTCTGTATCCTTCATGTTTACCCTAATTTGACGATACATTTAATACGATGTCTCCTCCAACGAAGAATGACATCTTGCACGTTGTTCTGGATCTTTGGTCCCATCATCAAGTGGCCATTCAGTGAAGAGCCAAAAGATGATGGGGATGAAATAGTGGTAAGGTTTCGTCGTCAGCTCCTCTGTGTTTTCTACCTCACTCATATGGCCAAGCATTATGTATTCTGACATACATTTTCGGTATTCTTCCCTCAGAGCTGGATGTTTCTCAAACCTTTTTTCCAACATATAGAACCGTTGAAGTGCTCCATTTTTTGACGTTCCTAATGCTGGTTGAGAATTTTCCTTGAAGGGAAGACTGACTTGGTAACAACCACTGGGTAGTCGTTTGGTGTGTTCGACAAAGTGTCGTCCACAAGTTTTGTCTTCCTCCGTTTCGCATCTTTCGGTAGGAAATTCCTCAAGCTCCCAGAATCTTCTTAATTGAGCATCGAGGTCCAAAGATTGTACAAAGCTTCTAACCCTTTGATTTTCCACAAGCACCTTGCCGAATAAAATCCACCCAAGTTTTGTCTTTTGTGTGACTGGCGCTGTGAATTGATGTTCCCTGATGACATCTGGTAGGAGGATTTCTACATAGATGTCGCTCCCCAACGACCGCTGCAGGTGTGTGGTAATTTGGATCCGCTAGTATCAACCCATTTAGGTGTGTCCATTTTTCGATGGCTAGGGTTTGGGCCGGAAGAAGGCGAGTCAGGGATCTGAAAATGAGGGCTCGGGTGTGCCCCTGGTAGGAGGAGTGTGGTGAGCCAAAGGAAATATTTACAAAGTTTTGGCATGCTCCGCTGCTGACCTTCCCCAACCCGGATACTTCAATGAACGTCCGTTTGGGTTTCAGATTGAGTTTTTGGACTGCTGCTCCCGTAATGAAGCTAGCTTCTGAACCTGTGGTCTCCAGAAACTAATCTTACCTTCACTATTGCGGTCGCCAGCAGAACCTGTGTGTTTGTGTGGTGTTGAGTGTGGAAGTTGTTCAGTGTTGAAAGTTCAGCGACTGTTGAGGGTTGATGGGTGTTTATGTGTTGAAACGCTGGTGCGTTGGGGCTGATAGCCGTATGTTTGTGGGGTCGAGTTGAAACCTGATGTACTTGTGTGTATGTGTGGGGTTGGTGAGATTGTATTTGGTGTGCCTGGTGGGAGGTGCTGGTGTATGGTGTATGAGTGGACTGTGTTATATTGTGTGGTGTTGATTGGGATGGCATAGTGTGAAATTGATTATTGTTTTATGAATCGGGACTGAGGTTTTTGTGCAGAAAAGTGTGGTGTCTCTGCTTGCAGAATTAGCAACATATGCGACTTGGGCACTGTTGAGTGCGATGACTGTATGCTAAACAGTTTTCGCAAATGTGAAGCTATCTTACAACATTGAGACGTCCATCCACTTCCAAAAGCCAGAGATTGATTGCAGTTTCGATGCGCGTGCTGTCCTTTTCTGCAAAGACAACAGTTATATTGCTGTTTCGGTTTGGGTCTTATTGTGAAGACATTCCTTTTTCCTTGTCTTCCTTGCCTCTCAGTTTTGTGGATGGGTATTGGCGTTTGTTGAGCGACGGCCTCTAAATCGAAATCTGGCTTCCAGGAATTTAACTAATTCCGTGAGGGTAGGAAGCTCCTTTTGAGAACCGAGTTTTTCTTCCCAAAGCTGTTAGTTAGAAGTGGTAACTTTTGCAACATAACGTAGATCACTACCACGTCCCAGTTGTCAGTCTTCACTCCTAGGTCCTTTAAAGCGTGTAGACACTGAGTGGAGACATCTAGAAGTTGTTTCAGGTTCTCCGTTGTTTCAACACTGGAGACTGGCTGGTTAAAGAACAACCTTAATTGCGTGTTGACCAATAACCTTTTGTGGTCGTATCTATTGGAGAGTATCGTCCATGCTGCCTTGTAGTTACCTTCGTCTAAACTCAAATAATGCAGTAACCGCTCCACTTCACCAGTGATACTGGATTTCAGATAATGCAGCTTTTCGACTTCAGTTAGTGTTGGTTCACTATGCACCAGCGAGTGGAAAACGTCATGAAAGGATCTTCAGGTTTGGTTTCATAACTACCCGTAAAGGAGGGCAAGTTTATTTTAGGAAGACGCAGCTCATGCCTTTTCCCGGCCTGTGGCACGTTGGCGACGGTTGTAGAAGTAGCCGGTTTGTTGTCCAGAGCTTCCAGCAGCGACGTATAACTCCCTAATTTTGCCATATATGTCATCGATTTTTTCACTTTCAGATTGGTCGAATGCTGCTGATACTGCATTGGCATTCGCTGTAGTACGGGCTTGGAAATTGGTCTCGAGCATAGCTAGGCGTCCCTCGAGATAATGCTTGGATGCCTTCGTCTCCTTGTTGGCTGTTTTGAAATTGACCTCGTCCTTGGTCAATTGGGCCAACAAATTTTTTAGTAGCTTACTCATTATGTATATGTTATATGTGTACTTCAATATATTATATAATGATGAATATTATGTGCGTTATATAATAAAGACATAAATTATTTAATAATGAAGCCACTAGCTACTCACTCACCTGTGATCCGTATATAGATTTATGTATATCTTTTGTGTATATTTGCACGACGCGAGAAAATAGATTACGCGAAGTTGTTTTTACGCGGCGCGTGAGTGGAGGTTTTGGCACAAAACTCGCAATAAATAGTTTTATTATATATGTATTGTTATGAACTTCTGCACCGCTTGATTTTTTTTTTCTGTTTCTAAAATCCGGCTCGAAGGACCACACACCTTCAGAAAATAATATGATTTGTTCATTGTTGCATCGACGGACGTACAGAAAAGGAGGAAGAAGCATGCGCTTCTGAGAAAGAAAAAGAAGGGGCACGAGAAGCGCGAGATCGAAGAGATCGAGAGATGTTACTGCAGGAACGACGTTCGAAAATTTTACCAGAAAGTAAAACGAACATGCCAAGGCTATAAAGCCAGAGTAGAAGCCTGCAGGGATGAGCACGGACAACTAGTAGTGGAGTCACAGTCGATGCTGAGATTGTGAAAGGACCACTTCTGCAGACTGTATAACGGCGATGATAGTCAAAATGCCGCCGTCAGGCAGAGCGAACCATTCACAATGGACGAAGACGAAGGAGAATACCGTCCACCCGACTTCGACGATGTCTTATTAAGCTGCTGGAGCAGACGGACTCCCCGCGGAACTGATTAAATCAGCTGGCGATGAGCTGATCTGGAACATGCACCAACTCATCTGCAAGATATGGTCGGAAGAACGCATGCCCGATGAATAGAATCTAAGTATCGTTTGCCCGGTCCATAAGAAAGGAGACCCCTATGACTGCGCCAATTACAGAGGGGTAAGCCTCCTGAACATCGCGTACAAGATTCTCTCTGCCGTACTTTGTAAGTGTCTGAAACCGTTCGTTGACAATCTGATAGGTTCCTACCAGTGTGGTTTCAGGCCAGGAAAATCCACGATAGACCGAATATTTACATTACGGCAGATCTTGAAGAAGACCCATGAATTCCAGGTCGACACGCACCATCTTTTTGTCGACTTTAATGCCGTTTATAGAGACGAGCTATACAGAGCCATGTCATGTTTTAACATTCCTGCCAAACTCGTCAGACTGTGCAGGATGACTATGGAGAACTCTCGCTGCTCCATTAAGGTCGGAGGTGAACTAACCGACCGCTTTGACGTTAAAAAGGATTTTAGACAGGATGACGCACTGTCATGTGATTTCTTTAACATCATTCTTGAAAATATCGTGTGGGACTCTGCGGCCAATACAAGAGGTACGATCTACTTCAAGTCCACACAATTGCTTGCCTCCGCAGATGACATTGACGTTATTGGACGGACAAAGCGAGACGTTAATGAGGCGTTCGCAAGCATTGAAGCAGAAGCGGCGAAAGTGGGTCTAAGGGTAAATGGGGACAAGACCAAATTATATGCTGTCATCCAAGAAAGACACGCAACACCGACGTGGCAAGCAGCAACGACACCAGCGCTCAGATAAAACGCAGAATACTGTTTGTGTAAATGGAGAGTAGAGGAGGAGATTCAACCAAGAACTGTACGGGCTGTACAGCGACATCAGCCTAGTTAGACGTCTTCGGATCCTACGTCTAAGATGGCTAGGCCATGTAGAGCGAATGGACATCAACGCTCCGGCCAGAGGAGTCTTCAACTCCAACAACGAGGGACGACGCAGCAGAGGATTTCCGCATTTAAGGTGGCGCGCACAGGTGGAAAGGGACCTCAACCAACTGAATGTGCGGCACTGGAAGCGGCTGGCCAAAGATCGGGTCGGCTGGGGAGGCTTGTTGGTTGAGGCCCTGGTTCACCCCGAACTGTAGCGCCACCACAAAAAAAAAAAAAAAAAAACGCTAAACCTCGACTATTTAATCTATTACCTGAAAACCTTAGGTATGAGAGAAAGAAAACAGTATTTTTGATTAATGTTAAAAATTAGCTCTTCTCATTTAACCATGATATAATCGATTTGTTTTGACTACCTCGTATTCCTTTTTTTTTTTTTGCTAAAAACGTAATAATTGTACTCGTATGTACATACATAGTTCATTCTTACCCATCAATAATATTTAAAATTTTGCTTTGTATTGTAACAACAGACAATAGATTGTACCAAGCTTTTCCTTGCAAACATTTAATTTTGTCGCTCAGCTCAACGTTTCGTGCAGTTCTAACAAATTCCAAAAGACGACTATCATTTTGTTTGTTGCTGAAGCTACGAAGAATTTAAATGGATCCACAATACCGAAAAAAGCTTTTATGGGCCACCCGGACCCGATTAGTAGACGCTTCTGCCTTGTACAGCTAGTTCTGTGGGTTATTTTCTTGGTATCCCATTGGCATTACTTGCTACTGTGCTTCTGTGTAAATTTAATTAATTAGAAGCTGTTTGTACTGCCTGCGAAACTTCTCCACTTTTTTCGGTCTTTATCTCACCAAATTCAAATGGGAGATTTGAATACTAATGGCTTTTTATGTTAGCTGTATCGCGTCATTATCGTTATTACCTTCTTTTTTCCTTCCATTGCTTTTTGTTCTGATTATTTTTGTTCGACGCCCTACAAATACACACAATTTAAGAACGCGCTGTATACGTATGTATGTACATACGTATGTAGATATATGCATGTAAATAGATATGGTATATATTGTAAAAACAACTAAAATTGGAAAACATTAAACAGTTTAAAGGCAATGATGACATTCTTTTGGCGCCATTTTGTGGTTGGGCGAATCTCCTTTAAGGCGAATCAATTCAATTTGGATTTGTAGTTTGTCCAATTGAAAGGAGCGACCAACAACTTTCTGTATGAATACAAACTGCTAAGAGAGGAAGCAATGGAAAAAATAATGTGGCTCTCATTTAAGATTCTTTGTTATGTCTTACTTCAATATGGTGTATGTAGACGAAAACGTGTAATGAACTTGAGTTTCGAATGTGTACTACTGGTTTATTAAATGGAAAAAGTAAGGACATCAAACCGTTATCTTATTCTATTTCTTCTTTTTGTGTTCAAGGTTGACAATCTGCAAGGATCAATAAATAAAACAGGTACAACAAATTCATTCTTCAAAAACTTGGCATTTTGCCATTTTATTTCTACGATGGCCCCGTTTCGAGGGCGCCGTGGCGCAGTGGTTAGTAAGTTGGACTCTGGCGCACGATGAGCGGATCCCGATAACACCAACGCCATCGAATGTTTATTTCGCGACGTTCCTCCTCGGCGGGGTCTGGCAAGACCCCGCGTAGTAAACTAGCCATGAAAAAGCTTCTCGACTCACGCCGTTCGGAATCGGCATTAAACTGTAGGTCCCTTTCACCTGTGTGAAAAATAAATCACACACACATTGAGAGAAGCTTTCTACGATAAGCAATAACACTGATGCTCAAGATGCTACAAAATTCCAAGTTAGCCTTGATAACAAATCTTACTGTACGTGCAGAATCTGCTCATGCACTGAATATAGTGATACAACTGAAGATTTCATCTGCAACTCATGCATCAAAGATCCTACTAAATATATTGCTTCAAATAATATGCATCCAGGAATTGTGTCACCAGAATTACAAGATTTGACAATCGTTAAGCAGTTATTTATTTCTCGTGTACACCCAGTTATGAGGATATATCAAGTTCGCGCTTCTAGTTCCACTGGCCAGTTTCATTATTCTGGTAACATCATCGACGTGCTGGCATGAGTGGATTCACTGACTTTCGTGTACGCAAGCAAGTTGTTCTTAACGCTTTAGAATGTCTCCAACGTATCAATCTTTTCTATGCTGACGTGTCACTGAATCTGGATGTCATATCAAGACTACCAAGCAATGGAAATATTGCTGATCGATTACCATTCATTGAAGCAGGTACTGTTGAAGGAAAAATAGTAGAAAGCGCCAATATTGACGAATGCACCGTACCGTTTGCAGCACGACAAGGGCAAGAAGCATCAGTCGAGTCAACGTTGAATTGGCCGAGTGCGTCTGACTTACCAGTGAATGAATTTCGACAAAGTAGTTACATCTTACAAGCTTTTCCTCATTTATTTCCCGATGGTAAATGGGATTACCTTGACTTCAGTCGTAGAATTAAGGTATCTTTTTGTGAGTGGACTGAATACCTTATGAAATTTCCCGATCAACGTTTTGCACAAGATCCCCGTTTCCGTTTCTTCTGCCTCAATACGATGCAGCGACACGACGCCTGTAAACAAAGTGGTGTACTTGCAAAGAACCGTGATCTGCAAAACATCCTAAATATTCAACCATTAGCACAACGGGTACAAGAACAGCCATCACTTATTAAACGCCTTTTGTCATGGGGATCAGAAATACGTGGAACTTTGGCGCACTGGTATCAGAAAAGATGTGAATTACTGGCCATGGTTAACCTACTCGGAATTGCTACCATATTCCTAACACTAAGTGCTGCTGACCTCTGGTGGCCATGCTTAATCCGGCACTACGGTATCTCGGATGAACTGCACAATACAATGAGCGAACTTGCCCTTGGTAGACTCATGCAAAAGAAATTAAACGAGAACCCCAGAATTGCAGACGACTATTTCTCAAGACGTGTTAATGAACTAATGAAAATTTTGAAACGAAAAATTAACATAACCGACTTCTGGCATCGTTTCGAAAAACCGTGGTTCTCCTCATGTACACATGATCATCTGGATTGCAAACGCTCCTAATCCACAAAACTTTGACACAGCACCGTTTGAGGAAATACAACAATACATCCAGTTCTATGACGAGATTGAGTCTGCTATGCATCCTATGCCTAAACAACCGCCAACAGAATTGCATCCCTATCGATTGAAGCCAACTGATATTGTATTCAACGGTCCAGCCCAGTTTGCTGAACCTCTCAATCGTGTGAATCGCCATTCAAAATGTGGATTATACTGCCTTAAGAAAGTCGGAGGTAGAGATTTCTGTCGTTTTAAATATCCGAAACAAATTCAAACTGAATCAACTCTATGCAAAGATGAAAACGGTGTTTGGATATTCACACGTAAATTCAACGATGAACTGTTGAATGACCATAACAAGTTCGTTTCACAAATATGGCGAGCTAGATAGATAGATAGATAGATAGATAGGGGGGGGGTGGGACAGAGTCGCCTGATCACTGCGGCCACGATTGGGCCTATTGTGATGTCCCCCACTTACAGTTCACTCAGAAAACCTGAGTTCGTAATAAAGCTTAGTATGCTTTTGAGTGAACTGGCAGCAATTTCATCTGCTTCAAGATAATGCTTGCCTAGGTGACGAAGACGTGTACTGACCAGGCAGTTACAGTGGCATAGTATGTGCTCTGCTGTTTCTTCGTCTTCATTACACATACGGCAAGTGTCATCTTGTATGATGCCCATTGTTTTGAGGTGTTTATTAACTGGGCAGTGTCCAGTAAGGAAACCTGTGATTAAACGAATCTGACTCCTCGAAAGGAACAGCTTGGCTTGTCTGCTACCTTTCGTTTGTGACCAGTAGTGATCCGTCGTGTTCCTTAACCAATTTTTTATGCAGCATTTGGTGGTGCTAGTAGGTATGCCGCAGAAAGGCCGTGGCATCATAAATGGTGATGCAGAGCCTTTCCTTGCTAGTAGGTCCGCCTTTTCGTTGCCTGTATGGCCGCTGTGTCCAGGTATCCAAATGAGATGAACTCTGTTTGTACTGGCCAGCTGATGAAGTAGCTGTAGGCAGTCCCATACCAGCTTGGAGGTTATTTCAAAGCTCTTTAGGGCTTGAAGTGCAGCTTTGCTGTCAGAGAGAATATAAATGTTTTTGTTAAGTAAATTTCTGTTTATATTTTCTCTGAGGCAGAGTTCTATAGCAAATATCTCTGCTTGAAAAACGGAGTTATAACTGTCCATGCTGACGTAAATGCATGTGCCTGTATTTGCTCCGTATACTCCAGCCCCAACGCCTTCGTCCGTTTTGGAGCCATCTGTGTACCACACGTAGGATCCACGGTTGAAGGAGGGTCTATCCTGTTCCCAGTTTTGTCGGTTAGGGAATGTGACCTTGTAGTTTTGGCTGAAGTTATATCTGGGGAGACAGTTGTCTGTAAGAGATATCTTTAGGATTTCATGCCTGTTTATTTCTGTAAGGATGTCAGGGTGAAAGAGCCTACGGTTAGAGTCATCCTCCATGATCATCCTGTGGGCGAAGACCATTGCTTCTTTCTTCAGTTGGAGATGAAGAGGTGGCAGGTCTGTGATGACTTCTAGTGCTGCTGTGGGGGTTGTTCTCATGGCCCCAGTGATACAGATGCAAGCTAGTCTTTGCAATTTGTTGAGCTTGGCTTGCACTGATACTTGTTTTGTTTTGTGCCACCAGACGGGCGCAGCATATGTAAGGATTGGTCTGGTGATTGCTGTATATAGCCAGCGGGACATTTTGGGGCTTGTGCCCCAGTATTTGCCAGTGAGACTTTTGCTGGTCCATAAGGAGATCCTGGCTTTCTCAATGGTTTTTGTAATGTGAGAGTTCCAAGTGAGCTTTTCGTCTAGAGTTATCCCTAGATATTTGACTTCTTTTGAGAACTCTATCTCTTCACCAAAGAGGGTAGGCTTAGTAAGTTTGTGCCTGTTCCTTCTTTTGGTGAAGGCGACTATGGTGCTTTTTCTAGGATTTACATTTAGTGCAACCTTTATGCACCAGTTAGCAACAAGGTTTAGTGCCCGTTGGAGGAGTTCCGAGACTGTGTCTTCGAATTTGCCTCTGATCAGGATCACTATGTCGTCAGCGTAGCCTTGGACATAGAAGCCATTGTTGCTGAGTATGCTTATCAGTTCGTTGACCACGATGGACCACAGGAGTGGTGAGAGAACCCCGCCTTGAGGGCATCCTTTCGCGGCGTTAACGCTGATTTTGTCATTGCCTAGCGAGGTGTTTATTTTCCTGTTGCTAAGCATATGTTGGATCCAATTGCATGTGGTGTTGTCCACCCCTGTGCTGAGGATGCAACGTTTTATTTGGGTGTATTCGGTGTTATCGAAGGCACCCTCAATATCGAGAAAGCAACCTATCGCAATTTCTTTGTCGCTCAGGGATTTATTAATCCGGGCCGTTAGTTCCTGAAGAGCATGCGTGGTCGATTTCCCAGGCTGGTAGGCATATTGGTTTTTGTGAAGTGGTGATCTTCTCAGTGCACCGTCCCTGATATGCCTGTCCAAGATTTTTTCCATTGTTTTTAGGAAGAAAGAGGTAAGGCTTATCGGTCTGTAGGACTTAGGCAGGTCTGTGGGTCTACGGCCTACTTTGGGAATGAATTTTACCTTTACCTCTGTCCAGCTTGTTGGTATGTGTCCCCATGCATAGCTGGTTCTAAAGATGTTAATGAGCATGGGGCTAATTTGCGCACTCCCCTTCTGAAGAAGTGCTGGGAAGATGCCATCCTCCCCCGGGGATTTGTATGGGTCAAAAGAATTGATGGCCCATTTTATGCTTCCCTCGTGAAATATCGTTCGTGCTCTCTTCCAATCCTCCCTGTTTGGTCTAGCTGCCCTGATCTGCGGAGGTATGTTAGAGAGATCAGAGGGAATGATGTTAGAGTCCGGGAAGTGCGTGCTGGTCAGAATTTTGAGTACTTCCGTACCATTTTCCGCGTAGGTGCCATCTGCTCTCCTCAACAAACCAATTTGGTTAGTGTGCTCTTTAGCGAGAACTCTGTGGATGCGAGCGCTGCTCTGAATGTCTGAAAGACTGCTGCAGAACTTTTTCCATGAGTCTCTTTTGGCTCTTCTAATTTCTTGGTTGTAGTTGGTGAGTGAGGCACGATACTGCGTCCAGTCACCAGTCCGTTTAGCCCTGTTGAACAGTTTTCTGGTCAGTGCTCTTAGCTTGGCCAGATTGTTGTTCCACCACGGAGTGGTACGGTTGCCTGGCTTAACTTTCTCCGGGCAAGCGTTGTGAAAAGCAGATAAGATGGTAGCATTGAGACTGTCGCAGCAGAGTTCGAGGCTGTCTATGTCTCTGATGCTGTTTGGACAGTTTCCGATCGTTTGTGCGATTTCTAGGCTATAAGTGTCCCAGTCTGTCGCTCTCGGTTGTCTATATGTTCTAGTAATTCTATCTCCCGCTTTTATGTCAAAACAGATCTGTCGATGGTCTGACATCGATGTTTCTGTTGAGACATGCCAGTTTTGAATCGAATTACATATGAACGGGGTAGTTAGGGTGAGGTCTAATACCTCTTCTCTAATTCTATTCATAAAGGTGGGATTATTTCCACGGT
Organism: Eumerus sabulonum; assembly: GCA_951905685.1. Classification (NCBI taxonomy): domain Eukaryota; kingdom Metazoa; phylum Arthropoda; class Insecta; order Diptera; family Syrphidae; genus Eumerus; species Eumerus sabulonum. The sequence continues at coordinate 66,555,905 of OX645060.1, forward strand.
TTATGATATTGAGGTTGTTCCTAAATATGAATTCAAATAGGTACTCACCTCTTTTGTTGATGTCCGAGCTTCCCCATGCTGTGTGGTGTGCGTTTGCGTCACAGCATATGATGGTGTGTGAGCCTCTTCTTCCAAAGTGGTCGAGAAGATCCTGCAGTGGTGTGAAGCCCAGGTCCGTGGAGTCGCCCGCAAGGTAGGCTGAGCAGATTACAGCTTCTGACCTGCCTTCCGCAGTGGATAGCTGGATGATGGCAGCTGCCATGTCCTTATTCGTGAATTCTGGAATGGGAATGGCTTTAATATTGTTACTGAACATTAAGCAGGCTCTAGGTCGTCCTTCATTTGTGGAGTCGTAGAGCAGCTCACCTGATAGTCCTTTGATCTGGTCTTTAATGGTGTACGGTTCCTGGATAAAGGCTATATCGAGGTGCTCCTTGTTAAATCTATGGCTCAGTACCGCGGACGCGGCCTTTGCATGCTGTAGATTTACTTGGATGCACCTTAATCCCGACATGATGGATTCAGTGAGGTACTGGCAGGGCTGCCAGTGTTAGTAATTGTCCCAACCATAGGACTGACCCCTGAAGTCTTGGCTGCCCGAGTAGTTTCTTCAGGTAGCCCTGACGTTTGGGGTACTTTCGTTGTTTCTATGGTTGGTGCACCAACGCCAGATGCAATGGTTGTTGCTCTCTGGTTTGGCTTATGCGCGCCGAGTTCCTCACTCGCTTTCTTAGGCATGGCCGGTATACCTTGGGCATCGCACTTCGGATGGGCTAGTGCCCTGTCCTTAGTTTTGTTGTCCGCAGTTACCTTTGCCTGCTTGGGAACTCCCTTGATCCTAATAAGGATCTGGGAGAAGTTGAGGAATAGTTTAAACCTTTGCTTCACAATGGCGTCTTTAGAAGCCTCATCGATGGCAAAGGTTACTTGATCCCCACCGCTTTTTTCCTTAGTAATCCTGAGGGCTCTCCATCCTTTTGTGCTAATGTTCGCATTCTGCCTCATTATGCGCATAAGGAAGGTGTCCTTGGTAAGGTCATCGGCTTCGGGGACGAATGTTACGCAGGTGTATAACTTGGGTATGTCATTGCCCTGAGTTGCATACAAATCTGCGTTCTTCCATGGCTTGATCTTCTCTATCGACGACATGAGCCAATTTTTTGTTTCTATGTCGTGACAGGTGATGGAAAGCCATCCATTTCTGGCTGAGGTGGCCTCGAATCGGAGTGCAGGACAATCTTTGTCTGCCTTGTCCATTTCCACTAACAGGCTCTTCCTCACTAACTTCATCTGTTCGTCCGTTAGGGTCTCTTGCGGGTGTTGCGAGTGCATGATGGCGACTTTGCACCGAGCAATGGCATCCCGGTAGGATGGCTCGGGTGCATCCGTGCGCTCTCGTGCACCTCCACTATTTCCCTTAGTGGGTTTTATTTTATTTTCGCACCCAGGACGATCATTTTTATTACCAGCACATGAGCTACTAGGTGCTTCTGTGTGTGGTCGACTCTTCTTGCGGATATTCTCCACAATGGAGTTGTCGTTAGAACGGCTGCGTTTGGGATTTGATGCATCGGTATTTTTTTGAGCTTCCCTTTCCGCTAGCACGAGAGCATATCTTGCTCTTTCTTTTTGTTTCGCCTCTTCGGGCTCCATCCCGTCCCGGATTAGAGCGGCGATTCGTCGCCTTTGTGCCCCGGTGAAATGCTCTTGTTTCTGCCGAGGTTTTCTGGCGTCGTTAACCACTACAACCTCGGCGCTTGGACCTTTAGGTACCTGAGCGTTTTGGTTGTCCATCTTGTTGGACGGGAATGTGGTTGCAGAGTTTGGAGATGGTTCTGTGACTTCTGTCTCCATTTCATGTACTGGTGAGCGGAGGAGAGATTCTTCCTCCGACTCTGTTGGTGTTTTGTTTTTGTTTTTTTTGTGTTTGTTATTCATATGTTGATCCCACGAGTATGGCGAGAATTGATGGTCAACCATCTACAGAGCTCCCATGTAGATGTAAGGCTAGTTACTATGTGAGGGCGCCCGGTATCACATAGGGACCGTACGTTTGCGATGCACATTTTTGTATTCCCTGCATCATTCAGTCCTCGGCACGTATTCCAACCACCTTGACTTGGGAATGTAAGTGCTCTTGGTCCGCGGGGGTGCAGTGACCCCTACCACATTACGTGGCCTTCCCCTATCCGCCACCTGGGGACGCGCCGGGTTGCCTGAGAAGCTCGAGTTTACCCGGAATATGGCGAGCTAACACGGATTGTAAAATGATTGCTTCCGAACAAGCAGTAATTAACTACCTATCAAAATATGCAGTTAAAGGTGAGCCGCAGTCAATAAATTACAGAGAAGTTTTCCAGAATATCTTACAAACTTGCGACCCGAAGACCCAAGCAAAAAAACAATTTCGAAGCTACTTATCAAGCTGATTGGTCAATGCGACATTAGTGCCTGTGAGGTGATGCATCTGCTAATTGGCGAACCACTAAAGCATAGTAGCCGGACATTTGTGAAAATCTACATCGGACTTCAAAACATTGCCACCTGTGATGGAAACTGTTATCCGTAAGAAAAAGAACAAATATATTCCTATTAGTCAAGAACGAGAAGAAATGAGAAAGTTGTATAACGTCTCACACTCTAAGAAATGTTATTTGGATCTTGAAAACGGCCCTTATCAACATGTGCCGCCGATGATGTCAACGGATGTCTTTAAGCCGTTTAAATCTATGTCATCCCGTAGACCAAATCAATAAACAAATTGACAAATTAACTCTCTCAGCTCATTTCTTGCAATCGCCCACCTGCATTGCATTCCTAGTTAATTTTTTACACAACGTTGTTTGAATATTATTTGGCTACTAATTGACTACTGATTTTTACTAAAGTGTTCATTAGAGGCAATAACCTGCTCAAACCTGGGCCGAAAGCAATTCCATGGTCAAATCAAATGCTTTTAATTCATATTGACGATGCTGACAGTTAAAGCATATTCACCATCAGTGAAGAATTGCTGTTATGTATATGTATATACCTATACATATAACCCATGTTGTGTGTGATTTTATTTTTCCCATAGGTAAAAGGCTTCTACAGTTTATTGCCGATTCCGAACGGCGAATTTAAAAAATCTTTTCATGACAGTTATACTACAGGGAGTCTTGTCAGAACCCCGCTAAGGAGACACATGTTTGATTATATGGCTGTTGTCGGTATTCGATCTCCTGTCATCGGCGTCAGAGTCCAACATAGTACCCACTGCGCCACGGCGCTCTCGAATTGGGATTATGACGATGTTTATTGGTCTCACTCTCACCGATGCACTGTGTATAATAACTTAGGTCTGTGAAGTTAGAAGGCCATAAGTTCCGGGTAATGTGGTCTCAGAAACTGTCGGTTATCCAATCCTTTGTCAGAATAGCTTTGTGTGAAGTACCAGAGCCTCAATCCAGAGTTTCACAACTTCGTCTTAAACTTTGATGTAGGCTGCAGATTTAATCCGAAATGCTTGAGAAAAGAAGTAGGGTGGCAGCTAACTGGAAATTTCATGTGCATAACATGAGGAGCGTTTGCAGAATCCTCAGTCGATCTCTGACAGCTGAACTAGTCGGACGTGTTTTCGACTATAGTGTACCTACAAACAGTGAAAAAAATTGGTAGAGAGGTTCGCTACATGGGTCAGAATAATCCCTTCGTTCTCCTCTCGACTACGGAGACGGAGAAAGAACGACAAGAAGTCGAACTCGATGTTAAAGAGCGAGTACTTCAGCAAAAGCTCCGAGCTGTGAGGGACGAATTGTCCGAAATCCGGCAAACAAAGGAGGCAGAAAAGCAACATAAGTTGCAACAACAAAAAAAGCAGCCGCAACAACAACAACCGCAGCGGGAGTAGCAACAGCAGCCCCAGCCGCAAAAGCAACAACATCAACAGCCGCAGCTTATGAAGCAGCAGCAACAACAACAGCCGCAGATATGGAGACAGCAATAACAACAACAACAAAAGAAGAAGCGGAAGCGAAGCCGCCGCTCCAAGAAAAAGAAGGAGAAGGTGCCGCCCATATAGTCCGAAACCCTAGTTGTGGGTGTCATGGGCTTAGATAATTTTGAGGTTAATTGCTTGGGACCACGCTATGTTATCCAGTGTAAATCAGTGGATAAACATAAGCAGATGAGGTCCTTACTTAAGGACTCTACCACGGAGCTTTATACGTTCAGTCCAGAGGCCGAGAGAATGCGGGCGGACCTCCTCAAAGGCATGGAATCCATCACGGACCCCAATGAATTGCTCTCTGAGCTCAAAAAGCTCGAGAGCGAGGACCTCAGGTTAGTGAGGGACAAACCATTCACCACGGTCGCGGCCAAACGGGAGAAACGGCCATTGCACTTCCTTGCAGCGGACACCCGACAGCAACCAGGTAGTACGATGGGAAAGATTACGCTGCCAGAGGTTCGGGCACGCCGCGTCGAACTGCGAAATGCAGCATCGATGCGTCAAGTGCGCACAGAACCACAGATACGACTAGTGCGACCGGGGCGCAGGGAAGGTTCTCGAAGAGAACAACTTTTATGCGCAATCTGTGGGAACTCGGGGCACCCCGCAAGCTATCGGGGCAGTCCTAAGTTCCAGCAGCTACAGTTACAAGATTAATCTTGACAGAAGGTCGAGAAGATACCTCCCTCGAGGGGATTTCAATCAATAGCCGTCACAACCAAATGGACTTACGCCCACATGGCGGCAGGTCAGGGAAAAGCGGTACAAATACCAAAGGCTGCTTCCAAGGCCCCAGTGCCATTTCCCAAAGCACCGGGGGCCGAGGCGGAACTGCTGCCGATTCTGCTCGCCATTCAAGGGCAGATCGGCCAGATTCAGAAGCAGATCATTTAGCAGACGGAACGAGTGGACAGGCTCTACTCGTTTCTGCGCCTAACGCATCTAGAGTCCTAATGGATACTTTCCTAAAGATCCTGGCTGTGAATGTAAATTCACTGATTAGGATCGAGCGACGCACCGTTCTTTTTAACCTGTTGCAGGAAGAAGGCCCTGATGTGTTTCTGGCTAGCGAAACTAAGCTAAACCAGAGGCACAAAATTCGGCACAATTCCTACAATATAATATGAAGAGACCGACCCAATGCCACTCAAGGTGTCGCGATTTTCATTAAAAATAATATTAAATATAAAATTATATATAGCAGTGAAGTGCGGAGATTCCAGCTGCTAGAGGCATGTGTTGTGTGTATCCCCCTTCGGAACGGGGGACTCGGCAGAAAACTTTTATGTTTTGGCCGGAGATTTAAACGCCAAACATAGTGATTGGGGCAATAATGTACCCAACACTAGAGGGAGCCTACTAAGCCATTGGTGGGCCCTGCATAATATTGAGTATACACTCAAGTTACTCGCAACGGATAGTCAGTCGTTTCCTAGAGGCGGCACCTATCTGGATCTAATGTTGCTTGACTCACGACCTACCGTTGAGTATGACAGTGACCATTGCGGACTTAGTGCCGTTATTTAAATACCGGACGAATTCGCAGAAATGGTAGAGTATGTCCACACGTACCCCTACGATTATAGTAGGGCACGCTGGCCACGCTTTGCCAACTGCCTGACGAGAGCACTCACTTCGCGTGCCTCATCCCCACCGAATAATAGGAGCCTGTCAAATGACGAAATTGATAGGCACCTAAAACATATGGACGAAACTATCAAACAAACGATGGACAGAACGATACCACGCCAACGGCATTACGATACCACGGACGTGTACCGAAACGCGACCATAGACGCACTTCACAGACAGAAAAGTAGACTCCTGTCAAGACCCAAACTCTTGTACAGGCGGCTTACCGACAGACAAAACTCGGAGGTCAGGACCCTGAAGTCACTGATTAAAAGTCTCCGACAGTTAATTAAAGAAGATTATAAAGTAGCCATAAGTCTGCACTGGAGCAACAAAATTCACGTTGTAAAATCCAACAGCGCGAATATGTTCCCGCAGATAAATAAAATATTTCGGAGAAAAGATCAAAATTCAGGATCTAGAGCTCCCTAGAGGGCAGACAACGAACGTTTACTATGCACAGTCAACATAACATCGATACAGAGAGCGCCGTCCTAGATGACGACTTTTTTGTGATTGAGGATCCTCAGGAGAAAGTGGCGACAGTGGGAGCTGTCTTCCAGGATGTATATAAGGTGAATGAAAGCATTCGCCCGAACCACGACCTGGAAAATAGAGCCCTGCTTCACCACTTCTACCTTCGAAATGATATAGAACATTGGCGAATCGAGAACCATGGTTTCACCAGGTTCAATGACGACTTTACGACAAACAATGCCATCGCCAATGAAGGTGCTGATACACTCTTCATTTCGACGGACGATCTCCAGTTGAGCTTCATGTCATTAAAAAATAAAAAATCCGCGGGTATTGATGGTATATCCAATGTTGTGCTCAGGCACCTTCCACCATTGGCTATGGAGAGGTACACCATCCTGTTCAACAATGCACTGAATAATGCATATTATCGGGTGCATTGGGAAACGGCGGTGGTCAAGCCAATCCTTAAGAGGGGCAAAGACTCCTCTAGTCCGGCAAATCTCCGGTCGATAAGTCTCCTTCCGAGTATCAGCAAGGTATTCGAGAAGGTAATCCATAAAGCCCTGTCCAAATGGGCTGAGGACAAAAATATCATCCCGAATAACCAATTCGGTTTCAGGGCGGGGCATGATACCATACATGCCGCGTCGAAACTCGTCTCGGATATCCAATGGAATAAATGCAAGAACCAATGCACGGGTGCCTGCCTGGTTGACTTGGAGAAATCCTTCGACACCGTATGGTTAGAAGGACTCTACTACAAGCTCAAACGGTTAAGTAAACCATTGCTATATATAATTAATGATATGTTAACGAGTAGAAAGTTCGTTGTGTAAATTGCCAACGTAACTTCTGCTCAAACATTTGAAACTAAAAACGGATTGCAACAGGGTACGGTAAATTCGCCGATCCTTTTCAGCATTTATATCAGTGATCTGATAGTTTCTCTTCACCATTCAATAGCGTATGCAGATGACTTGGTTGCGTACAGATCAGGTGTAACGATCGAGGTCATTTGCATTTTATTGCAACGTGACTTCGATAAAATTCAGCAGTTCTGTGATGACTGGAAGTTGAAAATCAACTTCCAGAAATCAGAGACTATTTGCCTCCTGTGCCAGAAAACAGGATTAGTCGGTTAGGCTACGGCCTAGTAAGCCGTAGCCGTAAAAAAAAAACACAATCTCCGAAACAACCACAAGCCTCGGGTATAACGGACCGGATTAATGTTGACGACCCTTGCAAAAAACGAAAAAAGGACAATGTTCTTCGGCTCTGTACATGGAACAACTCGCGGATGCCCTAGACCGCTATAAAGCGGACATAACCGCCACCCAGGAAATGCGATGGAATGGACCGGGTATAAAGCGGATCAAAAACTGCGATATTTACTACGGCGACTGCTATAGGGAGAGAGGACAATGATTGTTGGGATGCGGATTTGTTGTTCGAGGTGGACTAAGGCAAAAAGTCCTCCCTTCTTCCTCCCTCCTCCGACCTCTTAAACCTCGCGCCTTGTCGTGGCGGGAGGCTTAAGAGGTCGTAGATCTCGAACTTAGACTCGAAGACCCAAAAATGAATGGACAAACCAAAGGAATTGTGTACTCCAGGTGGTACTCGCAGCAGCGGAAATCCACATGCGAACTCTTTGATCGCGGCTGGGGCTAGAATTCTGGAGGGCCCAACATTCATTTTTAACCCTACGGCAGCCCGGAACGACACCGGCCCCTGCGGCTCACTGTCTGACCACCTGGTCCGACTGAGCATGAGCGGTGCATCCAGCGGAGGCGACACCAACGATGGCGCGGCACGGGAAACCGCAAAGGTGGAACGCGCCCCAGAATTGGGACGTACTGCTGAATGCACTGCAGGTAAGAGGTAAGAGGCGTGCCCGAAAATTGTGCAAAGAGACTGACAAAGCCGAAGGCACAGTGGTCGAGGCTAAACCTCTGGGGGAACCAGTTAAGAGAGTTAGGTCGACGGAGGTATCTCGTCCCGAAATCGATCCGACCCTCCTTCCTGAGCTCCACCCCTCTCTCGAAGGGGCGCAGCGCGGAAAGCGTCGGCGATTGGGAAAGGCTGCTGATGGAGGCATAAGCATGTTTGCACTTTCGGCAGGCGCCTCCAACTCTTTTCCTCTTACTGGGAAGGTTCAACAATCCAGTAAGAGCGTGATCAGTTCCCGTAATGACGAAGCCGGAAGCTGTCAGCTTTCTGCTATGTCCAGCGCTGCCGCCGAAAAAGGTGGCGGGGCTGACAGGCAGACTCCAAACGCAGAAGGCGAAGTCGTTACGGGTCCTAGCAATCCTTCAACCCGTAAGGCTGTCCCAAACCGGCGTCCGAAGAAGCAGGGAAGACCGCCGCTAAGGATGGCCTCGCTAGGGAGAGAGTGTGCGACGCCTCCAGCTCCGGAGGGGCGGCGGGAAATCGGAGTCCAATGGCGACTCAGAAAGATCAAAGCATAGGCCAAAAGGCGAAGATCGCCCAAAACCACTCCTCGGAGGCGGGCACATCACACAACAAAACCCCTTCCACCCAGAAGGATATCCAAATGGCCGTAGGGAGTCGAGAGAAGCAGTTATCTTATAAAGAGGCGGCCACCTTCTCTGAAAAGGTCAGAATACTTTTTATCCAGATCAATCTACAGCATTGCAAGGCCGCACTGCTCTTTTAAGAAGCAGAATTGCATGCATTAGTACAAATCATCACGTTGTATCCATTCAAGAACCGTGGGTGTAGAATAAACGCCTACGTGGCCTTGAGTAAAGTAATTGTTAAGGCATCTACACCAAACCAATACTGTATAGTAAAAGAGATGTTCAACCGTTGCCTTCAGTGTCAAAATTAATAATGACTTTATTTTCCACCTTGCGTAGGTACAACGCATAATTATCACTCGATGAGCTACTGTGAGAACAATTGATGTTTGCGGTTCACTAGACGTAATCCGAGCATTCGTCTTTGCTTACAAAACAATTCCCACGATAAAGGGGATTCGAATAATCTCTGTCACACAGTAGCTCCCGTTACAAAGATTGAAATAAAATATGTACAATGTAAACTTAAAAATTAGGAAAGTATTTACAAGTTCGTACATACACCCCTCCTTGGAGGTTCTTAACCTTCAATTCAAATATTGGCTTCAAAGCGAGGAACTGTTCTTCGTTGAGCTGGAATCGGCCCTTTCTGATGTCGGCGTCGGCAATAATATACTATTATTCCAATGGTAATCGACAGCAGCAGGTAGCTCAAACTGTAGTGATGGTAATCGTGTATGTTCAATTGCGGTTCTTCGGGTGCTCTCATGTCTTTCTTAAGGTCTTCTATTTCCTGTGTAATATTTTTAAATTGATCATGTTCAATGGTGCTTACCTTCAATGGGGGGACAAGGTCTTTTGTGAAGTTATGGTTTTCGATCCAGTTGTTGATTTTTGCACTCGGAACGAACGAGTTAGATATAACTGTTTTTAAGTTTGAGCGTCCGGTTATAATCGTGTTTCCAACTTTAAGAGTGCACATCTCTTTGAATTCTATCACTCCATTGCCTGCTAAGGCGATGCTGCTTGTAACTCCATTGCAAATGAGTAGACCTGTGGAATTAGTAATCAATGAAAATAGCCAGCTGTTAGTTTCTTTGAGTGCGATCCAACGATTTTGAGATGGTATTTCGTTTAAGATGCAATCGGCCAATGCATTATTTTCATGATTCATCAAGGCCATTTCACATACTTGCAAATTGTGTTGATGGATATTAGTTGGAACAATCTGAGTACAGAGATGGGTTCTCGCAGCTATAAGCTTGCAAGATGAGAATTCAAACTCTGTTAATCTAAAAAATTTGTCTCTTGCTAATGTAACTGCAAGGTATGGTTTAGGTATATCCACTAGGAGGCTGATGTTGTAGTGAATGATGGGTAATGGAATTAGATTGAACATCTGGAATTCTTGGTCGTCAGCTAATGGTATGAGCATTTCAAAAACGATTGAATCATGAAGTGTCCGTCCCCTGACTGTTATTATTTTAAACATGTCCAAAACTGAAACATTAGGTAATCTCAAAGTTGATGGGAGGTTTCCTTGAATAAGCTGCAGCTGGTCATTGAGTTGCCTTGGTGTGATAAGCTGAGGGTTAATTTTTGCATGATTCAAGTCAAGTATAACATCAAGTAGAATATCTTGAGTGCGCTGAAAGTTGGATAAAATCATAATTAAATAAGACGTAAGCGATACAAAGTGTTGGTTTGTGCCAATGTTGTCTTGCTGTTTTTCGATTACATTAAACGTCCTGGCCAAATATGTGTTCAGTGTCTGGAATTGCCCTTTGACTTCCAATGAATTTTGCCTCAAAATATTAACAGTGGAATCTGAAATGGAACTTTGTTTTTCAATGAGAGCAGCTAAGTGAGTTTCATGTTTATTCGCCAAGTTGATCTGATTTTGAATGTGTTGAGCCTCTTCTTGATCAAGGATGCCAAACAAACTATGTGCTACACTACCAACAAAATCGAATGGAGACCTGCGATGTCGAATCGCTGCCCGACTTGAAGTATTAAACCCGTGAATGAATTCGTTATTTTGATCAATGATAGCTACTCTTTGTCGAAAAATGTCAACCGTCGAATGACAGTAGTAAATCTTGTCCGTTTTATCTGTCGTGCAAGCTTTTTCCAGTTCATTTATATACGTTTTAATTTCATTTAATTCAAACCAATAATTGGTAAGATTGTAAAAAACATAAAGGCTCCAAAAATTGTTGACGATTCGAAGAGTTCCAATGTCTTCAAAGTAGATTCCGACTGCATTATCGAGCTGATTTGTAAGGACGTGGTTGTCTGTGTATGTTGTGTTAACTGGTCCAACCAACATTGCAATCAAAAATGACACCAATAAAGTTCCCGTTCTAACCTTGCCGTTTCTGAGTTTCCGTGATGTTGGTTCTCGTTCATTTCTTAGATATGGCTCTTTCTCATGCTCATCTGCTGGAGACTCCGCCTCAGCTGTTTCTTCTAACGGCAGAGGACACAAGTTATGAATAGCTCGCTGGAGAACTCCTCCTTGGGTCTTAATGTTAGCAACACGAACCAATCCATCGTTTCCTTTGATAACTTCTAGTACACGTCCCAACTTCCATCTTGTTGGTGGCATATTAGATTCCTTTAATAAAACAAGAGTGTTTGGCTTCAAGTTTTGGGATTCAGTTTTCCACTTAGTTCGTTGTTGTAAGTTATGTAAGTACTCACTCGACCATCTCTTCCAAAAAGACTGTTGAACATGCTGGATTTGTCGATATTTATTTAGAGAACTTACCCTTTTATCAGTGACATCGGGCTCAGCTATTGAAAGGAGTGGCGCTCCTATCAGAAAATGTCCAGGGGTAAGAGCTTCTAAATCATTTGGATCCGATGAAATTGGCGTCAAGGGTCTTGAATTGAGTATAGCTTCTATTTGAATTGTGATCGTGGTGAGCTCTTCATATGTTAACGAAGCCTCACCCAGGTGTTTAACCAACAATCCCTTAGCAGATTTTACAGCTGACTCCCAGAGTCCCCCGAAGTGCGGAGAACGGGGAGGAATAAATTGCCAATTAATTCCCGCCTGAATACATGATGATTGAATGGCTGACTCCATTCTCTTTGACTGCATAACTTCTTTAAGCTCCTTAAGTTTATTGTTTGCACCAACAAAATTAGTTGCATTATCGCAGAAGATAGTGTGGCACAATCCTCGTCTGCCTACAAACCTCTTAAGGCAGTTTATGAACGATTCAGTGGAGAGATCTCCAACAACTTCTATATGGATTGCCTTCGTTGAAAAGCACACAAAAATTGCTAAATAAGATTTTGAAGGAGTCTTACCCCTGATTTTGTAGTGTGATTTTATAGGGCCAGCAAAGTCCACTCCTGTGTAGTAAAATGGGCGAGATGGTGTTACTCTTTGCATAGGTAAATCGCCCATCAACTGTGCTATGGATGTTGGTCTTGATTTCGCACATATGATACACTTTCTGATCACTGATCTTGCTTCTCTTCCAATGCTTAGTATCCAATACCGTTGTCGTGAAATTGCTACAAGAGCCCTGTGGGATACATGTAAGTTTGTTCTATGTATGTTTTCCAAAAGCAGCCTTGTAACGATGTTGTTCTTCGGCAGTAGTATTTGGTTTTTTGCATCCGGCAAAAGTGCAGAATTTGCTAATGGAGCACATGCTGAACCGTAAGTCAATGTGTTAAGCTTATATGCCTTCAGAGGTTGATTGCTGTGAAATCTCCAAAGAATTAGTTGAAAGGCTCTATCTTCTGGCCTTACCAATACCTGTCGGTACATTTTGCTTACGTCTGCTGTAAATGCATACCTTTCTAACCTGAAATTAATAATTATTGCAAACAAGTCATTCTGGACTGTTGGCCCTACGCCAAGAACATCATTGAGAGAAACTCCAGATGTCGTTTTTGCTGAACAATCAAAGACCACACGCAATGCTGTTGAGGAGCTTTCTGGCTTCAGCACACAATGATGCGGAATGAAATAATGATTTTGTGGAATCTCATCCTTCTCGATCGGACTCATGTGGCCTAATTCCTCGTATTCTAGCAGGAACTGAGAATAAAGTTCACGCAATTCATTATCTCCTTCAAATCGTCGTTCTAATGAAAGAAATCTTTTCCGTGCCTTTTCGAGAGATGCACCTAAACAAGTCGGATTCCTTTTGAAAGGAAGACTTACCATAAATCTTCCATTTGACAAAGTTTTTGTGTTCGATTTAAAATGTTCCTCACAGTTATGTTCTTCATTACTCATACGTTTTACTTCCGTCTCATGGGTTTCGTACTCCCAGAATCTACTCACCAGTTTCTCTAATGAAGATAGAGATGGCTTCGTGGCAATGGTGCAAACAACATTTGAGTTTGTAGCCTGTATGCCACCCGCGACAATCCATCCTAGTTTTGTGTTACGGAGTTTAGGAAGCTGAGGTCCAATAGTTATTTCCCCTGGGAGAAGAAGATCGAAAAACAACTCAGCACCAATAAGCATATCTATTTTTTGATTAGACATGAATCCTGGATCAGCCAATTGAATGTGGATAGGGATATTCCAATTTCCTGATTGAACCTCACGTAGCTGGTAATCTGTAATCCTAGCCATTATGTTTGCTTCAATACTTGCCTTGAAACTTGAATTGTGTGCTTGAAAAGTGAGTCCTATTGCAAATTGTGTTTTTGTGCCATGTCCTCCTATGCCGCTTATTGAATTTTCTGATTGATACTTTGGAAGACCCAGTGCTTGTGCAAAAGCTGCAGTCACAAAATGGATTTGCGATCCTGAGTCTAACAAAGCACGACAAGTAAGCCATGTTCCGCATGCGGACTTGACATTAATTAAGGCTGTTGCTAGATAAACTTGGCGTGATTTATTTCTCGAATAGCTAGCTGCATTGGCTGCTTGAGCTTCTCTTCTTTGAACTAGCTGATGCTGCTGATTACTTATGGAATTCGTATAATGGTTGGTTGATTGACCTTCCCCCCTTTGAGCTGATTGCACCAATGGTTGAGCTAGTTGCTGCTGTTGACCACCTATGGAATGATTATGGTTATTAATTGGTTTTGTTTTCAAAGATTGCCTTGAATCTTTTTGATAGTGTAGGAGAGTATTATGTTTGCCATTACAACTTTGGCATCCTCTCGAGTGACATGTGTTGGAGGCATGTCCCGACCTAAGACAGTTTCGGCAAATTCCAAGACGTTGAACAGCTCTCTCACGATCGCCACCTGAAAGAGATAAGAATGTCTTACAGTTAAATATTTTATGGTTACCTGAGCTGCACATTAGGCAGCCATCAACTTTAGCTGCTATAACTGTTGTGGGCTTCCTTCTATCGTCTGCACTATTAATTGTTTCAAGTGTCTGAAACCGGGATTCAATGAACTTCAGCAATTCTGTTAGCGAAGGACTGCATCTCGGATCAATCAACGATTGCTCAAACAGCGTTCTGCTTTCCTTATCCAGTTTCTTCAGTATTAGATGAACTACTATGGGGTCCCAGTCATGAGCTTGATATCCCAGATTAGTAAGTGCCTGGATACCTTCCTTTGTATTGTCGTGAAGTTTCCGTAAGCTTGATGCAGTTCCTGATGCTGATGGTTGCTGTAGTAGCTTATCCAACTGTGCTGACAATAGAAGCCGCTTATTGTCGTATCTATCAATCAGAGTCTTCCAAGCTGTTTCAAAGTTGTTGTCTGTAGCCGGAAATCCTTGTATTAAGCTTAGCGCTTCTCCTGTTAGATTAGCACGGAGAAAATAAAGTTTTTGAGCAAGTGGTATAGGTTGTTCAAGGATCATTGGCTTAAACAGATCGTGAAATTGGCGCCACTTAAGGTAATTTCCGTCGAACTTGGGCAACTCAATTTTCGGTAGCTTTAACGTAGTACTTGATGGTTGATCCTGTGTAACTCTTACTAGAACCTCACTTAATCGCAACTCCAACTGCTCTTGAAGATGGAAATATGTTTCGATATCTTCTTCTTTTAATTCACCATCCATTCGCCGATACATAATTTTTAATTCTTCAAAATTCTCCTTGATATTGTTTACCTTAACGTTGAACATCTGGGGGTTGGTGTCTTTCAAATTTGGTGCACACTTATCCAATGATGTTTGGAAATGTTTTGAAAGCACCTTAAATCTTTCTCTAGTGGAAAGTGTGTTTGTCTTTGAAGATTTAATGTCCTGATGCCTTTGTTTCGCTTCAGGTGGATTCATCTTTGTTGCTGTTGATGATGGTGTGACCGATGATCCTGATGGCGGTGTTGCTGGTGACTCCTCCTGGATCTGGTCTGCGTCCCGTCCTTGCAAATTCATTAATCGAGTGATAATGTCTGACTTCATGTTTTCGTACACCTTCTGAATCTCGTCGTAGTACCCCTTAGCGAAGTATTCATGTTGTATCGAGTCCGCATACTTATCTCGAATTTCACTGTCGTTGGTGTCGAAACAGTCCCACAAGTTTTCTAATTTTTCCCTCCTTTCATGTAATTTTTTCATGGTTTTGCGGCTGTCACTATCCTTCCCATAGTTTCGAGCGAGGATGCAGATCTCCTTTCCTACTTGCTCTTGCAGGTCAGTTAATTCCTCTAGTGTTCGAACCATGATGATTGATAATTTGTATGAAGCGTCTATGTATATTAAGGTCTATTTTTGTTAGGGCTTAACACTGTGCACTAGAATTCAGTTAGTTAATGAGCACTGAAAATTGAATACACGACACAACAAATGATTTGGTATATCTTTGATTGAGAAGATAAATGTTTGTTAAAGACCAGACACTCAAGTTAATGTATGATTGATTATAATTTTAAACACACTGCTTTTCTGTTAATATTCAGGCACACTAAATTCTTTTAGTAGTGTCCTGTCACGGTCGCCAAAAAATGTATAGTAAAAGAGATGTTCAACCGTTGCCTTCAGTGTCAAAATTAATAATGACTTTATTTTCCACCTTGCGTAGGTACAACGCATAATTATCACTCGATGAGCTACTGTGAGAACAATTGATGTTTGCGGTTCACTAGACGTAATCCGAGCATTCGTCTTTGCTTACAAAACAATTCCCACGATAAAGGGGATTCGAATAATCTCTGTCACACAGTAGCTCCCGTTACAAAGATTGAAATAAAATATGTACAATGTAAACTTAAAAATTAGGAAAGTATTTACAAGTTCGTACAAATACTTAAATGTATATGAAAAAACACCTTTTTTCTTATTTAATTTTTTTTTTTATTTTTTATTTATTACTTTTTTCCAATTTATTCTTTTTTTCACTTCTTCCTCGCTGGCTTCTATTTCTGAAGTGTCGATTTTGAACTACTTAACAGCCTTATATAATCTTAATCTACATTAATAACTAGAACAAACAACCAGATAACATTTAAGAGAGCGATACTAAAATGAGTGTCCAAATTGAGCTCACACAGACACTATAATTTGAGAGCATAAACAAATGCGGGAGAGCACTCGGCTTGTTTTTGATTGCCAACATGCACGGCTTGGGTAAACAGCACGAAAATAATAAGCGTGGCTGTAGCAAAACCAATCTTTGTGGTAAATAAATTCCAGCTATTGTTTGGTTTGTACGTTTTGTACAATCTGTACCAAAATGTTATTGTCGGGTATTGCTATTAGTTTCCACATATAACTCTTAGTGGTATACGTGATGCTACGATTCTTTATGATGAGCGATCTGAAAGGACTAGGGTCGGCCTCATGATATCGAATTCACTATCGGCGGCCAAATTTGGGCACTTTTGTGGACAAGATTTGGTGGCTGCTAAAGTAAGCTACAAAACGCACGGAGCAATAGAACACTTCGTCGTTGCGTCTGCCTACTTTCCCTAGGATTCATTACTACCTCCACACCCGAAGGAAGTCTCAGAACTCGTAGAGTACTGTGAAGCCAAAAAGATTGGTCTTATCTTGTGTTGCGATGCTAATGCCCAAAACACTGCAGCAGCAGCAAGTGTAACACAAGAGGGGACCGTCTTTTAGACTTCATTCTCTCGTCTGACCTTACTATCAACAAAGTTGGCTCTCAACCGACGTTTGTTACGACAAGACGACAGGAGGTGATTGACCTGAACCTATCCAACAGATATGTGAAGGACATCACTAACTGGCGAGTCTTGCCTGATGCTACGCTGTCGGACCATAAATATACCGAATTCCGATTAGGTTGTGGAATCTCTTCCGTGCAACCCAGACGGAATCCGAGAAGGACGGACTGGGTACGGCTTAGAGAGGAGCTTGAGAAATCCACTCAGGCCCTACCTAAACTTAGAAAGAAAAAATTGGTAGAGAACGCTGTTCATAACCTGAATTATGTCATCACCAGTTGTTTTGAACTCTCATGTCCTGGCAGCAAACCTCCCTGCAGGAAATTGGTTCCCTGGTGGAATGCCGAGCTCCAAAGTCTTCGCAGGGAAGCCAGAATTCTTCTGAATAGGTCGCTCAAATTGAATTCGAAAGATGAGTGGAACAAGTATCGGTCGAAGCAGAAAGAATATAAGAAACTTATTCGTAAATCAAAGAACGATTCTTATAGGACCTTCAGCGAAGAGATCAAGTCTCTGAGTGCGACTAACAAGTTGGTTTAAGCCCTCAAACGGGGAAAACCAACAAAGCTAGATGCACTCAGAAAAACTGATGGTACCTGTACTGAGTCTAAAGCGGAAGCTCTTAGTATACTGTTTGGGACTCATTTCCCGGGAAATCAGATCGACATCGGCTCGTTACACACTCCTTCAAGGGAAACTGCAACTGAAACCATGAAAACAACTCGGCGTAGCTGATATATTGCGTCGCGCGTGGTTACGACTGAAGCTATTGAATTTGCTGTGGCATCTCTCAATGACTTCAAATCGCCGGACACCGACGGGACATATCCTGTTATGCTGCAAAAGGGTATAAGGCAGCTGTTTCCTACTCTGAAAAGAATTTTCACTTCTAGTCCTAGCACTTGCTCACATACCCATTCCTTGATGCACAGTGAAAGTGGTCTTCATTCCCAAAATAGGAAAAGGGGACTACTCACTTGCCAAGAGCTTCAGACCAATTAGTCTAACATCCTTCCTGCTGAAAAGCATGGAGAGACTGGTAGAGTTGCACGTGCGAAAAGTTGCCCTTCGAATGCACCCTCTTTCGGAGATGCAACATGCGCTTCAGAACCTAGTTGGGAGAACTGAATGCGCGCTCGAAGGGAAAGAGTACGCGCTGGGCATTTTCATCGACATTGAGGGAGCTTTTGATAACGCAACTCTTGACAGCATTTGCAACGCTGCCAGACATCATGGCGTAGATGAAGCAATGGTCCTATTGATCAAGGCAATGCTCATGCACAGGACATTGACCGCTGATGCAGTCCTCGACCAGTATGTCAAGTACGGCGTAAACAGGGGCTACCCGCAAGGTGGCGTCCTGTCCCCGCTGTTATGGTGCATGGTGGTCGATTCTCTGTTTGATGCTCTCAATGCCTCTGGAATCTATGCCCAGGCCTATGCGAATGATGTCGCCATTCTTTCTGTCGGCTCATGTTTAGCGACTATTCGTCTCAAAGCACAGGCGGCGCTTAATGTGATCGATGATTGGTGTACTAGAAATGGGCTGTCAGTCAATCCTCTTAATACCGATGTCGTTCTCTTTACAAGAAGGAGGAAAAATACTGACATGACTCAGCTGGTACTAAAAGGCACTTTCATCCTGATATCCAAAGAAGCTAAGTATCTAACCTAAGTATCTAGGAGTCATCTTAGATAGCAAGCCTTTTGGTTAAAGCATGTTGAGCCAAAAACCACCAAAGCGTTGTTAGCTTTCTGGCAATACAAACGAGCTTTTGTCAAAACATGGGATTTATCACCGGCAAAGGTCTTCTGGATCTACATGGCAAAGATAAGACCTATAACCTCATATGCATCGGTTGTCTGGTGGAACAGACTAAAACGCAAACACGTCGTGGCCTCTTCCACCAAACTCCAAAGAACGGTTTGTCTCAGCTGCACGGGGACCTTCCCCAGTACGCCGGGCGCTATTCTACATGCTATGATGAGCCTTCCACCTCTTGATATATTTATCAGAGGGTGTGCTCTGAAAGCCATGTCTCGTCTGAAGAGAAATGGCTTTTGGTATAGCTCGCATAGGAATAACGGCGTGCTCGCAAGAATTGTCCTGCGACCGCTGCCTCATGGACATGCCTTCTGACGCACTGACGCCCGTTATTCTACTGCGCCGTAATTTCACAGTCGAGTTTCCATGGCGTCAGGATTGGCTATGGCTGGATATTGAACCTGGAAAGGATAGTCTTCGCATTTTCACGGATGGCTCCAGGTCTGGGCGGGGGTCCGGTGCTGGGGTCTTCTTTGAGCGCGAAAATATTCGACTGCACTTCTCCTTAGGAAAATATGCGTCTGTCTTCCAATCAGAGATATATGCAATCCTAATGACCATGCACTACGTTGTGAAGCACAGGTGGAAGGGGGAAAGCATATGCGTCTGTAGTAACGCGAAGCTGCACTAAAAGCAGTGTGTAACCCCTTAACTAGCTCCAAATTAGTGCTTGAACTCAAGTCCTTTCTGAAAAAAGTCGGCAGACTAAATTCATTAAGGCTTGTATGGGTTCCAGGCCGCTCTGGGATCCCAGGAAGTGAGATCTCTGATGAGCTCGCTAGAATGGGTTCAGAGGAGAGCTTCTCAGGACCTGAACCCGCTCTAGGTCTACCTGCGTCCACGGTAAATTCCTACATTAAGGATTGTGTATTTAACACACACAACCGTAGATGGAGGGACTGTCCAGGGTGCTGGATGACTAAGCGCGTATGGCCTGATGTCTGCAAAAAATCTGCAGCATTCCTCCTGTCTTTAAGGAGAAGGCTTGTAGGAGTTATCACGGGTCATTACACTTTTGCCAAGCATCTCTACGTGCTCGGCATCACTGAGACGCCTACCTGTGCTGCATGTGGCGAAGAGGAGGATGATACTGCAGAGCATTTCCTCTGTGATTGTCCCGCCTTTGCTCGCGCACGGTGGCGCACCCTTGGAGCCGACGTGGTGTGTGCCGCGTCCCTTAGCTCTACATCACTGAAGCTCCTTCAAATTTTTCTCCGGAAAACGGGAAAAATACAGTAATGCAAGGTGTCTGTCTAGAGTAAACAGAAAAAGTCCTAAGCTTTCGGCATGTGAGCGAACGCCTCATAACAATCCGTATCATTATTATTATTAACATCAGCCTGATCTGCGTCCACGCCCCCACGGAAGACAAGGATGACTCAGCCAAAGATGAGTTATACGATCTCCTAGACAGAACGTATGCCCAATATCCCAGCTATGACATCAAAATTGTACTAGGAGACTTCAACGCTAAGCTGGGTACGGAAAGCATCTTTGAACGAGGTATCGGCAAACATAGCCCACACGACACCACATCCGATAACGGACACAGGCACCTGGCGGTTTTTTGATCAATCGACTACCAACCAGATTGATCACATCGCGATTGACGTTAGACACTTCTCCACCAGTCTTGACGTCCATACTTTCCGAGGGGCTAACATCGACTCGGACCACTTTCTTGTAATAGCCAAGATGCGCTTACGGATATCACGAACGCAACGGAGTAGGGTAAGAATACAAAGTTATGCCTTCGGAAAACTACTATCGCCTACTACCGCTAGAAACCAGAAACTATCGCTTTTACCGATCGCGTCTCCCTTAAGTTCTCCAATACACTTCAATCCTGCATGCTATCGATAGAACAGCAGTGGATCCTTTGCAAACAAACCCTGAAAAGCTCTGCATCCGAAGTTTTGGGTTTCAAGGCTCCACCACGAAGAAACACCTGGTTCGATGACGAGTGCAGGAGGATCCACACAGCAAAGCAAGATGCAAATAAGGTCTCGCTGCATAAAAGAACAAGAGCAGCTCGTGAGCTCTATGAGTTAAAAAGAAGGGAGGAGCATAAGATTCTCAGAAGAAAGAAGAAAGAGCACGAGAAACGCGCGATTGAGGATTTCGAGAGGTGTTACTGCAGGCGTGACGTTCGAAAGTTTTATCAACAGTTAAGGTGAACATGCCAAGGTTATAAAGCCAGAACGGAAGCCTGCAGGGATGAGAACGGACACCTAGTAGTAGAATCGCAGTCGATGCTGAGAATATGGTAAAACCACTTCCGCAGACTGTATAACGGCGATGTTAGTCAATATACCGCTGTCAGGCAGAATGATCCATTTCTAATCGACGAAGACTGCAGAGAATTCCATCCCTCGACCTGACCTCGACGAAGTTAAGATTGCTATATCGAAGCTCAAGTCGGATAAACTGCTGGCGCAGACGGACTGTCTGCTGAGCTCTTGAAGGCAGCTGGGGATGACCTGGTTAGGAGCATGCACCAGCTCTCCTGTAAGATATGGTTAGAGGAAAGCATGCCCGCGGAATGGAGTCCCAGAATCGTATGCCCGATCCACAAGAAATGAGAACCCCCTGATTGCGCCAATTACAGAGGAATAAGTCTCCTTAACATCGTCTAAATAATCTTCTCTGTCGTATTGTGTGACCGCCAGAAGCCTTTTGTAAATAAGCTGATAGATCCTTATCAGTGCGGATTCAGTACCCCGCCGAGGAGGGACGCCACGAAATAAACATTTGATGGCGTTGGTGTTATCGGGATCCGAACTCGTTCATCGTGCGTCACAGTCACACACATTAACCACTGCCTCTAAATATATGCTGTCATCAAAAAAGGACGCTCTTGGCTGGAACGTTTGTACTGGCAGATATAAGTTCGAGGTAGTTAAGGACTTCGTCTACCTTGGCTCCGCAGTGACCTGGAACAACGACATCAGTTCCGAAATCAAACGCAGAATCACTCTTGCCAATCGCTGTTTCTTTGGGCTCAGGAGGCAATTGAGTAATAGAGCCCTCTCCTGAACGACAAAGTTGACTCTATATAAGACCCTTATCATCCCGATCCTGTTGTACGGCGCCGAAGCATGGACAATATCAAAAGCGGATGAGGAGACCCTTAGAGTTAGAGAGTTAGAGAGGGTACAGGGGGTGGGACAAAGTCGCCTGATCACTGCGGCCACGAGTGGGCCTATTGTGATGTCCCCCACTTACAGTTCACTCAAGAATCCTGAGTTTGTGATGAAACTTAGTATGCTTTTGAGTGAGCTAGCAGCGATTTCTTCTGCTTCAAGATAATACTTGCCTAAGTGACGATGACGTGTACTGACAAGGCAGTTACAGTGGCATAGTATGTGCTCTGCTGTTTCTTCGTCTTCATTACACATTCTGCAAGTGTCATCTTGTATGATGCCCATCGTCTTGAGATGTTTGTTGACTGGGCAGTGTCCAGTAAGGAAACCTGTGATTAAGCGAATCTGACTCCTCGAGAGCATGAGGAGTTGTTTCGTTCTGTTGAGAGATGTAGTTGGGAGGAACAACTTGGCTTGTCTGCTACCTTTCGTTTGTAACCAGTAGTGATCCGTCGTGTTCCTTAACCAATTGTTTATGCAGCATTTGGTGGTGCTGATGGGTATGCCGCAGAAAGGCCGTGGCATCATGAATGGTGATGCGGAGCCTTTCCTAGCTAGTAGGTCCGCCTTTTCGTTGCCTGAATGGCCGCTGTGTCCAGGTATCCAAATGAGATGAACTCTGTTTGTGCTGGCCAGCTGGTGAAGTAAATGTAGGCAGTCCCATACCAGTTTGGAGGTGACTTCATAGCTCTTTAGGGCTAGAAGTGCAGCCTTGCTATCAGAGAGAATGTAAATGTTTTTGTTAAGTATGTTTCTGTTTAAATTTTCTCTGAGGCAGAGTTCTATAGCAAATATCTCTGCTTGAAAAACGGAGTTATATCTGTCCATGCTGACGTAGATGGATGTGCCAGTATTTGCTCCGTAAACTCCAGCCCCAACTCCTTCGTTCGTTTTGGAGCCATCTGTGTACCACACATAGGATCCACGATTGAAGGGGGGTCTATCCTGTTCCCAGTTTTGTCGGTTGGGGAATGTGACCTTGTAGTTTTGGCTGAAGTTGTATCTGGGGAGACAGTTGTCTGAGAGAGATATCATTAGGATTTCATGCCTGTTTATCTCCGTAAGGATATCAGGGTGAAAGAGCCTACGGTTAGAGTCATCCTCCACGATCAATCTATGGGCGAAGACCATTGCTTCTTTCTTCAGTTGGAGGTGAAGAGGTGGCAGGTCTGTGATGACTTCTAGTGCTGCTGTGGGGGTTGTTCTCATGGCCCCGGTGATACAGATGCAAGCTAGTCTTTGCAATTTGTTGAGCTTGGCTTGCACTGTTGCTTGTTTTGTTTTGTGCCACCAGACGGGCGCAGCATATGTGAGGATTGGTCTGGTGATTGCTGTGTATAGCCAGCGGGTCATTTTGGGGTTTGTGCCCCAGTTTTTGCCAGTGAGACTTTTGCTGGTCCATAAAGAGATCCTGGCTTTCTCAATGGTTTTTGCAATGTGAGAGTTCCAAGTGAGCTTTTCGTCTAGAGTTATCCCTAGATATTTGACTTCTTTTGAGAACTCTACCGCTTCACCAAAGAGGGTAGGTTTGGTGAGTTTGTGCCTATTCCTCCTTTTGGTGAAGGCGACTATAGTGCTTTTCCTAGGGTTGACCTTTAGTGCAACCTTTGTGCACCAGTTTGCAACAAGATTTAGTGCCCGTTGGAGGAGTTCCGAAACCGTGTTTTCGAATTTGCCTCTAACCAGGATCACTATGTCGTCGGCATAGCCTTGGACATAGAAACCACTGTTGCTGAGTATGTTAATCAGTTCATTTACCACGATGGACCACAAGAGAGGTGAGAGAACCCCACCTTGAGGGCATCCTTTCGCGGCATTAACACTGATTTTATCATTGCCTAGTGAGGTGTTTATTTTCCTATTACTAAGCATGTGTTGGATCCAATTGCATGTGGTGTTATCCACCCCTGTGCTGAGGATGCAACGTTTTATTTGGGTGTAGTCGGTGTTGTCGAAAGCACCCTCAATATCAAGAAAGCAACCTATCGCAATTTCTTTGTCGCTCAGGGATTTGTTGATCCGGGCTGTTAGCTCCTGAAGAGCATGCGTGGTCGATTTCCCAGGCTGGTAGGCATATTGGTTTTTGTGAAGTGGTGATCTTTTCAGGGCACCGTTCCTGATATGCCTATCCAGAATTTTTTCCATTGTTTTTAGGAAAAAAGAGGTAAGGCTTATCGGTCTGTAGGACTTAGGTAGGTCTGTGGGTCTACGGCCTACTTTGGGAATGAATTTTACCTTTACCTCTGTCCAGCTTGTTGGTATGTATCCCCATGCATAGCTGGTTCTAAAGATGTTGATCAGCATGGGGCTAATTATCGCACTTCCTTTCTGAAGGAGGGCTGGGAAGATGCCATCCTCCCCCGGGGATTTGTACGGGTCAAAAGAGTTAATGGCCCATTTTATGCTTCCCTCGTGGAAAATTTTTTGTGCTCTCTTCCATACCTCCCTGTTGGGTCTAGTTGCCCTGATCTGCGGAGGTATGTTAGAGAGATTAGAGGGAATGATTGTGGAGTCTGGGAAGTGCGTACTGGTTAGAATTTTCAGTACTTCTGTACCATTCTCCGCGTAAGTGCCATCTGCTCTCCTCAACAGTCCAATTTGGTTAGTGTGCTCTTTGGCGAGAACTCTGTGGATGCGAGCGCTGCTCTGTATGTCTGATAGACTACTGCAGAACTTTTTCCATGAGTCTCTTTTGGCTCTTCTAACCTCTTGGTTGTAGTTGGTGAGTGAGGCACGGTACTGTGTCCAGTCACCAGTCCGTTTAGCTCTGTTGAACAGTTTTCTGGTCAGTGCTCTTAGCTTGGCCAGATTGCTGTTCCACCACGGAGTGGTACGATTGCCTGAATTAACTTTCTCTGGGCAAGCGTTGTGAAAGGCAGATAAGATGGTAGCATTGAGGCTGTCACAGCTGAGTTCGAGGCTGTCTATGTCTCTGATGCTATTGGGACAGTTTCCGATCGATTGTGCGATTTCCAGGCTATATGTGTCCCAGTCTGTCGCTCTCGGTTGTCTGTATGTTCTGGTAATTCTATCTCCTACTTTTATGTCAAAACAGATCTGTCGATGATCTGACATCGATGTTTCTGTTGAGACATGCCAGTTTTGGATAGAGTTGCCTATGAACGGTATGGTTAGGGTGAGGTCTAGTACCTCTTCTCTAATTCTATTCATAAAGGTGGGACTATTTCCGCGGTTTATGATATTGAGGTTGTTCTTGCAAATAAATTCTAACAAGTACTCACCTCTTTTGTTAATGCCCGAGCTTCCCCATGCTGTGTGGTGGGCGTTTGCGTCACAGCATATGATGATCTGTGAGCCTCTTCTTCCACAGTAGTCTAGGAGATCCTGCAGTGGTGTAAAGCTGAGATCGGTGGAGTCGCCCGGTAGGTAGGCTGAGCAAACTACGACATCTGACCTACCTTCCGCAGTGGATAGCTGAATAATGGCAGCTGCCAGGTCCTTATTCGTATATTCTGAAATGGGAATGGCTTTAATGGTGTTATTAATCATTATGCAAGCCCTAGGTCGTCCATCATTTGTGGAGTCGTAGAGCAGCTCACCTGATATTCCTTTGATCTGGTCTTTGACCGTATAGGGTTCCTGGATAAAGGCTATATCAAAGTGCTCCTTATTAAATCTATGGCTCAGTACCGCAGACGCGGCCTTTGCATGCTGTAGATTTATTTGGATGCACTTTAATCCCGACATGGTGGATTAAGCGAGATACTGGCAGGGCCGCCAGTGTTAGTGACTGGTACAACCATAGGGCTGACCCCTGAAGTCCTGGTTGCCCGAGTAGTTTCTTCAGGCAGCCTTGACGTTTGGGGTACTTTCGTTGCCTCTGTGGTTGATTCACTATCACCAGATGCAGTAGTTGTTGCTCTCTGGCTTGGCTTATGCACGCCGAGTTCCTCACTTTCTTTCCTGGGCATGGCCAGTGTACTTTGGGCATCGCACTTCGGATGGGCTTGTGCCCTGTCCTTGGTTTTGTTGTCCGCAGTTATCTTTGCCTGCTTGGGAATTCCCTTGATCCTGATTAGGATCTGGGAGAAGTTGAGGAACAGTTTAAACCTTTGCTTCACGATGGCGTCTTTGGATGTCTCATCAATGGCAAAGGTTACTTGGTCCCCACCGCTTTTTTCCTTGGCGATCCTGAGGACTCTCCATCCTTTAGTGCTAATGTTCGCATTTTGCTTCATTATGCGCATAAGGAAGGTGTCCTTGGTTAGGTCATCGGCTTCGGGGACGAAAGTTACGCAGGTGTATAACTTGGGGATGTCATTGCCCTGAGTTGCACACAGATCTGCGTTTTTCCATGGCTTAATCTTCTTTATCGACGACATGAGCCAATTTTTGGTCTCTGTATCGTGACAGGTGATAGATAGCCATCCGTTTCTGGCTGAGGTGGCCTCGAATCTGAGGGCAGGACAATTCTTATCTGCCTTGTCCATTTCCTCTAGCAGGCTCTTCCTCACTAACTTTATTTGTTGATCAGTTAGGGTCTCTTGCGGGTGTAGCGAGTGCATGATAGCGACTTTGCACCGAGCAATAGCATCTCGATAAGATGGCTCGGGTGCTTCCGTACGCTCTCGTGCACCTCCACTAGTTCCTTTAGTGGGTTTAGTTTTGGCTTCACCAGCGGATCCAGGGCGATCATTTAGTTTACCGGCACATGAGCTACTTGGTGTCTCTGTGTGTGGTCGACTCTTCTTCGAAGTGTTCTCCACGAGGGAGTTGTCGTTTGATCGGTTGCGTTTGGGATTTGGCAAGTCTGGGTTTTTGTTAGCTTCCCTTTCCGCAAGCACGAGAGCATATCTTGCTTTTTCTTTTCGCCTCGCCTCTTCGGGCTCTATTCCCTCCCGGATTAGTGCGGCGATTCGTCGCCTTTGGGCCCCGGTGAAATAGTCATATTTCTGCCGAGGTTTTTTGGCGTCGCTGACCACAGCAACCTCAGTGCTTGGACCATTTGGTGCCTGAGCAGTTTGATTGTCCGTCTTATTAGACAGGAGGGTGGTAGCAGGATTTGGAGATGGTACTGTGTCTTCTGTCTCCATTTTGTGTACTGGTGAGCGGAGGAGGTATTCTTCCTCCGACTCCGTTAGTGTTCTGTTTTCTGTAGTGTTATGTTTTTGTTTTTGTTTTTGTTGTTTGTGCATAGATTGGACCCACGAGTATGGCGAGAATTGTTGGTCAACATCTACAGAGCTCCCATGTAGATGCAAGGCTAATTACTATGTGAGGGCGCCTGGTATCACATAGGGATCGTACGTTAGCGATGCACATTTTTGTATTCCCTGCACCATTCAGTCCTCGGCATGTATTCCAAACCACCTTGACTTGGGAATGTAATTGCTCTTGGTCCGCGGGGGTACAATGACCCCTACCACATTACGTGGCCTTCCCCTATCCGCCACCTGGGGACGCGCCGGGTCGCCTGAGAAGCTCGAGTTTACCCGGTGAGGAGACCCTTGGTCGGTTCGAGAGAAAGATTTTGCGCGTGATTTTCGGGCCTATAAACGCAGACGGGGGATGGAGGAGAAGATTCAACCACGAACTTTACGGGCTGTACAGCGACGTGAGTCTAGTCAGGCGTCTACGGATTCAACGCCTAAGATGGCTGGGCCATGTAGAGCGAATGGACACCACAGCTCCAGCCCGGAGAGCCTTTGAGAGCCACTTAAGATGGCGCACACAGGTGGAAGGGGACCTCACCCAACTGGATGTGCGGCAATGGAAAAGGCTAGCAAAAGATCGTGCTAGTTGGGGCACGTGGGTTGAGGCCCAGGTTCACCCCGAACTGTTGCGCCCGTTAAGAAAAAAAAAAATCTGTTTTCTACGTTAAAAGCCGTCTTATGGAGAAGGCATCGGCCTTCTTTGGCACGATCCAAATTGGTGCTGAATAAGGAGATTTGCTGTGTCCTCTAATTTTGTCTCTTAACATTTCCTGGATCTGATTTTCGACTTCTTTCTTATGTACATATACACATAGGGATATCGGTAATTTTTTGAATGTATAGGAATGTCATTGTATTTTCTTGATAGAACACATGCTTGAATTTGATTTCTGGTTTTTCTTAGCTATTTACGTGTTCAAGTCTCAGTTGTTCTAACAACGGTGGAGTTTTTGGGATTTCAATATTAAAATTTTGGTTATCGATCGGGGTTGTGAACCTATTGAATTTAGGCGTTTGATTTCCAATGTCGCTTTTATTGGAATCTAATTCAGCTGATACCTCGTTGTCTTCTTCTGAATGTATATCTTCTTCGATAGTTTCGATACTGTCTGTCGACTTCTGCTCTGACAAATAGGCGAGACATTCGCGTTGAGGAATAGGTAGAGAAATTTTGGTAGGAGGTAATGCTTTTTAGGGTTCCGTACCCAAAGGTAAAACGGAACCCTATTACTAAGACTTCGCTGTCCGCCCGTCCGTCTGTCACCAGGCTGTATCTCATAAACCGTGATAGTTGGACAGTTGAAATTTTCACAGATGATGTATTTCTGTTGCCGCTACCACGACAAATACTAAAAACAGAAAAAATTAATAAATAAGGGGGGCTCCCATACAACAGACATGATTTTCATCCAAAAAATCTTGCCTGCGACCAAGATCTGTCATTTGATGAGGTAACATACATAGTCTCTTTCATATTTATGTATACAGATGGTACGGAACCCATCGTGCGAGTTATGTATGCGACACATTCCTCCCCTAGTATATTAGACATCCGGTTGGCGGATACTTTTGGATATCTCAAACGTAATGAGATATAAATAATTGCTTGCTCCAACACAAAGATGCATTCTCTTATCTGCATCTTCCCACGAAGATGCAGATGATATAATCCTTCACGGAACGAACGATATCTGTATATCCAAACAGTCGAACATTTTGCTGACCCAGCATTAAGAAAACACTGGGAGTAATTCGGCTTGGAAGATCTCTGGGAGTTAGTGTTCTGCCGTAGCGGTAAACGGATCGATTGTGTGAAGTGAATAAAGTACATTTCGCAATGAAATAAAAATTGTTTTTTTTTCGCACTTTCCGGGACGACCTACAAAAGTGGCGCAGTCGGTAGGATAATCTTAAAAAAGATTATCTAGTGAAACGAACTTAGTAAATAACACTGAAAACTGGAATAAAAATCGAAAAGACTACGGAATATAAGTGTCGCGAAAATAACACTGAAAACTGAAATAAAAATCGAAAAGATTATAAAGTAAAAGTGTCGCGAAAACAATTAGTGTCAAAGTGAACGCTAAATAAAATTCCGCCGGAGTGGAAAAAAAAGAAAAATAATAGTAGTGTTAATGACCACGGAGAGACAAGCAAGATTCGACGCCAGCAGAAACCTAGAGGAAGTCATCATGGAAGAGGCAAACATCGAACTCCATCAGCAATTAAGATTGAGGGAACAGCAGTTGGTACAATTAACCAATGCTGTCCAGAATCTTCAAAATCGAGAGGCAGAGCGAATGGACCGTGAGAGGATTCTTCGTGAAGTTTCCCATATGTCGACATTCACCGGAAAAGGAGAAGTGACAATTAATAGTTTTTTAAAAAATGTGGTATGTTATCTAGGAGATTTCACGTGTGGAGACCTGAGGAAATTCATCACTCGTACAATATACAACGAAAAAATACAAGGAGAAGCAAAAAATGTCATCATCAACATACCAGATCCGGAAAATTGGGAAACCATCAAACGACAACTGAAGCTGAGGTACAAACCAGAAATCGAGCCATCGGACATCTATAGAAGTATTCACACCATAAAAGTCAACACTGTAAGTGATTTACTATTTGAAATACAAAGAATAAAATTTAAATCCGATGAACTTATAAACTTTTATAAAGGCGACAATGCCGTAGACTTAAGTAATGTGAATTCATTGTTGGTTAATATGATTAAAGAAATACATATGTCAGGGAACACTATTAGACAAAATATATGAAGAGAAGGAATTAGATAATATTTTTGAAATAATGATAAAAAGAAGGTACGAAGATTCGTGTATTAGGGATGAATTTAAAAAGACCAGTAAAGTATCTTATCGTCCAGGGAATTTTAAGAGGCAGCAAGATAATAACTATCAGAACAATTATCAGAGCAACAATCATAGGAACAGTTATCAGAGTAGACGAGATTCAGGACACTATAATAATAATTACGGAAATTCGGGCCAATATCGCTTTCAACAGAATTATCCACAGAATAGTAGGAACATAGGTCAGTATACTTTCCCAGGGCACTCTAATAACAATAACGGATATTCGGGCCAAAATCGCTTTCAACAGAATTATCCACAGAACAATAGACACTCAGGGCATTATAATACTAATAATGGAAATTCGGGCCAATATCGCCATCAACAGAATTTTCAACAGAGAAATACAAACTCCGGGCAGAATAGAAACGCAGGTCAAAATAATCAAGAGCCATTGGATATAAGTAACATTGAAACAAATAATTTAGGAAATAACAGCGAGGTTAACAATGTTGAGTTTTTTACCAACTAGCCTCGGATGACCTACCCACAATAGAAATGACTATAAACACAAAAAAGTATTTAGCTCTAATAGACACAGGATCGTCACTTAGCATAATCGATGCCAAAATAAATAATTATAAGACAGTTAAAATCAACCCCATACAATTTTCCACAATAAATGGAAAAGATGCTATTACCTGCGAAGCACATACACCAGCACCGGATGAACTAAAGCTTCCAGTAGGAGCTCTCATCAGGTGGAAAGTAATAAATTTACCTGACAGACGATGCCAATTTATAATTGGTATAGACATTCTAAATAAACTAAACACCCTTATAGATTTGGAAGCCAAAGCCATACATCTAAATAATCAGGAATTACGATTAGTCGGTGACCCGTATACCTATAAAGAAATACATACATTAGAAAGGGTAAACGAAAATATTGTAACGCATTTATTATTAGATCATTTAAATAAAGAGGAAATGAAGCTATAGATAAATTAATTAAAAGATTTAGGAAATTGTTCTTTAAAGAAGGGGATAAACTAACTAGCACTCCCGAAATAGAACACGAAATTAAAACAACCACAGATCAGCAAATAAATTCGAAGTTATACAGGTATCCTCCTTAACATGAGAATGAAGTTAGGAGACAGATAGCTGAAATGGAAGAACAAGGAATAATCCGAAAGAGTAACTCCAAGTATTGTAGCCCATTAATAGTAATACCCAAGAAAAATGATAATTCTGGAATTCAAAAGTACCGAATAGTTATCGACTATCGGAAGCTCAATGAAATAACTATAGACGATAAATTCCCACTTCCTAATATTGATTCTATATTAGACAAGTTGGGAAGGTCTCAATATTTCACAACGATAGACCTGGCTAAGGGATATCATCAGATATTGATTAAAGAAGAAGATAGAAAAAAGACAGCTTTTATAACACCACATGGGTTGTATGAGTTCGTGAGAATGCCTTTTGGTTTAAAGAATGCCCCAGCGACATTCCAGAGGCTGATGAATGACATTTTCAGGGATTATATTAATAAGACATGTGTCATATACTTGGATGACATACTGATATTTAGTACTACCCTCCAGGAACATCTAAAAGCAATTACAGACATATTCCAAGTACTGGAGTCAAAAGGTCTAAAAATACAGGTAGATAAATGTAACTTTCTAAAAAAAGAGACAGACTTCTTAGGGCACGTACTGACGAAAGACGGACTTAAACCTAATCCAAATAAGATAGAAACAATTGAAAAAGTAGAATTGCCGAAAACGCAGAAGCAAATAAAAAGTTTTCTAGGGTTATCAGGATTTTATAGAAAATTCATAGGAGACTACGCGAAAGTAGCACTTCCAATTACCAAATACCTAAAGAAAAATGCTAAAATTAATGTCAATGACCCACTGTATGTAGAAGCATTCGAAAGGTTGAAAACTTTGATTACCAGTCATCCAGTCCTTAGATTTCCAGATTTTGGAAAACAATTTCAATTAACAACGGATGCGTCAAACTACGCGTTAGGTGCGGTCCTCTCACAGGAAGGACACCCAGTTTGTTTCGCGTCTAGGACTCTCAACAAACACGAATGCAACTACGCCGCTACTGATAAGGAATTCTTGGCAATTATGTGGGCCGTAAACTATTTCCGCCCTTACCTATACGGTAACAAATTTACGATATTCACAGACCATCAACCAATTAAATATTTGCATTCTAAATATAGAGGTAAAGATATGTCTCCAAGACATCAAAGGTGGCTTCTTAAGCTGGGAGAATATAATTTTGATATAGAGTACCTAAAAGGAAAGGAAAACAGGGTAGCCGATTTTCTGAGTAGAATAGAGCCTAAAGAAAACATTAAATCTGAAGAGAAAGGTGGAAGTCAAGATAATGAATATGCTATTTCGGAAATAGAATTATTATTTAATTTAGAGGAAGAAGAAAATGAAACAACCATGGCTACAATTCATTCAGCAGAAGAAGAATTGTTAAACCACATCCCTATCAAAGACGAAGTGGTCAACAAACACAAAACTCAAATAATATTAACCAATAACAAAACCCAAGAGATAGAAATAGTGCACGGTAAACGAATAATTTATATTGCAGAATATGACTTCAAAAATCTAGAAGACATATTTAAAAGATTTATAAAAAAAGGAGTAACAGGAATATACTCCGAATTAGACGACCATCAGTATAATGTAGTTCAGAAAAAATTAATAGAATTATTTTCAGAGGATAATCAAATAAAGTTTATAAAATGTTCTTATAGGGCACAAGATATTAGATTAGAAACAGAAGCTGTGAAGCAAATTTCATTTTATCATGTAAAGGAGAGTACGCATTCAGGTATTCAAGAAACATTTAACGGCATTAAAAACAAAATATATTTCCCAAAACTACTTGAACTAATACAAATAGTTATAAATCAATGCGAAGTTTGCCAACAAGTAAAATACGATCGTAAACCAATAAAACCAAAATTTAACCTCACTGAAACATCTACAGAACTAAATGACTTTATAGACATGGATACATTTGTAATTTTCAAATGCAGCTTCCTCACCATAATAGATAAATTCTCCAAATTCGGATTCGCATACCATTTAACAGATAGAAACCATATCACTTTAAAAGAAGAATTAGAGAGTCATTTTGCTAAGGCAGGGAAACCTAAGAACATAATTGCAGATAATGAATTTAATTCAATTCATATAAAAGATTTTCTTCAAAATGAAAATATTAATATCCATTTTACTAAACCGAATTCCCACACCGGAAATTCGGAAATAGAAAATTTCATAGTACCCTACTAGAAAAATGCAGAGTATTAAAATAAAATAAAACAAACGTATCAGTTAAAAGACTTATTAAACAAACAATTCGTAACTATAATGAAAGAATTCATTCAACAATAAAAACATAAAATAGATTTTGATACAATTCGGAATAATTTACAAACTGTAAAGGAAAATACCATTAGAAAAGCAAATAAAAAAAGAGAAAATTATAGCGAAGCTAGGTCCATAGGATTTATAAGAAATTACAAAGCACATAGACACAAGCATCAACCTAGGTTTAGGAAAAGTAAGCTGGCTAATATCCATGTAACTAATATTATACGCCAACCGAAATTTTCAGCTTTACACGATGACATTACTGCTAATACTACTGACAACATCAGTTAACGGACTATTACGTATAGAAGACATAAAAGAACAATCAGGTTTCACAGAAATAAAAATTAACGAAGCAGACATAGTGACCAAGACAGACATAATAATTCATTTGATTAAACCACAAGAAATAATAGACGTACTAAACGACATTTCGATAAACATCGAAAAACTTGACGTGAACCACAAAGAACTACTTCAACTGGAACTTACACACTTGACAAATAAAGTAAAAACTATTATGCCTAGGGAAAGCAGAAAGAAAAGAGGATTGATCAATATTATAGGTAGTGCATCAAAATTGCTTTTTGGCACCATGAACGAAGAAGACAGAGAAAATATCGATGCTCATCTAAGAAATGTAGAGATAAATAACCACAATTCTATTACTAACTTGAACCAGCAAATTTTAATTAATGATAATGTCAGTATATCTATTAAACAAGTAATGAATATAACAGAAAAAGATAGAACAGTAATATTAGGACAGTTAAACAACGTAGCAAGTAATACAATGAATCAGAATTTATTTTATGACCAGCTTTTTAAAGTTAAAATAATAAAAGAAAAAATTTAGCATATCCAAGACAACTTAGCATCAGCCAGGTATGGATTATTACATCCAAATATACTGACAGATGAAGAAATAGAAAAATATAATATAGATGTAAATAAAATGAAGTATATAAAATTAGGCATTACTAAATTCGAAGATGATGTATTAGCTTTTGCTATTAAAATTCCAAAAGAAACCGAAAAAATACAACTAAGAATTATTGTACCAGTACCAAACAAAAACCAGAAAGAAATAGATTATCCAAACGAAATTGTCTTCAAAAACAAAAACTTGACTTATCAATATAAAGAACTAAGATCCTTAAATGAATTAAATTTAAGTAAACATTGTACTATTCTACATAATTGTAAACTTATAAAAAAACAATAAAACTGAGATCCTTACACTAGACGACGAAACTATTGTAATAAAAAATGCAAACCAGTTGGAAATAAAAATTGTGACGAAAGAAATTTAAATATAAATGGAAATGTATTAATCCATTTTAACAACTGAAATACGAATTTTAAATCATTATTTCTCAAATGTCAAAGAGATTTTCCACGAGAGATTTTACTACCCAGTGAACGAAAATTTTAAAAACTTTAGCGACAAAATAACATTAGAAAACGAAAGTAATATTAATAAAATAGAAGAATTGCAATATCACAGAAACATGTCATATGGAATAAATTTGAGCCTGATCATTATTATGATCCCTATAGCAATTATCCTTTTCATGTTTTGTAAAAATCAAAAATCTAGTAAAGTAATTAATAAAATTCAGGAGAATTTTAGTCTGAAGGGGGGAGAAGTTATGTATGCGACACATTCCTCCCCTAGTATATTAGACATCCGGTTAGCGGATACTTTTGGATATCTCAAACGTAATGAGATATAAATAATTGCTTGCTCCCACACAAAGATGCATTCTCTTATCTGCATCTTCCCACGAAGATGCAGACGAAAACCATGGGTCAATATAATCCTTCACGGAACGAACGATATCTGTATATCCAAACAGTCAAACATTTTGCTGACCCAGCATTAAGAAATCACTGGGAGTAATTCGGCTTGGAAGATCTCTGGGAGTTGGTGTTCTGCCGTAGCGGTGAACGGATCGATTGTGTGAAGTGAATAAAGTACATTTCGAAAAGAAATAAAAATAGTTTTTTTTTCGCACATTCCGGGACGACCTACAAAAGTTGCGCGAGTCCGAGTCGCACTTGGCCGGTTTTTCTTATTTATTATGTTTGAAATATATATGTATGTATACATTGACTTAGATTTCAACGGTATGAGTATGTTGTTTCCTATTAGACCGTCGAATTGGTTATGAAAAGGATATACATATATGTACCTCGAATTGGGTTTGTGGATCTCCCAATTCTTCGAATAATGGTATTATTGCTTTTTCTCTAATTTCCACGTCTTTGCTAGGTGTTTTAGTTTTTATTGGGTTTTGGATGGGTTTTATTTTGTCTGGGGAACAGAGACATGGGTTAATAATGGAGTGCGTAGCGCCAGTGTCTATTAAAAACGAAAGTGGTCTTCTTTTGCCCTGTACTATTGTATGTAGTAATTCAGAGGTGAGGCCTCTAAAAGAAGATGTTCTTTAGTTGCATTAATGTTAGGTTGGGTTGTTCTTAAGTTTTGGTTAGTTCGGTTTCTCGAGGGTTGGTATCTTTCGTTTGTACTTTGGTAGTTTTGGTGTTGGTGTCTGTTTCGAGTGTATTGCTCGGTTTGTCTTTGTCGGTGATGTTTGGGCTGTGAATGTGAATTGTTCGCAGCTTGGTTATTCCGTTTATTTCGGTTTCTTTCCATTAAGCCGGTTTCCATGGGTTCTTGCGGTGGTTTGTTATAGGGGTTAGCGTTCAAGGGTGGTTTGTGCCGATATGGTTGAGCCTTTTTGTTTCAGTCTGGTTGAATGATGGTCTAGTATAGTTGTTATTAGTTGTTATACCATATTAGACCCGACAATATGGTTATTCCTTTTATTAAAATATGATAACCTGATTCGTGAAGAATATTTCACGTGGTAGTTGTTATTTCGTTATAGTGGATTTTACTTTTAGCTTTCTTTGTTTTATAGACCGACAAACCAAAAACAAAACTTAGGCAGAGATGGGTTTGATTTTGGATTTTTTTTTTTTTTTTTTGGAGTTACTTATTTTTAAGTAACTGTTATTCACTCGCGAGAAAATCACGAAGTGGGAGACCGATTGGTCAATAAATCGTTAAAACGAACACTCGAAAACTTCTATTTTTCGCCTTTTGACCAATCCTACCCAAATATATTTAAGATGTGTAGTTCTTATTTTTGGTCTAGAAGCCAATTTGAGTTTCTCCTTAGAACTAACTCAAACTAAAAGATTTCTTCTCGTCGGTGTTGTAGGGCGTTCTTTGACGAAAGCGTATATTTGGTTTTGCCCTCATTTACCTTCATTTACCATTTACCTTCGTGAAATTCATGGGCCTTCTCCAAGATCTTCCGTAGTGTGAATATTTGGTCTATCGTGGATTTTCCTGGCCTGAAGTCACTCCGACAGGAACCTTTCAAATTGTCCACGAATGGTTTTAGGCTTTCACACAGCACGGCAGAAAAGATCTTATACGCGATATTAAGGGGACTTATTACCCTATAGTTGGCGCAGCTATAGGGGTCTCCTTTTTTATGAACCGGGCAAACGATGCTGAGATTCCATTCGTCGGGCATGCTTTCCTCCGATTATATCTCACAGATGAGCTGGTGCATGTTCCCATCTCCAGCTCGCTTAAATAGCTCAGCAGGCAGGTCATCTGCGCCAGCAGCTTTATTAGACTTCACTTTTTATATCTGTATCCTAACCTCATCTAAGTCGGGCTGGCAGAATTCTGTACCACTTCGTGCAGTGTGAATGGTGCGTTCTGTCTGACAGCGTCTTCTTGACCACCTTCGACGTGATACAGTTCGTAGAAATAGTCATTCCACATTCTCAGCATCGGCTGTGATTCAATGACCAAGTGTCCTTGTTCATCTCTGCAGGCTTCGACTCTGGTCTTATAACCTTGGCATGTTCGTTTTACTCTTTGGTAAGACTTTCGAACGTCGTTCCAGCGATAAGATCTCTCTATCTCCTCGATCGCGCGCTTTTTATGCTCTTTCTATTTCCTTCGGAAAAGCGCATGCTCCTTCCTTTTTTCCCCTCATAGAGCTTACGAGCAGCTCTACTACATCGATGCAACGTGGCCATGTATGCATTCTGTTTTTTTACATGTACCTGTCTACTCTCATCATCAAACTGAGGGTTTCTCCTTGGTGGTAGCTAGAAACCTAATACATATACACTTTTGATAATGTCTCCATTGCTGTTCTATGGTTTGTGCAGCTTATATCGGCACTTGAGAGAGCTGGAGGAAGGTACGATCTTGCGATTGCAGCTTCCCGACGTAAAATGCTGATGGTTCCACTCGACTCCGCAGTGTTCGTGATATCCGCATTCGTATCTTGGCTAGAACAAGTTAATGATCTGAGTCAACACTGGCTCCTCGGAAAGTTCGGACATCCAAGATGCGGAAGACGTCGATCGCAATATAATCGATTTGATTACCAGATAATTGATCAGGAAACCGGCAGGTCCCCTTATGGGTATTTAGATGTGGGGTTTATGTGCTAGCTACTAGGAGAATACACCCCCTCACAAAGTCTATTAGTTTTCGGACGTGGTGTAGTGTAGGCTTTCCTACGACTCGTTCAAATATATCCCTCTTACCCAGCTTCGCATTGAAATCTCCTAAAACAATCTTGGTGTCATTGCTGGGACATTGAGCATATTTTTTATCTAGGAGGTCATAGAAGTCATCCTTGACTCTGTCGTTTTTTCTTCTCTGTGGGCGTAAGCGCATATCAATCTGGTATTCCCGAAGTTAGCTTTGATGCGGAAGCTTAAGTTTATCTCGAACAACAAATCATCCTCTTTCTACCCGGTCACTCCCATCGCAATTCTTAGAGTGCGGTGATGTCTGCTTTTTTGCAACTTAGGGCTTTGTCTAACTGTTTGGCTGCACCTGACCTGGTAACCTAACATACCAGGAGCAGTACCGATACTCCTGTCCTTTTATACACTTGCGTGGGTCGTCCGCCCGTATGTGTTTTTTTACAGTTACGGCTTACTGGGCAGTCTTATCGGCTGAACTTGTTTTTTGTCGTAGGAAACGCGCCAACTCCCTTCCTCAGAGGAAATCTCCAGATGGCACCACGAAGAGTTGGGGATGAGACTAACTTTGCCGCAAGGTATTCGTCTGCGGTGGCTCTTCTCACTTTTTAACAGGCCGGCTAAACGAGGCCGCCGTGGCGCAGTGGTTAGTGTGTTGGACTCTGACGCACGATGAGCGAGTTCGGATCCAACACCAAAGCCATCGAATGTTTTTTTCGGGACGTCCCTCCTCGGCGGGTTACTGGCAAAACCCTCTGTAGTATACTTCTCGACTCACGCCGTTCGGAATCGGCATTAAACTGTAGGTTCCTTCCACCTGTGTGAAAAATAAATCAAACACAACACGGGTGATTGAGGGAAGCTTGGCTCTGGTCCTTCTTGGGGTCTAACGCCACAAAAAAAAAGAAAGAAAGCTAAACGAGGCCTTTGTTAGTCCTTTGCCACCCAACAATAATTAATGAGCATATGTATAGTGAATTTCTACTTGAACCACATCATATCGTAATGGTTGAACGGATTTTCTTTTGAAGGAACTTTCAATATGATGATTATTTGAGATGGGGTATGTGCGATCTTGCACGGAAAAAAAATTAATTTATAATTTATGTTGAATAGCGTCTGCTTTTCCTAGTTCGCAATAACTTTTCATTTTATTTGATTTTTTAAAGGGATTCTTAAAGGTTTTTCTTTTAGGGATCCACAACCACGTCATTTCAAAATAGCATGTAATCTGAGTCGATTGAGAGAAAAGCTGCCAAGAATGCAAGTGAAATTATTGCACTATCTGGTTTGACAATAATTCGTCATTTTCAAAGACATTAAAGCTCTGTTGAACAGATTTTAGTTGTGCCACTACTGATAGAGCATTCTTTGTTAATATCATAGTTTGCAAATTTTATATGAGACAATAAACGAGTACTTCGTTCATAAATATCCCGTACGACCGCCATCCCAGCTTATCATGATGTTCTATTGGTAGTTTTACTTGCACTAACTCAGCAGAACTCGGATTTTGGTAAACATTCTTCGCACAGCGTTTTCCCAGCACAGGACAAAACACAACGCAGACAATCTGACATGCATATGTAACTTAAGTTCCGAATTCCCAAAAGATTAAAAAAAAAAATTTTAACGGTACGACCGCTCAAATTAACGACTTTATTTAAACTCGGTTAATTACAATTATTACAAGGTATTTCTAGAGATAAGCAGCTTGTGACCGTGGGAGCATATTGGTACAGGTGCAAGGTTCAGTAGTGCAGATAGGTGATGTGGTTCTTGGAATTCTATTGCAGCTAGTGGGTGACGCAACTTCTAGATCATCGTAGCGGACAGGTAGGTGATGCAACTTCTAGATCATGGTAGTGGACAGGTAGGTGATGCAACTTCTAGATCCTCGTAGCGGACAGGTAGGTGATGTTTTCGGATGCAACACCGTGGACAGCAAGATGATGCAACCCTTGGGATGTCGACTTGATATTCTGGGAACAAGTGCTGGACGTTTGTGGGAACAAGTTGCGGATAGTGCAATCGCAAAGTAGGTTCAATGGCATCCCCATGTGCCCCTGTGTTGTTGTGTGGAATTTGAGTTTGTATGGTGATCAATGTAGGAGTTTCGTAAGAGGATGGCGAAGTCCATATTGACGGCAGTCCCTTGGAATTAGCTGAGTAATTAATTACTGAACGTTATCATACGACACGTGTCCTGCATACAGTTTAGGAAGAGTTTCAATAACGTTTTTTGCTCTATACACACAAATATATGTACGTATGTATGCATGCATGTACATTATACAATATCTGGGTATAGAATATATCATACGTATCGGCTATGCAGAAGCAACAATGCACGGTGAAGTGCCCAAAAAGGACGGGTTAGGTGTTGGGTCAACAGTTAATGGGCTGTAGTTGAACATTTTCGATGGAGCGAGGTTCATAGTTGGAACGGACTTATAATACGAGAACGCTCCAAGAGGATTTATTATTTTGCCCTTATTTATGTAGGTATGTATGAAAGTAAGTTTACGCGCGGGTATTAACGAAGGGACAAGAGATAAAGTTAGGGGGGTCAAATCATCATATTTGCCACTAATTTCATAAATCTTGGCGTTTTCACGGATTTATAGGAAGTTGCCACGCTGGCTGTTTTGGATATGGTTGAAAAAGTCTTATGTTGTTTGGTTGTCCTGAGTCGAGCATAACCGCTACAGCACGTGTTGGTTTCAATGAAATTGAATAATGAATGTTCCAAGAGATAGAGACGGAAAAGAAAGGAGCACAGCTTGTGGTTTCATATATCACAAGTTATAAAATGTCATTAGTGTCAAAATCGGAGATTAGTGACATGCTTTAAACAGTTCTTGACATTCTCGCCACGTTTGCGTTGATGTACATTCAAGTAGCAATGTATAAAGGGCGATTATATGGTCGTTTTGGCGATTATGTACCTACTGACTGACCAAAATATTAAGTAAGACATGGCATGCTAAGTTTTTTGTTATGTTTTATTTTATTATTTTTGTTTTTGTTTTTTATCTTCTTATTTCTTTCCTTGTTTTCCCTTTTTTTCTGGTATGTTTTTTTTTTTGTTTTTCCTATTAACTATTTGGTGGTGCTTTTCATTAATCGTTTGGCACTTGCTGTAAACATGTGACACACGAGCAATAGCAGTGGTGAAGGTGCCGACGTTTACATTAATAATGCGCTAACAAAATACAATCAGGCGCTGTTGATGCAGGCGAAAGCAGCGAAGAAAGAGAAAGGTTACAAGTACTTGTGGTTCAACGATAAAGACTTTTTAATGAGGAAATTTGAGGGTAGTAGTGTCATGGTTTTAAGATCTTTTGATGATCTTAAACGCATATTACACTTTTCAAAATTCCTTCTTTTTTTTTTTTCTATTATGAATTTAAATTATGTTTTGGATGATGATGATACTAGCACCTCGAATTTTAATAGCTTTAATCCAGATATTGTTTTCCTTTCCAAAGATTTCTGTAAAAATAAACTTTTCTTCATCCACCAAAATATCAGAAGCTTAAGAGAGAATTTTCCTGAGCTCGTTTCCCATTTAGATTCCTTTGCATGCATTCCTGAGTTTATATTTGCGTCAGAAACATGGATCTGTATGTATGTGTATGTTGGCGTTACAGTCCATGAAGGACCTGAGCCGAGCTTCTTACCCATGTTGTGTATGGTTTAATTTTCCCATAGGTGAAAGGGACCTACAGTTTATTGCCGGTTCCGAACGGCGAATTTCGAGAAGCT
Source organism: Eumerus sabulonum (assembly GCA_951905685.1). NCBI lineage: Eukaryota > Metazoa > Arthropoda > Insecta > Diptera > Syrphidae > Eumerus > Eumerus sabulonum. The sequence continues at coordinate 66,597,293 of OX645060.1, forward strand.
TTTTCATGATAATTTTACTACAGGGGGTTTTGTCAGTGCCCCGCTGAGGAGAAACACCGTGAAAAACACGTTCGATGACATGGCTGTGTCGGGATTCGATCCCGTGTCATCGGCGTCAGAGGCCAACACACTACCCACTGCGCCACGATGCTCTCAGAAACATGGATCTACAATTTCGAAATTAACGATTATAGTATGTACGTATGTATGTTGGCGTTACAGTCCATGAAGGACCAAAGTCGAGCTTCTCTCAATCACCCATATTGCGTGTGATTTTATTTTCCCATAGGTAAAAGGGACCTACAGTTTATTGCCGATTCCGAACGACGAAATTCGAGAAGCTTTTCTTGACAACTATACTACAGGGGGTTTGTCAGTGCCCTGCTGAGGAGAAGCACCGTGAAAAACACGTTCGATGATAAGGCTGTTGTCGGGATTCGACCCTTGCGCCACGGCGTTCTCGATTATAGTATGTATGTATGTATGTTGGCGATACAGCCCATGAAGGACCAGAGCCGAGCTTCTCTCAATCACCCATGTTGTGTTTGTTTTAATTTTCCCATAGGTGAAAGGGACCTAGAGTTTTATTGCCGTTTCCGAACGGCGAATTTCGAGAAGCTTTTCATGACAATTTTACTACAGGTGGTTTTGTCAGAACCCCGCTGAGGAGAAACACCGTGAAAACACGTTCGATGACATGGCTGTGTCGGGATTCGATCCCGTGTCATCGGCGTCAGAGGCCAACACACTACCCACTGCGCCACGGTGCTCTCAGGGTTTTATTATAGTATACAGGGTCTTAATTTTTTTGCGAATTGTAACGATAATTACACAGCGGGCGGCGTTGGCTGTTTTGTAAGGCTTGAATATGACTGCGTCGCTTCGAGTTTTAATTTCAAAAGTGCTGATATTCTAAAATTATCTTTTACATTCAATAATGAAGACTACGTCGTCTACTGCATATACAGAATAATAAAATTCAGCAGCTCGATCTTTATTGAAGAATTTTCCAATCTTCTAAGTAATGAAAAATCAAAAAAAAAGTTATTTTCTTTGGCGACTTTAATATAGATGTCTTAGATTCTAACAACGACCTTGTATCAGCATATTGAACTTTACTTACGTTCCATGGTTTAGCTTCCTTTATAAACGAACCAACCAGATTACAGTCGGGAAAGTGGTTAGACCACATTTATGGACGCTTTTCAAAAGTGTCTCCAAGCTTTTATGAGAAATGTGTCTTTGATTTAAATATAACTGATCATTCTATGATAGGATTACTGGTTAATGCCTCCACTAAGAAAAAAGTTAAAAGGTTCCATCGCGACATTATCAAGATTGATTTCTCACAGCTCAGGTCAGCACTTTGCCTTGAGTTTTGGGAGGAAGTGTATGCGAAAAAGGACGTTTCCGAGGCTTTTGATATATTCATTCTATTACTTATTAAGCATATCAATCGCTGCAGTATCAGAATTAAACCAGCGAAATCTAAGAAAAAATTAAAGCCATGGATTTCTAGTTACTTGGTTAATAAAATTATACTAAAGAATCGGCTTCGAATGAAAAGTGCAAATCATCCTAACAACTTTGCACTAATTACAAGGTACAAGAAACTGTGTGCTTGATTAACAAGGGAAATATCTCTATGTAGGGATAGTTTTTATAGTCAAGAGTCCAATTCAGTGAGAGGCAATATTAGAGGTGAGCGGAAAGTTGTTAATTCTATCCTAAATAAAACCACAACAACCAAAATACCAACTCTAATTCGTATTGGCGAATCCTCAACCTCTGCGAATTTGAAATGACTAAACTGTTTAACGAATATTTCGCTTCCAATTCTAGTACCTTATCCTCGCCTTACAGGCCGCAACTGCATTCCTCTCACTGTACTTCAAATTGCTGCCCCGAGCATCTTCAGAGCAAGGTAATGAAAAAGCCGACACACTCGCCAAACTAGGAACGACGCTACAATCAATCGTGGCGTATGAGGGATTACCCCTTACAGCCATTAAACATAATCTGACCAATCTCGCCAGGGCCGAGACGGACACAGGGACATACCTGCGTCATCACCAGGCAAATCTGGCCTCGGCTTGACAGTCAACGCACAAGGAGTATAAAGAACTGATATCTACAAAGTTATCGGTGTCATCACAGGACACTGCCTCATTGGCAGTCACGCACAAAAACTAGGAATAGTTCCGAATGATTTCTGCAAAAGCTGTCAGGACGAGGAGGAGGTCGAATCCATTCACCACCTTCTCTGCGCCTGTCCAGCTCTCTGCAATTTCAGGAAACGTTACCTAGGCTCTTACTACGGTCTGACAGATGTTCAGAAAGTAGGGATACTTGATCTTCTTAACTTCTAAAGAAGCACAAAATGGTTCCACGAATAGGGGGGTAAAACCCCCTCGCAGCTGCACAACGGGCCTCCATGGCCTATGTGCATTCTCCTCAACTCTGGGAAGGCTGCGACCCTACCTACCTATATTCAGAGCAATAGTTTTATTTTCGAGCCAATAACCGCTTTTGAGGTCTTAAAAATGATATGCTCCTTAAAAAACTCAAACGCATCTGGCAAGGATGATATTTCTAATCGGACACTGGATTTCTTATAGTCGATGTCCTTGCACACATCTTCAATAAGAGTATACATATATTCGGGCATTTTTCCTAAAGCTCTGAAATGGGCTGATGTTTTGCCTCTTTACAAAAAAGGACTAAAAGACAATATCTCTAACTATAGACCTATTTCACTCCTACCCTCAATTAGCAACATTTTTGAAAAGGCAATAAAAATTCGGGTTTCGACATTTTTGTGCAAAATCAATTTTTTTAATCCTATTCAATATGGCTTCCAGAAGGATAAATCAACTGAAGATGCCTTACTTCACTTTTGTTCCCATATCTTTGCAAATTTTTTTTTTTTTTTTTTTAGAAACTCGCGCAGGTTCAAGAGTTTTATATTCTCTTATGATGTGTCATATACACACAACCTGAACGGAGTGCAGTGGTTTGGGTCGTTGATGTTCGTTAACTCTCAGGGGCGGTTGTCCCAGATAGGACGAGAGCCGACCGAATTCCGCGTACTAATTGGTTATAGTCCGTACTAATTCGTTCAAGCACTTATTAATATTGCATACGCAGAGGATGAATTTCTGTTGACCATATACTGTGAGTGTTATGCCTGCAGCAGTACATCTGGTCACTTTCCATTCACACCTGCGTTGCATACCTTTTTTGTCCGTATAGGAATTTCTTTTTCTTGGCTATGAAGCGAATTGAACTATAGACCTTCCGCTCGGCGGTCGATGATGTTAACCACTGCACCACGGCCACTGATAAAAAACTGTTTTCAGCTGGTTTGTTTGTTGATATAACCAAGGCCTTCGACATCGTTAACCACAGAATTTTGTTGGCAAAACTCGAAAAGGCAGGCTTTAGAGATTTTACGGTTAAGTGATTCCGATCGTATTTGGAAAGCAGATTACGGTGCGTTAAGATTGACGACGTGAGAAGTAATTGGGAGTATCTAAACCTAGGAGTGCCCCAAGAATCTGTACTCGGCCCCATGCTATTTTTAATTTATATTGACTCGCTATTTGAAATGAATTTTAAAGGTGTCGCCACAGCTTTCGCTGATGATGTTGCTTTTGCGTACGGTTCCGATAGTCACACAAGAAATGAGACCCCCCTGATTTCGCCATTTACAGAGGAATAAGTCTCCTTAACATTAAGTCTCATTAAAATCTTTTCTGCCGTTTTGTGTGACCGCCTGAAGCCTTCTGTAAATAAGCTGATAGGTCCTTATCAGTGCGGATTCAGGCCGGGGAAGTCCACCATCGACCAAATCTTCACACTACCGCAGAAAAAACCTTGAAAAAACCAATGAATTCCAAGTCGACACTTACCACCTATTTGTCGACTTCAAAGCCGCATACGACAGCGTAATTAGAGACGAGCTATACGACGCTATGTCTACCTTTGACATACCTTCTAAACTCGTCAGACTATGCAAGATGACTTTGGAGAATGCTCGCTGCTCCATCCGTATCGGTGAACATCTTACCGATAGTTTTTATGTCAAAAAAGGATTTAGGCAGGACGATGCGCTGTCGTGTGATTTCTTCAACATTATATTAGAAATGATTGTGCAAAAATCACTGGCCAATACAAGAAGCACAATCTATTTCAAATCCTTGCAACTCCCTGCATACGCCGACGATATTGACATAATAGTTTGATCACAGCGAGATGTCAATAAGGCGTTTGCGAGTATAGAGATGGAGGCGGCGAAAATCGGAATGAAGGACCAGAGCCAAGCTTCTGTCCATCACCCATGTTTTGTGTGATTTATTTTTCACATAGGTGAAAGGGACCTACAGTTTAATGCCGATTCCGAACGGCGTGAGTTGAGAAGCTTTTTCATGGCAACAATACTAAGGGGGGTTTTGCCAGTACACCGCCTAGGGGGGACGCCGCGAAATAAACATTCGAAGGCGTTGGTGTTATCGAGATCCGAACTCGCTCATCGTGCGTCAGAGTCAAAAACACTAACCACTGCGCCCTCTAAATATATGCTGTCATCAAAAAAGACCGCTCACCACAGACGTCTTGGCTGGAACGTTTGAATTGGCAGATATAAGTTCGAGGTAGTTAAGGATTTCGTCTACCTTGGCTCCGCAGTGACCTGGAACAACGACATCAGTTCCGAAATCAAACGCAGAATCACTCTTGCCAATCGCTGTTTCTTTGGGCTCAGGAGGCAATTGAGTAATAGAGCCCTCTCCCGAACGACAAAGTTCGCTCTATATAAGACCCTTATTCAACCACGAACTTTACGGGCTGTACGGCGACGTGAGTCTAGTCAGGCGTCTACTAATTCAACGCCTAAGATGGCTGGGGCATGTAGAGCGAATGGAGCGATAGTCCGTTAAGCTTAGTTTCTGACATAAGCTTTGATCTAAACTTGCTGAGAATTTGGTTTGCTAAGCATAATCTATTGATCAGCTCTAAAACCAAAATTATGTACTTTAGCTTAACAGCATAGAATAGTTTTGGGTGCGATGTTTTCTTTCATGCTCCTGAGTGTCAAAAATTCAGTATTCCATTGGAAGTTGACATCATTCCAATCCCCGCATCCAGAGAGTTTTCGAACTTAACGGTCCGCTTGCATCTCCGCAACACTGCCCTCCTCCTAAACTTGTTCGTCCTCGAACAAGCGATTGGATCCTTCTCCGTAATATGGTGCTAACCTCTCTACGTGGACAATTTTATACTTCGCCCGTCTGTTTCCCATCTGCTGTATCCGGTATACCACGTCATTGAGTTTCTTGATGACCTCATATGGTCCGTCCCAGGCTGATTGTAATTTGGGGCACAAGCCTTTTTTCCGTTGTGGGTTGTACAGCAATACCAATTGTCCGGTCTCGAATCCAGAAGTATTCGCCCTCAAGTCGTATCGCGCCTTCATTTTATCGCTGACCAAGTTCAGTCGCTCCCGGATGAACTGATGGATGGAGTTCAGCTGTTCCTTCTTTTCAGTTACGAAGTCCTCCCTGCCGCTAGTTGTCGGTAGTACCACGCCGAACTTCAAGTCCGATGGAAGTCGGAGATCAGTTCCAAAAATGGCTTCGGCGGGTGTTGTTGCCGTTGAATTGTGCTGTGCCGAACGGTATGCCATTAAGAAAAGGGGAAGATGTTCATCCCAGTCCTTCTGATCTCCGACGACGACTTTTCTCAGGTATTCCTCCATTGTCCGGTTGAACCTTTCGGCCATGCCATCAGATTGTAGATGTAATGGTATTGTCCGCGTCTTTCTGATACCTAGCATGTCGCAGAGTTCTTTGAACACCGACGACTCGAAGTTTCTCCCTTGGTCTGAGTGCAGTTCCATTGGTACTCCATAACGCGAAACCCAGTAATTCACGAATGCATCCGAAATGGTTTTGGCTTCCTGGTTCGGGATGCAAAACACCTCAGGCCACTTGCTGAAGTAATCGATCACCACTAGCGCGTACTTGTTTCCAGCGTTGCTCGTTGGGAATGGGCCTGCAATGTCCATTGCGATACGTTCGAACGGTGCTCCAACATTGTACTACTGCATATTTCCTCGAGTTTTCCTAACTGGACCCTTTGCCTTCGCACACTGTTCACACCTGCGAATGAAACGCGTAACCGACTCATGGCATCCTACCCAGTAGAAACGTCTCTTGATCTTTTCTACAGTCTTGTTAACACCAAGATGACCCCCGCTTGGTCCCTCGTGGTATTCTTGGATGACCTCTTCGATTTGTCCTTTCGGAATTACCAGCAGATCGTTTAAAATGTTCCCGTCCTCACTTTCCCAACTGCGGTAGAGGCAACCGTTCTTCAGCTTCAAACTCTGCCATTGAGCCCAGTAAGCTTTCACGATTGGGCTTTCACTGGATATTTGCTGCCAACTTGGTCGAAAACCTCGTTCTTGGTATCCGATGATGACCGCCAGATCGGCATCTTCTCGCTGCTTTCTTCCAACCTTCTCGGCACTCCAAGCATCTTCTGGCAGCACATGGAAACGACGGATATCGGTGACCTCTCCTTTGGTTTCCGCACGTGAACAATGCTTGCATTCAACGCCGCGAGGTCGGCTCGTTAATGCATCCGCATTTCTATGGCTGCTTCTCTACCGATATTCGCGTGCTCTCGCTTGTTCTCCTTTTCGCGAATCAAACCTCGAACGCCTTCTTCTCAGATGACAATTTCTCGCCATGTGCCCCTGCTCGTTGCAGATGTAGCATCTGGAACGGGCAGCTCCTACTCACCGTTGTTTCTCTGGAACTACGCCACAATTTGCTGGAAGAACGCTTTCTCCGCAGACGACAGTCTTTTGCAATGTGCCCCTGCTGGTCGCAGATATAGCAGCTACCTGGGAACGAGCGACTCCTACTCACTGTCGTTGCTCTAGAATTACGTCGCAATTTGCTGAAGGAACGCTTTCTCCGCAGACGGCAGTTCCTCGCAATGTGCCCCTGCTGGTCGCAGATATAGCAGCTACCTGGGAACGAGCGACTCCTACTCGCCGTTGTTGTTCTCGAACTATCCTTGTCTTGAGATATGTGCCGTATTTTGATGGAAGGTCGGCATATCAAGAGCGATGTTTCACATGCGAGAGCGCTGGCAACTGTCTCCTTGAAAGATGTCTTCGGCAGGAGAATCAAACTTCGTTGCGTATCGGGGTCCCTTAGCCCTTGGATGAAAGAATCCGTTTTAAGTTTCTCCACTACATCAACTGGAACGTCCGCGTAGGCAAGATGGGATAGCCTCTCGATGTCGGCAGCGTACTGCTGGATGGTCTCGTTTCCTCGCTGCTTGCGTCCTTTAAGTTCCAGCTGTTGCATCTCCTGCATGTGCTCACTGCCGTATCCTCGATGAAGAGCATCCGATATGGCTGTGTAGTTCCTTCTCTGGGTCTCCGGGATGGTCTGTAGAACGTCATCTGCTTCACCTTTAAGGGAAATTACTAGGGCAGCCACACGATCTTCCTCTCCCCATTGATTCCGCTCCGCTGTTGTCTCGAACTGGAGCTTAAAGATGTTAAAAGCGCTCTTGCCGTCGAAGTTGGGAGCCGTGAATTTTGATGCTGCAGTCGGTACGAAGATTCCTTGATGCTGTACGTTCTGGATAGTTTTCTCGAGTTCCAGAACCTTCTTGTCCAGTGCCTCGATTCTCTTTTCCTGGTTATTTTCGAGATCTAGAAACTTCTTATCGAACCTCGACTCCAGTGTCTCGATTCTCTTTTCCTGATTATTCTCGAGATCTAGAACCTTCTCGTCGAACCTCGATTCTCTCTTCGACGTCCTGGAATCGATCGTTGACTGTCTGCTGGATGTCTCTCAAGCTTTCTCGATTGTTCTCTAGCATTTCTCTTCTAACGTCTCCAGCTTCTCTAGTTTCTGGCTCAAGGAAATGGAATTTTCCTCCATTTTCTGACTCAGAGAATTACTTACGGCAACGGAATTTTCCTCCAGCTTTTCTAGTTTCTGGTTCATGGAAGCACTCATAGCGTTCATAGCCGCGAGAATTTGCTGCATATCGAACGCTGGCTCAGTGGATGTCGACGGCTTCTCCACCCCGAATTCATAACTCTCCCAGTCGACACCTTCTTCCTGCAACGCCGATCGCAGTCTCTCCACCAGGTTGGCTTTACTTCCCACTGTGGATAATTCCCGAGCATCCAGCTCTCTTTTCAGTTGTTCAATTGTCAACTTTTCCAATTTTACCATTTTCTCACTTTTGTAATGATTCACTTCACAACTCAAATAAAGTTTCACTCGTTTACTCGCAATCCCACTTCTGACACCAAATGTTACGAATTTATTCGATCCCCACACCAAGCAGGGTTCGCACCACTGGATTGCGATAAACTACAATTGTCCTTTTTATTTAAATTGAAACACACACACTTTTAATTCTTTCACCACAGATCAATTATCTGTGTAGCTTCACCACTTTTCTTTATTATCCAATACTATCCACTTTAAACTTTATTACAAAAACAACCCTTTATTGAAAGCTTTTATTTCCACACTGTTTGATCACACTGACTTGTCACACGCTATTCGATACCACAAACTGAATGTATGTCAAGGGCGAGTGTTCGCGCTTATATAGCTCTCGGTCCACCGTCTCGAACGTTCGCCGTTGGAAGTTCCCCTTCGGAAATCTCTAGAACGCTCTGACAATTCTATTGGAAGTTGACATCATTCCAATCCCCGCTTCCAGAGAGTTTTCGAACTTAACGGTCCGCCTGCATCTCGGCAACAGTATGTTGGCGTTACAGTCCATGAAGAACCTGAGCCGAGCTTCTCTCAATCACCCATGTTGTGTGTGATTTCATTTTCCCATAGGTGAAAGAGACCTACAGTTAACTGCCGGTTCCGAACGGCGAATTTCGAGAAGCTTTTCATGACAATTTTACTACAGAGGGTTTTGTCAGAACTCCGCTGAGGAGAAACACCGTGAAAACACGTTCGATGACATGGCTGTGTCGGGATTCGATCCCGTGTCATCGGCGTCAGAGGCCGACACACTACGCACTGCGCCACGGTGCTCTCACCCATTCTCCTTAGTGTATAAAACTTTATGAAATATTTTTCATATTTTTTACTCCGCAAAAAAGGGTACTTCTTTGACAAATTATTGATTTCTTTTCTTTCAGATATCATGTTATCAATTTGATCATCAAAATATTGTTGTTGTGGGAAAAGAATGATAGTAAAAACATTATAGAGCTGAAATTAGATGCATTTTCTCAGCAGCTATCAAGAGTAATGTAACATATGTATGTATGTGTATACAAACGTACCCCCAACGGGATATCGGCAAAAGCCACTCTAGGATTAAAGTAGATGGAATTCTTACCTATGGGAAACTAAGTAAGTGCTCTTAGAATGCTAGACTATACGTTATGTTTAAGTATATTTTTATATGGTATGGCTACTTTCTACATATGCATGTTTCGTCGTATTTCATGGTAAGGTGGCTAGTTGGGACGAAAATAGGGTAGCTTCGACAGATCTGCCCACACTAGCAACTCCCTACTGGCTGCTCTTGAAAACTAGACACCAGTAGTAAATGAATGTTTCTTTTGTGTTCAAGATATTGGGGATATTGGGGACAAAAAAAGTTTACCAATTCACACACACAAACCGATATCTGCCTAAAAATAGTAGATTTCGGGTGTTGAAACGTGGAGGTATGTTAAAACTATTCATTCGCAAAATTACTACAACTTGAAAAGAGAATCCGGTCCGAAGGAATCAGATGACTCGCTAACGGATATAACTGGGCAAGCATAAGCAAAAAGTCTTTGGGTATTTGATGTGGTGGTAAGGACTTCTCTGACGAATATTAATAAAATATTCCTTCGACGGCAATAGAATGATTCTATACTAATTAAACTTCATCAATTTCGGTATACTAGCATGCCAATAATCCATTCTCTCTCATATGTGTATATCAAAAAGGCGAATTAATTTTTTTTAGAAATATTTCTATCACGTAATTCAATTACGTCGTTTCTACATGCGAGTAACTGGAACAACAGCAGCTCAAAATTATCCTTCTGATGGACGTCAGATACCACCGGATAGTTCGAGTTCTACGTGAGGGATATGGCCAGGTAAATTCTGTAATAAAGCCCATGTTACCATTTACTAAATCTTTTGACTGTCAATATTCGACTTTAACATCACTTTAGCTCCTACGAATATTTTTAATACTTTAGGAAGACCTCCTGTTTTATTGATGTCAGTCCTAAGTCTAAGTCTAAGTTCTTATTACCTAAATTTCATGTAGCATCAATGAATTGTTCTTGTGCTTTAGTTGTATTAGTAACTGCCCCTTTATCCTCAAAACTCTGGAAAACCTTTTCGTTATAACAACTTGGTCATTTGTTGAATAGATCCTTAATGCTTTCACAATCGAGAGCTCATTAGATGTACACATCTGTCTACACTTTCCCGAGAAGAATTTCAAGGTGCTCAGGCGTCAATTTTCTAACTCTTAGGGCGTTTAGCACACCTATAAATGTCGTGTTCCCTTCTTGGCGCATGTTTTGTTTGAGTCGTTTTTAGGGTTCCGTACCCAAAGGTAAAACGGAACCCTATTACTAGTACTTCGCTGTCTGTCCGTCCGTCCGTCTGTCACCAGGCTGTATCTCATGAACCGTGATAGTTAGACAGTTGAAATTTTCACAGATGATGTATTGCTAGATGATCTGTTGCCGCTACCACGACAAATACTAAAAACAGAACGAAATGAATATTCAAGGGGGGCTCCCATACAACAGACATGATTTTCATCCAAAAAATCCCCTTGGTCACATACTGAACTAAGGTTAGTCGACAATATCCCACAACCAGTAGCACACTTCCCAGTTTTGATCTCGTTTGTGTCTTTGATGAATTAATCCTAGCTGCAAACCTTTTTCCCATATTTCCCATTTGTGTTATTCACCTTTTCACATCGTTGCTGTCAAGTAAGAAAATTGATTTGAATTCAATTGACACTTTGATGATCAACTAACGCCCGTATTCTGGCATACCTCAGTGATGCCTCATAAGTCACAACAACCTCACAAGAGTGTGGTGAGTCACAACTTGTGAGGTTTTCGTATTCTAACCAAAACCTCACAAGTTGTGAGCATCACAGTAACTGTCAAAATTGTGATGTCCGATTGAGCAGCTCACAAGTCGATCACAAGAGATAAGATGGAGGAAGAATTTTTGCTTTTGCTTCTTATATTTATGTCTTGTTGGACAGTATACAAATTTATAAACATTTCTTTTGGTTTTTAGAATACAACACCAACGGGAAAGAAATAACACATTTTCATGAGAGCTGTTTCAGAAAATTTTTTTGTCTTGAAATCTCGTTTCAGACACTTGTTGTTATTACTACCTTGTACAAAATTATTTGCCATTATTTTTTCGTTTTCCTTTTTTTTTTTTGTTCTTTACTGACTGCTCGATTGATTGAAAGTGATAGCTGTCAAAAAAAGTAATTTTCATGCATGTTAATACATTCACCACAGTGTGGTGACTATTATTCTGTGTTTTCTTGTGAGGTGTTTGCCAGAATACCAAACAGCTGATTACTCACAAGAAACCTCACAAGAGAGACATCACAATTTTAGCATCACAGAGGTTTGTGAGTTGTGACTACATCACAGCCAGAATAGGGCTGTATATCTCATCATGAAGATAGTACATACATAGACTCTTTCGTATTTATATATACAGATGATACGGAACCCTTCGTGCGCGAGTCCGACTGGCACTTGGCCGGTTTTATTATTTTATTGTGTGTAATCGTGTGCGGGTTGATAATGTCTATGTCGGGGTACGTGTGTGAGTGGGATCGTAACTCGCGTATGTGTAGTTCGCGCACTAGCTCTATGCCTCTTACTCTCATGCAAAGGATCCCAAAAGAAATGTATGAATCCTGGCGAAACTAATCAGGATAATCGGATATTTTGATTGAATAAACGTATTGTCCCGGTCTTTGACAAGTGTGCAAAGTACCAAAACTGATCACTTGAGGTAGTACCAAATCGACCCCAAAAAGTCGGTTACAAACAAACAAATGTCAGGGGATGAAATAAAAAACCGACCAAGTGCGAGTCTTACTCGCTCACGAAGGGTTCCGTACCATTTGTATATCAAAATATGAAAAAAATGTTACCTCATCAGTGATCACATTAAAACGGCTAATCCGTTTGAAATGTTTTTTGCATGATGACAGATCTCGGTTGCAGGCAGGTTATGGGCATATTACTTTGATCATCAAAAATCTCCATAATGAAGTAGTTGATCTACAAAGTGTTCATTGAATTCAAGAAACAACAACTCATCTTGAAGAGTGTACGGCCGCACATAGAAGTGCTCTCGGAAAGTGATCAAAATACCTCAGTATCAAATCTTAAACATATTGTTACGAAATTTAATCCCACACCGAATAGGGTTCGCGCCACTGGATTGCGATAAACTACAATTGTCTTTTTATCCGAATTAAAACACACATACTTTTCTTGTTTCACCACAGATCAATTATCTGTGCAGCTTCACCACTTTTATCTATTACCCAAAACCTATTGGACACTTTAAACTTTATTACACACACAAACTTTTATTAAAAGCTATTATTTACCCACTGTTTTATCGATTGATCACACCGACTTGTCACACGCTGTTCGATTAAACAAACTGAATGAATGCCGAGGGCGAGTGTTCGCGCTTATATAACTCTCGGTCCACCTTCTCGAATGTACAATTGTGAACGAACTGCTCAACAAAAAAGTATCTCCGAATGCAACAACTTGCTTAAAAGTTAATGGTAGGGTAATCTCTGAACCCATCGAGATGGCGAATGAGTTCAACATGTTCTTTACAACAGTGGCCGCGAATACACTTTCTGAAGCAGGTTTTAATTCAGCTGAAGAAAACTGTCCGTCCTATTGTTTTAGAGGGGACACAACTGTAGAACATACCTTTGTTTTTGACCCAATTTCGTCTCTCGAACTGTTCTTCATCGAGCTGTAGTTTTTCGAATGTGCTTATTAAGAAAATTTCACTATATATTGTTGATGTGCTAGCTCATATTTATAATAAAAGTATTCACTGTGGTATTTTTCCTGATTGCCTAAAAATTGCTGAGGTTGTACCTATCTTTAAAAAAGGGGAAAGGAACAACTTAAATAATTACAGGCCTATATCACTACTCTCTGGTTTTTCAAAAATCTTTGAGAAGGCGATTAAAAGCAGGGTCATCTCTTTCTTGGAGCGTTACTCTTTTTTTAGCCCAAATCAGTTTGGGTTTAGATCTGGCAGATCAACCGAAGATGCGCTCTTAAAATTCTGCAATTATAATTATGATAGCCTAAATTCAAAAAAAAACCCAGCAGCCCTTTTTATAGATATATCCAAGGCATTTGATACTGTGGACCACAAGTTACTACTAGCGAAATTGGAAAAAGCGGGTTTTAGAAATTTGATGCTTAATTGGTTTGCTTCGTACCTAAAGAGTAGAGAGCAAGTGGCTAAGTTAGATGGTAGGCTAAGTAATAGTCTGTTCATCGAAAAAGGTGTTCCACAGGGATCGGTGTTGGGCCCTGTTCTATTTCTAGTTTATATAAACTCAATCTTTAATCAACAATTGAAAGGGCAACAAACCGGGTTTGCAGATGACATAGCTTATTCATATTCCAGTGTGTCCACCCTCGATTTATTTGCAGATATAAATCATGATTTAGAAAAACTAAGACATTGGTTCAGTAGTCACAAGCTAATCATAAGTGACAAAACCAAAATTATGGTTTTTAGCCTATCATCTAACATCACTCAACTCCCTAGTTTAATTTATCACAGCACTAATTGCAAACGTGTGCTAGTTAGTTCCAATACTTGTGGCAAAACTAGTACAAAAAAAACGTTTAACTCGGTCTCAGCTGCTCACCAAAATGTTTTATAATTGAAAGTGTACCTACTTTCAAGTATCTGGGCCTCGAGTTTGATACTAAATTAAATTGGAGCGCGCATAATTCATTACTTAGAAAGTATCTGCTAAGAGCTGCTAGCATAATGTTTCATCTAAGATTGTTCTGCTCACGTAAACTCTTAGAAACAATATATTACTGCCTAGTGCAATCTAAACTGCAATATGGACTTATTTGTTGGGGAGGTACACATAGCAATAAACTCCAACCTTTGCTAGTCGTGCAAAAACATATTTTAAGGATTATTTGGAGAAAAAAACGCTTTGAACACAGCTTTTTGCTCTTTCGTAACTCCTCAATGCTTCCTCTTAAACATCTCTACTTCTACAAAGTGCTAAAAATATTCTACCTAAGAAGTGGTTATTCATTAAATCGTAATCCCACTGTTTACGGTCTTCGAAGCAAAGAAAGACTCCTGGAAATTGTTCCACCACATAACACTCACCACTTCCTGAATTTCTACACTTCAGTTGCACCTAGACTTTTTAACTCACTACCGCTGGATGTACGTTGTAGTACAAATGCTCTTTCTTTTAATCGAGAAGTAAAAAAATGGCTTTTTAGTTTTGATTTCACTGAATTAAAAGATTTAATCCAAATTATACCCTAAGAATCATGATACGATAAACACTATGGCTTTTTTCTGAACACACCCTCTTCACCTCACCCTTTTTTTTTCTGAATTAAACATTTAAATTTTTTCTTCTATTTCTAATAATGTAATTAAATCAATGGATACATTCGACACTAGCTGTCTCAGCTATAGAATGTACCAAATATTATTCAATACAAAATGAAAAATTAAAAACACAAATATGTAATTATCTTATTATGTACTTTTTATGAATTAATGAAGTTAGAGTGTAAAATAATTTATGTTTAAGATATACACATATGTAATTCTTATTTGAATCTATTATGAATTATATTGAATGAAATAAACAAATAAACAAATGTTCGCCGTCGAAATTTCCCCTTCGAAAATCTCTAGAATGCTCTGACAATTAGCATTACGCCGTTGACAGTTGACATCATTGCAATCTCCGTTTTAAGAGAGCTTTCCGTCGGTTTGTGTCTCCGCAACACAGCCCTCCTCCTAAACTTGTTCGTTTTCGAACAAGCGATTGGATCCTTCTCCGTAATATGGCGCTAACCTCTCTACGTGGACAATCTTATACTTTGCCCGTCTGTTTCCCGTCTGCTGTATTCGGTATACCACGTCATTGAGCTTCTTGATGACCTCATATGGTCCATCCCAGGCTGAATGCAATTTGGGGCACAAGCCTTTTTTTCGTTGTGGGTTGTACAGCAATACCAATTGTCCTGTCTCGAATCCAAAAGTATTTGCCCTCAAGTCGTATCTCGCCTTCATTTTATTGCTGACCAAGTTCAGTCGCTCCCGGTTGAACTGATGGATGGACTTCAGCTGTTCCTTCTTTTCGGTTACGAAGTCCTCCCTGCCGCTAATTGTCGGTAGTACCACGCCGAACTTCAAGTCCGATGGAAGTCGAAGATCAGTTCCAAAAATGGTTTCAGCTGGTGTTGTTGCCGTTGAATTGTGCTGTGCCGAACGGTACGCCATTAAGAAATGGAGAAGATGTTCATCCCAGTCCTTCTGATCTCCGACGACGACCTTTCTCAAGTATTCTTCCATCGTCCGGTTGAACCTTTCGACCATGCCATCAGATTGTGGGTGTAACGGTGTTGTCCGTGTCTTTCTGATACCTAGCATGTCGCAGAGTTCTTTGAACACCGACGACTCGAAGTTCCTTCCTTGGTCTGAGTGCAGTTCCATTGGTACTCCATAACGCGCAATCCAGTTATTAACGAATGCATCCGAAACGGTTTTGGCTTCTTGGTTCGGGACGCAAAACACCTCAGGCCACTTGCTGAAGTAATCGATCACCACCAGCGCGTATTTGTTTCCAGCGTTGCTCGTTGGGAATGGGCCTGCGACATCCATAGCGATACGTTCGAACGGTGCTCCAACATTGTACGGCTGCATATTTCCTCGAGTTTTCCTAACTGGACCCTTTGCCTTCGCGAGCTGTTCACACCTGTGAGCGAAATTTGTGACCGACTCATGGCGTCCTATCCAGCAGATCTTGATCTTTTCTACAGTCTTGTTAACACCAAGATGTCCCCCACTTGGTCCCTCGTGGTATTCTCGGATGACTTCGTCAACTTGTCCCTTTGGAATTACAAGCAGATCGTTTACAATGTCCCCGTTCTCGCTTTCCCAACTGCGGTAGAGGCAACCGTTCTTCAGCTTCAAACTTTGCCATTGAGCCCAGTAAGCTTTTACGTTGGGCTTTCACTGGATGTTTGCTGCTAAGTTGGTCGCAAACCTCGTTCTTTGCAGTCGAGGATAACTGCCAGATCGGCATCTTCTCGCTGCTTTCTTCTCACCTTCTCGACAGTCCAGGCATCTTCTGGCAGCACATGGAAATGACGTATGTCGGTGGCCTGTTCCTTGGTTTCAGCGCGTGAACAATATTTGATAACTTCGCAAGGTCGCCTCGATAAAGCATCCGCATTTCCATGACTATTACCCTTCCGGTGTTCGATACTGAAGTCATAACTCTGGATTCTCTCTATACATCTAGCAAGCTGACCTTCCGGGTTTTTGAACAGCAGCAGCCACCTCAACGCTGCGTGGTCCGTCCTAAGATGAAAAGCTTGGCCATAGAGATATTTGTGGAAATGCTTGACACAGTCAACCACGGCTAAAAGCTCCCTCCTAGTTACACAGTAGTTCCTCTCCGGCTTCGATAGGATTCTACTGAGGTAGGAGTTGACCCGTTCTCGTCCGTCAATCATTTGAAAGAGTACTCTTCCGATCGCATCGGTGTCCAAAATAAACTTTTCTCCAGGGAGAGGATATGCAAGGATCTGCGCACTGCAGAGCAATTCCTTCAGGTGAATGAACGCTTCTTCCTGCGGCTTCTCCCACTTGAATAGTCGATTCTTTTTGGTGAGCTCGTGCAAACTGCTGGCAACGTTTGCAAATCCTGGGACGAATCGCCTGTGATGTGTGCAAAGTCCCAGGAATGACCTTAGCTCATGAAGATTCTTCGGCCAAGGCCATTTTTTGACCGCCGAGATTTTATTTTCATCTGTGTGGACTTCTGTGTGGACTCCTATGTCATACAGATAGACAAGGAAAGTCCTCCAGTGAAGTCCTCTTAGTACCCGGTTCATAAGTCATTCGAATGTGGCTGGCGCATTGCAAAGATCGAAGGGCATCACAGAGAATTGCAACACCGGCGGTGAACGCGGTCTTTTCCTTGTCTTGCCAGTATCCGCTTTGCAAGTCCAGCGTCGAGAATAACTTTGCACCAGATAGTGTGTCCAAGGTGTCGTCAATTCTCGGTAAAGGATAGCTGTCCTTCTTCGTGACATCATTCAGCTTCCTATAGTCCACGCAGAATCGGGTGCCTGGGTGCTTCCATCCTTTTTCTTAACAAGCACTACTGGCAAACTCCATGGGCTTGCAGATGGTTCGATCATACCCCCCGTTTCCATCACGTCGATCAGTTTGATCATCCCTCCTTCTTTCGCAACTACCCTCCTCGGTGGTTGCCGGATCGGTCTAGAGTCCCCTGTGTCTATTCTGTGCTTCACAATTGATGTTCTTCCACAGCTCTTACCATTTGCAAAAACTTACAAATATTTACGAAACAGGGGGAGTGCTTTACTTTTCTGCTTCTCCCCTAGATGTTGCGTCCACTCTCTGGCCATTGTTTTCAAGAAGGCTTTGTTGGTCTGGACTTCCCGGTGTTTCTGATCTTCGTAGTTCGTAATAGCGGCAGTTTCTTGGCATTGAGCGATCGTTGTTCTCTTGTGCCTTAGGTGTACTAGCTGGATTCAGGACTCGTACTGGAACCAGTTGGTCTTGTCGGGGCTCCACGAGAGCCCTTCCAATATGAAGCCATGCCCAATCATGAAGTCGACGCCGATTATGATGTCATCAGTGATGTCCGCAACGATGAAATCATGCTGAAACTTGACGGTACCCATCGTAATTCTTTTCTGGACCTTACCCTTAACTTCCCTTAACTTGGTTTGATGTCAGAAATCAATCCGCTTCGGATGACTGAATGAGTTGCGCCCGTGCCCAACGTCAGCAGTAATCGTCGTCCGTCGATCGTTCCCTCGATGACTAGGCTGATTGCACCCCTACAGATTCGGGATACGAGGATACTGGGGCACTCCAATGTGGGAGCCATGCATGCCCCTCTGCACTGACTCATTTTAGTTTAACGGATTGTTAGGTGCACATTTTGCACCTCCACGTTCGCGTTTGCTCCCTTGGTCTCTTTTTGGCGAACTAGACCTCGAACGCTTTCTTCGCAGGCGGCAGTTTCGCAATATGCCTCTGTTGGTCGCAGATGTAGCATCTACCCGGGAACGAGTCACTTATACTCGCCGTTGTTGTTGTTCTGGAACTATCCTGGTCTTCAGATATACGCTGTAATTTGATGGAGGGACGGCATATCAAGAGTGATGTTTCGCATGCGAGAGCGCTGGCAACCGTCTCCTTAAAAGATGTCTTTGGGAGGAGAATCAAGCTTCGTTGCGTATCGGGGTCCCTTAGCACTTGGATGAAAGAATCCGTTTTCAGTTTCTCCACCACATCATTTGGAACATCCGCGTAGGCAAGATGGAATAGCCTCTCGATATCGGCAGCATACTGCTAGATGGTCTCGTTTCCACGCTGCTTGCGCCCTTTAAGCTCCATCTTGTGCATCTCCTGCATGTGCTCACTGCCGTATCTTCGATGAAGAGCTTCCCATATGGCTGTGTACTTCGTTCTCTGGGTCTCCCGGATGGTCTGTAGAACGTCAACTGCTTCATCTTTAAGGGAAATTACTAGGGCGGCCATACGGTCTTCTTCTCCCCATTGATTCCGTTCCGCCGTTGTCCCGAATTGGAGCTTAAAGATGTTAAACACACTCGTGCCGTCGAAGTTGGGAGCTGTGAATTTCGATGCTGCAGTCGGTAGAACGATTCCTTGATGCTGAACGTTCTGGACAGTTTTCTCGAGTTCCAGAACCTTCTTGTCGAACCTCGATTCCAGTGTCTCGATTATCTTTTCTTGATTATTCTCGAGATCTAGAACCTTCTTGTCGAACCTTGACTCCAGTGTCTCGATTCTCTTTTCTTGATTATTCTCGAGATCTAGAACCTTCTTGTCGAACCTCGATTCTAGTGCCTCGATTCTCTCTTCGACGTCCTGGAATCGATCGTTGAGTGTCTGCTGGATGTTTCTTAGACTATCTCGATTGTTCTCTAGCATCCCTTCTAAATTAAGAATTCGTGTAAAAATGTCTTTTCGTGCGAGCAAAATGATAGAAATGGCTAGGTCAAAAAACAAAGGTACATTTAACTATTTTTTTAGCGTTAGGACTGTATGTAAGTAACTTGTAATAAACTTATGTGTTCAATTCAGCGAATGAAACGGAAAAACAAAAGGACTTATCAATAAGTGATTGTCCTCAAAAACTGACCTCCAATAAATTAAACCAGCTTTTGAATCAACAACAGCCGATAGCGCATAAAAATAACTCATCTTTGCATGGATGTGACTTTGGTGTTGATTTAATTAGGAGTAAGTGCATATGCATGTGCTTAATTATTTAGTGTATGGAATGTGCATACACATATCCTTATTTTTATTATAATACTTGCATAATATAAAATATCACTTAAAAATTTACTTTAGATACACTATTTTCAACTGTTCTTAAAAGTTCATGTTATGTATCGTCAGGAATCATTGAAGAAGTACCTACCTACTTCATCGGGCATCAATATGGAGAAAATCCCTGAGTGGGAAAATTCAGATGATTCACTTAAAGATCCAGATTTGATTGCATCATCGAGTGATCCGAGTGACAAGGATTGTGAAGAATTCTCCCGGCTTGGGACACAAATTGAGAATGCATTACGAACTCCGCCAAATAAATAAAAATATCAGACATCAGAAAAAGACTTTCCGAAATAGTAGACTATGTTACGAGACACATTCTGGCATCGTACGAAAAGCAAGGGAATGCACGGAATTTGATCAATGTCGAAAAAAGTGTCGAAGTAAGGTATTATTGCACGATATTGAGACTTTGTTCAACTACTACTGGTTGGTCTTTGGGATCTTACGATCAACAAATATTGTACATTAGCTCGTTGATATTAGTCGAAGAGAAAAAATGTGACACAATAGTCAATTCAAATAAGCGCAAACGAAATCATGAAATCACCGTTAAGTACACTTTTGGATTAAATGGCAGCGTAGTAGATGTGTGCCGTAAACATTTTACTCATTGCTTCGGTGAAACTGATAGCTTCATAAGAAGTATGATCAAAAAGAAAATGTCCTGCCCCTTAATTCCGTTTACAGACCTTCGTGGAAAAAAAAAAACTCCTCCAAATAAAATAAGTTCGGCCAAAGAGCTAGAAGTAAAGGAACACATTAACAAATTCCCAACTGTTGAAAGCCATTATACGAGGCGTGATACTGCTAAGAAGTATTTGAACGCCGATCTCAACCTTTCAATAATGTATTAATTATACACAGAAAGCACTGAAGTACCAGTTTGTCTTTCAAAATATTCAGAAATATTTAAAACAGTGAACTTAGAATCTAAATTACCGAAGCTAGATACTTGCGCAACATGCGAAACACTAATAGCAAAAATTAAAGTAGCTCCGAATGAAGAGGAAAGGACGACTCTAGAAGAAGAACAAAAACGACATTTGGATAAGGCAGAAATGGGATATGCTGATAAGAGAAAGGACAAGGAAAGTGCAACAGAATAAAACATAAAAGCCTTTGCATTTGATTTGTAACAGTGCCTACCCACACCATTTCCATTTTTGAGAAATTCTCTGAGGTTCTACAAACGTCAGCTCTGGACATTTAATCTAACAGTACATGACCTGGAGACTAACACTGCTAAATGTTTTATGTGGCGGGAGGGAATTGCTCGGAGAGGTGGCAACGAAATATTGTCCTGCATTTACAAGCACCTAAAAATTACTGCAACTCATACTGATCAAATCGTTTTTTACAGCGATTCTTGTTCAGGACAAAATAAAAACTCGGTTATTGCCATTATGTTCCTAGCATTTATAAATAGCAATCCATCAATCGACTTTATCGACCACAAGTTCTTAGAACCCGGGAATACCCATATGGAGTGCGACAGCGATCACGCATTAATTGAAAAAAAGAAGAAAAAAAAAACGGGTGTTCAAATCCATGTGCCAAGAGACTGGTATCAGTTTATCAACTCAATTGGACCTAAGATGGATGTAGTCGAAATGAAGAGCTCGGATTTTTTTAACCTTAATGAGCTCGCAAAAACAAAATTTCGCTTCAAAAGAGTTAATGAAAACGGCGAAACATTTATTTGGAATGCAGTAAGATGGCTTCGCTACAATAAGGGTTTAGGCAAGATATTGTACAAAACTTCACTATGTGACGATGAACCCTTTAAAATACTGAGCGTGGGGTAATTTCTCTTGACGAAAGGGAACTTCCAAAAATTAATGCAATTCCGTACATATCTGTGGAGAAAAAAAAACCGGCCAAGTGCGAGTCGGACTCGCGCACGAAGGGTTCCGTACTATTGTGTATAAAAACGGCAAAAAGAGCATGTCTGTTGTATGGGAGCCCCATTTATACATATATTTATTATATTCTGTCAAAGTATTTGTTGTTAAAGCAGCAACAGAAATACATAATCAGTGACATTTTATTCTCACACCCTTATATATGGTCGTTCCCCAAGGAGCAGTATTGGGCCCAATCCTTTTTCTAATTTATGTTAATTCGTTTTTCTTACAACCTTTTAAAGGCAAAATAACTGCCTTTGCTGATGAAACATCTCTTTTCCACTCAAACACTAACTTAATTGATAGTTTTGCAGATGTTAATAATGACCTAGATATGTTAAGGAGATGGTTTAATTATCATAAACTAATAATTACCAACAAAACGAAGTACATGATATTTAATATCAATGGTACAGTTTTCAGAGACCTTCCCTTATATTATCATGCACCATTGTGTAATCGATTTGTTCTTGAAGATATAGTATTCAACAATCAAGAATGTTTTAAATATTTAGGTGTTATATTGGAGAGCACCGTGGCGCAGTGGGTAGTGTGTTGGCCTCTGACGCCGATGACACGGGATCGAATCCCGACACAGCCATGTCATCGAACGTGTTTTTCACAGTGTTTCTCCTCAGCGAGGTTCTGACAAAACCCCCTGTAGTAAAATTGTCATGAAAAGCTTCTCGAAATTCGCCGTTCGGAACCGGCAATAAAACTGTAGGTCCCTTCCACCTATGTGAAAATGAAATCACACACAACATGGGTGATTGAGAGAAGCTCGGCTCAGGTTCTTCATGGACTGTAACGCCAACATACATACATACATACATTGGACCAACAACTTTGTTGGAATGACCATTCAATATATTTGAAACAGTATCTAAATGGGGTTATAAGATAATTATTCCATCTCAGTATGCACTGCAATCTCTACCCGTTTTAAAATACTAAATGTATACTCGCACCGATATGGAACTAGCAAAAACATGTCCATGTCCGGAACTAAATGTATTATCGCACCGATATGGAACTAGCAAACCATGTCCATGTCCGGACCTGAATGCATACATACACATGTATGACATTCGTTCACGAAATGCGGTGCAGGCATTATATTCTTTCATTTCTTTTCTCCATTTCAGTTCAAGTGTGCTGTACAGTGTACACCAACTGTTCGAGATTTATCGCCACATCTCCATACTTTTGGGTTTCTTGAAAACTACGGGGTATAACTCATACCGTATGAGAAGCATGTTCGTGGCATTTATGTTTTTTTTTTTTCGTTTTGTACATATGTGATTGATGAATAAGGGTTGAATGGAACTATGGAACTCATTTCGTTCAATTTGCGGAACGAGAGGACATGTGTCCGAGAGAGGACATAGTTCCGTGAACTATACATGTGCGGAACTACCCAACTCTACTTCGTAATGTACATATGTATGTATGTATGTATACTTATACATAGCGTACAGATGTGTGAGTGTATGCATGTATGTGATGCGTATGCACGCATGTACGTATCGGTTCGTATGTGTGCAAGATCGCTTGCTCCTCTTGCTCACTTGCTCCTCTCCACCTGCAGCGACGTCGTGCGAAAGGGATGCTAGGCCAGCTGCGAGGACTGGTCGTGAGCAATGGCGCCACGCGATTGCCCTCACGCCGACTTACCCGCAGCAAGAATCGCGAATTTGCTACGAGACTCGCGAAATATCCCACGCAAAAGAAAAAAAAACACCGTAATCGTTTCCAATTCAATATGTCACAAATTTAATGTCCTTAACCTAACTTAATCTAGGTTTACAATTATTCCTTAAAACTACCCTACACCGTATGTCAATAAAAAAAAGTCGAAATAAATAAAAAAAAAATATATGTAAAATAAAAAAAAAAGGAATTCACTGTCCAAAAAAGTAAATAAACCGCAGCATGAGTATTCGAACAGTGGTACCGAAACTCCTTTGACCAACTACTTAGCCCGCATCACCAATCACGACACGCAAGCCTGTGATTTCAATACCTTATACAAAGAACGTGATATCCGCGACCAACGTAGGCAATAGGACACACGGTACGGCCGCGTACCGGGAACTGCTTAAAACCGTACGGGATTTCTTCCCCGAAGATCACTCTCCGAGTACTTCGCCGAAGATTTCTCTCCGAGTTCTTTGCCCACTCTCCCTCATGTGCTACTAGGAACACAAAAAAAAAAAAAAATTCTGACCTTCTGCGGGCTGAACTCCACTCGTTCGCGTGTCAAGCGCTGATCGTACCCTCGGGCTATCCGCCTTCTCTGAGTTTGATTTCCCAAAATGGATGACTACGCGCCGTTCACAAATGGGAACTGACCGAAAGATGACAACGAAAACCTTTCGAAACAATTTATTATTGGTAATTATGTATATGTATAATTAATTTTGTTCTGTTTTTAGTATTTGTCGTGGTAGCGGCAACAGAAATACATCATCTGTGAAAATTTCAACTGTCTAACTATCACGGTTCATGAGATACAGCCTGGTGACAGACGGACGGACGGACGGACGGACGGACGGACAGCGAAGTCTTAGTAATAGGGTTCCGTTTTACCTTTGGGTACGGAACCCTAAAAAGAGATCTTCTTGAGTTGCAAACGTTCATAGATCCAGAATTTCAATCATTTTATAACAATCTCCAATCCAAAGCCGATGATTTTAACACTCACCCAGACCTTATTGGGGTGGATGAAGACGATTTTTCACTTTAAATTTCAACGTAACCCCTTAATTATATTTATTTTCTGAAAATTACTTTTGTGTTTACTTCTTTACACCATTTTTTGTTTTCGCATGGAGAAAAATTGAATTTGTTTGGTTCCGAAAATTAATAAAAACTCCTTTTGACTATGATAATAGGTACGTTGTTATTATTCTATGCAAACAATAAATACCCTTTTAATTTCCAGATAATATTTAAGACAAACTAGAAATATAAAAGCAAAGTGAAGATAGAATTTGCAATTACTTTGACCATAGTAGAGAAAAACAACCTAACTTGACCTTGGTTTGCGTAATTTCCATTTCTTTGTATGGAATAACAGCTTAACTCAACTTAGGTTTTTTCTTAGTAAAAACCAAAGCAAATCAAAACAACTTAAGTTTCTTATTTCTAATTTGCAATTAACTACTTTAAAAAAAAAAAACGTCAGACCATAGGAGGAGTGGAAGAGATAGGAAATGCCCTCACATCTGTGAAAAATTTAAGCCGATATAGTAATCTCCTAATTTCCCAGATCAATTTAAAACTTTAAACACGTCTCCTGAAAAGTACGGAAAAACGACTTAGGCGATTTTGCCTTGTGACCACAGATATGTGCAAAGTGCCAGGAATCTCCTTGACTGTCGAGATCTTATCTTCATCTGTATGGACTCCTTCAGCAGTCACCACATATCCCAAGTACTTTACTTCGTTTTGGATGAGCGAACATTTCTTCGGGCTCAATTTTAGTCCAGCTGCTTGAAGACGTTCCAGTACCTCTTCAAGCTTCTTAAGGTGATCGTCGAAATCCTTGCTCATGACAATTAGGTCATCCAGATAGATAAGGCAAGTCCTCCACTGAGGTCCTCTTAGCACCCGGTTCATAAGTCTTTCGAATGTGGCTGACGCATTGCAAAGACCGAAGGGCATCACAGAGAATTGCCATAACTCTCCCCCGGCGGTGAAGGTGGTTTTTTCTTTGTCTTGCTGGTCAATCTCTATTTGCCAGTATCCCCTTTGCAAGTCCAGCGTCGAGAACCACTTTGCACCAGATAGTGTGTCCAAGGTGTCGTCGATTCTCGGTAAAGGAAAGTTGTCCTTCTTCGTGACGTCGTTCAGCTTCCTATATTCCAAGCAGAATCGGGTGCTTCCATCCTTCTTCTTAACTAGCACTACTGGCGAGCTACATGGGCTTGCAGCTGATTCGATCACGCCCTCCTTCCCCGATTAGTTCGATCACCTCTCCTTCTTTCGCCAAAGGCACCCTTCCTGGTGGATGCCAGATCGGTCTAGAGTCCCCTGTGTCTATTCTGTGCTTCACAAATGATGTTCTTCCACAGTTCTTTCCATCTGCAAAAACTGTCCAATACTTACGAAGCAGGGAGAGTGCTTTACTTTTCTGCTTCTCCACTAGATGTTGCGTCCACTCTCTGGCCATTGTTATCAAGAACGCTTTGTTGGTCTGGATTTCCCGTTGTATCTGATCTTCGCAGTTCATAATAGCGGCAGCTTCTTGGCATTGAGCGGTCGTTGTTCCCTTTTGCGCAGTCTTAGGTGTACTGGCTGGATTCAGGACCCGTGCTGGAACCAGTTGGTCTTGTCGGAGTTCCACGAGAGCACTTCCAACAATTATCTCGCTGGGTCGATTTCGTTTGTCGGGTTCGACCACCCACATTCGGCTTGTCCCCGCATCTTCTTCTATCTTTGCCAAACCACAGCTTCTGCATTCGGGGGAACTGTTTGGCCCGCTTGTACGACTATTTATTTTATTTATTTATTTATTTATTTGAAAAACAACATTTACACAAAAAGATTTGAAATCTTAAAGATAAGACATACAGATGAAGAAGGCAAAAATTAAAGGTATATATATATAAACAAATGAATAATCTATTTAGGTACATATTAAAGTTTGAGAGACAATGTTCGGAGGGGGATTAGGGTGATGACAGGTATTTTAGGAGGGAGGTTTTAAAAGTGCGATGGTGTGCTATTCTTCTTATTTCCATTGGTAGGGAATTCCACTGACGGGTGGTATAAGCGAAGAAGTTGCGGTCTGAGGTCGTGCACAAATATCTTGGTTGAATAAGCGCATAAGATCGCTGTGAAACTAAATGCAGCACAATGATTTGAATCTTAAATAGTTTATAAAAGAACAGTCAAAGATTTTTATTGAGTGTTGTGATACGTGGTCATAGTGTCGGAGGTTATAAATATATCAAGTTGCATTATTAAATGTAACATTTAATTTTCTTAAGGAGGTAGAGTCGGTGTTAAAATATACTTCGCAGCAGTACAGCAGGGTAGGAAGAAGACGAGTTATGGCCAATAAAGTTTTGGTTAAATTAAATAGATTTGCTGATTTAGATAAGCTATGATTCCTATTAACGTAAATAGTTCTATCCACTCCCCTCATCGCAAAAACTGCACCTCTTCCTCGGCTGTAAATGACTTTCATGTATTTTGTCTACTTCAAAATATTCGTAGTTTAAGGAAAAACTTTCATTCTCTGTTAGCACATATCGAGTCTCTAGCGAAATTACCCATAATTGTTGTTTTAAGTGAGATTTGGATTTATCAAAATGAACTAGATATATATTGTTACGAATTTATTCTATTCCCACACCAAATAGGGTTCGCACCACTGGATTGCGATAAACTACAATTGTCATTTTTATTTAAATTGAAACACACACACTTTTAATTCTTTCACCACAGATCAATTACCTGTGTAGCTTCACCACTTTTCTTTATTATCCAATACTATCCACTTTAAACTTTATTACACAATACACAAACCTTTATTGAAAGCTCTTCTTTTCACCTTGGTTGATCACACCGACTTGTCACACGCTGTTTTATACCACAAACTGAATGAATGTCAAGGGCGAGCGTTCGCGCTTATATAGCTCTCGGTCCACCGTCTCGAACGTTCGCCGTTGGAAGTTCCACTTCGGAAATCTCTAGAACGCTCTGACAATTCCATTGGAAGTTGACATCATTCCAATCCAGAGAGCTTCCAGAGAGTTTTCGAACTTAACGGTCCGCTTGCATCTCCGCAACACTGCCCACCTCCTAAACTTGTTCGTCCTCGAACAAGCGATTGGACCCTTCTCCGTAACCTTGAACCTTGATATCTTCTCTGATATTGAAATCTGTTCCAGTAAATTTGATATTGCCTCTTCAAAAGCTTACATCGTCTGCGTTTATATACCACCTAAATCATCGCTGTCAATTGTAATTAGATACTTGGATGCAATTCGCCATGTCGAAAGTCTTTTGTCAACCAAAGCAAGATCGATTGGATTCCCGGTGATTCGGACTGTACGTATCTTACTCCCGCTAATACGTTATCGCCTATCGGTGCGGAAATCATTGATGTCTTTCATTTTCTTGGTTTGTTTCAAATTAATCCTATAAAAAATCACCAAAATCGGTGCCTGGACCTCATATTTTCCAACTACATCGAGGATAGCTATGTTACTAGAAGTCTAACTCCGCTTGTTCCTGAAGATATATATCATCCTTCATTATACTTATTTTGCCATTTTGATCTTACCCCTATAATCGTTCCTATCTCTTACAAGTTCGTTTTCAAAAATGCAAACTACGTTAATATCTGTAATGAGCTTAACAATTTTGATTGGAATCCATTTCTATCATTAGAAATTAATGATCTTTGTTCGGTATTTTATCACGTTATTAATAATTTAATTTTTGATTTTGTTCCCATTATACAAATGAATAGCACTTTTTATGGCATTTCCCCCTGGGACAACGAAATTACGCGTAGACTCAAGATCCTCAAAAACAAAGCCTATAAGAAGTGGCGATCTAGTTTGTTGGTTGAGGACTATACTGCGTATCGCTTAATCAGATCCGAATTTAAAACTTCTTTATATCATGCCCACTCCATTTACATAAGCGATGTTGAAACCAAGATTAAGTCGTCACCAAGAAACTTTTGGAAATTTGTTAACTCTCATAAAAAAAGCGACGGGTTTCCCTCATCATTTTTCTTTGATGGTCAATCGATTGATAATCCTCGCGATATTTGCAACACCTTTGCCTCCTTTTTTCAATCTGTCTACTCAAAAGCTGATTCATCCATAGATGCGAACTTTTTTGATTATCTAAGTGGTTTTCCTCCCCTTGTTTCTAATAACATTTATCTGTCAGCAGAAAAAGTTCTTAGTAAGCTAAATGGTGTAAAATCTAATTTTAATCCTGGTCCTGATGGCATCCCCTCGGGATTCTTAAAAATGTGTGCGGTCCCACTACACAATATACTATGCCATATTTTTAACTTATCGTTGAATAGTGGCATTTTTCCTTCCATTTGGAAGAACTCTTTTATCATCCCTATATTTAAATCAGGTAGCAAAAGCAAAATTGAAAACTACAGAGGCATCTGCAAGCAATCGTCCCTACCTAAACTGTTTGATTCCCTTGTTACAGATAAATTAAATTTTTGTTGTAAGAATTTAATTTGTAATAACCAACACGGTTTTCTTAAAAACAGATCGACAGTTACGAATCTTCTTCTCTTCACCAACGATGTCATCTCTGAAACTAGCAAAGGTAACCAGTTTGATGCAATTTACACTGACTTCAGTAAAGCTTTCGATCGAGTTGACCATAAGCTTTTGCTTTATAAGCTTGAACGAATTGGTTTTCCGAACACCTCTCTCAGATGGCTATCATCCTTCTTAGTAAATAGATGCCAATTTGTGAAGTTTAGAAATCATACTTCCGTACAAATTCAGGTAACTTCAGGTGTCCCACAAGGTAGCCACATCGGTCCACTCTTGTTCATTCTATTTGTTAACGGTGTTGTGAAATTTTTACCCCACTGCAATGTCTTAATGTTTGCCGACGCTTTCATCGCTTAAATGCTCACCTTCAAAAATTTGCTTTGTGGTGTTCTAAAAATCACTTGTCTCTTAATGTTAGTAAATGCTCTATCATTAGTTTTTCTCGCAGTTCTTCTCCGCATTTTTATTCTTACTCCCTTGATGGTAGTACAATTCTGCGTACTTCCGTCGTTAAAGACTTGGGCATTATGTTGGATAGTAAACTATCCTTTAATTCTCATATTGAGTTCATCACTAATAAGGCTAACAGATCATTAAGAATGTTAAAACGTTACGCTACAAGTTTTGCCGATCCATACGTTTTCAAAACCTTATTTGTATCGTTTGTTCGATCTCTGGTAGAATATGCATCTGTCGTTTGGTGCCCCTACTACCGCACACATATTGCGAGAATTGAATCGATACAAAAGCGCTTTTTAAGGTTTTCTCTCAGACGACTTCCTTGGTCTGATGTTAACGAATTGCCTCCTTATCAAGATCGATTGAGACTGATTAGACTTGACTTACTCGAAACGAGGAGAAAGGTGACAAGAATAATTTTCTTACATAGAGTACTTATTGGGGAGATTGACTGCCCAGAAATGTTAAGTCTCCTGAATATTAACGTTCCTCCCGTCAACTTACGTACTTCTCGATTTTTCATTTTAAAGCACTTTAAAACTAACTACGGCCGTTCCTCTTCTTTAAATGGTTTGCTGCTATTATACAATGAATGTGCGCCGCTAATAGACTTTAATATGTCAAAACCCTCCATTAAAGCTATTTTAATAAACTTTTTTCAATCATAATTGTTTAGCTCAAGGGTCCATTATAAATCATTTTCTTGTTTATATTTTTTTTTTCTTTTTTTGTAATTATGTTATTATCTGAAGGTCTTAGAAAGTCTATGTACTTTATCGACTAACAGTAAATAAATAAATAAATAAATAAATAAGTAATATGGTGCTAACCTCTCTACGTGGACAATTTTATACTTCGCCCGTCTGTTTCCCATCTGCTGTATCCGGTATACCACGTCATTGAGTTTCTTGATGACCTCATATGGTCCATCCCAGGCTGATTGCAATTTGGGGCACAAGCCTTTTTTCCGTTGTGGGTTGTACAGCAATACCAATTGTCCGGTCTCGAATCCAGAAGTATTCGCCCTCAAGTCGTATCGCGCCTTCATTTTATCGCTGACCAAGTTCAGTCGCTCCCGGATGAACTGATGGATAGAGTTCAGCTGATCTTTCTTTTCGGTTACGAAGTCTTCCCTGCCGCTAGTTGTCGGTAGTACCACGCCGAACTTCAAGTCCGATGGAAGTCGGAGATCAGTTCCAAAAATGGCTTCGGCGGGTGTTGTTGCCGTTGAATTGTGCTGTGCCGAACGGTATGCCATTAAGAAAAGGGGAAGATGTTCATCCCAGTCCTTCTGATCTCCGACGACGACTTTTCTCAAGTATTCTTCCATCGTCCGGTTGAACCTTTCGACCATGCCATCAGATTGTGGATGTAATGGTGTTGTCCGCGTCTTTCTGATACCTAGCATGTCACAGAGTTCTTCGAACACCGACGACTCGAAGTTTCTCCCTTGGTCTGAGTGCAGTTCCATTGGTACTCCATAACGCGAAACCCAGTTATTCACGAATGCATCCGAAATGGTTTTGGCTTCCTGGTTCGGGATGCAAAACACCTCAGGCCACTTGCTGAAGTAATCGATCACCACTAGCGCGTACTTGTTTCCAGCGTTGCTCGTTGGGAATGGGCCTGCAATGTCCATTGCGATACGTTCGAACGGTGCTCCAACATTGTACTGCTGCATATTTCCTCGAGTTTTCCTAACTGGACCCTTTGCCTTCGCACACTGTTCACACCTGCGAATGAAACGCGTAACCGACTCATGGCATCCTACCCAGTAGAAACGTCTCTTGATCTTTTCTACAGTCTTGTTAACACCAAGATGACCCCCGCTTGGTCCCTCGTGGTATGCTCGGATGACCTCTTCGATTTGTCCTTTCGGAATTACCAGCAGATCGTTTACAATGTTCCCGTCCTCACTCTCCCAACTGCGGTAGAGGCAACCGTTCTTCAACTTCAAACTCTGCCATTGAGCCCAGTAAGCTTTCACGATTGGGCTTTCACTGGATACTTGCTGCCAACTTGGTCGAAAACCTCGTTCTTGGTAGTCGATGATGACTGCCAGATCGGCATCTTCTCGCTGCTTCCTTCCGACCTTCTCGACAGTCCAGGAATCATCTGGCAGCACCTGGAAACAACGGATGTCGGCGACCTGTTCCTTGGTTTCCGCACGTGAACAATGCTTGCATTCAACGCCGCGAGGTCGGCTCGTTAATGTATCCGCATTTCTATGGCTGCTTCCCTTCCGGTACTCGCGTGCTCTCGCTTGTTCTCCTTTTCGCGAATCAAACCTCGAACGCCTTCTTCTCAGATGACAATTTCTCGCCATGTGCCCCTGCTCGTTGCAGATGTAACATCTACCTGGGAACGGGCAGCTCCTACTCACCGTTGTTTCTCTGGAACTACGCCACAATTTGCTGGAAGAACGCTTTCTCCGCAGACGACAGTCTTTTGCAATGTGCCCCTGCTGGTCGCAGATATAGCAGCTACCTGGGAACGAGCGACTCCTACTCACTGTCGTTGCTCTGGAATTACGTCGCAATTTGCTGAAGGAACGCTTTCTCCGCAGACGGCAGTTC
The DNA here is from genome assembly GCA_951905685.1 of Eumerus sabulonum. Classification (NCBI taxonomy): domain Eukaryota; kingdom Metazoa; phylum Arthropoda; class Insecta; order Diptera; family Syrphidae; genus Eumerus; species Eumerus sabulonum. The sequence goes on from OX645060.1 coordinate 66,629,251, forward strand.
CTCGCAATGTGCCCCTGCTGGTCGCAGATGTAGCATCTACCCGGGAATGAACCACTCCTACTCGCCGTTGTTGTTCTGGAACTATCCTTGTCTTGAGATGTGCGCCGTAATTTGATGGAAGGTCGGCATATCAAGAGCGATGTTTCACATGCGAGAGCGCTGGCAACTGTCTCCTTGAAAGACGTCTTCGGCAGGAGAATCAAACTTCGTTGCGTATCGGGGTCCCTTAGCCCTTGGATGAAAGAATCCGTTTTAAGTTTCTCCACCACATCAACTGGAACGTCCGCGTAGGCAAGATGGGATAGCCTCTCGATGTCGGCAGCATACTGTTGTATGGTCTCGATTAAGCGTTGCTTGCGCCCTTTGAGTTCCAGCTTGTGCATCTCCTGCATGTGCTCACTGCCGTATCTTCGATGGAGAGCATCCCATATGGCTGTGTAGTTCCTTCTCTGGGTCTCCGGGATAGTCTGTAAAACAGCAGCTGCTTCGCCTTTAAGCGAAATTACTAGAGCGGCCTCACGATCTTCTTCTCCCCATTGATTCCGTTCCGCTGTTGTCTCGAACTGGAGCTTAAAGATGTTGAAAGCGCTCGTGCCGTCGAAGTTGGGAGCTGTGAATTGCGATGCTGCAGTTGGTACAACGATTCCTTGATGCAGAACGTTCTGGACAGTTTTCTCGAGTTCCAGAACCTTCTTGTCGAACCTCGATTCCATAGTCTCGATTATCTTTTCTTGATTATTTTCGAGATCTAAAACCTTCTTGTCGAACCTCGATTCTAGTGTCTCGATTCTCTCCTCGACGTTCTGGAATCGATCGTCGACGGCCTGCTGGATGTTTCTTAAGCTTTCTCGAGTGTTCTCTAGCATCTCTTCCAGCTTCTGATTCAGGTAAGTGGAATTTTCCTCCAACTTTCTACCTACGACCGCGGAATTTTCCTCAAGTTTCTCCAGTTTCTGGCTTAGAGAAGTGGAATTTTCCTCCAATTTCCGACTCAGAGAAGTGGAATTTTCCTCCAACTTTTGATGTATGGTTGCTTCTAGCTCATGGAAGCACTCATAGCGTTCATAGCCGCGAGAATTCGCTGCATATCGAACCCTGGCTCAGTAGATGTCGACGGTTTCTCCACTACGAATTCGTAACTCTCCCAGTCGACACCTTCTTCCTGCAACGCTGATCGCAATCTCTCCACCAGGTTGGCTTTACTACGCACTGTGGATAATTGCCGAGCATCCAGCTCTCTTTTCAGTTGTTCGATTGCCAACTTTTCCAGTTTCACCATTTTTTCTATCTCTTAACAATTCACTTTGTGCAATTCACAATTTAAATAAACGTTCCACTTGTTTACTCGCAATCCCACTTCTGACACCAAATGTTACGAATTTATTCTATTCCCACACCAAATAGGGTTCGCACCACTGGATTGCGATAAACTACAATTGTCCTTTTTATTTAAATTGAAACACACACACTTTTAATTCTTTCACCACAGATCAATTATCTGTGTAGCTTCACCACTTTTCTTTATTATCCAATACTATCCACTTTAAACTTTATTAAACAATACACAAACCTTTGTTGCGGAGATGCAAGCGGACCGTTAAGTTCGAAAACTCTCTGGAAGCGGGGATGGGAATGATGTCAACTTCCAATGGAATTGTCAGAGCGTTCTAGAGATTTCCTACGGGGAACTTCCAACGGCGAACGTTCGAGATGGTGGACCGAGAGCTATATAAGCGCGAACACTCGCCCTCGACATTCATTCAGTTTGTGGTATAAAACAGCGTGTGACAAGTCGGTGTGATCAACCAAGGTGAAAAGAAAAGCTTTCAATAAAGGTTTGTGTATTGTGTAATAAAGTTTAAAGTGGATTGTACTGTGTAATAAAGTTTAAAGTGGAATGTATTGGATAATAAATAAAAGTGGTGAAGCTACACAGATAAATGATCTGTGGTGAAAGAAATAAAAGTGTGTGTGTGTTTTTAATTGGGAAAACGTAGAAAATTGTAGTTTATCGCAATCCAGTGGTGCGAACCCTATTTGGTGTGGGGATCGAATAAATTCGTAACATTTGGTGTCAGAAGTGGGATTGCGAGTAAACGAGTGGAACGTTTATTTAAATTGTGAATTGCACAAAGTGAATTGTTAAGAGATAGAAAAAAATGGTGAAATTGGAAAAGTTGACAATTGAACAACTGAAAAGAGAGCTGGATGCTCGGGAATTATCCACAGTGGGAAGTAAAGCCAACCTGGTGGAGAGACTGCGATCAGCGTTGCAGGAAGAAGGTTTCGACAGGGAGAGTTACGAATTCGGGGTGGAGAAGCCGTCGACATCTACTGAGCCATCGTTCGATATGCAGCAAATTCTCGCAGCTATGAATGCTATGAGTGCTTCCATATCCCAGAAACTGGATCGGAAGTTGGAGGAAAATTCCAGTTCCATAAGCCAGAGACTAGAAGCAACCATACATCAAAAGCTGGAGGAAAATTCCGTTGCCGTAAGTAGGAAGTTGGAGGAAAATTCCACTTCCCTGAATCAGAAGCTGGAAGAGATGCTAGAGAACAATCGAGAAAGCTTGAGAGACATCCAGCAAGCAGTCAACGATCGGTTCCAGGGCGTCGAAGAGAGAATCGATACACTGGATAAGAAGGTTCTGGAACTCGAAAAAACTATCCAGAACGTTCAGCATCATGGAAGCGTCGTACCGGCTGCAGCATCGAAATTCACAGCTCCCAACTTCGACGGCACGAGCGCTTTCAACATCTTTAAGCTCCAGTTCGAGACAACAGCGGAACGGAATCAATGGGGAGAGGAAGATCGTGTGGCTGCCCTAGTAATTTCCCTTAAAGGTGAAGCAGCTGACGTTCTACAGACCATCCCGGAGACCCAGAGAAGGAACTACACAGCCATATGGGATGCTCTTCATCGAAGATACGGCAGTGAGCACATGCAGGAGATGCGCAAGCTGGAACTCAAAGGACGCAAGCAGCGTGGAAACGAGACCATCCAGCAGTACGCTGCCGACATCGAGAGGCTGTCTCATCTAGCCTACGTGGATGTTCCAGTTGATGTGGTGGAAAAACTAAAAACGGATTCCTTCATCCAAGGGCTAAGGGACCCCGATACGCAACGAAGTCTGATTCTCCTGCCGAAGACATATTTCAAGGAGACAGTTGCCAGCGCTCTCGCATGTGAAACATCGCTCTTGATATGCCGACCTTCCATCAAACTACGGCGCATATCTCAAGACCAGGATAGTTCGAGAACAACAACGGCTAGTAGGAGTGGTTCATTCCCGGGTAGATGCTACATCTGCGACCAGCAGGGGCACATTGCAAAGAACTGCCGCCTGCAAAGAAAGCGTTCGAGGTCTAGTTCGCCAAAAAGAGACCATGGGAGTGAACGCGACCGTGGAGGTGCAAAAGGTGCACCTAACAATCCGTTAAACTAAAACGAGTCAGTGCAGAGGGGCATGCGCTGGCTCCCACATTGGAGTGCCCCAGCATCCTCGTATCCCGAATCTGTAGGGGTGCAACCAGCCTAGTCATCGATGGAACGATGGACGGGCGACGATATCTGCTGACGTTGGACACGGGCGCAACTCATTCAGTCATCCGAAGCGGATTGGTTTCTGACATCGAACCATTTTCCGAGGTAAGGCTTCGTACAGTAACTGGTGAGAAGGCGGAAGTTAAGGGAAAGGTCCAGAAAAGAATTACGATGGGTACCGTCGAGTTTCAGCATGATTTCATCGTTGCGGACATCACTGATGACATGATAATCGGCGTCGACTTCATGATTAGGCATGGCTTCACATTGGACTTCAACCAAAAAGTGATGAAGTATGGCAACTTGGAGCTCCCATTAACAATGGATAATGGACAAGGTAACAAGGTCAGGCGAATAGTCGTGCAAGCGCGCCAAACAGTTCCCCCGAATGCAGAAGCTGTGGTTTGGGCAAAGATAGGGGAGGATGCGGGGACAAGCCGAATGTGGGTGGTCGAACCCGACAAAAGAAATCGACCCAGCGATATAGTTGTTGGAAGGGCTCTCGTGGAACCCCGACAAGACCAATTGGTTCCAGTACGAGTCCTGAATCCTGCCAGTACACCTAGGACAATACACAAGGGAACAACGATCGCTCAATGCCAAGAAGCTGCCGCCGTTATGAACTGCGAAGGTAAGAAACAACAGGAAATCCAGTCCAACAAAGCCTTCTTAAAAACAATGGCCAGAGAGTGGACGCAACACCTAGTGGAGAAGCAGAAAAGTAAAGCACTCTCCCTGCTCCGTAAATATTGGACAGGAGTCCATACAGATGAAGAGAAAATCTCAGCGGTTAAGGAATGGCCGCGGCCGAAGAATCTTCATGAGTTAAGGTCATTCCTGGGACTTTGCACGTATTACAGGCGATTCATCCCAGGATTTGCAAACGTTGCCAGCAGTTTGCACGAGCTCACCAAAAAGAATCGGCCATTCAAGTGGGAGAAGCCGCAGGAGGAAGCATTCATTCACCTGAAGGAATTGCTCTGCAGTGCGAAGATTCTTGCATATCCTGTTCCGGGAGAAAAGTTCATTTTGGACACCGATGCGAGCGGACATGGAATCGGAGGAGTACTCTCTCAAATAATCGACGGGCGAGAACGGGTCATCGCTTACTACAGTAGGATCCTATCGAAGCCGGAGAGGAACTACTGTGTAACTAGGAGGGAGCTTTTAGCTATGGTTGACTGCGTCAAGCATTTCCACAAATATCTCTATGGCCAAGCTTTTCATCTTAGGACGGACCACGCAGCGTTGAGGTGGTTGCTGCAGTTCAAAAACCCGGAGGGCCAGCTTGCTAGATGGATAGAGAGAATCCAGAGTTATGACTTCAGTATCGAACACCGGAAGGGAAGAAGTCATGGAAATGCGGATGCATTATCGAGGCCAACTTGCGATGTTGAATGCAAACATTGTTCACGCGCCGAGACCAAGGAACAGGTCACCGACATCCGTTGTTTCCAGGTGCTGCCAGAAGATTCCTGGACTGTCGAGAAGGTCGGAAGGAAGCAGCGAGAAGATGCCGATCTGGCAGTCATCATCGACTTCCAAGAACGAGGTTTTCGACCAAGTTGGCAGCAAATATCCAGTGGAAGCCCAATCGTGAAAGCTTACTGGGCTCAATGGCAGAGTTTGAAGCTGAAGAACGGTTGCCTCTACCGCAGTTGGAAAAGTGAGGACGGGAACATTGTAAACGATCTGCTGGTAATACCAAAAGGGCAAATCGACGAGGTCATCCGAGAATACCACGAGGGACCAAGCGGGGGTCATCTTGGTGTTAACAAGACTGTAGAAAGGATCAAGAGACGTTTCTACTGGGTAGGATGCCATGAGTCGGTTACGCGTTTCATTCGCAGGTGTGAACAGTGTGCGAAGGCAAAGGGTCCAGTAAGGAAAACTCGAGGAAATATGCAGCAGTACAATGTTGGAGCACCGTTCGAACGTATCGCAATGGACATTGCAGGCCCATTCCCAGAGAGCAACGCTGGAAACAAGTACGCGCTTGTGGTGATCGATTACTTCAGCAAGTGGCCTGAGGTGTTTTGCATCCCGAACCAGGAAGCCAAAACCATTTCGGATGCATTCGTGAATAACTGGGTTTCGCGTTATGGAGTACCAATGGAACTGCACTCAGACCAAGGGAGAAACTTCGAGTCGTCGCTGTTCAAAGAACTCTGTGACATGCTAGGTATCAGAAAGACGCGGACAAGACCATTACATCCACAATCTGATGGCATGGTCGAAAGGTTCAACCGGACGATGGAGGAATACCTGAGAAAAGTCGTCGTCGGAGATCAGAAGGACTGGGATAAACATCTTCCCCTTTTCTTAATGGCATACCGTTCGGCACAGCACAATTCAACGGCAACAACACCCGCCGTTGATCACACCGACTTGTCACACGCTGTTTTATACCACAAACTGAATGAATGTCAAGGGCGAGCGTTCGCGCTTATATAGCTCTCGGTCCACCGTCTCGAACGTTCGCCGTTGGAAGTTCCACTTCGGAAATCTCTAGAACGCTCTGACAATTCCATTGGAAGTTGACATCATTCCAATCCAGAGAGCTTCCAGAGAGTTTTCGAACTTAACGGTCCGCTTGCATCTCCGCAACAATATAATATTCCAGGTTATTCACTTTATGCAAAGTGTAATAGCTCGTATGCAGCAGGTGGTGTTGCAGTGTATGTCAGAAGTGGTTTTATGTGTGATTGTTCCGTACTTTATGTTCCTAGTGCAGACATAGTAAAGTTATCTCTTACTTATGGTAACGAAAATTTTGTTATACTGTGCATATACAGCTAACAAGCATTTTGTAAACATGTCTTTATGGAAGAATTTAATAACATCTTATGTAAAACTAAAACCAAGAATCTCATAGTAGTAGGAGATTTAAATATTGACATTTTAAAGGAGTCTGATAATGACACTGAAAACCATTTGCCCTTAATGTCTTCCTATGGTCTCAAAAGTCTTATAAATTTACATTTCGTATTTTTAATACAACGAAGGCTTGTATTGACCATATATTCATGCGGCTGCACAAGAAAAACAAGAGTTGGTTTTATTGTAGTGTTGACGACTGCAGGATTACTGATCATCATATGCTAATTTTAAACACCAATCAGGCCCCACTAAACCCATTAATACTCAAAGCCAACAGCGTCAAACTCTTAGAACAAATTATACCTTACTGAATGAACGTCTTAAATATGAATTCTGGGAATCTGTCTATTCAGAAAATGACGCATCAGTTGCTTATGACGTATTTCTTTCGATCTTAGAAAAACAAATAGTTAGCTGCAGTTCAGCAAGTAAGTTTAAGCCCTCAAAACCTTGGATGACTTTCAATTTGTTACACAAAATTAGAAAAAGAGTAAGTTTTCATTAAAGTGTAAAAAATATCAAAATAACTTAAGGCTAAGAAAATACTATGCCAGGTTATGTAAAGACATAAATAAAGAAGTAATAGATTCGCGCAATAATTATTACACCAAAAAGGTGCTTAATGCGAAAGGTAACAGCAAAAAAGAATGGAGAATTGTTAATGAAATCTTAGGTAAAAATCGACAGTCGAAATTAATAAATGTTTTAGAAGCCGATGGAGTTAGCTTATTTGAAGCTGATAGTATAGCAAACAGTCTCAACGAGTACTTCATTCAATTCGCTGATAGCCTAAAACCTTCCATTGAGTGGAACAGTACATGTAACTGTTCATACTCAGTGCTTGCGGATAAAGTACAATCAAACAGCTTCCTTTGGTATCCTGTTACTTCTGAAAAAGTTTTCAAGCTTATAACGTCCCAAAAAATAATGGTTCATGTACAAGTGACGGTATTACAAACATACTTTAAAAGAAAATTGTTTTTAATATAGCTGATATTTTGTGCTACCTATTTAATCAAAGTGTATATAAAGGCTGCTTTCCACAATCTCTAACCCTAGAAAGGTAACCTTATTTTTTAGTACGTTATAGGTAACCGTTCATCGAATCGACGAAGTGATATTCAACTTCGTTTTTAAAGAAAAGTTATTAAGTAATTCTTGTGAAGTAAAATCATTTTTGTTTACTAGGTGTTGTTTATTAAGAAAACGTAAAAAAGATTGCCTTTTTTTTAATTTCTGAGTTTTTATTTTCGAAATAGTCTTTGGAGCCATTGTTTTTGAGATCACCTGTTTTTTTTTATTTTTAGTAAAAATTCGTTTTTGTTTTTTTTTTTTGTAAAAAGAAGTGAGAACTCAAAAGTTTATTCGCTAGTTAACAGAACACATTAAAAATGAAAAACGAAAATAAGGTATTTGGTAATTAGTTGCAGAGGTAAACTTTATGCTCTTCACATGAGCTTGCATTTTTGAGATGGCTGGTTTTTTTTTTTTGTTTTGTTATTATAAATGTATTTCTTTTAATCAAAAACAGTAGGGACTTAAATAATACTTGTTGGTATAACAAAACATATTAAAAGTAAAAAATAAACAAAATTATTTCGAACATTTACTGCAGAGTTCGACTTTATGCTCTCCACATTTGCTTGCATCACATTTATTGCACATTGACTTAGTCATGCGTCCTTGTGTATACGGACAATATTTGCAAATTTTTCGTGTTTTTATTTTTGTTACGCTAACGTTGTGCTCCCTTAACGGTTCCTTATTTTCGAGGATATTTTTTTCAATACAAGATCTAATATTAGTGGGTAAAATTGGTGCTTCTATCCGTTTCTTCATTCATGGTACTACGAGTTTTCCCTCTATTATATTTACGGAAATATCTTCACTTTGTTTCGGTGCCGCTCCAAATGCGAATGAACTTAAATGCTTAAGAATAGTCCTAACTCTACTGCCCGTTTCGCATAGTAAGCCAGCTCGCCCCGATCACCGCGATTTTATGATACCCTTGCAAGAAACACAATGTGCAGGATATTGCATTATCAACGCATTGTTGCACATAAACGGCGATCCGGAAGGCGGCCGCGACAGCCAACCCGGTCGTCACCACTGATGGTGTTAACTTGCATATTAAAAATCTGATCGCGCCCTAAACGTTACATAAAAGGTAACCTTCGTCGTTTTGACGAACATTTGCACCGTTTTTTAATAAAAAATGCACTTACCCAGGCAGTTACACTACCGTACGTCCACACACTAAAAGCACTTAGAGATGGCTAGGGTTACACGAAAAGAGGATACTATCAGTAAGAGGACTAAGGAGAAAACTAAAAAAAAAGAATTCATGTTCGTCGAATCGACGAAGGTTACCCTTCTAGGGTTAAGGTGTGCTGAAGTTATACCTCTTTTCAAAAAAGGAAATCACAGAGATAATAATAACTATCGACCAATATCTCTACTTCCGACCTTTTCGAAACTGTTCGAGAAGCTTATGCAATCACGCATGATTTCATTCTTAGAACATCAATTTTCCTCAAACAATCAGTAAGGCTTTCGATCCAAAAAATCTATGGAAGATGCGATTCTTATGTTGTGTTCAAAATGTCAAAAGCTTTCTATTTAGTAGATCACAGTTTGCTTTTAGATAAACTGTATGCATCAGGTTTAAGAGGAGTTGTACTAGAATAGTTTCACTCTTATCTCGAAGAAAGGAAGCAAAGAGTAAAAATCAGTGGCGTTTTCAGCAATTCTCTTACTATTAAGAAAGGTGTCCCTCAAGGTTCTGTCCTTGGTCCTCTGTTGTTTTTAGTTTCTATAAATTCACTCTTTCAACAATCTTTTAAGGGCCAACCCACCGCATTTGCAGATGATATAGCTTTTACGTATCAAGAACTGAGTTCATTTAATTGTGTTGCTAGTATAAATGAAGATGTTTATAAGTTGAGGCAGTGGTTTGCTTTACACAAGTTAGTAATCAGCGGTAAAACCAAACTAATGTATTTTAAAATGATAGGCAATGATGATCATATTGATATTAAATTGGTATTTCACTCACATGACTGCACAAAGTTTAGTTTACCAGTTCATAGTTGTGGTCTGGAAAACCATAATGATGAACATCCATGTTCAGACAAGTGTTTTAAAATTGAATCCGTTAGCGAGTATAAGTATTTGGGTGATTTAATTGATTCAAACTTGAACTGGAAAGCTCATATAAAAGCTACGAAATCGAATATGATGTTGGCAATACGAAATTTGTATCACTTAAAACCATACTATTCAAAGAAAACACTATCTATTATATATTATGCATTGGCACTTATTTAAAACCCAAAAATGTTTAATTAGAATAATTTGCGGTAAAAATCGCTTAACTCATTGTTGACCGCTATTCAAAGACTTACACATTCTTCCATTAAGACATCTATACATCTTTAAAGTTCTTAGAGAATTTTTCAAACGCAGTGGTAACATTTTGAATAGGACATCTAATTTATTACTGCTTACGTGTCAATAATCAAGCTTTGGTAAATGTTGCTGTGGCACATAAAACCAAATTTGCTCACTTCTTTACTGTTACTGCTCATAGGTGTTTTAATAAACTACCTATTGTGATAAGACAAACAAATAATTTTCATGCTTCTCTAAAAAAAGTAAAAGATTGGCTGTTCAATATTGACTATGTAAACATTGAATCCGACCCGGCAAATCAACTATAGACCAAATTTTCACACTTCGACAAATCCTGGAAAAGACCAACGAGTTTCAAATCGATACACACCATCTTTTCATCGATTTCAAAGCCGCATACGACAGCATTCATCGTGAAGAACTGTTTGGTGCGATGACCGAATTCGGGATCCCGGTAAAACTGATCCAGTTGTGTCGCGCCACGCTAAAAAAACACGTGATGCACCGTGCAATTCGGTTCTAGGACCTCGAAACCATTCGAAACAAGCACCGGATTTCGGCAAGAAGATGCGCTGTCGTGTGACTTGTTCAACCTTATGCTGGAGCGACGGGCAGGCGTCAACAGGGAAGGCAATATCTTCTACAAGTCCGTCCAGCTGCTAGGATATGCAGATGATATCGACATCATAGTGTGTTCTCGCCGTGGCATTGTGGAAGCATTCACGGCGATTGAAGAACTGGCGAAACGAGTTGGTCTTAAGGTCAATGAGAACAAAACGATGTACATGCTGTCAAGCAAAAACCAATCCGTCGCTCACCACCTGGGACAACATATAACAATTGACAGCTACAATTTCGAGGTAGCTAAGGAATTTGTCTACCGCGGGGCAAACGTAGATTCCACAAATGACACCACAGTGGAGATCCGGCATAGAATCGCCCTTGGCAACCGCTGCTACTTCGGCTTGTCCAAACAACTGGGGTCAAAACTCCTCACTCGAAAGACCAAAGTCATGCTTTACAAAACGCTCATTCTGCCAGTCTTGCTGTACGGAGCCGAAAGCTGGACGATAAGCAGGACAGCGGAGCTGATTTTGGGTTCGTTCGAAAGAAAAATTCGGATATTTGGTCCTGTCTGTGAGGAAGGTGAATGGAGAAGAAGACACAACCGCGAACTCTACGAGCTGTACCAAGATGTGGATGTGGAAGACCGAACCTCCGGTATAAAGACCAAGTAATCGCGGATGTAAGACATCTTGGTCTTGACAACTGGAAGCAGCGTGCCCGGGACCGTCAAGGATGGAAGGCAGCTATAGCTCAGGCTCAGATCCTCCATGGATCGCTGGCCTGATAAGTAAGTAAGTAAGTAAACATTGAATCGCTATATCGATATGTGCATTGAATTGTCAACTTATGCAGTCAAAGCAGTTGTTTGATTTTTTACTGTGTAATATGTACATATCTTCTCCTCGCTCCTATTACGTTTTATCTACCCCATATTGTATTATAATGTATTATAAATTATTCAATCATTCGACACTAACTTCGTTGTTATAGAATGATTTTATCTTCTTCTTAATGAATTTTGTATTTCCATTATGTAATGAATGAATTGTAAAATAGATTTAAGTTGGAATGAATGAATAAATAATGAAAATAATGAAAAAATAACGGTTTCTATGGGGATGAAGTATTTTGACGCCCATAAAGTGCGAATGGCAGCATAAACTTTACCAGTGGTAGCATTTACATGATCAGACCAAGTAAGTGTGTTGTTGAAAACAATTCCAAGATTCTTGAATTTTTCAACTTGGGTGACCACGGAATCACCCAGTTTGATAGGCGGGAAAAAAGGCTTATCTAGTTTAGTTCTGATAATGGCTATTGTTTTACATTTGGTTAGATTGAGACTCAGGTTATTACTCTGTGCCCACCTCTGTATGCAATACAGAGCATCATTCATTGCTTCTTAGATTAAATTTATTTGATTTATTTAGTGATTAATTCACTACTTAGGCTGGTATTTATGAAACATTACATTACATAACAAACTTAAATAAATAAGATTGACATTATGTACATATCAATTTACACAATTACAAAGTTACAAAATTATAGGGACGGTTATGTATTACGAGAGTAGTTGCATCTTTCATGGTAAATGGCTTTTATTTTAAATGCGATAATATTTGGTTCACTTTTGGTGTCATTGGGCAGAGAGTTATATAGTTGAAATGCTCTATAAATAATACTGTTTTGTAATAAACTTTATCGGTAGTTTGGGAGTCTTAAATCTCCTCCATTTCTTAATTGATAGGATCAGAATTTCGGAGCTAGGTCATTTTTAATATAAGATATAAAGTTACATTAAGAATGATCCTTTGTCTAATACTCAAGTATTGTAGCATATTTAACATATTAATAATTGGCTTGAATCTATTGCACTTGTGGATGATTCTCATCGCCCTGTTTTGGATACGTTGTAGACCGAGTATCATATAAAAATTACATAATAATAAAATTGACGAACAAAATTCAAAGTGGGGTTTTATCATCACATTATAAATGTTAATTGCACTAATTAACCCTGGCCCTCATTCTGCTTAAAAGGAACACTTTTTTAGACACCTTTTTTATTACATATTCAATATGGTGGTTAAACTTAAGTCTTGAATCAATTATGACACCAAAATATTTTACGCGGTCAACTTGCTCGAGCACTTGGTTATCCACTACAAGATTAACTCTCCAATTGCAATTAAATGCCATGCATTTTGTTTTGGATACGTTCAGTTTTAATTTGTTTGATTTTAGCCCAATGCTTAGGTTGCTGGGATCATTTTGAATTCGTGGTTCACATTCGACAATATTTCTATACCAGAAATGAATAGCAGTGCATCATCTTCAAACATCGCAATCTGGGATAATTTAATAATGTTCTTGATGTCATTAATATAGATGATGATCAGTAGAGCCCCTAGTATTGATCCTTGAGGAACACCTAAGGTTGTTCCCATGCTGCTTGACAAGATTCCATTTACGGTTGTTCGTTGTGATCTTCCCGTTAGGAACGACTGGTACCATTTCTGCTCTTTATTTCGTACTCCGTATCTGCTTAACTTATTAAAAAGGATACTCCTGTCTATAGTCTCGAAGGCTCTCTTAAAGTCTAAAAATATGGCTATGACACTATTTTTTTGGTAATTTCCTCTTTCCAGCTTATTACAACGCTATTAAGGGCCGATTCACATGAGTGTCTTCTTCTAAGTCCTGATTGATTTTCGAGAAATAGGTTATTCGATTCAAAATATGTTTCAAGTTGAATCTGATCCACCTTTTCCAATTTTTTTTTCGAATTGGAGAAGTCCATTAATCGGGCGAAAATTTTCACATAAATCGGTATTTTTTTACTTTTTCGACAGGTGTTATGACTGATTCTTTCCAAGTTTCTGGAAATTGTCCACTGCACATTGATTTATTTATTAATGATACAAATATGTTTCCGATTATTGGCAACGCGTCACTCAGCATTTTAGCACTAATATAATTAAAGTCTTTTTTTTGTTTGATTAATTTTATAATTTCTTTAATTTGGTTCAGATTGACATTTTCAAGTTTAAATACTGCTTCAGTAAAGTTATAGTGTTCCGAGTACGGTACTATTGGAATAGAATTATTTATTTCAGTAACTGTTCGGCGTTGAACTCAAAATTCTGATTATGGCAAAAGAAAGGCAACCGCTTCGTGAAACGTTATAAAGGCTACTGATTTATTTTTAATTATTCTATGAAAATCTACATATATATTGACAAGCTGTCCAAGTGACAGTAGGAGCGAAGGGCTTTAGTATAAAAACTGTTTGATGAGTGGTATTTTCTGGCATCTTGGTGACGTCATAGTCGCCAACATTCTCCCCCGCCCGGGACAGCAATGTGGAACTGCCAATGTAACTAATCGGCCTCTGATGCGATATGCGTCTGGATATGTCTCATGTTAGCGTGACATCCCCGGCGCCTCTACTCTACTAATGGCAACTCCGATCATGGCATGAAAAGAGATTATATACATTAATAAATGTGCCGAACAGACCATGTGTGTGTGATCCAGTTAATCACAGGTGAGTATCAAATAGTATCATAGTATAGATTTTTTTTGTTTGTTTTGTTGGGTAGATAATGTCGGTTGTGATGCGAGCGCAAATGTGTGTGTGTGTTTTAGTGCTCAAGTGTAAGATGAGTGGACTGTATATTGCTATGTACTGAGTGTTGAATGGAATGAAAATTTGTTGATGTGCCGAGTGGGTGTTTAAACTTGATTCTGGGTAGCAGTCGATGAGACGTTGCTTGGTAGTGGACACAATTTGGTGATTGGTCTTCGTAATTCTCCTTGTTGGGTTTTGACCTTCACAACCCTGATTAATTGGTCTGATCCGGGAAATGTTTCCATGATCCGGCCAAGGCTCCATCTGGTTGGGGGGAGTCGTTCATCCTTGATCAGAACCAGATCGCCTATTTTCAGCTGTGGACTCTGCTTCAACCATTTTGGACGCTGTTGGAGCCGGGATAGATACTCGATCTGCCATTGTTTCCAAAAGGCCTGCAAATGGGCTTGCATGTTTTTCCATCGCTCGTGATAAGGTATTTTGCCTACGTCTAATTTTGGCTCAGGGACAGTGAACAAAGGTTCTCCGATGAGAAAGTGTCCTGGCGTCAACGCTTGAAAATCATCTGGATTCTCTGACAATGGGCATAGGGGTCTCGAATTCAAACAAGCTTCGATTTGTGTCAATAGCGTGGCGAGCTCTTCAAAGGTGAATGTCCCATTTCCGACGATTCTTCTCAAGTGGTGCTTGACACTCTTGACTCCCGCCTCCCACAGTCCTCCAAAGTGAGGAGATGCGGGTGGAATGAAATTCCATGTAGTTCCCTGGGCAGCTAAGACTTCAGCCACCTCCTTCCAATCGTGAACTCCAGAGTTTAAGAGACGACCTAATTCAGCATCTGCTCCTATGAAATTGGTGCCACAATCGCTGTATATTTGGCTGCTAACTCCCCTTCGCGCTGCGAATCGCCGAAATGCTGCCAAAAACGCCTGTGTTGTCAGGTCACTGATGACTTCTAAATGGATCGCCTTGGTAGCGAGGCAGACGAAAACACCGATGTAGCCCTTGTAACATTTGGCTCCACGTCCTTTCCATGCCTTTATAGTGATAGGTCCAGCATAATCGATTCCGACATGAGTGAATGGTCTGGACATCGTTACTCTCGGAGCTGGAAGGTCTCCCATCAGCTGCTGGGCTGTCTTGCTGCGAAAACGGTAGCAAATGTTACAGCTATGCAGGTACTTTTTGACAGCACGTTTCGTATGAATTATCCAGTACTTAGTTCTCAAGTAGCAGATCATTAGCTGTATCCCTCCGTGTAGTGTCCTTTCATGTGCATCACGTATGATCATTTGTGTGAAATGATGCCTCGATTCCAAAATTATGGGGTGTTGTTGATCGTAGGGGAGATCTGCGTGCTTAAGCCTTCCGCCCACTCGGATGATTCCTTTGCTGTCACTAAATGGATTAAGAGCTCCCATGCCTCTGGCCCTGCAGACGCCCCCGGGAAACATGTCACGTTGAACGCACCGTGCAATTATGTTGTGCGCCTTGTTCGTTTCCTCCGGACGTAAGGGACCAGAGAATCTGTTAACATTGGGCCTCTGAGTATTGTAAATGAATCGCTTGCAATAACCTATGGTTCTTACAAGACGGCCTAAGTTTGAAAAACGTCCTATAAGGGATCTTAAGTCGTTTTCTGATATCTCAGTGTGATGAACTTCTACGCTTCTCTGTGCGTTATTCATATTTGAGTGGGATGGCTGTTCAGGAATATCAAAACCCCAATTTGTCAGCAGAAACGCAGGTCCGCTCCACCAAAGAGTTGCGCTTACCAATGTAGATGGTGATACACCTCGTGATGCCAAATCTGCTGGGTTGAGTTGCGTTGGTATATGTTTCCAGATGTCGCCCGATGTTAGCCGTTGGATCTCACCTACTCGATTTCTGATGAAGGTTTCCCATCTCGATGCTGGAGATAAAATCCAACTGAGGGTTATCATCGAGTCGGTCCAGGCGTGCATGGCTATATTCTCGCGTTGGAGTACATGGGCAGTGTAATTGAGAAGCGTTGCAAGCAAAACTGCACCACAAAGCTCTAGACGAGGAAGACTTACTGGCTTCAATGGTGCCACCCTTGATTTGGAAATTAGTAAATTCATGTGCACCTTTCTCTGATCATCTTCTGACCGTAAGTAAATAGCTGCACCATACCCTTTTTCAGAGGCGTCGCTGAAACCATGCAACTCAATTTTGGTTGAAGTGCTGACCGTCTGAATCCATCTTGGAAGTCTTATATGGTTGATCGCCTGCAAATCGTCGTGAAAGGTATTCCATTCCTGTAAAAGCTTTGATTCAATTTCTTCATCCCACGACAGTTTTCGGAGCCACAGTTGCTGCATAAAATATTTTGCTTGAAAGATACATGGCGAAATCCATCCCATTGGATCATATAACTTAGCGATCGTTGACAAGATAAATCGTTTCGTTGGCCTTGGATTGTTCGGGGGGGTATATAGGAAGCAAAACTGATCATCGACTGGAAGCCATCGAATTCCCAAAGTCTTGATTTGGTTCGAGCTTTCAAATGACAATGTGAATGAGGACTCGCGCTCTTTGCTGGGGATGCCTTTCAGCAGTTCTGCGCTGTTTGCCATCCACTTACGTAGGTTGAAACCGGCTTTCTGTAACACCATTTTTACTTCTCCACATTTTTCTTTAGCTTCCTGGACGGTGTCTGCTCCTGAAAATAGATCGTCTACGTACATTTCGTCCTGGATCATCTTTGCGGCCTTGGGATACGAGCGCTCCGCCTGCTTACCTACCTCCATCAGAGTTCGTATGGCAAGGTACGGAGCTGCAGCTGTTCCAAAGGTGACGGTCTTGAGTCTGAAAACCTTGAGGGGATCTGACGGATTGTTACGCCAGAGGATGAGTTGTGTCACCCAGATCTGCCGATACATTTTTTCAATTTCAGCAGCGAACGTGAAACGATAACCTCTCCATCGCAGTAATACATCGATGACATTTTGCTGTAACGAAGGCCCCGTCATCAAATGATCATTAAGAGAACTTCCATCGGTCGTTCGAAAGGATGCATCGAAAACTACTCTTAGCTTAGTTGTAGAACTGCTCTCCTTAAAAACAGCGTGATGAG
Source organism: Eumerus sabulonum (assembly GCA_951905685.1). Taxonomy (NCBI): domain Eukaryota; kingdom Metazoa; phylum Arthropoda; class Insecta; order Diptera; family Syrphidae; genus Eumerus; species Eumerus sabulonum. The sequence continues at coordinate 66,646,348 of OX645060.1, forward strand.
GTAAAAAATAGTGGTTATTTTTGACTAGTGCTTCTTCCTTAATTTCAACCATGTGACCTGATTTCACATATTCATCCAAACATGCCGTGTATTGGTGGCGTAATTCAATGTTTGCTGCAAGCCGCCTTTCTAGACTTCTAAAACGTTGCATGGCACCTTCGTAGGATCTTCCCAGTACTGGAAATACGTTACCCTTAAATGGAAGAGAAACTTGGTAACGACCATCTGCCAACTTCTTCACGCTCTTCAGATACCGTTCTTCACATTCAATACTCTCCTTAGGTTCCACGGGTTTGAATGGAACTTCTTCCAATTCCCAGAATCTTTGAAGTTGTTCCTCGAGATTGCAAGTTTGTAGAAAGCTGTGAATGGGCCTATGATCGAACGGCGCTTTACCAAACAGGATCCAGCCGAACCTGGTGTTCTGAGCAACTGGCAATGTTTTGTTCTGTGGTCGGACTAAGTTGGGTAGCAAAATTTCGGCTAAGACATCACTGCCTAACAATATGTCGACTTGAGACGGCTTATGAAATGTTGGATCAGCCAAGAGCAAGTCATCAAGGTGCCTCCAGTCATCAGCTGGAAGCTTGCGGGCCGGGAGATGGCCAGACAGCGACTTAAAAATGAAAGCCTGAAGAGCTGTTTCGAAATCTGTATACCGTGATGCAACTACGATGTCGACAACCCCTTTGCATGTGCCACTACTGACCATTCCTAACCCAGAGACTTCGATGTTAGTGCGTCTCGGCTTCAAACCCAAAAGTTGAACAGCGGATTCAGTTATAAACGTCGCCTCCGAACCCGAATCCAAAAGTGCTCGCAACGTAACCGTTTTCCCTGTGGATGATCTGACCTTAATGATGGCTGTAGCTAGCAAAACCTGTGTCGAGCTACTTGAAACTGCGTGTAGTGCTTTGGTCGTAGAAGTTTCTTGATCCCTACTGGTAGGCAGAAAATTTGGTGCATCTGGATTAATTGCTGCAATGTGATATGCTTGACGCTGTGGTGGTGGCTGAGGTCTTCGTGCAGACATGTATGGGTTAGAGGAGGAAGGTTTCTGTGGTTGGAGAAAGGACTCGGCGGGTTGGTGGGCATCGAGATGTTGAGAAATGTTGGCCGCTATATGTAGTAGCGAGTGATGTGGCTGTTGACAATAGTAACATCTATAATTGCTAGGACACTGTTCTACCTCGTGATTATAGGCTAAACAGTTGAGACAGATGCCTAATTTGCTCACATTCTGCCGACGATCAACGACGCTCATTTTTAAAAATCGGTTGCATTTGCGAACCGCGTGTTGTCCCTTGTTACAAATTTTGCATGAAATTTTGATGGAGCTGGTCTGGGAGTGGAAAGCTCTTCGATGAGGTACTGGTCTAGAAGAGTCTGCTAACGCTCCGAATTGCTGATGGGTGACGGCCTCCAAGGTGCGGAACCTAGATTCTAGAAAACGTTTAAATTCGTCAAATGTGGGCAGATCTTTGCTATCTTGCTTGGACCCTAATTTTTCTTCCCACAGCTGCTGAGTTTTCGTAGGCAGTTTCTGCAGCAGCACGAAGATAAGCACCACGTCCCAGTGCTCAACGGGTACCTTCAAATTGGCCAAACTATGAACAACTTCCGTTGATGTATCCAACAACTGTTTGATTGACTCTGCTCGTTCCTGCGAAACTGATGGCTGGTTGAATAGGCCCTTCAGCCGCGTATTGACCAGGAAGCGTTTGTGGTCGTACCTGTCAGTGAGAATTCTCCAAGCCTCTGCGTAGTTTCCTTTGTCCATCCCCAGGTGGGTCAAAATCCTTTCAGCTTCTCCAGACACTGTTGACCTTAGATAATGAAGTTTCTCAATTTCAGAGAGCGCCGTGTTATGATGTATTAGTGAGACGAACAAATCGTGAAAGGCTCGCCAAGTTTCGTATGTTCCCGAGAAAACTGGTAGGTTTATTTTCGGTAATTTGATGTCTACCTTTCTGGACGCGGTCATATCTCCTACAGGCTTACAATCCTCCATCTTTTTTGAAGACATGATTTTGTCGACAGCGTCTAGCAAACTGGATCGGTAGTCGAAATAAACTTCCCTAATACTCTCGATGATGGCCTCAATTTCAGCGTTCTTTGAATCGTCGTCACACACGAGACCCTGAAACTGTGTAGACGCTGATTCCATGGTCTTTTCCAGAAGTGAGAGACGTCCTGCCAAGTAGTTTGAGGTACGTTTGCTTGCACCTGTCTTACCAAAGTTGATGACGTCCTTTTCCAGCTGTTTCAGCGTACTTGACAACACCTTACTCATTTTGTGTTTTGCCGCAATATATGTATATATATGTAATTATATGCGGTGATATATAGTAAGAACGTGTTCCACTTACTTGTCAATAGAGCGATCTCCACGTCCAATCAACGATGCTGCGTACTTCAGCGACTGCACAATCTGTGGACATCCAATTCAAAACAGTTGAATGATGTGATTCGGTGTATTTATGTGGATCGCCGGTCTGATGTCCCAAGGTGGTATTCCACGTCGCACACACACACTGCTCTGCAATTCCGGGCCGTTTTGTGGCAAATTAAAATGCTTGGCACATCAGCTTTACGTTGAAAAAATCTTCGATCCGGGCAACGATTCACGTACTGCTGTTTGAATTTCCGACTGGTGATTGTTGAGTAATTATTGTAATGAGCTAAATGGCTCGAAGGACCAGAATGTTCGGCGTTGAACTCAAAATTCTGATTATGGCAAAAGAAAGGCAACCGCTTCGTGAAACGTTATAAAGGCTACTGATTTATTTTTAATTATTCTATGAAAATCTACATATATATTGACAAGCTGTCCAAGTGACAGTAGGAGCGAAGGGCTTTAGTATAAAAACTGTTTGATGAGTGGTATTTTCTGGCATCTTGGTGACGTCATAGTCGCCAACAGTAACACTGTTTATGAAAAATTCATTAAATTTGTTGGCCAGAGTTTCGCTGTCTTTAACGTACTGACCTTCGAACTTTATACTTTTTAAAGCATTCATTTTTAGGAGTTCCGTGCGTCCGAAAAAAAGCGGAACCCTTATAGGATCACTCGTGTGTCCGTCAGTCCGTCGGTCACATATGTACACATATGTATCAATTTCTGTGACCCAAAGGTGTCAGGTGCAGAGCTGTGACGTCAATAGATGAAATCGGTATATGGGTGGTCATTTTTTGGGGGAAAGTGGAAAATTAAAAAAAAATCGAAAACTGCATCGTGTGATATATCGAATGGAAGGTCTTATTGTTATGATCTTAAATGTATTGTTTTTTGTAATTTGAAAATAAATAGTTTAAGAGTTATTCAAGAAAATAGACGAAAATTGACCATTCTCCCATCTATTACATATAAAAGTATTTGTCACTCTTATAAGCTCATTCTGTAGTATCCTTCCTATATGACTTGGGCTTTCGGTCATATATGAATCATCAAACATTGTACTATTTCTAATGCGCTCAAGAAATAATCTTTTATTGTATTTAAGTATTTTACCTCTATTCATATCATTTTCTTTCAATATCTTCTTTTTGAAATCTATTTGTATTATTATTGTTACCAACGACCACTGATTCGTCGAACATTTAGAAGAATATCCAGTCAATATCTGATCCATTGTGTTCACACCTGTTTTGAACTGATTGTAGTCCAATATTTGATTCCGCTTTGATGGTTTCAATGGATCTTTGCTATAAATATAGGAACACAAACCGACATTTTTAATGTGAAAGCGTAATTGAAGAGGGATGAAGGTCTTGTTCTTAATAACGGTGCCAACCTACGCCAAATTTCGATCCATAAACATCTTTGCCAAATTATTAGACGAAAAGAAGTTATCAACGTTCGCTGGCCATATATTTCTTCATCAATTTCATGACACCCCCTTGCCTTGGTTCACCTCTCGTTAGCCATCTGGTGGTTTTCCCGTATAAACTGTTCCTTTTAGGGGATAATTTGAAACGGAATCGCAAATCCACCGAACCTTTATTTCGTATTTCGCGGACTTACTCGAACACCCATTTCATTCGCGATATGGAAATAATTGCTCATCGACGGTCACTTGGCAATCCGGGGTATAGGCTCTCTCTCTAAGTTTATGGCCGCAGATTTGCTTTGTTAAAGCCTCTCTGCACGAGAATTACGGTTGTCGAAGGAGACGTATGTGACCAAGTGCTTGAACCGGTTGAAGGACATGGTGGCTTTGTAGATTGGCATATTGTAACTCACCAACAATTCTTGTGCCAGCTGCGTGCAACGCACCAGCAAACAGCACCATCCCAAAGAAGCCATACATTTCGCCCTCGTTGGTCATCGTCTAAACTTTCTGTTCTTTAATAGAATAACCTTCGTTCCAGAGTCAAAAGCATTCGGAGGCTTTTCAATTAGCTTATCGCACGATAATATTCACGATTTCAGGGGACAACCACTATTTATATATGGCTCGGCGATGGGTGATAGATTCGTATTCCATGTCTTGCGATATTTCGAACGATAAGCCTATTCCTTAACAGGAGCAGCCACGTAGTCTGGTGCAACAACGCTGGATGATGGCGCGGTTGGTGTTTCTTTGTAAAATTCCTTCGCACAATCATCATCGTTATCATCCAAATCGACCTATAACTCAATCTCCTGTTCAATACCGGACGCCTCATCCACATATTCATCTTCTGTCAAGTATTCTTCATCGTCCAAGGCCTCACCTGAATCTAATGGTTCGAATTCCGGATCCAAAATGTGTCCAATTTGCGCCTCAAGTCGCTCTCGTTCTTCCGGATTCTAATTTAGTGCATTTAGTTTACGAATCAAACTATCACCCTCACTGCCTTCTCACACCATTTTACTTGAAACGAAAAACACAAAAAAGTGACACACGAGCCAAACAATGTTCACAAGTGACAGCAAAACATCTCCCAAAATAATCATAAAATACGTGATCTAAAGATAAAATTCAATGAACCAATATCACCACCCTGCAATTTTGTCGAAAGAAAACTAAATAACACTAAAATTAAATTTAATATTAAATCACCAGCCAACTTACTTTCGATATTCGCACTATGAATCCAACGGATCAACCATGAGTCTACTCAGACCCATGTGTGCATGATTCACGAAAGTCGTTGAAATGAAATGAAATTTTTCCACTAAAAAATTTATCGGACCGTACTGTTTACCATTTTACCATACTTGAAGAACTCATGGACTGCTGCTACTCAGAAATAACAAGAACAAACTTAAGCATATTTCAAAATCGTTTTGGTCTGGCCAGACCCTTACGCTCATCGGAGGGTTAATCACTTTCAATATCCATATATTGTCGTAAGTATTTACTCAGTACTATGGTACTGAGTACCACCTGATTATTTACCTTGACGTGGTGTGGGGGCTTCCTACTAAAGGATAATCGACCCCGTCATTCCCTCCACCAACCCTAATCCCATCCCATTCCTTTTTCCCATCAGACCATACCTATCCACTCCCCATCCCCTGGGCAGGACATAAGGTGTCAACCGTGCCGTGCCGAGATGTCGACCAAGCTGAGAGCCCAGACCAAAAATAGCTCAGTCGCAAATGGTGTATCCGGATCAGCTAGCCTTACCTGGGTATTGCGGATCTCTGCCCAGGTGGACATATATTTCTCCGCTTCTCATGGGAACCACATGAATAAAAAGAATAAACCCGACATTGAGTTCGGATCTCAGAAAAAACCGGAACGGGATGAAATCCCCTCTGCTTCCAAAGCGGATAAGACTCCAACAGGAGAATCGACAAACCGCCCAAAAAAGTTGTTAGAAGACAAAAAGGACAACAAGAAGAACAACCCATCGACCATGGCCTACAGAGACCATAAGGCGGCCTTGAGAGTACTTAATCGATGGGGCCATAAGACCGACATAACACAAAAAGCTAGAGAGTCGGTCGTCTGGGCGACAGGAATCCTGGCCCAGGATAAAGAAAACGCCAAGAGGCCCAGATCGTCCTCCGAGGAACCAAAGCAGGAGGCTAAGGAGGCTAGGCTGGCAGCATTGGCCAAGCTATTAAAGCCTTTCGGTGAGGTTGAGAGGGAGTGCCTGACGGTCGCAATCATAGATGATAGCGACCCAGACGGCAAACTGGCGACCAAAAGGTGGAAGGATGTCGATCAAGCGTTGTCGGCAAACTTCCTTAAAATTTCTAGGAAGACGCGACGACGCTGGATGGTACCAAGGCAGGGTCAAATTACTAAGCTGTGCCGACGAAAGATACGTTGATCTTCTAAAGGCTACAGTTGCTGAAATAGGGGAAGTTTGGGAGGGAGCTAGGCTCAAGGTCGTAACTAAAGACCAGATCCCTAAACGACCGCGAGCTAGATGTTGGCTCCCGCTGGTATCAGATAACCCCCTCGAAATAGTTTAGAAAATCAACTACTGCAACCCCAATCTCCCAACAAAAGATTGGAGAGTCGCGAAGCTGGAGGAATCAAAAGGCCGATCAAGACAGGCAATCATTGTACTGAACTTTGGCTTATTAAGTCAAACTCTATATACAAAAAGAATGAGGAAGTGCCACCATCCGGCAACGAAGACACGGCAACCGAGGTCAAAAACCAAAGCTTGACGAAACAGGAACCCCCAAATCCCCTCGGGGAGCAGGGGCCCCGCGACATCCACGGTCAATAAAGATCAGAAGTCACTGCTCGACTCCGGAAGCGAGGACTACTCCACTAGCCCGCCGATGGAAGACGATCTTCTGAACTTAGATCTGGAAGACCTCAACATTACCGTGGTGGAGGCTAATCGAATTGATAAGAGCCATGATGCTGAGATTAATTCAGATTAACCTCCATCACTCGAAAGCGGCAACCGCGAATCTTCTCCTCAGGCTGGCTAAAGGAGAAGAAGACATAGCCTTAATCCAGGAACCTTGGGTATATGAACGTAAGGTTCTCGGATTAAGAACTCCAGCCTACAACTTATTTACATCACTAAAAGAAGGTAAGCAAAGATTTCCCTAATTGCTTACCTTCTCCCAAATTACAGCTGCCCTGACACCACAGTGATTGCCATTCAATCACCCGGGGGCAAGCTATGGATAGCCTCAACTTATATGGCGCAAAGAGAGTCCATTCCATCGGACGATATTAGAAGACTGGTCAGGGACTCGTCAGGACACCAAGCTTGGCTCCTCATCGGTGCGGCTGCGAATGCGCATCACACGATCTGGGGCAGCAGCGATATAAACGAAAGAGGTGAGTGGCTCATTGAATTCATTCTAACGTCAAATCTTAACATTTGTAACAAGGGTAATACACCCACATTCAATACTAAAAATCGTAGGGAGGTACTAGACTTAACTCTAGCATCCCCTTCTCTCGTTAATAGAATAAGAAAATGCAAGGTTTCTGAGGAAAACTCCTTCTCAGATCATCGATACCTGATTTTCAACCTAGCTTTCACGGTCCCAACCCCAATTGACTCATCCTGCAATCCAAGAAGAATCGATTGGGAGTGCTATAGAGCCTTCATTGGCAATTCTATAGTAAACAGGACCCCTGACACCCCGCGGTCCACGTTAGATATAGACAATATGGTCGATATCCTAGCAATTACTTTGCGCAACGCACGGGTCAGCAGCTGCGTAATCCACAAATCAAGAAAAAACTCTTACCCTTCTTGGTGGAACCCAGATCTAAGGAATCTCCGTAAGGAATGTTGAAAACTCTTCAATTAAGTAAAGAGTACAAGAAACGACAGAGACTGGAGCCTATACAAAGATTCACTCAGAGTGTACAAGCAAACCCTGAGGAAAGAACAAAGGCTGTCTTGGAAACTCTACTGCAACAATATGGAGAAAATTTCAGACGCCTACAGATTGAGGAAAATGCACTCGAAAGATCCACAATCTCCGAGCAGGCTCACAGCAAACGGACAACGTCGGAGGAAGAAACTCTAAATCTTCTCCTTAATACGCACTTCCCAGGCTGCTACGAATCGCAAGACTCAGTGTATTCGCGAGGAACTCACCTCTCCTCGACGCTAGAGGGAAAGTGCGATCATATTATCTCCAGAGAGAAAATTACATGGGCGTTAAAAAGTTTCAAGCCCTACAAATCGCCAGGCCCGTGTGAAATGTACCCTATCGAACTCACACAAACTATGAAATGGACTATACCATAGCTAGAGATTATCTTTAAAGGATGCCTAGCTTGGAGTCACATTCCAGAAAAGGAGAAGTGCGCGAAGGTACCTTTCATCCCTAATCCCGGCCAAAAGTCTCACACTTCTCCCAAGGATCTAAGGCCTATCTGTCTATCATCCTTTGTATTAAAAACTTTGGAAAGGCTGATAGACTTACACATACGCCACAATTCGGATCCGTCCCTAATTTCTAAGGCACAGCATGCCTACTGTAAAGGTAGATCTGTCGAAACAGCCTTGCATACACTAGTGAGGAAAATCGAAAGATCAATCCATCTTAAAGAATACACTCTAACAGCCTTCCTAGACATAGAGGGCGCGTTCAACAACGTCACTCCGAAAGCAATAATAGAAGGGCTTGAAAAGCTAAAGGTGGAGAGGACTCTGATAAAGCTGATCAGCGAGTTATCATTAACGCACAGGATTCACTCCAAATGGGGAAGCCAAGTAACCACCAGAGTGGTTACCATGGGAACCCCGCAAGGAGGGGTCCTCTCACCTCTTCTCTGGAATTTAGTAGTAAGCGAACTACAAATTAAACTGGAGAAAGAAGGCCTGGACGTTATTGCCAACGCTGATAACGTTGCCATTTCAAACTCAGGAAAATACCTATCCACACTGAATGACCGTATGCAAACGGCATTCTCAATTCTTTGCAAGTGGGCGCATAGCAACGAGTTCAGGGTGAATCGCCAGAAAACGGAGCTCGTCCTCTTCACCAAAAAGCACAAAATCCCTATTACTTTGCTTGGTACCAGATTAAACTATTCCTCCAATGCCAGATACCATGGCATTATACTAGATAGGAAATTAACCTGGAAGAGCAACACAATCGAAAGAGCTAAAAAAGCAGCTACAGCTCTCTGCACATGCAAGAAAGCCATAGGAAAAAAATGGGGATTCAACCCCGAGATCACCCTATGGCTCTACATCACGGTCGTCAGACCCATACTAATGTATGGAGTGAAAGTCTGGTGGGCAGCATTGGACAAGACAACATACCTCAAGCAATTCGAGAAGGTACAAAGGTTGGCGTGTATGTACATTACCGGGGCCCTCAGGCCCACCCCAACGGCTGCGCTTAACATGATACTCGACCTTACACCACTCGATATTTTCGGCAAGCAAATCGCCACACAAACGGCCATTACACAGAAAGCCAACTCCAACTGGACGAGCTATGTCACTGGCCACTCCTCCATCCTGAATAACAGGTCAACTATGGCAGAAGACTTAGACCTCAAATAACCCACCACAGTCTCGGAAAAAAAAAATGTTCAACGATCTAACCGGACAGACAAAACTGGACTCGCCAGACTCAACCCCGCAGAAACTGCTATAGCTGCCTTCCATCCTTGACGGTCGCACGCTGGTTCCAGTTATCAAGACCAAGATGTCTTACATCCGCGATTACTTGATCTTTATACCGGAGGCTCGGTCTTCCTCTTCTTCCCGAACCAGGAGGCTCGGAGTCGAAAACCCTCTTAGCTGGAGCGTTGATGTCCATGCGCTCGACGTGGCCGAGCCAGTGTAGTCGACGGATCTTTGCCTTCCGGACTACATCCACATCTTTGTACAGCTCGTAGAGTTCGCGGTTGTGTCCTCTTCTCCATTCACCTTCCTCACAGACAGGACCAAATATCCGGCGCAGAATTTTTCTTTCGAAAGAACCTAAAATCAGCTCCGCTGTCCTGCTTATCGTCCAGCTTTCGGCTCCGTACAGCAAGACTGGCAGTATGAGCGTTTTGTAAACCATGACTTTGGTCTTTCGAGTGAGGAGTTTTGACCCCAGTTGATTGGACAAGCCGAAGTAGTAGCGGTTGCCAAGGGCGTTTCTATGCCGGATCTCCACTGTGGTGTCATTTGTGGAATTTGCGTTTGCCCCGAGGTAGACAAACTCCTTAACTACCTCTCGAAATTGTAGATGTCAATTGTTATATTTTGTCCCAGGTGGTGAGCGACAGATTGGTTTTTGCTTGACAGCATGTACTTCGTTTTGTCCTTATTGACCTTAAGACCAACTCGTTTCGCCTGTTCTTCAATCGCCGTGAATGCTTCCACAATGCTACGGCGAGAACACGCGATGATGTCGATGTCATCCGCGTATCCAGGCGGAACTGTTGGCAATAAAAGAGGCCTTGTCTTGGCTGAAGTGGAACGCGATATCCACCACGGATATCCGCATTCTCACGGATACTCAAGCAGCCTTAAAGTCGTTGGAGTCCTTTCTGTACACATCAAAAACTAGTCTCGACTGTCGCCTATCTTTTTTAACGAGATGGCCGAACAGTTCAACATACAACTTATCTGGGTACCGGGATACAGCGACACTCCAGGAAATGAAAGAGCAACACACTCGCCAAACAAGGAATGACGCTACGATCAATCGTGGTTTGTGAGGGAACACCCTTTGCAACCATTAAACTTAATCTTACAAATCTCGCCAGGGCCGAGACGAACCGGAGATGGACTGAGGGACACACCTGCCTCATCACCAGGCAAATCTAGGGAGTATTAACTCCCTAAAAAGAACTGACATCTACAAGGTCATCGGTGTCATCACTGGATACTGCCTTATTGGCAGTCACGCGCAAAAGCTAGGTGTAATTCCGAGTGATATTTGCAGAAGCTGTCTAGACGAGGAGGAGGTTGAATCCATTCATCACCTTCTCTGAGCCTGCCCGGCATTCTGCACATTCAGCAAACGATACCTGGGATCTTAGTTCCTTAATGATCTGACCGAAGTTCAGCAAGTAGGGATATCTGATCTTCTTAATTTCTTAAGAAGCACAACATGGTTCCACGAATAGGGGGCCAAACTCCCTCGTAGCTGCACAACGGGCCTCCCTGGCCTATGTGTGTTCTTCTCATTTCTGGGAAGGCTACGGTCCTACCTACCTACCTACTCAGTATCAGTATTTATCAATAGGTCAATTTCAAAGTAAAAAGCTGAAGCGAAAAGATTCACTCTCAACTAGAAACAATAAAGACGCAATTGAACCACTAGGACAATTTAATTAATGTAAACAATGTAGATGTCACTAATTACAGCGCTCAACTGAAAAAGTTCTTCAACATACCTGAAAAATAAACATTGAAAATATCTGACATACATGTGTATGTAGTAAGTACCCCAGAGCAAACTGCGTGCCCAGTAGCATTCTATTATTCCGATCTATTGTTCTCTATAAACCCAAACCGTATAAAGAAAATATCATTTTCTCTTCTCTGCTCCTTTCACTTTTGATTCAATTCTTGGGCATAAATAAAACTTTGCAATTCTTGGAAAATATCTCCTAAGGAATAGGACATAACCCCAGGATAATTGTGCGGCATTTAAAAGGTGGGTTAAGTGAGGAATCGTGTTTGAAAAGAGTTGAATGAAAAAATAATTTAATAAAAAAATTATTTGAACACGCCGGCTGTTACCTCCTTGTTCTATCACGTGCAGGAGGCAAGACTACATTTGTCTGTGAGTATTTGTCTGCGACCTCCTTCTACCCATTGGCCTGCTTTTGCACAGCAACAAGTTTTATGGTTTTAACAATTCGAGCCCCTTACGACTAACATGAGAGGAAAGCACTCTCTTGCTATTGTACTTGACATGTCAACAAAAAGAAGGGGAAGTGTGTTTTTCTTTTTTGTGTTTGTGTCTCTGACTTTGTGTCTTTTTTTTTGTAATTTGAACATCTGAGTGGAAAACATACTTTTTACTTTGTTTTTGAACCAAGTCCTCAAGCAGTGAAGAGTCGCAAATTAATTAAACTGTACGCTAATGAAAAAAAATGTTATGAGTACGAAATGAGTAATCCCGGGAGATTGTTATCGTATGACTACTTAATTATTACTGGAAGTATCGGACCATGATACTCGTACATACACACATTAGCGTTATGCTACTAAAATCTGAATTGCTTTGGACTGTTTTCAAAGAGTACGGGAAATTAAACGATGCATCAGCAACAGGTCATAGCGTGATTCAAAGCAATACGTATATTCCCGAGTGGTAGTCATTAAGGTGCAACTTTACCATTCTTTAGATCCTAATATACATATGTACCCATCCTTTAATCTCTCAAATTACACTTGGGTATCTAAAATTGATGCGATGTTGAAGGAAATTGTATTTCAATTTAATTGTCTCAAAGCAATAATGGGAATCGTTTAAAATTAATTAGGATTAAATATTTTTTTTAAAAAGCAACCGACGAGGCGTACTAAAAGGCGCTGCAGAGGAAAACCAGGGCAGCACAAGAAGAGTACCCAGCCAGAAGAAGGGAAGAGAAAAAACTTCTGCGACAAATGAAAAGAATCTTCGCAGCCTCCCAGCTCAAGGATATCGAGGAGTCTAGAGATAAGCATAAAACACGAGCCTTCTACAAGAAAGCCAAAGGCCTTGCAGAAGGCTTCAAAAAGGGCACCCAGGCTCTTCGAAACTGCGAGGGTAATCTTGTCACCGACCCGCAGGGAATAGTACATGTATGTAGGATCACCCTTAGGGTCCCATGTGTATCTCCACTTAAGGGTAGGGCTGCCAACCGACAAAAGGAAGATGGCGGTGAAAGCATTTTCCGGGGACGAAATGAGAAAAAGATTCATTCTCTTCGTGGTTGGGTGACCAGGCCCCTGTGTATTTTTCTTTTGCTGTTTCTTTTTTTAAAATTGGTACTTGGAGTTTTGTAAATTGTCTAATTAAACCAATAAGGTAGATTAAAGTAAATTTTTGGAAGAGATCCTTTATGTATTTAAGCAGCATTTCCAGCAGCTGCTTAACGAGCATGACCAAGAGAGAGTGGTAGGGACCGAGGAAATCCCAACTCATGCCGCTGAAGTAGTCCTCCCACCCAGGATCGAAGAAGTCGGCACAGCTATTCAGAAGCTGAAGAATAACAAGGCCGCAGGCTCAGATGGCTTGCCATAAGAGCTCTTCAAGGCTGGCGGCGATGTTCTGATAAGGAGCATGTACCAGATCCAGCCGCTGAAGTAGTCCTCCCACCCAGGATCGAAGAAGTCGGCACAGCTATTCAGAAGCTGAAGAATAACAAGGCCGCAGGCTCAGATGGCTTGCCATAAGAGTTCTTCAAGGCTGGCGGCGATGTTCTGATAGGGAGCATGTACCAGATCATCTGCAGAATTTGGGAAGATGAAACCATGCCCGACGACTGGAATACCAGCTCTATTTGCCCCATCCGCAAAAAAGGCGATCCTACCTCTTGCAAAAACTACAGAAGTATGTACATCCCTGCTTAATGTCGCATATAAGATCCTGTCTAGCGTTTGTGTGAACGTCTAAAGCCATTTTGCACCGCACTAATCGCCAGCTACCAGTGCAGCTTCCGGCCCGGCAAATCGACTGTAGACCAAATTTTCACACTTCGACAAATTCTGGAAAAGACCGCCGAGTTTCGAATTGACACACACCATCTTTTCGTCGATTTTAAAGCCGCATACGACAGCAATCATCGTGAAGGACTGTTTGGTGCGATGGTCGAATTCGGGATCCCGGGAAAACTGATCCAGTTGTGTCGCGCCACGCTAAAAAATACGCGATGCACCGTGCAACTCGGTTCTAGGACTTCGGGACCGTTTGAAACATGCACCGGATTCGGCAAGGAGATGCGCTGTCATGTGACTTCTTCAACCTTATGCTGGAGCAGATAGTGCGTCCCGTCGCCCACCACCTGGGACAAAATATAACAATTGACAGCTACAATTTCGAGGGAGTTAAGGAAATTGTCTACCTCGGGGCAAACGTAAATTCCACAAATGACACCACAGTGCTGCTTTACAAAACGCTCATACAGCCAGTCTTGCTGTACGGAGCCGAAAGCTGGACGATAAGCATGACAGCGGAGCTGATTTCGGGTTCTTTCGAAAGAAAAATTCTGCGCTGGATATTTGGTCCTGTCTGTGAAGAAGGATAATGGAGAAGAAGACACAACCGCGAACTCTACTAGCTGTACAAAGATGTGGAGGTAGTCCGGAAGGCAAAGATCCGTCGACTACACTGGCTCGGCCACATCGAGCGCATGGACATCAACGCTCCAGCTAAGAGTGTCTTCGATTCCGAGCCTCCTGGTTCGAGAAGAAGAGGAAGACCGAACCTGCGGTATAAAGACCAAGTATTCGTGGATGTAAGACTTCTTGGTCCTGAAAACTGGAAGCAGCGTGCCCGGGACCGTCAAGGATGGAAGGCAGCTATAGCTCAGACTCAGATCCTCAATGAGTCGCTGGCTTGATAAGTAAGTAAGTATTTTTTTTTTAAAAAGACTCCTTTTATATATGTATATGATCTCAGTTCTAGAAGGGATGTTTTTAGAGCAAGAGTCATTGAAAACATTGCTTGCTTAATACATAGATAAATTCAGAAAAGATGTTGCTTTATTCATGTTCTTCTAATAATTTGCTAAACAGCGACCATAATGTTAAATAGTGCCAGTATCCGTATTTTATACCTTGTCGCAAATACTTTGTCTTATTTATTCACATTTCGATAAAATAGATTTATAACGAAAATACGTACATTTCCTGTAGGTTTAGGAACTATTGCCAGAACCTCACTGGGGAGAAATACTGCGAAACACACATTTAATTACATTACTGTCGCAATGCTAAATTTCAGCAAACTGCCCACCGTTTGATATACTACCATGTCCAAAAAGTAAGGTGACATGCCATTTATTTCAAAAATCTTTATTTATTCTTTTAAATCAATTTCATCGCCTTCAAAGTAATCCCTTCCTGTTGCAATGCACGTATTCCTAGGGATTTTCTAATCTTCGAAACCGTTGTCAATGCCGATTTCCGGAATGGCCTTTAGCTCTCTCTTCGATGCGGCTGGTAGCGACTCAAAACAGTGTCCCCCGGAGCGGTCTTTTGTATTTGTTGAATAGCCAGAAGTCTTATTTACTTTCTTAGGTGGCGCTACAGTTCGGGTGAATCTGAGCCTCAACCAATAAGACTTTCTAGCTGATATGATCTTTTGCTAGCTGTTTCCAGTGTCGCAAGCCCAGTTGGTTAGACGCGGCCGTCCCTTGGGGTTGGAATCGAAGACTATTCGAGCCGGAGCTGTATTGTTCATGTAGAGCGCTACATGGCCTAGCTTTCTTAGACGATGGATCTGTAGACGTTGTACTAGGCGGATGTCGCTATATAGCTATAGTTCTTGGTTGAATCTGCTCCTCCACTTTCCGTCAATAAAACGGGATCAAAGATTGAACGCAGAATTTTCCTCTCGAAGCGACCAAAGGACTTCTTATGCATTTTTGATAAAGTTCAAGTCTCTGCGCCGTAGAAGAGGTCCGGGATGATTAAGGTTTTATAGAGGTTTACCTTAGTTGTCCGAAAGAGGGCTCTATTAGTCAATTGCCTTTTGAGCCCTAGGAAACAGCGGTTGGTGAGAGTTATTCTGTGTCTAATCTCAGCGCTGGTGTCGTTGCCGATTGTTATCAATGAGCCAAGGTAGAAAAAATCCCTGACGTTATGGTCAAGACGTCGGTGTTGAGCGTATTTTTTTGGTAACAGCATACATATACATATGTATTTGGTTCTGTCCTCGTTTACCTTCGGATCCACTTTAATCGCTTCTGCTTAAATGCCCAAAAGGGCTTCATTGACGTCTCGCTGCATTTGTTCCAATCACGTCAATGTCATCAGCTTATTCCAGCAATTGTGCAGGTTTGAAGTTCATCGTGCCTCGTGTATTGGCCAGTGAATCCCGCACGATATTTTCATGTACAATGTTGAAAAAATCACATAACAGGAAATTGCCCTTTCTGAATCCTTTCTTGAAAGCGAAGCTCTCGGTTAGCCTTTTACCAACCATAATGGAGCAGCGAGAATTCACCAATGTCATCCTGCACAAACCAACGAGTTTGGCAGAGAAATCAAAACATAACATGGTCCTATATAGCTCATCCCTATAGACCCTGTCATATGCAGCTTTAAAATCAACGAAATGAGGGTATGTGTCAACCTGAAATGCATGGGTCTTCTCCAAGATCTACCGCTGTGTGAATATTTGGTCTATAGTGGATTTTCTTGGCCTGAATGCACATTGAAAGGAACCTGTTAGACTGTCCACGAATGGTTTCAGGCGTTCACACAGCACAGCAGAGGAGATCGTATGTGCGATGTTAAGGAGACTTATTCACTTTTAGTGGCGCATGCTTCCTTCCGACCATGTCTTACAGATGAGATAGTGCATGTTCCCAACCAACTCCACTCCAATTGCTTTAAATAGCTCAGCAGTATGCGCCAGCAGCCTTTATACACTTCAGTTTTGATATCGCTGTCTTAACCTCGTCCAAGTCGGCTGGAGGGAATTCTCTCTCTTCTTCGTTCAGAGCTTGTATCCTAACCAAATCAAACATAAAAACCCTTCTACTCCCATCCTACAGCGACCAGGACATCACGGCTATTAGTGTCGAGAGCAGTTCCCTCAAGATCAGGATTGCCTCGGCCTATTTAGCCCATGACCACCCAAGTCCTCCCCCTCCGGCCAACTTGGTAAACCTGGTCAAGGATGCGGAGCAAACAAATGCCGGACTAATCATAGGATGTGATGCGAATGCACACCCATACGGGGAAGCAGCAACATAAACGAGCGAGGTGAGTCTTTTTATAACTATGTGTTACATACTAACCTCACCGTTTGCAACAACGGCTTTGAACCAACTTTTATTACCAAAAACAGACAGGAAGTCCTGGATGTAACTTTTGCATCGCAGGACATTGTCGACAAAGTCAGAGATTGGAAAGTCCTAAAAGAGCACTCTCTCTATGACCGCAAACACAATGCAATGTAACTTATTGTTCAACAAATCTAGACATCATAAAAACTTAAAAATTCACCCTTAGAATCTCACAAAAGGAAGCAGACACTAATGAATATCCTTTGTGAAGCTTGGCACGAATGCCAAAGCCAAAGAATTCTAAAAAACTACAAAACAAATAAAATCATTTCCCCAAATCAATTTGCTCGCGCAGTTTAAATTCAAATGTTACCTTGCATTTTGGATACAATAGTATGATAAGGCGAACATGCCACTTCTGCAGACTGTATAACGGCGATGTTAGTCAATATAGCGCTGACAGGCAGTGTAAAAGCTAAAGAGCCCCGATGGCGCTGATGGAAAAGGATTTAACTATATATGACCCTCGTGGTCGTTTTCACACTTTATTTTAAAATACAACTAATACAAGTTATTCACACACCAACAACCAAAACGAAGTCCGTCCCTGTCGATGTCATCCTGCGAAGTTAGCTGCTGTACCCGTCCTAAGCTTCAGTGCTGCCAGCAGTTAGGGTTGGCACTTCTACCAAACATCTTTTAACATTCACCGCCCACCTCGTCCAGGCACTGCGACGAATGTATTATAGGGTCTTCCAGCCGCCCACCGTTTGCGTCGTCATTGGCGAGTGGGAGGACAATCAGCTTTGAGATTGCCCGCTTCAGCGTCGATGATTTAGTTCGTACGATAGCAACTCTGACGATGCCATCATTTCCGGCACACACCTCCAAAACTCGTCCAAGTGGCCATTGGGCCGGTGGTGTCCGCTCGTCTCGAACCAAAACCAAGTCGCCCACTTCTAGATTTCGCTTGGCTTGCTGCCATTTGTATCTGACCTGCAACCCGTGCAGATACTCACACCGCCAACGTCTCCGAAAATCTTGCTGCATTTGCTGCAACTGTTTCCACCTGCTCAACCGGCCTTGACAAGTATCCAGGAGATTTGGCTCAGGGACTGCGATCAATGAGCGACCAGCCCAAAAGTGTCCAGGGGTGAGAGCAACTAGATCAGTCGGATCGTCTGACATTGCGGACAGTGGTCTGGAATTAAGTATCGCTTCAATTTGCTTGAGCACCGTAATAAATTCCTCGAAAGTTAAGCAAGTCTCTCCAATAGTCCGCTTTAGGTGGTGCTTCATGCTTTTTATTCCGGCCTCCCAAATGCCGCCGAAATTAGGAGATCCTGGGGGAATGAAATGCCATGATACTCCATATTGGGCACAAGCTTGTGCCGCAGTATCAAGCTGTCCTCGTAGATCCTTGAGCTCCTGTCTCAAGACTGAATTGGCCCCGACAAATGTTTGTGCACAATCGCTATATATGTCTGAGCTGTAGCCTCGTGTTGCAAAGAATCGTTTTAGAGCCGCGAGGAAGGCTTGTGTCGTCATATCGCTCACCAACTCTAGGTGAACCGCTCGTGTACTGAGGCAGACGAGTAAAGCCACATAGCCCTTGTGGCTGCGGATGCCTCGTGCCTTTGACATACGAATATTATATGGACCTCCATAGTCCAGTCCACATCGCAAAAATGGTGGTGACGGAACACAACGATGTGTTGGCAAATTTCCCATTAGCTGATTGTTTATCGCACCTTTCTGCCGAAAACATTTTATGCACCTTTGTACAAACCTCTTGATGGCAACTCGCGCATCCAGAATCCAATATCGTCTGCGAAGAAAGTGCAGCATAACCTGAGTACCACCATGAAGTGTAACTATATGAGCATCGGCAATAAGCAAATTGCAGATAACGCTCTCTTTGGGGAGGATGATGGGAAGTCTCTCCGATTCTGGAATTTGGGCATTTTTCAGTCTTCCGTCGAGACGCAATACACCGTCCTTGTCAATAATAGGATTCAACTTCCGTATCTTGCTTTTTGAGGGTAGTGGTTCACCTCGGGAGAGACAAGAAATCTCATTAGAAAAGTAAAGATGTTGAACGTACCTGATAAGAGCTCGTAATGCTAGTCTGCGCTCGCTAGCAGTGACCCAGGACGTGGTTTCATGATTATTGCCACGGAGAACATAAAAAAAACGGAGGCACCAAGCTGTGACTGCTATCAGGGTGTGAATGTTCGAATATTTGTGTAAGAGCTGCATTTCTCGACCATCTTTTTTCTTCGGCAACTCCAGATGAAACTGTACAGCTACGCTTTCGACTCGTGCGCCTGCCTGGTCTGGCCATTCAGTTTTTGGTCCCAACAGCCAGATTGGCCCAGCCCACCACATATCCAATGTCTTAAGTTGGGAAGGATACATTCCGCGCGTGGCGACATCAGCCGGATTGCTTGTAGTTGGTACGTATCTCCAGCAAGTGACTGGTGTAAGTTCTTGAATTTTCGTGATTCGATTAGCAACATACTGCTTATGTCCGCCGGGATGTGACCGAATCCAACTCAAGGCGGTCTTGGAGTCAGACCAACAGTAAAGTTCTAACCCTGGCAACTGCAGAGCTGATGCAACTCTGGCACTGACTTTTGCAGCAAGCAAGATCCCATTGAGTTCGAGGCGAGGTATCGTAGTCTTACTTAATGGCCCAACTTTAGTTTTCGCCTGAAGCAAAGACACTTTTATTTCCCCGTGACTCGTCTCGACCCTTAAATAGGCTACAGCAGCATAGGCGGTCGATGAAGCATCGGCAAAGATGTGCAATTGGTAGCAGCGCACATCTGATGACGAAAAAATCCACCTAGGTACGTCAATCCTCTCGAGCAAAGGGAGCTCTTCTCTGAACCGTTGCCAATTTCGCTGGTGTGGATCAGGCAGGGGATCGTCCCATGCATAGCCCAGTACCCATAACTGTTGCGTAATCAATTTGCCGACGATCATAATTGGAGCAAGCAGTCCTAGGGGATCGTATATCCTCGCCAAATCAGAAAGCTGTTGACGTTTGGTGATCGGGCCTCCTCTAAGTGTCATGGTAATTCGATATCCCAATGAATCAGTTTTGCAACGCCAATAGACCCCCAGGGCGGCTGTATCCGAACGGCTGAGGTCTCGTATATGTTCTCCTCGCTCCACATTCATCTTGAGGTTTTCCAAGAACTCCAATGAATTTGAAGTCCATTTGCGTAGGACAAATCCGCCACGGAGTAAAAGCCTTTGAAGTTGATCTTGGATTTCCAAAGCGACATCCACAGTATCAGCTCCATGCAAACAGTCGTCCATATAAAATGACTCTCTTACCACTTTAGCAGCTATAGAAAAATTGGCTTCCTCCTCGTTGGCGAGAGCTTTTAAGACTTTGATGGTTAAGTACGGTGCACAATTAAGACCATAAGTTACAGTCAACAGTCGAAAACAAATGGGATCCCCTTTTTCGTTTTTCCAAATAATTCGTTGCAGATCGGCATCTTCTTCATCCACTTTTATCTGCCGAAAACATTTTGTTATATCCGCCATAAATCCGATCTTGTGATTGCGCCACCTTAGAATTATGGCAGACAGGTCCGCTTGAAGTTTCGGTCCGGTCAATAGGCAATCATTTAATGAGATGCCGTGCTTTCCTTTCCTGGATGCATTAAAGACAGTCCTTAATTTGGTGGTTGCACTGGACTCCTTGTACACGCCGTGATGGGGGATGTAACACACGTTCTGTTGCTGTTCGGTTTCGTGCACTGCCTCCATATGTCCGAGTTCCTTGTACTCACGCATGAAAGTTTGATAAAGAGATTTGAGTTTCGGATCTCTATTCAAGCGACGCATTTGGTGATAAAACAGATTCATGGCGTCATCCTTGGTACCTGAGAGAGCAGAGAGATTAGCTGATTTCTTAAAGGGATACTTAACAATAAATCGCCCAGATTCTGTACGACGAACGGTTTTTCGGAAAAACTCTTCGCAATAGATCTCATCTAGCGTCATTGTGGACTTGTCATCCACGCTTTCTTGTTCATTAAATTTCCAGAGGTTCTGCACCAATTCATCTAGCTCCGCGGTGGTAAAGGAACAATAAATCGTCCTTTTCTCATTGGGTTCCAGTCCAGGTAATCGCCCACTAAGTACCCAGCCCAATCGAGTGTTCTGAGCTGTTAAAGTTTTATCGTTGAAATGTTGAACATCGTTGCACAGTAGTGCTCCGTACACGTCAGCTCCCAAAATTATTTCGATTGGCCCTGGTTCGTGAAAATTGGGATCAGCCAGATCGAGAGACGTTATCTTCCCTATTGTGTGAAAGGGTATTGGCGTTGATGTCGCTAGAACCCCAAGCCGTGGCAAGACTAAACCTCTGCATTCAATGTTGAAGAATGGGTCTTTAATAGAGCCCACACACAGTTTCACTAAACTTGTGGATTTTCCGAGTTTGGCTCCACCAACACCAATCACTGGAACTGCTATTCGCTGCCGAGGAAGTCTCAGTTGTTGAGCTGCATATTCACTGAGGGAGGGCATGGGAGGGCATGGGAAGGGCATGGGCTCGGACATACAGGGTAAAGTTGTTGATTGCTCTCAACCTGGCGAGATGCCAGCAACGATCCCTGTTTAAATGCCCGGGTCAAGTTGACATACGGCCTCCTCGCGGCGCCCTCTGGATAGCCTCTTCAACAACCGTTGGGAGGTGAACAAACGTATGCAGCGAGAAAACCCGACCAGAATGGCGGTTGTGCGGTGGGCTAACAATCCGCCCACGTAAAAAAAACATGAAGTTATGAATGAGCAAGATGCCTCGGATACACGGACGGATACTCGACGACGACAACGCACGAAAAAGGAACACGATTTGCGAGTATGCTCCTGGAATGTCAGAACCCTGTACACTCCCGGAGCTGCTCATAAACCAGAAGGAATCCTCACGCAGTACAAGGCGGATATTACTGCGGTCCAGGAAATACGCTGGATAGGAAACGGTATGATTAGGAAGAAAAATTGCGACGTTTATTACAGCTGTCACAAAAGGTTGCACTTACTGGGATGCGGATTTGTCGTGGGAAAGCGGTTAAGGTCGAAGGTCATCGACTTTAAACCTATAAGTGATCGCCTGGCTGTGATCCGCATCAGAGGCAGATTTTATAACATCAGCCTTATATGTGCACACGTCCCTACCGACGAGGCTGAAGACCCTATAAAGGAGGACTTCTATGACCTCCTGGACAACGCCTACGGAGTTTGTCCGGAGTACGATGTAAAAATCGTGCTCGGGGACTTCAACGCCAAAATCGGAAAGGAAAACACCCTTGGCGGAGTGATCGGAAAGCACAGCCTCCACGATACAACAACAGATAACGGCTTCCGACTCGCTGACTTTGCGACAGCTCGTAATGCGGTGATAAGTAGCACAAGATTCCCTCGCAAGCGAATCCACACAGCAACCTGGCGATCTCCGGACGGTCGAACCGCCAACCAAATCGACCATGTGCTCATTGACGCAAGGCACGCGTCAAACATCCTGGATGTGCGAACATTCAGAGGGGCAAATGTCGACTCTGACCACTTCCTCGTAGCAGCAAGATTCAGAGCTCGACTGTCCAATGTCAGAAAGCTGCACCAGCCCATCAGGAGGAGGTTCGACATTGGGCGCCTGAGCACACCGGAGGTTGCCAGAGTCTACAGGGAGCAGCTGAGCGAAAGACTCTACGGTATGCCTACGTCGAACACAAATGCCAATAATATGTGGCTGCATTGCCGCTCAGCCATTCAGGAAGTAGCCGAAACCACCTTAGGATACCTACCACCCCCGACATAAACCCGTGGTATGATGGCGAGTGTGAGCAGAAAAAGGCAGCAACCGACGAGGCGTACCAAAAGGCGCTGCAGAGGAAAACCAGGGCAGCGCGAGAAGAGTACCGAGCCAGAAGAAGGGAGGAGAAGAAACTACTGCGACAAAAGAAAAGAATCTTCGCAGCCTCCCAGCTCAAGGATATCGAGGAGTCTAGGGACAAACATAAAATACGAGCCTTTTACAAGAAAGCCAAAGGCCTTACAGGAGGCTTCAAAAAGGGCACCCTGGCTCTTCGAAACTGCGAGGGTAATCTTGTCACCGACCCGCAGGGAATAGTGGATGTATTTAAGCAGCACTTCCAGCAGCTTCTTAACGAGCATGACCAAGAGAGAGTGGTAGGGACCGAGGAAATCCCAACTCCAGCCGCTGAAGTAGTCCTCCCACCCAGCATAGAAGAAGTCGGCACAGCTATTCAGAAGCTGAAGAACAACAAGGCCGCAGGCTCAGATGGCTTGCCATCAGAGCTCTTCAAGGCTGGCGGCGATGTTCTGGTAGGGAGCATGCACCAGATCATCTGCAGAACTTGGGAGGATGAGAGCATGCCCGACGACTGGAATACCAGCTCTATATGCCCCATCCACAAAAAAGGCGATCCTACCTCTTGCAAGAACTATAGAGGTATATCCCTGCTCAATGTCGCATACAAGATCCTGTCCAGCGTATTGTGTGAACGTCTAAAACCATTTTGCACCGCACTAATCGGCAGCTACCAGTGCGGCTTCCGGCCCGGCAAATCAACTATAGACCAAATTTTCACACTACGCCAAATCCTGGAAAAGATCAACGAGTTTCAAATCGATACACACCATCTTTTCATCGATTTCAAAGCCGCATACGACAGCATTCATCGTGAAGCACTGTTTGGGACGATGGCCGAATTCGGGATCCCGGTAAAACTGATCCAGTTGTGTCGCGCCACGCTAAGAAACACGCGATGCACCGTGCAACTCGGTTCTAGGACCTCGGAACCATTCGAAACATGCACCGGATTTCGGCAAGGAGATGCGCTGTCATGTGACTTCTTCAACCTGGTGCTGGAGCAGATAGTGCGACGGGCAGGCGTCAACAGGGAAGGCACTATCTTTTACAAGTCCATCCAGCTGCTAGGATACGCGGATGATATCGACATCATCGCGTGTTCTCGCCGTGGCATTGTGGAAGCATTCACGGCGATTGAAGAACAGGCGAAACGAATTGGTCTTAAGATCAATGAGGACAAAACGAAATACATGCTGTCAAGCAAAAACCAATCCGTCGCTCACCACCTGGGACAAAACATAACAATTGACAGCTACAATTTCGAGGTAGTTAAGGAGTTTGTCTCCTCGGGGCAAACGTAAACTCCACAAATGACACCACAGTGGAGATCCGGCGTAGAATCGCCCTTGGCAACCGCTGCTACTTCGGCTTGTCCAAACAACTGGGGTCAAAACTCCTCACTCGAAAGACCAAAGTCATGCTTTACAAAACGCTCATTCTGCCAGTCTTGTTGTACGGAGCCGAAAGCTGGACGATAAGCAGGACAGCGGAGCTGATTTTGGGTTCTTTCGAAAGAAAAATTCTGCGCCGGATATTTGGTCCTGTCTGTGAGGAAGGTGAATGGAGAAGAAGACACAACCGCGAACTCGACGAGCTGTACCAAGATGTGGATGTAGTCCGGAAGGCAAGGACCCGTCGACTACACTGGCTCGGCCACATCGAGCGCATGGACATCAACGCTCCAGCTAAGAGGGTCTTCGACTCCGAGCCTCCTGGTTCGAGAAGAAGAGGAAGACCGAACCTCCGGTATAAAGACCAAGTAATCGCGGATGTAAGACATCTTGGTCTTGACAACTGGAAGCAGCGTGCCCGGGGCCGTCAAGGATGGAAGGCAGCTATAGCTCAGGCTCAGATCCTCCATGGATCGGAGGCCTGATAAGTAAGTAAGTATATTCACTGACTAGTGTCGCCTGTGATCCGGTATCCAGAAGTACTCGCACTTGTAGAAAGTTGCCGGCGGCAGACCGGATTATGACCTGAGCAGTTGCTAGTAGAATCGACGGCTGGTTTTCTTCGAGTAATTGTGCTTCCCCCGGCTGCTGGTAAGCCACTCTTGTTGATTCGGTGCGCAAGTGTTGGGAGATGATACGGTTTTCCATATTTCCGTGTAGCATTGTGTGATGTCTTTGCCCACATTCACTGCAAGTAAATTTAGATGTACACGCACTCATACGGTGTCCACCCTTCATACAATTTTTGCACAGATTTTCTTTATTTATTATTTCCATCCGCTTAGCTGCTGACAGCTGTCGAAATTCTGAGCAAAACATGAGGATGTGTTTTCCACCACAAAGTGTACAGCGGTTGATGTTCATGTGGTGAATTTTTATTGCTTGTGAGCTGGATGTGGTGAACTTCACCTTATATTTCGATGAAGATTCCATGCCCTCGAGACCTTGGATGCGATCCTCCAAGAATTTGCGCAGTTCTTCATAGGTAGGAAGATAATTCGGCGATTCAAGGGACATTTCCCACTCCTTAACGAGATTAGAATCTAATTTCTCCGTGACCAAGAACACAAGCCAGTGGTCCCATTCTGCTGTTGGGCACCCCAGCTGCGTTAGCGATCGTACAGCTTCCGTGGTTCCGTCTAGTGCCTTGCGCAATGCAGTGATGGACTCTGCTACTACGGGTGGAAGTCTAACGATTTCTCGCAAGTACGACTTGATCAACTTGCGTTTATTGTCATATCGCTGGCGCAATGTATCCCATGCGATCTGAAAGTTATTTTCAGTTATAGATATGTTCCTTACCAAAATGTCTGCTTCACCTCGCAAGCAACTTTTGAGGTAGTAGAGCCGCTGGACGTTGGACAGAGATTTGTCTTTTTTTATGCACGTGTTGAACATATCCTTGAACGGAAGCCATTCGAGAAATGAACCCGAAAATTTGGGGAGTTCGATCGCTGGTAATTTGGGCAGATGGTGGGTGCTGCATGTAGTGGATTGATCAACAAGCGTGTCCGAATGCACCTGGTTGATCTCCGTTGCCGCATCAATCAAATCGATAAGCTCTCCAAGCGCTTGACAGTACGCTGTTTCGACGTTAGAGAATTGCTCCTCGCTGCATTCGACAGTTGACTTATCCCACGCTGCCATGTACTTCGCCCAGTACTCACTTAAAAGACTTTTCCGTGCTAGCAGAAATCCCTTCGTCTTCTTGGCCTTGGCATTTTTGTGAGTGTTGGGCATGAAGTTCAAGATGAGTTTGGCCATTGGGTCTTCCTTCCCTTCTTTGTTGGCCATGGTAGAACTTTGGTGGATTGAACGTGAGAAATCCGGTTTCTCTTCCGAAAAGTTCCTCTGAAGTCGGGTCCAAGAAATCAGGTTTCTTGTGGATTTTTAATCCAACACAGCAGGTTTTAATAAGAAATATTGCGAGGACGAAGGTTCCCCGCAAGGGATGCCAAAATGTAAAAGCTAAAGAGCCCCGATGGCGCTGATGGAAAAGGATTTAACTATATATGACCCTCGTGGTCGTTTTCACACTTTATTTTAAAATACAACTAATACAAGTCATCCTGCGAAGTTAGCTGCTGTACCCGTCCTAAGCTTCAGTGCTGCCAGCAGTTAGGGTTGGCACTTCTACCAAACATCTTTTAACAGGCAGAATGATCCGTTTCTATTAGACGAAAACCGCAGAGAATTCTGTCCCCCTGACCTCGACGAAGTTAAGATTGCCATATCGAAGCTTAAGTCGAATAAAGCTGCTGCCGCAGACAGACTGTCTGCTGAGCTCTTCAAGGCAGCTGGTGATGACCTGGTTAGGAGCATGCACCAGCTCATCTGTAAGATATGGTCAGAGGAAAGCATGCCCGAGGAATGGAGTCTCGCCATCGTATGCCCGATCCACAAGAAAGGAGACTCCTCTGATTGCGCCAACTATAGAGGAATAAGTCTCCTTAACATCGCCTACAAAATCCTCTCTGCCATTTCGTGTGATGGCCTGAAGCCTATTGTAAATAAGCTTATAGGTCATTATCAGTGCAGATTCAGGTCAGGGAAGTCCACCATCGACCAAATCTTCACACTACATAGATCCTGGAAAAAACCAATGAATTTCGAGTCGACACTCATCACCTATTTGTCGACTTCAAAGCCCCATACGACAGCGTTATTAGAGACGAGCTATACAACGCTATGTCTACCTTTGACATACATGCTAAACTCGTCAGACTATGTAGGATGACTTTGAAGAATGCTCGCTGCTACATCTGGATCGGTGAACACCTTACCGATAGTTTTTATGTCCAAAAAGGATTTAGGCATGGCGATGCGCTGTAGTGTAATTTTTTTCAACATCATATTGGAAATGATTTTGCAAAAATCGCCACTACAAGAGGCACAATCTATTTCAAAACCTCGCAACTCCTTGCATACGCCGACGATATCGACATAATAGGTAGATTACAGCGAGATGTCAACGAGGCGTTTGCGAGTATAGATATGGAGGCGGCGAACATTGGTTTGGCGGTAAACGAGGGCAAAACGAGATATATACTGTCGTCAAAAAAGAACGCTCACGACCGACGTCTTGGCCAGAACGTTTGTATTGGCAAGCATAAGTTCGAGGTAGTTAAGGACTTCGTCTACCTTGGCCCCGCTCGCTGTTTCTTTGGGCTCAGGAGGCAGCTGAGTAATTGAGCCCTCTCCCGAACGACAAAGTCGACTCTATATAAGACCCTTATCATCCCGGTCCTGCTGTACGGCGCAGAAGCATCGACACTATCAAAAGAGGGTGATGAGGCCCTTGGTCGGTTCGAGAGAAAGATTTTGCGCGTAATTTTTGGGCCTATAAACGCAGACGAGGGATGGAGGAAAATATCAAACCACGAACTTTACGGGCTGTACAGCGACATGAGTCTAGTCAGGCGTCTACGGATTTAACGCCTAAGATGGCTGGGCCTTGTAGAGCGAATGGACAGCACAACACCAGCCCGGAGAGTCTTTGAATCCAACCCCGAGGGACGAAGAAGCAGAGGACGGCCGCACTTAAGATGGCGCACACAGGTGGAAGGGGACCTCAGCCCACTGGGTTTGCGGCAATGGAAAAGGCTAGCAAGACATCGTAAAGTTGGACGGGCATGTTGATTGAGGCCCAGGTTCACCTCGTCCTGTAGCGCCCATTAAGAAGAAGAAGAAGTATGTAAACAATCATAGTGATATCAGAACCAATGCCTGGCAGCGAGTAATATAACAACATGTCATGTAATATGTATGAGTTAACGGGAAATAGATCATGTCTGAATTGCACTCGCAATTCATTCACCCTACCCAATTTCCGCTCAAACCACCTAACAGACAGAATACCTGGAAACACTTACGACCAAAACACCTGAGTGAGCAATTTAATCAAATGCACCTCTTTTGGCGACTTAGCAATAATCAGCAATAAATGGATATGGAGTATTGAGTAGTCTTTAGCCTTAAGTTTACTGGCTATAATAAAGGTTAGGCAACCTGCCTGAAAAAATATTTTTTTTAAAGAAACAAACGATATTTTCATTAACTGGCGCCCGAGCACCAGGGATAATCAAGTCAGTTTGGGTAAAATCTTAAAAAGTGCGTAAACTAAGTAAAAGCTTATAACGTGCGTGAACTGAGTAAAATCTAACAAAGTGCGTGAACTGAACACTAGTCTTTGTGACTTTCGAGAATCGCGACAACCAAGCGCGATAGAAAATAAAAAGAATGTTAAAAGTGGACATCAAGCTACATCAAAGCAGTGAAACAGTGTTTGTGAAAGGGCAAAGAGGCCCCCTAGTAGCCCCGTCAAACAAGGACAAAAAGGAGTCCAGAAATTGTGGACAGCCACAATATCTTTTAACCAGCAGTTCCCGGAACCCCACATCGTTCATATTTTTGTAAGCCATATCAATTTTGTTATTTTTTAAAAAGAAAAAAAAAGCATTGTAAGCGTAAGCTCATTTGAATTCACTTCTATTTGAATTTATCGTAACAAATACTTAAAACAACTGTGTCCCCAATAATACCAATTTTAAGGACAGGAAAAATTACATCTACATTTATTACATCGTTCTTAGAAATCATTATCAAAATCGCCAAACGTGAATTACATATTTACTTGCTATCATATTCATATTACAGTAATTGAATAGACCGGACCACTAAGTTGTCTCAGTTGTCTTATTATAATTGCTACAATTAAATTTAAAATTTCGGTTTTCAATAAATAAGTAGAAATGTCAAACCCAAATAATTTAATCAGACCACCTCGCTTGCATGCACCTCAGGAAGATGCCAATCCACCTCCCTCAGTTTCCGCCTCAGTACCCAATCAACCTGACAGTAACATGATACAACTAATTACAAGACTCGTGACAGAAACCTTACAAATACAAGGACGACAAATTTTCAACTCAATATAAATAACGACGTTGATCAAACCATCAATGTAATTAATGATGTGAATCTGTCAGACATGGGCAAAATACCGGATGTTGTTAAAAGCCCCCGAGATTTTTCGGGGCAGCCTGAAGAGTTCTATTCGTGGAAAAAGAGTGTCGAGCGGATACTCAAGATCTACGATCACTTCAAGGGCACTCCCAAATAGTACGGTATTCTCTCAGTTATACGAAATATGATAACAGGCCATGCAGACATAGCCTTGGAATCCTATAACACCCCATTAAATTGGGAAAATATATCCAAATGCCTAACTTTACATTACGCTGACAAGAGAGATGACAGCTCTTGTACAAGGACATAGCACCATACCCGAGTTTTATCAGATAGTCTACCACCATTAATTCCTCATTCTCAGCAAACTCGGATCTATGAACATGAGCCAACACTCTTTAAACAATATGACTCTGTGCGATCGCGATAAGGCTCTTGACACATTTGTCAGAGGCTTAAAAGGCCATCTACCAAAGCCCTTTGAGCATACGAGAACCTGCAGATCTCTCACAAGCCTTGCATCTTGGTTTGAAGTGGATTTCAGGGCTCAGCATGCTAAAAATAATCAGCCTACTATCCGGAAAACCTTTCAAAACACCGGTACCTGCCCAAAAAAATAGCATACCAAATCCTATGCCAATTCCCGCGCCCAGACGAGAAGTCTATAGACCATTTCAAGTCTATAGAGAACCAGATTTTCAGCAAAATTACCAACAACGACAGTTACCAGCTAATCAACGAACAATTCTCCAAAACCAATGGACATCGACGATTCAATCATATTACAGAAGGTAAATAACCGACCCTGACCTCAGAATCTTCCAATCCTTCAGAAACGTCAACTACCCCAGCAAGTCCATCAGCCGCATAAAATGCAACAGGTTTATCACATGGAAGAATCCATCCAGAATAGAGAGGATTTCGAAGAAGGCGAAAACATATTAAGCCAAGAAGACCAAAATCATGAACAAACATTGACTGGTTACACTGACCCAGACGAAAATAACGATCTCGACCTACCTGAACAATTAGACGACATTTATTTTTTAGATTAAAACGCTCTTCGCTTCCGTACTTCGAGCACGTTGCGAGGAGCGGACACAAATTTAAATTCTTAGTAGACACAGGATCCAAGAGAGATTATATTCAACCCCGTCACGTGAGACACTCTCGTCCGAATAACAAGAACTTGGACGCAAATTCTGTAGGAGGAAACATAAAAATAACACACCATTGCTTTTTTCAACTTTTCGAGCGCAGTATAGACAAAATAAAATTTTACGTCCTTCCAAGTATTATTCGTAACGACACGCTAGACGCTTAGACGCTGTCATTCATACCAAAGAGAATTACATGACCATTTATTCAAACATAATTATTCCCCTTAAACAACACATAACTGAAACCGTTACCAATATTAACATTAGAACCTCCATTTGAACAAAGAAGATTCTACCAACTTAATAAAGATCATTAAAGATTATCCTAACCTCTTTTCTTACCTTGATGAAAAATTAACCTATACAACAACAGTTAAAGGAGAAATTCGCACCACAAGTTCCGAACCAGTTTATTCCAAAACATACCTCTATCCTACAGCATTAAGAAAAGCAGCCAACATGCAAATCAACAAAATACTTGAAGAAGGTACAATTATACCATCTAAGTCACCATACAACTCATCTATTTGGATCGTCCCAAAGAAAATGGATGCGTCCATGGAGAAAAAATATCGTCTCGTTGTTGACTACAGGAAATTGAACTCTGTCACTGTTCCCGACAGATACCCTATTCCTGAAATCAACCAACCTGGTTCTCGCCAACCTCGGTGATAATAGTTGGTTTACCATAATTGACTTAAAGAGCGGATTTCATCAGATTCCACTAACAGAGTCTGATATTGGAAAAACCGCCTTCTCGGTAAACAATGGCAAATTCGAACTTACACGTCTCCATTTCGGCCTCAAGAACGCCCCAGTAATTTTTCAAAGAACTCTTGATGACATCTTAAGAGAACATATAGGAAAACGATGCTACGTGAATATCGATGATATTGTCATTTTCGCCAAGAATAAAGCCGAACACATAAACAACCTTAAGGCTGTATTTGAAACCTTAGAAAGTGCCAACATGAAGATCCAGTTGGACAAACGTGATTTCCTCCAACAACAAATTGAATTCCTTTTATTTATCATAGGTAAAAACGGAGAGCACCGTGGCGCAGTGGGTAGTGTGTTGGCCTCTGACGCCGATGACACGGGATCGAATCCCGACACAGCCATGTCATCGAACGTGTTTTTCACGGTGTTTCTCCTCAGAGGGGTTCTGACAAAGCCTCCTGCAGTAAAATTGTCATGAAAAGCTTCTCGAAATTCGCCGTTCGGAACCGGCAATAAACTGTAGGTCCCTTTCATCCATGGGAAAATGAAATCACACACAACATGGGTGATTGAGAGAAGCTCGGCTCAGGTCCTTCATGGACTGTAACGCCAACATACATACATAGAAAAACGGAATTAAGTCGAATCCGAAGAAAGTGCAGGCCATTGCTAAACTACCAGTCCCCAAAACTCTTAAAAACTTACGACCATTTTTAGGTATGTCAGGCTATTATCGCCAGATTTTAATAAAGAATTCGAACCCACGACTGGCGCTTCAAATTACGCGACAGGCGCTGTCTTATCCAAAGCCAATCACTTTTCTATCACGGACATTGACTACAACTGAAGAACGCTACGCCACTAACATATTAACATATTCAAAAAATTCCTTAACCCCACAACCATAAATGGCCTACAAACAACAGAAAGCATTATGGGTCAGATACAGAATATTTATCATCTACTTTGCTAATGTTAAAGTTAGATTCACACAGTCAATGGTTGAAGACGTTACCGACGAAACCGCACAAGAGGAAAAGATATTAAAAATTCATTGTAGAGCTCATCATAACCCAGATGAGAATTTTAGTTTATTTAGTGGCAGAAAATGTACAGTCTTAAGTTATAACTTATATTACAGAGATTTGGCACTTTGGCCTTACTACTAAAATATTTGTACACATTCTTAAATAGTATATCACAGAATATTTTGGAGTTGAAGGAAAAGCTACTAACGAAAACCTTAATTAAAACACAGAGGAGAATCGGAAACAGTTACTTGAAAACTTTTACTTCCCAAAAATGGCAGCAAAGATTAAAAGATAAAGAAAAGAATTGCCGAACTTGCGAAGAGAATAAATATGAACGGCACCCAAATAAACCTTCAGGGGTAGGTTAACAACTCCTATCCGAAAATATAGAGAAGAGGTGCTTGACCTCACCATCTCTAGCCCATTTATCTCAAATGCGATTGGGGACCGACATGTCTCCAATAAAGCCTCACTGTCTGATCACCAGTACATCAGATTCAACAACTCCGGTGAGGTTAAACAGGCTGAGCCCGGATATCAACCCAAACGAACGAATTGGTCTCGGTTCCAGGCTCAACTCACCGCCAAAGGAATATGCTTCTCAACTCGATTGAATCGACAGATGATATCGACGAAGCGGCTTACCAGCTCAATGCAGCACTCATCTCATCCTTTAGAGACAACTGTACACCCAGGTCAATTACACAGAAACGGTGTGTGCCCTGGTGCCCTCGAATTGAGGAAATCCAAGAGAACGTCTTGGAGGAAACATTGTGAGAGCATAGACTCGCTGCCAACTGCGGCCCGACTCCACAAAGCGCTCTCTCGAGAGCGCACTAATGTGCTCGGGCTGCTTCGCAAATCAGACGGCACCTTTACCGTTAATCGCAGAGAAACCCTGGAGACTTTGATCGTGGTGCACTTCCCTGGTTCTACTCCTTACTCGATGTCCTCTGACGTTCAAACTAACGTCATAGATAACATCGACAGTATAACAAATAGCCTCTCTTATAGACTCTTCAGCCCGGACAAGGTCAAATGGGCAATTGGTTAATTTAAGCCCTACAAGGCCCCAGGGCGCCGTGGCGCAGTGGTTAGTGTGTTGGACTCTGACGTACGATGAGCGAGTTCGGATCCCGATAACATCAACGCCATCGAATGTTTATTTCGCGGCGTCCCTCCTCGGCTGGGTACTGGCAAAACCCTCCGTAGTATACTTGCCATGAAAAAGCTTCTCAACTCACGCCGTTCGGAATCGGCATTAAACTGTAGGTCCCTTTCACCTGTGTCAAAAATAAATCACACACAACACGGGTGATTGAGAGAAGCTTGGCTGTGGTCCTTCATGGGCTGTAACGCCACCAAAGAAGAAGGCCCCAGGCAAGGACGGTGTCTTTCCTGCAATCTTACAGAAAGGCTTGAATACAATTCTATTACCACTGATAGTTCTTTTTAGGTCTTGCTTCAACCTGGGATACATACCCCAAATTTGGAGAGAGGTCGATCTTGTCTTCATCCCCATGATTGGGAAGCCAAGTGAGTAACCTAAATCCTATCGCCCTATCAGTCTGACTTCGTTTCTTCTAAAAACAATGGAGAAACTGATAGAGCTCCATATTAGAGGTATCTTGGAAAATCAGACACCTCTGCATCCCAACCAGTAAGCATATCGCAAAGAGCGATCTACCGAGAATGCACTACACCACTTGGTGTGACGCGCATTGAAAATAGTTTCACACAAAAGGAGATCGCAATCTGCGCCTTCCTCGATATAGAGGGAGCTTTCGATAATACTGGCTATGATTCGATCACCACTGCACTATCCTGCAGGGGTGTGGACCATCCCACTAATCACTGGATTAGGGCGATGCTAAATAGCCGTATCATATCAGCCACATGCGGAGAGGTTTCAGTGACAGTATCGGCGGATAGAGGATACCCACAAGGGGGAGTTCTCTCACCCCTGCTTTGGTCGATAGTCATCGATGATCTACTATGCAAGCTGACCACTCGGGGCTACGAGGTCATCGGATATGCTGATGACCTAGTAGTCAATGTTACGGGCAAGTGCGAGGTAACTGCCTGTGAGCGCATGCAGCTTGCGCTCCAATTTATCTCTGACTGGTGTGGCAGAGAGGGGTTATCTATTAACCCAAATAAGACAATCTTAGTCCCATTTACAAGGAGAAGAAAGGTAGAACCCTGCTCAATCTTTCTAAATGGCAAATACATAGGATTTTCAGAGGGGGTAAAGTATCTAGGTATTGACCTAGACCGCAGACTCAACTGGAACTCCAATATGAAAAATAAACTCATGAAAGCGACTAAGGCCATGTGGACCTACGGTTAAACCTGGGGACTTATACCTAAGGTAGTCCACTGGTTATACACAGCGATAGTAAGACCTATCGTCACCTACGGATCCACCGTATGGTGGACAAAAGTTGAGCAAAAAACTACAATTGTTAAGCATCAATGCTTTCAGAGACTAGTGTATCTCGGCATCACATGCGCTATGCCAACCTGCCACACGGCAGCCCAAGAAGCACTCATTGGACTCACTCCACTGCACCTTTTTATCAGAAAGGTGGCATTACGCAGTGCAATCAGAATTCTCGTAGGCCACATGTCCATATTACAACACGTTGCCGAGCTGGATATGATTACTACGGTCTCGGACGCATTGCCACTTACCTTCACCTTTGACAAGAGATTTGAGATACTGATCACAAATCGCTCAGCATGGGAAAACAGTGATCCCCTGCTAAATGTCAACGGCCTTGGGTGGTACACGGATGACTCCAAGATGGCTTCTGGCGTTGGCGCCGGCATCTTTGGACCAAAACGCAAGATCTCGAAGGCCCTGCGAATAAGTCCCAGCATCTTCCAAGCAGATCTGCATGCCATCCTAGCATGCGTCAATCTAAATCTCGAGACTGGCATTAGATAGAAACCATCAACATACTCTCTGATAGCCAAGCAGCGCTTAAAGCGCTGGGTTCGTACAGTACGAACTCAAAAGCCGTCAAGGAATGCCATGACGCCCTACAAGACCTCGCCAAAAGAAACAATGTTAAACTTTGGTGGGTGCCAGGACATAAAGGTATCAAGGGCAATGAAATCGCCAACCAACTTGTCAGGAAAGATTCTAGCGATAAATATATATGTCCGGAATGCCCGGAATATATGTCTTTCTGCGCCATTCTCGGGTCTAAGATAAATTTCTTCTTAGACAAGTGGGAAAAATTGCAACACCTGTCCTTTTGGAACAGCGCTCGGGAACTCCGTCAATCTAAACGACTTACACGACCGCTGAACAAAGACTCTAGTGACATACTCAAACTCAATAGGGTGGATATTAGAAGACTAGTCATCTACCTAACAGAACACTGCGGTCTGAGATATCTTCTAAACAAAGTTAGCCCCTCGTCCAAAACTGAGTGTCAGCTTTGTTACGAGGACGAAGAGACGGCGGAAAACATACTATGTGAGTGTGCTGCTCTCTTCCATCTTAGGAAGCGTATCCTTCTCAGTGAAGTTATGACTGCCGAGGGGATCACATTGGCTCCTACGAGAAGCATTCTCAACTGTATTACTTATATAAGTGGAGAGACTCCTCGGCTAATCGTAGCACTAGCCCCATACATAAAAAAAAAAAAAACATCCCAAAATATCCTCGTCACACGATATTTGCAAAAACTAAAATTTTCCAATCAAGAGCTGTAATTGATATGAGACAACCACTTCAAGAAATGATTTTCTCATTCGGAGTTCCCGAAAAATTAGTTATTGACAATGAGCTTGCACTTAATTCAGCAAGCATTACATCCATGATCGAAGATGAATGAAGTACATATACAAAACTATAAAACACCACCATATAAAGGGTCGTGCCGCTTTTTTGCTCTACTTGGCAGGGGCATTTCCCTGCCCCCAGATAAAAGACTAGGCTCAAAATTAACGTTTAGATACTGACAAGAAATAGTTAAAGAAAAGAAAAATACAGCAGTGGCAAGAGAATCAGGAAAAACCGTACACAAAAGCCATATTAGAAATTGACTAACAATGCTACCCCTTATCTTACCATTTCAGGCATTTACTCTATACTGCGACGGGAGAAATTCAAATCTTGGATTTCTCTAATTCACAGTTTGTTTCATTACACACCGGACAAGCAAAAATACAAAACGCAAGCTTTAAACTGATTCACGGAGTTGACCTTAACCAATTAGAACAATTTCTGACCAACATCACTCCAACTCTAGAACAAAACGAAACGATCCCTTATTCCCTTACCTTTCCCATGACAACCAGCTTTTACAGAACTTAATCTATAACCTTAAACCCCAAAAAACCATTAAACTTCATAGGATCTGCGTGGAAATGGATTGCTGGCAATCCCGACCACGACGATTACATGACAATCAAAAGGAAAACGAATAATTTAATTGTAAATTCCAACATAAAAATAAATGTCGTCTAGTTGTTCAGGTAGGTCAAGATTAGTGATGTTCCGGATATCCGTATCCGTATCCGCAGATATCCGAGGGAGAAGAAAGATCCGTATCCGTATCCGTTACTTTTCTCTCGGATCTTTTACGGATCTTTTACCTTATTAATTTTCAATTGATAGGATGGAGTGCTATGTACCTATAGGTGATTAAGTAGAATTAAAAAACTGTTAAATTCCATACAGAGTATTTTTTATTTCTTAGAATCAAATACATTTTTGGCAAATATTATATATCAAAGATTTTGCAAACATTTATCGTAGTAAGTTACATAACAATAGTACATAACTCAAAGTTACTAAATCAACTATCTCTATAATGAGACCAATATTATAGAAAGTTATTATAAGATCACTTTTATAACTAGGAGATAATGAGAAAATCAAAAATTAATTCTAATCGAATGATTATTCTAATAAATTAAATAATACTGCGTGCCACATAAAGTGTAGACATTAAATTACACGAGTAAATACAGTAAATAATAGGGGAACTTGAACAAATTATTAATCATAATTGAAATTAAGTAATGGTAAATTGTATTTCAAAAAGAGTTACTTGGCAGCTTTGTCCCCCAAAAGTCTGTTACGATGAGGATTATAAACAATTCCTGCTGCACTGAAAAATTGTTCACTTGGTACGCTTGTTGCAGGGGTTGATAAATACATATGCGCAAGCAATGTGACTGAGACCTCCAAACCTTTTACTGTTAATCTGCCAATATTTTAACTGGTCTTGATCCCTTGGTAACCTTTTTTCTGATATATATTCTTTGAACAAATTAGTTTTCGTATCTGATATTCGATTTTCAGATTGCTCATCGTCATCATCACTATCTAACATGTTAGCAATAGACTCTTCTAAACTCTGGCAATGTTATTTTCTAACAGTAATTGGTTTGATTTCAGTACTTATAGCTGCTGTGAGATTTTCTTCAATTTCTAAAGCTGTAAGCAATTTCGCTGTTATTTCATTTATGAGAATATCACTGAAGAATTTATTTTTGTATCTTGGGTCTAAAAATGTGGCTACTTGAAACAAAACATTTTTATCAATTTCAGAAAAACGATAATCTTATTCATTCTTCAAAGCAGACACAGAATCCATAACAGCGGATACACTGATATTGAGACTTTCCTGGATCTCATCATAGATTTTATTCAATGCTCGTACTAGAGGAATAACGTCAAATATACATGTGTTCTGTGAGCTAAGTTTTTTTGTAATGTCTTCCAGAGGCTTCAGAATTTTACTAATTCTTGAATTAAAGTCCAATCATCAGCATTAAATTGTTCTATTTCGTTATTAGAAGCATAAAGCGACAACGAATCCTTGATGCAATCTAGTCCTTCCAACATATGATAGCTGGAGTTCCAGCGTGTCGGTGAGTCTTGCAACACGTTTAAAACGTTTTGATTGAGCCGAACTTGTACTTTTTCTAGTTCTTGCTTCGCCATTGTGGAATGGTTGAAATGTCATGCAATTTTCCTACATTTTGCGAGTAACACGGAGATTGTATCAATTTCCTTAACTATCAAATGTAACTGATGTGCTGTACAGTCGATATTGTGTATTTCAAATATAGAACAGGCACGCTTCATATTGGATCCCCCATCTCGTACCATACAGTGCACATTTTGTTTCTGAATTCCCCATTCTTCTAACATACTTTGAAATATTTCCGAAATATAATTTCCCGTATGACGTTCTTCAAGAACTTCCGCTTTCAAAACGATATTTTTTCGTTGAAAATCTTTGGCAATACCATGACATGTTAAGGACAGCAATGAAACTCCTGATGACGAGTCTGACCAGATATCTGAGTGAAGGAAACTTTCTCAAAATCTTGTAACACGTTTTTTATTTTTGATGACACTCTATCGTAAAGCTCGCTGCAAACGAGTTCCGTAAAATATTTTCTGCCTTTTAGAACATAGTTTGGAACTATATGGTCCATCAATCGTCGGAACCCTAATTGTTCTACGTGTTGAAAAGACAAATCTGATAAAGCTAACATTTCGGCAATCAAATAGTCAATTTTTATTGATTTGGGGTTTGTATTATCCCACATTCTAGCTTTTTCCATATATTCCTTGAAAAAAGTTTGTTTAAATTCTCTTTTTACTGTTTGCAAAGATGTTCCCGACCGCGATATTTCATCAGTACTATTCTTAGCGGAGTCTTCTTTCAAGAATAAATCATATTCTTCATTCTTTCTCTGTAGATGATTTTTTAAAGAAGTTGTGCCTTTGCCCTTACGGGAATACTTTCCATCACAAATTTTGCATTTTGCACACTCATCATTTATTATTTCAAAATAATTCCAAATTACACTAGAAAACTTCTTATTAGACATTATTTTAACTCTTGTACCAAAACCATAGGCAAACGCGGCCCAGTGTCACACTAAATATACAATATACTTATATTCTTTTTTTACATTTCTTTTTATACTTGCTGAATTTTGTGGTTTGCACAGTAGACACAAGGACCAGATGTGAGCTAGACTCTCATTAATCCTTCCTTGGGTCGGCTGTGCAATAACATTTATTATTTTATGGCTTCACTGTCTGCGGGGCGATAAGATTATCCCTTATGTCGGCTCGTCGGGATCGTAACTCGCGCCAACACCGATTGAATAAGAAAATAAAAATCCGTATCCGTATCCGCGGATCTTGACATTAAATATCAGTATTTGGATCCGTATCCGCGGATATACGTGTGTCAGTGTGACTAGTCAATGTTCATGATTTTGGTCTTCTTGGCTTAATATGGTTTCGACTTCCTCGAAGTCCTCTCTATTCTGGTTGGATTCTTCTATTTGATAAACCCGTTGCATTTTATGCGGCTGATGAACTTGCTGGGAGTGTTGGCGTTTTTGAAGGATTGGAAGATTCCGAGGTCGGTTTTGGTAATTTACTTTTTGTGATTTGATTGAATGGTCGATGTCCATTGGTTTTGGAGGCAGTGGTCGTTGATTAGCTGGTAACTGTCGTTGTTGGTAATTTTGTCGAAAATATGGTTCTCTATAGACTTGAAGTGGTTGGGGATTACGAGGATTGTGAAGGAGTTGTGGATAAAATTCTCGCCTGGGCGCAGGAATTGGCATTGGATTGGGTACGCTATTTCTTCGGGTAGGAACCGGCGCGGCGGTGGTGTATTTTGAAAAGCATTGCGGATAGTAGGCTGATTATTATTTGCATGCTGAGCCCTGAAATCCACATTTTGCAACTTCAGACAAAGATGCAATGCTTGTGGGAGATCGGCAGGTTCTCGTATGCTCTTGGTAGATCGCCTTTTAAGCCTCTGATAAATGTGTCAAAAGCCTTATCGCGATAGCACTGGGTCATATTGTTTAATGAGTCTAGGCTCATGTTCATAGATCCAAGTTTGCTCAGAACGAGGGATAAATGGTGGTAGACTATATGATAAAACTCGGGTATGGTATTGTTACGAAATATTCCATCCCACACCAAATAGGGTTCGCACCACTGGATTGCGTATAACTACAATTGTCCTTTTTATCCGAATAAAAACACACACACTTTTATTTCTTTCACCACAGATCAATTATCTGTGAAGCTTCACCACTTTTCTTTATTCTCCAATGTATGTATGTATGTATACAGTCCATGAAGAACCTGAGCCGAGCTTCTCTCAATCACCCATGTTGTGTGTGATTTCATTTTTCCCATAGGTGAAAGGGACCTACAGTTTATTGCCGGTTCCGAACGGCGAATTTCGAGAAGCTTTTCATGACAATTTTACTACAGGGGGTTTCGTCAGAACCCCACTTAGGAGAAACACCGTGAAAAACACGTTCGATGACATGGCTGTGTCGGGATTCGATCCCGTGTCATCGGCGTCAGAGGCCAACACACTACCCACTGCGCCACGGTGCTCTCAATTATCCAATACTATCCACTTTAAACTTTATTACAAAAACAACCCTTTATTGGAAGCTTTTAGTTTCACACTGTTTGATCACACCGACTTGTCACACGCTGTTAAATTCCACAAACTGAATGCCTGCCGAGGGCGAGTGTTCGCGCTTATATAGCTCTCGGTCAACCTTCTCGAATGTTCGCCGTCGGAAGCTCCCCTTCGGAAATCTCTAGAATGCTCTGACAATTAGCATCACGCCGTTGGAAGTTGACATCATTCCAATCCCCGCTTCCAGAGAGCTTTCGAACTTCGACAGCGAAATTCGAACTCAACCGTCGGTTTGTGTGTCCGCAACACTGCCCTCCTCCTAAACTTGGTCTCTACGTGGACAATTTTATACTTCGTCCGTCTGTTTCCCATCTGCTGTATTCGGTACACCACGTCGTTAGGTTTCTTGACGACCTCATATGATCCATCCCAGGCTGATTGCAATTTGGGGCACAAGCGTTTTTTTCGTTGTATGTTGTACAGCAATACCAATTGTCCTGTCTCGAATCCAGAAGAGTTCGCCCTTAAGTCGTATCTCGCCTTCATCTTATCGCTGACCAAATTCAGTCGCTCCCGGATGAACTGTTGGATGGAGTTCAGCTGTTCTTTCTTTTCGGTTACGAAGTCCTCCCTGCCGCTAGTTGTCGGTAGTACCACGCCGAACTTCAAGTCCGATGGAAGTCGGAGATCAGTTCCAAAAATGGCTTCGGCGGGTGTTGTTGCCGTTGAATTGTGCTGTGCCGAACGGTATGCCATTGAGAAAAGGAGAAGATGGTCATCCCAGTCCTTCTGATCTCCGACGACGACTTTTCTCAAGTATTCCTTCATCGTCCGGTTGAACCTTTCGACCATGCCATCGGATTGTGGATGTAATGTTGTTGTCCGTGTCTTTCTGATACCTAGCATGTCGCAGAGTTTTTTGAACACCGACGACTCGAAGTTCTTTCCTTGGTCTGAGTGCAGTTCCAGCGGTACTCCGTAACGCGCAACCCAGTTGTTCACGAATGCATCCGAAATGGTTTTGGCTTCCTGGTTAGGGATGCAAAACACCTCAGGCCACTTGCTGAAGTAATCGATCACCACCAGCGCGTATTTGTTTCCAGCGTTGCTCGTTGGGAATGGGCCTGCGATGTCCATGGCGATACGTTCGAACGGTGCTCCAACATTGTACTGCTGCATATTTCCTCGAGTTTTCCTAACTGGACCCTTTGCCTTCGCACACTTTTCACACCTGCGAATGAAACGCGTAACCTACTCATGGCATCCTACCCAGTAGAAACGTCTCTTTTTCTTTTCTACAGTCTTGTTAACACCAAGATGACCCCCGCTTGGTCCCCCGTGGTATTCTCGGATGATCTCGTCGATTTGTCCCTTTGGAATTACCAGCAGATCGTTTACAATGTTCCCGTCCTCACTTTCCCAACTGCGGTACAGGCAACCGTTATTCAGCTTCAAACTCTGCCATTGAGCCCAGTAAGCTTTCACGATTGGGCTTTCACTGGATATTTGCTGCCAAGTTGGTCGAAAACCCCGTTCTTGGTAGTCGATGATGACTGCCAGATCGGCATCATCTCGCTGCTTCCTTCCGACCTTATCGACAGTCCAGGAATCTTCTGACAGCACATGGAAACGACGGATGTCGGTGACCTGTTCCTAGGTTTCGGCACGTGAACAATGTTTACATTCAACATCGCAAGGTCGCCTCGATAATGCATCCGCATTTCCATGACTGCTTCACTTCCGGTATTCGATACTGAAGTCATAACTCTGGATTCTCTCTATCCATCTAACAAGCTGGCCCTCCGGGTTTTTGAACTACAGCAACCACCTCAACGCTGCGTGGTCCGTCCTAAGATGAAAAGCTTGGCCATAGAGATATTTGTGGAAATGCTTGACACAGTCAACCACAGCTAAAAGCTCCCTCCTAGTTACACAGTAGTTCCTTTCCGGCTTCGATAGGATCCTACTGTAGTAAGCGATGACCCGTTCTCGCCCGTCAGTTATTTGAGAGAGTACTCCTCCGATTCCATGTCCGCTCGCATCGGTGTCCAAAATGAACTTTTCATCCGGAACAGGATATGCAAGAATCTTTGCACTGCAGAGCAATTCCTTCAGGTGAATGAACGCTTCCTCCTGCGGCTTCTCCCACTTGAATGGCCGATTCTTTTTTGTGAGCTCGTGCAAACTGCTGGCAACGTTTGCAAATCCTGGGATGAATCGCCTGTAATACGTGCAAAGTCCCAGGAATGACCTTAACCCATGAAGATTCTTCGGACGCGGCCATTCCTTAACCGCCGAGATTTTCTCTTCGTCTGTGTGGACTCCTTCTGCAGTCACCACATGTCCCACGTACTACACCTCGTTTTGGAAGAGCGAACATTTCTTCGGGCTCAATTTCAGTCCGGCTGCTTGAATACGTTCCAGTACCTCTTCAAGCTTCTTAAGGTGATCGTCGAAATCCTTGCCCAATTATGTCATCCAGATAGACAAGGCAAGTCCTCCAGTGAAGTCCTCTTAGCACCCGGTTCATAAGTCTCTCGAATGCGACTGGCGCATTGCAAAGACCGAAGGGCATCACCGAGAATTGCCACAACTCTCCCCCGGCGGTGAACGCGGTCTTTTCCTTGTCTTGCTGGTCAAGCTCTATTTGCCAGTATCCACTTTGCAAGTCCAGCGTCGAGAACCACTTTGCACCAGATAGTATGTCCAAGGTGTCCTCGATTCTTGGTAAAGGATAGCTGGATACAGCTTCCTATAGTCCACGCAGAAGCGGGTGCTTCCATCCTTCTTCTTAACTAGCACTACTGGAGAACTCCATGGGCTTGCAGATGGTTCGATCACGCCCTCCTTTTCCATCTCGTCGATTAGTTTGATCACCTCTCCTTCTTTCGCCAAAGGTACCCTCCTCGGTGGTTGCCGGATCGGTCTAGAGTCCCCTGTGTCTATTCTGTGCTTCACAATTGATGTTCTTCCACAGTTCTTACCATCTGCAAAAACCGTCCAATATTTACGAAGCAGGGAGAGTGTTTTACTTTTCTGCTTCTCCACTGGATGTTGCGTCCACTCTCTGGCCATTGTTTTTAAGAACGGTTTGTTTTTCTGGATTTCCCGGTGTTTCCTATCTTCGCAGTTCATAACGGCGGCAGCTTCTTGGCATTGAGCGATCGTTGTTCTCTTATGTATTGTCCTAGGTGTACTGGCAGGATTCAGGACTCGTACTGGAACCAATTGGT
Source organism: Eumerus sabulonum (assembly GCA_951905685.1). Taxonomy (NCBI): domain Eukaryota; kingdom Metazoa; phylum Arthropoda; class Insecta; order Diptera; family Syrphidae; genus Eumerus; species Eumerus sabulonum. The sequence continues at coordinate 66,690,098 of OX645060.1, forward strand.
CTTGTCGGGGTTCCACGAGAGCCCTTCCAACAACTATATCGCTGGGTCGATTTCTTTTGTCGGGTTCGACCACCCACATTCGGCTTGTCCCCGCATCCTCTTCTATCTTTGCACAAACCACAGCTTCTGCATTCGAGGAAACTGTTTGGCGCGCTTGCACGACTATTTGCCTAACCTTGTTTCCCTGTCCATTATATATTGTTAATGGGAGCTCCAAGTTGCCATACTTCATCACTTTTTGGTTGAGGTCCAATGTGAAGCCATGCCTAATCATGAAGTCGACGCCGATAATGATGTCATCAGTGATGTCCGCAACGATGAAATCATGCTGAAACTCGACGGTACCCATCGTAATTCTTTTCTGGACCTTTCCCTTAACTTCCGCCTTCTCACCAGTTACTGTACGAAGCCTTACCTCGGAAAATGGTTCGATGTCAGAAACCAATCCGCTTCGGATGACTGAATGAGTTGCGCCCGTGTCCAACGTCAGCAGATATCGTCGCCCGTCCATCGTTCCCTCGATGACTAGGCTGGTTGCACCCCTACAGATTCGGGATACGAGGATGCTGGGGCACTCCAATGTGGGAGCCAGCGCATGCCCCTCTGCACTGACTCGTTTTAGTATAACGGATTGTTAGGTGCACTTTTTGCACCTCCACGTTCGCGTTCACTCCCTTGGTCTCTTTTTGGCGAACTAGACCTCGAACGCTTCCTTCGCAGACGGCAGTTCCTCGCGATGTGCCCCTGCTGGTCGCAGATGTAGCATCTACCCGGGAATGAACCACTCTTACTCGCCCTTGTTGTTCTGGAACTATCCTGGTCTTGAGATATGCGCCGTAGTTTGATGGAAGGTCGGCATATCAAGAGCGATGTTTCACATGCGAGAGCGCTGGCAACTGTCTCCTTGAAAGATGTCTTCGGCAGGAGAATCAGGCTTCGTTGCGTATCGGGGTCCCTTAGCCCTTGGATGAAAGAATCCGTTTTAAGTTTCTCCACCACATCAACTGGAACATCCGCGTAGGCAAGATGGGATAGCCTCTCGATGTCGGCAGCATACTGTTGGATGGTCTCGCTTAAACGCTGCTTGCGCCCCTTAAGTTCCAGCTTGTGCATCTCCTGCATGTGCTCACTGCCGTATCTACGATGGAGAGCATCCCATATGGCTGTGTAGTTCCTTCTCTGAGTCTCCGGGATGGTCTGTAAAACACCAGCTGCTTCGCCTTTAAGCGAAATTACTAGAGCGGAAATTCCGTTCCGCTGTTGTCTCGAACTGAAGCTTAAAGATGTTGAAAGCGCTCGTGCCGTCGAAGTTGGGAGCTGTGAATTTCGATGCTGCAGTCGGTGCAACGATTCCCTGAAGCTGAACGTTCTGGACAGTTTTCTCGAGTTCCAGAACCTTCCTGTCGAACTTCGATTCTAAGGTCTCGATCATCTTTTCTTGATTATTTTCGAGATCTAGAACCTTCTTGTCCAGTGTCTCGATTCTCTTTTCCTGGTTATTTTCAAGATCCAGAACCTTCTTATCTAGTGTATCGATTCTGTCTTCGACGCCCTGGAACCGATCGTTGACGGCTTGCTGGATGTCTCTCAAGCTTTCTCGATTGTTCTCTGGCATCCCTTCTAACGTCTCCAGTTTCTGACTCAGAGAAGTGGAATTTTCCTCCAGTTTCTGACTCAGGGAAGTGGAATTTTCCTCTAACTTTCTACTTACGGCAACGGAATTTTCCTCCAGCTTTTGATCTAGTTTCTGGCTCAGGGAAGTGGAATTTTCCTCCAACTTTTGATGTATGGCTGCTTCTAGTCTCTGGCTTATGGAACTGGAATTTTCCTCCAACTTCTGATCTAGTTTCTGGGATATGGAAGCACTCATAGCATTCATAGCTGCGAGAATTCGCTGCATATCGTATGCTGGCTCACTGGATGTCGACGGCTTCTCCAACCCGAACTCGTGATTCTCCCAGTCGAAACCTTCTTCCTGCAACGCTGATCGCAGTCTCTCCCCCAGGTTGGCCTTACTTCTCACTGTGGATAGTTCTCGAGCATCCAGCTCTCTTTTCAGTTGTTCGATGGTCAACTTTTCCAATTTCACCATTTTCTCACTCTTTCAATAATTCACTTCTAATAGTTCAATACACAATTTGAATAAACTTTTAACTCGTTTACCCGCAATCCCACTTCTGACACCAAATGTTACGAAATTATTCAATACCACACCGAATAGGGTTCGCACCACTGGATTGCGATAAACTACAATTGTCCTTTTTATCCGAATTAAAACACACACACTTTTATTTCTTTCACCACAGATCAATTATCTGTGCAGCTTCACCACTTTTCTTTATTATCCAATACTATCCACTTTAAACTTTATTACAAAAACAACCCTTTATTGGAAGCTTTTAGTTTCACACTGTTTGATCACACCGACTTGTCAAACGCTGTTAAATACCACAAACTGAATGCCTGCCGAGGGCGAGTGTTCGCGCTTATATAGCTCTCGGTCAACCTTCTCGAATGTTCGCCGTCGGAAGTTCCCCTTCGGAAATCTCTAGAATGCTCTGACAATTAGCATTACGCCTTTGGAAGTTGACATCATTCCAATCCCCGCTTCCAGAGAGCTTTCGAACGTCGACAGCGAAATTCGAACTCAACCGTCGGTTTGTGTCTCCGCAACAGTATTGTTGCGGAGATTTAACGGACGGTTATGTTCGAATTTCGCTGTCGAAGTTCGAAAACTCTCTGGAAGCGGGGATTGGAATGATGTCAACTTCCAATGGAATTGTCAGAGCGTTCTAGAGATTTCCGAAGGGGGACTTCCAACGGCGAACGTTCGAGAAGGTGGACCGAGAGCTATATAAGCGCGAACACTCGCCCTCGACAGACATTCAGTTTGTGGTATTGAATAGCGTGTGACAAGTCAGTGTGATTAAACAGTGTGAAACAAAAAGCTTTCAATAAAGGTTTGTTTGTGTAATAAAGTTTAACTTACTTACTTATCAGGCCTGCGATCCATGGAGGATCTGGGCCTGAGCTATGGCTGCCTTCCATCCTTGACGGTCCCGGGCACGCTGCTTCCAGTTGTCAAGACCAAGATGTCTTACATCCGCGATTACTTGGTCTTTATACCGGAGGTTCGGTCTTCCTCTTCTTCTCGAACCAGGAGGCTCGGAGTCGAAGACCCTCTTAGCTGGAGCGTTGATGTCCATGCGCTCGATGTGGCCGAGCCAGTGTATTCGACGGGTCCTTGCTTTCCGGACTACATCCACATCTTGGTACAGCTCGTAGAGTTCGCGGTTGTGTCTTCTTCTCCATTCACCTTCCTCACAGACAGGACCAAATATCCGGCGCAGAATTTTTCTTTCGAAAGAACCCAAAATCAGCTCCGCTGTCCTGCTTATCGTCCAGCTTTCGGCTCCGTACAGCAAGACTGGCAGAATGAGCGTTTTGTAAAGCATGACTTTGGTCTTTCGAGTGAGGAGTTTTGACCCCAGTTGTTTGGACAAGCCGAAGTAGCAGCGGTTGCCAAGGGCGATTCTACGCCGGATCTCCACTGTGGTGTCATGTGTGGAATTTACGTTTGCCCCGAGGTAGACAAACTCCTTAACTACCTCGAAATTGTAGCTGTCAATTGTTATGTTTTGTCCCAGGTGGTGAGCGACGGATTGGGTTTTGCTTGACAGCATGTATTTCGTTTTGTCCTCATTGATCTTAAGGCCAATTCGTTTCGCCTGTTCTTCAATCGCCGTGAATGCTTCCACAATGCCACGGCGAGAACACGCGATGATGTCGATATCATCCGCGTATCCTAGCAGCTGGATGGACTTGTAAAAGATAGTGCCTTCCCTGTTGACGCCTGCCCGTCGCACTATCTGCTCCAGCACCAGGTTGAAGAAGTCACATGACAGCGCATCTCCTTGCCGAAATCCGGTGCATGTTTCGAATGGTTCCGAGGTCCTAGAACCGAGTTGCACGGTGCATCGCGTGTTTTTTAGCGTGGCGCGACACAACTGGATCAGTTTTACCGGGATCCCGAATTCGGCCATCGCCCCAAACAGTGCTTCACGATGAATGCTGTCGTATGCGGCTTTGAAATCGATGAAAAGATGGTGTGTATCGATTTGAAACTCGTTGGTCTTTTCCAGGATTTGGCGTAGTGTGAAAATTTGGTCTATAGTTGATTTTCCGGGCCGGAAGCCGCACTGGTAGCTGCCGATTAGTGCGGTGCAAAATGGTTTTAGACGTTCACACAATACGCTGGACAGGATCTTGTATGCGACATTGAGCAGGGATATACCTCTATAGTTCTTACAAGAGGTAGGATCGCCTTTTTTGTGGATGGGGCATATAGAGCTGGTATTCCAGTCGTCGGGCATGCTCTCATCTTCCCAATTTCTGCAGATGATCTGGTGCATGCTCCCTACCAGAACATCGCCGCCAGCCTTGAAGAGCTCTGATGGCAAGCCATCTGAGCCTGCGGCCTTGTTGTTCTTCAGCTTCTGAATAGCTGTGCCGACTTCTTCTATGCTGGGTGGGAGGACTACTTCAGCGGCTGGAGTTGGGATTTTCTCAGTCCCTACCACTCTCTCTTGGTCATGCTCGTTAAGCAGCTGCTGGAAGTGCTGCTTAAATACATCCACTATTCCCTGCGGGTCGGTGACAAGATTACCCTCGCAGTTTCGAAGAGCCAGGGTGCCCTTTTTGAAGCCTCCTGCAAGGCCTTTGGCTTTCTTGTAAAAGGCTCGTATTTTATGTCTATCCCTAGACTCCTCGATATCCTTGAGCTGGGAGGCTGCGAAGATTCTTTTCTTTTGTCGCAGTAGTTTCTTCTCCTCCCTTCTTCTGGCTCGGTACTCTTCTCGCGCTGCCCTGGTTTTCCTCTGCAGCGCCTTTTGCTACGCCTCGTCGGTTGCTGCCTTTTTCTGCTCACACTCGCCATCATACCACGGGTTTCTTGTCGGGGGTGGTAGGTATCCTAAGGTGGTTTCGGCTACTTCCTGAATGGCTGAGCGGCAATGCAGCCACATATTATTGGCATTTGTGTTCGACGTAGGCATACCGTAGAGTCTTTCGCTCAGCTGCTCCCTGTAGACTCTGGCAACCTCCGGTGTGCTCAGGCGCCCAATGTCGAACCTCCTCCTGATGGGCTGGTGCAGCTTTCTGACATTGGACAGTCGAGCTCTGAATCTTGCTGCTACGAGGAAGTGGTCAGAGTCGACATTTGCCCCTCTGAATGTTCGCACATCCAGGATGTTTGACGCGTGCCTTGCGTCAATGAGCACATGGTCGATTTGGTTGGCGGTTCGACCGTCCGGAGATCGCCAGGTTGCTGTGTGGATTCGCTTGCGATGGAATCTTGTGCTACTTATCACCGCATTACGAGCTGTCGCAAAGTCAGCGAGTCGGAAGCCGTTATCTGTTGTTGTATCGTGGAGGCTGTGCTTTCCGATCACTCCGCCAAGGGTGTTTTCCTTTCCGATTTTGGCATTGAAGTCCCCGAGCACGATTTTTACATCGTACTCCGGACAAGCTCCGTAGGCGTTGTCCAGGAGGTCATAGAAGTCCTCCTTGATAGGGTCTTCAGCCTCGTTGGTAGGGGCGTGTGCACATATAAGGCTGATGTTATAAAATCTGCCTCTGATGCGGATCACAGCCAGGCGATCACTTATAGGTTTAAAGTCGATGACCTTCGACCTTAACCGCTTTCCCACGACGAATCCGCATCCCAGTAAGTGCAACCTTTTGTGACAGCTGTAATAAATGTCGCAATTTTTCTTCCTAATCATACCGTTTCCTATCCAGCGTATTTCCTGGACCGCAGTAATATCCGCCTTGTACTGCGTGAGGATTCCTTCTAGTTTATGAGCAGCTCCGGGAGTGTACAGGGTTCTGACATTCCAGGAGCATACTCGCAAATCGTGTTCCTTTTTCGTGCGTTGTCGTCGTCCGTATATCCGAGGCATCTTGCTCATTCATAACTTTGGGTTTTTTTACGTGGGCGGATTGTTAGCCCGCCGCACAACCGCCATTCTGGTCGGGGTTTTCTTCGCTGCATACGTTTGTTCACCTCCCAACGGTTGTTGAAGAGGCTATCCAGAGGGCGCCGCGAGGAGGCCGTATGTCAACTTGACCCGGGCATTTAAACAGGGATCGTTGCTGGCATCTCGCCAGGTTGAGAGCAATCAACAACTTTACCCTGTATGTCCGAGCCCATGCCCTCCAATAAAGTTTAAAGTATTGGATAATAAAGAAAAGTGGTGAAGCTGTACAGATAGTTGATCTGTGGTGAAACCAGGAAAGTGTGTGTGTTTTATTTTGGATAAAAAGACAATTGTAGTTTATCGCAATCCAGTGGTGCGAACCCTATTTGGTGTGGGGATCGAATAATTTCGTAACATTATTATGTACTAGAGTTGTCATCTGGTACTCTAGGGTACCTAAGTCCCTCTTGTCAGCGTAATGTGCTAACTTTACATTACGCACTTGGATATCTTTTCCCAATTTGATGGGGTGTTATAAAGATTCCAAGGCTATGTCAGCATGGCCTGTTATCTTATTTCGTATAACCGAGAGAATACCGTAATATTTGGGAGTGCCCTTGAGGTGGTCGTAGATCTTGAGTATCTGCTCGACACTCTTTTCCACGAATTGAATTCTTCAGTCTGCCCCAAATCCCGGAGGCTTTTAACAACATCCGGTTTTTTGTCCATGTCAGACAGATTCGTATTATTAGTTAGATTGATGGTTTGGACAACGTTGTTATTAATATCGGACGCTGGGTTCATTATCGAGGTGAAAATTTGTCGTCCTTGTGTTTGTAAAGTGTCTGTCACGAGTCTTTTAATTAGTTCTATTATGGTATTGTCAAGTTGATTGGTTATTGGGGCGGAAACTGAGAGGGGTGGATTTGCATCTTCCTGAGGTGCATGCAAACGAGGTGGTCTGATTAAATTATTTGGGTTTGACATTTCTTTCTATTTATTGACAATCGACATTTGAAATTTAATTGTTGCAATGATAATGAGACAACTTAGTGATCAAGTGTTCTATTCAATTACTATAATATTGATATGATAGCAATTAAATATGTACATATATAATTCAGTTTTGGTGATTTTTCTAAGAACGGTTTATTATTTTTTCTTGTCCTTAAAATTTATATTATTTCGGACACAGTTGTTTTAGGTATTTGTTAAGATAAATTCAAATAGAAGTGAATTTAAATGAGCTTAAGCTTACAACGGATTTTTTTTTTTTTTTTTTATTCTTTTTAAAAAATAACAAAATTGATATGGCTTACAAAAATATGAACGATATAAGGTTCCGGGAACTGCTGGTTAATAGATAGAGTGGCTGTCCACATTTTCTGGACTCCTTTTTGTCCTTGTTTTACGGGGCTACTTAGGGGCCTCTTTTCCCTTTCATAAACACTGTTTCACTGCTTTGATGTGGCTTGATGTCCACTTTTAACTTTCTTTTTATTTTCTATCGCGCTTGGTTGTCGCGATTTTCGAAAGTCACACACACTATTTCTCAGTTCTACTCAGTTCACGCACGTTATTAGCTTTTACTTAGTTCACGCACTTTGTAAGATTTTACTCAAACTGACTTGATTATCGCGCACTAACTTGGTTATCTTTAACTTATTGTGATAATTGTTTTAGCAGTATAATGTAAACGTAAAATGCAACTAGTGTAACTCAACAGTCCCTGGTGCTCAGGCGCCTGTTAGTGAAAATATTGTTTGTTTCTTAAAAAAAAAAAACCAATAACCAGTAATCTAACTAACTAACAAGTAAACTTAAGACTAAAGACTACTCAATACTTCATATGCATTTCTTTTTCTTCTTTGATGGCGTTACAGCTCATGAAGGACCAGAGCCAGGCTTCTCTCAATCACCCATGTTGTGTGTGATTTATTTTTCACATATGTAGGTGAAAGGGACCTACAATTTATTGCCGATTCCGAACGGCATAAGTCGAGAAGCTTTTTCACGGCAAGTATACTACGGGGGGTTTTGCCAGTACCCCGCCGAGGAGGAACGCCGCGAAATAAACAGTCGATGGCGTCGGTGTTATCGGGATCCGAACTCGCTCGTCGTGCGTCAGAGTCCAACACACTAACCACTGCGCCACACGGCGTCCTGCATATGTATGCATTTATTGCTGATTATTGCTAAGTCGCCAAAAGAGGTGCATTTGATTAAATTGCTTTCTCAGGTGTTTTGGTCGTAAGTGTTCCCGGGTATTCTGTCTGTTAGGTGGTTTGAGCGGAAATTGGGTCGGGTGAATGAATTGCGAGTGCAATTCAGAAATTTGATCCATTTCCCGTTAACTTGCATAAACCACGTTGCAGTTACAAAAACGATAATCTTCCAAACAATCCCACTACCTAAAAACAGTTTAAAAGAAAACAAAGAAGACACGATAATCGGCTGATTCTCCTGTCTTTTGTTTGCATGCTATACATACATACATACATACGTATGTACATATGTAGGGATGAAGAGTTCTGTTGTAATGGTTGCTTATACTCTTTTGGTTGCTTATACTCTTTTCCTCTTTTCCAAATTATGCGTATTTTCTTCTTTCAAGGAGTTACGTCCGCATTTTTAACCTACACTTTCCACGCAGTCGTAATTGCATCGGTGAACCTAAAGAAATAGACGGTGTCTAGGAAACTTCCGCCGGAAGTTGTTAGAGTGCATCTATGCAGTCTGTTTATATGCTTATGATTCACATGTACACATGTTATAAGATTGTAAATATCATATCATAAAATGAAGCAAGCCCTAAACACTGACAGGCAATAGGCAATAGAAATAGACCGTAGACAATCTCAGAAATCTCAGAAAGTCATTTGCTCTGTCTAGTTCGCATTTAGTGTTTGTTCTTTAAAATATCTAGTTGTCGTAATCCCAATTGCTTTCCTAAAATATGGAACGTTGGCTAAAAAGGAAAATAAATGAAGACGTTGACTCCAATCCGGAAACATCGACTTCAAAATTCGGTGATGGCAGTAAAACAAGAAAACAACGAAAATATCCCTCTGAATATCATTCGCTTGGATTCGGGTGTATAGATTCAAATGGTGAAGAAAAGCCACAGTGTGTTTTGTGCTGCGATGTTTTGAGCAATGAAACAGTGAAGCCTGCCAAATTAAAGCGACATTTTGAAACAAAACATAAGGGGTATAAAGATAAGACTTGTGAATTCTTCAACATAAAACTACAGAAGTTACAGAGGAATCAGAAATCTCTAAGGGAATTCGCTACAGGAAGTAGCAATGAAAATGCTGTATTTGCATCCTACCAAGTCTTCCTGATGATAGGTAAATTTGGAAAATCTAAAATGATGCATTTGTATTTTACCCAGGTTGATTTTTTGTTTTGACAGGCAAAGCTGAAAAAGCTCATACTATCGGTGAGGATTTGATTTTACCAGCAGCAAAGGTATTAGTGGCAACTATGTTGGGTGAGAAAGCAGCACATAATTTTATTTTAATTTAACTAATGATTCTGTCAAGAGAAGAATTGTTGATATGTATGTCCGACGATCTCAAAACTCAGCTTATAGAAAGAATAAAGCAGAGTTCCTATTTTGCTCTTCAATTGGATGAAAGCACGGATATATGTATCTAACAATGCCAATCTGATGACGTATGTGTTAATGACGATTTCTTGTTCTGCCTGCCTCTTCCTGACCATACCTACTAATGGAGAAGCCATATTTAATATCTTAAATGAGTTTATTACATCATGCGAAATAGATTGGAAAAAAATGTGTAGGCATTTACACTGATGGTGCAAGAGAAATGTGGTCTACGTGCTCTTGTTAAAAATGTTGCACCCGAAGCTACTTGGCAACACTGTTGCATACATCGAGAGGCATCGGTGGCAAAACGAATACCAGCAGAATTAAAAACAGTTCTCGATCAAGTTGTGAAGATAATCAATTTTATAAAAACAAGGCCGTTAAATCACCGAATCTTTAATAAAATATGTAATGATATGGGCAGCATCCACAGTCCGCTATTACTCCATACTGACCTTCGTTGGCTATCCCGAGGAAAAATTCTTAAACGCTTTTTCGAGCTAGACGAAGAAATAAGAATGTTTATTTTTAAAGAAAGTAATTTGTCATTTGAATAGCGCGACCGTTTTAATGATTTTACCTGGTGCGCACAAGTTGCATATTTATGTGATGTTTTTGGCTATTTATATGAGTTAAACATGGATTTACAAAACTTACAAAAGACAGTTAGTGTATTCCAAATTTAAGAAAAAGTCATATTAACCTTTAAAAAAATTGATATGTGGCAAAAACAATTTGAAAAGAAGGATTTTTTACCATTTTCAACACTAACTGAAAAGAAAACCACCAACGAAGTTTTACCAGATTAAATTTTTCAAAGTTTTGTCAAACATTTCACTGAACTAAAAAAGAGTTTTCGAGAATAATTTTCAATTCCCGATAACAGCAAATTATGGATTAAAAATCCATTTCCAACCGACCTTAGGGAAATAAGCAGCTTATCAGCTATAGAAGAAAACCAGCTTATTGATATTTCTTATGATTCAGCTTTATAACTTGTATTTATAAGCCCCAATCTTTACGAATTCTGGTTAAGTGCTAGAAAGCAATATCCTCTTATATCCGAAAGGGCTATTAAAATATTATCTCCCTTTTCTACATCATATTTTTGGGAAAAAGTTTTTCAACTCTTGTTTATACGAAAAATAAATATAGAAATAAATTAGACGTAGAACCTGGTAGAACCTTGGTAGCTAAAAAACAACACCAGCCATCACATTAATTATTTTACGTATTGCTTATGTACTTTGAATGACATTTTAATAAAAGATACAACATTTTTACTTGTATCTGGGAGTTACGTTACTTATTTAAAGTTTTTATCGAATGTTATAAGTTTTATTGTTGGAAGGGTCCGCCAACTGATAAGTTCGTTGTCGAGGGTCCGCACAGGCTCAAAGGTCGAGAAACGTTGGTCTACGTAATGACCGAATTAATAATTGAACAAAAATTACTAATCAAATTGAAGCAATGATAAAAGAGAACAAAAATAAGAATACGTATTGTATCCGAAATTCAATATAAATTTAGAATTGTTAAAGAAGAACTCCAGAATATAAATTTAGCTATTCATTGGGCAAAATTCGGCATTGTAAATTCACTTATCCTTTCCAAAAAAAGAAATAAGCATAGCATAGCCAACAAAATTAAGTAAAGAAAATATTCCCATTTCTACTATAGAAGAAGACTTAAATTTTGCCGAAATTAAGGTAATAACTAATTCAGTTTCAATTTTGTATATTGTTAATATTCCAATAACAGACTATAATGTTTATGTACAAATTTTAATTAAACCTGTTAGAAGAAACGGAATAGCAGTAGAAATTAATTATATGCAAATTATAAAGAATATGGATGAACTGTTTGGTATAATCAATGAATGTGAATCTGTAAAAGATATTTAAATCCGTTAAAAACAAAATCTTGTAAACATTAAAAACTCCACATGTATTCCCAATGTATTAAAAAGTAAAGTAGCGTCATAGGGGAGAGGGAACGAGCAAACAGAGCAAGGAAGTTGATAGCGTTTAACATGGCAAACGTCAGCTTCGATCTCTGTCCCTGCTCAATCCAAGTTGACACACAGCCCCTGCGTGGCCCCCCCCCTGGATAGCTACCCTGGCATCCGACAGGTAGTGAACCAATGTGTGCAGCCACCCAACCCCTTGTTCCTGGGGAAAGAGGAACCGGCCCGCCAGGTTGGGGGTTGTGCTTAGGGGTAACATCCCTATCACGTAAAAACCTACAAGTTCCGAAACGACAACAAGCCTCGGGTACGGACGGATACAAAGCTGGCGACCCCCGCAAATGACTAACGGACCTGAGAATCTGCACCTGGAATGTAAGGTCCCCTAACAGGCCGGGTGCAGGCGATCAACTGGAGCAAGCCCTCAACTGCTATAAAGCAGATATAACCGCATTCCCAGAAGTGCGATGGGATGGACCAGGCAAAAGACGGATAAAAAACTGCGACATCTACTACGGGAAATGCTACAAGGAGAACAAAAAGCGCCTTTTCGGGTGCGGATTCGTTACTCGAGGAAGACTCCGACAAAAAGTCTTAAGCTTCCGAGATATAAGCGAACGCCTCATAACAATCCGCATCAAAGCTAAATTTGGAAACATTAGTTCAATATGCGCTCACGTCCCAACGGAAGAAAAGGACGATCGACTCAAAGAAGAATTCTACGATCTCCTAGACAGAACATATGCCCAATGCCCCAGCTACGACACAAAAATAGTCCTAGGAGATTTTAATGCAAAACTGGGCAAAGAGGACATATTTGAGTCGATCATAGGAAAGCATAGCCTCCATAACACCACATCTGACAGCGGACTTAGGCTAATCGATTTCCTAGCGGGGCGTAACCTCTTTGTAGCAAGCACGCAATTCCCCCATCTCAACATCCACAAGGGTACCTGGCGGTCTTTTGATCAATCGACCACCAACCAGATTGATCACATTGCGATCCACGACCTTCGGAGGGGCCAACATCGCCTCGGACCACTACCTTGTTGTAGCCAAGGTACGCATGAGGATATCAAGAATGCTTAGGAGTCGAGTAGGACTACGTAAGTTTGATGTCGGAAAGCTACAATCGCAAGAGACGGCCAGAATCGTTGCCGATCGTGTCTCCTCCAAGCTCTCTCAAAATCCGCCCACAGCAGCACAAACAATAGAGCAGGAATGCGCGCATTGCCAGAGCGCCGTCAGAGACGCTGCCTCAGAGCTGCTGCGTTTCAAACCGCCACTACCTAGAAACTCCTGGTTCGATGAACAATGCGAGCAAGCCCATGCAGCAAAACAAGAGGCATGTAACGCCATGCTGCAACGACGGAAGAGAGCTGCTCGCGAAATCAATAAGCAGAAGAGAAGAGAGAAACACACGCTTTTCAGAAGAAAGAAGAGAGGGCACGAAAAGCGTGAGACGAGGAGATGGAGAGACGCTTCCGCAGGAATGACGCCCGTAAGTTTTACAATAAGACAAAACGAACGTGCCATGGCTACAAAGCCAGAGCGACGGCCTGCAGGGATGAAAATGGAGAACTGGTAGTAGAGTCGCAGTCGATGCCGATGATTTGGAAAGACCACTTCTGGAGACTGTACAACGGCGATGAAAGACAAGATACCGCTGTCAGGCAGAACGAGCAATTCGTAATGGACGACGATGTAACAGAATTTAGTCCACCCGGCCTAGACGATGGCAAAATAGTGATATCAAGACTTAAGTCTAACAAAGCCGCGGGCGCAGACGGTCTGTCTGCCGAGCTTCTTAAGGCGGCTGGAGATGCGCTGGTAAGGTGCATGCACCATCCCATTTGCAAGGTATGGTCGGAGGAAAGCATCTCAGCATCGTTTGCACGGTCCATAAGAAAGGAGACCCTATAATTGTGCCGACTATAGAGGAATAAGTCTCCTTAATGTCACATATTAGAGTAGTGAACGAAATCAACGACCCAAACCACTGCACTCCGTTCAGGTTGTGTGTGTAACAACACATCATAAGAGAATATAAAAAAAAAAAAAAAACTCTTGAACCTGCGCGTGTCTCTAAAAAAAAAAATAAAAAAAAATAATATAAGATCTTCTCTGCCGTATTGTTTGAACGCCTGAAACAGTTTGTGGATAACCTGATCGGCTTTTATCAGTGTGGTCCACAATAGACCAAATATTTACGCTACGGCAGATCTTGGAGAAGACCCAGGAGTACCAAATCGACACTCACCACCTCTTCATTGATTTCAAGGCTGCATATGACAGCGTGTATAGAGATGAGCTATACAAAGCCATATCTACTTTTAACATCCCTGCCAAACTCGTCCGACTGTGCATGATGACAATGGAGAATTCTCGCTGCTCCATTAAGGTCGGTAATGAGCAAACCGAGGCCTTTGATGTTAAAAAAGAACTTAGGCGAGGTGACGCGTTGTCATGCAACTTTTTCAACATCGTGCTGAAAAAGATCGTGCAAGAGTCACTGGCCAACACAAAGGCGTCAAGGAGGCCTTTGTAAACATTAAGGTAGAAGCGGTTAAGATGGGTCTCAAGGTTAAGCCAAGGTAAAACCAAATATCTGCTTTCATCTAAAAGAGACGGACAACTGCGACGTATTGGCTAGATCGTCACCATGGGCGGATATAACTTTGTAGTGGTCAAGGAATTCGTCTACCTTGGCTCACTGATGACCAGCGACAACAGCACCAGCGCTGGATAAAACGCAGAATCACTTTTGTCAACCGCTATTTCTTTGGGCTCAAGAGGCAATTAAGAAGTAGAGCCCTCTATTGGCAAACCAAGGTGACACTATATAAGACCTTAATCATCCCAGTCCCCCTTTACGGCGCAGAGGCTTTGACCTTAACAAAAGTGGATAAAGATGCCCTTGGTCGTTTCAAGAGGAAAGTTCTGCGCACTATCTACGGTCCCGTTTGTTCAAACGGTGTATGGAGGAGAAGATTTAACGAAGAACTGTACGGGTTGTACAGCGACATCGGCCTGCTACGACGTCTGCGGATACAGCGTCTAAGGTGGCAAGGCCATGTAGAGCGCATGGTTTCAATTCATCTTCACGATCCTACTTACGCAAGCTACACATACTTATGTATGTAATACGAATCACGCCGCAGAGCTTCGTACAACAACAACTTTGTACAACTTTCACTTTCTTTCCTAATGCAGAGTAAGCAAGGCATGTGACATTCGTCGCTCCTAGCTGCAAACACATTTTTACAAAAGCCAAATGATGGTGCTCAAACCATATGTACAATTCTTTCGTCCCATGAAAACAAGAGTAGTCAGTCGAATTTGACGATTTGATGATGCCAGTAACTCCGCCATCTTCTTCTTCTTAATGGGCGCTACAGTTCGCCTCAACCAACATGCCGCTCCAACTAGCACAATCTTTTGCTAGCTTTACCATGGCCGCACACCCAGTTGGCTGAGGTTCCCTTCCACCTGTGTGCGCCATCTTAAGTGCGTCCGTCCACTGCTTCTTCGTCCCTCGGGGTTGGATTCAAAGACTCTCCGGGCCGGAGCTGTGGTGTCCATTCGCTCTACATGGCCCAGCCATCTTAGGCGTTGAATCCGTAGAAGCCTGACTAGACTCATGTCGCTGTGTAAAGTTCGTGGGTGGATCTTTTCCTCCATCCCCCGTCGGCGTCTCGGCGTCTCGAACCGACCAAGGGCCTCTTCATCCGCTCTTGATAGTGTTCATGCTTCTGCGCCGTATGGCAGGACCGAGATGATAAGGGTCTTATATAGAGTCAACTTTGTCGTTCGGGAGGGGGCTCTATGTATTACTCATTTGCCTCCTGAGCCCAAAGAAACTTCGGAACTGATGACGCTGTTCCAGGTCACTGCGGAGCCAAGTTAGATGAAGTCCTTAACTACCTCGAACTTATGTCTGCCAATACAAACGTTTCGGCCAAATCGTCGGTGGTGATCGTCCTTTTTTGATGACAGCATATATTTAGTTATGCGCTCGCTTACCGCCAAACCAATTTTCACCGCCTCCATCTCAATACTCGCAAACGCCTCAT
Source organism: Eumerus sabulonum (assembly GCA_951905685.1). Classification (NCBI taxonomy): domain Eukaryota; kingdom Metazoa; phylum Arthropoda; class Insecta; order Diptera; family Syrphidae; genus Eumerus; species Eumerus sabulonum. Next base: position 66,705,728 of record OX645060.1, read on the forward strand.
TGACATCTCGTTGTGATCTACCTATTATGTCAATATCGTCGTTGTATGCAAGGAGTTGCGACGATTTGAAATAGATTGTGCCTCTTGTGTTGGCCAGTGATTTTTGCACAATAATTTCTAATATGATGTTGAAGAAATCCTACGACAGCGCGTCGTCCTGCATAAATCCTTTTTTGACATCAAAACTATCGGTAAGGCGTTCACTGATTCGGATGGAGCAGCGAGCATTCTCCAAAGTCATCCTGCATAGTCTGATGAGTTTATTAGGTATGGCAAATGTAGACATAGCGTTGTATAGCTCGTCTCTAATTACGCCGTCGTGTGCGGCTTTGAAGTCGACAAATAGGTGGTGAGTGACGACTTGAAATTCATTGGTTTTTTCCAGGATCTGCCGTAGTGTGAAGATTTGGTCGATTGTGGACTTCCCTGGCCTGAATCCGTACTGATAAGGACCTATCAGCTTATTTACAAAAGGCTTCAGGCGTTCATACAAAACGGCAGAGTAGATTTTGCAGGCGATATTAAGAAGACTTATTCCTCTGTTTTTGGCGCAGTCAGAGGGGTCTCCTTTCTTGTGTAACGCCGACATACCACTTATTAAATACACGGGATGTTTAGATACATATAATTTATGTTTGTACTTTTACAAACAAGAAAAAAAAATTGATTTTATGTTCTCCCAATGAGAACATCACCGAACAAAGGAAAGACTTTTAATTTTAGATGATATTTTTATTGTATGAACTTAAACTATTCTTAAGCGAACAATAACTAAACCGAACTGACATTGAACTTAACTAAGAACTTGAACTTGAACTTGAACTGAACTCGAACTTGAACTGAACTCGACTGAATCACATCTTAAAACTGAACTCATTCAAAAATGAACATGAAGTGTCTTATATACTTTGTGCTGTTCTTCGACAGCGTCCCTTTTTTGGACTTTGATCTTCATACATGAATCACGAGAACTATGCTGACGCAGCTGCATCCACTAGACTTCGGCTAAAAGAATTTTGCCATTAAGCCGCAGCTGTGTAAACAATGATCGTTCTCGTCTATTGGCTTGAAATTGTTTATGTTGCATATGATTTGACCGCAGCTTGTTTACATTGCGTACGGATCAAATCAATGCTGTTTACATTTTTAATTTTTATTGAATTTGAAGTCGAGCTCTTGTGGGTGTACACAAGTTGGCTCTGATATAACACCTCCCCCTTTAGAGTCTTCTACGGGTTGGGAAGTGACTCGTGGAAGATTGATGTTATTTACAATCTTTTTATCTTTTTTTTATAAACATTTTACATAATAGAAATACTATAGGTAAAGTCAATATAATTACTATAGTTAACACCGTCGACCAAGGCCAAGGGCAAAGATACGCTGCGTCATCATTTTGTGTGGTTCACATCGCTCCGCATGTTCGTACCTGTTCATACGTGATCGCGTTGATTCAGGTGCACCGGCATCATATTCAGTCTGGTGCAATCGGATGCGCATTGCAACCAGCCTGGGAAGCGACGGGAGAAGTGCCTACGTTGCGGATTCGGGCGAAGCGATGAGCTTCCTATGGAAGGGGTTTTTAGTTGATAAGTTAGTTCTAAGTTGGACACCGAAGAATAAAGTGGTATTTTAAATCGTACTAACGTTTTGAATTTGAATAGTAAGTCGAACAGTTGGGGGGAAGCTCTGCTTCTCTGTTCGCGGTTTTTTTTGGACTCTCCTTACGGGAGTCCTTTAACTGGCGCCCGAGCAGGGACCGCTCCGTATACGCTATCCTTTTCTCCTGTTGATTCTTTCTGTCGTCCTTAACCGGACAATTGCATCGGTACGTTCCATTGAACGAAGATTGTTGTACCCATGAGAACACAGCAATTACTCCGATGCGACAGATACTCTTCACTGTTGCCATGGGAACACAGTGATAATCTTGAAGGTTAAAAGGATGCGTGTGAAGCAACCCGTGCCTTAGTAGGTCGCCTTCGAGCGTAAAAGTTGGCGACTAAAAGGCAGAACACGGACCTTCCAAAAGAGCGGCTCCCATAATCGAAAATTCCCGCGATCGGTTTTATGAAATTTCAGTGCATTTTTCTCTTTCCAGTTCCCAAGGAACTACATATCTGAGCAAAGGAAAAAAAGGCAGGAAAAGAATTTGATAGAGAAATGAATGTGTTATTGTAAGTGTAGTGGTGCAAGAAAAAATTATATAAGTATAACAAGTAAAAAAGTGGAGAAAAAAAAAAAAATACATAAATAAATAGATAAAGAAAAAAAAGAGCAAAAAAAAAGAAATTAAAATAAAAAAATATATACAAAGGGTTTAGTGCTGAAATAAAGGTGTAAGTGGCAATAAGCTAGTGCCAAGTAATAAGAAATAAGAGATAAGAGTGCCAACAAAAAAGAGTATTGTATAACTAGGGTAACCACACCGTCCTGAGTGAGTACTAAGATTAAGGTATTTGGTCCAGATAATTATAATAAAATAAAATGGAACAGCTGCAAAAGACAGTGACCGAGTTAACTGGGGCTGTTAACAGCATCCTAACTCAGTTAAAAAGCTACGAGACTCGTCTCCTGTCGATAGAGGGGAGATCTCTGTTATCAGCTGCTGCACCCGACGTGCCTGAACGAACCGAAGTTCTTGTTCGCCCGCGAACTGAAGTTGAGCTCCGAGACATAAGTAGACTGCGTTAAGGAGTTACAGGTATTTGACGGTAACCCTACACAGTATGTGTCCTGGGTACATTCCGTAGAGGGGGTCCTAAAGGACTTCGAGATTGTAAAATCTAAACCCATCTACCGTTCTATCCTGCAGCATATTCGCGGGAAGGTTAGAGGTCCGGCGGACGCGGCTCTGGTATCCTATAATATTTTTGACAGCAACTGGGCGGAGATAAAGCGATGCTTGTCTCTACACTATGCCGATAAACGCGATATGCGTACATTAGAGCATCAGCTCAACCAACTCGCCCAAAAGAACAGCAAGCTCGATGAATTCTACGCCGCGGTTAACCATCAGCTATCGCTAATGATCAACAAAATCAAGACAGAATCATATAGTGAGGAAACCGTCGAGGCACTAGTAGAGTCCTACCGTAACCGGGCCCTAGACGTTTTTATCCGCGGCCTTAACGGCGATCTTTCGAAGATGCTCATAATACGAGCCCCTAAAAACCTACCTGACGCATACTCCTTCTGTCTTGAGATGCAGAACGTAAATTTCCGAGCTCAGTCGCTTCACTCGTCGACGGGGCCAAATACGGTAACTGCTCCCATCAATCAAGCGTTCAGAAGCGAACTTCGACCGCATTTGCCTCCACGGAATCCAATACAAAGGATTCCGGAAAGACCGAAACCACATATTAGTGGTTGGAATAAGGATACTGGCGTCCTTCGGGACAACGCCACGCTCCCCAAGTTGGGGCCTAAACCTTCCGAAAGGATGGAAATCGATAATTCTGTCAACTCGAGGCAGGTTAATTACATGAATCGGCCTAATCCTTTCAAGCGTCGGGCAATGTCCGCTAATATCCCTAAGAAGCAGCAAAAGCTTTACCATGTAGAAGTTAGCGACGATAACCCAGAGGAGTATGACGAAAGGGCAGAAGAAGCGCTAGAAGAAGTAAATTTTATGACGGGCGGCCATCCAGCGTACCATATATAGAATATGTTACGAGGGATGGGGCTGTATTGAAGTTCCTTGTTGACACGGGGGCCAACAAGAATTTTATAAGCCCAACTCTGAGACAGCCCACCGTACGTGTGAAAACACCATTCAATGTTCGTTCAGCAGCAGGAGAGATTCATGTATCGGAATGCGTACAGGGAAAATTTTTTGAAGCGTTTGGTGACGAGAGCCTAACGAAATTTTATGTCCTACCAGGGTTAAAATCCTTCGACGGTATCATTGGTGATGACACCTTGAAACAACTTGAAGCAATAATCGACCGGAAGGCCAATGTGTTGAGATTGAAAAACAATGTAAATGTCCCACTCAAAGAAATGATCTCCAGGGAGGTTAACTTCACGATCGATCCATCACTTCCTGAAACCACTAAGATCGAGTTAAATAGGTTAATTGAAAAATACCATTCTCTCTTTGGTCCTATCGACGCCGGAGAGACCGTTGAGACATCAGTGCTCGCCGAAATAAGGACTAGTACCAACGAACCAATTTACACGAAGAGCTACCCATACCCTGCCTGTTTGCGGGAGGTTGTAGAAGAGGAGGTGTCAAGGCTCTTAGAGGAAGGAATAATTCGCCGGTCGAAAAGCCCATATAATTCACCAATTTGGGTCGTTCCGAAGAAACCCAAACCAAATGGCGAAAAACAATATAGAATGGTGATTGATTATAAAAGACTGAATAACGTCACCATAGGAGATACGTACCCCATTCCTGACATAAATTCTACCCTTGCCAGCCTAGGAGAAGCTCGATACTTCACAACAATTGACTTAACGTCCGGGTTTCATCAAATACGTATGAAACCATCCGATATACCCAAAACCGCATTCTCCGCGATGAATGGGAAGTTCGAATTCTTACGGTTACCCTTTGGTCTTAAAAACGCACCGGCTATTTTCCAACGGATGATAGACGACGTTTTGAAGCCTTTTATTGCTAAAATCTGCTATGTCTACATAGACGATATAATCGTCTTTGGTAAAGACCAGAAGGATCACCTGAAAAATCTAGATACGGTCCTGAGGCGACTTGACGAGGCAAGACTAAGGGTCAATCTAGAGAAAACGAATTTCATGCAGAAGGAAGTAGAATTTCTGGGCTACGTCGTCTCGTCCGACGGAATTCGACCTGATGCGAAGAAGGTTCTCGCCATCCAAAAGCTCGAACCACCACAGAATCTAAAAGAATTAAATCATTCCTGGGTCTAACCTCATACTACAGGAAATTTATTCGCGACTACGCGAAGGTCGCCAAACCGCTAACGAATTTAACGAGAGGCGAAAACGCACAGGTGAAGGCCAACCAATCCCGCCGTGTCGAGATAAGTTTAGGCGAGGAAGCGCTTAAGGCATTCGAGGGCTTGAAGACTCTTCTAACATCATCAGAGATTTTAGCCTTCCCCGACTTCCAGAGGCCATTCAATCTTACCACCGATGCCTCAAATTATGCAATAGGCGCAGTCCTATCTCAGGACATTGAGGGAAAGGATCGCCCAATTGCATATATCTCAAGATCTCTGAACAAGACCGAAGAGAACTATGCCACGAACGAGAAGGAGATGTTGGCCATCGTCTGGGCATTAGATAATCTTCGCTCTTATCTGTACGGGGCCAAGAAAATCCGGATACTAACGGACCATCAACCGTTGACCTTTGCGATGGGAAACAGGAACTACAATGCTAAATTGAAAAGATGGAAGGCTCGAATCGAGGAGTACAACTACGAGTTGGTTTACAAGCCTGGTAAATCGAACTTAGTGGCAGACGCTCTCTCGAGACTAAAAACTCACGTCCACCACTTGCACGATTCCAGCTCAACGGAGTCGGCGTCAAGTGGCCGCGCTGACAGACACGAGCCTTCTACGAATAATGATGGCAACCAAGCTAGTACAGTGACCCCCACGACCAAAACTGCACCTTCTGAATGTCCTTCTTCCACGGAAACTGCGGATTCCGGGGACAGCTCCACTACAGACACCGCGCATACCGCTCTTAACGATTCCTCTGATCTTATTCCCCACGTGGAGGCACCCCTTAACGTTTTCCGAAACCAAATTTGTATTAAAATAGGAAAGGGACTTGAAATCGTTGAAGAACCGCATCCAGGATTCTTTCGCCACTACATCGCAATCATGAACCCCAGTGAGAGGAGCATTGCGGAGGCGCTCAAAACCAAGCTCAATCCAGGAGTGATAAACGGCATCAAGATGCCCGAGGAATACCTGGGAATGCTCCAAAGGGTCTATCTCCAATACTTTACCAAGTACAAGATTAGAATTGCCCAAAGGGTGGTCGAAGACGTGAGGAACGAAGACCGGAAGTGCGAGCTGATATTGAAGGAACACCGAAGGGCGCACAGAAATGCGCGCGAAAATAAAGAACAACTACTTGAGAAGTACTATTTTCCGCGCATGAATAGCCTTATCATGAGGTACGTTAGAGCGTGCGAGGTGTGCAATACGAGTAAATATGACAGGCATCCGATCCGTCCGGAGTTCCAAGCAACACCCATTCCTACCTACCCCTGTGAAATATTGCATCTAGATATAATCGAAGTACAAAACGAAAGATTTATCAGCTGCATAGATAAGTTCTCGAAGTTTGGGAAACTTTTTCACATCAAAAATCGATCCGCCTTACATCTTAGGGACAAAATTATTAAAATCATTCATTACTTCACGGTCCCCAAAATACTTGTCACTGATAATGAAAGTAGTTTCCTGAGTCCTATTATTGCAAACTTTATAAGCATACTTGGTATAAAGTTATACCGCACTCCAGTGCATTGCTCTGAGGTCAACGGGCAGGTGGAGAGATTTCACTCGACCATCTTGGAAATTTACCGTTGCCTGAGAGCCGAGTACAAGGACTTGCGATTGAAGGAACTTCTGAACATTGCAGTCGACAGGTATAACAACAGCATACACTCCGTTACCAAACGCAAGCCATCCGATATATTTTTCGACAGAACCCAGAGAATTAATTACCAAAACCTCATAGAGTTCCGTAAAAAAATAAATCAAGATCTGAGAACTGAAATAAAAAGAAAGCAACAGGAGGCCAACCGATACCGGAATAAACTCAGGACGGCCCCTAAGAAATATGAGAAAGGTGAGGTCATATACACGGCAGTCAAGGGCCTTAAGGCAAAGAGCAAACCCCTATTTCGAAAGGAAATAGTGGCTAAAGATAACCGTGTAACCGTGACTACAACCTCAGGGAGAAAAGTTCACAAAACTCATATTAAAAATGTGCAAAACTGCACACTCCCTGCTCCACGGTAGTATAGTCGGTTATTACACCCATTTGAACATGGGGGACCGGGGTTCAATTCCCCGCCGGGAGGGCATAAGCATAAGTAATAACATAAGCATAAGCATATGTATACAAAAAAAAAAAAAAAAAAAAAAAAAAAAGGGAATGGCACCTACGTACTTAGCACCGACGCGCACTAACCCCAGATACTATATACTGTATACCACTCAACCTTTGCACCCATCACCCCTAGAGTGAAGAATTATATTTCATATATATATTTTTTTTTTTTTTTAACCACTGTATGGCTATAGTAAGCTAGTTAACTAAGTTGTAAAATCATATTGTTACACACATTTATCTGTCTCTTATTACCATATTAATACAACTAATTACAATTACAATTAATCATAATTATAATTAATAGTATTAAGGAAACATTTGTAACTAGGTCCATAAGAGATGTGCACTAACAATTTAGTTAAGCTATCATATTAACCCCTTTGCTCAGGTTTTTTATCCTCACCGTCGTCACCATAGAGGGATTTACAATCTTCAAGTATGACGCACCCTTAATATCGATCAAAGAAGGGAAGGCCTGGGTAACCAACGGAAACTTCTATCTGGTGCACTTGATCGATTTGGAACAATGGGAACAGCAATTATTGAACCTCACAACCGCAATACAAAGCCAAGTCAAGAATCCAGAGGAAATAAAACTAGCCTCACTCCACCTCTCACAAACAACCGAACGTCTCAGCCTATTACGGAGAAAGCAGCTAAGGAAGCCAAGATCCATAAATTGGATTGGGTCCGCCTGGAAGTGGATCGCCGGGAGCCCTGACGCATCAGATTGGGACAAGATCCTCGAGAGTCAACAGGCAATAGTCGAGAACAACAACCAGCAGTACAAGATAAACGAGCGCCTTTTTGAAATAGCAGAAAAGGCGGTGACAAAAGCTGAATGGATCATAAGTCGAGCCGCCAACGAAATAAAAGCGGCAGACACCCGAAGATTCGAACAAGACCTAATCAACCAGGTCCTTATAATCAAGGAAGAGGTGAATGAACTGGTGAGAGCATGTCAGATGGCTAAAGGAGGTATAGTCAACACCAACCTCCTAGACCATGAAGAAATCAGAATGCTGGTCAATGAACTAGAAACCTTGCCCTACGCTAATGAGATCGAGGCGATCGAATTTGGCACGCCCATGATCTACACCAACAATACGGTGTTGCTATACATCCTATCAATGCCAAAGGTGCGTAGTGAAGACTTCAATTTGCTTCGAATAAAGTCATCAATTCATAATGGGAAGCGGATCAGCAAAAAGTTCGACCGGGTACTAACCAATCAGAAAGAAACATACGGCCTCGTTAAAGATTGTCTCTCAATCAGCAATTCCACGATCTGTAAATCCGAATCTCTCGAAAAACTACCGGAAGACAGCTGCATCCCTAGACTACTGAAGGGAGGCCCCACTACCTGCGAATACCACCAGAATACCGAAGAAGTCATCGAACCCATTGGAGATGACACGATCTTCCTGACTAATTTCGACGGAGAGCTTACCGGAGGAAATTCAACGGAGAAGCTGCGGGGAACATTCATTGTCCGGTTCAGTGGCGAGACGATTCGGATTAGGGATCAAACGTTCACCAGCTCGTCCTTGACGACCCTACAAGCTCTGCCAGCTGTCGTAACCAATATTACAAAACAGGTCCATCTTATTGATCTTCAAACAGTACATAATCTTGGACTACAGAACATCAAGTATCTTACCAATTTGACAGGAAGGACGAACATCTCAACGCTGGTATACGCCTCAATCTTCTCAGCCCTAATCTTTACTGTTTACCGTACGTGGAGCAAAATTAACAACAAGTTGGACCTCCCGGCAGTAGGGACGACCCAACAAGGACCTGCTGTCATCAACCCATAGTCACTTACAGGATCTACGGGACGTAGATTTTTGAAGGGGGAGGAGTTAACACCGTCGACCAAGGCCAAGGGCAAAGATACGCTGCGTCATCATTTTGTGTGGTTCACATCGCTCCGCATGTTCGTACCTGTTCATACGTGATCGCGTTGATTCAGGTGCACCGGCATCATATTCAGTCTGGTGCAATCGGATGCGCATTGCAACCAGCCTGGGAAGCGACGGGAGAAGTGCCTACGTTGCGGATTCGGGCGAAGCGATGAGCTTCCTATGGAAGGGGTTTTTAGTTGATAAGTTAGTTCTAAGTTGGACACCGAAGAATAAAGTGGTATTTTAAATCGTACTAACGTTTTGAATTTGAATAGTAAGTCGAACAGTTGGGGGGAAGCTCTGCTTCTCTGTTCGCGGTTTTTTTTGGACTCTCCTTACGGGAGTCCTTTAACTCTATTATCATTGTAATGGAATAGACATATGTTTTTGTTGTCTTTTGTTCATATGTTAACTCAATTATAAGTTCATTGTTTTTAATATTGTTATAGTGCAATTTTTCAAAGGTTAGATTTGGCTTTTCAGTATAATTAATTGTTTTGATTGTATTGGGTATTATTACCTCATGTCTAAATTCTGTATTTTGATATGTTATATTATTTATTGTAATTTGGCAATTTTTTAGCTTTAACAAGTATGTTTTTTCCAATACAATATTTTGTTTATTACAGTTTTGTTTCAGATTTTGTTTTCTTAGATTAATAGCAATAATGTGGTTCATTCCTACTGTTTTTACAGATTCTTTTGTATTTTTTACATATACACAATTAGTCATGTTTTCAGTTAATATGTTTCTTATACATTCATCATTCATTTCTGTTAAATTTTTATTGTTTTTGTTGGAAAGTATATTTTTTCATCTTTATTTAATATAAAGTGATTATCAATTTGTATTTCTAAATAATCGTCTTTGTTCGGAATAGGGATTATTTGTATCTCTTTATATAATTCTTCAGTTAGTCTTGGTACTTTAATGATGAATATAATGTTCGTTTTATATAAAGCTAAACTAAGATTTAGTTCTTCTAAATTGTTAATGTTAATGTCGTACATGCTAATTTCTTCTATGGTTAGAATATCTCTACTTAGTACTCCTAGTCTGGAGGTCATATTTATTTCTTTAATTTTTCCTATGTCTTCATACAAATAATCAATGTTCTCTCTTAACTTAATTTCATACTGTATCTTTGCTATATCTTTTACGTAGTCGTAGCTACCTATAAATTTGTCGAGTCTATGCATAATGTTTTGAGTTTCATTATTCAAGGTATCAGTCAGTATTTGTTTAATTAGAATTTGATGATGTTATTTGTTGGAATTTTTTTCTTTTTCCTAAATTGATCTTTGTAAAGAATACGATTGGGATTTTTCTTAAATCTGTTACCTTCTTCTAGCGTGTATCTTTTATCAGATTTGTTAATTACCTTTACCTTTTTATGTTTTGGGGTTAATTTGTTTTTAATTTTCTCGGGTTCCGTTATTTTTGCATAACGTTCATCTATTTCTTCATTTTTTCTGTTAATGTTTAATTTATTTAATATTTTGGTTTTATTTTCCTCAATACGCTTATAGATTAGCTCATTGTCGATTTTATTGAAATGTACGTCTACAGGTTTCTCTTTGATTGTTAAATGAATGACATTATTATAAGTGTCTATTGCTTTGGTAGAATGTTCTATTGGTTCAACCTCTTCATTGGCTTCTTGTATTTGACTCAAAATTCGAATGTGTTCGTTGAGTGTACTATGAAGGCGTTCTATGTCAGAATTACCTGTATGACGATTAGCTGTACAATAATGAACATTGATTTCATTATTTTCTAAGAAATTTTTTAATGTTTCAGAGACAAAAGCGTTTTCGTTATCGAGGGTTATTTGTTTAGGTTTTTTCATATAAGTAAAGATCTTCATTAATGCGTTTAAGACATCTGTATATGTTTTATGTTTTATTGGTTCAATAGCCGCATATTTACTAAATTTATCTATACATGAAAGGTATTTTTTATTGTTGTTTAGAAACCATATATCTATGTGATAATGTTCATTAGGACTTTTGGGAGTTTCCGTTTTTTCATAAGGTAACTTTATTGGATTTCTTTCAATTTTGGTCATACATAGATGGCAATTATTTATTTGTTTATTTGTGAGGGTTTTTAAATTAGGAATATAATATTTTCGAATCAATTCTAAATAAACCTTTTTTATACCAATATGATTGTTGTTTTTGTGAGTTTTAAGTATTATATCATTTACTTCGTCCATTTTAATATCTTTTAAGAGCTTCATGCTCCTTTGCAATATTTGAATAGATTTTCTATTCTCCAACTTCCATTTATCTTGGAATTTCTTAAAGGCGTCTTCGTCTTCTATATAAATACCATTTAACATACTGATGTCTACTTCTTTAATAATATCTTCAAAGTCCTTCTCCTTAAATTCTCTGCGTGTGAATACAATTCTTCTCTTCCCAATATGTGGATAAATAATATTTGTTTCTTCGTCATTTTCGCTGACTTTAACAATTATTTGTCGATTGAAAATATTGATCGGTTTCTCACTTATAGGAATTAAATTTGAATTATCTGATTCGGCACTATGTTGCGTAATTAGATCGTCTTCTCCCAACATATTTATTTTCACGCGAGAGAGGGCGTCGGCTACTTTGTTTTCTTTCCCTTGTATATATTGAATATTAAAGTCATACTCTCCTAACTTAATTTTCCATCTTTGGAGCTTTGAATTGGGTTCTTTCAAATTTGAAAGCCAAACTAACGGACGATGATCAGTTCTTATAGTGAACTTGCGTCCATATAAATAATGACGAAACTGTGCGGTTGCCCAAACTATTGCAAGAAGTTCTTTCTCGATTGTGCTATAATTGCATTCATGTTTATTTAAGGTACGCGAAGCAAATGAGAGGGGCCCATGTGTTTGACTTAACACGGCTTCAATGGCAAAGTTACTTGCGTCGGTAGTTAGAGTAAATTCTTTTGAAAAATCTGGGTGCCTATTTATTAGGTCATTTGTCATTAAAGTTTTTAATTTATCAAAAGATTCTCTGTAGCTTTCGTTCTCAGTATTTATTTTGCTACCCTTTTTAAGGCATAACGTCATTGGTTTTATAATCGCTGCGTAGTCAGAGATAAACTTGCGGTAATATCCGGTTAATCCTAAGAAGGATTGAATTTCTTTGACTGTCTTTGGAATAGGGAAATTCTTTATTGTCTCAATTTTTTGGGGATTTGGCTTAACACCATTTGGAGTCACCACATGCCCTAAGAACTCTGTTTCTTTACGTAGAAATTCAGATTTATTCAATGATACTTTAAGATTTGCGTTCTTAAGTGTATCTAGAATTTTATGGAGTGAATCCATATGTTCTTGTAGGCTTGAGGAAAATATGATGATATCATCCAGATAAACATAGCATATTTTCCCTATGTAGTCCTTCAAGACTTCATTCATAAGTCTTTGAAAGGTTGCGGGTGCATTCTTTAAGCCGAATGGCATCCGTGTAAACTCATAGTGTCCAGATAGAGTGCTAAATGCCGTTTTCTCTCTGTCTTTAGGTTCTACTTCTATTTGATAGAAACCTTTTGTTAGATCCAGTGTAGAGAAATACACTGCATGTCCTAATTTGTCTAATATTGAGTCCATGTTTGGTATAGGATATTTATCTTCCTTAGTTACATTATTTAATTTTCTATAATCGATGACCATGCGCCACTCTTTATTACCAGCGTGGTCTTCTTTTTTAGGTACGACCCAGATTGGGGCGTTATAAGGTGAAGTAGAATGCCGAATTATTTTTGATTCAAGCATTTCTTTTATTTGCCTATCCACTTCCTTTTTGTGGATCTCAGGATATCTATATATCCTCGTGTAAATAGGAGAATTATCTTCCGTAGGGATGTTGTGTTTTACGTGGTTCGTAAACGACAGATCATCGCCTTTTTTGTAAAATGCTTTATCGCATTCTTTTATTACTTTAAATAATATTTTCTTTTCTTCTTTATTTAAGTGATCTGTTCGAAGATCCTTATTGATTTCATTATTTAGCATGGAATCCATAGGTTTTATTTCATTAAAATAATTTACCGTTTTTTCATATTCTTTCTCTTCATTTTCACTGAGGAAAATAGGTATGATTTCGTTATTCAATTTTAAGGTTTTATTTTTGTAATTTATTTCTCCGTCATTCGGAATCAAAATATTGTTTCCAATTAGTCCATTATACTCTTCATTGAAGTTATGTACTTGGAATTCACAATCATTTTTGACCGATAATGCAAATTTATTCTTTGGTATTACGACGTGACAACTATTGGGTTTCCTGCTGTTCTTATTGTCATTGGTTTATTACGCCATTTTGTATATTCCCTTGGTGATTCCTGTTCACGCAAAAGATTATTAGTTGCTCCAGTATCAATGAGGAGTCTTATGGTTACGTTCCCTTTTTCAAACTTAATATAGGGAAGAGAGGTTCCGAGGCTGAATGCCGAAAATTTGCTTCCGTTTGGGTTTTCCCTACATAACTAGCTACAGGTGCACGCCTAATTTGGGATGATGAAGGATCAACATCCATGGGTTCAGGTTTTTGAGGAAATTGTTTATAATTATTTCTGTTATGATTATAATTATTTTTGTTATCGTGATAATTACTATAATTGTTTCTGGGTATGTATTGTTTTGGTTGCCAGTTATTAAAATTTTGTTTCTTATTATTGTTAAATGTATTTTTATCTCGAGTTTTTGTTTCGAATCTATTCTGCCTATCTATTTCCTGAGGACGAGTAATAAAACCTGCATTAATAAGTTCATGATTTGCTAATTCCATTGTATTTGGTTTTAGGGCATAGAGGATTGTCCTCATGTGTATCGGTAAGCGTTCCTTAAAAATATTCAAAGCTGTTTCATTATTTTTAGTAATATCAGAAATATAATTCTCTTGGAGGCATTTCTGATTTAACAATGAAAGGGTTTTTTGGATGTAATTATAAAATTTATTAACATCACCTCTATATTGATAACCACTTAGTTCTTCGTACAATTGGTTGCTATTTTTAAAGCCACCACAATTTTCAATTAACATGGACTTAATATCAGTCCATTTTGTCAAGTGAGGATGTATTTCTATGCTTTGTCTGGCCCTACCTATAAATTTAGATTTCAACAGATTTATACATATTCGTTGACCTTGGTCATTGTATGTTAGTAGAGTAGGTATAATGTCGTCGACATTCTGAATGAATATTGGCAAATCTTCAGTTTTGCCGTCAAAGTTTTGGAGTCGTTCAATGTATTTCAGTGGGTTCAGTTCTAAACATCTTAAGTTTAAACTGTTATTATTGTTACCTATTGCTGGTGGTACGGCTGCTGCTGCTGCTTCCACGTTGACTTGAATGTTGAGTTTTCGTTGAATGTTGAATAAATCAGCTCTTTGTTCACGCTGCGAATCTCGTCTGATTCGATTGATGTTTTTCTTCATTAACACGTTGGGCTACAAGGATCTAAAGCCAGTTGTCTTCCTTCTTTAGTATTCGATCACGTTGCGGCTTTTATCTTACCGTTTAATAATTTCGTTTTTTTTTTTGTCTGTCTATAATGTTTCACTCACTGTTCACTATCGGTTCGAAATTATTTCCTCTCTATGAGGTTTTGTATCATTAACCATATGCGTTGGTAATGGGATACTAAATAATTTCTTCTTGTTCGCTGAATTTCAGTTAAGATGGCTAAAGATATCGATATTCGTTCGATTCTTTTACACCTTTCACTTTTCGAATATTGTTCAACAATTTATCATTATTAAAATCCTTTTACGGTTCGTACACGGGATCTCATCTCTTCATTAATTTTCGCTTAAGTCTTTAGTGAGATCCTACCGACTGCGCCATTTATGTTTGTACTTTTACAAACAAGAAAAAAAATTGATTTTATGTTCTCCCAATGAGAACATCACCGAACAAAGGAAAGACTTTTAATTTTAGATGATTTTTTTATTGTATGAACTTAAACTATTCTTAAGCGAACAATAACTAAACCGAACTGACATTGAACTTAACTAAGAACTTGAACTTGAACTTGAACTGAACTCGAACTTGAACTGAACTCGACTGAATCACATCTTAAAACTGAACTCATTCAAAAATGAACATGAAGTGTCTTATATACTTTGTGCTGTTCTTCGACAGCGTCCCTTATTTGGACTTTGATCTTCACACATAAATCACGAGAACTATGCTGACGCAGCTGCATCCACTTGACTTCGGCTAAAAGCATTTTGCCATTAAGCCGCAGCTGTGTAAACAATGATCGTTCTCGTCTATTGGCTTGAAATTGTTTATGTTGCATATGATTTGACCGCAGCTTGTTTACATTGCGTACGGATCAAATCAATGCTGTTTACATTTTTAATTTTTATTGAATTTGAAGTCGAGCTCTTGTGGGTGTACACAAGTTGGCTCTGATATAACATATACATATCTATACCACTTCCTTTCAAATGCCAACATAATGTAGGTGTTGTATAACTAAATTGAATTCCAGGAAACCCGTTAGAGAGCATTGTCAAAGAAATCGGGAGAGGATTAACAAATGAAGACATTTTTTCTCGTTTTTCAAGAAAGTGAATACATTATCTTATTGAGATACATATGTAGATATGTAGGTTCCCGCGAGGTGTTATGTTAATGCAGTCATGTCACGAGAATCAGGTCTTCCACGAATTGCCTGCAGCATTCTCAGCTATCCTGAGAAGTCAATTACTGAGTTAAATTTTATCATGCAATAGTTCCCAAATATACAATATATATTTTTTTATCTCGTTCAATCGGAAGCGATGGTATGATGTGCCCTAGGGATTGAATAAATCACCGATGTGTAGATTGGTATATCTTATATAGAATAGTATATGGCATATCTTATGATAGAGAGAGATACATATGTACGAAAAGGTTTATCATATGTATGTTTTTGTAATAAATAAAGATATTTAGACACTAACAGTAAATTTTTAATGAACTTTTACGGATATCGGATGATGATTTGCCCAAACATTGGCAACCATCTATCTACATAAAGATAACCTTAAATCTTAATCTTAATAAAACAACCGTTAGAAGATACCGCATACCCTGGCTCATATCTCAATAAGAAACATACGAACGAAATAAAAATAATGCAATCTTTGTTAGATAAATTAACAATTCATAGCTCTCGAAGGGCAATAGATACAATAGGTACTGTGTTAAAATGGATATCAGATGAACCAGATCATGATGATATAACGATCATCACTAAATAATAGTAAACAATTCGTTACAAATTCTAAAATAATAATATTGTTAAACTCTACATAGGTATGTATATCACATCCAACTAAAAGAGAACCAATTTCCGAGAAAACAAAATTAATCTTTCTGCGCGCTATCAGAAACAAGATGACCGGTCAAGCAAATGAGGTTTTGAATATGTTCGGAACCGCTTTGAACTGGGACGACATAAAAAATAAGCTCATCCTCCACTCTTCGGATAAGAGGACAAAACAATCTTAATGAGAGACTAACACAACAGGAACAAAATAACAGAATCGTAGAACGTTTCTACAGCGAAATAATTGAAATCCAATCTTCTCTATGCAAGAACGTCCTAATTCATGAGAACGATCAAAACGTCACTTCCGCAAAAAAAAACTTTACGCCGAAATGTGCTTAAACGCATTTCTAAAGTGGCCTTACACGATCAATCAGTCGACATCATGCATCGTGTCTATGTGGATTGACTCTATCCCTTACACGGCTCAATCGATTAAAGCAAATTTCTAGTGAAATTTAGTGAATTTCGGTCGTCTACGGACGTGCGATGAGTGATTCGGGCGACTGTATTGCGTACGTGGGTCTGGCACTTTGTGCAAACAAGAAAAAGAATAGAATGGCAAAAAAAGAAGAGAATTTGGATGAAACAGTGGTTAAAAGCAAGGAATCAGTTCACTCATGAAAATCTTTTCAGTGAATTAAAAATATCTGCATCTCCCGTTCTTCATCCTCCTTCAATTTAAATTTTCCGCTCCCGACAGATATCACATTCCACGCTCGTGACACCACACCTGCACGACACACAATAAGCTTATTTGGTCAATCCAACCCTTACACACGTCAATCAGCATGATAATGGTCATACAATATCAAAAATGTTTTGATTTTTGTCATTCGGTCACCAACGAATGTGTGTGACGCACACAGACGCATTTTCACAAACACACGTAAAGAATTGATGTCATTCAATTGATCGCGTAAGGGTACCTTAACAGGTTTAATAGAACCTTTAGGCCTGAGCATGAGCAATGCGACCGGAATCGATCGCAACAGCCCTTTCGTTCTGTATAAAAGAGCAAAATATATATATTGTGCCAGAAATATTGATACCTTCTACGAAAGAATACCAGTTCTGGGCTTTGTAAATCCCTTCAGGTATTATCAAACAATCATTTATACTAGTTGGTTTGATATGCTACCAAACTCAATATCAACAGGTAGGTAAGTGGACAACTATTTTGCACATATGTAGGTGGTACAGTATAACTTCTGGGCATTCAATTTGGCTTGTAATTAATACGAATTTTGGCTCCTTTGGTTTCTAGAACTGAATACTTTAGATCTATTTTGATGCCAAGATCTTTCATCATTCCAGTACCGATTAAACTATCAAAGTAATTATGGAACTTAAAAATATAAAACGACATAACCTTTTTTGTATTAAATTCTCTTAGCCCATTAATATCTACCTTTTAATTTATAAATTCGTATTAAATATTGTTTTTATTTCTACAGGTTCTATAGGTTGTATATTGGTTTTGTCAACAATGCTGGGGCTAATGAAAGTTAACACCCTGCACTAGGGCCACGAGCCGAACGCGTGAAAGCAAATCATCCAGATTTGCTTAGTCAACTTTTTTCGGGTACAAACGCGTTCCCACGAATTCAGGTGCGAACGCGTTCCCACGATAGAAGCGCATACACATCGAATGGATCAAGTGCAAGGGTATCACATGACACGCGCATGAACTACGGCCGACAAATGTATCGGCAGGAAATGATGACACCGCAGCTTGGGAACGGGACGAAGGCTTCGAGTGCAATTGGGATTAGATTTTAAGTTAGTTTAAGATCGACTGTGTAACGATTCAGACCAGTGAAATAAATAACATTAATGAAACGGATAAAAGTTTTTTCCCTGTAAGTCGAACCGTTGGGGAGAGACAGAAGTCTCTCCGTTGGCGTTTCTTTTATGATTTCTCCAAGGAGAAATCCTTAACTGGCGCCCGAGCAGGGACCGGCAATCATTGTATCCTTTTCGCCTGTGGATCGGTATGAAAACAGAATATATAGGTACGCCCAATCAGGTGCAAGTCACTGTACCCATGGGAACACAGTTGACCATTTATTTCTGAATACCAACTTTTCGCATACCCATGGGAACATGCGGATATCCTAGAGGGCTAAGGGATACAATAGTGAAGATCGTCGTACCACGAGTAGGTCGCGTAAAATTATTAACGTTCGCGACTAAAAGGGATAAATACGACCCTTCCATTGCCGGTTCTCCGGAAACTATCGAGAATCCTATCAAAAAAATCATTCATATCTCCTTCAGGAAATCGGATAAGATAAATTAAGTTAAATACAGTGTGAGATAATAAAATAAATAAAAAATTACAAAGTTCATGAAATTTTAAAACAGAGAGAGCTACATATAATACCAGAGCTCCGAAAAGAAAAATCCCATACAAGAACCAAAAAAACACAAATTCGAAACAATTAATTCAAGTCAAAACCTCTCAAAAGAAAAATCCCATACACAAAAAAAAAACAAATTTGAAAGAATCAGTTCGAATCAAAACCAAAGTCCTAAAGAAATTGAATAAGTGAATTAGAAAAATCGTCAAATAGGCGAAGCGTAAAGAAAAATGTAGTACCTACTACATTTTCAAAAGAATAGAATAGAACAAATAAATTTACGAGTGCATAGGAAAAGAATATAAATAATAGTATAAGAAATAATATAGTGAATTGTGAAAATAATATTAAAATCAGAAAGAATAAAAGAAATAAGTAAAAAATTTAATAAATTAGAAGGGTGAAATTGAAGTGTAAAAAGGGGTAATCCGGAGGTTTGTGCGGTAGTGAAGATAAGCTAACGTGGTTCGTGAGTGAGTGTTTTTAAATCCACTTAATTTTGTGAAGCTAAAGATATGGAGTCCGTCCAGAAATCCTTAACCGAGTTAACCGGGGCAGTTAACGTAATTCCGTCCCAATTCAAGGATTTGGAAGGTCGCCTTAAGCGTGTTGAGGAGACATCGGTCTCTGAAGTTGCTACCGACAACGAGGTCAGCGCAGAACTTCGTGGACCGAAAACCGAGGCCGATCTTCGTGAGATCAGCCGCCTACCAGACTGTTACAAACGTTCGAAGGTAACCCGACACATTATGTATCTTGGGTACATAATGTCGAGGGAATTTTAAAAGATTTCGATATAGTTAGACATAAGCCTATATATCGTGCGATTCTGCAGCACATCAGGCAGAAAATTAGAGGTGATGTCGATACGGCTCTCGTATCGTACAACATCTTTGACGATGATTGGCCGGCAATCAAACGCTGCTTGTCGTTGCACTATGCGGACAAGCGCGATATTAGAACACTCGAACACCAATTGAATCAACTGACTCAAAGGGGTTCGAGATTAGACGAATTTTACGCTGCCGTGAATCATCAATTTTCATTAATAATTAATAAGATAAAGACCGAGTCCTACACACAAGAAACAGTCAATGCTCTTGTGGAAACCTATCGGAATCGCGCCCTTGACGTCTTTATTAGAGGCCTTAACGGTGATCTATCGCGTATGCTTATAATACAAAAGCCGAAAAACCTACCGGAAGCTTATTCCGCCTGTCTTGAAATCCAAAATTTAAATTATAGAAGTCATGCGATCCATCCCACAAATTTTCCCAACACGGTAACGGCTCCGATAAACCAAACTTTCAAGAAGGAGACCCATTCTCCTCCTCGTTTTAATAAATACCCAGCTAATAACTTCAATCGTCGCCATCTGCCTCGTAACGATAACCCGCCACCAAGGCCGAGTGCTCCTAAGCCCCACGAAAAAATGGATGTAGATCGTTCGGTTCAATCCCGACAGGTCAATTACATGAACCGGCCAGTAGGCCACCCTAATCCATTCAAAAGAAGAGCCGTCTCTGAAAATTTTCCAAATAAACAACAAAAAATTTTTAATATGACCACATCCAGCAACGAGGAGGAAAGGGAGTACGAGGAAGCCGCCCAAGATGCCACGGAGGAAGTAAATTTTATGGAAAACGCCTATCCAGCGTTCCATATATAGGGTACGTCCTCGCAGATGGTACCATTCTCAGTTTTCTTGTCGACACAGGCACGAACAAAAATTTCATCAGTCCACGGGTGTCGGGGAAAACTGTAAAAATGTCAAAACCATTTAAAGTACATTCAGCGGGCGGTGATATTCTAATTACCGAAAAAATTACTGGCGCTTTCTTTAAGGGATTCGGAAACGACTCTGTAACAACCTTCTACGTACTTGCTGGGCTCACCTCTTTTGACGGCATTATCGGCGACGATACTCTAAAACAGTTAGAGGCAGTCATCGATTTGAAGGAAAATGTGCTTATTTTGGGACGAAAAACTAAGATTCCGCTCAAAAACAAGATTTCAAATGAAGTTAATGCTTTGCTTGGTGAGGACCTCCCCGAAGGGGTCCGAAGTGAATTGCGAAGCTTGATTGAAAAATATAGCATAATTTTCGGACCTATCGATGTACGAGAACCAATTAAAACCGCTATTATAGCTGAAATAAGAACCTCGACGAATAAACCGGCTTATACGAAAAGCTACCCGTACCCTGTTTGTATGAGGGACGAGGTAGAAAAAGAAATCAAAACTTTGCTCTCGGAGAGTATCATTCGACCCTCAAAAAGTCCTTATAATTCCCCAACTGGGTAGTACCCAAAAAGCCCAAACCGTCGGGGGAAAAACAGTATCGCATGGTCATTGACTTTAAGCGACTAAACCTTGTCACGGTTGCTGACGCATACCCTATCCCAGATATAACTTCTACACTTGCCAGCCTAGGCAAGGCTAAATATTTCACTACTTTGGATCTAACATCCGGTTTCCATCAGGTGCCAATGAAGGAGTCAGATATACCCAAGACCGCATTTTCCACAATGAATGGGAAGTACGAATTTCTTCGTCTGCCTTTCGGCCTGAAAAACGCGCCGGCTATCTTCCAGAGGATGATCGATGATGTCCTGAAAGAGTACATAGGAAAGATAAACTATGTATACATTGATGACATCATCATATTCGGTGGAAGCATTGAAGGAAGCCTCCAGAATATAGAGACTGTGTTTTCCAGACTAAGGGAAGTGAACATCAAGGGGAATTTAGAAAAAACAAATTTTTTGAGAACAAGCGTGGAATTTTTGGGTTATGTGATTACTTCTGAAGGTATCCGGCCGGATCCTAAAAAAGTTTCTGCAATAGAAAAAATCTTGCCTCCTGAAAATCTTAAGGAACTGAAAAGTTTCTTGGGCCTCACTTCCTACTATCGGAAATTTATACGTGACTACGCTTAAGTTGCAAAACCTTTGACTAATCTGACTAGGGGTGAAAACGCTCAGATAAAAGCAAACCAGTCTAAACGCGTTGCTATCCATCTTAACGAAGAAGCACTTCAAGCCTTCATAGATCTGAAGTGTCTGCTGACGTCAACCGAAATACTTGCTTTCCCTGATTTTGAAAGACCGTTCAATTTAACAACAGATGCGTCTAATTACGCCATAGGAGCGGTACTGTCACAGGGTGAGTTCGGTAAGGATAGGCCGATTGCTTACATCTCTCGTTCCCTCAATAAAACCGAGGAAAATTACGCAACAAATGAAAAGGAGATGTAGGCAATAGTCTGGGCTCTGGATAACCTTCGTTCTTATGTCTATGGGGCAAAAAAGGTTCGCTTCTTTACTGATCACCAACCGCTGACTTTTGCTTTAGGGAATCGGAACTTCAACGCGAAGCTGAAGCGGTGGAAAGCCTGTATAGAAGAGTATAACTACGAATTGATTTACAAGCCAGGTAAATCCAATTTTGTGGCTGATGCTCTTTCAAGGTTGAGAACCGAGGTGAACCACTTATCCGACTCGACGTTGCTTGAGGAGGAAACAAGTTCGAAAACACCCGAAAATGGTTCTGCCACTGCTACGGCGAGCGAGGGTACGAGCGATGCTGCCACAGAATCAGCGGATGAAGAACATGCCGAAAGAGCAACGAAAAACATTAAGCAGGAAACTCCGAGTGGGGATCTTGACAATGCTACCGAGACGGCAAGCGAAGGCGCTTCCTCCCTGCAAACTGCCCATAGCGCAGAGCAGGATAGCACTGATCTCATCCCCCATGTCGAGTCACCCATCAATGTTTTCCGCAATCAAATCATTGTAAAGGTAGGTAAGGGCCTGGAAATCTATGAGGAACCTCATCCTGGATCTCTCGCCACTACGTGGCAATAATGAACCCAGACAAAGAGAACCTCACAGATATGCTGAAAACCAGACTAAGGCCTAATGTCATAAATGGGATCAAAATACCAGAGGGCTATCTGGGAGCCTTGCAACAAGCCTACTTGGAAAACTTTACAGCATACAAATTGAGAATTACGCAAAGGATTGTGGAAGACGTCACAAATCCATACCGGGTGTGCAAGCAAATCGTGCAAGAACACAGGAGAGCGCACCGAAACCCACGGGAAAATAAAGAACAGCTGTTGGAGAACTATTATTTACCTCGAATGAACAGCCTTGTTAAAAAATATACGAAAACTTGCGAAATTTGTACTGAAAACAAATACGACCGACATCCTATCCATCCCGAATTTCAACCAACCCCTGTTCCTTCCTATCCATGTGAGATCCTACATCTAGACATAATCGAAATCCAAAATGAGAAATTCCTTAGCTGCATAGACAAGTTTTCAAAGTTTGGTAAGCTGTTCCATATCAAAAATAGATCTGTTCTCCACCTTAGGGAGAAAATCATTAAGATTCTTCATTACTTTACCGTACCGAAGATTCTGGTCACCGCCAATGAGCGCAGCTTTCTAAGCCCAATCATAGTCAATTATATAAAAATGCTGGGTATACAACTCTACTGCACCCCCGTACACCGATCGGAGGTCAACGGACAGGTGGAAAGATTCCATTCGACCATCATAGAAATCTTCCGTTGCCTCAAGGTTGAGTATAAGGACCTAAGGCTAAGAGAGCTACTGGGGATAGCAGTAGACAGGTACAATAACACGATTCACTCGGTCACTAAACGGAAACCTAGTGACATATTCTTCGGTCGGGTTCAAAGGGTTAACTACCAGAACCTGACTGATTTCCGCAATAAGGTGAATAAAGACTTGAGGGCTGAGATTCTGAGAAAACAAAGAAGTACAAACAACGGTAGAAATAAAAAAAGGTATCCTCCAAAGAAATATAAAACGGGAGACATTATCTTTACAGCTTCCAAAGGCATTAAAGCAAAAAATAAGCCACTCTACCGCAAAGAAACCGTGGCAAAAAACAATAATGTAACCGTCATCACCGCGGATGGCAGAAAAGTGCATAAGGCTCACATTAAAAATATCTAGTTCACATCCGCACAACTCTCGTGTCGCCCCGTATACAACCCTTAAACAATATGTACGTGTATTCTTATTTAAAATAAGCCTATTTTTAGTCTAATGAATGTTTTGGCGATTTATATCCTAAACTTGTCTAAAATAAATGCGTAAATTATAATGTAAATTTTAATTGATTTTATTCATTTCCATCGGATGTATGTTCCCAAACCACATCACTGTATTTCAGACTATTGTTCCTAAACGCTGTGCGTGGATACAACATCTTCTAATACGAGGAACCCATTGTTTCAATCAAGGAAGGCAAGGCATGGATAATAAATGGATACTTTAAACTGGTGCACGTTATCCGGTTACAGGAGTTCGATGACCTACTTGAATCAATGAACAAAGCAGCAAACGAGAGTGTGAAAGAACCCGGAGGACGAGCCGTAATTGAATTTCATTCAAATCAAATACGAGAACGAATTCGGTTGCTTAAAGGAAGATCCCGAGAAGCAAGATCGATAAATTGGATTGGTTCTGCTTGGAAGTGGATTGCGGGGAACCCGGACGCTGCGGATTGGAGCAAAATTCTTCAAAGTGAACAGCGCATTGTAGAAAATAACAATCACCAATACAAGATTAACGACAGACTTTTTGGAGTCATAGGCGATATCACAAAAAAAACCAATTGGATAATAGACCAATTTAAGAATGAGATCAGAGCGTCAAACACCGGCAGACAACTACAGGACATCTTGAATGAAATACTGATAATCAAACAGGAGGTCAATGAAATCGTACGAGCGTGCCAGATGGCAAGAAGAGGCGTGGTAAATACCAATCTTCTTGACAGTGAGGAAATTAACAGAATTGTTAACGAAATTGAAACCTTGCCATACGCAAATGAAATCGAGGCCGTGGAATATGGAACGCCGACCATATATTCTAACGGCTCAGTTTTACTATATATTCTTTCGATGCCCAAGGTGAGAAATGAAGAATTTAATCTGGTGTTGACGCGTTCACCCATCATTAACGGAACGCAAGTGGATCATGAAACGTTTGGCGTAATTACGAAATGCCTTTCGCTGAATAACATGACAATCTGTGAGGAAAGGGCCCTGGAGCGGTTAGGTGAGGAAAGTTGCATATCCAGAGGACATGCAGCGTGCACGTTCCGGAACAATAACCAAGAGATCATCGAGTTAATAAAGGAAGACACAATATACGTCACAAACTTCGATGGTAAGATAGTGTCAAATAATGTGTCTAGATCTCTGAAGGGAACTTATGTTATTCAACTGAATAACGAGGTGGTTCAACTAAACAACAGAACATTCATTAGCATGACGTCCACGAAGGTACAAGCCCTACCTTCTGCCCTCTTCAATATCACCAGCCGCAACCAGAAGATCGATGTGGGATACATCCATGACCTTAGCATGAGGAACATAGAGCGGCTAAAAGCCTTAGATGACCAACTTAACGCCTCTTCAGCAGCTAGCGCCTTGACCCTGATACTGTTGATATTACTTGCCTGCATCATCTGGCGAAAGATCAATCGTGACGTTAGTCAACTTTTTTCGGGTACGAACGCGTTCCCACGAATTCAGGTGCGAACGCGTTCCCACGATAGAAGCGCATACACATCGAATGGATCAAGTGCAAGGGTATCACATGACACGCGCATGAACTACGGCCGACAAATGTATCGGCAGGAAATGATGACACCGCATCTTGGGAACGGGACGAAGGCTTCGAGTGCAATTGGGATTAGATTTTAAGTTAGTTTTAGATCGACTGTGTAACGATTCAGACGCGTGAAATAAATAACATTAATGAAACGGATAAAAGTTTTTTCCCTGTAAGTCGAACCGTTGGGGAGAGACAGAAGTCTCTCCGTTCGCGTTTTTTTTATAATTTCTCCAAGGAGAAATCCTTAACTTGAACGATTGGTTGCTCTTTGTATCAATGAGGAATTTAAGCCTTTTGTTTTTATACTATGAATGATTATATATGGTAGTAAATATGAATTGTAGCTATTTATGTCTAAATCGCCTATTGGTGATCCGAGGCATGTGAGTGAACATTTTCCTCGTCTACTTCACGTTGAACGGATTGGTACGAGGAGCAGGGTTGGTCAAAATTCGGAAGATAATTTTGAGGTTTATTGTAATTCTGCGTAGTGTTTGAAGTTCTTAAATGGGGATTGTAATTTATTACGATGTTATGTAATTGATTGCTCTGAGTATAAGACTTTTTGAAACTTTTATTAGTGTGGCCACTGGAAGTGTCTTCCCTTCTTCGGGCGCCTTGTCGTGGCGGGAGGCTTAAGAGGTCGTAGACCTCGAACTAAGACTCGAAGACCCAAAAATTAATGGACAAACCAAAGGAATTGTGTACTGCAGGTGGTACTCGCAGTAGCGGAAGTCCACCCGTGACAACTTTGATCGCGACCGAGGCAAGGAGTCTGGAGGCCCCAACATTCATTTTTAACCCTACGGCAGCCCGGAACGACACCGGCCCCTGCGGCTCACTGTCTGACCACCTGGTCCGACTGAACATGAGCGGTGCATCCAGGGGAGGCGACACCAACGATGGCGCGCCACGGGAAACCGCACAGGTAGAACGCGCCCCAGAATTGGGACGTACTGCTGAATGCACTGCTAAGTGCCCAAAAAGTAGTGGTAAGAAGCGTGCCCGAAAATTGTGCAAAGAGGCTGACAAAGCCGAAGGCACAATGGTTAAGAGAGTTAGGTCGACGGAGGTGTAATCACAGCGTGCTCGTGGGTGTAATTGATTCCACAAAAAAACGGAGAATAAATATCCTTTTAAGTGTGTATTGATTTTATTTACTGAAATAGATAATTAAATTAAAATGTACGTTCTTGTTTACGTGAAACCTAAATTTCCTAATGGAATCCGCTTAATTTTGAGTTCACGACGATTACCTGGTAGAAAGATCCTTACATTTACGTTTTAAGAAGATACGATCACATTTCCCATTTATCTACAAGCCTCCTTAAAATGTCATTCGAAAGTTTCATCAAGTTTCGTACTATGAAATTACTTTACACAATACTCCATACAAAACAACCTGCATATTTGTACGAAATCCTTCAATTCCCAGCGTCAAATAGAACAAACAACTTGACACTTCCTCGTTTCTCATGCCTCACATCCGAAAGACAATTTTTCATTGCTGCAAGCCGCTTGTGGAATTCACTCCCCACTCGCCTACGTGAGTCGAACAGCATGCAACAATTCCAAAATAAGCTTAAAATCTTTTTTAATAATGTTTAATCAAAGCAACGAACTTCAACTTCAACTTCAATTTCCTCTCGTTATTAACTTCTATTTACTTTTAAATCTGTATCTTATTTGTAATTAAAACCAATATTTGTATATTACTTACTTGAAATTCATTGTAAAACGTATATAACTGTACTCATTAGCTATCACTAGTTTATAAGATTTATCTTAATGTGTTAGCATTTACTGTAAATAAACTAAACTAAACTAAACTAATGAAATGAACTCCACAGGTGGTGAAAAAACGTTGTCGTGCTTTCGTCAAACAAAGAGAAGAAGGGAAAAATGGCCCCTTATGGTGAGGCCGGAAAGCTACGAGCAACAAAAAATTACTGAACTAAACTTGGTTCTTGATTTGACCACCTGGTAATCGGTGTGAATTCTAAGGCTGTGACTACATTTATTAAATAGTAATATTGTAATATAAATTTGATTATGGCTCGATGACATCCCGGGGCCCGTCTGAACTTCTACGGTGAAGACTGAACATCTAAGACAGCGAGCCTTCCAACTGCCCTCTTCATCTTTATTGAACCATTTGACACTCGAACATCGGCGGTCCTTACGACTCCATCTAAGCCAGCATAAACTTTTACGACACGTCCTAACTGCCAAGCTGAACGAAAAACTCTTGAACCTGCGCGAGTCTCTAAAAAAAAAAAAAAAAAAAAACAAAGAGCAAGGAGGACAAGGTCATCTTCCATACCAGGCTTTATGTCTGTATACCACTTGGATCGTCTGGTGATATCTGGCAGATATTCTTGGTACCAACGTCTTGTGAACTGAGCCATTAAGTGTTGAGATCGTCGACTATATAATTTGCTGCACAAGTCCTTTTCCGAAAAAATTCGAGGGGCAGTGACGTCTCGATCATCCTCTCCAAACAGCGTTGAATTAGGTGTTAGTGGCTTAGGGTCTTCTGGATCAACAGGGACGTGCGTAAGCGGTCGATGATTAGTTTGACCTTGAGCTTCTTGAAGCGCATTCCGCAGGACGTCTTCGTGAGGTACGACACCCTTCAGGATAAATTCCACTGTTTTCTTTATAGATTGAATCAGCCGTTCCCAGGCCCCGCCCATCCACGGTGAATACGCTGGAATAAATTTCCACACGATTCCCTCATATTTCGATGCATACCCAGTGAGATTGGCTTCCATTTTCTATACGTCTCTGTCCATTTGGTTCTTAGCCCCGATGAAATTCAGCCCGTTATCACTGTACAGAAAACGGGTGACGACGCGATTGGTGATAAAACGACGTAGGCCCATAGTACACTGATCTAAGCTTAGATCATTGAGGAGTTCAATTTGCACTGCTCGGAATGTGAGGCAGGTAAAGATCATGCCATAGCGTTTTACAGTTCCTCGTCCAAATTTTACTAGCATCGGACCAAAACAGTCGACACCCACATCAGTGAAAGGCCTTAGATGGAAAGCCAAACGAGCCTCAGGAAGCTGACCCATAAGAGGCATCACTGGCTTCGCCTTCATTAACCTGCATCTGTTGCATCTTGCTCTGACTCTTTCCACTACTACTCGAATGCTAATTATCCATGCGCGATTCCGGATGTCTGAGATTACTGAACTTATTCCCATGTGAAAGTTCTTTTCGTGGTGATGAGCGATGAGTAAATCGACGAGATGATGACTCTTTGGAAGTATTGCTGGATTACGCGCTGCGTAGGAAACAACTGCTCTCTGTCCGCGTGAATTCATACGAATAGTTCCCTTTTTGTCCAGGAAAGGCGAAAAAGCATCTGCAGCTCCAACCTTGGCACTGATAGCTTTTTGACTGGTGCAACTTTCGCCTTTGCCATTACCAAGGCAACTTCCACCTTATGACAATGTTCAAATCGCAGGTACGCTGCGGCAGCGAAAGCCTTTTCCGAGGCGTCGACGAACACAATCAAATTTGTCTGCGATTCATCTGGGCTCCACGTTAAATATCGGCGAGGAATTTTGAGTTTCTCAATTGACGGTAACTCCTTGATAAAATCGGTCCAGGGAATCTTCAAGTCGTGTGAAACTGGCTCGTCCCAATCAAATCCTTCCCGCCATACTTCCTGCAAGATGATGCGCCCGCGGATGATGAAAAAAGAGATTAGACCAAGCGGATCGAAGAACCTCATTATAGTCCTCAACATTTCCCTCTTGGTGGTTACTGCCTCAGATTGTATAACATTTTGTTGAGCTTCAACGCAGAACAATTTATATGTAAAACGGTCTAAAGCTGGAACCCAATACATCCCCAGGATCTTACTGGTGAAAGACTCAGAGCTGTTTGGATCTACGCTCACCAACTTAGGGTTAACATGGTCCGCTGAGGTATTCCGGAGAAACTCCTTGATATTAGATTGTACTCCGACCCGGTCGAAATTCATTGACTTACATATGTGGATAGCGTCTTGGGTTACAGAAACTGCCTCTTTCACCGAGTCGTGGCTGTTAAAATAATCGTCTACGTACGTCCTCCATGTCAGCCCATCTACAGCTTGTGGATATTCTTTTTGGAATAATTCTGCATGGCGGTTCCTGACGAACTGAGCGCACGTGGGAGAACACCTGGGACCGAACATCATAACTTCCATGATGTAAATGTCGGGGTTTCGACTGGTGTCACCATAAAATACGCTGGCAATGCTGGTCCTCTTTCTTAATCCGGATCCTGTGGAACATCTCTTTCACATCTGCGTTAACAGCTACTGCTCGTTCTCGGAATTTAAAGAGTCCTGCATGGAGTGGAACTAGGTTGTCCGGTAGCTTAACGTCATCAGCACTCCATAGCAGACCTATCTCGTACCCATTGTCCAAACTTCTTGACTCCATTGTTGAACTTCTTGACTCGCTAAATCGCCATTAGTGGCCTTAACACCAAAATCCTCTGAAGAGAAATGACACTTAACAAGCTCGTGCAGTTCATCTTCCGACCTTATCGCATCGTGAAATAAAAAATGTATTGACGGTTTCGCTGCTTGGTTGAGGCTTGTAACATTTAATGCAGGAGCTGTATTTCCGAAGACCACCCAGCCCAGAATCGTTTTAACGGCACATGGCTCTTCGTTTTTCCCATGGCGTTGACCATGACCCCACAAAAATTTAGCTTGATCCAACCCAACAAGGATCTTCGGCTTAGCATTCACTAAATCTGTTAGTGGCAGTCCACGCAGATGTGAATACGTCCTCTTCAGCTCCTCAGCACTAAAAGATTGTCTTGGAAGCCCCAAATCCTTAACTGTGTAGACATCCTTCAGAATATGACGTTTGCGATTGTGAATCCCGGAGACAGTCAACGTAGTACGACTGGATTTTTCGTGCCATACCACTCCCTTCGTCCACTGCAGAGTGAGCTCTGGATTTCCGAGAAGCCCAAGTTCATCGAACAGATCCTTCTCTATCATAGACAAGGACGAACCATCGTCCAGGAAAGCATACGTGTCAACAAATTTACCCTCAATCCCATAAATTCGAATTGGTGAGATCTTGAACAAGACGGGTAAATTTGATCCCACATGTGAGGAGTGGACATGCGCCTGCTGCACAAAAGGAATCGCAGCATTATTGAGCTTCAGTAAACTGGTCGATGGATGCAGTAATGCGTGATGATGTCCCGAACAACCATCAGTCCCACATATTTTCCCTCGCCGGCAAACTCTCCAGTCATGTTTAGACGAATCCAAACAGGAGAAGCATACGACCTTACCTTTATCAAAAGAAAGTCTTTGCTCTGATGACAAATCTTTAAATTCTGGACAATTCAACAGGCGATGTCGACCCCCACACTTTACGCAAGTTGCACTTGGCGGAACTGGTTGATGAGCTATCACACGGGCAGACGGCATCGAAGACCTAGGCGACTTCCTTGACTCAGCCGGCACCACATTTTTCGATAGCTCTGGAGGCAAATTGATTACCTTTTCTGTCAGGAATTCGGCAAAATCTTTAAAATTGGCTGGCGGATTAGCAGATTTCATTTTCGACCACTCTTGATAGTGCCCAGCATCCAACTTTCCAACGAGACAGGTTCCTTCATTGACTTCAAATCCGCAATGAAACCATTTAGTTTCACTGCCCACAAACGGATTTTTGGATCACACTTTGAGGTAAGAATCCATTATCCTATCCACGTCCGATGAGCACCTTAAACGGTCGCTGACTAGCTGATATGCTTCACCCTTTAAAGCTTTACGCTGCCTGGATACATTCTCCTTCTCAGTGTATCTTCATTCCATCGTGGTCGATCTAAATACTTCCTCGAAATAAGGCCACTCACGCCTATCACTGCCAGAATAGAGAGGTAGATCTTGAACGTTGCTTCTGTTGAGGATGATTAGCAACCCTGCCATATCTGGGACCACTGCATCCTGAACCACCGACTCCTGAAAACTCGCACGCCTTCCTGAAACATGAACGGGTGTTGACTGGTGAGCCTGAGCAATGTTGTCCAATAACGATCGATGATTAAATTTGATTTTTTGGATCATTTCCGATCTTTTGTCGGGAATCCTGGGTGATGAATTTGCCGGATTTCCAACTGCCGGAGTTTGTTCTGGTGTTGAAGGAACTTTGGACAGTAATAGCTTCAATTCTTGCATTTCCTTCTTCAGAGATGAGAGTTGCTGTCTTTTTGAGAAACCGCAGCTTGAGCTGTTGCCGCTGCTTCTATGAGGAAGTTTACTGATCTGCTAACTTCATCATGGACAGTTGAAACTGGTTGTGCATCGACATCACTTTGCTGATTGTCTTCAACTCTCCGCTGGGCATCGGCAGATGGTGTTTCTCCATCCTCACTTCGCTCACACGTGTTCTCTTCACAAAACCATGGTGTGATTATATCGAACTTATCAGGGTCGAAGTTTGCGCATGAAAAATGCCACCAATGCTTGCATTTATCGCAGGAGACCATGAGGTCGTCATTTGTCTTACGACATCTCGGTGCATTGCAATTGTGACCGGCTCTTACCATATTCAAACCAAGAAAACGAAATTTAAATAAAATGATGTAATCGCACCGTGCTCGTGGGTGTAATTGATTCCACAAAAAAACGGAGAATAAATATCCTTTTGAGTGTGTATTGATTTTATTTACTAAAATAGATAATTAAATTTAAATGCACGTTCTTGTTTACGTGAAACCTTACAATTTCCTAATGGAATCCGCCTAATTTTGAGTTCACGCCGATTACCTGGTAGAAAGATCATTTAAACGAAAAAATGATGAAATAAACTCCACAGGTGGTGAAAAAACGTTGTCGTGCTTTCGTCAAACAAAGAGAAGAAGGAAAAAATGGCCCCTTACGGTGAGGCCGGAAAGCTACGAGCAACAAAAAATGACTGAACTAAACTTGGTTCTTAATTTGATCACCAGGTAATCGGTGTGAACTCTAAGGCTGTGACTACATTTATCAAATAATAGTATTGTAATATAAATTTGATTATGGCTCGATGACAGGAGGTATCTCGTACCAAAGTCGATCCGATCCTCCTTCCTGAGCTCCACCCCTCTCTCGAAGGTGCGCAGCGCGGAAAGCGTCGGCGATTGGGAAAGGCTGCTGAAGGAGGCAGAAGCATGTCTGCACTTTCGGCATGGGCCTCCAGCTCTCTTCCTCTTACTGGGAAGGTTCAAGTACTCAGTAAAAGCGTGATCAGTTCCCGTAATGACGGAGCCGGAAGCTGTCAGGTTTCTGCTATGGCCGGTGCTGCCGCCGAGAAAGGTAGCGGGGCTGACAGGCAGACTCCGAACGAAGTCGTTACGGATCCTAGCAATCCTCGAACTGGTAAAGCTGTCCCGAACCGTCGTTCGAAGGGGGCAGGTTGTTTAACCGAAAAAGGTAAAGGCTCCCACAAACGGAAGACCGCCGCTAAGGATAGCCTCGCTAGGGAGAGAGTGTGCGATGCCTCCCTCTCCGGTGGGGCGGTGGGAAATCGGAGTCCAATGGCAGATGTGGCGACCCAGAAGGATCAAAGCATAGGTCAGAAGGCGAAGATAGCCAAAAACCACTCCTCAGAGGCGGGCACATAACACAACAAAACCCCTTCCTCCCAGAAGGAGATACAAATGACCGTAAGGAGTCGAGAGGAGCAGCTCTCTTATAAGGAGGCGGCCATCTCCCCTGAAAAGGTCAGGATAGTTCTTATCCAGATCAATCTACAGCATTACAAGGCCGCTACTGCTCTTTTAAGTGGTAGAATTGCATACAGTAGTACAAATCATCACGTTGTATCCATTCCAGAACCGTGGGTGTGGAATAAACGCCTATGTGGCCTTGGTGGTATACGTGATGCTCCGATTCTTTATGATGAGCTTTCCGAAAGGCCTAGGGTCGGCCTCATCATATCGAATTCACTATCGGCAACCAAACTTGGGCACTTTTGTGGCAAGATCTGGTGGCTGCTAGAGTAAGCTACAAAACCCACGGTGCAATAGAACACTTCGTCGTTAGGTAGGTAGGTAGGTAGGGTCGTAGCCTTCCCAGAATTGAGAAGAACGCACTTAGGCCAGGGAGGCCCGTTGTGCAGCTACGAGGGGGTTTTACCCCCCTATTCGTGGAACCATCTAGTGTTTCTTAAGAAGTTAAGAAGATTAAGTATCCCTACTTTCTGAACATCTGTCCGATCGTTAAGGAAGTAAGAGCCTAGGTAACGCTTCCTTATATTGCAAAAAACTGGACAGGCACAGAGAAGGTGGTGAATGGATTCGACCTCCTCCTCGTCCTGACAGCTTCTGCAGAAATCATTCGGAACTATACCTAGTCTTTGTGCGTGACTGCCAATGAGGCAGTGACCTGTGATGACACCAATGACTTTGTAAATGTCGGTTCTTTTTAGGGAGATTATACTCCTTGTGCGTTGACTGTCAAGCCGAGGCCAGATTTGCCTGTTGATGACGCAGGTATGTCCCTGGGTCCATCTCAGGTTCGTCTCGGCCCTGGCGAGATTGGTCAGATTATGTTTAATGACTGTAAGGGGTATTCCCTCACAAGCCACGATGGATTGTAGCGTCGTTCCTTGTTTGGCGAGTGTGTCGGCTTTCTCATTACCTGTAATGCCGCTGTGTCCCGGTACCCAGATAAGCTGTATATTGAACTGTTCTGTCATCTCGTTAAGAGATCTGCGACAGTCGAGACTGGATTTTGATGAGTACACATAGGACTCCAACGACTTTAAGGCTGCTTGACTGTAAAGATGCGCATATCCGTGGTGGATATTACGTTCCACTTCAGCCAAGATAAAGCCTCTTTTATTGCCAACAGTTCCGCCTGGAAAATGCTGCAGTGATCTGATAATTTTAGAGCTTTATATAGCTTGAGTTGTTTGCAGAAACCTCCACTGCCCACCCCGTCTTTGGTTTTAGACCCGTCGGTGTAGAAATCCACACAGTTTCTGCGGGGTTGAGTTTGGCGAGTCCAGTTCTTCCTGTCCGGATAGATCGTCGTGAATTTTTTGTCCAAGACTATGGTGGGTTCTGTGTGGTCCAAGTTTTCTGCCATAGTTATCCTGTTTTGCAGGATGGAGGAGTGGCCAGTGACATAGCTCGCTCATTTCGAGTTGGCTTTTAGTCTTATGGCCGTGTGTGTGGCAATTTGCTTACCGAAAATATCGGTGTAAGGTCTAGTATCATGTTAAGCGCAGCCGTTGGTGTGGACCTGAGGGCCCCGGTAATGCATATACATGCCATCCTTTGTACCTTCTCGAGTTGTTTGTGGTATGTTGTCTTGTCTAGTGCAGTCCACCAGACTATCACTCCATACAGTAGTATGGTCCTGACGACCGTAACGTAAAGCTATAGGGTGATTTTGGGGTTAAATCCCCATTTTTTTCCTAGAGCTTTTTTACATGTGTAGAGAGCTATTGTTGCTTTTTTTGCTCTTTCTGTTGTATTACTCTTCCAAGTTAATTTCCTATCGAGTATATTGCCTAGGAATTCGGAACTAGGGGAATAGGTTAACCTGGTATCGAGCAGAGTGATAGGGCAGTATTCCGGGATTTTGTGCTTTTTGGGGAATAGCATGAGCTCCGTTTTCCGGGGACCTATCCTGAGCCCGCTACTATGCGCCCATTTGCACAGAAATGAGAATGCCGTTTGCATGCGGTCATTCAGTGTGGATGGGTATTTACCTGAGATTGAGATGGCAACGTCATCGGCGTAGGCAACAACGTCCAGGCCTTCTTTCTCCAGTTTGGCTAGTAGTTCGTTTACAACTACATTCCAGAGAATCACACTTCGTCGTTGCGTCTGCCTACTTTCCCTACGATTCGTTACTACCTCCACCACCGAAGGAAGTCTCTGAACTTGTAGAGTACTGTGAAGCCAAAAAGATTGGTCTCATCTTGTGTTGCGATGCTAATGCCCAAAACACTGCTTGGGGCAGTAGCAAGTGTAACACAAGAGGGGAGCGTCTTTTAGACTTCATTCTCTCGTCTGACCTTACCATCAACAATGTTGGCTCTCAACCAACGTTTGTTACGACAAGACGACAGGCCGTGATTGACCTGACCCTATCCAACAGATATGTGAAGGACATCACTAACTGGCCCGTCTTGCCTGATGCTACGCTGTCGGACCATAAATATATCGAATTCCGATTAGGTTTTGGGATCTCTTCTTTGCAACCTAGACGGAATCCGAGAAAGACGGACTGGGAACGCTTTAGAGAGGAGCTTGAAAAATCCACTCAGGCCCTACCTAAACTTAGAACGAAACATTTGGTAGAGAACGCTGTTCATAACCTGAATAGCGTCATCACTAGTTGCATGTCCTGTCAGCAAACCTCCCTGCAGGAAATTGGTCCCCTGGTGGAATGCCGAGCTCCAAAGTCTTAGCAGGGAAGCCAGAATTCTTCTGAATAGATCACTTAAATTGAATTCGGAAGATGACTGGAACAAGTATCGGTCGAAGTAGAAAGAATATAAGAAACTTATTCGTAAATCGAAGAGCGATTCTTATAGGACCTCGGGGAAAACCGATAAAGCCAGATACACCCAGAAAATCTGATGGTACCTTTACTGAGTCTTTTTTTTTTACATATGGGGCTAGTGCTACTATTAGTAATACGGCACTGCGACATTTGCAGATCTATTGTGCCTGCTAGCCGATTAGCCGAGTAGCCTCTGCACCTCTATAATGAAGTCGAGAATGCTTCTCGTAGGAGCCCGGATGATCCCCTCGGGAGTCATAACTTCACTGAGAAGGATACGCTTCCTACGATGGCAGAGAGCAGCACACTCACATAGTATGTGTTCTGCCGTCTCATCGTCCTCTAGACAGAGCCAACACTCAGTTTCAGACGAGAGACTAATTTTGTTTAAATGATATCTCTGACCGCAGTGTCCCGTTAGATAGTTGACTAGTCTTCTGATATCCCCCCTATTGAGTTTGAGTATGCCAATGGGGTGTTTGTTCAGAGGTCGTATATGTCGTTTAGATTGACGGAGTCCCCGAACACTGTTCCAGAAGGACAGGTGTTGCGATTTTTCCCACTTGTCTAAGAAGTGATTTATCTTAGACCCGGGAATACCGCAGAAAGGTTCCGGACCTATATATTTGTCGCTGAAACCTTTTCTGGCAAGTTGGTCGGCAATTTCATTGCCCTTGATACCTTTATGTACTGGCACCCACCAAAGTTTAACATTGTTTCTTTTGGCGAGATCTTGTAGGGCGTCATGGCATTCCTTGACGGTTTTTGAGTTCGTGCTGTACGAACCCAGCGCTTTAAGCGCTGCGTGGCTATCAGAGAGTATGTTGATGGTCACTCCTCTGATGCCAGTCTCGAGATTTAGATTGACGCATGTTAGGATGGCGTGCAGCTCTGCTTGGAAGATGCTGGGGCTTATTCCCAGGGCCTTCGAGATCATGCGTTTTGGTCCAAAGATGCCGGCGCCAACACCGAAACCCATCTTGAGCAGTTTGGGATCAGTATCTCAAATCTCTTGTCAAATGTGAAGGTGTGTGGCAATGCGTCCGAGACTGTAGTAATCATATCCAGCTCGGGAGAGTGTTGTAATATAGACATGTGGCCTGCAGGTCTACATGGCATATTTGTTCCCGAGCAGAGGATACTGATTGCACTGCGTAATGCCACCTTTTTGATGAAAGGGTGCAGTGGAGCGAGTCCAATGAGTGCTTCTTGTGCTGCCGTAGGGCAGGATGGCATAGCGCCTGTGATGCCGAGACACGCTAGTTCCTGAAGGCGTTGAAGCTTAGTATTGGAAGTTTTTTGCTCAACTTTTTACCACCATACGGTGGACCCGTAGGTGTCGATAGGTCTTACTATCGCGGTGTTTAACCAGTGGACTACCTTAGGTTTAAGTCCCCAGGTTTTACCGTAGGCCCAGGAGTTCCAGTTGTGTCTGCGGTCTAGATCAATACCTAGATGCTTTACCTCCTCTGAAAATCCCATGTATTTGCCATTTAGAAAGACTGAGCAGGGTTCTACCTTTCTTCTCTTTGTAAATAGGACTAAGATTGTCTTATTTGGGTTAATAGATAACCCCTCTCTGCCACACCAGTCAGAGATAAATTGGAGCGCAAGCTGCATGCGCTTACAGGCAGTTACCTCGCACTTGCCCGTAACATTGACTACTAGGTCATCAGCATATCCGATGACCTCGTAGCCCCGAGTCAGCCTGCATAGTAGATCGTCGATTATCGACCAAAGCAGGGGTGAGAGGACTCCCCCTTGTGGGTATCCTCTATCCGCCGATACTGTCACTGAGACCTCTCCGCATGTGGCTGATATGATACGGCTATTTAGCATCGCCCTAATCCAGTGATTAGTGGGATGGTCCACACCCCTGCAGGATAGTGCAGTGGTGATCGAATCATAGCCAGTATTATCAAAGGCTCCCTCTATATCGAGGAAGGCGCAGATTGCGATCTCCTTTTGTGTGAAACTATTTTCAATGTACGTCACCAAGTGGTGTAGTGCATTTTCGGTAGATCGCTCTTTGCGATATGCATACTGGTTGGGATACAAATTGGCCTGATTTTCCAGGATACCTCTAATATGGAGCTCTATCAGTTTCTCCATTGTTTTTAGAAAGAACGAAGTCAAACTGATAGGGCGATAGGATTTAGGTTGCTCGCTTGGTTTCCCAATCTTGGGGATGAAGACAAGATTGACCTCTCTCCAAGTTTGGGGTACGTATTCCAGGTTGAAGCAAGATCCAAAAAGAACTATAAGTGATGGTAGAATTGTATTCGAGCCTTTTGTAAGATCGCAGGAAAGACACCGTCTTTGCCTGGAGCCTTGTAGGGTTCGAATGAACTCATTGCCCATTTAACCCTGTCAGGGCTGAATAGTCTTCCAGAGAGGCTATTTGTTCTACTGTCGATGTTTTCTATGACGTTAATCTGATCGTCAGAGGACATCGAACAGGGAGTAGAACCATGGAAGTGCACCTCGAGCAAAGTCTCCAGGGTTTCCCTGCGGTTGACGGTAAAGGTGCCGTCTGATTTGCGAAGAAACCCAAGTCCATTTGTGTGCTCCTAAGAAAGTGCTTTGTGGAGTCGGGCCGCAGTTGGAAGCGAGTCTATGTTCTCGCAATGTTTCCCTTAAGACGTTCCTCACTTCGAGGTTGTATTAAGTTAGAGCAGATCTATAATCAGTCCAACTATTGTACCGATTTGCTCTGTTAAACAGCGATCTCACCTGCTTCCTTAGGGACTCAAGCTGACTATTCCACCAGGCCACACATCGTTTTTGTGTAGTTGATCTGGGTGTACAGCTGTCTCTAAAGGATGAGATGAGTGCTGCATTGAGCTGGTAGGCCGCTTCGTCGATATCGTCTGTCGATACAATCTACTTAAGGAGCATGTCCTCTTTAGCGGCGAGCTGAGCTTGGAGCCCAATTTGTTCGCTTGGGCTGATATCCGGGCTCAGCCTCATTAACCTCACTAGAGATGTTGAACCTGATGTACTGGTGATCAGATAGTGAGGCTTCATTGGAGACATGCCAGTCCCCAATTACATTTGAGATAAACTGGCTAGAGATGGTGAGGTCAAGCACCTCTTCTCTAACCGCGTTTATAAATGTGGGTTTGTTGCCTCTATTGGCAACGGTGAGCGTATTACTTATTAATAATTCAAAAAGTGACTCACCTCGTTTGTTGGTATTGCTGCTGCCCCATTCCATATGGTGCGCGTTGGCGTCGCATCCAATTACCAGGTTGTGTTTTTTCTGGTTGCAATACCTAACCAGATCCTGGACTTCAGTGGGAGGGATTTATTGACCGTCTCCAGGAAAGTAAGCGGAGGCGCATACAACCTCCCTTACTCTTCCATCGGTGGGGACTTTCACAATAACGGCTGCCAGGTTCCTTGTGATGAATTCTGGAATGGGGAGAAAATTTAGATTAGTGCCGATCACACATGCTGCCCAAGGAGGAAAACCTCCTGTGGCGTAAATTAGTTTACGCGACCTATTTTGCAGGCCGATAATCTTACCTTTATGGACCCATGGTTCTTGGATTAGCCCATTGCTGATCCTGTCGCAGTACAGTCGCAGGCTAAAGGTCTCCGAGTCACCTTTGGCATGGTGCAGGCTGCCCTGCAGCATACGCAGCCCACCCATTATTTGCGTCGGTAGGCCGGATCCTTCGTTCTGTAAGGCTTGTTGTTCCCTCGCCTGAAGTTTTCGGCCCGATGGGAGTGATCCTCTGATCTACTTCCCATCGAAGATTCCCCTTGTTTAGTTGGGGGACGTTTGTTTCTTTTATTTGGGCGACCCTTAGTGGTCGCCGGCTCAGACGTGGCAGTGGGTTTTGGCTCGTCACATCTGGGCGTGTCTACTACAGCAATATGTGCAACCACCATATTGCTGGCTGTATGTTTTTCTACTACAGTAGTAGGTACAACCACCATACTACTGGTTGTAGTTTTTCCTATTGCGGCAGTAGGTGCACCCTCCGTACTGCTGGTTGTAGGTTTTCCTACAGCCATTGGTGCTACATCCAAGGATGTTTTCGCCTGGCTTTTGATAATCACCTTTACGATTTCAAATCTGTAGGCCACTTGGCACTTAAGTTCTATCAGTCGAGCCAAGGATTTGTCACTGACTGCCAGAACTAAGTGCAGGAGATTTTTCTCCTTATTTGACGTGCTCTGCATGACTCTCCAGTTCTTTGCGTGTAAGCCGTCATTTTGTAAGTCCAGCGTCGCCAACACCTTCGTGATGGGTAAGCCGGCGCTTACCCTTGTCCTTGATGGCCGTAAAATTGGTTTTCATCCAATCGGCCGTAGCTGGGTTGTCACACACAAAGTATAACCACCCTGACTTGTAGGTCAAACCCCTAAAGCGAGGTTTGGGTGCCTTAGCCGACAGCTCGATGGAGGTGTCGACTATAGCCTCCTGAACGGCTGCCATCTGCGCTGTTGTAAGGGGGTTCGTTTCTAAGTCCTTGGGGACGATGCCGAGTCGGATCCTCCCAGCTACACTACTGTAGCTCTTTTTATCGACCTGATGGTTGCCGATTTCGCTGCGTTTAGCAGCCTGGTTTGGTGGAGTAGTGTCTGCGGAACGATCACGTTTCAGTTCCGGACTTTTGGATGCGGGGGTAGATTTCGCATAAGCTAGAGCCTCATCTCTAGTTTTGCCCTGCATTATAGCAGCTTTAGGGCGTCGCTGCTCCGACGATTTGAGTTTGACGAAGCCACCAGGGGGTACAGGCTTTTCCTCTACGTTCCTGATGGTTTCGTTCCTACTTACACTTGGGAGTTCATCCGAGAGCATACTCACAGAATCTCCGCCAAGTGTGGTGTCGGAATCGGAGAGTGAAGATATATCTTCAGCCTTCCGTCCGGCTGCAATGCCAGCAAAAGACGCCGGCATCACTTCCCGCTTTTTAGCCGCTGGGGACTCACGAGCCCTAGCAGGCGATGACATTTGAGAGTCATCATTCTCTTTTGAAATATTTTTATTGTCTATTTTTCCCACGAGAACACGGGAAAGAACGGTCACCTGCAGCGGAGCTGGAGACACTGCAGGAAGGCTATATTGAAATCGGAGGTCGCCCGGTATCCGAAGTTCACATACTAGTAGCTAAGCACCCTCTGAGCCATGCATCCGTCGGCGTATGCTCTTCCACCTTGGAGTTAGGGGAGTAGAAAGTGATGGGTATAGAGGAACGGGTTCCTCTAGAGATGAACTCTCGAGAGTTATTACCTGTACTGAGCCTCCGTACCACGACAAGGTGAGAAATTGTCACGGAGGTTACTGAGTCTAAGGCGAACAATTTAGTTTACTGTTTGGGACTCATTTCCCGGGAAATTAGATCGACATCGGCTCGTTGCACACTCCTTCAAGAAGGGAAACTGCAATTGTAACGATGAAAACAACTCGGCGTAGCTGGTATATTGCGTCGCTCGTAGTTACGACTGAAGCTATTAAGTTTGCTGTTGCATCCTTCGATGGCTTCAAATTGGCGGGCACCGACCAGATATATTCTGTTATGCTGCAAAAAGATATAAGGAAGCTGCTTCCTACTCTGAAAAGAATTTTCACTGCTAGTCTAGCACTTGCTCACATGCCCATTCCTTGGGGCACAGTGAAAGTGGTCTTCATTCCCAAAATAGGAAAAGAGAACTTCTCACTTGCCATGAGCTTCAGACCAACTAGTCTAACATCCTTCCTGCTGAAAAGCACGGAGAGACTGGTTTCAATTCAATTAAATTTTATTTATCAAAAGTCTTGATTACACAGTTAAAACCTTCTAAGCCTAAAGGGCTTGTCTGCAGGCGACTAGATAACAAAATATACATTTTTTTCAGAAAAAACTAGTGAGAAATTGAATCGTACATACATATACATATCTAAATACAATCATCAGTTTATAAATCTTGCATTTCTAAATACATTTTTTTGCGTTTTTCATGCATTTTGTTTTAGGCATGTTTCTGAAACATATTGGAAGCTCATTTAAGACGGTTGGTACTATAACTTCATATCTTCTTCTACTATATTCGTTCCAAGATTTCGGAATAGCGAAGCGTCCTTGTTCTCTTCTTCTTGTATTGAAACGTTGTTGAGTTGGAATTTTATACGTGTTGCCGTTCCAAAAATCGTTAATTGTCTCAAGCTTAAAGATATGAGATGTACTTAACATTTTCCTGTTAATAGGTGTCTCCCGCTGTTCGAATTGATTCCTGACTGACGTTTTGTATATCATCTTCTTGATCGTGTTATGTGTACTTACAAGTTGTGACATTTGTGGTGCTTTGCCCCAAGCTAGGATACCATATCTAAGGTGTGATTCCACCAGACCAAAGTAACTTTGCTTAATACCGATGGTGGACAGAAGTTGGCCAGATGGTACAGCGCATATGAAGATTGCCGCAATTTTTTCATAAGTGTCTCAATATGGTAGCTCCATTTAAGATTGTAGTCTACGTGAATCCCAAGATACTTGTAGACTGACACGTTCTCAATTATTTCGCCACACGAATCATTGTCTTTTAGCTGTAAGTGGCACCCAACTTGATGTAGACATTCTCTATCATGTATTTTGAACACTATTTTTGCTCGTTGCATATGAGGTGGACGTACGTGCATAGCTTTCGTTTTCTTGGCGTTGATTACCAGGCCATGATCGTGAGACCACGCAGTAAGTGCATTCAATTCTTTTTGCATAATTGTAACTGCTTGTTCAACATGTTTATGACTCACTATGATGGCTGTGCCATTTGCATATGCATATCCCGTACTATGTTGACATACTGAGAGCAGCTCATTTATGTATATTATATAAATGAGTGGCCCCAGTTTCGATCCTTGTGGGACTCCGTACTCGGCACATTGTTCATGGCTGTAGTTATCTTTAACTTTTACTTTAAAGCTCCTGTTTCTGAGGTGGTCTTCGAACCAGCTTAGTTAAGTCCCCCGGACTCCGATTTTCTCAAGCTGCTTTAAAATATTTTTATGGCTTAGTATTTCGAACGCCTTTTTAAAGTCTATAAAGAGCACTATGGAGCTGTGATTCTTGTCGAGGCTACAATATAATCTGTTAGCAAAACCCCCCAACAGTCGGCCTATACATTTGTTTTTCCGGTATCAAAATTGTTTGTCGTGTAGGATTCCGTATTTTTCCGTATAGGCGTATAATCTTCTGGTTAGAACTTCGTCCAACACTTTGTCAACGACTGAAAGTATTGAGATGGGCCTGTAATTTTTTACATCATTCTTCTGTCCGCTTTTGAATATCGGTCGTACAATTGATGTTTTTAAAAGTGTTGGTTGTTTATTAATTTTGTCATTACAGGGGCCAGAATATTAGCGTTTGTTTTCAGGTCTGTGGGTCTTATTCCATCTATTCCCGGAGATTTTCTTTCGTTTAGCATTCTGAGAATGTTTTCCGCCACAGATACTTCCTCTAGATACGTCGATCTTTGTATGCTGCTCATTGTTCTTTCAGACATTCTGCAGTTGCATTCGTGGACTAATGATTTGATTATGTTGATAGAGTTGCACGTGCGCAAAGTTGCCCTTCGAATGCACCCTCTTACGGAACTGTAACATGCTTACCAGCGCGGAAAAACCTGCGAGACTGCGCTTCAGAACCTAGTTGGGAGAATTGAATGTGCGCACGAAAGGCGCTGAGCATTTTCATCGACATTGAGGGAGCTTTTGATAACGCAACTTTTGACAGCATGTTCAACGCTGCCAGACATCATGGCGTAGATGAAGCAATGGTCCTATTGATCAAGTCAATGCTCATACACTGGATATTGACCGCTGATGCAGGCCTCGACCAGTATGTCAAGTCCGTCGTAAACAGGGGCTGCCCGCAAGGTGGCGTCCTGTCTCCGCTGTTGTGGTGCATGGTGGTCGATTCCCTGCTTGACGCTCTCAATTTGGGGGTGGCCGTGGTGCAGTGGTTAACATCCTCGACCGTCAAGCGGACGGTCTATAGTTCAAATTCGTTTCATAGCCAAGAAAAAAGCAAATCCTGTACGGAAAAAAAAGTATGCAACAGAGTTGTGAATGGTAAGTGACCAAGCGTACTGCTGCAGGCATAACACTCACAGTATGTGATAAATTGAAATTCATCCTCTGTGTATGCAATATTAACACCAAAAAGCGCATGAACGAATTACTGAGAATTATAACCAACGCGAAATTTGATCGGCTCTCGTCCTGTCTAGGACAAACCACCCCTGAGAGTAGTCAATGAACATCTACGGCCCAAAAAAACCACTGCACTCCGTTCAGGTTGTTGGAAACTTTGCCTCTCCCTGTTACCTTCGCTCGCACAACGTTCAATACATTATAAGGCCTTAGCCTTGAGTGCGCGTATGACTCTAAAAAAAAAAAAATTCCTCTGGAATCTATGCCCAGGCCTATGCGGATGATGTCGCCATTCTTTCTATCGGCTCATGTTTAGCGACTGTCCGTCTCAAAGCACAGGCGGCGCTAAATGTGATCGATCATTGATGTACTAGAAATGGGCTGTCAGTCAATCCTCTTAAGACCGATATCGTTCTCTTTACGAGAAGGAGGAAAAATACTGACAAGACTCAGCTGGCACTAAAAGGCACTTCCATCCTGATATCCAAGGAGGCTAAGTATCTAGGAGTCATCTTAGATAGCAAGCTTCTTTCTCCAAAGCATGTTGAGTCAAAAACCACGAAAGCGTTGTAAGCTTTCTGGCAATGCAAAGGAGCTTTTGGCAAAACATGGGGTTTATCGCCGGCAAAGGTCCTCTACACGGCAATGATAACACTTATAATCTCATATGCATCGGTTGTCTGGTGGAACAGACTAAAACGCAAACACGTCGTAGCCTCTTTC
Source organism: Eumerus sabulonum (assembly GCA_951905685.1). Lineage (NCBI taxonomy): Eukaryota > Metazoa > Arthropoda > Insecta > Diptera > Syrphidae > Eumerus > Eumerus sabulonum. The sequence continues at coordinate 66,750,452 of OX645060.1, forward strand.
ACCAGACTCCAAAGAACAGTTTGTCTCAGGTGCACGGGGGCTTTCCCCAGCACGCCGGGCGCTGCTCTAGATGTTATGATGAACCTTCCACCTCTTGGTATATTTATCAGAGGGTGTGCTCTGAAAGCCATGTCTCGTCTGAAGAGAAATGGCTTTTGGTACAACTCGCATAGGAATAACGGTGTGCTTGCGCAAGAATTGTCCTGCGACCCCTGTCTCATGGACATGCCTTCTGACGCACTGACGCCCGTTATCCTATTGCGTCGTAGTTTCACAGTCGAGGTTCCGCGGCGTCAGGATTGGCTATGGCTGGATGCTGAACCTGGAAAGGTCTTCGCATTTTCATGCTGGAGTCTTCTTTGAGCGCGAAAACATCCGACTGCACTTCTCGTTAGGAAAGTATGCGTCTGTCTTCCAATCAGAGATATACGCAACCCTAATGGGCATGCACTATGTTGTGAAGCACAGGTGGAAGGGGGAAAGCATATGCGTCTGTAGTGACAGCCAAGCTGCACTAAAAAATGTGTGTAACCCCTTAACTAGCTCCACATTAGTGCTTAAACTCAAGTCCTTCTTGAACAGAGTCAGCAGACTAAATTCATTAAGGCCTGTATGGGTTCCAGGCCACTCTGGGATCCCAGGAAATGAGATCTCTGATGAACTCGCTAGAATGAGGAGAGCTTCTCAGGACCTGAACCCGCTCTAGGTCTACCTGCGTCCACGGTAAATTCCTACATTAACGATAGTGTATTTAATACACACAACCGTAGATGGAGGGATTGTCCGGGTTGCAGGATGACTAAGCGCGTATGCCCTGATGTCTGCAAAAAATCTGCAGCATTCCTCCTGTCTTTAAGGAGAATCGACTGCAGAAGGCTTGTGGGAGTTATCACGGGCCATTACACTTTTGCCAAGCATCTCTACGTACTTGGCATCAGTGAGACGCCTACCTGTGCTGCATGTCGCGAGGAGGATGATGACACTGCAGAGCATTTCCTCTGTGATTGTCCCGCCTTTGCTCGCGCACGGTGGCGCACCCCTGGAGCCAACGTGGTGTGTGCCGAAGCCCTTAGCTCTACATCACTGAAGCTCCTTCAAATTTTTCTCTTGAGAACGGGGAAAATACAATAACATAAGGTGTCTGTCTGGAGTACAATGGACCAGTGATTCCATCTGAGTGCTCCAGCGGATAGCAGAAGCCTTCAACAAAAAAAAAAAAAAAAGGATGGCTTATGATATTCTGTTTTAGTGCTTCAAAAGCCTGAATGTATTCAGGATCACTAATATTGATTTTTGCCCCTTTTATTAAAAACTTAATCATCGGATATGCTATTTTGGAATAATTGATTACGAATTTTCGATAAAATCCTGTAAGGCCAAGGAAGGCTTTTAATTCTTTTTCTGATGATGGTAGCTTGTAAATACATAAAATGCATTTTACTTTTTCCGGATTCGGGTTCATGTCTTTTTCGCTCAAGACATGACCCGAAAATTCTGTGTCCTTTTGAAGAAAGGAACATCTATCAAACTGCACCTTCAGATTGTGTTAACAAGGACATAGAAAATCGTGGTAATAGCAATGAGATGTTCTAAAAAACTAGTGGAGAATATTAAAATATCGTCAAGGTAGACGACGCAGATCTTATTTATGTGATCCCTCAGTATTTAGTTCATAAGCCTTTGGAATGTCGCTGGGGCGTTCTTGAGGCCAAAAGGCATTCGAGTGAACTCATATAAGCCGTTTGTAGTTACGAATGCAGTCTTATGAATGTCTCTCGGGTGCATTTTGATTTGATAGCATCCTTTAGCTAAATCTAAAGTACTGAAATACTGGGCTCTCCCTAGCTCATCTAATATGCTGTCAATATTAGGCAGAGGGTACTTGTCGTCTAACGTGATTTAATTTAATTTTCTAAAGTCCACACAAAGTCTAAAATTGTGTTCTTCTGCTTTACCGATCTCCCTGTTTTTCCATTTCTATAACCTCCCTCCGAACTTCTTCTTCATGTTTCGGAGGCAACCTATAAATGTGAGTATGCATGTTGGCGTTACAGTCCATGAAGAACCTGAGCCGAGCTTCTCTCAATCACCCATGTTGTGTGTGATTTCATTTACCCATAGGTGAAAGGGACCTACAGTTTATTGCCGGTTCCGAACGGCGAATTTCGAGAAGCTTTTCATGACAATTTTACTACAGGGGGTTTTGTCAGAACCCCGCTGAGGAGAAACACCGTGAAAAACACGTTCGATGACATGGCTGTGTCGGGATTCGATTCCGTGTCATCGGCGTCAGAGGCCAACACACTACCCACTGCGCCACGGTGCTCTCGGCAACGTATAAAGCCTGGAATTAATTTGTTGATCAGTGGTCATCCTGATCTCATGCATAATAGAATCTGTTTTGGGGAGATTGTTGCTTTCTTTATAAATTAAACGCTGGTACTGTTTTAATATTTTGTGTATTTGTTCTCTTTCCTGGACGTTTAGATGAGTAAGATCTATTTTGTCAATGTTTTGGCTTGTAAGTTCATAATATTCAACTTCTTGGTACTCTTTTGAATATAGATTCATTTTCACTGCTTACTAGTTTGATGAAGTTTTTATTTATATTAAGCTCAGTCACGTTCTTCCTAATTCTATTCTGGTTGGTAGTCGAATGACCAAAAGACCGCCAGGTGCCTTTTTGTATATCGAGGTGCGGTAAGCACGTACTGGCTTGAAGGAGATTTCGCCTGTGTCCGTTTTCGGAGGTGGTGTCGTTCAAAGATGCTTTCCTTACCCAGCTTAGCATTGAAGTCTCCTAGTACAATTTTGATGTCATAGCTGGGACATTGGGCATACGTTCTGTCTAGAAGATCGTAGAACTCATCTCTGGCGGAGTCATCCTTGTCTTCCGTGGGGGCGTGGGCGCAGATCAAGCTGATGTTCAAAAGTTTAGCCTTGATACGGATTGTTATGGGGCGTTCGCTCAGATGCTGAAAGCATAGGACTTTTTGCCTTAGTCCACCTCGAACAACAAATCCGCATCCAAACAATCATTGCCCTCTCTCCCTATAGCAGTCGCCGTAGTAAATATCGCAGTTTTTCATCCGCTTTATACCCGGTCTATTCCATCGCATTTCCTGGATGGCGGCTATGTCCGCTTTATAGCGGTCTAGGGCGTCCGTAAGTTGTTTGGCTGCACGTGGCCTGTTTAGGGACCTAACATTTCGCGTACAAAGCCGAAGATCATTGTCCTTTTTTGTTTTTTTGCAAGGGTCGTCAACATAAATCCGGTCCGTTATATCCAAGGCTTGTGGTTGTTTCGGAGCTTGTGATTTTTTTACGCTTACAGCTTACTAGGCCGTAGCCCAACCGACTAATCCTGTTTTTTGCCGCAGGAGGCTCGCCATTCGCCCTTCCCCGTCTGCAATTTCCATAGGAAATCTCCAGATGGCACCACGAGGAGGTGGGGATAGGACTTACCAACAGGGCCGCAAGATGGTCGACTGCGGTGGCTCTTCTTGCTTTTTAGCAGGCCAGTATCTGTCGCATAGATGCTACCCCTACGGGGCCTTTGTTAGTCCTTTGCCAGCATCATCAAATACATTTATGAAATGTAAAGACGAGAAATCGGCATCTTTTTTAATCAGTTTGTTGCACTGAAACACAGTTTCTGGAAGCTGTCATCTACTAGCAGCATACGAAATTATGTATGCTTCTTACGAGATAGATGTAGGAAACGAAGTCTGGGAGCCGATGCTAGGGTATTAGACTCAGCAGTATATCTCTTGCAGTGGCAGTACCAAATAGTTTCGGAACCGACACATTACCCATCATTCGTCTAAGAATCGTACCGCAGCTAACAATAAGAGCTAATGACCTTGAAACACCAAACACCTGTTTCTGAGGTGGTCTTCGAACCAGCTTAGTTAAGTCCCCCGGCGCTAAATGTAATCGATGATTGGTGTACTAGAAATGGGCTGTCAGTCAATCCTCTTAAGACCGATATCGTTCTCTTTACGAGAAGGAGGAAAAATACTGACAAGACTCAGCTGGCACTAAAAGGCACTTCCATCCCGATATCCAAGGAGGCTAAGTATCTAGGAGTCATCTTAGATAGCAAGCTTCTTTCTCCAAAGCATGTTGAGTCAAAAACCACCAAAGCGTTTCAAGCTTTCTGGCAATGCAAAGGAGCTTTTGGCAAAACATGGGGTTTATCGCCGGCAAAGGTCCTCTACACGGCAATGATAACACATGCATCGGTTGTCTGGTGGAACAGACTAAAACGCAAACACGTCGTAGCCTCTTTCACCAGACTAAAAAGAACAGTTTGTCTCAGGTGCACGGGGGCTTTCCCCAGCACGCCGGGCGCTGCTCTAGATGTTATGATGAACCTTCCACCTCTTGGTATATTTATCAGAGGCTGTGCTCTGAAAGCCATGTCTCGTCTGAAGAGAAATGGCTTTTGGTACAACTCGCATAGGAATAACGGTGTGCTTGCGCAAGAATTGTCCTGCGACTGAACCTGGAAAGGTCTTCGCATTTTCATGCTGGAGTCTTCTTTGAGCGCGAAAACATCCGACTGCACTTCTCGTTAGGAAAGTATGCGTCTGTCTTCCAATCAGAGATATACGCAACCCTAATGGGCATGCACTATGTTGTGAAGCACAGGTGGAAGGGGGAAAGCATATGCGTCTGTAGTGACAGCCAAGCTGCACTAAAAAATGTTTGTAACCCCTTAACTAGCTCCACATTAGTGCTTAAACTCAAGTCCTTCTTGAACAGAGTCGGCAGACTAAATTCATTAAGGCCTGTATGGGTTCCAGGCCACTCTGGGATCCCAGGAAATGAGATCTCTGATGAACTCGCTAGAATGGGTTCAGAGGAGAGCTTCTCAGGACCTGAACCCGCTCTAGGTATACCTGCGTCCACGGTAAATTCCTACATTAACGATTGTGTATTTAATACACACAACCGTAGATGGAGGGATTGTCCGGGTTGCAGGATGACTAAGCGCGTATGCCCTGATGTCTGCAAAAAATCTGCAGCATTCCTCCTGTCTTTAAGGAGAATCGACTGCAGAAGGCTTGTGGGAGTTATCACGGGCCATTACACTTTTGCCAAGCATCTCTACGTACTTGGCATCAGTGAGACGCCTACCTGTGCTGCATGTCGCGAGGAGGATGATGACACTGCAGAGCATTTCCTCTGTGATTGTCCCGCCTTTGCTCGCGCACGGTGGCGCACCCCTGGAGCCAACGTGGTGTGTGCCGAAGCCCTTAGCTCTACATCACTGAAGCTCCTTCAAATTTTTCTCTTGAGAACGGGGAAAATACAATAACATAAGGTGTCTGTCTGGAGTACAATGGACCAGTGATTCCATCTGAGTGCTCCAGCGGATAGCAGAAGCCTTCAACAAAAAAAAAAAAAAAAGGATGGCTTATGATATTCTGTTTTAGTGCTTCAAAAGCCTGAATGTATTCAGGATCACTAATATTGATTTTTGCCCCTTTTATTAAAAACTTAATCATCGGATATGCTATTTTGGAATAATTGATTACGAATTTTCGATAAAATCCTGTAAGGCCAAGGAAGGCTTTTAATTCTTTTTCTGATGATGGTAGCTTGTAAATACATAAAATGCATTTTACTTTTTCCGGATTCGGGTTCATGTCTTTTTCGCTCAAGACATGACCCGAAAATTCTGTGTCCTTTTGAAGAAAGGAACATCTATCAAACTGCACCTTCAGATTGTGTTAACAAGGACATAGAAAATCGTGGTAATAGCAATGAGATGTTCTAAAAAACTAGTGGAGAATATTAAAATATCGTCAAGGTAGACGACGCAGATCTTATTTATGTGATCCCTCAGTATTTAGTTCATAAGCCTTTGGAATGTCGCTGGGGCGTTCTTGAGGCCAAAAGGCATTCGAGTGAACTCATATAAGCCGTTTGTAGTTACGAATGCAGTCTTATGAATGTCTCTCGGGTGCATTTTGATTTGATAGCATCCTTTAGCTAAATCTAAAGTACTGAAATACTGGGCTCTCCCTAGCTCATCTAATACGCTGTCAATATTAGGCAGAGGGTACTTGTCGTGACGTGATTTAATTTAATTTTCTAAAGTCCACACAAAGTCTAAAATTGTGTTCTTCTGCTTTACCGATCTCCCTGTTTTTCCATTTCTATAACCTCCCTCCGAACTTCTTCTTCATGTTTCGGAGGCAACCTATAAATGTGTGTATGTATGTTGGCGTTACAGTCCATGAAGAACCTGAGCCGAGCTTCTCTCAATCACCCATGTTGTGTGTGATTTCATTTACCCATAGGTGAAAGGGACCTACAGTTTATTGCCGGTTCCGAACGGCGAATTTCGAGAAGCTTTTCATGACAATTTTACTACAGGGGGTTTTGTCAGAACCCCGCTGAGGAGAAACACCGTGAAAAACACGTTCGATGACATGGCTGTGTCGGGATTCGATTCCGTGTCATCGGCGTCAGAGGCCAACACACTACCCACTGCGCCACGGTGCTCTCGGCAACGTATAAAGCCTGGAATTAATTTGTTGATCAGTGGTCATCCTGATCTCATGCATAATAGAATCTGTTTTGGGGAGATTGTTGCTTTCTTTATAAATTAAACGCTGGTACTGTTTTAATATTTTGTGTATTTGTTCTCTTTCCTGGACGTTTAGATGAGTAAGATCTATTTTGTCAATGTTTTGGCTTGTAAGTTCATAATATTCAACTTCTTGGTACTCTTTTGAATATAGATTCATTTTCACTGCTTACTAGTTTGATGAAGTTTTTATTTATATTAAGCTGAGTCACGTTCTTCCTAATTCTATTCTGGTTGGTAGTCGAATGACCAAAAGACCGCCAGGTGCCTTTTTGTATATCGAGGTGCGGTAAGCACGTACTGGCTAGAAGGAGATTTCGCCTGTGTCCGTTTTCGGAGGTGGTGTCGTGTAGGCCATGTTTACCGATGACTCGTTCAAAAATGCTTTCCTTACCCAGCTTAGCATTGAAGTCTCCTAGTACAATTTTGATGTCGTAGCTGGGACATTGGGCATACGTTCTGTCTAGAAGATCGTAGAACTCATCTCTGGCGGAGTCATCCTTGTCTTCCGTGGGGGCGTGGGCGCAGATCAAGCTGATGTTCAAAAGTTTAGCCTTGATACGGATTGTTATGGGGCGTTCGCTCAGATGCTGAAAGCATAGGACTTTTTGCCTTAGTCCACCTCGAACAACAAATCCGCATCCAAACAATCATTGCCCTCTCTCCCTATAGCAGTCGCCGTAGTAAATATCGCAGTTTTTCATCCGCTTTATACCCGGTCTATTCCATCGCATTTCCTGGATGGCGGCTATGTCCGCTTTATAGCGGTCTAGGGCGTCCGTAAGTTGTTTGGTTGCACGTGGCCTGTTTAGGGACCTAACATTTCGCGTACAAAGCCGAAGATCATTGTCCTTTTTTGTTTTTTGCAAGGGTCGTCAACATAAATCCGGTCCGTTATATCCAAGGCTTGTGGTTGTTTCGGAGCTTGTGATTTTTTTACGCTTACAGCTTACTAGGCCGTAGCCCAACCGACTAATCCTGTTTTTTGCCGCAGGAGGCTCGCCATTCGCCCTTCCCCGTCTGCAATTTCCATAGGAAATCTCCAGATGGCACCACGAGGAGGTGGGGATAGGACTTACCAACAGGGCCGCAAGATGGTCGACTGCGGTGGCTCTTCTCGCTTTTTAGCAGGCCAGTATCTGTCGCATAGATGCTACCCCTACGGGACCTTTGTTAGTCCTTTGCCAGCATCATCAAATACATTTATGAAATGTAAAGACGAGAAATCGGCATCTTTTTTAATCAGTTTGTTGCACTGAAACACAGTTTCTGGAAGCTGTCATCTACTAGCAGCATACGAAATTATGTATGCTTCTTACGAGATAGATGTAGGAAACGAAGTCTGGGAGCCGATGCTAGGGTATTAGACTCAGCAGTATATCTCCTGCAGTGGCAGTACCAAATAGTTTCGGAACCGACACATTACCCATCATTCGTCTAAGAATCGTACCGCAGCTAACAATAAGAGCTAATGACCTTGAAACACCAAACACCTCAACAGATCTTCACAAATTGAAGCTAAGAACCATTTCGATCACGTAAGCTTTCAAAAAAAAAAAAAAAAGGCATCATAATCGGTCCATTCGTTCAGGATTAAGGATGACACAGACAGACACACAGACACCTCAAACTTATAACAACCCTGTCTTGCGTCGGGTGCTTAAAATTAAAATAAAATAAATTAAATGGGTGTTTTCATTTTTCCCACTGGGAAGTTAGTCGTGTGGGCCTTGCTGGTCGCACCTAGACCACATTTTTTCTATTTGTATCCGATTTCGTCGTTTCGCCAGATACGAATGTCGCATAAATACACAAATTATCAACGAATCTTTTGGAGAAAATCAAATGATCAAGCTGTGAACATTACCGTCTCTTGACCGTTACCTTCTTTTTCTTTGTTGGCATTACAGCTCATTAAGGACCAGAGCCAAGCTTCTCTTCAATCACCCATGTTGTGTTTGATTTATTTTCACACAGATGAAGAAGAGGTGTATCTTGAACCTTCTTCACAGACTTTTTAGCGTTTGATGTTGAGCTACGTGATTATGAGGCAATTGAGCTGAATGAATATGACAGAAATCAATTAAATTTATTCTTATCACAAGAAGAATCCTTGTTCAAAGTGCCAACAGAACCAACCGCATACACTGAACACAAAATCAACACGGGTAGTCAGGACTCAATAGCTAAAACTGCGTACAGATTATCACCTATCAGGAAAAGTGAACTAAAGAAAGAACTCCAGAAGATGCTCGTAATAGGCGTACTCGAAGAAAGCAAGTAACCTTGGGCTGCTCCCGGTAGTACTGGTTCCCTAAAAAGACAAAAAAATCCCTGTCTATATAGATTACCGGATATTAATCAGTATTACTGTCCCAGACAAATACTGACAAACAGGACTGCGTTCATAACACCATTCGGACTCTTCCAATTTGGGCTTAGAAATGCTCCTGCGAGTTACTTGGGGCACATAACAACAGATCAAGCCGTCCAAGTCGACCCAAAAACAGTTGCTGCCATCACCAATCGACCCGAACCAAATAATGCTATCAAGTATTATCATTCTTGCAAACATGCTCATGGTACCGTCGCTTCATCAAAAATGTTGCTGATGTTTCAAAGCCCTTGAGTAATCCAACCAAGAAAACTTCCGCATGGAAGTGGGGTTAAGCAAAAAGAAAGGTATTCAAAACCCTCAAAACTTTGCTTATGACCACACCAGTCCTACAGCAAGCGCAGGATTATCAAACCTTTACGATAAAAACAGACGCCATCAACTGTGCTCTCGGAGCTGTCCTTAGCCAGGGGGAGAAGGATAATGAGCATCCAATAGAATATGCCTCGAGACTCCATACAATCGCTGAATGAAATTATTAAACCGCCGAGCGCGCACTCCTTACCATTGTATGGGCAGCCAATAAATTTCGAGGTTATATTCAGGACGGTGAAATAACCCTTAAAACTGATCACCAACCTTTGAAATGGTTTATGAGTCTTAAATCACCCACTGGAAGATTAGCACGTTGGGCACTATAACTCCAGCCCTATAATTTTTAGCGAAGAATACACAACGTAGAGGATAAACCGTGTGGCTGATATGCCATCGAGACCACCTGGTGGTGATACAGGTCATACTGTCTCCGAATGTAACGTTTGTAGTTTCCAAATAGATAAGACAACGAGGAATGCCAAATGAGATTCCCCAAGCTCAACTAAAAGATACATGGCTTAAATATATTTTCGAATCTTTTGAAAACAACCCATTTTGAAAGCAGGCGACGAGGTTTCCCTCACCACCCACAGATTTAGTAATACTTCAAAGGAATCTCCTTTAAATTTGCACAAAGACGAGACGGACCGTATGTAATCATCAAGCAAATGGGTACCTCAACTTACCAAATTTCCGCAAAGGATGACCTTACTACTCCATTAGGAACATACCACGTTACGTCTTTAACGAAAAATTGTTCACATTTAAATGACGATCCAGTGCAGCCTTTACGAAGAAGAGGACGCCCGAGGAAGATCATATCAACAACAAATCCTGTCGCATCATCGAGAGGATCTCAGCGCCAGAGCGGTCATCTTTATTTATACAACAATTTATGTTATACTTTATGTGCATATTATATTTTGTATATTTTTATTGTAATGTTAAGCACTTATGGATGGCAAAGGACTAACAAAGGCCTCGTAGGGGTAGCATCTATCCGACGGATGCTGGCCTGCCAAAAAGCGAGAAGAGCCACCGTCGAACATCTTGCGGCACTGTTAGTAAGTCCTATCCCCACCTCCTCGTGGTGCCATCTGGAGATTTCCAATGGAAATTGCAGACGGGGAAGGGCGAATGGCGAGCCTCCTGCGCCAAAAAAAAAAACAGGATTAGTCGGTTGGGCTACGGCCTAGTAAGCCGTAACCGTAAAAAAAAACACAAACTCCGAAACAACCACAAGCCTCGGATATAACGGACCGGATTTATGTTGACGACCCTTGCGAAAAACGGAAAAAGGACAATGATCTTCGGCTTTGTACGTGGAATGTTAGGTCCCTAAACAGGCCACGTGCAGCCGAACAATTTGCGGACGCCCTAGACCGCTATAAAGCGGACATCCCCGCCATCGAGGAAATGCGATGGAATGGACCGGGCATAAAGCGAATGAAAAACTGCGATATTTACTACGGCGACTGCTATAGGGAGAGAGGGCAACGATTGTTTGGAAGCGGATTTGTTGTTCGAGGTGGACTAAGGCAAAAAGTCCTAAGCTTTCGGCATGTGAGTGAACGCCTCATAACAATCCGTATCAAGGCTAAATTTTTTAACATCAGCCTGATCTGCGTCCACGCCAAGGATGACTCAGCCAAAGGTGAGTTCTACGATCTCCTAGACAGAACGTATGCCCAATGTCCCAGCCATGACATCAAAATTGTACTAGGAGACTTCAATGCTAAGCTGGGTAAGGAAAGCATCTTTGAACGAGTCATGGGCAAACATAGCCTACACGACACCACCTTCGATAACGAACACAGGCTGATTGATCTTGCTACGGGGCGAAATCTCCTTCTAGCCAGTACGCGCTTCCCGCACCTCGATATACACAAAGGCACCTGGCGGTCTTTTGATCAATCGACTACCAACCAGATTGATCACATCGCGATCGACGTCAGACACTCCTCCACCATTCTTGATGCTCGAATTTTCCGAGGGGCTACATCGACTCGGACCACTATCTTGTAGTAGCCAAGATGCGCATACGGATATCACGAACGCAACGGAGTAGAGTAAGAATACAAAGTTATGACGTCGGAAAGCTACTATCGCCAGAAACCGCTCGTGCTTTTACCGATCGCGTCTCCCTTAAGCTCTCCAATACACCTCAATCCTCCACGCTGTCAATAGAACAGCAGTGGAGCCTTTGCAAACAAGCCCTGAAAGCTTTGCATCCGAAGTTTTGGGTTTCAAGGCTCCACCACGAAGAAACACCTGATTCGATGACGAGTGCAGGAGGATTCATACAGCGAAGCAGGATGCATATAAGGCCTCGCTGCATAAAAGAACAAGAGCAGCTCGTGAGCTCTATGAGTTAAAAAGAAGGGAGGAGCATAAGCTTCTTAGAAGAAAGAAGAAAGAGCACGAGAAGCGCGCGATTGAGAATTTGGAGAGGTGTTACTGCAGGCGTGACGTTCGAAAGTTTTATCAACAGATAAAGCGAACATGCCAAGGTTATAAAGCCAGAACGGAAGCCTGCAGGGTTGAGAACGGACACCTAGTAGTAGAACCGCAGTCGATGCTGAGAATATGGAAAAACCACTTCTGCAGACTGTATAACGGCGATGTTAGTCATTATACCGCTGTCAGGCAGAATGATCCATTTCTAATCGACGGAGACCGCAGAGAATTCCGTCCCCCTGACCTCGACGAAGTTAAGATTGCCATATCGAAGCTCAAGTCGAATAAAGCTGCTGGCGCAGATGGACTGTCTGCTGAGCTCTTCAAGGCAGGTGGGGATGACTTGGTTGGGAGCATGCACCAGCTCATCCGTAAGATATGGTTAGAGGAAAGCATGCCCGAGGAATGGAGTCTCAGCATCGTATGCCCGATCCACAAGAAAGGAGACCCCTCCAATTGCGCCAACTATAGAGGAATAAGTCTCCTTAACATCGCCTACAAAATCTTCTCTGCCATTTTGTGTGATCGCCTGAAGCCTTTTGTAAATAAGCTGATAGGTCCTTATCAGTGCGGATCCAGGCCAGGGAAGTGCACCATCGACCAAATCTTCACACTACGGCAGATACTGGAGAAAACCAATGAATTTCAAGACGACACTCACCACCTATTTGTCGACTTCAAAGCCGCATACGACAGCGTAATTAGTAATGATTGTGCAAAAATCACTGGCCAATAGAAGAGGCACAATCTATTTCAAATACTCGCAACTCCTTGCATACGCCGACGATATTGACATAATAGGTAGATCACAGCGAGATGTCAATGAGGCGTTTGCGAGTATTGAGATGGAGGCGGCGAAAATTGGTTTGGCGATAAACGAGGGCAAAACTAAATATATGCTGTCATGAAAAAAGGACGCTCAACACCGACGTCTCGGCCAGAACGTTTGTATAGGCAGATATAAGTTTGAGGTAGTTAAGGACTTCATCTACCTTGGCTCCGCAGTGACCTGGAACAACGACATCAGTTCCGAAATCAAACGCAGAATCACTCTTGCCAATCGCTGTTTCTTTGGGCTCAGGAGGCAACTGAGTAATAGAGCCCTCTCCCGAACGTCAAAGTTGACTCTATATAAGACCCTTATCATCCCGGTCCTGTTGTACGGCGCAGAAGCATGGACACTATCAAAAGCGGATGAGGAGGCCCTTGGTCGGTTCGAGAGAAAGATTTTGCGCGTGATTTTTGGGCCTATAAACGCAGACGGGGGATGGAGGAGAAGATTCAACCACGAACTTTACGGGCTGTACAGCGACATGAGCCTAGTCAGGCGTCTACGGATTCAACGCCTAAGATGGCTGGGCCATGTAGAGCGAATGGACACCACAGCTCCAGCCCGGAGAGTCTTTAAATCCGACCCCGAGGGACGAAGAAGCAGAGGACAGCCGCCCTTAAGATGGCGCACACAGGTGGAAGGGGACCTCAGCCAACTGGGTGTGCGGCAATGGAAAAGGCTAGCGAAAGATCGTGCTAGATGAAGGGGCATGTTGGTTGAGGCCCAGGATCACCCCGAACTGTAGCGCCCACTACGAAGAAGAAGAAGTTAAGCACTTATAATGTTTAAGCTTTATTTATACAAAAAAAGAGGAATTGAAGGGTAACGGCCCGCACCCACGAAAATCAACGGCACAGAAAATGGTATTAAAGCCGTGCTGAAATCAGTGCAAGCTCACTCAGGTTTGGTACTTCACTGTGTTTGGTCGGGTTACTTCGACGGTCGGGTACACCACTTCCTTTCAGCTACTAACACTTACGCAAAGTATTGCCATCGCGTTTTGTTATTTTCTCTTCATTTTGAATTGCCATAGCAGTTTTTATTTATTTGCTTAATTTTAATTTTTTTTTAACTTCCCAATGGGAAGTGTTTGTAATGGGACCGATTTAGCGAATTCCGAATTTTGACATATCTCCACCTTCCAAGGTCACCAGAATCCAAGGCCAAGGTTTTTTTTAGAGATATATTTGTTTGTATGTGCGTATGTGCGTACCGGGACTTTCGCCTCAATTATCTCGAGAACTAAAGATGATATTGACATGAGGGTGCATTCCACGCGTAACTACGCCACTTAGAAGTGAGTAAATTTTCAGCAAAATCGATCCAGCCGTATTAAGTGAGAAATTAAATAACTAAAAAACAGGCAAAAAAAATTAAAATGGGGTGTTCCCAAGCGGTCCTCCATCTAGGTACTAACCGCACCCGACGCTAGTTGATTGCGGTGATCGGACGACAACTGACACATTTCACTTTTTTTTATTTATCTTATTTTAATATCGTTTTTCTTCCAAGAAAAACTTATAACTATCTTACGCACCTGACAAAATGACTGTTACGATGCCACAGACAGACACACAGACACCTCAAAATTATTACGTCTGGGGCTAAAAATGAAAAAAAAAATAAAATTAAGTGAAATGGGTGTTTTCAGTTTTCCCACTGGGAAGTTAGTCGCGTGGGCCTTGCGGGTCGCACCTAGATCACATATTTTTTTTTTTGAATTTTAGGCTTTTCCTTTCTTGTTTTCTCCTCATTATTTTGTTTTTTTTTTAGACTTTTATTAAAACTAAAAAATAAAAAGGCAAACGCATTTTTTTCCTTTATTTCCTTTTCTTTTTTTAAACATTCGCTTGGCTGCCTGTACAGCGCTTGCTGCGGTCTTTGGACAGCACAAAACACGGCAGAGAGCGTAGCAAACTGGCGTTGTCGCGAACAGGTGTTTGGTGGGTTGTTTGGGTAAGGTCTTGTTAACCCATACCCTTGAGGTAATTTAGTCTCTGTTTACTAACCGACAAATGATTGCTAAAATGCTGCTTTTTGGGGAGAGTACGATAACTTTGGCCCCAAAAATTGATAACGGTTTTTTGTAGAAGGGTCAAAAACAAGCATTTTTTACTAAGGGAGGGGGTCTCCTTCGCCCCGTTTAGAAAGTAGGGACAATTTTAGAAAAAAATTACTTAAAATCAAGAAAAAAATATGATGTATAACACCAATTTTGAAAACTAGGAATCCGTTCTTTAATTCGAACTTAAATTAAATTATTTGTGTGAGCGGCTTTTTGAAAAATTCGCACGCGAACTCAAAATCTTGATAACAAAAATTAAAAAAAAAAAAAATGTAGAACACTTCATCTCAAGATTGTGAAATAAAGTGGTAAATTGGCTTTTTTGTGGTCAATTCTTATATCAATTCTGAATCGAACACATAAAACTGAACGGTTCTATGTCTTCTAGTCTTGAGAAAATTTAAAATTACCATTTATTTTTAAGCATTTGCGTGGTCTTTCTTTGAGATAAGTGGGGAGAGTTCGATTTCCGTGGCACTGCGATATGACGACCGATCGAATCTAACCAAAATAAATCGAAAATGAGGAAAATATGTTTCGTTATCTCGCTTCGTTTTCGAGATATCGATATTTGAAACTATTTTTGGATTAACTTCGGATTAACTATTCTCTATTGCCTTAAGTAATATTGTTGTAATTCTGTAGCTAAGGATTTTGTAACTTATAAGAGAATAATGAAATAAATAAATAAATAAAAAATAAATAAATAAATTAAGTTCCGAATAGTCGTCATCTCCGATTTATTTATTTATTTAATTATTTATTTAGAAGTGGCATTCATCAAGCTTGGGCGCTTATAATTAGTATATATCCAACATTGTACCTTCTCCAAATCGTACAGGCTTAGGTTCAAGCAGGTGGTTGCAGGGGGGCAACACATTTCACTGCAATTTACTTATACAAATTTAGCATTTCATTTTAATAGCTTGAGAAAAATTGGCCAACATTTTTTATTTCTATTTTTATCAACATTTTGAGTTTGCATGCGAATTTTTTAAAAATCATTGACATAAATAATTTAACTAAGATCAGGCCTTAAGAACAGGTTTCTGGCTTTCAAAATTGGTATAGTACTTTATTGTAAGTGTTGCCGTTGTGTTTAACATGTTTTTTTCTTGATTTTAAGTATTTTTTTTTCTAAAATTATCCCTACTTCCTAAACGGGGCGAAGTAGACCCCCTCCCATAGTAAAAAATGCTTGTTTTTGATCCCTCTACAAAAAGCCGTTATCAATGAGGATTGGAAGAAGTAC
Organism: Eumerus sabulonum; assembly: GCA_951905685.1. Lineage (NCBI taxonomy): Eukaryota > Metazoa > Arthropoda > Insecta > Diptera > Syrphidae > Eumerus > Eumerus sabulonum. Next base: position 66,766,369 of record OX645060.1, read on the forward strand.
ATAATAAAAGCAAAAGGTGGTTGAACCTCATATTAAAATATTATTTTCGATTGAAAAATTTGGTGTTTCGTTTAGTACATACATTGCAATCCAGAATTGATTTGTTTTTAATTAAAAAATAAGATTTTACATATTATTACCATAAGCATTTTTTTTGCTACGGTAAGAAAGGAGATCCCTATAACTGCGCCAATTATAGGGGAATAAGTCTCCTTAACATCTTATATAAGATCTTCCCTGCCGTATTGTGTGAACGCCTAAAACCGTTTGTGAATAACCTGTTCGGCTCTTATCAGTGTGGTTTCAGGCCTGGTAAATCCACAATAGACCAAATATTTACGCTACGGCAGATCATGGAGAAGACCCAGGAATACCAAATCGACACTCACCACCTCTTCGTCGATTTCAAGGCAGCATATGACAGCGTGTATAGAGATGAGCTATACAAGGCCATGTCTAGTTTTAACATCCCTGCCAAACTCTTCCGACTGTGCAGGATGACAATGGAGAATTCTCGCTGCTCCATTAAGGTCGGTAATGAGCAAACCGAGAGGTGACGCGCTGTCATGCAACTTTTTCAAATATCGTACTCGAAAAGATCGTGCAAGAGTCATTGGCCAACACAAGAGGTACGATTTATTTCAAGTCTACGCAATTGCTTGCGTACGCCGACGACATTGACATGATTGGACGGACACAGCGGGACGCCAATGAGGCCTTTGTAAGCATTGAGGTAGAAGCGGCTAAGATGGGTCTCAAGGTTAATGAGGGTAAAACCAAATATCTGCGTTCATCTAAAAGAGACGGACAACACCGACGTATTGGCCAGAACGTCACCATGGGCGGATATAACTTTGAAGTGGTCTAGGAATTCGTCTACCTCGGCTCACTGATGACCAGCGACAACAACACCACCGCTGAAATAAAACGCAGAATCACTGTTTCCAACCGCTGTTTCTTTGGGCTCAAGAGGCTATTGAGAAGTAGAGCCCTCTCTCGGAAAACCAAGGTGACACTATATAAGACCTTAATCATCCCAGTCCTCCTTTACGGTGTAGAGGCTTGGACCTTAACAAAAGCGGATGAAGATGCCCTTGGTCGTTTCGAGAGGAAAATTCTGCGCACTATCTACGGTCCCGTTTGTTCAAACGGTGTATGGAGGAGAAGATATAACGAAGAGCTGTATGGGTTGTACAGCGACATCGACCTGATACGACGTCTACAGATACAGTGTCTAAGGTGGCTAGGCCATGTAGAGCACATGGAAAATACAGCTCCGACCTGAAGAGTCTCCACCCCGGAAGGAAGGCGCGGCAGAGGACGGCCGCATCAACGGTGGCGCACGCAGGTGGAAGGGGACCTTAACCAACTGGGCGTGCGGCGTTGGAAACAGCTGGCCAAAGACCGTGCTAGCTGGAGACGCTTGTTGGTTGAGGCCCTGATTCACCACGGACTGTAGCGCCGACTAAGTGAGTAAGTAATTTTTTGTGCTAATTTTGTTTGAAAATATAAAGGTACACTTGCAGTATTAAAAACAAAATAACATTTTCTATGTAACGAATCTTGAAAAAAACTTAACTTTTTTATAAATGTAAATATTTTACTTACTTCTTCCCCTCGTCCGGTTCCAAATCAAGCGACGATGATCCGTCCACTTGCAACTCCTGGTCCTTAAGAAAATGTAAGGCATCGAAGTACCATAAATTTGTCTCGTAGATCTCATCCGTACCACAACCCGATCGTCGACTATAATTCATTTTTTTAACTCATGGCGATATGATGTCCGAAAGTTATTAAACTTTTTCTTTAAAATGGATTCCGATCCATCGTTGTCAATTTCTTTATATTTCGCTAATAAAATTTCGTATGCTTTTTTTTAAAACTTTATTTTTATATTTTTCACTCTTAATTTTCCATAATTCTGGAAATTGCCGATACATTTCGAAAAATTCAGACCAATAACCTTTCGTTGTAGTTGTCGTCATTTTTTTTCCGCCGATGTGTTCTGTTTGGAATCACAAAAAAAGTGAAAAACGTATGCAAGCAAGGCAAAAAGTCGAAAATTCTGAACTTCATACTACAAATCGTATCGACTTGCAATATGGAGCGTTCACATTGACGATTGGCAGTACAGACACGAGTCATCAAGCAAATCGTACAGTGTGAACGCCGCTAAAGTGTGGAGATATGTCAAAATGTTTCATTCCGAAAATAGGATAAATTATAATAAATTCCATATAGAGAGTTAAACGCCCATGTACAATAAGATATTGTAAAATTATTTTTGAAATTCTTGAACACCTCTACATAGTAGAGTTCGATCAAATAATTCTTGGTTTTTCCGCCCTATTTAAATTTGCTTTCGGCCTGGACATTTGTGTGAAACCGTGTTAGGAAGGTCGTAGCATACATTATTTGCATATACTCGTATGTATTTGTTTTTTTTGCTCTTTGGGTACAAAATTCTAAAAGCACACATGGTTTTGGGTGGTTTCTTAATGAAATACCGGTATTTAATGTGTTTTTATAGAAACTTGAAGACTTTCTATTTTGACATAAACCTCGCTTAAACATCTTAAAGAAAACAGCTTGTCAAAAAAAATGGTGATCGATGGGATCTTTTATATATCAGATTGGACGCAGTAGATACGAGTACGTAATTGGAAAAAATGATTTATTAGAAGTTTCACTGGGTTTGTGTTTATTCCATTACGCGGCCAGTAGGAAACGAAGTGTGTATATAAAAAAAATTATATGATACGTAATCGCACGCCAAATTTTTCTCTCAAAACGACCTCATCCACTTTCAATAAGGTCCATGTCTCTGCGCCATAAAGCAGGACCGGGATGATAAGGGTCTTGTTTATGGTCACCTTGGAGTTTCGAGGGAGGGCACTGCTTCTCAATTGACTCCCGAGCCCAAAGAAACCGCGGTTGGCAAGAGTTGTTCTGCGTTTGATTGCGGCACTGATGTCATCTCTGCATGTCACTGCGGAGCCTAGGTAGACGAAGTCCTTGACTACCTCGAAATTATACCTGCCAATATGTGCGCCCTGGCCAAGGCGCCGGTGGTTCATTTCCTTTTTCGAGGACAGCATATTTTTCGATTTGCACTCTTTTACCGCCAGTCCCATTATAGCCGCTTCCGTGTCAATGCTCGTAAAGGCCTCAATGACATCTCGCTGTCTTCGTCCAATTATGTCGGCATATGCCAATAAAGTCCCAGGTCATACCAATAACAACTAAAAGTCTGTCTTACAACTCTATACCAGATGTCGTACTGTCCGGAGAAAAACTTGAAATTGTTGATACTGTCACCAGTCTTGGCTTTGACATAAATAGTAAATTGTCAGGTTACGACCACACTAATAATGTGATTAGACGTATCTATGCAAGTCTTCGTAAGCTTTGGTCGACTTCAAAGTACACTCCTCTCGATACCAGACGGAGACTTGTTACAACTCTTATCCTGCCTCTCATTACATATGCAGAAGTTGTATATAGTAAGTTTGATTCCCAATCTCAACCAAACTGGTATGGGACTGCAGACAACTACTTCACCAGCTGGCCAGTACAAACAGAGCTCATCTCATTTGGATACCTGGACCCAGCGGCCATACAGGCAACGAAAAGGCGGACCTACTAGCTAGGAAAGGCTCTGCATCACCATTTATGATGCCACGGCCTTTCTGCGGCATACCCATTCGCACCACCAAATGCTGCATAAACAATTGGTTTAGGAACACGACGCATCACTACTGGTTACCAACGAAAGGTAGCAGACAGGCCAAGCTGTTCCTCCCAACTACATTCCTCAAAAGAACGAAACAACTTCTCATGCTTTCGAGGAGTCAGATTCGTTTAATCACGGGTTTCCTTACTGGACACTGCCCAGTTAATAAACACCTTAAAACAATGGGCATCATACAAGATGACACTTGCCGAATGTGTAATGAAGACGAAGAAACAGCAGAGCACATACTATGCCACTGTAACTGCCTTGTCAGTACACGTCTTCGTCACCTAGGCAAGTTTTATCTTGAAGCAGAAGAAATCGCTGGTAGCTCACTTAAAAGCATACTAAGTTTTATCACTAACTCAGGATTCTTGAGTGAACTGTAAGTGGGGGACATCACAATAGGCCCACTCGTGGCCGCAGTGATCAGACGACTCTGTCCCACCCCTTAACACCCTAGATAGATAATCTATCCCTATCTCAACGTAAGCTCCAAGTAGCTTTAAACGATGCTGTGAGATACATCCATAGGTTACGCAGATATGATCATATTTCGCATTTTGCTAGAGTCTTCCTGGGAACTTCTCTCGACCACTACATCGATGAAGAAATTGTATTTTTTACACAGTATTATAGTAAATAAGACTCCAATGTATGTACTCTAAGACTCTCTCAGAACATACGCTCTAATCCCATCTCGTCATCGTCATACTAATTCATCGCGTTTATTCTTTACTTATGCCATCAAACTATGGAATTCTCTTCCTATACGTTTAAGAACTATTGTTAATGCCAAACGCTTTAAACTTGCTGTTCTACTTTTCATCCCTCTCCTAATTCTTTTCTTTTCCTCTTAGTCTTATTCATCTTTGCGCTTACCTTCTGTCCTTCCTTATTTAATTATCTATTTCAAAATGTAAACTATTTAAACTATTTGTAAATTGCACTGAATTTGTTAACTATTAGTACTATAAAAGACCCATGTCTTAAGGTACCCTTAATTTGTAATAAATTGAATTGAATTGAATATGCGAGCAGTTGCACGGACTTGAAAAAGATGGTGTCCCTTGTATTGACCAATGAGTTTTGCACGATCCTTTCAAGGACCATGTTAAAAAAGTCACACTATAGCGTGTCGCCCTGTCCAATACCTTTTTTGACATAAAAGGTATCGGTTAGGTCGCTTCCGACCCTGATGGAGCAGCGAGAGTTCTCCAAAGTCATCCTGCACAATCTGACGAGTTTGGCAGGGATGTCAAAACTAGACATGGCGTTGTATAGCTCGTTTCTACTGATACAATCGTATGCAGCCTTAAAGTCGACAAACAGGTGGTGGGTGTCGATCCGGACCTCGTTTGTTTTTTTTCAGGATCTGTCGCAGTGTGAATAATTGGTCTATAGTGGACTTCGCGGGCCTGAAACCACACTGATATGGACCAATCAGTTTATTAACGAATGGTTTCAAGCGTTCACACAGAACAGCAGAGGAGATTTTATAAGCGATGTTCAGAAGACTTATTCCTCTGTAGTTGGCGCAGACAAAGGGGTCGCCTTTCTTGTGGATCGGGCAAACGATACTAAGATTCCATTCATCGGGCATGCATTCCTCTGACCATATCTTACGGATGAGCTGATGCATACTCCCAACCAGATCATCTCCAGCTGCCTTAAAGAGTTCGGCAGGTACATAGTTCGTCTACTCCAGCAGCTTTGTTGGACTTAGGCTTAGAAAAAGCATTCCTAACTTCGTCCAGGTCAGGGGGACGGAATTCTCTGCTATCATCGTCCGTTATGAAAGGATTATTCTGCCTGACAGCGGGATCTGTTTCGTCATCGCCGTTATACAGTCTGCATAAGTACTCTTTCCAGATTCTTAGTACCGACTGTGAATCCACTACTAAGTTTCCATTTTCGTCCCTGCAGGCTTCCGTTCTGGTCTTATATCCCTGGCATGTTTGTTTTATTTGTTGATAAAACCTCCGAACGTCATTCCTGCGATAGTATCTCTCCATCTCTACGATCGCGAGCTTCTCATGCTCCCTTTTTTTGTTTTGAGAAGCTTACGCTCCTCCCTCCTCATCTGCTTATAATGCTCACGAGCAGCTCTCGTTCTTCTATGCAGCGCCTTTTGATAGGCTTGCTGCGTGTGCCCTTCTACACTCATCGTCAAACCATGGGTTTCTTGTTGGTGGCGGTTTGAAACCCAGTAACTCAGAAGCAGCACTTTCTAAGGCTTGTTGACAACAGGTCCATTGGTATTGTACGGTCGCAGCAGGTGTTGGAGGGTTTTCCGAGAGCTTAAGGGAGACGCGGTTGGCATAGGCTCTGGTGATTGTAGCATTGCGACGTTGTATGCCGTTGGCCTTAGTCGATTTCTCTGGGCCAGGCATATTCGAAGTCGCAACCTGGCTGCCATTATTTGCATATACACGTATTTAATTTTTTGGCTCTTTGAGTACAAAATTCTAAAAGCACACATCATTGTGGGTGGTTTCGTAATGAAATACCGGCATTTAATAAGTTTTTACAGAAACTTAAAGCATTTCTATTTTGACATAAACCTCGCTTAAGCATCTTAAAGAAAACAGCTTGTCAAAAAAATGGTGATCGATGGCATCTTTTATATATCAGATTGGACGCAGTAGAAACGAGTACGTAATTGGAAAAAATGATTTATTAGAAGTTTCACTGGGTTTGTGTTCATTCCATTACTCGGCCAGTAGGAAACGAAGTATATACGTATATGTATCCCCACTTGAAATTAAATGAGAGTATGACATAGCTTGTGCAAAATTCTTCATATTATAAAGCACGCTATATAGGTACGGATGAGAACGAACATGTTACTGGTATAGTTGTGCAAATGAAGACATTTCAGAAATCTTAATACTGTTCTTCCCTATACCTTACCTTAAATATGGAGATGGAAACATATTACAATTTTTATATTTTTCTTATCTTCGACTATTGCCAAACAAAAGCCATCAGTCTACATACGTACATATATCTTGTACAAGCCAATATTAAATTTAAAAAATTAAGGAACTTTGGTAGGTAACTAAAACAATGGTATTGGAACTTGCTGAAAAATGCTGCGAATAATGGGCCTTACTTTTGATTTAATATAGGACAGATGTGACCTACTTAAAAGAAAATATGCCGACATGTAAAATGTTGACAATAATATATCGTCGATATACGAGTACAGTCCAACGACATTGATAGGTGATTTTGCGTTGGAAGGCACGGATTACATTTCTTGACCGTAGATCTGGAATATCTTTGACCTTTTGATTGGTCATCATGTTAGGAAACTATTACTAAATATTACTAAATGATTGTGAAATCATGCTCTCATAACATTTTATTCTAGCAGGCTCGTGCTCGCGTTGCTACGCCTTTCGTTTAGCAGAGGCAACCCTGCAAAAATATAAGCTGTTAATCTCATTTCCGAAATAAAAAACAGGCTTCCAGGAAGATGAAAATATTGATATCGAGCCGAAGGCCATATTCTTCTCGGTATGGCCTGGACGGCATCAATAGCTTCCCATATGACTATCCTTTGATTGGGTTCACTGGTTGGCCCCTACTCTGCCGAAAAAAAATATACAATTTCGTTATAATGGCACCTAGGTAATATGTGAAAACTCTCCTTATCTAAAAATCTAAACCAATAAATAAAAATGAAGCAATGCTAGAACTTGGTTAAGTTTGATATCAATGGTACTACCTTCTTCTCCGCATTATACTTTTTTTTACTGCAGACAGACACCTTACATTACTGTATTTTCTCCGTTTTCCGGAGAAAAATTTGAAGGAGCTTCAGTGATGTAGAGCTAAGGGGTTCGGCACACACCACGTCGGCTCCAAGAGTGCGCCACCGTATGCGAGCAAAGGCGGGACAATCACAGAGGAAATGCTCTGCAGTATCATCCTCCTCTTCGCCACATGCAGCACAGGTAGGCGTCTCACTGATGCCGAGCACGTAGAGATGCTTGGCAAAAGTGTAATGGCCCGTGATAACACCCACACAAGCCTTCTGCAGTCGATTCTCCTTAAAGACAGGAGGAATGCTGCAGATTTTTTGCAGACATCAGGGCAAAACCGCGCAGTCATCCTGCAACCCGGACAATCCCTCCATCTACGGTTGTGTGTGTTAAATACACAATCGTTAATGTAGGAATTTACCGTGGACGCAGGTAGACCTAGAGCGGGTTCAGGTCCTGAGAAGCTCTCCTCTGAACCCATTCTAGCGAGTTCATCAGAGGTCTCATTTCCTGGGATCACAGAGTGGCCTGGAACACATACAAGCCTTAATGAATTTAGTCTGCCGACTCTGTTTAAGAAGGACTTGAGTTTAAGCACTAATTTGGAGCTAGTTAAGGGGTTACACACAGCTTTTAGTGCAGCTTGGCTGTCACTACAGACGCATATGCTTCCCCCTTCCAGCTGTGCTTTACAACATAGTGCATGGACATTAGGATTACGTATATCTCCGATTGGAAGACAGACGCATACTTTGCCACAGCAAATTCAATAGCTTCAGTCGTAACCACGCGCGATGCAATATACCAGCTACGCCGAGTTATTTTCATCGTTTCAGTTGCAGTTTCCCTTGAAGGAGTGTGCAACGAACCGATGTCGATCTGATTTCCCGGGAAATGAGTCGCAAACAATAAACTAAGAGTTTCCGCCTTAGACTCAGTAAAGGTACCATCAGATTTTCTGAGTGCATCTAGCCTAGTCGGTTTTCCCCGTTTGAGGACTTTAACCAACTTGCTAGTCGCACTCAGAGACTTGATCTCTTCGCAGAAGGTCCTATAAGAATCGTTCTTCGATTTACGAATAAGTTTCTTATATTCTTTCTGCTTCGACCGATACTTGTTCCAGTCATCTTCCGAATTCGATTTGAGCGATGTTGGAACGTGGAAGTTCGTTTAGAAAAAAGGGAACTAAATCCAGGAAAAAAGAACAATGCAACCACTTAACCTCTCAAGTCCAAACTAAACACGTTGTTTTATTTCTTCAAGATTTTGACATTGGTTGACAATTCTAAATAGTGTTGCCATGGTTGTCACTAATGAGTCAGGCTACGTTGTCGCTCCTTTCTTAACATTTCCGCCCACCTCGTCCACGTTGTGTGACGAAACTATCACGGGCTCCTCTGGCCGCCCACCATGAGTCTCCTTATTATCAGCATCGATTGGAAGAACCACCAATTTTGATACAGGTCTTTTGATAATAGAGGATTGCGTGCGGATCGAAGCAACGCGTACCAAACCGTCATCACCAGTATACACTTCAAGCACTCGACCCAATGCCCATTGAGTGGGTGGAGTGCGTTCGTCCCGAACCAGAACCAGATCTCCAACCTTTAAATTCTCTTTCGCTCGTTCCCATTTATGTCTTACTTGAAGTTCCCGTAGGTACTCGCAGCTCCATCGCTTCCAGAAGTGTTGTTGCATTTGTTGTAGCTGTCTCCATTTCGTCAATCTGCCAGTCTTGGTGTCGAGAAGATTTGGTTCAGGAACTACTGTCAGAGGACCGCCCACCAAGAAGTGTCCAGGGGTTAGAGCGACTAAATCGGTAGGGTCATCTGATATAGCTGAAATCGGCCTCGAATTTAGTACGGCTTCGACCTGCTTCAGGATGGTGTAAAACTCTTCAAATGTTAATGCAGCGTCACCTATAGTGCGCTTTAGGTGATGCTTCATGCTTTTAATGCCCGCCTCCCATATGCGTCCAAAGTTTAGAGACGCTGGTGTGATGAAATGCCACGATACTCCGTGAATAGCTGTTGCGCGTGCACCTGCTTCTACCTGTTGACGGAGCATCTTGAAATCGTTTCGTAGAACGGTGTTAGCCCCCCCAAAGGTCGTCCCACAGTCACTATATATATCGGAGCTGTACCCTCGTGAAGCAAAAAATCGGCGTAGCGCGGCAAGAAAGGTCTCAGTGGTCATATCCCTAACGAGTTCCAGATGGATAGCCCTAGTACTAAGGCACACAAACAGCGCGACGTAACCCTTGTAACTCCGGTGACCTCGTCCTTTAGTTGTACGGATTAGATATGGTCCGCCATAATCCAGGCCGCAGTGTTTAAAAGCGGGAGCGCTTGTGCAACGGTGAGTAGGAAGATTTCCCATAAGTTGGCTCGGAACCGCTAACATCTGTGTGAAACACGTTTTGCAGCGACGACGTATATACTTCTGAATTGCTGACCGCGCGTCAATGAGCCAATAGCGTCGTCTAAGAAAGTTCAACGTTGCTTGAGTGCCACCGTGCATAGTACAAAGGTGCGCTTGGGCGATGAGTAAAGTACTCAAGTGGCTATCTTTTGGCAAGATGATGGGGAATCTTTCAGACAGCGGCATCATAGCATTCTTCAGTCGACCGTTTAGACGAAGAGTACCACTATCGTCTAACATCGGTTTGAGTTTTAGGAGCTTGCTCTTCGACGCAATGGGTTTGCTATGTGAGAGACACGAAATTTCATTAGAAAAGTATTCATTTTGGACATACCTTATCCAGAATCTGAGAGCTGTATGGCGCTCCTTAGCCGTGCACCAAGGCAGTGTTTCATGAGGTCTTGTCAGTTTAGCAGCAATGAATCTCTGACACCAGGCCGTCACAGCTATCAAGTCATTGATGTTAGAATACTTGTGGAGCAAACTGTGCAACATATCCTGTTTCGGTTCATTGACAGGACGCGGTGTAGCAAGAAGAGCTGTAACTTCGACATCTTCAACAGGAACAGGGCGCTGCGTTGGCCATTCGTTTTCATCTTGCTGTAAGCTTGCAGTAAGTTGGCTCGGAACCGCTAACCTCTGTGTGAAACACGTTTTGCAGCGACGACATATATACTTCTGAATTGCTGACCGCGCGTCAATGAGCCAATAGCGTCGTCTAAGAAAGTTCAACGTTGCTTGAGTGCCACCGTGCATAGTACAAAGGTGCGCTTGGGCGATGAGTAAAGTACTCAAGTGGTTATCTTTTGGCAAGATGATGGGGAATCTTTCAGACAACGGCATCATAGCATTCTTCAGTCGACCGTTTAGACGAAGAGTACCACTATCGTCTAACATCGGGTTGAGTTTTAGGAGCTTGCTCTTCGACGCAATGGGTTTGCTATGTGAGAGACACGAAATTTCATTAGAAAAGTATTCATTTTGGACATACCTTATCCAGAATCTGAGAGCTGTATGGCGCTCCTTAGCCGTGCACCAAGGCAGTGTTTCATGAGGTCTTGTCAGTTTAGCAGCAATGAATCTCTGACACCAGGCCGTCACAGCTATCAAGTCATTGATGTTAGAATACTTGTGGAGCAAACTGTGCAACATATCCTGTTTCGGTTCATTGACAGGACGCGGTGTAGCAAGAAGAGCTGTAACTTCGACATCTTCAACAGGAACAGGGCGCTGCGTTGGTCATTCGTTTTCATCTTTGCTTAACCATGGCGGGCCTACCCACCGGATATCAAGACCAGCAGCCTAGGATGGGTATACGCCACGTGACGCAACATCAGCTGGATTAGAGTTAGTCGGCACGTACATCCAAGATTCAACTGGTGTCAACTCTTGAATTTTGACGATGCGATTAGCAATGTAGACTTTGTGCTTTCCTGGACTTGACCGAATCCAACCTAATACAGTCGTCGAATCCGACCAGCAGAACAACGGAACTGATGAAAGCTGCAAGATATCCTGAATCCTGGCCGCAAGCTTTGAGGCGAGAAGGGCTCCGTTGAGTTCCAAACATGGTACAGTGATTTTTTTCAAGGGAGCCACTTTAGTCTTGGCGATCAGTAGAGATACCTTGACTCCGTCCGGTGTGATGACTCGAAGATATGCAACAGCTGCATAGGCAGAAGTAGATGCATCAGAGAACACATGTAACTGATAGTTGCTAACATCTGGCGAGGAAAACACCCATCTTGGAACTTTCAAATCCTCTGCGAAACCTGATCCAATCCTGATCCAATCCTGTTGAAATGGTTCGGGCAAAGGATCATCCCAGCCACATCCAGCGAACCACAGTTGCCGAGCCATAATTTTTCCTGTGATCACGACTGGGGCCAATACACACGGTGGATCGTATAATTTAGCGAGGTCTGACAACTGCTGTCTTTTCGTTACTGGTCCATTAAGTGGCGTAACGTGAACTTTGTACCCAAGACAGTCATCTTGGCAGAACCAATACATACCTTCGTCTCCCGATCTAAGTTAAGGTCACAGCAATTTTCACGATCACCTTCATTCATGTGAAGATTTTGTAGGAACTCCTCTGAGTTTGAATACCATTTTCGAAGCACAAAGCACCCCGGCGTAGCAACTGCTGGAGTTGGTATTGGAGTTCTATAGCAGCTTTCGTTGTGTGGGCTCCATGGAAGCCATCGTCCACATAAAAGGCTCGCCGAAGAACCTTCGATGCCTCCGGAAAATTTGCCTCTTCATCCTTGGCCAGCGTATGAAGAACCTTAATCGAAACATAGGGAGAACATTTTAAGCCATAAGTAACAGTTAGTAGTCTAAAAATAGCGGGATTGCCATCCCCATCTTTCCAGATGATTCGCTGCATATCCGCATCATCTGGTTCCACTAAAACCTGCCGATAAAACTTTTCGATGTCAGTCATGAATCCGATTCGATGTGTGCGCCATGCCAAAATTATAGCTGCCAAGTCATTTTGAAGTTTGGGTCCCGCATGAAGACAGTCATTTAACGAAATACCCGATGTGTTCTTCCTTCACGCATTGAAAACGGTCCTAAGCTTTGTTGTTGTGCTGGATTCCTTATATACGCCATGATGCGGAATGTAACAACCACGTTGCGGCTCAGGATCGTTCGGTGGCACAAGCTCCATATGTCCGAGTTTTAAGTACTCATCCATGAATTCTTCATACAGCACCCTCATTTTGTGGTCCTTCTCCAGACGGGCTTGTTGATAGTGGAATAGCTTGAAGGCATCTAGCTTGGTGTCAACCAAGTTAGTTAGGTCTTTAAACGGGTATTTGACCACGTAACGCCCACAGCTGGTACGGCTGTGGGCGTTACGATTTTCAAAAAAATCTTCACAGTAAAGTTCATCCTGAGTCATTTTGAAGGAAGGACTCACCTCCTCATGATTATTAAATCTCCATAGACTTTGCACGAGTTCATTAAGTTCAGTGAAGGTATTTGCGCAGATTCGTGCATCCAACTTTGGCATAGTTTCGGGCAAGCGTCCGAAAATTACCCATCCTAGATGAGTGCGTTGTGCTACAGGAGCATTGATGGATGTTTGCTTAGTTTCACCACGAAGTATGGAACCATACACGTCAGCTCCCAGGATCATATCGACTTGCCCAGGTACATTAAACTTCGGATCAGCTAGATCGAGTTTTAAAAAATCTTCAAACGGGTGCAAATCAGGTCGCACCGTCGGTACACGGTGTCCCAGTCGTGGCAATATAAGAGCATTACAGGTGACAGTGAAATCCGATTCGCAAAGAGAGCTCACCGATATTTCCACCAGGCCCGTGGACTTACCAACTGTTGATCCCCCAACTCCAGTAACAGGTACAAATATCCTTTTGCGGCGGAGTTGTAGTTGTTGTACTGCAAATTCACTGATAAATGATACTTGGGGCCACTATCAAGAAGAGCCCGTAGTTGTAGGTAGTGCCCTGTAACTGATCGAACTCCAACCTGAGCCGTAGCTAACAATACAGGTGCTAGCGGCGCCAGAGCTGTCATGTTGATGTCTTCTTTAATGCAGTGTGAATTTCCGGTACGCGTGTGACTGCAATTCACGTTGTTGGATGATGTTGATAAGCTGTCATGAAGCATTGTATGATGTTTCTGTCGGCATTTTTGACATGAATATATTGACGGACAGCCCGCAGAGCCATGATCCGTTTTCATACAATTGTTACAGAGTTTGCCTTTTGTAACGAATCTTAGTTTCTCAGATGATGACCTTTTTCGAAACTCCGGGCAAAACATCAGAATGTGTTTCCCTTGGCAGCAAGGACAACGGCCAACACTAACGTGGTGCGTGCGAACTGGTTGCACACCGAATGACTTTGAGTTAGATTCTCTTAGCCTTTGAATTGCAGGGGACGAAATTGCTTCTAAACCTTGTAGGCGGTTCTCTAAAAATGTAGTTAGCTCTTTGAATGTTGGAATATGGTTAGGGGATATAAGTGAGGATTCCCATGCCTTGACTGTGACTGGATCCAATTTTTCGGTTAGCAGAAACACCAGCCAGTGATCCCAAGACGACGTCGGACATCCCAACTGTTTGAGAGCACGAATCGAACTGGTTGCTCCATCCGTCAACTTTCGTAGCAGCGTCGCTGATTCATTGCCCATATTAGGCAGACCGAATATGTTACGGAAGTATATCTTGAGGAGCATTCGTTTATTGTCGTACCGCTTCTGTAACAGCTCCAATGCGATGTCGAAGTTCGTATCACTCAGTGGTATGTTATCCAACACTTCCGTGTTTTGCCTACTAGACTGCTTTTTAAGAAATGTAGACGTTGAACATCTGAGAGTGATTTGTCGTCGATTACGCTACTGCTGAACATGTCCTTGAATGTTAACCATTGTTCGAAAGAGCCATCGAACGTGGCCAAAGGAATTAATGGCAAAAGTGACTTTGATGAATTACCTTGACCACTAATTGATCGACGTGACGTTTCTTCTATCTGGATGTAAGTAGTTACGGAGAATCCGTCGATTAGGTCATTCAACTCACCCAGAGCTTCGCAATATGCAGCTTCTATCTTTATGAACCGGTCATCGGAAAGTAGCCTTTTCAACTCGACGCTGTTGTTGTCGTTCTCCGGTATTGCCGATATTTCCTCGTGGGCTGTTACGAACTTGGTCCAATAATCCTCCAGCAATTTACGTCTGCCTACAAAATATCCTTTAGTTTCGTTTTGTTTAGCTGTCTTAAGGGTGTTTGAAGAGAAGTTCAAAATATATTTTGCGACGGTTTCTTCCTCAGCCAGTGCCATCGTCTTTTTCTTTTTCCTTTAGGATTTTAGACTGTTCCGCAAATTTGAGTTGGAATTTCGCTGTTAAATAAAGTAATTTAAACGAAATTCAAATAACGAGGAATCAAGTTCCCCGCAAGGGATGCCAAATTTTGGAACGTGGAAGTTCGTTTAGAAAAAAGGGAACTAAATCCAGGAAAAAAGAACAATGCAACCACTTAACCTCTCAAGTCCAAACTAAAAACACGTTGTTTTATTTCTTCAAGATTTTGACATTGGTTGACAATTCTAAATAGTGTTGCAATGTTTGCCACTAATGAGTCAGGCTACGTTGTCGCTCCTTTCTTAACAGGCGATCTATTCAGAAGAATTCTGGCTTCCCTGCGAAGACTTTGGAGCTCGGCATTCCACCAGGGGACCAATTTCCTGCAGGAAGGTTGGCTGACAGGACATGCGAGTTCAAAACAACTGGTGATGACGCTATTCAGGTTATGAACAGCGTTCTCTACCAATTGTTTCGTTCTAAGTTTAGGTAGGGCCTGAGTGGATTTCTCAAGCTCCTCTCTAAACCGTACCCAGTCCGTCCTTCTCGGATTCCGTCTAGGTTGCAAGGAAGAGATCCCACAACCCAATCGGAATTCGATATATTTATGGTCCGACAGCGTAGCATCAGGCAAGACTCGCCAGTTAGTGATGTCCTTCACATATCTATTGGATAGGGTCAGGTCAATCACCTCCTGTCGTCTTATCGTAATAAACGTTGGTTGAGAGCCAACATTGTTGATGGTAAGGTCAGACGAGAGAATGAAGTCTAACAGACGGGTCCCCCTTGTGTTACACGTGCTGCTGCCCGCATTATACTAGTATATATAAACTACAAGGTGGTCGGAAACATGAGTTGGGTATACAAATATTGTTTATTGTTTATTTGGGGTGGCCATGGTGCAGTGGTTAACATCATCGACTGCCGAGCGGAAGGTCTATAGTTCAAATTCGCTTTGTAGCCAAGAAAAAGTAATTCCTATACAGACAAAAAGTATGCAACGCAATTGTGAATGGAAAGTGATCAGACGTACTGCCTGCAGTCATAACACTCACAGTATATGGTCAACTGAAATTCATCCTCTGCGTATGCAATATTAAAGTGCTCGAACGAATTAGTACGGACTATAACCAACCCGGAATTTGATCGGCTCTCGTCCTATCTAGGACAACCACCCCTGAGAGTTGTGAACGAACATCAACGACCCAACCACTGCACTCCGTTTAGGTTGTGTGTCTATAGGCACATTATAAGAGAAGAGAATTTAGAGTTCGCTGACTTATGCGATGAAGTACCTATTAGTTATTGTGAGCAATTTGAAGCATTGCTTTCTGACATAAAATATGTATAAAATGAGTAAAATAAAAATGAATTAAGATGTTTGAAACAATGTAAAATTGTTCCACTAGACTTTCAGTCGCTAGACTTACCGCTGTCCACTGGCTTATTACAAACAGATTGAAATTTTAAGAACATTTCGTTGCTTTCTAAGTGCGATGTTAATTGTTGCTTTATTGTTTTGACTAATTACTTTTTCACTTTGCCGGAAGTTACGAAATATATTTTGTTCAGAATATGGGTTCGATCACTGGCTTACGATAAACTACAACTGTCTACCTTTTTATTCAATAGACACACACTTTTATTATTTCACCTCAGATAAATTATCTGGGCACTTCACGTTTACTACAAGCTTTTACACACATAGTCTTTACAACTAACTAGGTGGCTTGACTACTTTTACACTGAATACCGACTGATCACTCGTTATTGATTCCCGTAGACTGAATGCCCCCGAGGACGAGCGTTCGCGCTTTCACGTGTCCACTTTCACGTGGCAAACACCAGCTTCGATCTCTGTCCCTGCTCAATTCAAATTGATACACAGCCTGCGCGTGGCTTCCCCTGGGTAGCTGCTCTGGCATCCGCTAGGTAGTGAACCAATGTGTGCAGCGACCCGACCCCCTTGTTCCTGGGGTAGGGTAACCTGGTTGGGGGTTGTGCGTAGGAGTGATATCCCCATCATGGAAAAAATTAATTGGTGCGAAGCAACCACAAGCCTCGGATACGGACGGATAAAAACCTGACAACCCCTGCAAACGATTAAATGACTTGCGAGTCTACACCTGGAATGAGAGGTCCCTTAACAGACTGGTTGCAGGCAATCAATGGGAGCAAACCCTCGGCTGCTATAAAGCAGATATAACCGCACTCCAAGAAGTGCGATGGGATGGACCAGGCAAAAGATGGATGAGAAATTGCGACATCTACTACGGGAATTGTTACAGGGAGAACAAACAATGACAAGACTTCTACAAAAGATATGAACGAAGATACCAAGGATGCCACTACTCAAATTGGGAGCATAGAAAAAAACAATTCATCTTTTTTCTCTTTATTTAAATTGAACTCTCGTACGTCTGCTTATCAGCAGTGACCCACTCGAACTGATTAACTCACTAATCTTAAAATATGCCCAATATCGGAAGCGTGGCTTGGGTTTGCGGTTGTGTCTTATGTATGTACATTGGGGATATCGCGTCCCCGGGATTTAACTGTACCTTCTCTTATTGATCAAAATGGTTTGTAAACAATTGGTTTGTTTGTTGTTGTTGTAAAAGCTAATCGATATAGAAATCTATTCAAATATATTAAAGTCTTTATTATTGACAAAGTAAGCATGGTTTCTGCTGAACAGAACAGATTGACACTCGCCTGAAACAAATTACTGGCTGTATATGAAAGATTTTGTACTTCTTCTTCTTCTTCTTAATGGGCGCTGCAGTTCGGGGTGAACCTGGGCCTCAAGCAACATGCCCCACTAACTAGCACGATCTTTTGCTAGCCTTTTCCATTGCCGCACACCCCGTTGGCTGAGGTCCCCTTCCACCTGTGTGCGCCATCTTAAGTGCGGCCGTCCTCTGCTTCTTCGTCCCTCGGGGTTGGATTCAAAGACTCTCCGGGCTGGAGCTGTGGTGTCCATTCGCTCTACACGGCCCAGCCATCCTAGGCGTTGAATCCGTAAGCGCCTGACTAGGCTCATGTCGCTGTACAGCCCGTAAAGTTCGTGGTTGAATCTTCTCCTCCATCCCCCATCTGCGTTTATAGGCCCGAAAATCACGCGTAAAATCTTTCTCTCGAACCGACCAAGGGTCTCCTCATCCGCTTTTGATAGTGTCCATGTTTCTGCGCCGTACAACAGGACCGGGATGATAAGGGTCTTACATAGAGCCAACTTTGTCGTTCGGGAGAGGGCTCTATTACTCAGTTGCCTCCTGAGCCCAAAGAAACCGCGATTGGCAAGAGTGATTCTGCGTTTGATTCCGAAACTGATGTCGTTGTTCCAGGTCACTGCGGAGCCAAGGTAGACGAAGTCCTTAACTACCTCGAGCTTATATCTGCCAATACAAACGTTCTGGCCAAGACGTCGGTGGTGAGCGTCCTTTTTTGATGACAGCATGTATTTAGTCTTGCCCTCGTTTACCGCCAAACCAATATTCGCCGCCTCCATCTCAATACTCGCAAACGCCTCATTGACATCTCGCTGTGATATACCTATAATGTCAATATCGTCGGCGTATGCAAGGAGTTGCGAGGATTTGAAATAGATTGTGCCTCTTGTATTGACCAGTGGTTTTTGCACAATAATTTCCAATGTGATGTTGAAGAAAGCACACGACAGCGCATCGCCCTGCCTAAATCCTTTTTTGACATCAAAACTATCGGTAAGATGGTTCACCGATTCGGATGGAGCAGCGAGCGTTCTCCAAAGTCATCCTGCATAGTCTGACGAGCTTAGCAGGTATGTCAAAGGTAGACATAGCGTTGTATATGTAGCTTGTCTCTAATTACGCTGTCGTATGCGGCTTTGAATTCGACAAATAAGTGGTGAGTGTCGTCTTGAAATTCATTAGTTTTTTTCAGGATCTGCCGTAGTGAGAAGATTTGGTCGATGGTGGACTTCCCTGGCCTATCAGCTTATTTACAAAAGGCTTCAGGGGTTCACACCAAACGGCAGAGAAGGTTTTGTAGGCGACGTTAAGGAGAATTATTCCTCTGTAGTTGGCGCAATAAGAGGGGTCTCCTTTCTTGTGGATCGGGCATACGATGCTGAGACTCCATTCCTCGGGCATGCTTTTCTCTGACCATATCTTACAGATGAGATGGTGCATGCTCCTAACCAGGCCATCCCAGCTGCCTTGAAGAGCTTAGCAGACAGTCTGTCTGCGCCAGCAGCTTTATTCGATTTGAGCTTCGATTTGGCAATCTTAACTTCGTCGAGGTCAGGGGGATAGAATTCTCTGCGGTCTTCGTCGATTAGAAATGGATCATTCTGCCTGACAGCGGTATATTGACTAACATCGCCGTTATACAGTCTGCAGAGGTGGTTTTTTCATATTCTCCGCATCGACTTCAATTCTACTACTAGGTGTCCGTTCTCATCCCTGCAGGCTTCCGTTCTGGCTTTATAACCTTGGCATGTTCGCTTTATCTGTTGATAAACTTTTCGAACGTCACGCCTGCAGTAACATCTCTCCAAATCCTCAATCGCGCGCTTCTCGTGCTCTTTCTTCTCTCTTCTAAGAAGCTTATGCTCCTCCCTTCTTTTCAACTCGCAGAGCTCACGAGCTGCTCTTGTTCTTTTATGCAGCGAGGCTTTATATGCATCCTGCTTCGCTTTGTGAATCTTCCTGCACTCGTCATCGAACCAGGTGTTTCTTCGTGGTGGAGCCTTGAAACCCAAAACTTCGGATGCAGAGCTTTTCAGGGCTTGTTTGCAAAGGCTCCACTGCTGTTCTATTTACAGCGTGGAGGATTGAGGTATATTGGGAGCTTAAGGGAGACGCGAACGGTAAAAGCACGAGGGGTTTCTGGCGATAGTAGCTTTCCGACGTCATAACTTTGTATTCTTACTCTACTCCGCTGCGTTCGTGACAACCGTAATCGCATCTTGGCTACTACAAGATAGTGGCCCGAGTCGATGATAGCCCCTCGAAAAGTTCGAACATCAAGAATAGTTGATGTCGATCAAAAGACCGCCAGGTGCCTTTGTGTATATCGAGGTGCGGGAAGTGCGCACTGGCTAGAAGGAGATTTCGGACTACAATGAGTTAATTGAAAGTACAGATAATATAAGTTCTGTTAAAAAAATTATTATAATAATGTAAATAATGAAAATAATACTGATACTTGAATTCATTCAAATGTACGTAAATACAAGCACTATGTATTAATATGTAAGTGTATATTAATTATTATTTTATATAAGTTGTATTAGTATTTTGTCCAGAATTTGCGCAGCCCATCATATATGAATTTTACCGATAAATAAAGTATATATGTAAGTGGTGTTCGGAGTGCCGATATATGCGAAAACCCGACTAATATTAATCATTTTAATTTACAATTTAAAAAATTTAAATTCTTGATACTACAATTAATTAAAAAGAAAAAAATTGTATTTTATGACTGCTTCTCTTTTTTTTTTAAGTGAAAACTTCTTTAGCCGCGTTGGCACTTTTTGGTAGGGGGAAAACTTATGGGTTCGCGTCACCGGCATTTTTTTTTTTTTTTGTGTTTTGGGATCGTTGATGTTCGTTCACTACTCTCAGGGGTGGTTGTCCTAGTCCGATATATGTAGGACGAGAGCCGACCAAATTCCGCGTTGGTTATAGTCCGTAGTAATTCGTTCAAGCACTTTTTAGTATTGCATACGCAGAGGATGAATTTCGGAATACTGTGAGAGTTATGCCTGCAGCAGTACGTCTGGTCACTTTCCATTCACAACTGCGTTCCATACTTTTTGTCCGTATAGGAATTACTTTTTCTTGGCTATGAAGCGAATTTGAACCATAGACCTTCCGCTCGGTGGTCGATGATGTTAACCACTGCACCACGACCACCCGCATGCTCGCATACATATACTTTACATGTGAGCGTTATACGCTTTTTGGATGTGTGAAATCTCGTGTGTTCGCGCCACCGGCATGCTTATAGCAGTATGTATATCTGTAGCTATACAGCTGACGTATTGTGTAAAAATCGGTAGACGAAAAACGTATGGGTTCGCGTCACTGGCATGCTAATGTTAATAGCATAGATAAATGAACAAGATGGAAAACCTTCGTACGTCTGCCCTGTGATCGCCGCAGGGGTTGGTTGTTGCTTTTGTAATATAAAGCGTCCCCTAGACGCTTAATAATATTGTGCGATATTTGATATTGCACAATATTATTGTTCGTCTGTAGATAATATTGCAAGATTGTGCGATAGATTGCGGAAAATCAAAATGCTTTTGACTTTTATTACAAATATGAGCGGTCAACTAAATTATTAGGGAAAATATTGAACCGTCTGGGGCAGCAAGCCAATAAAATTGTGCAATATTTTGCACAATAATATTGAGCATTTAGGAGCCGCTTTAAAAACGACGCTTTTGACTTAGAGTCAAGACGTCGGAATAAGGCAGAATGACATAGTCAAGACGCCGTCAAACCGCAACGCGTTTGTAGGGGCTAGCTGTCAAAATGCCTGTCAAAAGCCATCAGATTGCCATCTTGTCCATTTATCTATGGTTAATAGTATGTCTATAGCTATGAGTACGACTATACACATATAATATATAACATCTACTGCTCAAACACCAGCTACCGCATGCACAGCGGCCTGTGCACACATACATATACTCACGCAATTCGTTCCTTCTACAAAAACAGTAGGTCGAACGGAAGAAACCTAAAGTAATACATATATATATACATACATACATATGTTCTCGAGATTGTGAATGACTGTTGTTTCATTGTACATACATATATACATAAGAGAGAAATTGTAACTACATATTCAATTTCGTCACGAGAAGGCGTATTCTTGAAATTCATTAAATTGTAGATCTGATATTACAGAAAAGGCAAGAGTTTGAGTCCAACAAGACGTTGGAATTTTCTCGAGAATTATGACAATGATAATGAAAAAATATTAAATGTTGTTGGTAGACTTCCTGATCCATTTCAACAATGATATTATGATCCGAATGCAAAGATAAATTATGATTTACAACTTGCAATGTCAACCCTGGATGGTTATCCTTCGTCGAATCGACGAACAACTATTTTATTTTTGATGACTTCCTTTAAACTATTCATCCCTAATTAATTCTATCTCCGTACATCATTTGGTGGTGATTTCTATCAGTGAACGAACGTATGATATTCTGCGATCAATGGAAATTCGTTTTTTAACAGGTAAATATGTACATATGCATGTGTGTATGTACATACCTATATTCGTCGAAACGACGAAGGATATCTTTTGTGTGATTTTTTTTCTTTGCATGTGTTTGTTTTATTTGGGCTGTTTTTCTCTGTTTATTTTGCGATGGAGTAATAAAATGAGTCCCGGCTAGCAATTAGGTGATGATGAAGTCGAGATAATGTTTGGAATGTGCGAAGACGATTTAATTTCAGAAGACGATGACATTCAAGGAGATTTTAAAAGTAATAGTGATGACAGCTTTGTTATGGAGGATGCCAATGAACTTGAAAGCGAAGTCTCACCTTCAGATCATATTTCTGATTCGGATGAAGACAATATCCCCCTCAATCTAGGTACTCAGGAAAAATCAGGTTTAATAGAATTTACCAAAACTATTCTTCGAGGCGAAAACAATTACAAGTGGTCAACAAAAAAGGTAAGTCATCGATATGGTTTGAATATATGTATATATGTACACTTCATATGTATGTAGTTCACCAGCCCGGGGACTAACCAGTCAATGTAAAAACATTATTGAAACACTGCAATATGTTTTCAATAACATATTTCTAACTAACGATATAATACGAAATAAAAAAGGGTGCAAGCGCAAATGTAGGTAATACATCAATGTTTTGTTACGACAAGGAACTGACACAGCTGTCGTACAAGCCAAATTTTATACTCAGACAAAGGGAGTTGTCTCGAGTTGATCTCGAAAAACGAACCCTGTATGTGTCAGTTTTATGGCATGCTAAACATGGCATTTATTAACAGTTACATAATCTACACATACAATATGTTTGACAGCAAATAGAAACCCTCAAACCGTCGAGAGTTTATGAAAAAATTAAAATGTGACCTTGTATGTGTCACTAAGACTGGAGACACCTTCTCTAATCGCTACAACTAGGAGGAAAATTCTAAATGTTTTGACTGATGTTCGAGGAAAACATAAGGAAAATATCATAGAATCGGTATCAGAAAAAAATGTGCCAATTTTGTCCATATTCAAAGAGGCGAAGGACAAAATCTTCGTACTATAAGTTTAAAAAAGCATCTGTGGTGAACACAAATTGAGGCTTGTGCCTCTGGTATATAATTTTTTTTTTTGTTTATTTATTTTCATTTTTTACAGTTGATTTGAATTCTTCATCTTTGGTGGCGTTACAGCCCATGAAGGACCAGAGCCAAGCTTCTCTCAATCACCCATGTTGTGTGTGATTTATTTTTCACACAGGTGAAAGGGACCTACAGTTTTAATGGCGATTCCGAACGGCGTGAGTCGAGAAGCTTTTTCATAGCAAATTTACTACGGGGGTTTTGGCAGTACCCCGCCGAGGAGGAACGTCGCGAAATAAACATTCGATGGCGTTGGTGTTATCGGGATCCGAACTCGCTCATCGTGCGCCAGAGTCCAACACACTAACCACAGCGCCACGGCGTTGATTTGAATTAATACTCTTAATTTTTGTAATGATTTCTTAATGTGATGTTATTTTACTATTTTAGTTTTTGACGTGACAACGTCTATTAAATCGGTTAGCGCTGAAATATGGGATGCCGAAACGCAAAAAACCCAGAAAAATGTAGACTAACCGTGTGAGTAGGCGTGGCCCAGCGAATGTGTAGTAGTGAGCTCGCGCGAAAATGATCAACATATCAGATAAAAAAAAATTCGGTGTCGTTTAGTGGAATTAAATCAAATAAAATCATATCATAGACCTATTGTTGATAGAATATTAGAAATAAAGAACACTTAAACGTTGGAGTATAAAATTGTCTTATTCAATTAAATACATGTATAATACTGTAATATGAAAATAAAACATTGAAATCAATAAAAAAATTATATGTAATTGTTGAATATATAATATTTATACCTCATTCATAAAATCGTATAATAGACGTTGTCACGAAATAATGGATTTGGCTAGTAACAGCCAATCTAATAACAGTTTTTTTTTTTTTAATCAATCGCTGTTTGTGTAACAAAATTAACTGATAACGTTCATTTTGTTTTTAAGTACAGAAAACATGTCGACGCTGATAATAGATCTTATTTATTATTTATCAAATAAACATGTCTAAGAAAAAATTAGCATTAAGGTTACCGAAGTAAAGAGTAGGTAGGTTTTAAGATGTACTTCGTCGATTCGACGAAGAATAACTTTAGTGTACGTTGTATGTATTGTCTTGTGCGTCGAGCCAATGAAGAGCAGCCAGAAATTCTGTTTCATACAATGCATTACCTAATATTGCTGATATATAAATATATCAGCAATTGACCAGCTAGTAGTGGTAGGACATTTGTATTAAAAAGAATAATGATAATATACAATAGATTTTCAGATGCTGGAATTTTCAATGCTTAGCATGAGCTCAGTACAGGTCTGCGCATTTTTTTTCTCATTATTGAGAAGCGTCATGGCGCAGTGGGTAGTGTGTGACCTCTGACGCCAAGGATTCGGGATCGAATCCGTACAACAGTAATGTCATCGCACGTGTTTCCACCGTGCTTCTCCTCAGCGGGGTTCTGACAAAATCCCCTTTAGTATTATTGTCATGAAAAGCTTCTTGAAATTCGCCGCTCGGAATCGGTAATAAATTGTAGATCCTTTCCACCCATGAAAAACTAGAATCATACACAACATGGGGATAGAGTGTGCATCAACTGTAAAGGCTGCTGCTGCTATAGATGGTTCAACAATTCATAGTGCATTGAGCATATCACGGTTCAGGCTATTGTCATTTACTCGTAATGTTGAAAAAGCTAATCAACATAGAAATCTATTTAAATATGTATATTAAAGTCTTTATTATTGACAAAGTAAGCATGGATTATTGGAACAGATTGATACTCGCCTGAAACACATTACTGGCTTGTTTACGAAAGATTTTGGAAGATTAGATATTATACTCATCAGGGATTCATCCATTTTAGACTACAATGAATAAATAATTTAAGTTTTGTTGAAATAAATGAAAATAATAATGCAAATAATGAAAATTATACTGTAAGCCAAAATAAATTTAATCACTTCCTTGTAGAGAAACAGCTTATTTTCAGTACTAAGCTGGGATCGTTTTCCTAGTAGCCAGTACATTGCGGAATTCAAACTTAATTTACAAAGAGTGGTAGTGCCCTTACTTTTCTATAAGCAAAATTTAGGTGGACAGATTTGGTTTCGTTAAGCGCGATCAGCCAAATCTTTGTCCAGTCGCTTTTACGGTTCAGGCCATATTGCAATTTCGTCGTTGATTCTTCGAATGATTTTCCTATTGCCAAAATTGCAGTATCATCGGCGAATGTGGCCAACATAGTGCCATCCGTTTCGGTATATCCCTGGTATACAGCAGATAAAGCAACAGAGAAAGTACACTTCCCTGCGGAACGATAGCCGTAATTGTTCTAAAGAATTTATTAGATAAGTAGTTTTTCAGAACGTTCGATAGTGTTCGGGGCAAACTTGTCTCGGTTTATATCCCAAATCTTCATGCCACACTTTCTTAAAGGCTTGAGAGACGTCAATAATTACACCCGAACATATTATCTTATGTTCGATTGCTTTCCCGACCTCACCGGTTATTCGATGCACTTGATCTAAAATGAAATGCTTGCACTGATGATCCGGCAAATTACGCTCTTCTTCGACAATCGGCTTTTCGCGAGTAATTATAATTCTTCCGTTGGAGTAATCCAACCATTTCTCGGCATTCTCCATGGATAGAAAAGTCGGCGGAGTGAAGGCGCTTCACTTGACCGTTCCTCGTGGTACACTACGAGTCACAAAATGTAGGTTAATGTTCTGGTTTTTACAAAAGTTTTGAAAATTGTTCGAAGTAAAAGCACGGGTTCCAGCGTGTCGGACTCTGACGCATGATGAGAGAGTTCGGATTCCGATGGCACCAACGCCATCGAATGTTTGTTTCGCAGTGTCCCTTCTCGGCGGGGTACTGGCATACATAATAACTTCAGGAATTAGGCTTAGAGCATCAACATGCTGAATACCGCTTCCTACTCAATATTCAACTCAATGTTAGGCACTGATTTCGTCAACAAACCATTATTTGAATCATCCAACACGGCCAGTTCATTCTCTGAAAATCCACCTATCTCAACCAATTCCATCAACGGGTATGCCCTTATTGAAAAATAAGCTCTACACTTGCCAAGAATGCTTTGGGTTTGCTTAATGCAGACGATGGCTTCCAAAGACCCTTTGTTTCTACTTTTTTGTTTACTATTACTGGCCTTCTCACATCAGTCATCTGAAACAAGTTCATACATATAAGTATGGGTTCTTTTGGAAAACTTCGATAACCTGTTTTCTTTTGAGGACTGATATCACTACATAAATAGTCAGATATTTCAAACGGTTTATTGGTGTTTGCTTTAAGGCCTCGTATTTTCCTCTTTCTTTTGCGTTAAAATATGAAAAATATTAATTTTGTAATGTGGAGGATCTCCAGCCGCTTTAAATAGCTCGGCAAACAGGCCGACTTCGCCCGCGGCTTTGGACTTACTAGCTCAAGTGGACGAAATTCTCTTAAATCGTCGTCCGTTGCGATTGGATTATTCGACCTGACCGCGGTATAAGATCATTCATCGTCGTTAAACAGTCTACAGAAGTGTTATTTCCATATTCTCAGCATCGACTGTGACTCTACTACTAGCTGTCGGTCTTCATCCCTACAGGCTTCTGCTCTGGCCTTATAGCCCTGGCATGTACGCTTTACTTTTTCATAAAACTTGCGAGCATTATTCCTGTGATAGCATCTCTCCATTTCCTCGATCACACGCTTTTCATACTGTCTTTTTTCTTCCTTAAAAGCGTATGTTTCTCTCTTCGTTTTTGCTCGTAGTGTTCATGGGTGGCTCTCGTCCGTCTATGTAGCATGGCTTTGTAGGCGTTTTGCTTTAGTACATCGGCTTGCCCGCATTGTTTATCAAACCATGGGTTTCTAGCTGACAGTGGCTTGAAACCCAACACATCAGTGGCAGCGTCTCTGATGGCACGCTGGCAATGCTCCCATTGTTGTTCTGTGGGTTGCTCCGGTGTCATTGGAGTTTGCAAGAGGTTGAGGGAAACTCGATCGGCAAGGGCCCTAGGGGTCTTCTGCGATTGTAGCTTTTCGACGTCAAACTTTCGCTGTCCAGTTCGACACCGTGGCATCCTTGATATCTTCATTCGTACCATGGCGACAACAAGGTAGTGATCCGAGTCGATGTTGGCTCCTCGGAAAGTTCGTACATCTGCGATGCTGGACGAGTGCCGGGCGTCGATCTTAACGTGACCAATCTGATTGATGGTAGATTGATCGGGTGATCGCCAGGTTCCCTTGTGAATATTGAGATGGGGGAATCATGTGCTAGCCCGAAGGAGATTGCGCCCCCCGTCGAGTAGCCGATGTCCGTTTTCGGACGTGGTGTTCTGTAGGTTGTATTTTCCCGTGATCGACTCAAATATATCCTCTTTGCACAGTTTTGTATTAAAAATCTGCTAGAACTATTTTTGTGTCATAGCTGGGACATTGGGCATAGGTTCTGCCTAGGAGCTCCTAGAATTTTTCTTTGAGTCTATGGAGATGGTCTGGTAGGGCGCATGCACCAGCTCATCTGTAGAATATGGTCGGAGAAAAGCATGCCCGACGAATGGAATCTCAGCATCGTTGGCCCAGTCCGCAAGAAAGGAGATCCCTATAACTGCGCCAAATACAGGGGAATAAGTCTGCTTAACAGCGCACACAAGATCTTCTCTGCCGTACTGTGTGAACGCCTGAAACTCTTTGTGGATAATCTGTGTATGGAGACGAGCTATGCAGCGCTGTGTCTAGTTTTGACATCCCTGTCGAGCTCGTCAGACTGTGCAGAATGACAACTGAGAACCCTCGCTGCTCCATTAAGATCGGTAACGAATTAACCGAGACCATTGATCTTAAAAAAGGATTTTTTAGATTTTAGATTAGATTAGATTTTATTTTTTCTTTTCATTTACTAGCCTAAGGTATACAAAATCAATATGCATGGCATTGCCGTCTGCCAGATTGACAATTTTCTTAATACGCTTTGCATCTAGTTTCAAATATTTAACTATACATGATTGCATTTTTATAAATACTTCTATTATTTTTAGCGATTTTAAAAGTTTTCTGATAATATGCTTTCTCTATATTTTAATGCAATTTTGCAATATACAAATAACTTCTTGACATCGATTTCGTTGAGAAGTGATATCATTTCGCTCTCTGATAAAAAGTCCTTTTCAAAAACACTTCTCCTAGTTTCTCTTAGGACTGGGCACTTACCTAAGAAGTGCAAGGTATCTTCTCTCTCCTTCAAATTACACATACTACAGAGTATGGGAAGGTCTTCCCTATGGGGCACGAAATTGAGCCTTATGAGTTCTCCACGGAGTTTAAACATTGTCGAAATTTCCTGGATACTATGTATGTCTTTAAAATAGTTTCTACCCTCCAGGTTGTGGTTTAGCCGGCTGTACGTATTACGGTGTAGTGATCCCTCCGCTTCTTCTAAAAACTTCCTTTTGGCCTGGATGTCGACTTGTTTTATTAGATCGAATAATGAATTTTCCCAGTTCCTGTCTTCCGCGTTCAGCTCTACTCCACACCCACTTGCTAATTCCAACCACTCCTTATACCATGTAGTTTTATTACGAATCGCTTGAAGGGCAACTATCTTAGGAAGTCGATTACCTGCCATATTCCCAACCCTTAATATGTAGTTGACTTGCAGTTTGAGTGTTTTTACAAATAGGGGAGATAAACCTGTTTCCAGCATAAGCATATAGTTCGGAGTCTTTGGAGGCAGATGGAAAATCTTTTTAATGAAAAAACGTTGCAGTTTCTCTACCTCCTCGTAGGGCCTGTATCCCCATACCTGAGCCCCGTAGAGCATTATTGCCTCAGATGCGGCTTCGAATACCTTGAACTTGCTACTGTGGTTAATGTTTTTATTACTGAAACAGTTCTTCCACACTACATTAATTACGTTTTTAGATTTCGTAAGCTTTTCATGGAGGTGCCTCTTCATACTAAGGCTGCTTGATAACAGGATTCCAAGGTACTTGTATTCTTTAACTACTTCTATTCTTTCTCCATTGTAGTTCCATTTTCCGTTATATGCATACCTGCCTCCTCCTTTTTTAAAAACCATTATCTTAGATTTTTCCAAATTCACGATAAGACTCCAAAGCTTACAGTACTCATACAAACGGTTTATCATCCGTTGCAGGGATTCCGGTGAGTTCGCCAGCAGCACGATATCATCTGCAAACAGAAGGGCTTTGAAAGAAACCCCTGCAAATTCAACGCCTCCCGGAAGATAGTCCACAAAATCATCTATGAAGAGGGCAAATAAGTTTGGACTCAGCGGGCATCCCTGTTTTACACCTGACCTCGTCTGGAACCATCCTGATACCGCCTCACCATTCCACACAGCTGCCTTAGTATTTTCATATAGATTTTGTACGACCCTTCCAAATTTCGATGACATACCCATTCCATATAACTTATAAAACAGGGCGTTTCGGTTCACTGTATCGAAGGCCGCCTTAAAATCCACAAAAAATGCATATAGTTTCTTATTGCGATTCATATATGTACTTGCTATGCTATTCAATACAAATAAATGGTCAATAGTTGAATATCCAGACCGAAAGCCTGCTTGAAATTCCTTTACTAGGTTATTGGTTTCTATCCATGTATTTAGTCTCTTCTGCAGTATTGTTGCAAAAATTTTGTAGGATGCATTAAGAAAGGATATTCCCCGATAGTTAGCTGGATCCAATGTATTCCCTTTTTTGTGTATAGGAAAAATCAAGGCTTCTTTAAATCGTTGAGGTATTATTCCATGATCCAAAATGTTATTGAATAAACGAATAAGGTTGTCTTTTAGACCGTTGGTACTGTACTTAATGAATTCGGTTGGTATACCATCTGACCCTGCTGCTTTCTTATCTTTCAGACAGGGAAGCACAGCATTGAGATCCTGATGAGTTATCGGGCCATCCAACATGTTGTTCCGGATGTCTGGCGTCGCATATACGAAAATAGGTCCGCTCACTGTTGGGTTCAATAAATCCTTGAAGTATTCATGAAGTATATTCGGGCCAAGACCTCTGTTGATCACATACTTGTTTCCATTGAGTTTCTTAACTAGTTTCCAGAATTCCGATGAACTATTACAGCGCCCCAGTCTACGCGCCTCGCTTTCGTAATAATTTCGCCTACTTTGTCTGCATATGGCTTTGAATTCTTGATTGGCTTTAAGATAAGACTTTTTAAGCGTCTCTGTGTTAAATGAACGCAATAATCTTAGCCACGCAAACGATGCTATTCTAGCTTTCTGGCACCTTTTATCAAACCACGGTTCTTTATTTTGTTTATATACACCTGTGTTTGCAGTTCCATAGGGATATGACTCTTTTATAATTTGCTCGAACTCCTCCATGCTTGAAATATGTTGTCCTTGCAGTTTCTCCTCCATTTTTGTTCTATATAGAATGGCTTTATTGTCCTTCCATATCAGCTTTGGAATCACCATCATTTCCCTGATTTGTTCATTCACCGTTGCCGAATAGCTAAACGTGACAGTGATTGGTAGGTGGTCTGAATATGGGATCTGTTTTACTTCCAAGTCAGTGATATGATCATTCCATTCACCCTTTGCCAAACAGTAATCTATAACTGATGCACCACTGCCTCCAATAAATGTCAGCTCTCCCTGCTCGTCACTTAAAGTGGTACCATTTAGAATTCGGAAGCCAAAAGAATCGCAAAACTCTGCAAGTATCGTTCCCCTTTCGTTACAAAATGAATCCTTAGACCGCCGCTCTGTACTGGTCTTTTCGTTTTCCATTCCGCCGATCTCTCCAACTCGCGCATTCAAATCTCCGATTATAAGGACATTTTGTTCATCGCAGCAAATCATTGCCTCTTGCAGTTTCTCGAAATCTCTTTCCCAGTGGTTACAGTTGAGATATGTTGGAAATATATAAAATCTTTTATTATTCAATCGCAGTCTTAAATATGTGAGCTGTTCGAACGTTCTGAACTCGCAGCAGACATCTAAATCTTTCTTGTAACCAAAGTAGCATCCTCCGCTAGCTCTTCCCCTTGCATGTCTTCTTATGGCAGGTATCCAATTAAACTCATATTTTAGGAACTTATTTTCAAAGAGACTATAATTATTTTCCGTTGTGAAAGTTTCGAATAGAAATATGAAATCAAACGAATTAACAAAATTATAAAATTCGGTAAATAGAGACTTATTTCCTAATCCTGCTATATTATACGACAATATTTTTAGCTTTTTACAATTAATTATTTTTTTACTACGTGTTATAGACTTAGAATATTTAAAATGACAGACGGCATTACAATTAAAAATGTTTCTGATACACAGTTTGAGAAGCAGTGGTGTTATTTCTGCTTGTGCTTGCACCATAAGAGTTCTGCACTGCACCTCCTGTCACTGAGGCTTTCAATCTATCGTTGATCATCTGCTGAAGTGTTGCTTTCCCGTTTGCGCTGTCACATTGTATGATATTGTTCTTGTCAAAATAATAAACATCGTCGCCTGCTTCTAATGTTTGCCCCTTTAGTTCAGTTTTTATAGTATTGTTTTTCTTTGTGATAGCGGTTCTCAGTTCCAACAGTTGCCTTCTCCTTTGTCTGGATGCCATGGTGTAATCTTTATGCATAGAGACACCAGTGCCGCTAAGTTTAGATGCTGTTCTTAGGATGCGTCCTACATCCTGCTTGTTTTTCATCTTTACTATGATGTTCGATATGTTGCCTTTAGATTGAGCCGCCCGGGTATCCGCAACTAATGATGTGTCCGTCGTCTGCAAGAACTCCAAGCATATTTCTCTTGCTCTAGATTCCGCCTCAACTCCTGTTTGGGTTGGTATATGCACAACAATGTTGTTTTCAATTGCTCTTTTTTCAAGAGCTTCAACCTTGCGTTCAAGTGAGATGTATCGATCTTCCATGAGCTGGATTTTGGCCTTTAGCGCTATGTTGTCCGTATGCAATTCGTGCATTTTTGTGGAGATGTCCGCCAAATCCGACTTGGTCGGCAGATTCTGCATCCTGTCGTCGAGTAGCGATGCCATAGATGCTTCGATCATTGCCTTTAGATCGGACATTGGTATATTTACCACCGTATTATGTTGCGTATCAGTGTCCCTCGCAAGCAATGGTTCTGATGACATCTCTACAATACGCCGTTTAGTCACCTGTGTTGGTAATTGTGCCGCTGTATCATTGTTGTTGTAGTTTCTTGGGGGTGTTCGTGCGAGTTTTGATACTTTGTTCATTGTTGCGTTGGCGAATGGCTTTTTTGATTTTTGTACAAAACAAGAGGTTGACTCACCTAAATCTTTGTCGTGTCAAATGAACAGGGTGTACTGATTGAAGACGCCTTTACTTCTTAATTAATGCCGCCTATGAACTTCCAAAACTTAATTATTTTTAAGACGCTACTTTTAACGTTTTGATGCCGCTATTGCCAGCTGTCAATCCTTAAAAAAGGATTTGGACAAGTTGACGCACTGTCATGTAATTTCTTCAACATTGTGCTTGAAAAGATCATACGAGACCCACTGGCCAACACAAGAGGTATGGTCTACTTTAAGTCTGTACAACTGCTTGCTTACGCGGATGATATTAACGTAATTGGACGAGCACAGCGGGACGTCAATGATCCGTTCGAAAGCATTGAAGCAGAAGCGGCTAAAATGGGTCTTTCGGTTAACGAGGGTAAAACGAAATATATGCTGACAACCAAAAAAGACGCACAACGCTGACGTCTCGACCAGACCGTCACAATTGGCATCTACAGATTCGAAGTGGTCAAGGACTTCGTCTACCTTGGCTCACTAGTCACCAGCGACAATAACACCAGTGCTGAGATCAAAGGCAAAATTACTCTTGCCAATTGCTGCTTCTTTGGGCTCAAGAGGCAATTGAGAAGTAGAGCCATCTCTTGAAAGACCAAAGTTGCGCTGTACAAAACTTTGATTATCTCGGTCCTCCTCTCTGGTGCAGAGTCCTCGACTTTAACGAAAGCGGGTGAAGAAGCGCTTGATCATTTCGAGAGGAAAATTCTGCGTTCAATTTATGGTCTCGTTTGTATAAACGGGGAGTGGAGGAAAAGATACAACGACGTACTATACGGGCTGTACAGCGACGTCGGCCTGGTACGACGTCTGCGAATCCAATGTCTAAGATGGCTAGACCATGTAGAGCGAATGGAAAACAAAGCTCCGGCCCGAAGAGTCTTCGAGTCCCACCCCGAGGGACGACCGAAATTATGGTGGCGCACACAGGTGGAAGCGGACCTTAACCAAGTGGAAGTGCGTCGCTGGAAACAGCTGGCAAAAGACCGTGCCAGCTGGAAAAGATTTTTGGTTGAGGTCCAGGTCCACACCGGATTGTAGCGCCACCTAAGTAAGTAAGTAATGTGTAGGACATCGCGACGAGCTCCCGTTTAAGGGATTTCTCCAAAATCTAAGCACTTTTCCAAGATTTTCATTCATTTAAGAATCCATATTCTTGATATAAAAATGAAACCCCAGACTGTAGGGAGTAGAAAAGAAACGAAGAAACATTGTAGTGTCTATTTGCTATTGTATCTGAGTACAGCATTTAATACTTTTTAAATTAATTCTCTATTCTGCATTGAACTATAATTTTCAGGTATGAATACCGTAGTAATGGAAAACCTGCATTAGAAATTTCTGAATTTGTGTCATAGTAGTGTGTACAGATATTTAAATCAATTTCGCCGGTGATAGCGGGGCCAAATATTTTCTTTTTTGTACATATATGCAGATACGAAAACCTATTAGCACTAGAACCAATTTTAAGCCCACCAATACATGAAATTCCCACGTTACCAGGGGACTCTGGCTACGCAACTCGTGGGTAATTGTACATTCACAAACACCTGCTGTTTAATTAGGTTCCAGTTTGTCTACACTGACGCTAACTCATAGAATAAGTGCATTGAAATTTGCAACGTACAGATGTATTCCGTTTTTACTATCGCCACAGGTATGTAACAAAAGATAATTTAATATTCTATAAAGCACCTGATGATAGACCGAAGAGAAAAAAAACAGGAAAAACGTGTTGTGACCATTTTTACCTCAAATAAAAACGAAATGTTTCGATCGCAATTAAATTCCTGGTTTTGTTTGGTAATCCTGTGATCAGACTATTTTTTCTCTGAGTTCGTGTATAATATGCACATATGTCCATCCAAATGTCAGAAGCTTGCGCGAACATTTTTCATCACTTGTTACACACATTGATTCATTTTTAGACACTCCAGATGTTGTTAATGTATTTGAAATTTGGATTTATAGCTTTGAGAAAAACGATTATCACTTGCCTGGATTTAAGTTCTTTGTGAACACAAATGTAAATTAAGCGGCAGGGGGTGTCGGATGCTTTGTGAAAAATTAGTACGCAATTAAGGAAGTGAAGTGCATCGATTTTCATAGCGCCGACATTCTTAAAGTTTCAATTGAAATTAATCAGGTTGAGTTTGTTTTCCTATGTGTGTATAGGTTGCACATGTTTAATGTTGTGGCGTTCATAGAAGAATTTTTCCGTTTATAAGATAATCAAAAAGCAAGTAATTTAATTATTTCTGGGAATTTTAACCTCAGTCTTAGATAAGAGCGAGATGGTTTCTAATTACTTGACTATTCTGGCGTCGCATGGTCTTGCTAGTTTTATAAATGAACCTACGAGAATGGTAACGGGAAGATGTTTAGATCACTTTTATGGACGATTGATAAATATTTCCTTGAGCTCCTGTGAAAAAGGAATATTTGGTCTGAATATTACAGACCATTCCATGACACTGCTCTTGGTTAACACTAGTACAATCGAAGGAGTACACAATTGTCCCAATGCCCCAAAAATAGTAAAAAAAAAATTGATTTTGTAAAACTTAAAACTTACTTACTTAGGTGGCGCAACAGTCCGTGGTGAACCTGGGCCTCAACCAACAAGCGTCCCCATCTGGCACGATCTTTGGCCAGCTGTTTCCAGCGCCGCACGCCCAGTTGGTTAAGGTCCCCTTCCACCTGCGTGCGCCACCGATGATGCGGCCGACCTCTGCCGCGCCTTCCTTCCGGAGTGGATTCGAAGACTCTTCGGGTCGGAGCTGTATTTTCCATACGCTCTACATGACCTAGCCACCTTAGACGCTGTATCCGTAGACGACGTACCAGGCCAATGTCGCTGTACAACCCGTACAGTTCTTCGTTATATCTTCTCCTCCATACACCGTTTGAACAAACGGGACCGTAGATAGTACGCAAAATTTTCCTCTCGAAACGACCAAGGGCATCTTCATCCGCTTTTGTTAAGGTCCAAGCCTCTGCGCCGTAAAGGAGGACTGGGATGATTAAGGTCTTATATAGTGCCACCTTAGTTTTCCGAGAGAGGGCTCTACTTCTCAATTGCCTCTTGAGCCCAAAGAAACAGCGGTTGGCAAGAGTTATTCTGCGTCTTATCTCAGCGCTGATGTTGTTGTCGCTGGTCATCAGTGAGCCAAGGTAGACGAATTCCTTTGACCACTTCAAAGTTATATCCGCCCATGGTGATGTTCTGGCCAATACGTCGCTGTTGTCCGTCTCTTTTAGATGAAAGCAGATATAAGCAGATACGAGCCAGAAATGACTGCAACTCCCACATTCGACGGATTAAATTCCAATCCGACCAAAAATTAAGGCGTAAAATCCTTCAATGTCCCAAAGGTAGCAAAAGTTTCTGGTCGTTTGTAAAAAACGTAAAAACGTATACCGACGCTCATCCACAATGACATCCCAGCTGTCACCCCCTTAGACAAAGCTAACCTACTTGCTGCCCATTTCGCAACCAGTTCTCAGCTGCCAGCTTGTACTTTGTCTCCGCCTGTACTAGAGTGAGTCAATTCCACCATGGGGCTAATCCACTTCCGCACTCGTACAGTCGCAAGGGTTCTTAAAGACCTCGACATACACAAATCCGCTGGTCCAGAGGGTATTGCCTCAATAGTTCTGAAGAGGTGTTCTTCTACGCTGGCAAAACCACTGCGTAAGCTTTTTCACCTTTCCTACACCTCTGGGCTCTTTCCGAGTAGGTGGAAAACAGCATTTGTCCAGCCTATACCCAAAAAAGGCGAATCATCTTCTCCCTCCAACTACCGACCCATTGCACTAACGTCCCTTCTTTCCAAGGTCATGGAAACGCTGATTAACCGTCAGCTTATGAAATATCTTGAATCACGGAAACTCCTCAATGACCGCCAATATGGTTTCAGCAGCAACAGATCCACTGGTGATATGATGGCATATCTCGCTGAAAAGTGGAATCACTCCCTTCACCAAGCAGGTGAAAGCAAAATTGTTGCACTGGATATTTCGAAAGCATTTGACAGGGTTTGGCATCAAGCCCTTTTGTCGAAAATGCGTGCTTTTGGAATCGATGAGTCTCTCTTTCAATGGATTAGAAGCTACCTTTCGAATCGTTCAATTCAAGTTGTTTTGGACGGATTCAAGTCTGATACTCACTTTGTAAATGCCGGTGTTCCCCAGGGCTCCGTTTTGTCTCCGACACTCTTTCTTATTTTTATAAATGATCTCTTGTCTGTTACTTCTAATCCAATTCACTCCTTCGCTGACGACAGTACCCTCAGCTTCTCATATTCGCTCACCAGTTTACGACCCTGCACTTCGGTTGTAGATAATGAGCGGCAGCGTATGTTAAGCTCATTAAATTCCGATATCGACAGCATCATCCAATGGGGTAAAAACAATAGAGTGGAATTTAATGCTTCCAAAACACAATGCTGTCTCTTGTCGTTAAAGCGTATAACTAACCCGCAGCCATTATCCATGACTGGCACTTGCATCTCAGAAACTGAAAAGCTTTCCATCCTGGGTATGAGTGTTGCTCACAATCTTAATTGGAGCGAACATATATTCAGTGTCGCCAAGAATGCTGCGAAATGCCTAGGCTTCTTATACAGATGCAAGAAATATTTCTCACCCTTAGATCTGGCTACTATCTATAAGGCGTTCATTCGCCCCAAATTAGAGTTTAACGCTCATGTCTGGTCCGGTGCTTCCAAGACCTCACTGCACCTACTAGACAGAATACAAAAACGAGCCATAAAACTGATAGGTGACTCCAGCATTACCAAAACATTAGACTCGCTGGAACACCGCAGGAATGTTACCTGCCTCTCCCTGTTTTATCGTTACTACCACCAAAAATGCTCAGATGAAATAGCCAGTTGCATTCCGCCCCTTCAACACTTCTCCCGCAATACACGTCTCTCTAGGAATGCTCACCAATATACTCTGAAGCCCGCTTTCGGACGTACTGTCAAATATAGAGAATCTTTCATTAACCGAACAACACGAATCTGGAACTCCCTGCCGGATTCGGTTTTCCCCCCTCAATGCAACATGCAAGCATTTAAGATCAATGTCCATCGGCATCTCCTCTATTCCTCTTCCTCTCTACCTTCTGCCCGCACTGTGTCACCGACATAATAAGGTTATTAGACCTTGAGTGCGCGCAAATTATTAAAAAAAAAAAAAAAAAAAAAAAAAAATTTGGTTTTACCCTCATTAACCTTGAGACCCATCTTAGCCGCTTCTACCTCAATGCTTGCAAAGGCCACATTGACGTCTCGCTGTGTCCGTCCATCACGTCAATGTCGTCGACGTACGCAAGCAATTGCGTAGACTTGAAATAAATCGTACCTCTTGTGTTGGCCAGTGACTCTTGCATGATCTTTTCAAGCACGATGTTGAAAAAGTTACATGACAGCGCGTCACCTTGCCTAAGTCCTTTTTTAACATCAAAGGTCTCGGCTTGCTCATTACCGACCTTAATGGAGCAGCGAGAACTCTCCATTGTCATCCTGCACAGTCGGACGAGTTTGGCAGGGATGCTAAAACTAGACATGGCTTTGTATAGCTCAACTCTATACACGCTGTCATATGAAGCCTTGAAATCGACGAAGAGGTGGTGAGTGTCGATTCGGTATTCTCCAAGATCTGCCGTAGCGTAAGTATTTGGTCTATTGTGGATTAACCTGGCCTGAAACCACACTGATAAGAGCCGATCAAGTATTCCACAAACGGTTTCAGGCCTTCACACAATACGGCAGTGAAGATCTTATATGCGATGTTAAGGAGACTTATTCCCCTATAGTTGGCGCAGTTATAGGGGTCTCCTTTCATATGGACCGGGCAAACGATGCTGAGGTTCCATTCGTCGGACATGCTTTCCTCCGACCATACCTTGCAAATGAGATGGTGCATGCACCTTACCAGCTCATCTCCAGCCGTCTTAAGAAGCTCAGCAGACAGGCCGTCTGCGCCCGCGGCTTTATTAGACTTAAGTCTAATAAAAACTTAAAAGAAACTTTTATTATGAGTTTTGGGTTGATGTCTACGTGGAACGTGATGTCTCTGTAGCCTATTCGGTATTTCTGAATTGTCTTAGTAAACATATTAATGACTGTACTTCAATTGTGCCTCTAAAGAAATCTGTCAAAAGACTTAAGCCTTGGATTACAAATTTTCTTATAAAGAAAGTTCAGGCAAAATATAAGTTAAGTATTAAATGTTCTAAGAATCCAAACAACTTCGGATTGAGTGATCGATACAAAAAAGTATGTTCTTGACTCAAAAAGAAATTCGTAAGAGCCGTGATGATTACTATAGAAATCGATTCCTTTTTGCTTAAGGTAATTTAAAAAGTGAATGGCAAGTCATTAATAGCATTTTAAAAAGAGTCTTCAGGTAGGTACCTATAGGAGTAAAACAACTGATGATCACCAACTCGCTAACAGATTCTTTATTCCTTGTTGGGTGGTATTTATACAATTATATAAGTGTAGAGTTTGCGGGTCTACTACTTGGTCCGATGTTCGAACTTATATACAAACTGTATGTAAAAAAGTTAAGTGCGATACCGCAGCACAGTAGAGTACTAATAAAATGTATCTATTATATGTATATTGCATATTTTTCCTACACTACGAACCTATATCAATTCGTATTAATGACTGTAATGTTTCTAATCAACTCGATGTTGCTATTATATATTTCGATAACACAAGGTTATGTGTTAGCAGCTTTTATGCTTATAGTGTCGATATTTTTCCAAACACTTCCTTACCCTCAGCAATTGTGACATTACGTCGTGGTGAAGCCATGCTGGCTCCTTCTTCTTGCTCCAACCTCCGACTAGTGCACATGTACTCCCGCATTTAGTACGTATAAATAAAAGCATATAAAGAATAGAGAAGACCGTGTTTTATTGGAAGACAGAATAATTGGCGACGAGGAAAACGCAATAAGTCCGCGTGTAAACAAAAAACAAAAAAAAAAAGTAATATTTCGTGAGAAATAGCACAAAGGAAAAAGCGCAAAGCAGTTTGTTGGTAAGGTGAACTACATCCACGTGCGGTATAAATTATATATAAAATGGCCCCATTAGACGGGAATATAGAACCATTTTTACTTGGAGGCAATTTTAAAGCCTACGAGGCCAGGTTGAGTCCGTCTTTTTGAAATAAATAACATCCAGGCAGAGAGTCAAACCCCATTACTCATCACTGTGATCGGCGCTGAGATATATGAGATTCTCATGTCTCTAACGGTACCAGATCTACCAAGTACCAAAGACTTAGAAACCCTCATCAAACTCCTCCAAGCACATTTTGCTGCGACAGAAAACAAGAGAGCCGAAAGCTACATGATCTACAAATTATGCCAGGAGGAAGGAGAACCAATCGGAGAATATATAGTCCGCCTAAAGTCTCTCACCCAGACTTGTCGTTTTGGAGACTTTTTGGACAACGAACGAGACGGAAAAAGCATCACACCTACAGCAAACACCACAGTAATCAGCGATCTTGGAAGGTACAAGTCGTGCATTTTAGATTATGTTTTAACCGATCGTTTTGTCATCGGGCTACGCAACGAGAAAATCCAGCAGTGTCTTCTTAATGATGATAGTTGCAATTTTGAAAAGTGTTGTCAAAAGGCTTTGAACATGGAAGCCTCGGAAAGAGCATCAAAAAATATGCAACCTCATGCATTTCATTCGATATCAAAAAGCTACGTCACAGGCAGCTATCCAAAAAAACAGGTCATCGTTTCTAAGAAACAGCGGAGTCAAAAAAGGCATATGAATAATGCGAAATGGAAAAAGCCTTCATCGAATATTGTGCAAAGTTAAATAAAAGGTAAAAAAAGATGTCATAGGTGTGGTCGCGATCATCAAGAGATGAATTGTCCAGCAAAGAAGTGGGAATGTTTTTCGTGTGGAAGAATGGGCCATACGTCAGTGGTCTGCCGAAACAACAAGTCTGACAAAGTCATACATAGAGTCCAAGAAGATCAGCAGAAGCAGTCCGTGTGCAGCGTAGTTAACATCGAGGGAGTCAACATTGTGATGGAGGTGGATACGGGTGCTACAGAGTCGGTCATGAGTGAAAGGGAGTACAAAAAAAAAAATAATTTCAATTTAGAAAAATCACACAAAAAGCTTTGTACAGTTACAGGTAGTATTATGAAAGAAGTCGGTACGAGGGAAGTTCGGGTGGGATTTGGAGGAACAGTACATCATCTAAAGCTGAATATTATTGCAGGAGATAAACCATCAATGTGCATTATGGGTCGTTCTTGGATTGATTGTTTGTATCCGGATTGGAGAAACATTTTTAGCGCTAATCCAGTTAATCAAGTAAGTTTAAACAAAGATTTAGTTAGCACGATTGAGAAGACCTTCCTGGGTATAACAAGTACTAAATTAAATAAACCTATTGTTGGGTTCGAAGCGGATATTGTGCTTAAAGAGGATCAAACTCCGATTTTCCACTCCTCATATAGTGTACTATACAGGTTGAGAGAAATTGTGATTAAAGAACTGTATAGGCTAGTGGATGAAGGGGTTTTAGTGCCAGTCAAGCAAAGTCGATGGGCCAGTCCCATTGTGATTGTCCCCAAAGCTAATGGTGGTATTCGCATTTGTGCCGATTGTCGAGTTACCATCAACAAATGTATAGAGACAGTCCACTACAATTTCCCCAAAATTGAAGACATCTTTGTTCAACTGGCAGACTGTAAAGTTTTTTGTGTAGTGGATCTGACAGGAGCATATCAGCAATTACCAGTTTCAGAGAATTCTCGTAAGCTACATGTGATTAATACATTGAAGGGACTTTTCGCTAATACAAGGTTAGTTTTCGGAGTTAGTTCAGCCCCTGCTATTTTTCAGTCGGTGATGGATAGGATTTTAACAGGCTTAAAATATGTTTTTTGCTATCTCGACGATATAATTTGGCGGGGTGGATGAG
The DNA here is from genome assembly GCA_951905685.1 of Eumerus sabulonum. Classification (NCBI taxonomy): domain Eukaryota; kingdom Metazoa; phylum Arthropoda; class Insecta; order Diptera; family Syrphidae; genus Eumerus; species Eumerus sabulonum. The sequence continues at coordinate 66,807,791 of OX645060.1, forward strand.
ATAGATTGCCGGGCAAAGTTGTTTAAAGTTCTAGGTTGTTTAAATCGTCATAATATCAGAATTAATTTAGAAAAGTCAAAGTTTTTCAAAACTGCTTTAAATATCTAGGGCATACGATTTCACAAAAAGGAGTTTGCCCGAATGAAGAGAAAGTTAAGGCTATAGTAGAAGCTCCGGCTGCTAAAAATGTTACCGAGTTGCAATTATACCTCGGACTTCTTAATTACTATGGGAGATTTTTACCAAATTTAGCAACAACCTTGGCACCCTTGTATTATCTACTTAAGAAGAATTCTGTTTTTCAGTGGTCTAAGTCAGCATCAGAGGCTCTTAAGAAAAGTAAGGAGCTCTTGCTCAATAATAACATTCTCGCGTTGTATGATCCCCAAAAACCAATTCGTCGCTACGGATGCCAGTCCCTATGGTGTGGGTGCGGTCTTGTCCCACGAAATTGAAGGTGTTGAAAAACCAATGCTTTTCGCATCTAGTAGTTTGAGTCCAACAGAGCGCAACCAGAAGTGATGCACAGCTTTTGAAATTGGGAGTACCTCAAGGCTCGGTGTTGGGACCTGTTTCGTTCCTTATATACATTAATTCACTCCTCGAGTTTGACTTAAAATGCACTCTTACTGCTTTTGCAGATGATATGGGTTCTTCAACTTAACGACCAAAATCGAAGTTAATGCAGAATATTACTTCCATTCTACGGATTGCCAAAAGTTCAAACTAGTAGGCTGCTCTTGTGTCCCAGCTTCATCTTGCCCCTCTTTTAATAACACCATACATTGCAAGATTAATAGCACCATACATTGGAGAACACGGTGAGTGAGTGATGACTGAATAGACGCTTTTTCAATTCGTTCGGCAACAGTGAGCGAAAAGTTAAGTGACAATCTGCTAAATAAACATTTAAACGTGCGAAATCGAAAAAAAAAAAAAAAAACGGTTCTGTTTGAATATCTCTAAGAACAAAATCTTCAACTTACTCTTTCTTTTTATAAAAAAGAAAGCAAAAAAAAGAGTTTAACCATCTTTCGCCGTTCATTCTTTACCGCTTCCTTTGAACTTCTCACGTTCTCACGGGCTCTCAAACCAGTCAACATGTCTGCGCCGAATCCCCGAACAAGAGCTGCATCAGCAAAAGTGCTGCCTTCTACACCCACTCCTCTTTCCTCTAATCAAAAACAACTGGACAGTGATAATTTACCCCTCACTGCAAAGATCTTTGAAGAACAACTCTCCAAGCAGTTCCATTCGCTACGGCAGAGTTTCTCTGAAGAAGTTTCTAAGATTCAGATTGAATTACTTCTGAAGATTGAGGAAATCACTGGCAACTGGAGTCGAAAACTCGATGAGGTCAACAAAACAATTGCCAACATAGTTGATCGCATTAATCTACTTGAAGATAACTCCAACACAACATCTCAACATCATCGTGAAGAAATTGCAGCTTTGCAGAAGCAGTGCAACCTGCTTGAGAAGAAGGGGATCTCAAGCGATGCCGTACTCTTCGGCATACCGATTCAGCCTGATGAGAACTTAAGAAGCTTATTCAATCGTCTTTGTCACACAATCGATTGTAAGCCGCCTCTCCTAGCCAACATTTTTCGTACTAGAGGAAGAAATAATGCGACAGCACCACCACCAATTGTTGTAAAATTCAACAACTCTCTCGAGAGAAACTCAGTATTGAAGTCAGCTGCAAACTACCGAAAACAAAATGCCACCGAACTTCGTCTGCACGATCTGGGTTTCGAATCAAGCGACAGCTGTTATCTCAATGAGAGCTTAACAAAGAGAACACGCTTTCTCTTAAACAGCGCTCTCGGTCTCCGAAGAAAAAAACAACTATTTGCTGTGCACACTCGGTATTGAGATGTTTATGTTAGGAAGACGGTGAGCGGAAAAAGCTTTCTCATTGAAAGCCCAAATGATCTTCTTACTGCTGCTGCTGCGACAAACTCATGAATTTCTTTATTCTTTATTATTGTAAATCAAACTTTTTGCTATTTTAAATTCCATATTCATTGTTTCTTCTCCCACTCTTGTTCAATTTCCTCCCCTCACCAACACCCTCGCAAGGAACGCACTTTTTCTCTCCTGCTTCTGATCTTTTACTATGGATATTTCAACTTCTTTCTCTAGTAATGTATAGTATGAATGATAAATCAACGCACACTATGGTAAGTATTATTTCCCAGCGATTTAATGGACTAAGAGTTTGTCTCTTGTGTGTATAGTAAAAACCGCAGTTGTTCTTCAATGCCTTTTTTTCTTACTCTCTCTGAATGTTGTGCACTTTATGAGCATATAATTGTTTGTGGAGATTTCAATGCTGATTTGTTAAGAAATGACTCACGAGCATTTCAATTGAAAGACTCAGTGTCCTCTGTTGGCCTGAGTATTGTAAATACCACCTACCCAACGCGCTTTGTCCCTGATTGTTCACCCAGTCTTCTTGATCTTATTATAGTCTCTGATCCCAAACTCGTCCTTCTGTCTGACCAGATATCTTTGGACATCTCTGATCATGATCTTATCTTCCTGACTTACAATATGAATTTATTTAAATGTGCAACTAATGACTCTTTCACTTACAAAGACTTCAATTCTGTCGATATTAATGCCCTTCAACTAGCTACAACTTCCGCCTCTTGGATGCAGTGCAGACTGAAGGCTGATCCCAATGACAAAGTTGATTCCTTTCAATCGATTCTAACCCAATTGTTTAATCAACATGTACCGACTAAAATGGTAAGAGTACGAAACCAAAACTGTCCATGGTTTACCTCTGATGTGATTAACGTAATCAAAGTTCGAAATAAACTGCACAGCAAATGGAAGCACAGATCAACGAACGCTAATTGGAAAGCATTTGTAATAGCCCGAAATCATGCAACTCTGGTTATACGCGCATCTAAAAATAACTACTTTGCATCAAAGCTTAATGCCTCTTTGCCTGCCAAAACACTTTGGCGAAACCTAAAAAAAATGGGTGTCTCTAAACTCAATAACCAACAAAGTGTTCTTGACCCAGATCTTCTTAATAACTTTTTCGTAGGCGATCAACTCCATCATAATGATTTTGATCCTAACCGCATATCGGCGCGGCTAAAAAGCTGCGTACAAAGACTAGAAGATTTTGAAGTGGTGAGTGAAGACGAAGTTTTTAAATGCACCATGGCCGTGAAGTCTGATGCTATCGGAGAGGATGGTCTATCAATACGATTTATTAAACTTATTTTACCTCAGATTGTTAGTCATCTCACTCACGTTATTAACTTTTGCATTACAACATCAACTTTTCCTATGTCTTGGAAAATTGCAAGGATAATTCCGATCGCTAAAAATGCTAAAGCTAATTCCCCTTCTGACCACCGACCAATAAGCATATTACCCTGTCTATCAAACATTTTTGAAAAAGTCTTAGAGAAACAAATCCTGAACCATGTAGCTACTAGCAACTTGCTCTACCCGAAACAATCAGGGTTTAGAGTCAATCACAGCTGCTCTACTGCTTTGATAAACCTACTTGATGAAATAAGACAGGATTATGATAAGGGCTATGTAAGTCTCCTTTGTCTGCTCGACTTTTCCGAAGCTTTCGATAGGGTAAATCACAACATCTTAGAGTGGAAGCTAAAGAACTTGTTCGGTTTCAGTGATAGGGCGGTAAAGCTTATTGGCAGCTATTTGTCAGGAAGATTTCAGAGAGTTACCTCTGGCGATAAATCCTCTTCTCTAAAAGCCTTAGTTCAAGGAGTTCCTCAAGGATCAATTCTTGGGCCATTGTTATTCTGCATGTTTATCAATGATCTGCCATCTGTCTGCACGAGTTAACTACAAATGAAACAATGAATGTATCCACAATTCGGTCTTTATTCACCGCACAGTTGACTTAAGACTAACTTAAGATCTAACTATTCTACCTTAAACATACGCAACTAGTCAAATTGTCACCGCCCACCAGCACGAGCATCTTACCATATATGGTCATTGGGTTTGCCGCTGACCGCCGTTCGCTTTGTGCGGCAACGGGACAGGGACAGCCGATTTTGGCTTGGCTTCTCTGCAGTGCCAAGCAAAGTCAAGCCGTTGGCACCGTTCGATGTTCCCTCGTACGTCTCTTGTTTGAGTAGTGGTTTACCTGCCTAGCCGCTTCCACATCAATATCAACAGGTGCATGTGCACCTGTGATTATTGTGAGCATACAGGCTATGAAGTGCAGCCTGTATGTAACTCCTCCGGCCCGAGTTGAAGAATACCGCGCTGAAAGCTCGTGTATGGTGTATGAGCATACTGTGTTTGTTACACGTTTCAGAACATACATACATATAGGCAAGTCAACGAGCAATTTCCAATGATCCATTTTGATAATACTCTCGTGCGTAGCGAACCGTGTCGAATAAGTGTTTTTTTTTTCCATTGATGTTTGATATTGATATTCTTAGAAATAAGGGTAGGTATATATAATAATTTAGTTTATAGCTATAAGGGTAGTTATGATCTATGGAGTAATATTAGGTAAATTGTTTTAGGTAATATGCATACATATGTACTTTAATGCTACGTAGTTTAATATATAAGTATGTAGACAATATTATAGAGGGCATGGGCTCGGACATACAGGGTAAAGTTGTTGATTGCTCTCAACCTGGCGAGATGCCAGCAACGATCCCTGTTTAAATGCCCGGGTCAAGTTGACATACGGCCTCCTCGCGGCGCCCTCTGGATAGCCTCTTCAACAACCGTTGGGAGGTGAACAAACGTATGCAGCGAAAAAAATCCCGACCAGAATGGCGGTTGTGCGGCGGGCTAACAATCCGCCCACGTAAAAAAACCCAAAGTTATGAATGAGCAAGATGCCTCGGATACACGGACGGATACTCGACGACGACAACGCACGAAAAAGGAACACGATTTGCGAGTATGCTCCTGGAATGTCAGAACCCTGTACACTCCCGGAGCTGCTCATAAACTAGAAGGAATCCTCACGCAGTACAAGGCGGATATTACTGCGGTCCAGGAAATACGCTGGATAAGAAACGGTATGATTAGGAAGAAAAATTGCGACATTTATTACAGCTGTCACAAAAGGTTGTACTTACTGGGATGCGGATTTGTCGTGGGAAAGCGGTTAAGGTCGAAGGTCATCGACTTTAAACCTATAAGTGATCGCCTGGCTGTGATCCGCATCAGAGGCAGATTTTATAACATCAGCCTTATATGTGCACACGCCCCTACCGACGAGGCTGAAGACCCTATCAAGGAGGACTTCTACGACCTCCTGGACAACGCCTACGGAGCTTGTCCGGAGTACGATGTAAAAATCGTGCTCGGGGACTTCAACGCCAAAATCGGAAAGGAAAACACCCTTGGCGGAGTGCTCGGAAAGCACAGCCTCCACGATACAACAACAGATAACAGCACTTCCAGCAGCTGCTTAACGAGCATGACCAAGAGAGAGTGGTAGGGACCGAGGAAATCCCAACTCCAGCCGCTGAAGTAGTCCTCCCACCCAGCATAGAAGAAGTCGGCACAGCTATTCAGAAGCTGAAGAACAACAAGGCCGCAGGCTCAGATGGCTTGCCATCAGAGCTCTTCAAGGCTGGCGGCGATGTTCTGGTAGGGAGCATGCACCAGATTATCTGCAAAATTTGGGAAGATGAGAGCATGCCCGACGACTGGAATACCAGCTCTATATGCCCCATCCACAAAAAAGGCGATCCTACCTCTTGCAAGAACTATAGAGGTATATCCCTGCTCAATGTCGCATACAAGATCTTGTCCAGCGTATTGTGTGAACGTCTAAAACCATTTTGCACCGCACTAATCGGCAGCTACCAGTGCGGCTTCCGGCCCGGCAAATCAACTATAGACCAAATTTTCACACTTCGACAAATCCTGGAAAAGACCAACGAGTTTCAAATCGATACACACCATCTTTTCATCGATTTCAAAGCCGCATACGACAGCATTCATCGCGAAGCACTGTTTGGGGCGATGGCTGAATTCGGGATCCCTGTAAAACTGATCCAGTTGTGTCGCGCCACGCTAAAAAACACGCGATGCACCGTGCAACTCGGTTCTAGGACCTCGGAACCATTCGAAACATGCACCGGATTTCGGCAAGGAGATGCGCTGTCATGTGACTTCTTCAACCTGGTGCTGGAGCAGATAGTGCGACGGGCAGGCGTCAACAGGGAAGGCACTATCTTTTACAAGTCCATCCAGCTGCTAGAATACGCGGATGATATCGACATCATCGCGTGTTCTCGCCGTGGCATTGTGGAAGCATTCACGGCGATTGAAGAACAGGCGAAACGAATTGGCCTTAAGATCAATGAGGACAAAACGAAATACATGCTGTCAAGCAAAACCCAATCTGTCGCTCACCACCTGGGACAAAACATAACAATTGACAGCTACAATTTCGAGGTAGTTAAGGAGTTTGTCTACCTCGGGGCAAACGTAAATTCCACAAATGACACCACAGTGGAGATCCGGCGTAGAATCGCCCTTGGCAACCGCTGCTACTTCGGCTTGTCCAAACAACTGGGGTCAAAACTCCTCACTCGAAAGACCAAAGTCATGCTTTACAAAACGCTCATTCTACCAGTCTTGCTGTACGGAGCCGAAAGCTGGACGATAAGCAGGACAGCGGAGCTGATTTTGGGTTCTTTCGAAAGAAAAATTCTGCGCCGGATATTTGGTCCTGTCTGTGAGGAAGGCGAATGGAGAAGAAGACACAACCGCGAACTCTACGAGCTGTACCAAGATGTGGATGTAGTCCGGAAGGCAAGGACCCGTCGACTACACTGGCTCGGCCACATCGAGCGCATGGACATCAACGCTCTAGCTAAGAGGGTCTTCGACTCCGAGCCTCCTGGTTCGAGAAGAAGAGGAAGACCGAACCTCCGGTATAAAGACCAAGTAATCGCGGATGTAAGACATCTTGGTCTTGACAACTGGAAGCAGCGTGCCCGGGACCGTCAAGGATGGAAGGCAGCTATAGCTCAGGCTCAGATCCTCCATGGATCGCAGGCCTGATAAGTAAGTAAGTAAGTAGACAATATTATAGTTAAAGATAAGAGTATGATCAAGACTGCTATATTTTCTTATTGGATTGCTGGATTTACTTAGTTCTTGGACCTTGTCTGCAATTATGATTCAGATTCGTCTTCTTGACTAGAGATGTCATCTGTTGAATGTGAGCCTATTTTATGTCGACTTTTTATTAGGAAAAAGGGTGGGAACGGGAATGGTATGGGTAGGTTGCCTCTCAATATGTTTCCTTTGTCAAACATTTCTCAATATTTAAAGATTTAATTCAGTCTAATTCAGTCTGAATTCGCTAATATTTATGTGTATTTACGTTTCTATTTTAGTCTTTGCTTATGTACTTTGCGTTTGTTGGTGTCAACTGTTATCTTGTTATCGTTTGTTACTAAGTGTTCAATAAATTTGGGGGCGAGTTTGTTTCTTCTGTTATCTTTTTCATATATTTTAGTATTTTTGTCATATTTAGGAGGGTCTCGACGATTTGCGTTATGTCTTTCAATTGACTTTTGTTTATACTTCAAGCTTCTATCATGTGCTAATTCTTTTAAATGTTGGTATGATTTAATATGTTCCCTAAGATAGTCCTGTTCGGTAGTAACATTTTTGTTATTTGGAAAGGGTTGTTTTTGAGATATATGGTCATTTAATAATTCAAAAGGGGACATTTTTGTGACGGAATGTATGGAACTATTGTACGCTATTACAGCTTCGTCTACTATCTCAGAAATTGGTTTGCTTGGGGCTTTAAATTTAATAATTCTTATAAGTTCCGTAAGTGTTGAATGGAATCGTTCCCCGGGTGAATTCCCGGTGGAGTTCTTCGCACTTGTTATATGGGCATCAATTTCATAGATACGTAAAAAGTCTTTGAACAGAGTTGATAGAAATTCTTTGCCATTATCTGTTACAATTTTTTGTGGGACACCGTGATGTGAAAAGAAATGTTTTAGGGACTTGATAATGTTAATGCTACTTCTAGAGGGCAATAAATATACACTTACAAATCTGCTGAATTTATCTATTATTGTAAAGAAATGTTCCTTATGTACAGAATATATATCTGTGTGTATTACTTCTAGGGGATCAGTAGGGGTCTCTGTAATTTCGAATTTTAGGGGCTCTCTTTTTCTTTCATATTTGTTAATTATGCATGTATCGCAGTTATTAACGACCTTTGAAATTATGTTTTTCATGTTAGGAAAATAATATTCTCTTTTTAAGTGATCTAACGTTTCAATAATCCCTCTATGATTTGACATATCGTGATACCTTCTAATTATGTCTTCTTGCTCATCCAATTCCACTATATCTGTCAAGAAAGAAATACATCTGACCATTTTTATATGAGAGTTGCTGAAATATTTAGAAAATGTATTTTGGACAGTTTTAAATGTTTTGTCGTCTGTTAGAATAGCTGTCACTCTCCGCGTGTTTAAGTAACTTTGAAAAATGTTGACCATGACATCCTCATCTTGAATATTACTACCTTCAATCTTATACCTTTTCTTTCTTCCAAAAAGGGTACTGATTGAACAACGACATTTTGCTTTGTTTGAATTTTGTATAAGAATAATCTGATTACTGAACTCATTGATTGGTCTTTCTGAAATCGGAATGCCATCATCATTACTTTGCTGAGCAGAATGAATAGTTTCGAGATTTTCTAATTCATCAAAGTTGTTATTAGTCGAAACCATGTCGATATCTTCTAATTTAGATTGATTGCCTTCATTCAAATTAATTTCAACACGTGAGAGAGCATCAGCATTAGAATTCAATTTACCACTCTTGTAAATAATGGAATAATTGAAATCCTCTAGTCTAAGACGCCAACGCATTAACTTTGAACTGGGTTCTTTCAGAGAAAATAGCCAAATTAGTGGTTTATGATCAGTAATAATATTAAATTTTCGACCATATAGATATGGACGAAAGTACTTTGTAGCCCAAACAATCGCGAGAAGTTCCCTTTCAATTGTACTATAATTTTGTTCGGACTTAGACAAAGTACGACTAGCATAACACACAGGTTTATCCGATCCGATTGTTCCCTGAGAAAGTACTGCACCAATTGCAATACTACTAGCGTCTGTTGTTAAATTGAATGATTTTTCAAAATCTGGATACTGTAGTAAGGGGTCATTACATAAAATATTTTTGCAAGTCTCAAAACAGTTTAAGTATTCTGCATTTAAGACAATACTTTTACCTTTTCGCAGGCATTCCGTCATAGGCTTCGTTATTTTGGCAAAATCTTTTATAAATTTTCGGTAATATCCTAGAAAGCCTAAGAAGGATTTAATTTGTTTGGGTGTTCTAGGAAGTGGAAAATGTTTTATAGCGTGAATTTTGTCCGGATTAGGTTTAACACCATCTGATGTTACTAAATGCCCGAGAAATGAAACTTCTTTTTGAAGGAATTTTGATTTAGTAATTTGGATTTTGAAATTAGCTTTCTCAAGTTTATGAAATACCCGTTCCAAGTTCTGCATATGCTCTTGCAGCGATGTAGAAAAAACAATTATATCATCCATAAATACAAAACATATCTTTCCTTTTTTCCTTTACTCGCTGGAAGGTGGATGGCGCATTTTTTAAGCCGAATGGCATTCTCACAAATTCGTAGTGGCCGTGATTTACAGAGAAGGCCGTTTTAGTAATGTCGTCCTCATGTACTTGAATTTGGTGGAAACCTGAAGCCAAATCTAGTGTGCTAAAATACATGCTTATCTAGCTTATGTAGGATATCTGCAATGTTAGGTATAGGGTATCTGTCGTCGATTGTTTTTTCGTTTAGTTTGCGGTAGTCGATGACTAACCGCCATTTTTCCTTTCCACTCAAATCTTTTTTCTTCGGAACTATCCATATTGGAGAGGACCAGGGAGAAAAGCTTCTGCGAATAATACCATCACTAAGCATTTTGGAAATCTGTTTTTGTATTTCGTCTTTGTGAATCTGAGGGTACCTGTATGATTTTGTATAGATTGGCAGATCATCCTTAGTTTTTATTTGATGTTTGATTTCGCTGGAAAAGGTTAACTTATCGCTTTCCTTAAGAAAAATATGTTGATACTTTCGGCAAAGTTGCAAAAGAACATTCTGCTCTTCAGAATTTAGATGGTCAACTTGAATTAGGTCACATGCATTATACTCGTCCAGGCTTTCATAATTTTGAATCGAAAAATTGTGCGCTTCAATTATATTGTCTGAGTCTATTCTAGTTGCATTGATCGGTTGTTCAATATTAAATGTTTGGGGAATATCGGATGTGTTTACTTCTTCGACATAAGAATACCAATTATTTGCCTTATAAATTCCTTCAGAAATTGAGAGCTTTGGTTTTATTTGCACTGGTCTTAAAAACACATCACCGAATTCAATATCTAATGGAACCCGGCAAACCATTTTACTCATTTCTGGAACAATATATGTTCTTGACATAATGTTTGGTTTAAATTTTAGTGGTAATCTCATATCTTGGGTTTCTATTACTGAATTTTTTAAGTCGACTTTGATTCCCAACTGTTTTAAAATGTCAGTACCTATAAGACCGTCAAAGTAGTTATGAAATTTAAATATTAAGAATGTAAGGGATGTATGTGCTTTCAACTCAGGTAAGCTATTTAAAGTTATTTGGTGTTTAACAATGTGTGTATTGAAAATCGTTTTGATTTCAACAGGATCGATAGTTTCTTTTGCCAAATGTGTTACTATATCAGGGCTAATGAAAGATCTATTACTCCCTGTATCTATGAGGAATTTTGCTTCGATGTTACGTATACTATGGAGTGAAACGTAAGGGATTAAATTTGTACTCTAGGTGTTAAGATCGACGTAACCTACTGAGTCTCCGAGGCGGGTGTATGAAAATTTCTGTCATCAATTAAACTATTTTCATTATTAAAGTGATGACAGCAACTCCGTGGATAATGGGCATATAAATTTTGAAACCTGTCTGTCTGGATATGGTGTAAACAATTTTGAGGATTATTGTATACAAAAGGCTGGGGACTTCTTTTTGTACTACCACTTCCCAAGCCCATTGGTGCTGGATATGAAGACTTAGACATAATGGAATTTTGTTTAATTTTATTTGGATTGGAATAGCCACCCGTAGGACAACGTGGGCTGAATGATCTAAAATATTGTGATCTATTGGTCTGTGATTGCGTCTTATTACTATTTGTCTGTTTTATATGGGAGGATTGTGGATTATTTCGAGGGTAATTGTTTGGGGGTGAATATTTGTTGAAGGAATTACCCTGATAGTTATCATGAGGGGTTTTATTATTTTCGAAAAAGGTTGAGGGATGCAACGGTCTACATTGGCGGTCAATGTTATTTATTTGTTGTGGATGGCTATTGTTGCGAAAATAAGTGCAATTTTGTTCTTTTAAGCAGAGATTAAGGGCCTCGGCAAGTTTATTTGGCCTCATGGCCCTGATTGTGGATCCTAGAGGTTCCCGAAGACCTGACAAAAAGGTGTTTAAACACATTTCCTCATAAAGAGTCTGTTTTGCGGCAACGACATTGTAATCCTTTTCGTGTACCTTTATATGGTTGATCATAGCCGACATTATTTCTATTATTTTCGAGTAAAAAACATCTACCCTGTCAGAGTTTTGTTGCAGTTGATGGAGGTCACGGATTAAACTAGTTTCGTTTTGTTTGTCTGAATAGTGTATTATAAGATTTTTTTTTATTTCAGTCCAATCAAGAGGGGTGCCGTACATATTTAAAATTTCATTAGCTTGGCCTACAATTCTATTTCGAATGGCTCTTAGAATTATTCTGATATAATTCAAATTCTTAGATTGGGATAATATGCATAAAATTTCTTCCACGTTGCTTAGAAAATCGAACAAAAGTCTTGGATTGCCATCGAAAGGGGGAAGATCTTTCACAGCATCCGGAATTCTGAGAGAATTGAAAATGTCTGTGGGACCTTCTGAGTTGTTCGAATACATAGTGTTTTCCGTATTTGCAATCTTAACACTTGTAACAGTTTTTACTATTTTCTCTGAATTTGCTATGAAACGTTTTTTCTCTAATTTTGTTATTGAACAATGGACAAACGGATTTCTTATTTTCTTAAGAGATGGCATGGGGTAGGAGGGTTGGGAACAATTAAAATTTACGGAAAGGGCACCAACAATTAAAATAGGACTCACCTCAACCAATTTCAATTTAATTTTTTTTCTTTTCTTGTAATGTTTTCTTCTTTTTGCTTTTTTTTTTTTTTCTTTAGTCAATTTAGATATTAAGTCAATTAGCTATTTACTTTCTATTACTGTAATATACATATGTATACGTATACAATAGTTGTATACAACTTTCGTTTTCTTTATGCTTTTCCTCTTTTTTTTTTTTTTTAATTTTTGATTAGGCACTTTTTAATGTGACGAGCTACTATATATCACAAGCCACAAGCTTAAAAAAACACGTACCGACTGCGCCAGTTAACTACAAATGAAACAATGAATGTATCCACAATTCGGTCTTTATTCACCGCACAGTTGACTTAAGACTAACTTAAGATCTAACTATTCTACCTTAAACATACGCAACTAGTCAAATTGTCACCGCCCACCAGCACGAGCATCTTACCATATATGGTCATTGGGTTTGCCGCTGACCGCCGTTCGCTTTGTGCGGCAACGGGACAGGGACAGCCGATTTTGGCTTGGCTTCTCTGCAGTGCCAAGCGAAGTCAAGCCGTTGGCACCGTACGATGTTCCCTCGTACGTCTCTTGACTGAGTAGTGGTTTACCTGCCTGGCCGCTTCCGCATCAATATCAACAGGTGCATGTGCACCTGTGATTATTGTGAGCATACAGGCTATGAAGTGCAGCCTGTATGTAACTCACGCAAACATCTGTGCATCTTTATGCTGACGACGTTCAACTTCATCTAGGGAAGCCCTTCAACCAGCTCTCTGAGCTGGCTCTCCTTATTAATAAAGAACTTTCCCGAATATATGCTTGGTCCGTCGCTAATGGGCTGCTTCTGAATCCACATAAAACACAAGTAATATCAATTTCTAAAAGAAAATTTGACTTGAATATCCTACCTGATATATATCTAAGCAATAATAAAATCACTGTTGTTGAGCACTGCATTAGTCTTGGTATTGTTATTGACCGTACTCTATCAGGCTACAGTCATACTCAAAGAGTCATTGGTCGGATTTACGGATGTTTACGTAAATTATGGCTATCGTCTTATTTTACTCCTGTGGAAACCAGACGCAAGTTGGTACTAGCATTAATAGTCCCAATAATTATGTACGCTGATGTAGTCTACAGTGCCCTTGATTCGCTATCCCAGCATAAGTTACAAGTAGCATTCAATGATGCCGTGCGCTACGTATACGGCCTACGAAGATATGACCACATCTCTGAACACTCGAAAAAGCTGTTAGGCTGCCCGCTGAACCAATACATCAATGCAAGAAATTGTATTTTCCATCATAAAATCATTAACAATAAATGCCCGTCCTACTTATTTAACAAACTCGTCTTTAAGCGTTCTGTGAGAAATTTAAGTATCGTTCCTTTCCAATATTTGAATTCAAGCCGTTTATTTTTCATTCATGCTGTCAAACTATGGAATTCACTACCACCGCAAATAAAACTAATTTCTAACCGCGCAATCTTCAAAAGTGCTGTCCTCTCTCATTTCTCTTCCTTAACGACCCATCCTTAATCCATCCTTTGCCCCCCCATTATCTCTACCACTCAACTTGTATATATAATTGTATTCTTGTATCTTAGTTTAAGGCTTTAACCTATAAATGTTAAACCAGTACCACTTAATGTGTATCTAAGAACTAAAAAAGATGTTAATCTTATTGTACATCCCAAACATTTAATAAATGAAATGAAATGAAAAAAAAAAAAAGATGACTGTCTTTTAATAGAGAGGGTAGAAGAGTTCAAATACCTGGGACTCACTATTGACTCTAAAATGACCTTTGCAAACCATACGCAATCTTTGCAAAAATATTTTTGTTGTACACTTTATCATTTTTTTCCCCTAAAAAGTGTTTGCTCTGGAAAACTCCTAAGAACGATCTATTACGGAATATTTCACTAGAAGCTCCAATATGGTATTACTTGCTGGGGGCATATCGAAACAAAATTCAGCCTCTTTTAATTCTACAAAAAAATATTTTGAGGAAAATCTGCCGAAAACACCGTCGACATCCTAGTTTTCCATTGTTCCGTAGTATGAAAATTCTTCCAGTCCGTCATTTGTATTGTTTCAAGGTATTAAACATTTTTTTTTTATCAAGTCGGGAAATCGGAATTTTAGATTAATTTCTGATTATAATTTAAGAGCAAATTTTTCGAATTTTGTATCCGTACCGTTTTCCCGCACCACCGCCTATCGTAATTTTTATTTGGTTACATCGTGCCGCCTTCTTAATAAACTACCCCAATCAATCAGATCCCTCACTACTCGTGGAAAGTTTGAGAAATGTGTAAAACGTTGGCTGTTTCAATTTGATGATATGAATTTAGAATCAATTCTTTCTGACATTCTGATGTAACTTAAATCTTTCATTCTGTATATATAGAAGAATTGCATCTATTTTGAATTGTAACTGTTTAAATGTATTAATATCATCTTTCCTTTCAATGCGTAAATTATATGTATTATTATTTAAGAATCGCCGTTCGGAACCGGCAATAAACTGTAGGTCCCTTTCACCTTTGGGAAAATGAAATCACACACAACATGGGCGATTGAGAGAAGCTCGGCTCAGGTTCTTCATGGACTGTAACGCCAACATACATACATATATTATTTAAGAACCTCCCGACCAATCATTAAACTGTTTTAATAAAGCCGATTGAAGTGGCATTTGACACTATTTTAGTACGTATAGTTTATAAAACACAAAATGTCACTAAATATTTTTCTATTGTTTTCTGTATAATCAGAATTTTAACGTGTACTTGTTCTCGAATTTATTTGAAATAAAATAAAGTAAATAATAATAAATAACATAAAAAATAAATAAATATGTGTACATAAATATACACAGATTTTCATTTTCCACTCCATCTGTGAAGAAACACAGTCGTCAAGAATTTTTTTTTTAGTTAAATTCAGATTTCAGATTTTTTCGATGTGCAACGTCTCTGCTCGTCTTTTTAATACTTACAAGACCAACAGATATTAAATGAGAGACTCTTTGTGTGCTTTCTAGAATCAGGTGCACGATAAAATTGATATGACTTGCATTGCTAGTGCTGGCACCATTTATTGGTGAGCCGAAAAAAAAAACGAACTAACAGACGTTTTAAGCATGCTTGTGAATGATTCCATTCATAATGGTTTTATGTATTTAATTTTAGTTTTTGGTGAAAAAAAAAACAATGTAAAATATGCGATACCATGTCCCGTACGTAGTATGTTAAAAAAACTAACTGACTTTTTAAGTTTCTTAAATATCTGTTTGATGTGGCGACCTGCACCAGGCTCTCCGGAGAGTGCGGAGAGCGCACCATGAACTGACAGTTCAGAGGAACCATCGTCAGTTGATAAGTGACAGCCATCGTAACTGGTTAATGTGAACAAGTGCGAACAGGTGTTAACAACAAGTGAATAAATATACTATTGTTCTACCGTATAAACGAGCGTGTATATACATATAACAAGGTAGTACATTTGGCGACGACGATGGGTTAAGACCATTTCCTTGTGAGACGATTGATAGGGCGATCATTCGATCAGAATGGGAGAAATGGCTCCGCTCATTTGAATTATATTTAGAATCGGAGGAAATCACTTACTCTTCACATCAAAAAGAAGAGTAAGTTATTACACTTTGGAGGATTACAATTGCAGGAGGTTATCTTCAATCTTCCCGGAGCCCTTGTCGGAGAAGGTGATGTGTACGGAATTTTGGTCGAGAAATTTAACGAATATTTTTCGCCCCAGCGAAATTCCGCCTTCGAGAGGCGCTTGTTCCGTTCCCTTAAGCCAGATGGAGGGGAAGGCCTAAACAAGTTTATCCCTAAATTTAGAAACCAGACAACAAAATGCTCAAATGGGCAAAGGGAGGATGAGAGTCGGGAAATAAACTTGAAAGATAAACTAATAGATGACTGGGCAGCGAAAGAGTTGAAGAAACGTTTGCTTGAAAAAGAGTACTCATTGGATGATGTTATAAAAATGTGCCAAGCTCACGAACAGATAACGCAAACTGACACGTTGGTACACGTACCAACAACATCAAATCTTACCACCGTTATGGCCAATAGAACAAACGATTCCAGAGGAAGCGACGATTGCGTAGGATGTGGCCGGAGGGGCCACGCGGGGAATAGCTACTTGTGCCCAGTCAGGAACAAAAAGTGCAGGAAATGTTGTCATTTTGCCCTAAAATGCAAGACAGGGAGAAATAAACGCAAAAATGTTAGTGATGACATGGATGGTAAACGACGTAGATTTGGACCATCAAACATTCGTCATGTAGAGGAGGAATTTGATAACCATCGCCGGAGCCAAAGATCTCAATCAAAGGAGCATGATTATTTTCAAGTTGAAGAAGAGGTTAACTCAACTACAAATGGGAACATAGACTGTTTCATCGGGAGCTCGAAGATATCGATGGTCATCGATTCTGGCTCATGATTAAACTTAATAGGAGAAGGTGATTGGGAACAAGTACATCGGAGTTCCTCGATGTTATGGAATATTCGCAAGGAAAGGAAGGAACTATTAGAAACACTATTAGTGTTTGAATCGCCTATAAGTGTAGATGGGAACACTGAGATCATTTCAACATTCTCTGTTATCAGAAATGGGAGGCAATCTTTACTCGGACGGGAAACAGCTGTACGGTTGAAGGTATTAAAACTAGGCTTATATGCCTGCCAAGTGCATCAAGTTCAACCGTTTCCAAAGATTAAGGGCACCAAAATACAACTGCTATTAATAACTGCATTAAACCAATACAGCAACCACTGCGTCGAATTCCATCAGCGCTTGAAAAGAGATGTGATGAGAAGCTAAAAGAGGCTAGTGAACAAGATATTATTGAACCAGTTGTTGGGCCAAGTTCTTGGATTTCGCCCATCGTAATGGTGTTCAAAAAACTGAAGATATCCGCCTGTGCATAGATATGCGGTGTGAGAAGAGAATACTTTCCTCTTCCGACATTCGAATCACTAATGACAAAATTGAAAGGATCTGCGTATTTCTCTAGATTAGATTTGAAGAACGCATACCATCAATTAGAGTTGGAAGAGGAAAGTCGCTATATAACGACGTTTATAACACACAGGGGACTTTTTCGCTACAAACGATTTTTATTTGGAGTAAGCTCAGCACCCGAAATATTTCAACGCACCATGGAAAATATATTAGCTGCTTGCAGGAACACCTCGAACTATTTGGATGATGTTATTGTGTTTGAGCGGGCAGAGGAAGAACATGACATCGAATTGGAAAGGGTACTAGATATCTTCCACGAAATGGACGTGACGCTTAATAAGGAAAAATGTACATAGTTGGAAGGTTAAACAGCTAAAGTTTTTAGGGCATATATTGACCACAACCGGCATTAGCGCGGACCCAGAGAAAGTTAGAACAGTATTAGAGTTTCGATCACCAAATAGTAAGAAAGAGATGAGGTCTTTCTTGGGCTTAATAACTTATTTAGGCAAGTTCATTCCGGATTTATATGATACTACGGAGCCACTAAGAGTGCTGATAAATAAAGACATTCGATTCGTTTGGGATGAAAACCAAAATCGTGCATTTCAGAGGCTAACGGAATCGCTTGCAAGGATACCGTCTCTTTCGTACTTTAATATCAATTACAGAACACGATTAGTAGCTGATGCGAGTCCAGTGGCTCTGGTGCAGTGTTGTTGCAATTCCAAGACGAGACTCCCCAGGTCATAGCTTTTGCGAGCAAGTGGCTATCCGGGTGGAAAGGCGGTACTCGCAGACGGAGGAGGAGAGTCTGGCTTTAGTGTGGGCCGTTGAGAGGTTTTACTACTATTTGGCCGG
This sequence comes from Eumerus sabulonum, assembly GCA_951905685.1. Classification (NCBI taxonomy): domain Eukaryota; kingdom Metazoa; phylum Arthropoda; class Insecta; order Diptera; family Syrphidae; genus Eumerus; species Eumerus sabulonum. The sequence continues at coordinate 66,825,882 of OX645060.1, forward strand.
GATTGGATTCGAGTTAGTCACAGACCACAAGCCGATGGAGGCGATTTTCAAGCCGACATCCAAGCCGCCAGCTCGGATGGAGCGTGGGGTTCTTTGCCTGCAAGCTTTCAAATTTAAGGTAATTTGTCGGCCCGGGAAATATAATATCCCAGACTCACTCTCCTGGATGTAAAATTCAAGAATCAGATTCATTTGAAAGGCATTCTGAATTTGACGTTTGTGCTATAATCGGAAAAGCAGTTCCCCATGTGCAAAGCAACACGGAAGATGCGGAACTGGGAAGATAGTAGAAGCGGTAAAAAGCGACGACAGGAAAGTCGCCATCAGAGCTCCTACTAAACCGAAAAATACGAGACAAGATCCCTTCTATACACGATATTGATGATAGTATCTTGGATTCAGAAGCGAGAGATTTAGACATAACAACTAAACAGAGAGGAAAGGAAAGAGGAGACAAGGAGCGCGCAGCGAAAGACCGTGATCTCCAAGTGGGTGATATGGTGTTGGTCCGTAATATGGTGCCTCAAAACAAGTTAACACCGATCTTCAACTCTACCTAATTCGAGGTAATCGAACGGAAGCAGAATGAAGTAACGGTTCGATCAGGCGATAGGGTTTTCAGATGCAACATAAGTCATGTGAAGAAAGTGTTAGGTCTTTCAAGAACAGGTTTAGTATTTTAAACGCCTATTGTTTAAAGCTTAATTTCTCTAGCATATAAGATATGTATAACAATAAAGTTAAATTTCAGAAACAGGAGCCTCGTTAACATCGGTCACCAATGAGAGCGATCCGAAAATCTCGAGTCCAATTGTGGAAGGTATTATATTTAGGGGATCACCGAATTTGAGATTGAAGCTGAAGCTGAAGAACGTTGGAGGGGTGTGGCGACCTGCACCAGGTTCTCCGGAGAGTGTGGAGAGCGCACCATGAACTGACAGTTCAGAGGAACCATCGTCAGTTGATAAGTGACAGCCATCGTAACTGGTTGATGTGAACAAGTGCGAACAGGTGTTAACAACAAGTGAAAAAGAAAATACTATTGTTCTATTATTACTTCAGTTGTGTTTCATTAAACCGTATATCGAGTGTGTGCATATAACAAGGTAGTACATTTGGTACATTTGGCCTCCCTTCTTCGGGCGCCTTGTCGTGGCGGGAGGCTTAAGAGGTCGTAGATCTCGAACTAAGACTTGAAGACCCCAAAATGATTGGACAAACCAAAGGACTTGTGTACTCCAGATGGTACTCGCAGCAGCGGAAATCCACCCGCGACCTCTTTGATCGCGGCCGGAGCAAGGACTCTGGAGGCCCCAACATTAATTTTTAACCCTACGGCAGCCCGGAACGACACCGGCCCCTGCAGCTCACTGTCTGACCACCTGGTGCGACTGAGCATGAGCGGTGCATCCGGCGGAGGCGACACCAACGATAATGCGGCACGGAAATCGCAAAGGTGGAACGCGCCCCGAAATTGGGACGTACTGCTGAATGCACTGCTAAGTGCCCAAAAAGTTGTGATAAGAGGCGTGCCCGAAAATTGTGCAAAGAGGCTGACAAAGCCGAAGGCACAATGGTCGAGGCTGAACCTCTGGGGGAACCAGTTAAGAGAGTTAGGTCGACGGAGGTATCTCGTACCGAAATCGATCCGCCCCTCCTTCCTGAGCTCCACCCCTCTCTCGAAGGTGCGCAGCGCGGAAAGCGTCGGCGATTGGGAAAGGATGCTAAAGGAGGCATAAGCATGTCTGCACTTTCGGCATGCGCCTCCAGCTCTCTTCCTCTTACTGGGAAGGTTCAACTACCCAGTAAGAGCGTGATCAGTTCCCGTAATGACGGAGCCGGAAGCTGTCAGGTTTCTGCTATGGCCGGCGCTGCCGCCTAGAAAGGCGGCGGGGCTGACAGGCAGACTCCATACGCAGAAGGCGAAGTCGTTACGGGTCCTAGCAATCCTCGAACTGGTAAGGCTGCTCCGAATCGTCGTCCGAAGGGAGCAGGTGCTTTAACTGAAAAAGATAAAGGCTCCCGCAAACGGAAGACCGCTGCTAGTGATAGCCTCGCTAGGGAGAGATTATGCGATGCCTCCCTCTCCGGTGGGGCGGTGGGAAATCGGAGTCCAATGGCAGATGTGGCGACCCAGAAGGATCAAAGCTGGCCTATGCGAAGATAGCCAAAAACCACTCTTCGGAGGCGGGCACATCACACAACAAAACCCCTTCCTCCCAGAAGGAGATTCAAATAACCGTAAGGAGTCGAGAGAAGTAGCTCTCTTACAAAGAGGCAGCCATCTCCTCTGAAAAGGTCAGGATAGCTTTATGTGGGGACGCCGTGGCGCACTGGTTAGTGTGTTGGACTCGGACGCATGATGAGCGAGTTCGGATCCCGATAACACCGACGCCATCGAATGTTTATTTCGCGACGTTCCTCCTCGGCGGGGTACTGGCAAAACCCCCTTTAGTATACTTGCCGTGAAAAAGCTTCTCGACTCACGCCGTTCGGAATCGGCATTAAACTGTAGGTCCCTTTTGTGAAAAATAAATCATACACAACATGGGTGATTGAGAGAAGCTTGGCTCTGGTCCTTCATGGGCTGTAACGCCATCAAAGAAGAAAGCGTTTATCCAGATCAATCTACAGCATTGAAGGGCCGCTACTGCTCTTTTAAGTAGTAGAATTGCGTGTAGTAGACCAAATCATCACGTTGTATCCATTCAAGAACTGTGGGTGTGGAATAAGCGCCTATGTGGCCTTGGTGGTATACGTGATGCTCCAATTCTTTATGATGAGCGATCCGAAAGGCCTATGGTTGGCCTCATCATATCGAATTCACTATGGGCAACCAAACTTGGGCACTTTTGTGGACAAGATCTGGTGGCCGCTAGAGTAAGCTACAAAACGCACGGAGCAATAGAACATTTCGTCGTTGCGTCTGCCTACTTTCCCTATGATTCGTTACTACCTCCACCACCGAAGGAAGTCTCTGAACTCGTAGAGTACTGTGAAGCCAAAAGATTGGTCTCATCTTGTGTTGCGATGCTAATGCCCAAAACACTGCTTGGGGCAGCAGCAAGTGTAACACAAGAGGGGACCGTCTTTTAGACTTCATTCTCTCGTCTGACCTTACCATCAACAATGTTGACTCTCAACCACCGTTTGTTACAACAAGACGACAGGAGGTGATTGACCTGACCCTATCCAACAGATATGTGAAGGACATCACTAACTGGCGAGTCTTGCCTGATGCTACGCTGTCGGACCATAAATATGTCGAGTTCCGATTGGATTGTGGGATCTCTTCCTTAAAACCTAGACGGAATCCGAGAAGGACGGACTGGGTACGGTTTAGAGAGGAGCTTGAGAAATCCACTCAGACCCTACCTAAACTTAGAACAAAACAATTGGTAGAGAACGCTATTCATAACCTGAATGTCTTGTCCTGTTCATGTCCCGTCAGCAAAACTCCCTGCAGGAAATTGGTCCCCTGGTGAAATGCCGAGCTCCAAAGTATTCGCAGGGAAGCCAGAATTCTTCTGAATAGATCGCTCAAATCGAATTCGGAAGATGACTGGAACAAGTATCGGTCGAAGCAGAAGGAATATAAGAGACTTATTCGTAAATCGAAGAACGATTCTTATACGACCTTCTGCGAAGAGACCAAGTCTCTGAGTGCGACTAGCAAGTTTGTTAAAGTCCTCAAACGGGGAAAACCGGCAAAGCTAGATGCACTCAGAAAATCTGATGGTACTGAGTCTAAAGCGGAAACTTTTAGTTTACTGTTTGGGACTCATATCCCGGGAAATAAGATCGACATCGGCTCGTTGCACACTCCTTCAAGGGAAACTGCAACTGAAACGATGAAAACAACTCGGCGTAGCTGGTATATTGCGTCGCGCGAATTAAATGAAAACGAAAACACAAGTTGTATTCGCGGAGTCACTTTATTGACTAACTTACAGAACATTGTCTATCGGTTGACCCGATGTTACCTTAACATAAAGAAAATGCATTTATGCATTAATTCAGCAACAACTTAGGGTTGTTGGTTGGCCTTAAAGTGCGGTATGTTTCTACTATCCCTGAGTGATTACTTTCTTTGGTGTGATAAAGAGATATTTGCCTATGAGCATCTTCCTCTTTTTCTATGTACCTTGCTCTTCGGCTAAGTTTATAAAATTTAACTTCTTTATCATGTCAATACATTTCTATTAATAATTTCTGCACTCTATCGTAATCATGATCATCTACTACGGAAAAGATACCTACAATCCCTGTCTTTATTGTTCTCCTAAATAAATCCTTCCAATATTCGACTCCCTTTGTCATATCGACATAAATAATAACCTTTCCATGTTTTATCTCTATTTCATTTTTTACTGAGATAGTGATTATCACCTGAGTTTTAAATATGTATATTGATAATTCCCACTCTTATTGGCATGTGGTCTAACATTTGCTCTTCAACGGAATGTGCAGTTTCCAATTCTGATGTTTCGTTGACTTCACCTGGTATTCTGCTTAAGAAATCCGCAACTATGTTCTCCTTCCCCTTTATACATATACTCGATGTCGAATTCGAGTTCTTGTAATTTGAGAAGCCCTCTTTGAACTCGTTGATTAAGTTCTTTGCCATTGTATTTTTATGTTAAATATTTTATAGGCATATGATCAGTTATTAATTTAAATTTGTGTCCCCAAGGGTACGGCCTAAAATACGACGTGGCCCATATCACTTAAACTTAAGTAAGGGATGTTTGGTAAGCATTTCCTTGAATGTTTCGAAGGCTTGAATATATTCTGGATCTTTACTATTGGGTGTCATGTTTTTTTTTAAATATTTCACCATGGGGTATGCTATCTTGGAATAATCCCTGATGAATTTTCTATAGTATCCTGTGCTCCCTAGAAAAACCTTTAATTGTTTTACCGTTGCAAGTAATGGGTACTTTTGAATTACTTCTATCTTCTTGGAGTTTGGTTTCATTCCTTCGGAAGATAGAATATGGCCTAAACATTTGCTAAGCTGCACCTTGAGATTATGTTCAGCTAGTTTTTTGAATATCCTATGAAGAGATATTATATGTTCTTCCAGTGAGGTCGAGAAGACAAGTATATCGTCAAGATAAACTGTACAGATGCTACCAATATATTCTCTTAATATATCATTCATTAAGCGTTGGAAAGTCGCTGGGGTATTTTTGAGCCCGAAAGGCATTCTAACATATTCATATAGACCGTTTGGTTAACAAATGCAGTCTTATGAACATCGTCAGGATGTACCTTTATTTGATGATATCCCTTGGCTAAATCAAGGGTAGAGAAATATTGTTACCTGCCTAGTTTATCTAGTACTTACTTACTTAGGTGGCGCTACAGTCCGTGGTGAACCTGGGCCTCAACCAACAAGCGTCTCCAGCCGGCACGGTCTTTTGGCCAGCTGTTTCCAGTGCCGCACGCCCAGTTGGTTGAGGTCCCTTTCCACTTGCGTGCACCACCGCTGAGGCGGCCGTCCTCTGCCGCGCCTTCCTTCCGGAGTGGATTCGAAGACTTTTCGGGTCGGAGCTGTATCTTCCATGCGCTCTACATGGCCTAGCCACCTTAGACGCTGTATCCGTAGACGTCGTACCAGGCCGACGTCGCTGTACAACCCGTAGAGTTCTTCGTTATATCTTCTCCTCCATACACCGTTTGAACAAACGGGACCGTAGATAGTGCGCAGAATTTTCCTCTCGAAACGACCAAGGGCATCTTCATCCGCTTTTGTTAAGGTCCAAGCCTCCGCGCCGTAAAGGAGGACTGGAATGATCAAGGTCTTATATAGTGTCACCTTGGTTTTCCGAGAGAGGGCTCTACTTCTCAATTGCCTCTTGAGCACAAAGAAACAGCGGTTGGCAAGAGTGGTTCTGCGTTTTATCTCAGCGCTGGTGTTGTTGTCGCTGGTAATCAGTGAGGCAAGGTAGATGAATTCCTTGACCACTTCAAGGTTATATCCGCCCATGGTGACGTTCTGCCCAATACATCGGTGTTGTCCGTCTCTTTTAGATGAGAGCAGATATTTGGTTTTACCCTCATTAACCTTGAGACCCACCTTAGCCGCTTCTACCTCAATGCTCACAAAAGCCTCATTGACGTCTTGCTGTTTTCGTCCAATTACGTCAATATCGTTGGCGTACGCAAGCAATTGCGTAGACTTGAAATAGATCGTACCTCTTGTGTTGGCCAGTGACTCTTGCACAATCTTTTCAAGCACGATGTTGAAAAAGTTGCACGACAGCGCGTCGCCCTGCCTAAATCCTTTTTTAACATCAAAGGTCTCGGTATTCTCATTACCGACCTTAATGGAGCAACGAGAATTCTCCATTGTCATCCTGCACAGTCGGACGAGTTTGACAGGGATGTTAAAACTAGACATGGCTTTGTACAGCTCGTCTCTATATACGCTATATACGCGGCCTTGAAATCGACGAAGAGGTGGTGAGTGTCGATTTGGTATTCCTGGGTCTTCTCCAAGATCTGCCGTAGCGTAAATATTTGGTCTATTGTGGATTTACCTGGCCTGAAACCATACTGATAAGAGCCGATCAGGTTGTCCACAAACGGTTTCAGGCGTTCACACAATACGGCAGAGAAGATCTTATATGCGATGTTAAGGAGACTTATTCCCCTATAGTTGGCGCAGTTATAGGGGTCTCCTTTCTTATGGACCGGGCAAACGATGCTGAGATTCCATTCGTCGGGCATGCTTTCCTCCGACCATACCTTGCAGGTGAGATGGTGCATGCACCTTACCAGCTCATCTCCAGCCGCCTTAAAAAGCTCAGCAGACAGGCCGTCTGCGCCAGCGGCTTTATTAGACTTAAGTCTTGATATCGCTATTTTGTCTTCGTCTAGGTCGGGTGGACCGAATTCTGTTACTTCGTGGTCCACTGCGAATGGCTCGTTCTGCCTGACAGCGGTATCTTGTCCATCATCGCCGTTATACAGTCTGCAGAAGGGGTCTTTCCAAATCCTCAGCATCGACTGCGACTCTACTACCAGTTCTCCATTTTCATCCCTGCAGGCCGCCACTCTGGCTTTGTAGCCATGGCATGTTCGTTTTACCTTGTTGTAAAATTTACGGGCGTCATTCCTGCGGAAGCATCTCTCCATCTCCTCGATCTCACGCTTTCCGTGCTCTCTCTTCTTTCTTCTGAAAAGCGTGTGTTCCTCTCTTCTCTTCTGCTCATAGATTTCGCGAGCAGCTCTCGTCCGTCGTTGCAGCACGGCCTTATATGCCTCTTGTTTTGCTGCATGGGCTTGTTCGCATTGTTCATCGAACCAGGGGTTTCTAGGTGGTGGCTGTTTGAAACCCAGCACCTCTGAGGCAGCATCTCTGACGGCGCTCTGGCAATGAGCCCATTCCTGCTCTATTGTTTGTGCTGCTCTGGGCGGATTTTGAGAGAGCTTTGAGGAGACACGATCGGCAAAGATTCTGGCAGTCTCTTGCGATTGTAGCTTTCCAACGTCAAACTTACGTTGTCCTACTCGACTCCTAAGCATTCTTGATATCCTCATTCGTACCTTGGCTACAACAAGGTAGTGGTCCGAGTCGATGTTGGCCCCTCGGAAGGTTCGTACGTCGAGAATACAGGAGGAGTGTCTGGCGTCGATCGCAATATGATCAATCTGGTTGGTGGTCGATTGATCACAAGACCGCCAGGTACCCTTGTGGATGTTGAGATGGGGGAATCGCGTGCTTGCTACAAGGAGGTTACGCCCCGCTAGGAAATCGATTAGCCTTAATCCGTTGTCGGATGTGGTGTTATGGAGGCTATGCTTTCCTATGATCGATCGACTCAAATATGTCCTCCTTGCCCAGTTTTGCATTAAAATCTCCTAGGACTATTTTTGTGTCGTAGCTGGGACATTGGGCATATGTTCTGTCTAGGAGATCGTAGAATTCTTCTTTGAGTCGATCGTCCTTTTTTTCCGTTGGGGCGTGAGCGCATATTAAGCTAATGATTCCAAATTTAGCTTTGATGCGGATTGTTATGAGGCGTTCGCTTACATCTCGGAAGCTTAAGACTTTTTGTCGGAGTCTTCCTCTAATAACGAATCCGCACCCGAATAGGCGCTGTTTGTTCTCCTTGTAGCAGTTCCCGTAGTAGATGTCGCAGTTTTTCATCCGTTTTTTGCCTGGTCCATCCCATCGCACTTCTTGGAGTGCGATTATATCTGCTTTATAGCAGTTGAGGGTTTGCTCCAATTGATCGCCTGCACCCGGTCTGTTAAGGGACCTCACATTCCAGGTGCAGACTCTCAAGTCCGTTAGTCGTTTGCAGGGGTCGTCAGCTTTGTATCCGTCCGTATCCGAGGCTTGTTGTCGTTTCGGAACAAGTGGGTTTTTACGTGATAGGGATGTTACCCCTAAGCACAACCCCCAACCTGGAGGGCCAGGTTCCTCTTTCCCCAGGAACAAGGGTTGGGTCGCTGCACACATTGGTTTACTACCTGGCGGGTGCCAGGGTAGCTATCCAGGGGGGCCACGCGGAGGCTGTGTGTCAACTTGGATTGAACAGGGACAGAGATCGAAGCTGGCGTTTGCCATGTTAAACGCGATCAACTTCTTTGCTCTGTTAGCTCGCTCCCTCCCTCCCCTAGTTTATCTAGTATTGCCTCTATATTCGGTAGTGTATATTTATCATATACCGTGATCTCGTTTAATGCTCGATAGTGGATAAATAATCTAAACTTGGTTTTCCCCTCACTGTCAGGTTTCCTAGCTACTTCTACGATTGGAGAGGCATAACGGCTATTTGATTTCCGGATAATGCCTTGTCTTTCCGTATCTCTAATTTTGGTTCTTACTTCTTCTTCGTGTTTTGGAGGAAGCCTGTAGAGCTTCGCATTTCTTTGTTGGTCAGTGATTAGTTTTATTTCGTGTAGTACACTCTCGGAGTTTGTTAGTTGATCTCCTTCTTGATACAAAAGACATTTATACCTTTTTAATAACTTCTGAATTTCCTCAGCTTCGTACGGCTTTAAATGTTCTAATTGAACGTGACTACTACCGTCTAATTGATAACATTCCAAAGGTGGAGCCGACGTCAAACACCATTGGAAGTACGGTTTTATTTAATAGTAGTACTTCCCGTTTTCGTATATTTATAGTTTCTATCATATTCTTTATTACATCCATTCCTAGTAAAAAGCTGCGTAGCTTACCTTCTAAGGACTTACCATATGCTTCTATAAATACATTGGATCTGTATCCGAATTCTTGGGGCAGTGGAACTTGATAGATCTTCATTTTTTCGGCAGTTTGATTATTGACCGTCTTTAGGTTTACAGTTACTTCATCTAGGACTTTAAATTTACTACAATCTATTTTCCTAGTGTTAACGATAGTCATCGTTGAACCTGTATCTATTAGACATATGTGTCTCCTGTTTCCTATGGAAACCTTGTGCCCTGTGAGGCTGTGTTCAGAAAAAGCGGTGCTTCAATTGAATGGATTTCCTTCTCAGTAAAAGAATATTTGCTGTTTCGTAGGCCATTTCTTGCTCTTCTGGTACTTCTTGTTCGGGAATGTTACGTCCCAAGTCGGGTAATTGGTGTCGCGATGGAATGTTGGATTTTGTTTTTGTTTATCGACTGATTTATAGTTGATAAATTTGCTCACTTTGCACTTTAGTCCGTTTGATTTTTATTTATTGTCTCAACTGATTTTTAGTTGATCAACTTTGTTCACTATTCACTTTTGTTCGTTTGATCTGTTAACTAATTTATAAGTGATTCACTTTTTATTTTGTTTTTCAACTGATGTTTAGCTAACACATTTTTTTTCACCATTTCCTTTTGTTCGTTCCTACCGATATTTTGATATCCTACCGACTGCGCCAATTAAATGAAAACTAAAAACACAAGTTGTATTCACGGAGTCTCTTTATTGACTAACTTACAGAACATTGTGTATCGGTTGACCCGATGTTACCTTAACATAAAGATAATGCATTTATGCATTATTTCAGCAACAACTTAGGGTTGACGCAGCAAATTATGTCGCAACGACTTACGGTTGTTGCCCTACATAAATGTGCTGATCATTATGTCGCAACGACTTGAGGTTGTTGTTTGACATATTAATTAATGAAGGTCACCGTATAGATATGTAACTCGCGTGGTTACGACTGAAGCTATTGAATTTGCTGTGGCATCCTTCGATGGCTTCAAATCGCCGGGCACCGACGGGATATATCCTGTTATGCTGCAAAAAGGTATAAGGCAGCTGCTTCCTACTCTGAAAAGAATTTTCACTGCTAGTCTAGCACTTGCTCACATACCCATTCCTTGGCGCACAGTGAAAGTGGTCTTCATTCCCAAAATAGGAAAAGAGGACTACTCACTAGCCAAGAGCTTGAGGTCAATTAGTCTAACATCCTTCCTGCTGAAAAGCATGGAGAGACAGGTAGAGTTGCACGTGCGAAAAGTTGCCCTTCGAATGCACCCTCTTTCGGAGATGCAACATGCTTACCAGCGCGGAAAATCCTGCGAGACTAAGCTTCAGAACCTAGTTGGGAGAACTGAAGGCGCGCTCGAAAGGAAAGAGTACGCGCTGGGCATTTTCATCGACATTGAGGGAGCTTTTGATAACGCAACTTTTGACAGCATGTGCAACGCTGCCAGACATCATGGCGTAGATGAAGCACTGGTCCTATATATCAAAGCAATGCTCATGCACAGGACATTGACCGCTGATGTAGGTCTCGACCATTGTGTCAAATCTGGCATAAACAGGGGCTGCCCTCAAGGTGGCGTCCTGTCTCCGCTGTTATGGTGCATGGTGGTCGATTCTCTGCTTGATGCTTTCAATGCCCCTGGATTCATGCCCAGGCCTATGCGGATGACGTCGCCATTCTTTCTGTCGGCTCATCTTTGGCGACTGTCCGTCTCAAAGCACAGGCGGCGCTAAATGTGATCTATGATTGGTGTACCAGAAATGGGCTGTCAGTCAATCCTCTCAAGACCGATGTCGTTCTGTTTACGAGAAGGTGGAAAAATACTGACATGACTCAGCTGGTACTAAAAGGCACTTCCATCCCGATATCGAAGAAGCAGCGATTGGCAAGAGTTATTCTGCGTTTTATCTCAGCGCTGGTGTCGTTGCTGCTGGTCACTATCGAGTCAAGGTAGACGAAGTCCTTGACTACTTCAAAAATATAACTGCCGAAGGTGACGTTCTGACCAAGACGTCGGTGTTGCGCGTCTTTCTTGGACGACAGCATATATTTGGTCTTGTCTCCATTTACCCTTAGACCCACTTTAGCCGATTCTGCTTCAATGCTTGCGAACGCCTCATTAACGTCAATATCATCTGCATAGACAAGCAATTGTTTGGACCTGAAGTAGATCGTACCTCTTGTATTGGCCGCAGAGTCCCGCACGATCTCTTCAAGAATAATGTTGAAGAAATCACATGACAGTGCGTCACCCTGTCTAAAACCTTTTTTAACATCAAAGGAGTCAGTTAGTTCACCTCCGACCTTAATGGAGTAGCGAGAGTTCTCCATAATCAAAACATGACATAGCCCTGTATAGCTCGTCTCTATAAACACTGTCATACGCGGCTTTAAGGTCGACGAAAAGATGGTGCGTGTCGACCTGGAATTCATGGGTCTTCTCCAAGATCTGCCGTAGTGTAAATAATTGGTCTATCGTGGATTTTCCTGGCCTGAAACCACACTGGAGGAACCTATCAGATTGTCCACGAACGGTTTCAGGTACTTACACAGTACGGCAGAGAGGATCTTATACGCGATGCTCAGGAGGCTTATCCCTCTGTAATTGGCGCAGACATAGGGGTCTCCTTTCTTATGGACCGGGCAAACGATACTGAGATTCCATTCATCGTGCATGCGTTCTTCCCACCATATCTTGCAGATGAGTTTGTGCATGTTCCTGACCAGCTCATCGCCAGCTGCCTTAAACAGTTCCGCGGGGAGTCCGTCTGCTCCAGCAGCTTTATAAGACTTAAGTTTCGATATCGCTATCTTAACATCGTCTAGGTCGGGTGGACGGGATTCTCCTTCGTCTTCGTCCATTGTGAATGGTTCGCTCTGTCTGACGGCGGCATTTTGACTATCATCGCCGTTATACAGTGTGCAGAAGTGGTCCTTCCACAATCTCAGCACCGACTGTTACTCCACTACTAGTTGTCCGTGCTCATCCCTGCAGGCTTCTGCTCTGGCTTTATAGCCTTGGCATGTTCGTTTTATTTTCTGGTAAAATTTTCGAACGTCGTTCCTGCAGTAAAATCTCTCCAACTCCTCGATCTCGCGCTTCTCGTGCTCCTTCTTTTTCCTTCATAGAGCTCGCGGGCTGCTCTCGTTCGTCGATGCAATGTGGCCATGTATGCATTCTGTTTCTCTACATGGGCCTGTCTGCATTCATCATCAAACCAGGGGTTTCTCGACGGTGGTGGCTCGAAACCGAGTATATGTATCCGAGGCGGCCTCTCTAAGGGCTTTCTGACAATGAATCCATTGCTGTTCTATGGTTTCTGCAGATTGCATCGAGACCTGAGAGAGCTTGAGGGAGACTTGATCGGCGAAAGTCCTGGCGGTCTCCTGCCATCGCAACTTTCCGACTTTAAATTTTGGTGTTCTTACTCGACTCCGTTGATTCCGAGAAATTCGCATCCGTACCTTGGCTGCAACAAGGTAATGATCCGAGTCGATGTTGGCTCCTCGAAAGGTTCGGACATCTAGGATGCTGGAGGAGTGTCTGCAGTATATATCACAGTTTTTCATAAGCTTTTTGCCTGGCCCATCCCATCGCACTTCTTGGAGCGTGGTAATGTCTGCCTTATAGCAGTCCAAAGAGTTGACCAGGTGTTCGGCTGCACCTGGTCTGTTGAGGGACCTAACGTTCCAGGTGCAGATCCGAAATTCGTTTCCTTTTTGACGTTTGCGGGGGTCGTCAGCATTTAATCCGTCCGTATCCGATGCTATTGGTTGTTTCCGAACAAATTTTTTTTTCTATAAGGTAATTGCTTTTGTAACATTGAAATATTTAATCAAAAACGCCTGAATTAATTTGCACTCGAATGGCCCGATACATAAGTGCCAACATAGCAATGATAACCTATAATGATTTGCTTCCCTGATAGCTCCCCTCAAAGCATGTTTGTGAGCTTCCCCACACCTTCACCAATTATCAATGACATTATGGAATTTGAGCACGTTGTGAATATTTTGACTTTCCCCTACTTAACCCCCTAATGTCTTCCATTATTACGCGTAACATGGTTTAAAATATTCCTTAGAAAATGAATTATAGCATACCTTCCGTTCATTACTTGTTCGAAAAGAATCCGAGGGAATTCTCTATGTGGGAACATCTCCTTTAATCTTCCATAATCGATTGCCATACCCTTACCTGCACTACAACGACGAGCAAAGGAGCACGAATAAAAAAGAAAACAAAAAAAAAAAAAAAAAGAGCAAGGAAGTAAATACAAAGCACACAATATTTTATGCTCCAATGGAGGATCGTCGGGTGCATGGGGTGAAATAAAATCAATACTTTCATATCTTCTTTATTTTATTACACGAATATTGTATTTACTCTGTTTTATTCGGGGCAGAGATCTTGGAACCGTACGAAAAAAAATTTCGGATAAAATTTGAAGCAACGGAGACTGTTGGGTTGCGCCTGAGCTCCACCACACGAAATCTCACTTGTCTCACTTGTCTGAATGTAATAAAAAATATATAGTTGGTAAGGTTTCCAAGTAGAGACTATTGGGTTTGCGAAATTTTCCAATCATTGGGTTTTGGAGGTGAAAAAGGTTTTTAATCCGCGACAACCCATGTCTAGTTTATTTGAATTGGATTGCCATTTGGTGATGTAGAATTATAACTGAAGCTTTAATTATTTTGGTTGATATTTTCGTACGACTTGTTAACTTCTCTGTAGGAAGTTATTGTATTGGGGCGATTTTGCGAATTCTGAATTTTGACATATCTCCATGTTTCAAATTCACCAGAATCCAAAACCAAGATTTTTAGAGACATGTCTGCATGTGTGTTTATATACGTATGTGCGTTCGGAAATTTTGTCACTACTATCTCGAGAGCCACAGATGGTATTGACATGGGACTGATTTCATTCGAAGTGTAATTACGTAACCTAGAACTGATGAAGCAAAATCGGGCCATCCGTTTTTTGCTAGAAATTAAATAACTAAAAAATAGGCCAAAAAAATTAACAACACGCGGTGTTCCCAAGCGATCCGCCATCTAAGTAGTGACCGCGTCCGACGCTGGTTGATTGCGGTGATCGGACGAGAGCCGATACATATGAGATTGCTCAGAGAGTGTTGTAGTTGCATGGAGCGACAGCAAAAAGGCAGCTTGATGCCAACTATACGCGGTGTTCCAAAGCGGTCCTCCATCTAAGTACCGACCGCGCCCGACGCTGATTGATTTTGGTGTTCGGACGAGAACCGCATACACACGAGATTGCTTGGACAGTTTGTGGTTGCATGGAGCGACAGCAAAACGGCAGGCTGATGCCAACAACACGCGTTGTTCCCAAACGGTCCCCCACCTAAGTACTAAGCATGCCCGACGCTGGTTGATTGCAGTGATCGGACGAGAACCGATATATTATCCATTATTCATCTAAGAACCCTACCGCAGCTAACAAAAAGAACTGACGACCTTAAATCACCTGAACAGATCTTCAAAAATTGTAGCTAAGAACCATCTCAATCACGTTAGATTTCAAAAAAAAAAGCACCATAATCTATCCATTCGTTCAGGAGCTACGATGCCACAGCCAGATACACAGACACCTCAAACTTATAGCATCCCTCTTTTTGCGCTGGGTGTTAAAAATGAAATAAAAAAAAAATTAAATTAAATAGGTAAGTAGGTAGGTAGGTAGGTTCGTAGCCTTCCCAGAGTTGAGAAGAATGCACATAGGCCAGGGAGGCCCGTTGTGCAGCTACGAGGGGGTTTTACCCCCCTATTCGTGGAACCATATTGTGCTTCTTAAAAAGTTAAGAAGATCAAGTATCCCTACTTTCTGGAGTGGTGAATGGATTCGACCTCCTCCTCGTCCTGAGAGCTTCTGCAGAAATCATTCGGAACTATTCCTAGTTTTTGTGCGTGACTGCCAATGAGGTAGTGTCCTGTGATGACACCGATGACTTTGTAGATGTCAGTTCTTTTTAGGAAGATTATACTCCTTGTGCGTTGACTGTCAAGCCGAGGCCAGATTTGCCTGGTGATGACGCAGGTATGTCCCTGTGTCCATCTCAGGTTCGTCTCGGCCCTGGCGAGATTGGTCAGATTATGTTTAATGGTTGTAAGGGGTACTCCCTCACAAGCCACGATTGATTGTAGCATCGTTCCTAGTTTGGCGAGTGTGTCGGCTATTTCATTACCTGTAATGTCGCTGTGTCCCGGTACCCAGATAAGCTGTATGTTGAACTGTTCTGCCATCTCGTTAAGAGATCTGCGACAGTCGAGACTAGATTTTGATGTGTACACATAGGACTCCAGCGACTTTAAGGCTGCTTGACTGTCTATGAGAATGCGAATATCCGTGGTGGATAATACATTCCACTTCAGCCAAGACAAAGCCTCTTTTATTGCCAACAGTTCCGCCTGGAAAACGCTGCAGTGATTTGGTAATTTTAGAGTTTTATGTAGCTTGAGTTGTTTGCAGAAAACTCCACTGCCCGTCTTTGGTTTTAGACCCGTCAGTGTAGAAATCCACACAGTTTCTGCGCGGTTAAGTTTGGCGGGTCCAGTTCTTTCTGTCCGGATAGATCATCGTAAAGTTTTTGTCCAAGACTATGGTGGGTTCTGTGTTATCCTGTTTTGCAGGATGGAGGAGTGGCCAGTGACATAGCTCGCCCATTTCGAGTTGGCTTTTAGTCTTATGGCCGTGTGTGTGGCAATTTGCTTAGCGAAAATATTGAGTGGTGTAAGGTCTAGTTGGTGTGGACCTGAGGGCCCCGGTAATGCACATACATGCCATCCTTTGTACCTTCTCGAGTTGTTTATGGTATGTTGTCTTGTCTAGTGCAGTCCACCAGACTATCACTCCATACATTAGTACGGGTCTAACGACCGTGATGTAGAGCCATAGAGTTGAATCCCCATTTTTTTTCCTAGGGCTTTCTTACATGTGTAGGGGGCTATTGTTGCTTTTTTGCTCTTTCAATTGCTCTTCCAAGTTAATTTCCTATCGGTATAATGCCAAGGAATTTGGCACTAGGGGAGTAGGCTAACCTGGTATCGAGCAGAGTGATAGGGCCGTTTTCCGGGATTTTGTGCTTTTTGGTAAAAAGCACGAGCTCCGTTTTCTGTGGGTTAATCCTGAGCCCGTTACTATGTGCCCATTTGCACAGAAGTGAGAATGCCGTTTGCATGCGGTCATTCGCACTTAATAACAACTCGTTGATCAGCTCTATCAGAATCCTCTCCACCTTTAGCTTTTCTAGCCCTTCTATTATTGCTTTCGGAGTGACGTTGTTAATAGCGCCCTCTATGTCTAGGAAGGCTGTTAGAGTATATTCTTTGAGATGGATTGATCTTTCGATTTTCCTCACTAATGTGTGAAGAGCTGTTTCGACCGATCTACCTTTACAGTAGGCGTGCTGTGTCTTAGAAATTAGGAAGGGGTCCAAGCAGTGCCGTATGTGTAGGTCTATCAGCCTTTCTTAAGTTTTTAGAGCGAAGGATGATAGACAAATAGGCCTTAGATCCTTGGGAGAAGTGTGAGAATTCCTGCCGGCTTTGGGGATGAAAATTACCTTTGCGCACTTCCACTTTTCTGGAATGTGACTCCAAGCTAGGCATCCTTTAAAGGTTATCTCTAGCCATGGTATAGTCCATTCCATAGTTTGTGTTCGATGGGGCTTGAAGCTTTTTAATGCCCATATAATTTTCTCTTATAATATATAAATTGCACTTCCCTCGCGAGTGCACTGGGTCTTGCGATTCAGAGCAGCCTGGAAAGAGCGTGTTGAAGAGAAGATTTGGAGTTTTTTCCTGAGATGTTATTAATTAAATAGGTGTTTTAATTTTTGCTACGGGGATGTTAGTCGTGTGAGCCTTGCGGTCGCACCTAGACTATAAACCGGGGAAATAGTCCCACCCTTATGAATATAATTAGAGAAGAGGTACTAGACCTCACCCTTACCCCTCCGTTCATAGGCCACTCTATCCTGAACTGGCATGTCTCAACAGAAGCATCGATGTCAGATAATCGACATCGAGATAAAATTACTAGAACATACAGAAAACCGAGAGCGACGGACTGGGACACATATGTGTCGGAGTACGTGGACAGATTCTTTGAAAGAAATAAAAAATCAAGACTAATTTTCAAAAGCTTTTTATTTGGGCACCGAATCAAAATGGTTTCACAATCAAAGGCAAACGTGGAATGTCGTTTTAAATCGTATTGCGTCGTTTCGCTGTTTTCCACCGATCCCTGGCTTCCAGTCCCTTTCCAATTCTCGACGTTTGTTCGGTGTACGTTCCGAAAGTGACGTTTCCTAATAAGTATCGGCAGCGTTCAGCAAACAGCTCGGCCGTTCCTGACGTGGAATCGACCCCGGCTCCAGGGTTGTTTCTTCTCCGTCTTCGTCGTCCTCGCCTTCTTCATTATCCTCGAGCTCTGGTCCCAGCAAGCACCATGGTTTCATCTTGTCGCTGGCCATTACGGTTGAAAAGGCTCTTCTAATCCGGTTTGTGTTCAGTTCTTCGAGAATGTAGCGGTCTTGGCGCAGAGCTTTCTTGACGACATAAGGTCCTTTGTACTTGGGCTCCAGCTTGTGGGACTCGCCGGTTGGTTGTGGCACGCTTTCATTCACCACCAAGTCACCTTCGGTGTACGCTGTGAGACTTTTATGCTTTGCGTCGAATCGCCGTTTCCATTTCTCCTTCTCCTCCCTTATGCGCCGGGAGACATCTGCACGCCGCTTAACCATATCAACAGCATCTTGAGGTTCTGCGACGTCTTGAACGGCCTGCACGAAGTGGTTGACCGAGATGTCTCTCAGCTTGAAGTCGAATACAATTTCATTCGGGCTGTAGCCAGTAGTCGAGTTGCATTGTGTGTTGATAGCCCACTGAAGATTTCGAAGTTCCGAGTCCCAGTCGCTGATCTTGACTTCTGAAGTCCTCAGGATTTGCAAGATCGTTTGGTTGATACGCTCGATTTGTCCGTTAGCTCTCGGTGTTCTGAAGGCCCTTTTGACGTGCCGTATGCCATTGCTCTTGCAGAAGTTTTCGAAATCAGCTGCGGTAAAAGTGGTTCCCCAATCAGAAATTATGGTGTCGGGCGACCCAAAGTAGGAGGTCAAATCCATTAACATCTCGATAACCGGTCTGGTCTTAGTGTTCGTCACGGCTTTAACGATGACATACTTACTGAAAGCATCAGCTACCCCTATGACGTAGGCCTTCCCTCGACGAGTCCTCGGAAAAGGACCCAAATGATCGATATGGAGAGTCCGAAACGGTATTGGATTGACATCAACGACGTGCATCCTTCCTTCGGAGGCTCCAGGGGAGCTTTTGTGGAAGCAACACTCCACACAAGCGGCGACATACGACTTCACATAGTTCGTCATTCGTCGAAACCATAAGTTTTCCTTGATCCGCCGCAACACCCTTTCGACGCCGAAGTGATCCATATTATCGTGGAAATCTTTGACGATTCGCCAACGAACGCCTGACGGTACGGCCAGCTTCAACTTCCCATCATCCCTTCGATACAGTCGCCATCTTTGCATTCGAATTCGTTTTCAAATTGTGGCTTGGAATCGGATTGTTCTCGACCTTCAAGTACGTTCATGATTGTTGCTAGTCTTGAATCTTGGAGTTGCATGCTAGAGATCCAGTCTCTCTGTGAAATATTGATCCTCATGACACGATCGGCGACAGTGTCCATGTTCCTTTCGTTTTCGACAGGCATTCGGCTGAGCGCATCCACATGCGCCATTCGATTTGCACTTCGGTGGATAATGGTGAAATCAAACTCCTGCAATCGCAACCACCATCTAGCTACGCGAGGTATAAGTCAAGATGTTTCTTTAATTGCACTCACAGCAGAGCAATCCGTTACGACAACGAATCTCCGGCCAAGAAGATACATTCGGAAGCGTTCCAAACTCTCGACCACCGCAAGAACCTCTAACTCGTACCTTAAGTATCTTGAATCGGCGGCTGTGCACGTGCGACTGTAGGAGAACACAGGTTTTCGTTCGGTTGAATTGTTATCCGTCTGGAATAGTATTTCGGCTAATCCGAATGAGCTGGCATCGGTGTGAACTTCATGAATTTTGCCGGGATCGTAGATTTGAGGAATCGGCTTCACAGCCGCCGATTCAAGAATAATATTTTCGCATAATATTTTCTTCAGCCTTTCGAATGCTTGCGTCTGTTCATCTTTCCAACGAAATGGTGATTCGGCTCGTTCCTTCTTTAAAAGCGATGTCAGCGGCTTGGCGATGATAGCGAAATCCTGAGCAAACCTTCTGAAGTAGCTCACTAAGCCCAAGAATCTTCTCACTTCACTGACGTTAGTGGGCTGCGGAAAATGTTCGATAGCTGATGTCTTTTCGTGGCTAGGTTTGATCCCGGTTAAGCGATGTCCAAGAAAAACACGCATTTACTAACACGGAGTGTTAGTCCACTTTCTTTCAGAAGCTGCAGGAATTCCTTTAGATTCTGGAGGCCCTCATCGACATTGGAGCTGGGAATGATGATTTCGTCCACATAGCTAAGGGCTCGTCTTTTCATCGGTTTACCAAGCTTAGAGACTGCTTCAAAAAATACGCTTGGCGGATTGACCAGCCCGAACCGCATACGATTGAATCCGTATTGTCCTGCGTGTGTAATAAAGGCAGTGAAATGTCGACACTCCTCGTCTATCGGAATCTGATAGTACCCAGACATCAGATCGAGTATGGTGAAACGTTCTTTTCATGCAGTCATCGAAAGTATTTTTTCCACTGTCGGCATCGGGTATGGCTTCTCCAAGGTAATGGCTTTTAGAGCACGAAAATCGACGCACAAGCGACCTTCTCCCAACGATTTCTTCACCATCACGACATGGGATGAATAGACCGAAGTGCTAGGTCGAATGACGTAAAATGTAATCAATCCTTCAACGGCTCTCTCAATGGTCTCCCTCTTCGCGAAAGGTACGCGGTATGGTCTTTTCGTTATCGGTATATCAGATGTGAGCTTGATGTTCATTGCAGTTGTTGTGCATAGCCCTAATCGTTCTAGTGTTTCGCCGAAACAGACAGAATGCTCTCTGATGACTTTATGCAACTCGTCCTTTTCTTCGGATGATAGTCCGTTTCCAACTTAGACTTCGTTTTCGGCGATTTCCTCGAGTCGGCACGAATTCTTTTCGAAGACCAATCGTCGATTATTTTTGTTGGATAATATATCATATCCGTGTAGAAGCGAATGCGGCACCCACTTGTCCTTTACAATTTAAAAACAGTGAGCCGCTTCTTCCATTTCATCGATCCGTATCGTCGCCACAACACAGCTGTTTCCGCACCATTGTCCTCCGGCGAACCCATTTAATGTGAATGGATCGTGTGGTTGAATTTCTCCGACGATTTCTGCGAGTGATTGACATACATATGAGTGAACGATCACTACCGGGATCGATTAACGCCTTCACTATGTGTTCGTTTATCTTTACGTCCTTTGTCCGGTGGCTATTGATGACGTCTTCGTTCGATATTCTTAGAACGTTGTTCTGTGCTGTTGGTGTGCGACCTTGTTGTGGACAGCTACTCCCGAGATGATTTGTTTTGCTACAGATATTACATCTCGGTTTTTTCCGGGGCTTTGTGCAGTTTATGGAAATATGTCCGGTTTCGGAGCAGTTATAGCACACGATAGGGGATGCGGATTGCCTAGTTGAAGTGGTTGCTCGGCTTTCGAATGTTGTTGGTGTCTTCAACGTGCGGTTGGACAGCTGTTCAATTCTCGGAATCAATCGCGTGACCTGCTGTTTGACGATGTAGTGGGACGGTTTGCGAAGTAACGCTCGATGGTGTTGCGAAAGTTATTTAATTGCGTGAGATGCATTGCCGTGAATTCTTTGTGATTCATCCCGTGGCGGATGTATTTGATAATAGCTGGATCACTTAATTTGTATTTCTGACCAAGCGCTCGCATGCGATGGAAGTAATCGATGACATTCTCACTTTGCTTACGTGTGTGCGAAGCCATTTTATGATGGATATCGGCTTCGTTTTCGTCTTTACCGAAATCTTCTATAAGTCGATGTGAGAACTCCTGCCAAGAGTATACCTCTCCTAGCAGTGAATCGGACCATTATTTCGCTGGGCCTCGCATTTTTGTTTGTGCAACGAGAAGAACACTTCTTTCTCCCCAGGAATACAACTGTCTGAGGGTGTTAATTCGGGCGACGTATTGTTCGGTTGTTGGTGAGAGATCTTCTGACGGGTCGTATTCGGGAATGAGGTTTTGGATTTCTGTTGTGGAAGTTGGCGTTGTTGTTAGCGTTGTCGTTGTTGGCGAAATCGTTGAATAATTCGTAGTTGGGTTTTCGGCGTTTGTCGTGGGCGAAGCAGTGGACCTGTTGGGATTCAACGTGGTTAAAAGGTTAATGAATTGTTGAGATCAATTTACAACCGCCCTTGTGAGCTGCTGCATATTGTCCGTGGCGGGTGTCGCTTCATCATAATCGTCTTCGATGGTTTGCAGTTCGACGCAATCTATTTCCTCGGAACTCGTGTGGTTGATGATGCGTTCCAGCAACTCTTTTTTGCGACCGCGATTGGATAAATTATTTGCATCCAGGATCGCCTTTAGTTGCTTTGCCTTGAGAGTGCTGAGTTTAACCAATGGCATCGTATTTCGTTACGTTTCTTTTGTTTGGTGTATATATCCAACTTGTGATAAACTATCGGAGTACGTGGACAGTTTCTTTGAAAGAAATAAAAAATCAAGACTAATTTTCCAAAGCTTTTTATTTGGGCACCAAACCAAGATGGTTTCACAATCAAAGGCAAACGTGGAATGTTTTAAATCGTATTGCGTCGTTTCGTTGTTTTCCACCGATCCCTGGATTCCAGTCCCTTTCCAATTCTCGACGTTTCTTCGGGGTACGTTCCGAAAGTGACGTATCCTAATAGGTATCGGCAGCATTCAGCCGACATATGTATAGTCTAGAAATCACACAATCGATCGGAAACTGTCCCAATAGCATCAGAGACATAGACAGATTCGAATTCAGCTGTGACAGGCTTAATGCTACCATCCTATCTGCCTTTCACCACACTTGCCCAGAGAAAGTAAATTCAGGCAATCGTACCACTCCGTGGTGGAACAGCAATCTGGCCAAGCTAAGAGCACAGACCAAAAAAAAACTGTTCAACAGAGCTAAACGGACTGGTGACTGGACACAGTACCGTGCCTCACTCCCCAACTCACCAACTACAGCCAAGAGATTAGAAGAGATTAGAGTCCCAAAAGGGACTCATGGAAAAAGTTCTGCACTTGTCTATCAGACATTCAGGGCAGCGCTCGCATCCACAGAGTTCTCGCCAAAAAAGCACACTAACCAAATTGGACTGTTGAGGAGAGCAGATGGCACTTACGCGGAGAATGTTACAGAAGTACTGAAAATTTTAACCAGTACGCACTTCCCTGACTCCAACATCATTCCTTCCAATCTTTCCAACATACTTCCGCAGATCAGGGCAATTAGACCCAACAGGGAGGTCTGGAAGAGAGCACGAACAATTTTTCACGAGGGAAGCATAAAATGGACCATCCATTTTTTTGACCCGTACAAATCCCCGAGGGAGCATGGCATCTTCCCAGCCCTCCTTCAGAAAGGAAGGTTGCTTTCTCGATATTGAGGGTGCTTTCGATAACACCGAATACACCCAAATAAAACGTTGCATCCTCAGCACAGGGGTGGACAACACCACATGCAATTGCATCCAACATATGCTTAGCAACAGGAAAATAAACACCTCGCTAGGCAATAATAAAATCAGTGTAAATGCCGCGAAAGGATGCCCCCAAGGGGGGGTTCTCTCACCTCTCCTGTGGTCCATCGTGGTAAATGAACTGATTAACATACTCAGCAGCAACGGTTTCTATGTCCAAAGCTATGCTGACGACATAGTGATCCTGGTTAGACGCAAATTCGAAAACACAGTCTCGGAACTCCTCCAAGGGGCACTAAACCTTGTTGCAAACTGGTGCATAAAGGTTGCACTAAATGTCAACCCTAGGACTATAGTCGCCTTCACCAAAATTAGGACTAGGCATAATCTTACCAAACCTACCCTCTTTGGTGAAGCGATAGAGTTCTCAAAAGTAGTCAAATACCTAGGGATAACTCGAGACGAAAAGCTCACTTGGAACTTTCACATTACAAAGACCATTGAGAAAGCCAGGATCTCTTTATGGACCAGCAAAAGTCTCACTAGCAAACACTGAGGCACAAACCCCAATATATCCCGCTGGCCATATACAGCAGTCACCAGACCAATTCTCACATATGCTGCGCCCGTCTGGTGGCACAAAACAAAACAAGTATCAGTGCAAGCCTAGCTCAACAAATTGCACAGACTAGCTTGTATTTGTATCACCAGGGAAATGAGAACAACCCCCAAAGCAGCACTAAAAGTCATCACGGACCTACCACTTCTTCATCTCCAACTGAAGAAAGTAGTAATGGCCTTCGCCCACAGACTGACCGTTGAGGATGACTCTAACCGTAGATTCTTTCACCCTGATATCCTTACCGAACTAAACGGCATGAAATCCTAAAGACATCTCTCACAGAAAACTGTCTCCCCAGATACAACTTCAGCCAAAACAACAAGGTCACATTCCCCAACCGACAAAACTGGGAACAGGATGGACCCTCCTTCAATCGTGGATCCTACGTGTGGTACACAGATGGCTTGAAAACGAACGAAGGCGTTGGGGCTAGAGTATGCGGAGCAAATACAGGCATCTATGTACGTCAGCATGGACGGATATAACTCCGTTTTTCAAGCAGAGATATTTGCTATAGAACCTGCCTCAGAGAAAATATAAACAGAAATATATTTAACAAAAACATTTACATTCTCTCTGACAGCAAGAGCCCTAAAGAGCTATGAAATCCCCTCCAAACTGGTATGGGACTGCCTACAGCTACTTCACCAGCTGGCCAGCACAAATAGAGTTCATCTCATTTGGATACCTGGACACAGCGGCCATACAAGCATCGAAGAGGCGGACCTACACTCTGCTCTGCATCACTATTTATGATGCTACGCCCTTTCTGCGGCATACCCATCAGCACCACCAAATGCTGCATAAACAGTTGGTTAAGGAGCACGACGGATCACTACTGGTTACAAACGAAAGGTAGTAGACAAGCCAAGTTGTTCCTCCCAACTACATCTCTCAGAAAAACGAAACAACTCCTCATGCTTTCGAGGAGTCAGATTCGCTTTATCACAGGTTTCCTTCCTGGACACTGTCCAGTCAACCAACACCTCCAAACAATGGGCATTATACAAGATGACCCTTGCTGAATTTGTAATGAAGACGAAGAAATAGCAGAGCACATACTGTGCTACTGTAACAGCCTTGTCAGTATGACGTGTACTGTCACTTAGACAAGTAAAATCTTGAAGCAGAATAAATCTATTTGCCATGCATAAAGCTGGTTTTCAGTATATTTTGGACGTGTTGAAGGCAATGTTACCACCAGTCATCATCACTGACTCCAGAGTTTAAGTTGGCGGCATGCTTAAGATTTTTAGCAGAGAGTGGATACCAGCGATAATGAATGAGATACCAATCTTTCGTATGTCTGTCCGTTGATCCCCGCAGGGGTTGGTTGCTGCTTTTGAAATACACACTGATACTATACGTGCTATTCTCAGTTAAAAACTACGCTTTTGGCTTATCATTGTGTTTGTCTCAAGACGTCGATGTGTGGAGTCAAGACGTCGGAACAAGGCAGAGTCAAGACACCGTCAAACCGCAAAGTGTTTGTAGGTGCAATCTGTCAAAAGTGCCTGTCAGAGCCAGTGGATTGGTAGCCGGTACCAAACCGGCACTGGCAGCATTTTAATGTAGGAATGGCACAATCAGCGAGTTCTGGTGTTCTCTCGGATATTTTTAATATTCTCGAAGAAACTCTTTGCCCAAAATGGATAACCTTAACGATGTCCGAAGAAGAAAAGCGTGAGGTCAGACCGTCGAGAATACCGGGAGTAATAATGTGAGTTGACGGCACACTTATCAAAATTGCCAAACCCGAGGGTGAAAAATCTCACCTTTTTTACAACAGAAAAGGAGCTTATACCTTAAATCCCATGAAAGTAATATTTAACGACATATGTATTTTTTTTAAACAATGCTCTATTTCGGATATGTGATCACAAGCAAAGAATTAGACATGTGGATGCTAGATATCCTGGAGCCAGTCACAACTCCTCTATTTGGGGTCACAGCGATGCCTCCTTCTACTTTAAATCTTTATATGAAATACGCGATTATTAGGCAAATGCACCTTTAAATTATTTAAAACCAATCGTTACTACGTTCTGTTTTTATAGGAGATGCTGGTTATCCCTTATTCCCATGGCTAATCACGCCATATGCATGTAGGAATTCGATTTATTTTTTTTTTGTATTTAATTCAAACTTAATTATATGTTGTAATGTGTTTGTTCAATATATTTTTAGTAAACTGTGTTTCGCCTCAATGCTCCGGATCCGCCAAAAACTACTTCTTCCCAGACTCGCGACTCGCTACTTAATCTCGACTATCCGGTTGCCACCCGTGTTCGCCGCCAATCCGTCGTTTTCCCCTCGAGTAACTCCCGTACAATCACCTGATTCAGCAACCTATACCAGGCTCACCCGTTTGCCATCCGCATCCATCTGATACCGGCATCGCAGACCCCGACCAGTAGCAGTGCTCTTGGTTCCCTTACATTACATGGTAGTAAGCTCCCTCCGGACAGTGGTTGGCGACGACGTATTTGTGGCTGAGCTCCCATGTTAGTGAACTCTCTCTCTCTCTCTCTCTCTCGAGTTGATGAATGATGCCTCCACGGTCTGGAAAATACTCTTACGTAAACAATTAGCTCCCTACTTAGCCTGGTCATTCTTTCTTACTCTTACCACTTCGTAAGGCCCAAAATATTTGGCGTACAGCTTCAACCCAACACCGAATTGCGTTCTCATTATCGCCACTAGCTCACCTCTCCGGTACATCTTCTTTGGTGGCGTTACAGCCCATGAAGGACCAGAGCCAAGCTTCTCTCAATCACCCATGTTGTGTGTGATTTATTTTTCACACAGGTGAAAGGGACCTACAGTTTAATGCCGATGCCGAACGGCGTGAGTCGAGAAGCTTTTCGATGGGCTTTGGTGTGATCGGGATCCGAACTCGCTCATCGTGCACCAGAGTCCAACACACTAACCACTGCGCCACGGCGCCCTCAGCCCTCCGGTACTGCCTAGCTGCTTTTCTCTTCCGATTGTATGTCCTGCGGTTCTCCTCCTGGACCTTTCAAATCTGCTCTCTCGCTGACCTCCGTGCTTCATCTCGCCCTCGCTCGAAGACGTCTCTAATCGCCTCCTCTAGTAGCGACCGCAATTCGGATTCCTCATTTCTCCGCATGATCGCTCCGAACATAAGCTGGAACGGGGTATGATTTGTGCTCCTTTACACTGTTGAGTTGATCACACCCTGCACCTTTCTAGTGTGTTTGTGCCATTGCTTGGAGTTATCTACGGTTAATCGGCTAAGCACTTCGATGATGATCCGATTTATCCGCTCGACTTGCCCGTTCTCCCTTGGTATGCCAGTTGTCGTCAGTACATGCTGTATTCGGTTTTCCTCACAGTACTCCTTAAAACTGTTGGACGTAAAGGCTGCCCCTATATCCGAAACCACTCTGACGGGATTCCCAAACACCTCGCTCTGGAACTCCAATTTTTGTATAACCTCCTCACTCTTGGTCGTCCTCACTGGATAGATCCAGGCAAACTTCGTGAATGCGTAGACGATTGTCAGGATATAGTTATAGCATTTGCTTGTTGATGGTAGTGATCCCAAATGATCCACGTGATACGTATGGAGCGGGACGTCACTCTTCTCTATGGGGTGCAATATCCCCTCCGCCTTTCCTTCCCTCCGGGCCGCTAGGATACACGCCACGCAGTTCGAGAGTACCCTCGCGACAACGCTCGTCAGCTTCAGGATGTAATAATCCTGCCGGAAGATCGCCTGCATCCTCGCGGCACTGATGTGCCCTTGTTCGTGGATACTTCGTATGACTTCCTTCTGCATGGCCTTGGGCAGGACTAGTAGAAGTACCCCCTCTTCGAACTTGTAAAGAAGTTCTCCCCTCTGTACGCTCCAGTGGCTGCAAGTGTATTCATTATTAATTGGCAATGTTCATCTTTATCTTGAGCTGTCCTGATCCGGCGCAGGATCCCATCTTCTATCCTGCCTACTGTTGGATACCTACTTAGTGCGTCCACGTGTCGCATCGAGATGCCAGAGCGGTGTACTACCTTCATTGTGTATTCTTATAGCATGATGGCCCACCTGGCCACCCTTGGGCACAGATCCCGTTTCATCATAGTGGCCCGGAAGGCCTTGCAGTCCGTGACGACGATGAACTCCATTCCGAGCAAATACACCCTCAGTTTCTTAAGACACTTTATGATTGACAACACTTCTAGCTCATAGCTTGTGTAGTTTCGTTCGGCCTGCGTCGTTTTAAAACTCAAGTAAAACGTCGGAGGGAAATGTCCATCTTTGTGCTTCTGTAACAGCACCCCTCCGTAGCCCACTACGCTGGCGTCCGTGTGAAGCTCCGTCGGCAGCCTACCACTGAATAATTTTAACACCGGATCCCTACATAGCAATTCCTTCAGGATATTCATCGCCGCAATCTCCTTGTCCCCAATGTGGAACCTGGCTCCCTCGCACAACATATCCGACAGCGGCTTCGCGATCGATGAGTACCCCGGTACGAACTTGCGGAAAAAACCAATTAGGCCCAAAAAACTCTGTACATGCTTTACATTGGCCGGCATTGGGAACCTCTGCACCGTTCTCAGTTTCTCTGCCGAAGGCTTGATGCTCCCGCTCTCTATCATGTGTCCCAGGAGCTCCACCGATGTGCATAGGAAATTACACTTTTTCCAATTGATTACTAAGCCGTACTCCGCGGCTACTCGTAGCACTTCTCCAAGCTTCTTCAACGCCTCCTCAGCGGTTTTAGCGAATAAAATAATGTCGTCTACATACATCAACAGATATCCTGATTGACGAATCGTTGGAATGAGGCTGGCGAATTGCACAGCCCAAACGGCACTTTGAGGAACTCGTAATGCCCGTCTGGCGTAACAAATGCGGTATACTTCCGACTACCCTCCGCGACATCTACATCGAAAAAACCGCTCTTCAGGTCCAGCGTGATGAATATTTTTGCATCGGTCAACTTCTCGATAACGTCTTCCATCACGGTAATCGGGTGCCTGTCTTTTACCATTTTTGCATTCAGTGCACGGTAATCGATACACAGCCGGTAGCTACCATCCTTCTTCTTCACCAGCACGATCGGGCTAGCATAGTCCGAACAGTTGGGCCGTATGATGCCTTCTTTCAACCGTTCCTCCACCTGCTTGGCTACCGCTTGCTGCTCTGGTGCTGCTAAACTCCTTGCCGTTCGGTGGACCGGGACATCATCCGTCAACGTGATGTTCATCTGGATACACGATTTTTCTGGCCTCCTAGGTGCATATGAACTTACCATGTTTTCGATCTGCTCCCTGTACTGCTCAATCCCCACACGTAACTTCTCCTCATCCTCCATAGCCTCTGTCGCCATGACGTCGGTCTCTTTCCACTGGTGCCTGGTCGTGCCTCCACCTTCCTCTGCATCGTTTTTCTTGACGACTTCTACCTTTCCGCGCCTTATTACTACCTCCACGTTCCCCAAGAAATCCCTTCCTAGCAAGATTTTTTCGGGAATCCACCGATCCGGTATCACCTGGAACCGATCCCACTGTTTGTCCCGCCCGATCTGCACCTCCAACAGGCACGAACTCAGCGTCCTCCGTGGTTGGTTTCCAAGTCCCCTCACTATCATACCTGGTTGATCAAGCTGCGCCCCTCCAACGTTGCTTATAAAGGATTGATGCAACAGGCGACACGTCGCTCCCGTTGTCCACAAACGCGTAGTGAGGCTTACCTCCGATATCCACCATAACGTGTTTAACGTCCGCTTCGATGCGCCTCACCTGATCTATGCTTTTTGATGGCGAAGCCACTTTGGTCTTGACTGGGTAGTTTGGTGAGATGAGTCCGAACTGATCGCATTTGAAACAGCGCGTACCTTTACCTCAGTCCGGACAATTTAGGGCCAGATGCGATAGCCCGCCGCAGTTGTGACACCGTTTCGCAGACGATCCTCTTGCTTACCTCCACTCTCGCCTTCGGCATTTGTCGCTGCATCCTTTTATAGGTCTCTAGTTTTCGCTTCAACTCCTCAAGCGTCGCGGTTTCGTAGAGTATTGCCTTGTTTCCCACCGTGTCCGGATGTCATTGATTATATGTTCGATCAGCCAAGCCTCACCCACCACTCCTTGATTACTGATCTGTGCCATCACATACAGATACTCTAACAGACTCTCGGACTATCTTTTCTTCCTAGCTTCTAACTGCTTATGCACCACGATGCTCGATAGTTTCCTTCCAAACTCTTTCGCCAAGTATGTTTTCAACTTCGCCCAATCCGTGACTCCCCCTGTGGCTTTGACTTCCAACTTCACGGCTCCCTTCAGCAACCTGCGGGCGTAGAGATATCTTTAGACCTCATTCCACTGGCATGACCCAGCAATCGCCTCGAACTCCTCCATCCACTTTACGTAACTTCTTCCCCCTTCTCCAGAGAATTGCTCCAAAGATACCAAGCTATTCTTGTTGGCCATCGTATCACCTAGCAGGTTCATCCCTTCCTTTCGTACCTCCTTTCTGGCGCTGTATTTTCCCTCTCCGTCTAATTGCTCCACAGCTTCTTGATGCACTTCTGCCTTGTCTTCGTCTCTACTTGTATCCGACTACTCGCCCTCCCCCTCTCCGGTGGTGTTTAGTAAGTCTTCAATCGTGAAACTTCCTGCTTCGAACGCGTTGTACACCCGTACCACCAACTCTTTCCTCTAGTTGTAGCGACACGACAAGCCTCTCCTCTTCAGAAATGCTCGCAATTGCTGTACGGTGAGTTCTTGAGGTTCGTCCATTCACTTTAACGTACCCGCTTTCCCAATCACTCCACTTATTTCCCTTCTTTCAACCGCAGATCGCGAGCGTAAACTATACACAAACAAAAAAAATAAAAAAACGCTATCAAATTCGATTTGCCGGTGAGACGAATAATTCTCGGACGAGTCCCCAAATGTAGGAATTTGATTTATTTTTTTTTTTTATTTAATTCAAACTTAATAATATGTTATAAGGTATCTGCGAGACGTCAATGAGGCGTTCGCAAGCATTGAAGCAGAAGCGGCGAAAGTGGGTCTAAGGGTAAACAGGGTATTGTCCCCAGACCAAATATATGCTGTCATCCAAGAAAGACGCACAACACCGACGTCTTGGTCAGAACGTCACCTTCGGCAGCTATATTTTTGAAGTTGTCAAGGACTTCGTCTACCTTGGCTCGATAGTGACAAACAGCAACGACACCAGCGCTGAGATAAAACGCAGAATAACTCTTGCCAATCGCTGCTTCTTCGGGCACAAGAGGCAATTGAGTAGTAGAGCCCTATCTCGAAAAACTAAGGTTTCCCTCTACAAAACCTTAATCATCCCGGTCCTCCTCTACGGCGCTGAGGCTTGGACGTTATCAAAAGCGGATGAAGAGGCTCTTGGACGTTTCGAGAGGAAAATTCAGCGTGCAATCTTTGGTCCCGTTTGTGTAAACGGAGAATGGAGGAGGAGATTCAACCAAGAACTGTATGGGCTGTACAGCGACATCGGCCTGGTTAGACGTCTTCGGATCCAACGTCTAAGATGGCTAGGCCATGTAGAGCGAATGGACATCAACGCTCGGGCCCGAAGAGTCTTCGACTCCAACCACGAGGGACGACACAGCAGAGGACGACCGCATTTGAGGTGGCGCGCACAGGTGGAAGGGGACCTCAACCAACTGGGCGTGCGGCACTGGAAGCGGCTGGCCAAAGATCGGGCCGGCTGGAGAGGCTTGTTGGTTGAGGCCCTGGTTCACCCCGAACTGTAGCGCCATCAAAGAAGAAGAAGAATGTATTTGTTGAATATATTTTTAGTGATCTGTGTTCCGCCTCAATGTTCCCGTTCCGCCAAAAACTACTTCTTCCCAGACTTGCGACTCGCTACTTAATCTCGACTATCCGATTGCCACCTGTGTTCGCCGCCAATCCGTCGTTTTCCCCTCGAGTAACTCCTGTACAATCACCAGATTCAGCAACCTGTACCAGGCTCACCCAGACCTCGACCAGTAGCAGTGCTCTTGGTCCCCTTACATTACATGGTAGTAAGCTCCCTCCGGACAGTGGTTGGCGACGACGTATTTGTGGCTGAGCTCTCATGTTGGTGAACTCTCTCTCTCGGGTTGACGAATGATGCATGACTCTGGTCTTTCGAGTGAGGAGTTTTGACCCCAGTTGTTTGGACAAGCCGAAGTAGCAGCGGTTGCCAAGGGCGATTCTATGCCGGATTTGTGAAATATACGTTTGCCCCGAGGTAGACAAACTCCTTAACTACCTCGAAATTGTAGCTGTCATTTGTTATATTTTATCCCGGGTGGTGAGCGACGGATTGGTTTTTGCTTGACAGCATGTACTTCGTTTTGTCCTCATTGACCTTTAGACCAACTCGTTTCGCATGTTCTTCAATCGCCGTGAATGCTTCCACAATGCCACGGCGAGAACACGCGATGATGTCGATATCAGCCGCGTATCCTAGCAGCTGGATGGACTTGTAGAAGATAGTGCCTTCCCTGTTGACGCCTACCCGTTGCACTATCTGCTCCAGCACCAGGTTGAAGAAGTCACATGACAGCGCATCTCCTTGCCGAAATCCGGTGCATGTTTCAAACGGTTCCGAAGTCCTAGAACAGAGTTGCACGGTGCATCGCGTATTTTTTTAGCGTGGCGCGACACAACTGGATCAGTTCTCCCGGGATCCCGAGTTCGGCCATCGCACCAAATAGTCCTTCACGATGAATGCTGTCGTATGCCGCTTTGAAATCGATGAAAAGATGGTGTGTATCGATTCGAAACTCGTTGGTTTTTTCCAGGATTTTTTCGAAGTGTGAAAATGTGGTCTTTAGTCGATCTGCCGGGCCAAAAGCCGCACTAGTAGCTGCCGACTAGTGCGGTGCAAAATGGCTTTAGACGTTCACACAATACGCTGGACAGGATCTTGTATGTGACATTGAGCAGGGATATACCTCTATAGTTCTTGCAAGAGGTAGGATCGCCTTTTTTGTGGATGGTGCAAATAGAGCTGGTATTCCAGTCGTCGGGCTTGCTTTCATCTTCCCAAATTCCGCAGATGATCTGGTGCATGCTCCTACCAGAACATCGCCGCTAGTCTTGAAGAGCTCTGATGGCAACCCATCTGAGCCTGCGGCCTTGTTATTCTTCAGCTTTGGAATAGCTGTGCCGACTTCTTCGATGCTGGGTGGGAGGACTAGTTCAACGGCTAGAGTTGGGACTGCCTCGGTCCCTACCACTCTCTCTTGGTCATGCTCGTTAAGCAGCTGCTGGAAATGCTGCATTAATACATCCACTATTCCCTGCGGGTCGGTGACAAGATTACCCTCGCAGTTTCGAAGAGCCGGGGTGCCGTTTTTGAAGCCTCCTGCAAGGCCATGGGCTTTCTTGCAAAAGGCTCGTGTCTTATGCTTATCCCTAGACTCCTCGATATCCCTGAGCTGGGAGGCTGCAAAGATTCTTTTCTTTTGTCGCAGTAGTTTTTTCTCTTCCCTTCTTCTGGCTCGGTACTCTTCTTGCGCTGCCCTGATTTTCCTCTGCAGCGCCTTTTGGTACGCCTCGTCGGTTGCTGCCTTTTTCTGCTCACATTCGCCATCATACTACGGGTTTCTTGTCGGGGGTAGCAGGTACCCTAAGGTGGTTTCGGCTACTTCCTGAATGGCTGAGCGGCAATGCAGCCACATATTATTGGCATTTGTGTTCAACGTAGGCATACCGTCGGGTCTTTCGCTCAGCTGCTCCCTGTAGACTCTGGTAACCTCCGGTGTGCTCAGGCGCTCAATGTCGAACCTCCTCCTGGTGGGCTGGTGCAGCTTTCTGATATTGGACAGTAGAGCTCTGAATCTTGCTGCTACGAGAAAGTGGTCAGAATCGACATTTGCCCCTCTGAATGTTCGCACATCCAGGATGTTTAACGAGTGCCTTGCGTCAATGAGCACATGGTCGATTTGGTTGGCGGTTCGACCATCTGTATATCGCGTGGTTGCTGTGTGGATTCGCTTACGAGGGAATCTTGTGCTACTTATCACCGCATTACGAGCTGTCGCAAAGTCCGTGAGTCGGAAGCCGTTATCTGCTGTTGTATCGTGGAGCCCGTGCTTTCCGATCACTCCGCCAAGGGTGTTCTCCTTACCGATTTTGGCGTTGAAGTCCCCGAGCACGATTTTAACATCGTACTCCGGACAAGCTCCGTAGGCGTTGTCCAGGAGGCCATAGAAGTCCTCCTTGATAGGGTCTTCAGCCTCGTCGGTAGGGGCATGTGCACATATAAGGCTGATGATATAAAATCTGCCTCTGATGCGGATCACAGCCAGGCGATCACTTATAGGTTTAAAGTCGATGACCTTCGATCTTAACCGCTTTCCGACGACAAATCCGTATCCAAGTAAGGGCAATCTTTTGTGACAGTAGTAATAAAAGTCGCAAATTTTCTTCCTCATCGAAAGTGAGTGATAGTGAACGTAATCGGTTCGGCGGCAATTTTGCTCCTATTACAACGTCGATTCTGAAAAGAAATAACGTGCATTTAATGATTAAACTTGTCTAGTTTCTTGCATTCACATACCCTCTTAAGATTTAAACAAGTCTTGAAAAGTTTTGTCCCGAAGTTTCGCGTAAAAGTCAAAATTAAATTCTTATATTAAAAGAAAATTTAAAAACACAACATACTGCTTACGGTTTTTTGGGGACTCTCGCGGGTTTTGTGTTACTACATTAACTCACTCAAATACACACAACGATGTCAAATGTTAAAAATACACGCCAGGCTGCTATAAAACAGCAACAAAAACTAACAATGGACACGCTACCAACAACACCATCTGGATTACACTCCCCATCGTTGAAAACAATAACATCTGAATGTTTCTCCAGCCTTTACAAGAAGATCATGGAGCAGGGTGAGTTAATCAGGGACATCATTACCAACATGGAGGAGAGGATCTCCTCACGAATTGCCTCTATGGAAAATAGAATTGGCTCTGTGGAAAAAAACTTACAAGACAAGTTAACACAAATCGACTCGGAAATTGAGAACTTGAAGAGTCGTGTCTCTGCGTTTGATGACTGTCGAAACAACATCAGCCACTTGCAACTGGAAGTTGTTGATATCAGAAAACAACTCCAACAGGAACTAGTGCAGCTGATCCGTCCAGAAACGATCGCAGAGCTCCCGCAAATGAAAGCAAATATTGAAGCACTACACATGAAAGAGATTTCCACTGATGCTATCTTGATAGGAATTCCTTTTCTTCCTGACGAAAATCTCACAAATATTTTCACTAACATCTGTAATGCCACTAAGTGTCAACCACCGGTCGTAAAAGGAATTTTTCGCGTAAAACCAAAGACCGATTCCTTGATAATTATCAAGTTTGGCTCGATTCACGACAAAACGACAGCACTAAAAGTATGTTCCGCATTCAAGAAAACACACTCACGGGCACGATTCCGATCTCCGAGGTAAGGCATTTTGAAAACGCAGTTTTGTAGATCTCGATGAAATAAGCACAAAAAATAAGTACCAATTTTCTCGTTTTCGCCTAGTTTAGGAAATATTAAGGTTTAAAAATTAATTTTTTCGTATGGATTTCTCAGAAAATATTATTTTTTACTGCTGTGGGATACAATTTCGCTTGCATACTTGTAGGCCTAAAAGAAGTGTGCGTTGACATGTTGCTGCGTGAACGTACATGCATAAAATGTAGGCATGCTTTTAGGACTAGTTAGTAATCCAGATGATACATGCATTCATTTATATCTATACACCTAATTCTGTTTTTACTGTTTTTTTTGAAATCATTTTTGGATAAAATAATACGTATAAGTAAATCGCAGTGAAACATGTATGGGGGGGCATGCTGCCCCCCTGCAACCCCCCTGCTTGGGCTCACTGTAGGATTTGGAGTGGGTGCAATGTTGGGTATATACAAAGTATAAGCGCCCAAGCTTGATGAATGCCCCTTTCTAATTAAATAAATAAATAAATCGGAGATAAGGACTATTCGGAAGTTTATCCAAACATTTTTTCAAATAAAACAGTAAAAACAGAATTAGGTGTTTTCATGAATGTACGCATTACCTGGATTACTAACTAGTCCTAAAAGTATGCCTACATTTTATGCATGTACGTTCACGCAGCAACATGTCAACGCAGACTTCTTTTAGGCCTACAAGTATGCAAGCAAAATTGTATCCCGCAGCAGTAAAAAAATCCAATTTTCAAAATTCTCTACCTCGGTAATCGGAATCTCCCCCACTCACGACAACTTAGTTTACGCGATGCCGGATTTGACTCAGATCAGCCAATCTTTTCGCATGAGAGCTTAACATCAAGAAATCGTACTATTCTGCGAGAGGCAATTAAGCTTAAACGCTCGAAACGAATTTTCGCCGCATTTTCATCGCGAGGACTTGTTTATATCAAAACTACACCGACCTCGAGTACTGTGAAAATTGACACCACTGAGAGACTTAATGAAGTTGTACGTAAACAAGATGACAGAACAAATCAGCTGCCGAAACACAGTGGCTCTCAAATCGCAGTTTGAACCTGGTGTTACTCAAACTCTTCAGTTAAAATTATTACTGATTGATTTATTCTATGTAAGAAATTTAGTTAGCTTTTCTACCCTAAATCTTATTTTGATCAAATCATATATGTATTCTTTTTCATGTAATTATATTTATGTATTTATGTGCAAGTTCGTTTTGTGGTTGTCGCTCATTGATTGCAAATACTTTTCTTTTCTCCACTTAATATATGAACGGTGAACAATACGATAGTAATGGTGACACTCCAATGTCCTATAGAGGAAATAACACATTTTTTAATAAAACCCGTCTGATGCTAAACGTTTTTTGTAGAAGGTATTCTGGTCTTTCCGTATGCCATATCAATGCTCAAAGTCTGGTTAGACATTTTGACGAATTTAAAACTATCTTTGGGGGTGGAAAAGTTGATGTGGTCTGTGTATCAGAGACATGGCTCCACCCGGGCATAAGCAACGAAATGATTGATATAAACGGTTACAAAATGTATCGCGCGGATAGGGTTGAGGAAAAGAGGTGGGGGTGTAGCCATTTTTTTCAAAACGGGCTTAAGCTGCAGACCTTTGTGTTCTTCCGGGGCTGGCGACTGTTTTGAGTATCTACTTATTGAACTCCAGTGCAGATCAGACAAATGCTTAATCGGCATTATCTACAAGCCACCTGATGTTACCGACTCCTCTGTTGTTACTGACCTCCTTGAAAGGACCTCCTTACGGTATAATTACATAGTACTGGGGATCTCAATATAAACTTATTGAATACGAGTAATCCTAGAGTGCATCGATTTGTATCCGATCTGAATAGTCTCCACTTGTTCCCGGCTAATGACACCTCACCGACCCACTTCAGCAACACCAACTCTACACTGCTGGACATATTTATTGTCAATAAAATAGAGCTTACTAATTTTTATGGTCAACTTGATGTTCCTGGTTTCTTCAGGCATGATCTGATAAATCTCTTCTTCGACCTACACTTTAGTAGGTCTAATGAACCAAAAACCATTACGTACAGAAACTTCAAGTTAATCGACCACGGCTTGCTGATAAGGGACTCCATAACCACAGACTGGCAAAGCATTTATTACATGCCTTCTGTTGATCAACAGGTAGAATCTTTTACTGCAAAAATTAATAATCTTTTCAATAACCATGTCCCCATCTCAAGTCTTGTGATTAATAACAGAAGGTGCGAATGGTTCACTCACAAGATCGAATCGCTCATCGTAGATAGGGACAGGGCCTACAAAAGGTGGAAGAAGTACAAAATACTCGAACTCCGTAATGAGTATAGACATATCAGAAACAACGTCAACAGAGAAATCAGAATGGCCAAAAGGATTTTTTACGGGTCCTAGTTTAAACCTGGTTTAAATAGTGCGATTCTGTGGAAGAACATAAGGGAATTAGGTATCGGGAAGCAAAAACCCTCTGTCCCTATGGAGATTGACCCTAATGACTTAAATGCCAAGTTTGCAGCTGCCTCGATTGACTCTGACGCGTTGTGCAATAGAGTTGGCGAAAGGCGCTTATTTGAGGAGACAGATTATGCAACCGCACCTGCCCTACCGCAAAGGTTCTGCTTCCAAAGGATATCTGAACTTGAAGTTCTCAAAGCTTTTCGTTCGATAAAATCGAATGCAATTGGCTTGGATGGTATACACCCGAGGTTTCTAAAACTGATTATCCCTGTGATACTGCCGGTAGTAACATTTATCTTTAATAATATCCTAACCTACTCTATCTATCCGGATGCATGGAAACAATCTAAAATCATTCCAATCTTGAAAAGCGCAACCGGTAGAAATAAAGAGTACCGGCCGATCTCTATACTTTCGTTCATATCAAAAGCTTTTGAAAAACTCATGAGCCAACGAATCCATCATTTTCTGAAGGAATTTGGCTTATTATCCCCACATCAGTCTGGCTTTAGACCACAACATAGCTGTACCACGGCATTATTAAACCTAGTCGACGACTTTCGATGTGAAATGGATAAAGGCCACATAACATCTCTGGTATTGCTTGACTTCTCGAAAGCGTTTGATACTGTGCCACACCAAATATTGCTAGCCAAACTCCAAAATAATTTTAACTTTGACTTCACAGCGCTAAAACTTCTTAGGAGTTACCTTAGTGGCCGTACTCAAGCAGTTTATGTTAATAACACACTTTCTAATTTCATAGAAACCAATGCCGGCGTTCCACAAGGATCTATAATGGGGCCACTACTGTTCACACTATTTAACAACGATTTACCTGCAGTGTTAAATCACTGTAAAATACAAATGTACGCAGATGATGTACAACTGCATCTGAGCTATCCATTGGCACTGGTAAAGAATGCAACTGAACGTTTCAACGCGGATCTGGTTTCCATTGCAGAATGGTCGAAAAATAACAAGCTTACTTTAAATGCTACAAAAAGCCAGGCTATTGTTATTAGTCGATTCATTCTAGATACTGCACGCCTACCCCGGCTCTTTGTAGACAGTTCAGCCTTAGCCTACGTTCCTACGGCTGAAAACCTTGGAGTTATCTTTAATC
The DNA here is from genome assembly GCA_951905685.1 of Eumerus sabulonum. NCBI lineage: Eukaryota > Metazoa > Arthropoda > Insecta > Diptera > Syrphidae > Eumerus > Eumerus sabulonum. The sequence continues at coordinate 66,864,544 of OX645060.1, forward strand.
AAAGGCTAACTTGGGAAGATCACGTGACCATCACAGTGTCTAAAGTGTACGGGACGCTGCGAGCATTAAACCAAGCAGGAAACTGTCTTCCTTTAAAGACCAAAGCAACACTAATAAAGACCCTGCTGTTGCCAATTCTTTTATATGCTCACCCAGTTTTTTGTGTTCTTAACAGCTCCAGTAAGCGAATATTCAAAGTAGCAGTCAACAGTGCTGTAAGATACGTTTACAACCTACGCAGAAGAACACATATATAAGCTTATGTCCATGACTTCCTTGGAATGTTGTTGTTTGTTAACGGGCGCTACAGTTCGGGGTGAACCTGGGCCTCAACCAACATGCCTCTCCACCTAGCACGATCTTTCGCTAGTCTTTTCCAATGCCGCACGCCCAGTTGGTTGAGGTCCCCTTCCACCTGTGCGCGCCACCTTAGGTGCGGCCGTCCTCTATTTCTTCGTCCCTCGGGGTTGGATTCAAAGACTCTGCGGGCTGGAGCTGTGGTGTCCATTCGCTCTACATGGCCTAGCCATCTTAGGCGTTGGATCCGTAGACGCCTGACCAGACTCATGTCGCTGTACAACCCGTACAGTTCGTGATTGAATCTTCTCCTCCAACCCTCCTCTGTGTTTATGGGACCGAAAATCGAACGCAGAATCTTTCTCTCGAAACGACCAAGAATTTCCTCATCCGCTTTAGATAAAGTCCATGTTTCTGCGCCGTATAACAGGACCGGGATAATTAAGGTCTTATATAAGGTCAACTTGGTCGTACGAGAGAGGGCTCTACTTCTCAGTTGCCTCTTGAGCCCAAAGAAGCAGCGGTTGGCAAGAGTAATTCTGCGCTTGATTTCGAAACTGGTGTCGTTGTTCCAAGTCACCGCGGAGCCGAGGTATATGAAGTCCTTAACTACCTCGAACTTATATCTGCCAATATGCACGTTCTGTCCAAGACGTCGGTGGTAAATGTCCTTTTTCGATGACAGCAGATATTTAGTCTTGCCCTCATTAACTGCCAAACCAATTTTTGCCGCCTCCATCTCAATACTCGCAAACGCCTCATTGACATCTCGCTGCGATCTACCTATTACGTCAATGTCGTCGGCGTATGCAAGGAGTTGCGAGGATTTGAAGAAGATTGTGCCTCTTGTATTGGCCTGTGATTTTTGCACAATCATTTCCAATACGATGTTGAAGAAATCACACGACAGCGCATCGCCCTGCCTAAATCCTTTTTTGACATCAAAACTATCGGTAAGGTGCTCACCGATTCGGATGGAGCAGCGAGCATTTTCCAAGGTCATCCTGCATAGTCTGACGAGCTTCGCAGGGATGTCAAAAGTAAACATGGCGTTATATAGCTCGTCTCTAATTACGCTGTCGTATGCGGCCTTGAAGTCGACGAATAGGTGGTGCGTATCGACTTGAAACTCATTGGTTTTCTCCAGGATCTGCCGTAGTGTGAAGATTTCGATCAAATCTTGGTGGACTTCCCTGGCCTGAAGCCACACTGATAAGGACCTATCAGCTTGTTTACGAATGGCTTCAGGCGTTCACACAAAACGGCAGCGAAGATCTTGTATGCGACATTAAGGAGACTTATTCCTCTATAGTTGGCGCAGTCAAAGGGATCTCCTTTTTTGTGGATCGGGCAAACAATGCCGAGACTCCATTCCTCGGGCATGCTTTCCTCTGACCATATCTTACAGATGAGCCGGTGCATGCTCCTAACCAGCTCACCCCCAGCCGCTTTGAAGAGCTCAGCAGACAGTCCATCTGCGCCAGCAGCTTTATTCGACTTGAGTTTCGACATGGCAATCTCAACTTCGTCGAGGTCAGGGAGACGGAATTCTCTGCGATCTTCGTCGTTAAAAAATGGATCATTCTGCCTGACGGCGGTATGTTGGTTGTCATCGCCGTTATACAGTCTGCAGAAGTGGTTCTTCCAAATTCTCAGCATCGACTGCGATTCTACTACTAGGTGTCCGTTCTCATCCTTACAGGCCTCCGTTCGGGCTTTATAGCCTTGAGACATTCGTTTTATCCGCTGATAAAATCTTCGAACGTCGTGCCTGCAATAGCACCTCTCCAAGTGAAGGACTAGCAAAGGCCTCGTAGGGGTAGCATCTGCCGACGGATGCTGGCCCGACAAAAAGCGAGTAAGAGCCTCTGCAGCCGAACATCTTGCAGCTCTGCTAGTCAGGTCCTACTTCCACCTCCTCGTGGTGCCATCTGGAAATTTCCTTAAAAGGGAAATTACTGACGGAAGAGGCCAAATGGCGAGTATCCTGCGCCACCAAACAGGATTAGTGTCGGTTGGGCTATGGTCTAGCGAACCATAACCGTAAAACCACTAATTGCTCAGAAACAAAAAACAGCCTCGGATAATCAAACGGAACGGATCTTCCTTGGAATGAGCCTGCAGAATTTCCTCGATTACAAGACACTGACTTTTCTGTTTAACCACAAGAAAAATAAAAAACCGGATTACCTTTCCCAAAGACTTCACTTTGCTTCCTCTATCAGAAGCGCAAGTTTTGTCAGTCCAACATTTAGCTTCACTTCAACTAAAAATCAATTTTTCGTTTATGCTATAGGACTATGGAATTCACTTCCAGTTCACATTAGGAGAATTGCAGACATGAGCGACTTCCACAGACAACTCAAACAACATCTATGCACATAATTTGTAATTTAGGGTACTAGGGTATTAGGGTTCTCTATATTTATTTTTTTACTTATTTGTTTACTTTTTTTTTTTTATGTATGTTTTCTTGTTAAATTTTATATTTTATTTTATTGTTATAACTTTTCACATTCTAAATTAAATAAAATTAAATACTTACCTTTTGTATGTAACACATCAAAGATAATAGTATCTAAGTGTTCAACATGTTATTATAAAATAAATACAAATACAAATACAAATACCGTTTCCTCTCCAGCGTATTTCCTGGACCGCAGTAATATCCGTCTTGTACTGCGTGAGAATTCTTTCTAGTTTATGAGCAGCTCCGGGTGTGTACAGGGTTCTGACATTCCGGGAACATACTCGCAGATCGTGTTCCTTTTTCGTGCGTTGTCGTCTTCGAGTATCCGTCCGTGTATCCGAGGCATCTTGCTCATTCATAACTTTTGTTTTTCTTACGTGGGCGGATTGTTAGCCCGCCGCACAACCGCCATACTGGTCGGGGTTTTGTCGCTGCATACGTTTGTTCACCTCCCAACGGTTGTTGAAGAGGCTATCCAGAGGGCGCCACGAGGAGGCCGTATGTCAACTTGACCCGGGCATTTAAACAGGGATCGTTGCTGGCATCTCGCCAGGTTGAGAGCGATCAACTGCTTTACTCTTTGCCCTCTACTTTCGTTGATTACCTGCTCTCCACCACACCTTTTTTGACGGGGTAATTATATACATATGACGAGGTATACGAATATGAGTATATTTTACCTTTATTTATAATCAACGCATGCCTACATTTCTTATAACACATTCTTCCCATGAGCATATAAGTCGTGAGACTGATGTTTGCTTCTTATATGATCATGGGAAGAAAATATGTTAAGAAAAACATTGTTAAGAAAATATGTTTGAGTAACAACGGTATTATGTCAGCATCATAAATCAATTTAACGCGTAAGCGATTCATTTTAGGGTATTTCGCGTGACAAGTAAGTACATCTTATCTTTTAGCGAATACTATGAATACGAATTTTATTGTTGCTTAGACACAGCTGAGAGATACAATAAATCATATAACAATGACCTAGTGCCTACCAAAAAGAACGCCTCGTGATTTAGATGAGGCAAAAGTATGAGCATGAGCAAAAGCACAAAAGCAGCCATAAGCATATGTACATAGAGGAGGAAATATTAAATTTTAAAAGATCCCATTAAAACGCTTAAACATCGTCCACAAATTAAGAAAAAGATGTGAAAAAAATAATACAAGGCCTTGGTCTCGGTGTCTACGGAATGTAAATTATAGATTGTTTTCATACAAGTGTAAAAAAATAATACTTTTCTTGTTATTGTTTTGATATCCTGTCAGGTGTTACATGCTGTCAGTTAAGTAAATGGAGATAGATTTAAATCTTAACGGGCACGTACTTATGGCAACGACAACAGCAACAATGACACTGAAGAGGAAGAAAGATACATTGAAAGAGTAATAACGAGCATTATTGTCTTACCCAGCAATTGGACCGGTCGGATGTATTTATTGCAAATACAAGCAACAGGTATTTGCAATTTCGCAATCTAATTGTTGTATGTTATATGTATGTATATGTACCTATTATTCATGTAATACATGGTATAGAAATTGGTTCTATTTTCGATTGACTATCCGTTCGTGGAAAAAAGAGCAATGTCATTCTGTGTGTATTCCCTCGTCGTGTATCCTGTGCATCAATGACAGGAATCTAAGGTACATATAACTTTGTACGGTTCCTATATATAGTTCTTTTCTTCCCTTGCTAGAACTCTGAACATACTGACGTCCACAGCTCTTGGAACATAAATATGTACATACATATGTACCATATCTATCTGGATAACATGAGGACCATAGCGCTATAGAAATATGTATGTAGATCAAGAAAAAATACACAAGTTAGCCGGAAAAGAAAAGAAAAATAAGATGTTCTTGAGGAACATACTTACATATATATCTACCAATCCATTTCACAATTGACGTCGTTAGGGTTTTATTTTTTTATATTTTTACTTCTTTTTCACTTTTCCTTAACATCCTCGGGGAGGAATACCATTAGCCACAACTTCACCATGCAAGTAGCATATCATGGCAGCCATTTTGCGACGCCTTTAGCAATCAAAGCGCAGAGAAGGGTATGCTTCCTTCTCAGAGTTTGAAAATGCATTGTTGTTTCCGGAATAGCTTTTCATCAAAATGCGCTACTTTCAGGTAGGTGAATGAATGTGAATAAAAGTAAAAGGAAGCAAGGAGAAAAATGTAAGAGTGAAAAAGAGAAGGACATAACAAAATGAACGTGATGAACAAAAGCACATGCCTCTAATTACCTCAATTTTAGGACTGACTGTCTGGTGGATTTCGCAATAGACCTAACCTGCGTCATATGCAGTTCGATGAACTTGCTCTTCTCCCTCAAGTTCCTTATAATTGTCGGTCTTTTAAAAGTGGTTTAAATTTTAAAACCTTGGATCATTTAAAAAGACAATGACTTTCAAGCGAGTATCCTAAAATTGAATTTATTCCAGAGTTTTTTATACCTTGAGTTCCTATTACGTTAGGGGGGAGGGAACGAGAAAACAGAGCAAAAAGAAGTTAATCGGGTTTAACATGGCAAACGCCAGCTTCGATCTCTGTCCCTGCTCAATCCAAGTTGACACACAGCCTCCGCGTGGCCCCCCCTGGATAGCTACCTAGGCACCCGCCAGGTAGTGAACCAATGTGTGCAGCGACCCAACCCCTTGTTCCTGGGGAAAGAGAAACCTGGCCCTCCAGGTTGGGGGTTGTGCTTAGGGGTAACATCCCTAGCACGCAAAAACCTACTTGTTCCGAAACATCAACAAGCCTCGGATACGGACGGATACAAAGCTGACGACCCCTGCAAACGACTAATGGACTTGAGAGTCTGAACCTGGAATGTGAGATCCCTTAACAGGTGATCAATTGGATCAATTGGATCAATCAAAATCCGCCCACAGCAGCACAAACAATAGAGCATGAATGGGCGCATTGCCAGAGCGCCGTCAGAGACGCTGCCTTAGAGGTTGTGGGATTCAAACCGCCACCACCTAGAAACCCCTGGTTCGACGAACAATGCGAGCAAGCCCATGCAGCAAAACAAGAGGCATATAAAGCCATGCTGCAACGACGGACGAGAGCTGCTCGCGAAGTCTATGAGCAGAAGAGAAGAGAGGAACACACGCTTTTCAGAAGAAAGAAGAGAGAGCACAGAAAGTGTGAGATCGAGGAAATGGAGAGATGCTTCTGCAGGAATGACGCCCGTAAGTTTTATAATAAGGTATAACGAACATGCCACGGCTACAAAGCCAGAGGGGCGGTTTGCAGGGGTGAAAATGAAGAACTGGTAGTAGGGTCCCAGTCGATGCTGAGGATTTGGAAAGACCCCTTCTGCAGACTGTATAACGGCGATGATGGACAAGATACCGCTGTCAGGCAGAACGAGCCATTCGCAGTGGACCACGAAGTAACAGAATTCGGTCCACCCGACCTAGACGAAGACAAAATAGCGATATCAAGACTTAAGTCTAATAAAGCCGCTGGCGCAGACGGCCTGTCTGCTGAGCTTTTTAAGGCGGCTGGAGATGAGCTGGTAAGGTGCATGCACCATCTCACCTGCAAGGTATGGTCGGAGGAAAGCATGCCCGACGAATGGAATCTCAGCATCGTTTGCCCGGTCCATAAGAAAGGAGACCATAACTGCTCCAACTATAGGGGAATAAGTCTCCTTAACATTACATATAAGATCCTCTCTGCCGTATTGTGTGAATGCCTGAAACCGTTTGTGGATAACCTGATCGGCTCTTATCAGTGTGGTTTCAGGCCAGGTAAATCCACAGTAGACCAAATATTTACGCTACGGTAGATCTTGGGGAAGACCAGGAATACCAAATCGACACTCACCACCTCTTCGTCGATTTCAAGGCTGCATATGACAGCGTGTATAGAGATGATCTATACAAGGCCATGTCTAGTTCAAACATCCCTGCCAAACTCGTCCGACTGTGCAGGATGACAATGGAGAATTCTCGCTGCCCCATTAAGGTCGGTAATGAGCAAACTGAGACTTTTGATGTTAAAAAAGGTTTTAGGCAAGGTGACGCGCTGTCACGCAACTTTTCCAACATCGTGCTTGAAAAGTTCGTGTGAGAGTCACTGACCAATACAAGAGGTACGATTTATTTGAAATCTACGCAATTGCTTGCGTACGCCGACGACATTGACGTGATTGAACGGACACAGCAAGGCGTCAATGAGGCCTTTGTAAGCATTGAGGTAGAAGCGGCTAAGATGGGTCTCAAGGTTAATGAGGGTAAAACCAAATCATTTCAAAGAGACGGACAACACTGACGTATTGGCCAGATCGTCACCATGGGCGGATACAACTTTGAAGTGGTCAATGAATTCGTCTACCTTGGCTCACTAATGACCAGCGTCAACAACACCAGCGCTGAGAGCCACTTTTGCCAAACGCTGTTTCTTTGGGCTCAAGAGGCAATCGAGAAGTAGAGCCCTCTCTCGGAAAATCAAGGTGACACTATTTAAGACCTTAATAATCCCAGTCCTCCTTTACGGCGCAGAGGCTTTGACCTTAACAAAAGAAGATGCCCTTGGTCGTTTCGAGAGGAAAATTCTGCGCACTATCTACGGTCCCGTTTGTTCAAGCGGTGTATGGAGGAGAAGATATAAAGAAAAACTGTACGGGTAGTACAGCGACATCGGCCTGGTACGACGTCTACGGATACAGCGTCTAAGGTGGCTAGGCCATGTAGAGCGCTACAGTCCTTGGAGAACCTGGGCCTCAACTTCTCAGGGTTCTACTTCTCAATTGCCTTTTGAGCCCAAAGAAGCAGCAGTTGGCAAGAGTAATTCTTCGTTTGATCTCAGCGTTGGTGTTGTTGTCGCTGGTCACTAGTGAGACAAGATAAACAAAGTCTTTGACCACTTCGGATTTCGTAGCGTGCAATTGTGACGTTCTGGCTGAGACGTCGGTGTTTGCATCTCTTTTGGTTGACAACATATATTTCGTTTTACTCTTATTAACCGAAAGGCCCATTTTAGCCGCTTCTGCTTCAATGCTCTCGAACGCCTCATTGTCCATGCGCTCGATGTGGCCGAGCCAGTGTAGTCGACGGATCCTTGCCTTCCGGACTACATCCACATCTTGGTACAGCTCGTAGAGTTCGCGGTTGTGTCTTCTTCTCCATTCACCTTCCTCACAGACAGGACCAAATATCCGGCGCAGAATTTTTCTTTCGAAAGAACCCAAAATCAGCTCCGCTGTCCTGCTTATCGTCCAGCTTTCGGCTCCGTACAGCAAGACTGGCAGAATGAGTGTTTTGTAAAGCATGACTTTGGTCTTTCGAGTTAGGAGTTTTGACCCCAGTTGTTTGGACAAGCCGAAGTAGCACCGGTTGCCAAGGGTGATTCTATGCCGGATCTCCACTGTGGTGTCATTTATGGAATTTACGTTTGCCCCGAGGTAGACAAACTCCTTAACTACCTCGAAATTGTAGCTGTCAATTGTTATATTTTGTCCCAGGTGGTGAGCGACGGATTGGTTCTTGTCCTCATTGATCTTAAGACCAACTCGTTTCGCCTGTTCTTCAATCGCCGTGAATGCTTCCACAATGCGATGTGTGCATACTGGTTCTGCGCAATTTCATTAACCGGAGAGGAGTGCCGCTAAGGATCCGTAGTGACAACGGGAAGAACAAGAACATCTTGTATGCAGACGCATGTAAGATGAGTTAGCCGCGAAGAAAGTAGAGTGGGTTTTTAATTGTCCGAACAATCCATCAGAAGAAGTGGTATAGGAACGTCTAGTACGGTGCGTCAAATGTGTTTTGCTGCATACCCTCAAAGAGATTTCCCCACAGGAACATACGCTTCACGTGATAATCGAGGTCGAGAACATCGTCAACTCGCGCCCACTGACACATCTGCCGGTAACCGCTAAAGAAGAAGAGCCGCTTACACCCAATCACTTTCTGTTGGGCTCGGCTAGCACCGCGCAGACGCCAATATCGTCAGAGCCCGATGAAAGATTGTGCACCATGCGCAAGCAATGGAGGATCGCCCGACAATTAAGGGATCGGTTCTGGAAGAGGTGGATATTGGAGTATCTAGCGAAACGAGCACTCCGAGACATCAATGGTGACGAGGGAGGGTCCAGCGTGGGTACCGTGGCGGGGATGGGCAAGTGAGAAGGGCGGACGTGTTAACAAATTCATGCATACTACGGCGGCCGGTCGCGAGACTGGCCCTCCTGGATTTGGAAAATAGTGGATCAGACCGATGCACGGGGGTGGGGTGTAACTAATTGACGGAACACACCCTCTATCGACCCCGAGCGCCATCTGAATGTGAAAAAACAACTCCTCGTCGAGGTCGGTACTTCGAATGGTCGCTTTGCTATAAGTGACATCAACATCAACGTGACGCAACATCTTATTTTTCTGAATCTCAAGGTTTAAAGGTTAGGGCGGTAACGTTGTTTGTTATATGTACATATGTACATGTACATAAAAGTTCTTATGCAAATAAAAAAAAAAAAAAACAAAAAGTCCTTTTCCGGGAAAGCGTAATGAGTCGCAAGTTTTGCAAAATTCTTAACCCACCCGAAACGTTGGAGGTTTTGTTCTCACCGAGCGCCCCTTATCGCTCGCTGTTGTTCCCCACTGTACCGCTTGGGATTGACGACACATAGGTAAACATGCGTTAATACATACGAGCGAGTATACAAAATAAAGATACAGAACTACAGAAAACATCGTAAACAATTAGATAAATACATAGCATATGAAGGTCAAGTTAATATGAGGTCGCTGGGCCTCTTGCGTTTAAGCCTTCTTTCTCTATAAGTTTCTTGGTCGAAAAGAGTATAGATGTCGTAGTTAGAATGTGATAAAACTTTTTCGATGTGTTTCGAGCTGATTTTCTTTATTTCTTCGTCAACTGTATTGATTTGTAGGTCAAGGCGTATATCTTGATTGCAAATATACAACTTCGCGTTGGTAATTTTTTTTTTTAGAGACTCGCGCAGGTTCAAGAGTTGTTATATTCTCTTATGATGTGTTTTTACACACACAACCTGAACCGAGTGCAGTGGTTTGGGTTGTTGATGTTCGTTCACTACTCTCAGTGGTGGTTGTCCTAGATAGGACACCGACCAAATTCCGCGTTGGTTATAGTCCGTAATAATTCGTTCGAGCACTTTAATATTGCAGACGCAGTGGATGAATTTCAGTTGACCATATACTGTGAGTGTTATGCCTGCAGCAGTACGTCTGGTCACTTTCCATTCACAACTGCGTTGCATACTTTTTGTCCGTATTGGAATAGGATGGATTTTTGAGCATCTTTCTTTTTCTATCTGTCATAGAAACATCGGTTTGTTAAGTAGCTTATTAGGAGTTGAAGATAGTCTCCTGGTACGATGTTGGCAATCTTGTGTACGAGTCCTTTGTGCCAGACCGAGTCGAATGCCTTCGCGATGTCTAAGTATACTGCTACGCAAATTTTTTTTTTTCGTCCAAAGAAGTGGATATTTTGTTTGTTACCCTGTGTATTTGTTCAGTGGTTGAGTGTTGCCGAATTGATGATTGGGTATGGCGTTGGTTTGAGTCAATATTGGCTGAAGTCGTTTAAGCAGCAGTTTTTCAAATATTTTTGACATAAGTGAAAGTCATCATATAGATGGGTCTATATGATGTTGTTTTGGTAGCGTCCTTGCCAGGCTTCGGTAGAGCTATTACTGCAGCAACTTTCCACAATTATGGGAAATGTTTGAGTCTTAACACACTATTAAATAAGTTTCGCAGATAGATAAACACAAGTGGCGGTAGTTCTTTCAGGATTTTCCCATTTATAAGGTCATAGTCAGGTGCCTTTTTTGGATTTATTTCCGTCTTGATGCAGGATTCTATTTCTTTTGCGGTCATCCGTCTAATGTGTTTGTTGTCTAAGGGACTGTTGTAGGGAAGGATACTTGAATCACTGTCGCCTTCGATGTTCATAAAAGTCGTCTCAAAGTATTCTGCTAATGTTACTGCTTTGTCTAGATTGTCTCTGGCACATGTGTTATCTGATTTCTTGAGGGGATTATGGTGCCAAGTAGTTTCCGTTGTTTGCTTTGTAGCTTTCCATAAGGAGTAATTTTTCTCGGATGTTGGGGTCAGTTTTTTTAAATACCTTGTAAGGTTAGATTCCTGATTCTCTTTTAATTCATGTTTCAAGTCCTTAGTGATCTTATTTAATTTTGTTTTGTCTTGCGGTGAGCGAGTCAGTTGCCATTTCTTTCTCAGTTTTCTTATGATGAGCACAAGTTTCCTAATGCATGAAGTGGAAGCAAAGTAATTGGACTCGTGTTTCATTAAGGGCGTTGCTCTCTGAGCCCCTTCGTTTATCGTGTCACTTAAGTATATTATGGGCCTCTCGATGTCTTCTTGGGATTTTAGGGGAATTTTAGTAACAAGGGTAGAGGCTATATATTGTCGATAAGTGTCCCAGTCAGTTTTAGCATTGTACAATTTGGTATGATTTATTGTCATCTTGGGTCGGGTGGAATATTCTATTGAAAGGGGTGAATGGTCGGACGAGAGGTCGAAGGATAGTTTTTTTTTGTATATTTTCAATATTGACAATGCCAAAGTCAATGAGATCGGGGCTTTTTGTCATATCTGTTGGCCATAAGGTAGGTTCGCCCGTGCTGATGTGCTTGTATGTATGTATGTATGTTGGCGTTACCGCCCATGAAGGACTAGAGCCGAGCTTCTCTCAGATGTGCTTGCAGTTGTTTAATTTAATTGCATCTGGTAGATTTTTCCCTTTCTTTGTTGTGAGTCTGGAGCCCCATTCTGTGTGTTTTGCGTTAAAATCACCTGCAACTATGAATCGGTTACCCAAGAATTTCAAATAGACGTCATATTGAAAGGTGGTTATTTTGGGTTTAGGAGGACAGTAAATTGAAAATAATACCAAGGGTCAATGCATGTCTTCCAGTTGTATAGACACTGACTGAATATAGTCGGTTTGGAAGTCTTTGAGTTCAGTGCAGTGCATTTGTCTCTTTATTATTATTGCAGATCCTCCATGTCCTGTTCCATCTGGATGGTTTGAGGGGTAGATGTTATATCCATTTTATTTGATTTTTTTTTTTTTTTGTAGTAAGATGTGTCTCAGAAATAAACATTATGTCCATCTGATTGTCATTTAGATATTGATTAAGTTCTAGGTAATGTTGGTGTAGTCCGTTTGCATTCCATACAGTGATTTTGAGGTTTCAATTTCAATTCGTCATTTTTTTATAATATATAAGTGGCGCAGTCGGTAGGATCCTGTTCATATAAAATCAGAATCCAGTGATACTTATGGGAATGTAAAAAAGTTGTTAAAGTGATAAACGCAGTAATCTTAAGTTTATTAGATAACGAAAAAATGAACACTGTATAACAGAAAACACAAACTGGAAAGAAAACGGCACGAAACAGATTTCTGGATAATAACAGAGCAATGGCACAAATTATTATTACAAATTATTACATGGTTACGGGAATAGTGAGCAATCAGTAAGGAGCAGCCTTCTAGTTTCCTAGTAGTCTTCACATAGATTGCTCAGAACTGTATCTTTAACCCTTAGATCAGTATAAAACTTGACGTTTTTTATCAGTCAGGTGACTGGTTTTTGCACCTTTTAGCGTCTTACCCGGAATTCAATATAATTGTTAATGCCAGCTCTATGAACTAATAGAATTTTCAGCTGGTAAGGTAGAAGTCGTAACGATTCAGCAAACGGTTGGATATCTTGCTCAACGTTAATGATGTTTCCTGTATATATACATATATGTATATGTATTGACCAGCACCTCTGGCAGCCATACTTTTCATGCACAGATTGCATGGACTTATCACGTTTGTACCAGTCAGAAAACGCCTGTTGCAGTAGGTGCGTGAGAGGTAAGACTGACTCAATTCTTCCGTAAATGATTGAAGACGTTGTGAATCGATGGGATTACCTGCAGTAGGGAAAGATTCGGCTATTGATATAGCGAATAACTGTTGTCGCATCCTTAAGTCACGCATGTTCTGTGTCCTTGACGACAACCTAAATTGCGCCTCCTAGTTGGTGGGATTGGCAAAATTAAAAAAACTTAAATGTAATGACGTTGTAAATTCTATAATTTTTTTTCGATATAAATAGCGCCAGATAAATATTTAAAACAGGGTTGTTTAATTTTTAGACGTTTATTTGAAACATACACGGGTTGATCTTTTAAATATTTTATTAAGAAACAAACGGTCGCTGTCTCCGACAGGGCTGCACCGTACAGTCCCTTTCAGAGTTCTTTTAAAAACTAAAACTGACTATGTAAATCTACGAATGTCAGAAGAAGTTTCGTCATACAAAAGATATCAATTACGACATGTGTAAGCGGCCACTTCCTAAATGTTCCGGAGTCGTCGAATTTATTTTATTTGCTTGTGTTTACACTTTCCAAGTGTCGAATATGCACTGAAATTATTTCATTATTTCCCAATGTGTTACCGAGAACATTGATTCACTTCATTTGTTTACGTTGTCGGCCATTGTAACTTTTATGGGTAAGCCTAAAAGTGATGACGACAATATTTAGGTTTACAAACGAGGGCAGTAGTTTACTGGGTTCATTGGTCCACTTTCGGTCACCGTAACTTTTATTTTTAAAAATAAAAGTGATGACGAAACATATTTAGGCTTACAAACGAGGGCAATGCAAGTACAAGCAGCATCGTCATTTATTACAATTATTTGAAGTAGTGGCAGTACTGATCTCCCGTGATTTTTTTCCATAGGATGGGGGATTTAAATTTTTGGAAATTTAAATCCAAAATTCGGGCGTCCGTCGTCACGACCCGAAAATTTAAATGTTTTGTTTTATGGTGACAAAATGATTAAAATTGGGCTTGCCCAAGTAGAACAAAATATTTGGAGCTGAAAAGCAACTTGGCCAGTCGCAGAGATCAAAATCGCCAACGTTCAAAAAAAGCTTTTCTCTCATCTAAAGTTCCTAATTCTGCACCAATTCCGATGCAAATCCATTTGTCATCAATGACGGACTTTCCGTCTCTTTCTCATTAAACCCATCCATCTTCGTCGAACGTCTCCAAAACTGATACAGTCCCGATGCAAATAAATTTGTCGTAAATGAGTGGTTTTCCGTCACTTTCTCATCGAACACAGCCAATCGTGGATAATAATTACAAACAAGCTGCAACAAGCTGCTTACAACCGCGAAACACATGGGAGAGCGATGCCCGCCGATCAAGAGGCTTGACAATAACAATCTTTTCTCTATGATAGAAATGAATGTATTAGTTATGGAAATAATAGCAAAACTGTCTTCAAGTTAAGATATTGGCTCGCAATATCCCACTTTCCTTCACATCTAATTTTCCTTTTTCCTATTTTTTGTTTCCGCCACGAGCAAACAAATCTGCAACGTAAACAGTAAGCATTTCCCACGTTCGACTGTTTCCTGCAACCTGATCTATTCCCATATCGCAACTGTATTCTGAGTTATCAAAATTATTTTTTCGCACCTTGCGCACGGATATTGGAGTGCAACGAAAGGGAACTGTAATTATGATTTCGGATGTTCAGTAGTGGCATTCGAAGGTAAACCGTGACTCCGTAAAGATTAAGTTAATAAAATAAAATAGATTTTTAAAAAAAAAAACTCAAGAAGTAACACTTTAATTGGCGCCCAACCTGTAGGGCATCGCTTTCCGCAATATATCCTGAATAGACAAAGTAAGGATCGGTTTCGCAAGTGCCTAAAAAGAAGAAATAAGTATCCTCAAAAGGAGGAGAAAGAAAAATCAGGTACCCTCGAAAGAAGGAGAAAGGAAAAAAACCTAAGTATCCTCATAACAAGGGGAGAAAATGACCAAATAAAAAATAGTTAAGTGTCCAAATTAAAGAATTATAGTGTGATTGTGAACAAGTTTACCATAACCTACAGATAAACAAAGGTTATCATCAGCTACGAATAATAGTGAGATAGAGTTACTATAACATAACTTAAAAGTAAAAAAAAAAAAAAACCGCCCAAGTGCGAGTCGGACTCGCGCACGAAGGGTTCCGTACCATCTGTATACATAAATATGAAAGAGACTATGTATGTTACCTCATCAAATGACAGATCTTGGTTGCAGGCAGGATTTTTTGGATGAAAATCATATATTTATTAAATATTCATCTTGTTCTGTTTTTAGTATTTGTCGTGGTAGCGGCAACAGAAATACGTCATCTGTGAAAATTGTCTAACTATCACGGCTTATGAGATACAGCCTGGTGACAGACGGACGGACAGCGAAGTCTTAGAAACAGGATTCCGTTTTACCTTTGGGTACGGAACCCTAAAAAGATTAACGAAAGACTGCCAAAATAAAAACTCAAATTGTGAACTTTGAAGTGAATTGTATTGAGGAGATCAACAATATTCATCAACACAACAAACAAGCACCTAGCATCAACGCGGAAATCAACACCAGTCCAACAGCAGCATCAGGCGTTAACAACCAAGTGGCCAGTAAACTACAGATCATCGATCAAGCAAGGGCAACTAACAAGTAACATATTTAAGCTAACATTACTATAGTATTATATATTATTATTATCATTATATTGCCGTTATTAAATAATTTTAGTTAACCGAGTAATTTTACAATAAATTGTGAAAAATAACAGTATAAAATAAGCAGCAATACAATGTGGATTCAGATAGTGAAATAGAATTGTTACCAGGAGAGAGGGAATATTTAGACAGTGAAGCTAGGGACCTAAGAATTCCATTTGCGTACGAAATGGCAACAACAGAACAAATGAAGGGCCTAATAGAGGCTCAGACAGGCCCATTACTTAGAAAAATAGAACAATTAACCATGAATTCAACACTGTCTCAGAATATCAGGTTGAATCGATAATTGAAAGAATTAACTGTGAGGAATCATTAGATGTAGTAGTTGCCGCCGTTTAACGGCAAAAATTCTTATGTTGGCTGGCGAGAGGCCGCGAACAATTCGATTAGCTTATACAAAAAAGGAAGCCGCAGGTATTATGCTGCTTCGACAATACTTAGGAACAAAATAACGGACGGGGCAAACGACATTTTAACGAACCATGGTACTGAGTTGAACTTTGAGGCTATCCTTAGTCGCTTAGATTTTGCGTATGCGGACAAAAGACCGCTACACATCATCGAGCAAGAACTGAGCATCATGCGCCAGGGTCCCCACAGCATCATTGACTACTATAATGAGGTTAATAAAAAGTTAACCGCCTTAATTAACAAAACGATTATGTCGCATGGCTCCAACTTTGAATTAACGAAGGAGCTGAATAAGAGAAACAGACAGTATGCCTTGAGAGTGTTTATAACAGGATTAAACCCACCATTAGCCAAAATCCTTTTTTCACTATCCCCAACCGATCTCCCTCACGCTTTGGCGAAGGCCCAAGAAATGGAAGATAACAATATAAGAGCAAATGTTGCCCTTCAATTTAATCGAGCTAGCAATTCAAGTGTCAATCATCAAAAGTCACATAACTTCTTGCGCTTTCCACAACGTAACCAAGGTGACGCCCGAAGTAAATTTTCCCAATTTCAACCAACCCAACCGAAACCCGAACCTATGGAATTAGGTAGTTGTGGAATTTTGAGAATGGAACATTTAAGAGCGGGAACCATTGTGAGAAATTCCTGAACTTCAATGAACCAGAGGAGGGAAGAGGAACTCAAGACGGAGTTGATTCCGAAAACGAAAGGCCACTAGAAAATATTTACTACATAAAAAAATATGAAGGAATTGAGTATTTAAGACATAAAATTGTTAGGGAAATTGAGGAGCTTCACGCGAAAATAAATATGAGGCTGCCATTCAGGACAGACGTAAGAGCTGAAATTCGCACAATTGCTGAAACTCCTATATGGAGTAAGCAATATCCGTATCCTGTCAGTCAACGCATTTGTAAACAAGGAAATACAACATTTATTGGACGAGGAAATTATTCGTTCAAGTAAAAGCCCGTACAACTCGACAATTTGGGTTGTACCCAAAAAGGGAACGATCGAAGATGGGTCCTCAAAATTGAGGATGGTAATTGATTACAAGAAGCTAAATGAACATACAATCGCAGTGAATTATCCAATTCCTGACTGCAACGTTATATTATCAAACTTAGGGAAGGCAAGATTCTTCTCTACAATAGATCTTGAATCTGGGTTTCACCAGATACTAATGAAAGAGACAGATATTGAAAAGACAGCTTTTTCCGTAAATAACGGAAAAAACGAATTTGTTAGGATGCCATTTGGGCTAAAAAATGCCCCTGGCATTTTCCAAGCTGCCATGGACAATACTCATGGAAATTATATAGGTAAATTTTGTCATGTATATATAGATGACATCATCGTATTCTCGCATTCAATAGAGGAGCATGCAAATCATCTCTCGAAAGTAATAAAAACCCTGGGAGATGCAAATATGAAAATCTCTTTAGAAAAATCAGAATTTTATAGGGAAGAGGTCGAATTCCTAGGTTACAGAGTAGGATATAATGTGATAAAAACTGACCCGAAAAAAATTTGAACTATACAGAACTATCCCTTGCCGACAACTTTACGGCGATTGAGGAGCTTCCTAGGTATGGCAGGATATTATAGGAAGTTTATAAAGGATTATGCGCTAGTTACCAAACCATTAACAATTTATTTAGCAGGGGAGAATGGTAGGATTTCACAAAACATGTCAAAGAAAACGGAAACTACTCTAAATGAGGAAGCAATTACGGCCTTCAATAGGGTGAAAGCTTTATTAATAAATCAGGTAGAGTTGGTACAGCCAAATTTCAACAACAAATTTATCCTAACAACCGACGCATCGAACTTTGCAATAGGCGCCGTATCAAGCCAAAACGGGAAGGCTGTAACATCCATTTCGAAAACTCTTAATTCAACGGAAAGAAATCATACTACAAGCAAAAAGGAGTTATATGCTATAGTGTGGGCGTTGAAAACACTACGAAACTATCTAAGTTAATCAGCAGTATCCATAACCCCAAACATTCGCACTTTGCCCGAACCCAACGTTATCATTTCCTGCACAAGTCACAACCCAGCACGATCACCCGAAACATTCGCACTTTGCCCGAACCCAACGTCATCATTTCCTGCACAAGTCACAACCCAGTACGATCACCCCAAACATTCGCACTTTGCTAAAACGCAGCGTCATTTCCTGCACAAGCCATAGCCCAGCACGATCACTCCAACTGTTTGCACTTTGCCCAAACGCAGCGTCATCATTTCCCGAACATTCAATACCCCAGCACGATTAATCCACAGCACAATCACCTTTGATATTATTTACTTAGGTTATTTCGTTATTGTTAAGGTAGGTTATGTTAAGATAGAATTTGAAAAATAAAGGCAGTCAAGAGTAGACTGGAAAGAAAGACAGAAGTCTTTTAACTGGCGCCCAACTTTTCCTTTTTGTGTCTTTTTTTTTCTCGTGAAGTATTTGTGTGCTCCAAAAATCTTCATAAGAAGATAATAGAGCAAAAACTAAGTAAACTCGTACTTGTAAACACAAAAAAACGCGTACAAAAAAGACATCACCCACCCGTGACCCTGAAAGTGTAAAAGTGATATCCGGCTGGACAAACATTAACTAAGAAACTAAGCGGAAGGATGAACGTGATCTTTGTGTGAGTGGATAGTAATTATTAAGAAAATTGATTGTTAAACTTCTAAGCTAAACTACTTTTTGTCAAAAATTATAAAATCATTTCTTAAAACTATATTATTGTAAAATACAAAATAAGAAATATGGCCACTAACAATTTACCGGAGTCGATTCCGTCTAGTGTTCTTGCAACGGCAATTGAGATTGCTGTTGAATCAGCGTGCGAAAATATTCTTAAACATATGACCGAAGTTTCAAGCAGGAACACGGTAAAACACGATGAGCTGTCTGCTCAAATAAACACGTTAGCAGAAAAGTTAAGATCTATTGAGCCCATTCACCAAACCGCAATAATTAGTTACCAACCTATTGCAATAACATCCTCAGCTATTTGTTCAATTTCATTGGACTTAGTCAAGTCACTCCCTGAGTTTTCAGGCGAGCAAGCACGTTATCTCTCATGGCGACAAGCAGCTCACACTGCCATGGAATTATTTAAAAATTACGTAGGCACCGAAAGGTACTACCAAGCAGTAGCGATAATTAGGAATAAAATAACAGGCCCTGCGGACCTGATCATTTCTTCTTTTAACACAGTTCTAAATTTTGATGCTATTATAGCTAGGCTAGATAATACGTACAGTGATAAAAGACCGCTTCACATTCTCGAAAATCAAATGAGTGTTTTATGCCAGGGAAGAATGTCTATCGCAGATTATTATGATCAAATAGAGAAAAACCTGACCTTGATCATAAACAAGATCACGATGGAGTACTCTGGTAATAATGAATTAATTTCTTCGTTAGGAGCCAAATATCGAGCCGATGCATTACGTGTCTTTATTTCGGGCCTTAATAAGCCCATATGCAACATTCTCTTCTCTGCTCGTTGCGAAGACTTGCCTTCTGCATTAGCTAAAGCTCAAGAACTCGAAGCAAACCAAAATAGGTATAATTTCGCTAGAGCCTTTGACAGCAGCCTTTACGCTGGTTCCAAATCAAACGATGTTCCCCAACGTAGCAATCCTCATTACATAAGAGTACCACAAACGTTACCGATGAGTAGTCAACAGAAACATAGCCAACAACCAACGATAGCAGATGATCACATGAGTGTTGATAACTCGTCGAGATTCCGATACAATTCAAGACGAACGGCAAAAACCCACAATCCATCACAGTATCTTAGAGCAACCAGCAGTAAACAAACATACAGACAACAACCGCAGACTGTAGAAACGAACAGAGCTTTCAAACGCCCATTGGAATCCGATAGAGCCCCCTTCCCAAAAACTCAGCGTATTAATTTTTTGAAATCCAAAAATACTGATCTAGAAACGAGAAATCGTCACGAAGTGGAACTCGAAAATGAAAATGAATATCAAGCCCCTAGTAGCTCTGAATACGATGACCAGATTCATTTTTTAGAGTAAAGTCGGCTCTCCCTTATGTTGAAAAGAAGCTCGATAATAAAATTGTTATGAGAATTCTAGTAG
This sequence comes from Eumerus sabulonum, assembly GCA_951905685.1. Lineage (NCBI taxonomy): Eukaryota > Metazoa > Arthropoda > Insecta > Diptera > Syrphidae > Eumerus > Eumerus sabulonum. The sequence goes on from OX645060.1 coordinate 66,884,494, forward strand.
ACACGGGGACAGCCAAAAACTATATTAAAGATATACCTTACTTAAAAGCCATTCCCAATAATAAACCGTTTAAAGTAAGAACTCTGAACGGTGACAACATAGTAACTCATAAATGCAAAATACATTTATGTGGTAAAGTCACCGATTTCTTCCTTCTTCCCAACTTAAAAACCTTTGATGCAATAGTTGGATATGACTTCCTCTCACAAATAAAAGCACAGATCGACACCAAGAGGTCATTGTTAATTTATGAAAATGGTGAAATGCAAATTAAGTTCTTTAAATGTGAACAAGTGAATAACCTTGACATCGATACAGATTCAGTTCCAGAGAATATCAAGAGTGAGTTTAAAAATTTGATAGAAGAGTATTCAAACGTTTTTGCTCAACCTGATGAAAAGTTACCCTTTAATACAAACATAAAAGCAACCATAAGAACATTCAATTCTGAACCAATCTACTCAAAACCAAGACCATACAATATGGCGGCTGCTCCGTTTGTAAATAGGGAAATTAAAAAAATGATTAATGACGGTATCATTCGGCCATCACATTCCCCGTATAATTCCCCAATAATGGTGGTAGGGAAAAAAGGAACAAACGAAGACGGTACTCAAAAATCTAGGTTGGTGTTTGACTACAGGAAGTTAAACGAGCAAACTATTGCAGACCGTTATCCCATCCCCGAAAGTTCTGTCATTTTATCAAATTTAGGCCAAGCCAAATATTACACAACCATTGACTTAAAATCCGGCTTCCACCAGATTCTCCTAGAAGAAAAAGACCGGGAAAAAACTGCATTTTCCATCAACAATGGAAAATATGAATTTTGTAGATTACCTTTTGGCTTGAAAAATGCTCCCAGCATATTTCAACGAGCAATCGACGACGTTTTACGAAGTGAAATAGGAAAAAACTGTCATGTCTACATTGACGACGTAATCATATTTTCGAAAACTGAAAAAGAGCATTTAGAACATATTAGAACAATTTTTGCCAAGCTTTTTCACGCCAACATGCGAATATCCCCTGAAAAATGTAAATTTTTTAAGATTGAGGTAGAATTTCTGGGCTTCCTTGTATCCGGAGAAGGTATAAAAACCTGTCCCAATAAAGTAAAGGACATTGTTAGTTATGAAATACCAAAATCCCTTCGTGCCTTAAGATCATTCCTTGGACTCTCCGGCTATTATCGGCGTTTTATAAAAGACTACGCCCAAATAGCCAAGCCCTTAACGAAATACCTCAGAGGGGAAAATGGAAACATTGGAACAAATAAATCCAAGAACATTAAAATTCAACTAAACTCAGAAGCAATATGTGCTTTCAACCGAATAAAAAATATATTAGCTTCGGGAGATGTCTTGTTATTATACCCGGACTTTCGAAAACCTTTCGATTTGACCACCGATGCATCATCTCAAGCTGTAGGTGCGGTTCTTTCCCAAGGTGGTAGACCAATCACAATGATATCTCGAACTCTGAGTAGAGCCGAGGAGAATTACGCTACTAATGAACGTGAAATGTTAGCGATAATCTGGGCACTAAAAAGTCTTCGAAACTACTTGTATGGCGCCCCTAATATTAATATATTTACCGATCATCAACCACTCACCTTTGCGATATCCGACAAAAATCCTAATACCAAACTGAAAAGATGGAGAGCTTTCATTGAAGAATATTCTCCTAACTTTTTTTATAAACCGGGTAAAGAAAACAAAGTAGCAGATGCACTATCTCGCCAACATATTAACACATTCTCTACCTACGGGCAAACCGTTCACAGTGAACGCTCATTAACAAAAGTTATACCTGCAGTCGAAAATCCCATCAATTGCTTCAAGAATCAAATCTTTATTACTGAAGGTTTGGAGAAAAGCCAAAAAGTAAAAATTCTGTTCCAAAAACAAGTTAGACATACTATAATATTTCGATCAATGACAGAACTTATAAACACAATTAAGAATGTGGTAAATGTAGATATTAGTAATGGTATTTATTGCAGCCTCGAAACTTTAGGAAAAATACAGAATGAGCTTATGGAAGCGTTCCCCAAAGCTAAAATGAGATATACAAAAAAATTTGTTCAGGACGTATTTAATAAGAATGACCAAGAGAATATTATTGCAAATGAACATGAAAGAGCACATAGGGGACCACAGGAGAACTACAAACAAATAATCACAGAATATTACTTTCCAAACATAAAAAAACTTGTGTAAAACCTATGCCTCTAAATGTAAGATATGCAAGGAAAATAAATATAAGCGTAGACCAGATCATCATCCAATTGGCGAAACACCAATCCCCACCCATGTTGGAGAAATCCTACACATAGATATTTACAACACAGGAAAAAAATACTTTATCACATGTGTTGATAAATTTTCGAAGTTCGCAATTATTAAGCATATTGCCTCCAGAAACTCTGTGGATGTAAGAAATCCGTTGATAGAAATAATCTCATATTTCAGAAATTCGAAAATAATAGTAACAGATAATGAAGGTGCTTTCACATCAATTGCAACGCAGGCTCTTTTAAAAAACGAGTTCAATATCTCAACACACATAATCCCAGCATTACATAGCCAAAGTAACGGTCAAGTTGAGCGATTTCACTCAACCCTGGCTGAAATAGCCAGATGCACAAAAGACTCAACTACCGATATTATTGAACTTCTGCTCCTTTCGACATTTAAATATAATCGTACAATCCACTCTGTAACAGGTTATAAGCCCATAGACATCTTTTCTGGCACCTCTGATGAAATAAAAAACGAAATCATTACAAAAACTCAAAACTAAACAAATTAGAGATCTAAGCTATCATAATATTAGAACCAAATACAAAAAATATAAACCCGGGGATAAGGTTTACCTTAAAACTAATAAAAGAATAGGGAACAAATTTTCAAAATTGTATAATGAAAAAACAGTTCAGGCAGATTTAGGTACCGCAGTCGTAATCGACGGAAGACAAGTACACAAAAATAACCTTAGATAAATTTCCTCTTTTGCAGATTATTTCTTTTCGCTTTCACGCAAGCAAAAATTACTGATTATACAACCGCAGAATTTATCCCAGTCCCCATGGGAAATGTAGCAATATTTGACGAATATTTTTATTTAAAACACTCAACCAACTTATCAGGCATCAACACCATTATTTTCGAGAATATGAAGCTGATAAATACCGTAGGAGACGAAAATATCAGGGAAATTTTACAGCGGGATCTTAATGAAATAAAGCGGTTATTGCGTATATTTAAAGCTCCTGGTAAATCTCGCAGATCTATAGACTTTATTGGATCAGCGATAAAATTCGTTGCAGGAACACCAGATAGTCAAGATTTCCAAATATTAAAAATGCAAGAAAATGAATTAGTAAGACAAAATAATAGGCAAATAGAGATAAACAAGCCATTCAAGCTAAAATTAACGAAATAACAGAAAGCATAAACAATATAACTAACATAAACAATGATCAAGTACCAGTAAGTTATCAAATATTAACCAAGTTAATGGAAAATAGAAATAGAATAATTATAGATAATTTACGTAACAATGTGCACGCCCTAGTATTAGCAAAAAAGAATATTGTAAACCCTTTGTTATTGAATATTGATGAAATAGATTCAATAATTATGAAAGAAAATTATGCAACTTCTATAAACGAACTACTTTTCATTGCTGATGTTAAAATGTATTTCCTTAACGAAACTCTAGTTTATTTAATCAAAATACCTTTAGTTTTAAAAGATTGTCAACTTGTTGAAATATCCCCTGTTGCGCATAATAATAAAGTAATAGATTTAATAAACAATTTAACAGCTAATTGTAATGAACACCACTTTCCTCTCATGAATTGTAAAAGAGCCATATCCTACACTTATTGCCAAATTAACCACAACGACACTTGCCTCTATCAACTTCTCAACAATCACACAGCCATCTGCCCAAGAACATCAGCCGACCATCTGGATAAAATAAAAGTCATCAAGGATGGACTAATCATAGCCCGTGACAATCTTACAGTGCAAGATAATGGCCAGAATTTTATCATTAACGGGACATTCCTTATAACCTTCCAGAACAGCATAACCATAAATGGAAGGCAATTCAGCACAACCAATCCTGTCGAAGTAATCCATTTACCTGCGCCCAAAAAGACGATTTTGATTGAAAGCGAATTCGAACATAAAATGTCGCTACCGTATTTGCACAAACTTCAAATCATTAACAACGAAAGAATCGATCAATTTAAAGTTACATTGGAAAATAGCAAATGGACATGGTGTTGCGTTAGCGCGGTTCTCGTGTTTGTAGTCATATTACTACTGTACGTGAAAATACGCCCGAGAAAAGTAGAAGTCCAAACTACGCAACTGGAAACTGGAGAGCGATACGTAGACAAAGAGGCAATTCGTCTCCAGGTGCTAAAAATCTTGAACAGGGACGTTCAAACTTAAGAGAGGGGGGAGTTAATCAGCAGTATCCATAACCCCAAACATTCGCACTTTGCCCGAACCCAACGTTATCATTTCCTGCACAAGTCACAACCCAGCACGATCACCCGAAACATTCGCACTTTGCCCGAACCCAACGTCATCATTTCCTGCACAAGTCACAACCCAGTACGATCACCCCAAACATTCGCACTTTGCTAAAACGCAGCGTCATTTCCTGCACAAGCCATAGCCCAGCACGATCACTCCAACTGTTTGCACTTTGCCCAAACGCAGCGTCATCATTTCCCGAACATTCAATACCCCAGCACGATTAATCCACAGCACAATCACCTTTGATATTATTTACTTAGGTTATTTCGTTATTGTTAAGGTAGGTTATGTTAAGATAGAATTTGAAAAATAAAGGCAGTCAAGAGTAGACTGGAAAGAAAGACAGAAGTCTTTTAACTTCTATAGGGTGTATCAGATCGGAAATTCACACCGATCACCAGCCTTTAACGTTTGCATTATCCACTAGAAATCCGAATGCGTAAATGAAGAGGTGGCATGCTTTTATCAAAGAATTTGCACCTAAGATCATATATAAACTAGGGACACAAAATGCGGTCGCAGACGCTCTTTCTAGGCAAACATTAAATAACAATTCCGACAACGAATCATTACATAGCACCTAGCATTCCGTTGAAAGTAGCGATGAGTTCAATATCCCCGAATCTCCCAAAGCCTTAAACGAATTCAAACAGCAAATCCTGTTAAGTAAAGCAAATTTTACGATACATGAATCAATAGTAAATTTCGGTAGAACCAGGCATATCATTGAATATGATACTAGGGAACATTTAAAAACAATCCATTTAGAATTCCTTCAGCCAAAATTGGTGACCGCAATACATTGCACTGCGGGAAATCTTCTCGATTTTAGAGAAACAGTTAAGGGTGTTTTCACAAACGAATTTTTATTCACACGTATATTTCCAATAGATGTACCAAATCGCGACGACCAAGAAGCGATAATCGAACAAACACATATTCGCGCCCATAGGAGTTGTAAAGGGAACTATAGACAAATTTACAAACAATGCTACTGACCCAAAATGTTAAACTATTTTAAGGAATATATTAGGCATTGTGAAATATGAAATAGAACCAAATACAATAGACACCCGCAAAAGGTTAAGATCGGAAAGGCTCCGATTCCCAACAAAGAGGGGAATGCCTGAACCTTGACATTTTTTACGCTCAAAATCTTAAATTTATGACTGGTATTAATACTTATTCCAAATTTTTAATCATGAAACTTATTGAAGATAAAACTAATTTAGGAGACAAGGTACTAGATGTTTTGCAAAGCTTTCCAAATGCAAACAAACTTACTCTCGATAATTAACCAGGATTTACAACACCTCAATTTAAAGCCTTAATGCAACGATTGAGAATCGAACTCTATTATTGCACCCCTCGTCATAGTACCACAAATGGACAAGTTGAAAGAGTCCATTCCACGATCATCGAAATAGCCCGGTACCTGAAGGAATAATTTCATCTCATTGATGATACAGAAGCCTTCTACAGAGCAGCCCAACAGTACAATCATACTATCCATTCTGTTACGGAAAACAAACCATTAGATATTTTCTTCAATAAAATTCCATATAGCTTAGGCGAGAAGTTGAGGAAAGCACAGGAAAAAATGCTCGAAAGAAATAACTCGGGTAGGGTAAGGACATACCAACCGGGAGACGTTATTTACGAAAAAAAAAAAATGGGCAGCGTAATAAGCTTTCGCCTCGCTTTAAAAAACAAAAGGTTCTAGAAGACTTAGGGAACAAAATTAAAATCCAATCCCGCAATAGAATCATCCATAAAGATAACGTTAAAACCTGACCCTATGTTGTAGATCAGGGGTTCCCAAAGTGTGCGCCGCGGCGCCCTGGTGCGCCGTAGAAAGTAAAGAAGGGCGCCGCGCCGTGAGTTAGGTAGATTAAAAGATAGTAATTATATTATAGATAAAATAAGCTTCGCGGTGCTTGTAAACTGATTTATTACACATACCTCACTTTGCCTCTCTTTTGAAACATCATTCAAGCGGGAACGAGGTAAATAAAAAAATATCCAACCTGTGACATGCGCAATGCATATTTTTCAAATCTCTACTTCTGTACTTAAGAAAGCGTTTTTTGAACAAAGAGGTATGAACCGCATTGGGATGTTGGTTGAAGCCCAGGTTCACCCTGAAGCTAATAGTTAAAAAGCTAAGGTAGGGCGCCGTGACGAATTACTAAACTTGTAAGTGCGCCGCGGGCTGAAAAAGATTGGGAACCACTGTTGTAGATAGATAGATAGATAGGTAAGTTTTTTATTTGTTAACCATTGCTTCGTTCATTACATCTTTTACAACAAAAAACAAGAAAGCATGGCTTAATTGCCGTCTGCCTAGTTGACAAAACATAGAAATTCATTATTTATACCTTATTCTGGAATTCAGTAATCACAATCAGTTGCATCTGCACAATATACATATATATATTTACATACAAGTTTCAACTTTGGTTTATTTTCTCTTCTTGTGTTTTTTTTTTTTTTTTTAATTCTTCTAAAAACTTTCTGTTATAATTCTAAGCAAGAGTATTATTTCGCTTTGCGTCAGCATGTCGCTTCCAAAAGCATCTCTTCCTATTTCTTTTAAAATTGGGCATCTCCCGATAAAGTGGTGAATATCCTCCCTTTCACCAAGGCTGCACAAGGAGCATATACTGGGTAGGTCATCTCTATGTGGTATGAAATTCAACTGCAGAAGTTCTCCCCGCAGCTTTACCATCATTGATATTTCAGCCACACTGTTTTCATCACGAAAATAATTCCTCTCCCCCAAGTTGTGACTAAGTTGACAGTAGAGTTGTCTGTGAATCGATCCTGTTGTATCGTTCAAATACTTCTCTCGTTGCTTAAGGTCCACCGCGGATAAGAGCTGGTAAAGAGAAGCTCTTAACTCTTCATGTCTAATAATATTTAAGTTAATTTCCATCCCATATTCTCGCGGTAACTCCATCCAGTCCGCACACCAGCTTGTTTTGGTCCTTATAGCTTGTAGAGCTACTACCTTTGGGAGCCGGTTATCATTCATCTTTAGAACTTTCTATATATAATCTATTTGCATTTTCAGGGTACGTATAAACAGAGGCGATAATCCTGTTTCCAGCATAATTTCCAGCTTAGTATTAGACAAAATTAACGGACTACTGAAAAACACTGAAAGACAGAAAATCATTAAGATGGACTCTATTGACAGAATTAACCTACTGACTAATACCACTAACCGAATCTCACAAACGCTTCAATCCTTGGAAGAAGTTCAGAGAATAATAGAAGATTCTACTACCAGTAAAATAAGAATCATTAAGGATGAAATAGCGAACATAGAATATGCTTTGCAATGGACAAGAGTAGGAATCATAAACTCACTTATACTTTCAGAAAAATATTTTTTTGAAGCAAGAAAATGTCTATATTACGAAGGATTCCCATACGGTAATTTAGAAGAAGCGTTAGGATTTGCCACCATTAGAATAGCAACAGATGAGTCGACAATATTATATAAAGTAAATTTACCAGCAATAGATCAACAAAATTGTGAAAGAATACATATAAAACCTGTTAAGAAAAATGAAAAAAATGTAAAAATCTATGCAGAAAAACTAGTAAAATGTAAAGATAAAATTTATGAAATTAAGGAAAATTGTAATGAGTTCAATGAACTTTATATAATTATGTAATAAAGATAACCTGTTAGATATAAGCGATACTAATTATGTACCACCACTCCTGAACAGCAAGAAACATAATTGTCTGGTGGTGTCAGTGATTAATAATCAGCCTTCGGTTCAAGAAATAAGTCAAGGTGTAATACTTTTAAATTAATTTAGAGGAAACTTCACTATTTCGGGAAATAAATCATACGAACTTTTGGGAACATATTTAATTCAAATTCATAATGATACAGTCGTGATAGGAAATCGCACCTTTGTCTCAAAGCAATTGAACCTTGAACCCGCTTCCAGCTGTATTGCAGCCTTCAACCCATATGTCCAAAATTGAAGAGGTCCTCTCTCTAGAAATGATAAAGGAACTACAGACCAGCAATGTCGACGAGATTAACTCGATGTCGATGAAGGGAAATGTTATGTTTTCGTCCAACTTAGTCCTGTCCGTAATATTAATTTTCAGTCTTCTTTTGATAATCTATAAGTTTAAATCTAATTCGAATACAGATCTAAGTGCAACCATAGTAATTAATGAACGATCTGAGCCAAGAGCTTCAAATCCAGAAGAACCCACTCCTCTTAGTCAAAAACAGGAACTTCGAAGTATCAATGACCTTCCAGCATATTAACAATCGGGACGATTGATCTTACGGGGGGGGGGGGGAGGGGCGTTAAGATATTGGCTCGCAATATCCCACTTTCCTTCATATCTAATTTTCCCTTTTCCTATTTTTTTTTCCGCCACGAGCAAATAAATCTGCAACGTAAACAGTTCGCAACTTGCAGTGTCTTGCCAGTCCGGGAAGCATTTCCCACGTTCGACTGTTTTCTGCAACCTATTCCCATATCGCAACTGTATTCTGAGTTATCAAAATTATTTTTTCGCACCTTTCGCACGGATATTGGAGTGCAACGAAAGGACACCGTAATTTCGGATGTTCAGTAGTGGCATTCGAAGGTAAAGCGTGACTCTGTAAAGATTAAAAAATTGATTTTTTTTTAAAAAACTCAAGAAGTAAAACTTTAATTTACATGTAAATGTAAAGCAGATCAATTTCAAGTTATCGCACAGTTAGCGACAACATTTTTGTATTCTAATGATGATAAGTAATAACATGGTAGAAGATACTAATTTAAATATTATAACATGGAACACTGGATGGCAAAGAACTAACAAGGGCCTCGTAGGGGTAGCGTCTATCCGACGGATGCTGGCCTGCTAAAAAGCGAGAAGAGCCACCGCAGTCGAACATCTTGGGGCACTGCTAGTAAGTCCCATCCCCACCTCGTCGTGGTGCCATCCGGCGAATTCCTATGGAAATTGCAGACGGCGAAGGGCGAATGGCGAGCCTCCTGCGCCAAAAAACAGGATTAGTCGGTTGGGCTACGGCCTAGTAAGCCGTAACCGTAAAAAAAAACCACAAACTCCGAAACAACCACAAGCCTCGGATATAACGGACCGGATTTATGTTGACGACCCTTGCAAAAAACGAAAAAAAAAAATCGGCCAAGTGCGAGTCGGACTCGCGCACGAAGGGTTCCGTACCATCTGTATATATAAATATGAAAGAGACTATGTATGTATGTTACCTCATCAGTCATCACATTAAATCACATTTTTTGTATGATGGCAGATAATGGTTGCAGGCAGGTTATCGGCATATTACTTTGATAATAGAAAATCTGATCATCAAAGTGTCCATTGAATTCAAATCAATTATCTTACTTGACAGCAACGATGTGAAAAGGTGAATAACAATAATGGGAATAATGGGAGAAAGGTTTGCAGCTAGGATTAATTCATCAAAGACACAAAAGAGATCAAAACTGGGAAGTTTGCTACTGGTTGTGGGATATTGTCGACTAACCTTAGTTCAGTATGTGACCAAGGGGATTTTTTGGATGAAAATCATGTCTGTTGTATGGGAGCCCCCCTTAAATATTCATTTTGTTCTGTTTTTAGTATTTGTCGTGGTAGCGGCAACAGAAACACATCATCTGTGAAAATTTCAACTGTCTAACTATCACGGTTCATGAGATTCAGCCTGGTGACAGACGGACGGACAGCGATGCCTTAGTAATAGGGTTCCGTTTTACCTTTGGGTACGGAATCCTAAAAAAGGACAATGATCTTCGGTTTGGTACGCGGAATGTTAGGTTTCTAAACAGGCCACGTGCAGTTGAACAACTTGCGGAAGCCCTAGACCACTATGAAGCGGATATAACCGCCATCCAGGAAATGCGATGAAATGGACTGGGTATAAAGCGGATGAAAAACTGCGATATTTACTACGGCGATTGCTATAGGGAGAGAGTGCAACGATTGTTTGAATGCGGATTTATTGTTCGAGGTGGACTAAGGCAAAAAGTCCTAAGCTTTCGGCATGTGAGCGAACGCCTCATAACAATCCGTATCAAGGCTATATTTTTTAACATTAGCCTGATCTGCATCCACGCCCCCATGGATGACAAGGATGACTCCGCCAAATATGAGTTCTACGATCTCCTAGACAAAACGTATGCCCAATGTCCCAGCTATGACATCAAAATTGTACTAGAAGACTTCAATGCTAAGCTGGGTAAGGAAATCATCTTAGAACGAGTCATCGGCAAACATAGCCTACACGACACCACCTCCGATAACGGACACAGGCTTATTGATCTTGTTACGAGGTGAAATCTCCTTCTAGCCAGTACGCGCTTTCCGCCACCTCGATATACACAAAGGCACCTGGCGGTCTTTTGATCGATCGACTACCAAATAGATTGATCACATCGCGATCGACGTCAGACACTCCTCCACTATTCTTGATGTTCGAACTTTCCGGGGGGCTAACATCGACTCGGACCACTATCTTGTATTAGCCAAGATGCGCTTACGGATATCAGGAACGCAGCGGAGTAGAGTAAGAATACAAAGTTATGACGTCAGAAAGCTACTAACGCCAGAAACCGCTTGTGCCTTTACCGATCGCGTCTCCCTTAAGCTCTCCAATACACCTCAATCCTCTAGGTTATCAATAGAACAGCAGTGGAGCCTTTGCAAACAAGTCCTGAAGAACTCTGCATCCGAAGTTTTGGGTTTCAAGGCTCCACGACGAAGAACCACCTGGTTCGATGGCGAGTGCAGGAGGATTCACACAGCGAAGCAAGATGCATTTAAGGCCTCGCTGCATAAAAGAACAAGAGCAGCTCGTGAGCTCTAAGAGTTAAACAGAAGGGAGGAGCATAAGCTTCTTAGAAGAAAGAAGAAAGAGCACGAGAATCGCGCGATTGAGGATTTGGAGAGGTGTTACTGCAGGCGTGACTTTCGAAAGTCTTATCAACAGATAAAGCGAACATGCCAAGGTTATACAGCCACAACGGAAGCCTGCAGAGTTGAGAACGGACACCTAGTAGTAGAATCGCAGTCGATGCTGAGAATATGGAATAACGATTTCTGCGGAGTGTATAGCGGTGATGTTAGGCAATATACCGCTGTCAGGCAGAATGGTCCATTTCTAATCGACGAAAACCGCGGAGAACTCCGTCCCCCTGACCTCGACGAATTTAAGGATGACATATCGAAACTCAAGTCAAATAAAGCTGCTGGCACAGACGGACTTTCTACTGAGCTCTTCAAGGCAGCTGGGGATGACCGGGTTAGAAGCATGTACCAGCTCATTTGTAAGGTATGGTCAGAGGAAAGCATGCCCGATGAATGGAGTCTCAGCATCGCATGCCCGATCCACAGGAAAGGAGACCCCTCTGATTGCACCAACTACAGAGGAATAAGTCTCTCTGAAGACTTTTGTAAATAAGCTGATAGGTCCTTATCAGTGCGGATTCAGGCCAGGGAAGTCCACCATCGAACAAATCTTCACACTACGGCAGATCCTGCAAAAACCCAATGAATTTCAAGTCGACGCTCACCACTTATTTGTTGACCTCAAAGCCGCATATGACAGCATAATTAGAGACGAGCTACACAAAGCTTTGTCTACCTTTGCCATACCTGCTTGTTAAAAAATAATGGCAGCACTCTATCTATTAGCCATTCTCCAACTTACTCTCCAACAAAATCTTGACGAGTTCACACCAGCAACTCGATTTCCTCAAAAACTGGAAGGAGTCAGTCGCCATATTAACTTCCGCCCTTGTGCTTTATTGTTCGCTTGAGGCATCCAAAAGTATCAATTGAAATAAAGGTTTTTTGTATTATTACTTGTACATTTTTCGCGGGTTTTCTTTCTCCCATTTTTTCACATTGGTGCCCAAACCCGGGAGCAGAGAGATCGGTAGTAAAGCAAGAAACATAAAGTCGTTAAACTCAGGCCTGCAGAAATTAAAAGAGAAGTGTCGCGGCTCAAGATAGAGTTTTCAACACGTGCAGCATTAAGAGGACAAATCACGAACATTGTCAAAACCGCTACGGAATATCTGAAAGATGACAGCTCCCAACTCTTGGATGATAATTCGCCAAAATTCAATGAAATCGAAGAGGAAGTTGTCAGCCTAATTCAACGATTGACTGCTTTAAACGATAGCCTCAATACAGTCAATGAGGACCTAAGGCAAAAGGAATTACTCACAGCGAATGATCCTGTTGAAAAGATCATCGAATATCAAGCTCAAGTCATCGGCACATTCGCTCGTCTCAATACGCGATTAGTTAAACTACGCCAAAAACAAAATCCTACTCTAAACGCTGTTGAACCAGGTAGCATTTCCATTTCATCGAGTTCGCACAGTAACGGAGCTAAACTCCCAAAGCTTCCGCTCAAACGATTTGATGGGAGCTTTGATCAATGGCTACCATTTTGGGAACAATTTCAGTGTGCAGTGCATGAGAATCCAAACCTATCTCCTTCTGAAAAGTTCAACTATTTGGAATCTGTATTGGCTGGTGATGCAAAGATGACCATAGCTGGACTTACGCCTTCGGAAAAGTGCTATGAGGCTGCCATCTCTCTATTGCAAAAGCAATTCGGAAACTCGGAAAAGCTCATTGACAATCACATTCAGCTGTTGATAAACCTCAGTGCTGTCCATAACCGTGCCTATGTTTCGGGTTTACGTATTCTGTACGGAAAGGTAGTTGCATGCACTCGTTCTCTCACTGCACTGCAAGTGCCCAGCAGTCATTACTGTGTCATGCTTCGGTCGATTCTATTGCGTTGTCTACCAACGGACCTACGAACTGATTATCATAGACAAATGGAGCAGGCACTCCCCGACGCAACCGAAGCAGCTTCTAATAGAGGTGAGTCATCACTTTCTATCATTAACAGCGATGAAGTAAAGGATATTTTGCGATTTCTCAAATGAGAGATCGAATCCCTGGAGAGAAGTGGTGTCACCCACACAAACGCACAGCCAAGAACACTTGTAACAAGCACAGCATCGAGCCTAATAGCTTTTAGCGATGACACTTCTTGTGTTTTTTGCAAATCCAAGATTCACGCTAAAAAAGACTGCGACAGCAAAATTTCTCTCACGGAGAAAAGAAACACATTGAGAACAAGCGGTCGATGCTTCCGCTGTGCAAAGCGAAGAAGTGCAGGAGCGGCAAATTCCTGTCATGCAAAAAGTGTCATGGTAGACATATGACAACAATGTGCGATCCTAATTTCAAAAGCTCTCCACCAGTGTCACAAAGGAAAAACGAAGAGAATGTCGAAATGTCAAATATGACAGAAGACAGTACGCTTAATTTATGTGCACATAATACAAAACCGAATATTTTCCTTAAAACGGTGAGATGCACCGCGCGAGAACGGAATCAACTCCTTTCTATTCGTGCAATAACCGATGGTGGGAGTCACTACACTTACATTCGGGAAAGCGTTGTTCAAAAATTAAAGCTGAAGCGACTGGGCGAAATAAAATTGTCCGTCATCCATTCGGGAACAAAAAAGCAAATCCTACGGAGACATTTGCCAAGGTCGCTGTCAACCTGCGTAATGAGATGGGCAATGGACATACGGTTTCTTTGGTAGCAGTGGTGGTTCCAGAGATTTGCCTAGACGTATTGGAAGTACCACAAAAAGATTGTGCGCTCTTTAGGAGTATTAAGCTAGCTGACGTTCGGCCTGAAGGAGTTGAATCTATGGATGGTCTGAGCCTTCTCATTGGTTCTGATTTTTATTGGACCGTGGTAACAGGAAAGCAACGTCGTCTTACAAACCAGCTGAGAGCCGTCGAAACCGTATTTGGTTGGACATTGCAGGGACTTCACAATTTCGTAAGTGAAAACAAACAGGCTCTTAATGACAACTTTTGCATTCGTTCCAGTAATCTGCTGAATTTGGCATATCCGCATGATTTCTGGTCGCTGGAAACCATTGGGATAAAGAATGATGCCGATGAAAATATTGCACTGACAAATACATTGATCAAAAGGTGCATTACCAAGAAAGGTTCACGCTATGTCGCCAAGTTACCATGGAAAGATAGTAATTCCGTCCTATGTAGCAACAAGGCGCAAGCAAGTCGGCGTTTTGAAGCACTTTACCGTCGCCTAGCACGGGACCCCAACAAACTGATGGATTATGATGCTGCCATACAGAAGCTAATTAAAGAGGGTATTGCAGAGCTAGTACATGAGCCGGAAGAACCGTCTAATCAGCGGATCTTCTATCTGCCGCATCGACCCGTGTATAAAGAGACTAACATATCAACAAAGCTGCGTGTGGTTTTCGACGCTTCCGCTCATGAAGAGGGCATGTATTCACTCAACGATTTGCTTTGGACTGGAGCCAACCTGCTGCCAGACGTCTTGATGGTTCTACTAAATTTTCGTTTAGGCCCATATGGTATAGTTGCGGACATCGAAAAGATGAAGAAGACCGTGATACTAATCGCTTCTTTTGGTTTGCTAACGAGCTGCGATCACCTTCTGATACCTTAGAGCGGGCTGAATTCAGGTTGACCAGATTAACTTTTGGTGTAAACAGCAGCCCCTTCCTATTATGTGCTACCATTCGACATCATCTTGCGAACGAAAAACATCAGTTTGCGGACACATGTGCGGCTCTGCAAATTATTATATGGACGACGGCTATTAGCGTTAATACCGAAGCCGAAGCACTGCGAATCTGCGTTGAAGCCACAAGCATTTTCAAAAGAGCATCCATGAATTTACACAAGTGGAACTCCAACAGTAGTGTTGTCCGAAGAAGGATGAATTCCTGTGTGTTCTTGGCCTTTCGTGGTTTCTGCATACCGATGAATTGTCCGTACCGATGAATACTATAGAAACCATGTTGAGTTCAAGTATGACAAGAGGAGCCAAACGCAATGTTTTGCAAGCCATTGCCAGGATTTATGTTCCCCTAGGTATTCTTGGCCCTACTACAGTAAAATTGAAAATTTTTTTCCAGATCTTGTGGAAGAAAAACTATCTTTGGGATCAAATGCTTGTGGGAGACTTATTAATCCAGTGGGAAGACTGTATGAAAAGCATTATCGAACTAAAATCTGTGACATTTCCAAGAGCAGTCTTGACTTGTCACCCTGATCAGACGGCTATCCAAATTCGTATCTTCGCAGACGCCAGTATAAAGGCATATGGTACAGTTGCATTCTTCAAATGCGTTTCATTAAGTGGCCAGGTGCAAGTTGAATTTTTATGCGCTAAGTATCGCATAGCGCCTATTAAGAAAGATGGGGATAGTGAACTGACGTTACCCAAGCTTGAATTGACAGCTGCTCTTATAGCTTCACGCCTTCATTCGTATCTCAAGAGGTCATTAAAACTTGCACATGTAGAGTACTATTTGTGGACGGATTCCGAGATACCACTGAGCTGGATTCAAGGCGATTGGCAGAAGTGGAAACCCTATGTACAAAACAGAGTAGAAGCAATACGTAAGCTTACGATGGTGTCACAGTGGCAAGGGTAAAGAAAATCCAGCGGATCTCCTTACCAGAGGGGTTTCCGGTGCTGTTCTTCGAAAATCCACCTTATGGGCCCATGGACCACAATGGCTTCAAAATTGAAGATGGCAAAGATGAATCAACGATCACCTCTACTTTGCTCTTAGCAGATTTATCGTTGTCAGCTGCAACTGAAAAGCATCCGCCAATAATAGCTTACAGTGACTACAGCAGCTGGGGTCGCTTGCCTAGAGTAACAGCATTCGTTCAATGCTTCGTTCAACATTTGAGAGAAAAAAAGAGATCATGTTCTGACAGAGAATGCTGTGTGGTACCTCTTTCCGCATCAGAGACTCAGGCTGCCGAGAATTATTGGCTAAGGTACGTACAAAAGGATAATTTTGCTCATGAAGTATCTGTTTTGCAGAGGGGAAAAGTTATAAAGTCATCGAAGATAGAAAAACTCGCACCTTTCCTAGACCATGACGGAATTCTGAGGTTGGGTGGTCGCCTTCAGGCCCTCGCAGAATCCCTTGATGCCAAACATCTAGTGATACTTCCTGCGAATTCGCATCTCGTCAATTTAATTATTGATGATTACCATCGACATTTTCTTCATGCCGGTGTCAATGTTGTTCTGACTGAACTTCGGAGGCGTATGTGGATTATCAAGGGTTGTCAAACTATAAAAAAACGTATTAAGGGGTGTGTTATATGTAAGAAGCTTTGGAGTCAGCCCGCCTCACAGCCCTTTGCGCCGCTGCCCAAGGAAAGGATAGCCTTATCTCGTCCATTTGACAACGCGGCGGTGGATTTTGCGGGCCCCCTGTATTGTTACAGTGATAAGCGAGAGGCAGCCAAGGTTTATATTGCAATTTTCACTTGTGCTGCCATACGAGCCGTTCATTTGGAGCCGGTAACAAGCCTTTCGACGGAAAATTTTCTAATGGCCTTGAGGCGCTTCATCAGTAGAAGAGGTGTACCATCCTCAATCATGTCTGATAATGCTAAAACGTTTCGGAGGGCCGCGATCGAATTAAGGAGTTCCGAATGCTCGTGGGACGAAGAAGTACTTCAAGGGTTCATGTCGCAACGAAAAATCCAGTGGCGTTTTATAGTAGAGCGTGCCCCATGGTAGGGTGGCTTCTGGGAAAGAATGATTCGTACTATGAAAAACATTTTGAAGGTGACAATTGGTAAGGCGAAGTTAAATTTTGATCAATTAAGGACTCTTCTCACTGAAGCGGAAGATATCGTAAACAGACGCCCTCTAACATATGTTAGTGCTGATCCATTGGACTTATCGCCGTTGACACCATCAAGTTTTTTGATCGGGCCTCAAACAATGAATTTGACTGCCTGGACAGAACATTTGGAAGCCGGCTTACTTCGTGATGTCTGGAAACAGCGTATGAAATTTTCGAACAAACTTAAAAGACGATGGTGTTTGGAGTACTTACAACTCTTACGCTCATTCCATCTACATCCGAATGGGCCATCGGTTCAGCTGAATGCGGGTGATGTGGTATTGGTTTCCGATTCTTCAATTTCACGAATTAATTGGAAAATGGCCATTGTGGAACAGGCGTTTATTGGGCGGGACCAGAAGGTCTTGTCAGATCAGGCTAGCTGATGGAAAACAGTTGAGAAGACCGATGCAGTTGCTTTACCCACTCGAAATTTCTTCTCGCCCGGCGGAGGATGTTAAAAAATAATGGCAGCACTCTATCTATTAGCCATTCTCCAACTTACTCTCCAACAAAGTCTTCCCGAGTTCACACCAGCAACTCGATTTCCTCCAAAAATGGAAGGAGTCAGTCGCCATATTAACTCCCGCCCTTATGCTTTATTGTTCGCTTGAGACATCCAAAAGTATCAATTGAAATAAAGGTTTTTTTGTATTATTACTTGTACATTTTTCGCGGGTTTTCTTTCTCCCATTTTTTCACACTGCTAAACTCATCAGACTATGCAGGATGTCTTTGGAAAATGCTCGCTGCTCCATCCGAATCGGTGAACACCTTACCGAAAGTTTTGATATCAAAAGGGAATTAAAGCAGGGCGATGCGCTGTCGTGTGATTTCTTCAACACCATATTGGAAATGATTGTGCAAAAATCACTGGCCAATACAAGAGGCACAATCTATTTCAAATCCTCGCAACTCCTTGCATACGCCGACGACATTGACATAATAGGTAGATCACAGCGAGATGTCAATGAGACGTTTGCGAGTATTGAGATGGAGGCGGCGAAAATTGGTTAGGCGGTAAACGAGGGCAAAACTAAATATGTGTATGTATGTATGTATGTATGTATGTTGGCGTTACAGTTCATGAAGGACCTGAGCCGAGCTTCTCTCAATCACCTATGTTGTGTGTGATTTAATTTTCCCATTGGTGAAAGGGACCTACAGTTTATTGCCCAATCCGAACGGCGAATTCCGAGAAGCTTTTCATGACAATTTTTACTACAGGGGGTTTTGTCAGAACCCCACTGAGGAGAAACACCGTGAAAAACACGTTCGATGACATGGCTGTGTCGTGATTCGATCCTGTGTCATCGGTGTCAGAGGCCAACACACTACCCACTGCGCCACGGTACTCTCTAAATATATGCTGTCATAAAAAAAGGACGCTCACCCTCGACGTCTTGGCCAGAACGTTTGTATTGGCAGATATAAGTTCGAGGTAGTGGGGGACTTCGTCTACCTTGGCTTCGCAGTGACCTGGAATAACGACATCAGTTCCGAAATCAAATGCAGAATCACTCTTGCCAATCGCTGTTTCTTTGGGCTCAGGAGGCAACTGAGTAATAAAGCCTTCTATATAACTCTTTGACTCTATATAAGACCCTTATCATCCCGGTCCTGCTGTACGGCGCAGAAGCACGGACACTATCAAAAGAGGATGAGGATGCCCTTGGTCGGTTCGAGAGAAAGATTTCGCGCGTGATTTTCAGGCCTATAATCGCAGACGGGCGATGGAGGAAAAGATTCAACCACGAACTTAACGGGCTGTACAGCGACATGAGTCTTGTCAGGCGTCTGACTAAGACCTAAGATGGGTGTGCCATGTAGAGCGAATGGACACCACAGCTCTAGCCCGCAGAGTCTTTGAATCCAATTCCGAGCGACGAGGAAGCAGAGGACGGCCGCACTTAAGATGGCGCACACAGGTGGAAGGGGACCTCAGCCAACTGGGTGTGCGGCAATGGAAAAGGCTAGCAAAAGATCGTACTAGCTGGAGGGGCATGTTGGTTGAGGCCCAGGTTCACCCCGAACTGTTGCGCCCATTAAGAAGAAGAAGAAGAAGAAGAAGAAGAAGAAGAACATGGAATACTTGGGAGATTCCAAACAAAAGCGCGGAATTCTTCATTTTTTTACACACAGAAAACGTTCACATAGCTTTAGTAACTGAAACTTGGCAAAACCATGCACATCGTTTGTATACACCTAATTATAAATGCTATAGAGTTGATAGAACTATTGGTGTTAGAGGGGGAGTTGCAATTTTTGTGAGACGATCGGTTCAACACTCGCTCTTACCAATCATCAGTTAATAGAAAATTTAGGTATTGAAGTGAAACTAAAAAATCAGAATGTAATAAAGATTTATTGTGTTTATTTTCCTGGTGGCAATGTGACACGGGATCGAATCCCGACACAGCCATGTCATCGAACGTGTTTTTCACGGTGTTTCTCCTCAGCGGGGTTCTGACAAAACCCCCTGTAGTAAAATTGTCATGAAAAGCTTCTCGAAATTCGCCGTTCGGAACCGGCAATAAACTATAGGTCCCTTTCACCTATGGGAAAATGAAATCACACACAACATGGGTGATTTAGAGAAGCTCGGCTCAGGTCCTTCATGGACTGTAACGCCATCATACATACATACATACAATGTGACTCACATAAAGAGGATTAGTTTTAGAAATGATCTCCGTATAATGTTTTCCTTAAGCTATGATTTTCTAATTGGTGGTGATCCTAACTGTAGGCACAGGGATTGGGGTTGTGTGTGAACTTATGCTTGGGGTAATTTGCTATCTAATGGATCTACTCAGTTACCTATTACTGTAATGTTTCCTGGTAGTCCTTCTTATGTCCCTGCTGGTTCTCGTGGTAGTCCATCTATGCTTGATGTGTTTGTTACTAACTGTTCCAATTATGTAACACAACCGATTGTATTAAACGAATTGAGTTCAGACCATAACCCAGTATTTTGCAAGTTTCTTTGGTCTGGTGAAGAATGTACTCAATATGATCGTAATATGAAAAATGCTAATTGGTCATGTTATAGAGCTAAAATAACTCAAGAACTACGTAATGTTGAAACAAATTTAGACCACATAACCTGTGAAGAAGATATGGAATCTCTCGTAGGTAATTTTACTAAGCAAATTTTAGATTCTGCTGATGAGAGTATACCAAAAGTAGCTAAGAAGGACTTTTCCTTTAAACTTCCTTCTCATATTCTATTTCTTATAAAGATAAGGAACTGGCAAAGATATAGGCAGGCGGTTTTTAAAGATGCACTTAAATGTTTAAACAAGATCGTCAAGAAAAATATTGCTCGTTTGTGAAATGAATCCTGGGACAGGAAGCTTACCAACCTGGATAAAAATGCGAAACCCTTCTGGAACTTAGTTAAAGTAGTTAGAACCATACAGACAAGAATATCTCAAGAATTCATTAAATACTTTCATCACGGACACCGATAAAGCAACAAATGTACTGGCGTTAACTTTCGGGCGTAACCATAATATCACACAACATGATATAAATACAGATTCTTTGCTGATAAACACTATTCGTGTATCAGGACATTAAATCCAGACGTACCCTTGGATGCATATGTAAGTGAAGATGATACTGAGTTCATTATTAATAATCTTATAGCTAAGGAGTCTGGTGGGTTAGACTTAGTTCAAAATGTACATATCAAAAAGCTACCAAAAATTCGGATCAAGATGGTAACACATATCATAAACGTCTGTCTTAAAATGCTGTACTTTTCTGCGAAATGGAAGCTTGCCAAAGTAACACCCATACTAAAAGCTGATAAACCTGCTGAAAATCCTGATAGCTTCCGTCCAATTAGTCTGCTAAGCAACTCAAGTAAAATTTATGAGAGGGTACCTAAAAAAATAATCGTGAAATTTAAAGATGACAAACAAATCTTTCCTGATCACCAGTTTGGGTTTAGACGTTATCATAGTACTTCTCATCAAGTACTGCGACTTTGTAATCATGTCAAAAGTAACCGTTTAAACGGAAAATCAACCGGTATGATTTTGCTCGATATTGAAATGGCGTTTGATACCGTTTGGCATAATGGGCTATTGTTTAAAATGATTAAAATGAAATTTCCTCCATATCTGTGCAATATAGTTCTCAGTTTTCTGTCCGATCGATGTTTTCAAGTATATGTTAATCCTGGGCTATCCAATTCAATATCTTATAAGGCGGGAGTACCTCAAGGTTCTATTCTCGGACAAATTTTATATAACTTGTATACCTCGGACTTTCCTGAGTTACCTGAATGTGGAACAGTGATGTTCGCTGATGACTCAGCAATATTTCCATCGCATGAGCTTGCTCTCAATATTGAGAGCAATCTTAAATATGCGAAGAAAATTCATCGCATGAGCTTGCTCTCAATATTGAGAGCAATCTTAAAAATGCGACGAAAATTGTATTAAAATTCTGCAATAAATGGAAAATAAAACTGAACGAAAATAAATTGCAAGCCAACATGGTTGTGAATGTATAGATGACGAAGGACCAATATAATTGATGATTGTATAGATGTCCAAAAGAATGTTGTGTTTGCTTCTGTGTAAGGGTGTAATTCTTAAATAAATCAATAAAGCAAGTGAAACCGATTGGTTTTTGATTCTTGTATTCTTTAATGTGCAAATGTAAATGAATTACTAAAACCAAGTGAATGAATTACGTAAACAAAGTGATTGAGAACAAAGTGAGTGAAAAAGCAGTGACTCAAAATTCTTATTACAATGTGAATGAAAGGCAAGAGCGTGACAAAGTGTTATACAATAAGTGATGGTACAAAGCTGACATGTAGTAGATTATTTACATTATTTACATAGGGGTGGCTGTGGTGCAGTGGTTAACTTCATCGACCGCCGAGCGGAAGGTCTATAGTTCAAATTCGCTTCGTAGCCAAGAAAAAGTAATTCTTGTACGGACAAAAAGTATGCAACGCAGTTGTGAATGGAAAGTGACCAGACCGTACTGCTGCAGGCATAACACTCACAGTTTATGGTTAACTGAAATTCATCCTCTGCGTATGCAATACTAAAAGTGCTCGAACGAATTACTACGGACTATAACCAACCCGGAATTGGTCGACTTTCGTCCCATCTAGGACAACCACTCCTGAGAGTAGTGAACGAACATCAACGACCCAAACCACTGCACTCCGTTCAGGTTGTGTGTCTAAAACACATCATAAGAGAATATAAAAAAAAAAATTGATGACATTTTTCTTTCATAGGATAATCAGTACGTTTACTCTCATCCACCCCCACCTGAAAGCCTAATGGTTTTCAGAAGAAGGTAATGGAGTCACCTTTATAACTGGTCGAGTATAGTCCCCAAATTTGGTTCGTATTGTCACAATTCGGCATACGTTATCTGCACCAGGGTGAACCTTGATGATGCTTCCGATGATCCACTTCGCTGATGGTAGATTTGGCTCCTTGATTAGTACGACATCGTCGATTTCGAAGTTGCAATAAGATGTTTGCCACCTTGGCCGTTGTTGCAAGGAAGTGAGATATTCATTGTGCCATCGTTTCCAGAAACCTTGTAACATAGCCTGTAAGAGAGACAAATTAGTTTTGATGTTAACCACATTTGTTGAAACGTCTGACTGAGGAACAGCATGTATGCTTCCCCAATTAAAAAATGTGCAGGTGAAAAGGCGATAGGGTCGGATGTTTGCCACATAGGACGCGAGTTTAAAATAGCTTCAATTTTTTTTAGTAAGGTGTACGTAACCTCGTAGGTAAGTTTATTGTCGCCTATAACTCGTTTCAGGTGTAATTTATCAGATTTGACCCCCGACTACTACAGACCTCCAAAATGTGGGGCAGATGGTGGTATAAATTTCCATTGTATATTGTCCTTAGACAGGTGGTCGATGATGATACTGTTGTGTTGTTGGCTGCGGAGAAGCTTATGTATTTCATCAAGTAAACGTTTAGCACCATGGAAGTTAGTTCCGTTGTCAGTCCATATTTCGTGAGGTTTGCCGCGACGCGATACGAATCGATTTAGCGCGAGTAAAAAGGCGTTCGATGACAGATCGCCGACCAGCCTTCGTTACGAAGCAGACGAACAGTGCTATGTATGGCTTTTCAAACCTTGCATTCCTTCCTCGATTTACGCGTATCATAATCGGCCCGGCATAATCGCAACCAACACGGCTAAACGGACGCGAAAAACGGATTCGTTGCTTTGAAAGATTTCCCATGAGTTGCTTAGATGTAGCTTGACGTTGTCGAAAACATATGACGCAGTCATGCACCACCTTTCGGGCAAGGGTCCTGCAACCAAGTATATGGTAGTTTTGCCATACTAACGCGAATAAGAGTGATACACCGGGATGGATGTAAATGCCTTTTGTGAATATATTCAACGATAAGTCTTGCAATGGGGTGTGATTTGCCCAACAAGGTAGGATGCTTTTCTGCATATGTTAAATCCGAATATTCTAAACGACCGCCAAAGCGATGAACACCCTAAGAGTCAATGAAAGGGGTTAAATTCGAAAGCCTATTTTTATGGGCAAGTCCTTTTTGTTTAATGAAAGTTGAATTTCATCACGAAAAACCGATAGTTGAGCAACCTTGATTAGTCGAGTTTTTGCGAGATTTGTCTCGTCAGGCGATAAGGCCCCAAGCCTTCGGTTGTCTGAAGGTAAACGACAATTTTTGAGAAACCACATTACATAGGCTATGACACGCACACATTTTAACCAGCTTGAGCAGTTGAATAACACGTTTTCGAGTATATTTATCGTTGATGTATTTGAAATTATAACCTGGAGATTGGATACCTTCCTTTTTTCTAATTGGGTAGAATCGATGTCTTCCTGGTTATAATTCGATAGATTCCACTGATCTTTATGTTCCCAAATATGTTGTGGTCCCTTCCACCATATGTCCGCATCCACTAGTCCAGAAGGTAGGATACCACGTGTAGCTATGTCAGCAGGATTGCTTGCAGATCGGACATGGTTCCAAGATTGGATCGGGAGTGAGGATAGGATTTCCGATGTCCGGTTGCCAACAAAAACAGATCATTTCTTTGGAGGAGCCGATAACCAATGGAGAACTATGGTAGAATCTATCCAGGCAAATATCATAATGTTTGGTTCCTGTAACGAATTCTTTATTCTATTGATTAGTCGGGTCAGTAATAGCGCTCCGCACAACTCAAGTCTAGGAAGGGGTATTACCTTTAAAGGAGCTACCTTTGTCTTTGCTGCTACAAGGCTGATCTTTATTGAATTATCTTTGTTAACGTTTCGGCAATATACAACCGCCGAATATGCATCCAAAGATGTATCACAAAACCCATGAAGCACCCAGTTTTCTTTATTGTACACTATGATTCTAGGTATTGAGAACGATTCGATGAGATGTAATTCATTCCTAATAGTGTTCCATTGACGCGCCACCTTTCCCGGTACCTCATTATCCCACTTAAGATGCTTCCTCCAGAGTTCTTGAAACATGATTTTGAAAAGCAGTCAGGAAGTAGACACCACCTCAACCCAAGCATCTTGGCAGAAATAGATTCCTCAAAATCGACTGGCGAAAGTTCTCGCTGGTCTTCCGATAGAAAAACAAGCAGAGGCCAGGTTTGTTGTCCATTTATTTATTTATTTATTTATTTGTTTACTTAATATGCTTAACACAGTAAGAATACACTTATAAGTCTGTGAAAGATAAACTGAATTCATACAATTTTGCAACAATTAAAAAGGAGAAGAATGTAGGAATGGACATTAGCATTTTGTAATAAAATATAATAAACATTTCATATAAATTTAAATGTAAAACATAAAAATGTGTTTGCTTAAAAGTTTGTAAAGATAATATATGTATGTAGAATAGAAAGATGAAAAGTGAAAATTAAGTTTGAGTTAAGTTGCTCTGGTTTGTGAGGAAAAGTTGAAACTCGCTCCTAAATCGACGTGTCCCATTTAGTTCTCTCAGGGTGCGCGGATTTCGTAGATTAAAACCTGGGTTTTTAAAAGGTCAATGAGCTCTGCATGAAGCGCGATGACTTCATCGACTGTATCAGCTCCTGTTGTTACATCGTCGACATAAAAGTCATTAAGAATAGCTGCGGATGCAAGTGGATGGGTGCTTAGAGAATCTGTGGCCAGCTGTTTTAACACTCGTACAGCTAAAAATAGAGCGGCTGATGTTCCATATGTCCCGGTAAGCAGTCTATAATGTTTGAGGTTCTCGTCTGAATTTTCACGCCATAAAATCCCTTGGAAGTCTGTAGGGTGAGATCCATCCCTGCCTGTACATCTTTTCGATATCACCTGTTATCAAATACGAGTGCCTGCGAGATCGCAAACAAATGGAAAAGATATCCCACTGAATAGTCGGACCGACCAATAGGATTTCATTCAAATGAAACTGAATTGCTGGATCTTGCAAATGCGTCAAACATGACTCTAATTTTAGTGGTGGTACTATCGCTTTTGAAAACTGCATGATGAGATAAATAGTAGACAGGTCGTCTTGCAATAATTCATCGGCACCAATCTCCTCCATGTGCTCCAGTTTAATGTACTCATTAATGAACGAGGAATGTTGAGATTTTAAGTTACTATTTGAATTAAGCTTGCGCTCAAGTGCATGGAACTGAATCAATGATATGCCAAAGGAATCTCCGAAATTGAATTCCGTTGAGGGTTTTAAAGGCAAGCTCACTTCGAATTTGCCATTTGGCCGACGAATGTGGGTTTTAATGAAGTGCTCCTCAGCTAGCTGTTCCTCTAGGGACAATGATGACTCAGTGGGCACCTCCTCTAACCTCCAAAAGCGTTCCAAGTCAAAGTCTAGGTTGTGATCCAATCGAGTGAAATATGATTTTACTTCAGGTTCCGTTAAGGAAAATGTTGATAGTGGGAATTGATGTCATACCAGTTTCACAATTTTCCCTTGCTGCCCCAGTAATGATGGTAATAAGTTTATCAGCGCCTAACAGGATGTCAATAGGACCAGGCAAATAAAATTTAGGATCAGCTAAATCAACGGGTAGCGAATTCTGAGATAACTGGTTCATGATAAAGGGCGGAAGAGAAGAAGAGATCTTTGGCAACACATAGCAGCTGCCTTCCACAAATTCTGAGTTAAATCGGGAATGTATTTTCAAAGTTACCACCCCATTTGTAACCCCAGCCGACGTTGATCCGATTCCTATTATACATAGGTACCCGAGGGTGTTTTCGCGGAAGTCCTAAACTTTGAGCGACTTGCTCAGTGATAAATGAGACCTGCGATCCTGAATCAAGAAGAATGCGAGAGGTGCGGTAATTTCCGTGTCTGTCCTGAATCCGGACTAGTGCTGTTGGTAGAATAGTTGTATGGCGACGATTGGGTTCAAGAGCTTGAACTGCGACGAAAGATTGATGAGGATTTGAAAGATTTGCAGTTGATGACGCGGAAACACCCGCAGTCTCAGTTCTAGGTGTAATTGATTGCGTGGGATGAACCAAGGTGTGATGCCGAGAATTGCATTGGCGACAGCGAAACGTTGACCGACATTTATTAGATGCATGTCCCTGGCGCAAACAATTAAAACAGAGTGATTTATTTTTTACAAATTCGCGACGAGAATCAATATTAAGGGATTTGAAGTCTGAACATTGCGAATGTGTGTGATCCGCCTTACATTTGGGACAGCTATGGGTTGACTCCACGAGGTGCGTACGTATTGCGCTAGAGCCTTTACTACGGGAGATGTTAGATCGCGAAAAGCAAAGGCATGACTCAATGCATGCACAACGTGTTTGTAGAAATTTTAAAAATTCGGTGAACATTGGTGGTAGTGCATAACGGAAGCGATAAAAATGAATGAATGATTGAATGATGAGATTTTTTTGGTCATAACGACTTTCCAAACGATCCCAAGCTTCGATATAATTTTGTTCCGAACACGAAAAATGCTTAATTAAATTCGCGGCGTCTCCGCGGAGAAAGGATTTCAAACAGTGTTGGCCCAAAGTTAATCTGATTAACGATTAAAAATTAATGATTAAAATCGTAATCAAAAATGTTGATTAAGATTAATTAATCAAAATCAATTTTAAAATGATTAAGATTATTAATCATAATCATTAATCGTTAATTTGATTATTAGATTAACTATGTCCAAATTAAATGTAAGTTTAAATTTGATTGATTTTAAAGGCTGATCGATTCGTCGTGAAGAACTGTTTGGGGCGATGGCCGAATTCGGGATCCCGGTAAAACTGATCCAGTTGTGTCGCGCCACGCTAAAAAACACGCGATGCACCGTGCAACTCGGTTCTAGGACCTCGGAACCATTCGAAACATGCACCGGACTTCGGCAAGGAGATGCGCTGTCATGTGACTTCTTCAACCTGGTGCTGGAGCAGATAGTGCAACGGACAGGCGTCAACAGGGAAGGCACTATCTTTTACAAGTCCATCTAGCTGCTAGGATACGCGGATGATATCGACATCATCGCCTGTTCTCGCCGTGGCATTGTGGAAGCATTCACGGCGATTGAAGAACAGGCGAAACGAGTTGGTCTTAAGATCAATGAGGATAACACGAAATACATATTGTCAAGCAAAAACCAATCCGTCGCTCACCACCTGGGACAAAATATAACAATTGACAGCTACAATTTCGAGGTAGTTAAGGAGTTTGTCTACCTCGGGGCAAATGTAAATTCCACAAATGACCTCCAGTGGAGATCCGGCATAGAATCGCCCTTGGCAACCGCTGCTACTTCGGATTGTCCAAACAACTGGCGTCGAAACTCCTCACTCGAAAGACCAAAGCCATTCTTTACAAAACGCTCATTCTGCCAGTCTTGCTGTACGGAGTCGAGAGCTGGACGATAAGCAGGACAGCGGAGCTGATTTTTTGTTCTTTCGAAAGAAAAATCCTGATATTTGGTCCTGTCTGTGAGGAAGGTGAATGGAGAAGAAGACACAACCGCGAACTCTAAGATGTGGATGTAGTCCGGAAGGCAAGGATCCGTCGACTACACTGGCTCGGCCACATCGAGCGCATGGACATCAACACTCCAGCTAAGAAGGTCTTCGACTCCGAGCCTCCTGGTTCGAGAAGAAGAGGAAGACTGGGCCTCCGGTATAAAGACCAAGTAATCGCGGATGTAAGACATCTTGGTCTTGACAACTGGAAGCAGCGTGCCCGGGACCGTCAAGGATGGAAGGCAGCTATAGCTCAGGCTCAGATCCTCCATGGATCGCAGGCCTGATAAGTAAGTAAGTAAGTACATATGTTTCAAGAAATAATCATAATCAAGTTAATCAATTAATGAATATTGATTAATGATTAACTCCAATAATCATGATTAAGACTACTTTTTTAATCACGATTATTTCAATCATGATTATTTTAATCTGATTTAAATTAATCAAATTAAGTAGTTGATTAAAAAATTAATCGATTAATGCCAACACTGATTTCAAATATGTAGTTTTTGTGTACACGTGAGCGACGTATTTGCATCAATTGTACCGGTAAACATGTCGCGGAACGCAGGCCAATCTTTGTAATCCCCTGAGAAAATTGGAATAGTAATCTCGGGCAAATGAAAGGCTTTAGCTGGCATCGGAATTCCTTGTGAGAACTTAGCATCTTGTGTATCGACACTGTCTTCCCCTTTAGGTTCCCCCTTCAGCCTGCGAATCGCAGTAGAAATTGCGGCATGAGCATCGAAATATTTAACCTCATATTCAGTAAACTCAGGTTCACCATCTGTATAGCCAGGTTCATCGATAAATTCCAAAAGTTCATTTTGCCAAGTTACAAAATCTTTCCAGGCCTCCTCGAGTCTCTGGAGACGAAATTCTAAGGTCAGATTGGTACTATCGTTAATGTTTTCCGCGAATGTTGCCAAAATTGTGATACAACCCTTTGCGCGACCACGTTTTGTAGGCTATAGAACGCGTGAATTTGCGGCACTTATGGATGTATAAGAGTGTATGCATGTACCGATTGTATTATATATATATGGATGTATGTATGTTCAAATGAATCAATATGTTCGCAAAATAAATTTTAATGTTATTTGATCGCGGTAAAGAAAAATGTATGTACATAATAGCACTGATTGCATACTTATTTGAATTTCCAAGATCCGACAATATTCGGTTCTGAAGGACCAATATGATTATGAAAGAATAGATGACGAAGGACCAATATGATTGTGAATGTATAGATGACGAAGGACCAATATAATTGATGATTGTAAAGATGTCCAAAAGAATGTTGTGTTTGCTTCTGTGTAAGGGTGTAATTATTAAATAAATCAATAAAGCAAGTGAAACCGATTGGTTTTTGATTCTTGTATTCTTTAATGTGCAAATGTAAATGAATTACTAAAACTAAGTGAATGAATTACGTAGACAAAGTGATTGAAAACAAAGTGAGTGAATTATGACCAATCTCGTCGACGAAAGCAATGACTCAAAATTCTTATTACAATGTGAATGAAAGGCAAGAGCGAGACAAAGTGTTAAGCAATAAGTGATGGTACAAAGCTGACATGTAGTAGATTATTTACATTGATTACATTTTTCTTTCATGGGGTAATTAGTACGTTTACTCTCACCATCTTTTTCATTCGAAAAAGGAAAGCCTGTTTTATACCTTCAGTAAATCTGGAGATAAATGGTATAAGCGTTGAGTGGCAGAACTCCGTTAAATACCTAGGCATTTATCTCGACACAAAAATGACATTTCGTGAACACATCACGCAGACAATCAAGAACGTTATAGTTGCAACCAACATCCTCTTCTTTTTTTTTTTCTCTTCAATCACCCATGGTGTGTGTGATTTATTTAGGGAGTCGAGAAGCTATTCCAGGCAAGTTATACTACGGGGGGTTTTGCCAGTACCCCGCCGAGGAGGGACGCCGCGAAATAAACATTCGATGGCGTTGGTGTTATCGGGATCCGAACTCGCTCATCGTGCGTCAGAGTCCAACACACTAACCACTGTGTCACGACGACCTCCACCAACATCCTCCACCCTTTTATAAATAGAAAATCTTTATTATCACCACCAAATAAGATCGACATTTACAAGGTCATATTTCAGGCGATTCTCCTTTATGGATGCCCAGTGTGGGGAAATTCTGCACAATGCCACATTAAAAAGCTGCAAGTAACTCAAAACAAAATTTTGAAAATTATCTTAGATCTCCCATAGGATTATTGGATTTCAAGACTGCATGAAAGAGCGGGTGTTGAATTGATATCCCCAAAAATTACTAAACTGACAAATAAATTTGTTGATACATGTACTTTTGCTTCTAATCCTCTAGTCAGTAATCTATCTTCTAATTAAATGAAATAAATGTGGGACATTTTTTTTTTCTATTTACTTATTTTTTTGTTGTGCAGATATGTACATACAGATATGTGTATATACATATTTACTTATTGGATGTATTTAGATATTTATAAGACTTTCCTATTTGTCTGGTTATTTATTACTTTATTTTTTGCTATTGTTATAACAATTGTTATTTATTAATTGATTTATTTATTGAATTTAATTATTTATTATTTTTATCATAACTACTTTGTTTAATTATTTATTTACTTATTTATTTATTTACTAATTTAGTTTATTTTTTTATTTTTTTTTATTTATTTATTTATATATTTATTTGAATTAATATGACAGTACTACAAGATAATTCATCTTTTAGAAGTACAATTTTTAGAAATACAAAATTTAGTTGAATGTATACATGTATGAACGAGTAAATTGAATTTGAAAATAGATAAGTACAGAACCAAATTATGTCAAAATCAAATCAAGTTATGAGGACATGTCAGTTAAGAATTGAAAAAGTTTCTTCTGGAATACGGTATAAGGGTTGGTTAACTGCAATTCATGTGGAAGATTATTCCAGATACGAATTGCAGATACGAGAAAAGACCGTTCACCAATGCGATGTATGAAAGACGGAATTATGAGTTTATGCCCTCTGTTAGACTGAGCAAATTGTAGCATTTCAAAGAGGTAACTAGGAGATTTATTTATGATAATTTTAAACAGTTTCAGGACATTCCGAAAGTTGGAATACAGGTCAAGTTTGAGTCCAACAATTGATGATGCTAAAGAAGACACACTTCTCGACCGAGGAATATTAAAAATAAAACGAACGCAATCGTTTAATGCAACATTTAGTCTATGTTTACAAACAGAATCAGGACAAGGGAACACCGAACAATTAAACAGGATGTAGGGCATTATAAGTGTTTTGACTAGTCTTTTTTTTTATTATGGGATTCAAATAATACGCTGAGCATCTCAATCTGCGTAGTGCACAATAAACTTTCCGCAAAGTATCTCTAATTCCGTCACAACATGTAAGCGAGGAGTTGATATGAAAGCCTAAATATTTGACAGAACAGATGGGACTTATGCAATTGCCATCAAGGACAATTGGTGAAAGATCATTAAGACATCGATTATTATTTAAAAAGACAATACTAACCGTCTTAGTGGGATTCAACGTCAACTTGTTAGCTTTTGACCAACTTGATAAATGATCAAGGTCTTCATTCACCCTGGCGATGCAGTCTTCAATGAGACCTATAGGTCGTGAAAGGTACATGATAACATCATCAGCGTACATATGGATTTTACAATTTTCAACAATATCCGGGATATCATTGTTGAAAAGAGAGAATAACAGCGGGCCCAATACAGAACCTTGGGGAACCCCCGTTCTAATAGCTTTAGGATTAGAGAGACCAGTGACAACCGCATGCACCCTATTTTTTAGATATGCATTTATAAGTTTAATAGAATAGAAAGAAAAGCTGAAGTTATTCTTCATTTTCGTTAACAGCAAAGAGTGCTCAATGCGGTCAAAAGCTGTGGAAAAGTCCAGTAGAACTGCGACAGCAGTATCATTACGATCTAAAGCTGTTCTAATGTCAGTAGTCACTTTAAGTACAGCAGATTCGCAACAATGTTTGCTGCGAAAACCTGATTGCCATTTGGATAGTTTATTATTTTCATCTAGGTATTTTTTAATTTGAACAGAGAGTATCTTCTCGAGGCTTTTGACAGAAAACATAGAATACTGATAGGTCTGTAGTCGGCGGGACAGGTTGGGTTAGACTTTTCGGGATAGGTTTAATGTTTGCTGCTTTCCATTGCACCGGGAATTGAGAGCTATAGATACAGTAATTGAAAATATGATGTATATAACGTATAATATGATGAAGGATAAGCTTAAGGAACCGCGGAGAAATACCATCAGGTCCTATTGCGTTAGACTTAACAGAGTTAATGGCATTAAATACATCAATTTCTTCAACGCACTGGAAACTAAAACCCGAAGGAGTATCTGCAGCATTCAAGTCTAAATTATAACCCACTTCAGGTGGCTTAAGAGTATCTTGGGAAAAAAAATCACTCATTTCATTAGGAGGCAACGAACACAAAGTCGATTTTCTGTTAGATACCACACCTAAGCTTTTTAGTTCTTTCCACAATTGCTTAGAGCTCAATGAAGGTTCGAATTTACTTAAAAAATATGACCTCTTAGAGCAGCGAATAAGGGCAGTGACTTCATTTCTCAGTGTAGTATATTTGAGTCGATTTTCCGGTGTAGGTGTACGCTTGAACTTTTTATAGAGATGTTCCCGCTCAGTAATTTCACGTTGGATTAATCTACTATACCAGGGACAAGGACGGGGCTTAACACGAACAGTTACAATAGGTACGAAATTATCAAACAGGGAATTTACTAGATTATTAAGAATTTCAACCTTTTCGTTAACATTCGGCGTAAAGTATATGCTCTGCCAATTTAAATAGAAGAGTGTGCGAGTAAGTTCAGTAAAATCAATGTCTTTAAATGACCTAAAGTTGAAAGTATTATCACAGTTGGATCTATCTACACTGAAGTCAAATGAACATAAAATCAGATCGTGAATAAATTCACTAGTCATGCTTATTTGGTTAAAACTTATCACATTAGAGTCACTGTTAGTTAAGAAAATGTCAAGTAATGAGGGGTTATGAACAGACTTGAAACAGGTGGGATAGTGGGAATTAACTACGGACATACCAGTTTTATCACAGAAAAACTGAAACAGGCTAGTTATAACGGGTGCGGCACGGAATTCTAAACGCTATTGTGCCTAAAATAAAAGAGTGGGGGAAACGAGACTTCGGCTTCTGGTAGTCTGGTCCGTCCATTTTTGTCTACCAGCAGTTGCCAGTTGTTATGGCTGAATGGAACTCGGTTTACCGCGTTTTTGCGGTAGAATGGTTTTTCAAGAGTCAGGAATCTTACATGTCCGCCATTCGCGCTTTTCGCAAACATTTCGCTATCGCGTAAACCACTACCCAGTGAAAAAACTGTCCGTCTTTGGGTAAAAAACTTTCGGGAGAAAGGTAATGTGTCCAAAACGGTTCGGACACCGCAAAACATTTGTGTTTCGTGTTGCTTTCAAAATAGACCGCAAAGATCGGCGCAGAAGCACTCTTTGAGTTTAAATGTAAGAGATCGAACCGTACGACGCATTCTGCAGGATGATTTACACTTTCACCCATACAAAATGATGTTGATTCAAAAATTGTTGGCCACCGATTCCATTCCCCAGCTCGGTTACAATTTTGTAAACGCATACTCGAAAAAATCGCAAATGAAGAACCCGCTCTTAATCGCATTCTCTTTACCGACGTAGCTCATTTTTATTTACACGGCGATGCAAATTACCAAAATATGCGTTACTGGAGCGACTAGAATCCGAGAATAATACACGAAAAGCCTCTTCGTTCTCCGGAGTTGACTGTGTGGATGGAAGTGGCCTCTAACGGTCTCATCGGTCCTTTCTTCTTCGAGCAGGCAGTTAACGGAAACAGGTATCGCGAGATGTTGGGAGAGCAGCTGGTGCGCTGCGTACAAAACGTAAATTGTGGTCCACTTGGTTTCAACACCTGTCATACTACCGGGGAAACCATGGAACTGTTGCGTAAACATTTTGGTAACCGCGTAATTTCGCGGGGCGCTGATTTATGCTAGCCGCCGCCTTCACCCGATTTATCGTGTTGCGATTACTTTCTCTGGGTATACCTGGAGCAACTCAGAGGCAATATTGAACGGGAAACTGCCGCATTTCTACCGAAATGTTAAAAAAAGTTCCTGAAAATTTCAGAAAACGCGCAGAGGATGACATGAAAAATAAGGGTGGTCATTTATGCGATATTAACTTTAAGACATGAATCTGTGGTAAAATACATATGATTAGGAAAAATAAAAATTGATGAAATTCTGCATGTTTTCGTGTAAAAAAAATTTTACTACGGTAATTTGTTCCTGAGGTAGAGTGTTTTGAAATACGTTCGGTTTCCGTGCCGCACCCGGTATTATTGCACTTAAGAATATTAACATTGAAATCACCACCTACCAGAATTTTACGATATTTATTTTGAAGTTTAGCAACGTTTCCTCAAGTTCTTCTAAGTTCTTTTATAAGAAGCATTTGGGAGGTGAATACACAACAACCAGGAGCATTTTCTCGTGTTTTGCATTAAGTTCCAGACAACAGAATTCAATAACAGATCTAGATGACGTGTGCACACATATAGGCTTCAAACGACTATTGGCATAAATACATACACCACCACCCATTCTATTTATACGGTCGTTTCTAAACAATTTATAATTTGGGATTTCTACACTGTTAGACAAAATGTAACAACTAAGCCAGGATTCAGAAACCATTATTACATCAATTTTTGAGGCGCTAAAAATTTGGTATAAGATCGTATACTTCGCTCGTAGGCTTTCAACATTTAGATGACAGAACTTAATACCATGATTTGATTCACAAATCCCATTGAGTGGGGTCCTGATTTTATCAGGATGGCCTAGCCTCATAAGGAAACGATTCATATAAATCGATAATTATACCGCCTCCAGAATATGCCAGATGACACCCTATCATAACCCGATTTGACATATAAATAACAACTGTAAACTTATAATAGTAATGATTAAAATGAAATAGTGGATAGTTATATAGTATAATAATAAAAAATGTAAAACCAGAATTATGAATACGAAAATAGTAAAAATAAAAAACTAGAATAAAATATACTAAAAAAGGCGATGGCAACTCATGGCAAGTTGGACATAGTATATGAATATAAGGTAAATATAAAAAGGAAGCATTATGCAAAAAAATGAGTAATATATAAAATAAATTAGAAATGTTTAAACTGAACATATTCATCATAATATATTACAATCATTGACTAGTCGCGGCTACAGCAAGTAGATCGTCGGAGCTTTCGATAAGGGAGCTTTTTCCAGTTGGAGACTTTTTCACATAAACAAATCCAGATTTTGTATAAGTTCTGACAAAACCCCCTGTAGTAAAATTGTCATGAAAAGCTTCTCGAAATTCGCCGTTCGGAACCGGCAATAAACTGTAGGTCCCTTTCACCTATGGGAAAGTGAAATCACACACAACATGGGTGATTGAGAGAAGCTCGGCTCAGGTCCTTCATGGACTGTAACGCCAACATACATACATACATACTAAAGGTTTTATCGTATTTTCCTTCAAAACGTCTATTCCTAGTCTTTAAAAAGTGCAGTGAAGTTGTGTAAACATTTTTTTCAGAAGAAAGATACGCAGATTGTATCAAATCTCTGTATATAGTGCGATAACTAGATCAGTGTAAACATATTTTTTAATACGAAATAAATCTTGTAATCTTAGATCCTTCTGGACCACCATAACTTACACTCTTCGGCTCGCTATAAACATATTTTATCTTGACGCAGAACTTCCTGTTGTGAAGATAGTCTGTCTGATTGGATAATCAGTTGTCATAATTCGAATCCCGATTCTTTCTAAGCCTTGGATGATTGAGAGTATCAAAAGCCTTGCTGAAATCCATAAACCATACAAGTACATGGTGGCGTTTATTTTAGCTCTCATTCACACAGTTAGCAAATTCGCCAAGCAGTGGCCTTGCTCTTCTGAAATACGTACTGACTTTTGTTAATAAGAGAGTTTTTTTTTTTACGAAACTTTGTAATCTACTAACAACATCGCCTTCTAGGCACTTTTGAAATTGGTCTGTAATTAGTCAATTGATTTTTAACTCCTCCTTTATAACTTGGTCTTACCACAGCAGCTTAAGTTGTTTTGGTGTTGTTGCTCTTGTTAGACTCAGATTAATTATTTGATAAAATAATAACTTAAGACAAGCAAGGAGAAATTTCGATAACAATAATGCAAGTAGACAGATTAGGGGTCATTTTAACAATAATCATACAAGTCAGCAGCCGAGAAAATTTATCCATAGAAACTACAATAATAATTTCACACAACCAACAGAAGTTGATACTGTAAGTAATACGAACGAAGTTAATCAATTTCCAGGTGGAGAGTTTTTTTATAAACTAGCCTCGGAACAAGATAAAATATACATTCTTACGATCAACAAAGAAGAGTATGTTTGTTTGGTAGACACAGGATCTACAATCAGTTTATTAAACTCCAACAAAGTGGGAAACAAAAGTCATGCAAAGCTAGGAGGGCAAATACATATACAATACAAATACACAAATACACTACAGAAGGTCAGGTTACAATACATACCGAATATGTAAAAGCTAGGTGCCCAGAAAATTTTAAACAACCAGATAATGCTATTTCTTTTTCTACCACTTAGAAATTTATGTTTGATTTCAACCAAAATGAAACAGCTTCGATCAACCGGGTTATAGCACTGCGCCGTGGCGAAGTGGTTAGTGTGTTGTATTCCGACGCACGATGAGCGAGTTCGGATCCCGATTCATCAAAGCCATCGAATGTTTATTTCGCGGCGTCCCCCTTCGGCGGGGTACTGGCAAAATCCCACTCACGCCGTTCGGAAACGGCATTAAACTGTAGGTCCCTTTCACTTGTGTCAAAAATAAATCACACACAACATGCGTGATTGAGAGAAGTTTGGCTCTGGTTCTTCATAGGCTTCAACGCCACCAAAGACGAAGAAGTTGTCTGTATTGTTCAAAGCGTACTACCGTCCACCTGACATGTTCAACTTAATTTGTTAAATGTAATCGTAAAAGAAACAGGATGTATATCTCTTACAATTATTTTACTCGTCAATCGCTCAACGAAACTGAATTCCAGCGTAAGGGGAATGGTGTCGAGTGTTTCTGTTGCCAGATACGGTTGCAAGGATCCACACAAGGCATTTGAAGTAAAGCGATTTCAGGAGTTGATTGTGAGCTTTATTGCAAATAAGTCGTAAGCTGCCAATTTCGATTGTGGAAGACGAATCGTTTAGAAAGCCTTTGCAATTTGAAAATAGCGATGTAAAAGTCATGAGTTGCCTAACAACAATCAGAGACGATTCATTCTCTTTCATGATCGAAAAATTAAAGTGTACAATAGCAAGACAGAAATACGTTTGCACAACCGGTGATGTGTGGTCAACGAAACGTCGGAGTTTTTGTGGCTACACATGTCATTGGGTAGACCAAGACCAGGCAATCAGGCTCTTGCTTGTAAGCGATTTTCTAGATCACATACATATGATCGGACTAATGACCTTATTCTTGAAATTCATGCGCGATTTGGACTGAATTACAATAAGTAGTGGCAACAGAATCCTGGATCGATGGGCTACCCTGATGTCCGCAACCGGAACGGACTATACCACCCCACTTACTTGCTGTGAGAGGAGATTCTTTATTAGGATTCCTTCCAGGGAGGAATGGGCCAGTGGTATGGTAAACATGGAAGAGGAACTAGCAATCTATACCGACGCATCCAAAACGGATGCCGGTACAGGAGCCGGAGTCTACTTCGAACCTCAGGAAGCCAGTCACTCCTACAGACTTGATGATGGCTGTAGCGTCTTCCAGGCTGAGATCTTTGCAATCGAAAAAGGTGCGGATGTGATTCTTAGGGAGAATTTCTCAGGTAAGAGAATTAAAATCTATGTTGACAGTCAGGCAGCTATTAAGGCTCTGCAAGCCACATGGATAAGATCCAAACTCGTAAAACTCTGTAAAGAGAAACTAGAAGAAATATCGGATGTCAATGAGGTAACCGTATGCTGGGTACCAGGGCATGTGAATATTTCCGGAAATGAGAAGGCGGACGAACTAGCCAGACTGGGATCAGGTGCAGATACTTCGCAGATCACAACTGAGGCTAGAACGCCACTCAACACACTATTCAGAGAAATAGGGGTGGAACTACTAGAAAAGGCCAACTGGCGATAGTGTCAATTAGACACATACGCTACGGCAAGGTTAACATGGCCTGTCTATAACAAAAAAAGGACGGAAAGTCTGCTAAATCTTGGTAGAGGGAATATACGACTGGCAGTCAGCGCCCTCACTGGGCACTGCATGATATCATATCATGCAGTTAGACTAGAGCAGCCCTACAACGATTTCTGCAGAAACTGTAGGGATGAAGAGGAAATTGAATTCATTCGTCACTTACTGTGTGAATGCCCTGCACTGGCCGGAAAAGACGTTCCTCGGGAATTACTTCTTCTCGGGTTTAGAGGAGGTAAGAGACATTAAGCTGAACAAACTGCTAAGATTCTTAATTGAATCTGGGTGGTTCAGCTCAGCGGGCAACTAACAGGTTCCCCTCGGGTTAGTTTGTCAAAATGGGCACAATGGACTCCTCGTATTCTAAGTGAGCCTTGACTTCATGTCAATAGGGCACCCAACTAACCTTACCTAACCTAACCTTCCGCCAGATCAAACTGGTAACAAGGAACATTATTTGAGCATTGCGCGTCGTTTGCGTGAAGCTTATCAACTCTTTCGAAGATTGGAAAATCTGCTGGTATAAGTACATTGGATCAGGGGGAGATTACTTTGAAGGTGATGAAATTGATTTGGAAGAATAAACAAAGATTTTTCTGAATAAATGCTATGTCACCTTATTTTTGGGTACAGTAGTAGGTGGTCATTTCTCTTTATATCAAATATGAGGATTAGTTGATCGTTACCATTGTTGAGTCCATCTACCAAGTTAGAAAGGTATACTACATTAAAGTTTCCGAATGGATACCTTATATCAGTGGTTACAGAGAGATAAGAGATAAAAACAGTTAAAACCTGTTAATTTTAATGTGGTTCCAATGTATCTCCTCAGTTATTGGACTACAGGTCTCTTGGTGATTGGTGATTCGGCATATTTTTTTTTTTTTTTTTGCTTGTAAGTCGAATGTCTTCATAGAAAATACCGAATGGAACCTATCAATTTATTCATTTGCTCAATATCAGTTTAATGTTTGGGTTGACACAATAACATAGACTCATCCATACTTAGACAAATATTAAACTCACCCAATAATCCCTTCAACTTACTGTTCAGTTGTTAAACAAACACCAATTCACTTGGCCAGAGGTGACGTCGAACTCAATTATTCACATCTCTAAACGAGAAAACTAGGCCGCCGACTGTCCAATATTAATTGAGCGTCAATCCATCGGTATCCATGCGTCTACTGACTTTGCTTGCATACATAGTTAAAAAATATTCAAACGAAACTGATGGAAAATGCAACAAAAACGATAAATCGCGTTTTATATTTACGGCAAGCTGATGGACGATGGCAGTCCACAGGCTAATGAAAGGCAGATAATTAATATCCTGCATCACTACCCCGAACCAACACCAACTCGAAAGCCGGCATCGTCCTGCTGATGCAGGGCTAATAAATCTCTGTTCCCGTCGCAGCAGATTTTTGATAAATTTCCAATGCATTGAAGGAAGAAATTTTCCTGGCGACTCTATGCATATCAAATTAAGTAAACAAAGCGCTCATTTCTCCGTTGCTATAACGCCGGAGCTCACTGCCTCGTAACATAAACATAAAACGAATTATACGTACACTCATCAGTGGGTCCAGTACGGGTAAGTTGGTTCTTAACCGAAACGTGAATGCGATCCATGGTATTTTGTATAATTAATTACTTGGCTACTATCGGACCCGGCTAGATTGCTCGGGACTTGAGTGCTGAAACTTGCTTTAATGGCGATAGAAATGATTTCTATGCATGCAAGTTAAAAGACTTCTGTCTTTCTTTCCAGTCTACTCTTGACTGCCTTTATTTTTCATATTCTATCTTAACATAACCTACCTTAACAATAACTAAATAGCCTAAGTAAATAATATGAAAGGTGATTATGCTGTGGAATAATCGTGCTGGGGTATTGCATGTTCCGGAAATGATGATGCTGCGTTTGGGCAAAGTTCGAATAGTTGTGGTGATCGTGCTGGGCTATAGCTTGTGCAGGAAATAACGCTGCTGCAAAGTGCGAATTTTTGGGGTGATCTTGCTGGGTTGTGACTTGTGCAGGAAATGAAGACGTTGGGTTCGGGCAAAGTGCGAATGTTTGGGGTTATGGAAACTGCGGATCAACTCCCCCCTTTATCAAGTTTGAACGTCCCTGTTCACGATTTTAAGCGCCTGAAGACGAATTGCCTCTTTGCCTACGTATCGCTCCCCAGTTTTTAGTTGCGTAGTTTGGGATTCTACTTTTTTCGGGCGTATTTTCACGTACAATAGTAATATGACTACAAACACGAGAACCGCGCTAACGCAATACCATGTCCATTTGCTATTCTCCAATGTAACTTTAAATTTATCGATTCTTTCGTTGTTAATGATTTCATGTTTGTGCAAATATGGTAGTGACATTTTATGTTCGAATTTGCTTTCAATCAAAATCATCTATTTGGGCGCAGGTAAATGAATTACTTCGACAGAATTGGTTGTGCTGAATTGCCTTCCATTTATGGTTATGGTGTTCTGGAAGGTTATAAGGAATGTTCCGTTAATAATAAAATTCTGGCCATTTTCTTGCACTGTAAGATTTTTATCACGGGCTATGATAAGTACATCCTTGTTGACTTTTATTTTGTCCAGATGGTCGGCTGATGTTCTTGGGCAGATGGCTGTGTGATTGTCGACAAATTGATCAAGGCAAGTGTCGTTGTGGTTAATTTGGCAGTAAGTGTAGGACATGGCTCTTTTACAATTCATGAGAGGAAAGTGGTGTGTTCATTACAATTAGCTGTTAAATTGTTTCTTAAATCTATTACTTTATTATTATGCGCAACAGGGGCTATTTCAACAAGTTGGCAATCTTTTGAAACTAAAGGTATTTTGATTAAATAAACTAGAGTTTCAGTAAGGAAATACATTTTAACATCAGCAATGAAAAGTAGTTCGTTTATAGAAGTTACATCATTTTCTTTCATAATTATTGAATCTATTTCCTCAACAAAGGGCTTACAATATTGTTTTTGGAGTTTACTCCTTTAGAATCTTTTCATATATAGAGTGAGGGGTCACATTTCCTCTGCGCAATATACTCGCGCATCTTATAGCGCGTCCAGACTGGGCTGAACTGGACTGGACGGGACTGGACTGGACGGGGCTTGTCTGGACCGGACTGGATGGGACTGGACCGGACGGAACTGGACTGGACAAGACTGGGCTGGACGGGGCTGGCCTGGACTGGACTGGACTGGACTGGAATGGACGGGACTGGACGGGACGGGGCTAGTCTGGACGGGACTGGAATGAACGGGACTGGACTGGATGGTGATGGTCTGGACGGGACCGTTCTGCATCGGACCGGACGGGACTGGACTGGATGGGACTAGTCTGGACTGCGGCTAGTCCAGAAGAAGAAAGAAGAACTCAACTTGAATCTAGTTTCTGGTAGAACACTGGGGACAACTAGATATGGTACAACCATTGAAGCAATGTTTTCACGATTCGTAACTCACGTAATTTCTGGTGTTCATAAATCGTATTTTAGTTTTCACAAACATATTGTCGCAATATTTAACAATGATGTTATTATTTCCGAAATAAATAATGTAGTGTAAGAAATATGTTTTTGTGTACCATAATTTAAGTAATGTCATCGAACGTGTTTTTCACGGTGTTTCTCCTCAGCGGGGTTCTGACAAAACCCCCTGTAGTAAAATTCTCGAAATTCGCCGTTCGGATTGGGCAATAAACTGTAGGTCCCTTTCACCTATGGGAAAATTAAATCACACACAACATGGGTGATTGAGAGAAACTCGGCTCAGGTTCTTCATGGACTGTAACGCCAACATACATACATACATACATACAATTTAAGTAATATATTTTATCAAATTAATATGAATAATCATATCAATATAAAAATTAAGTAACTTTCTTTGCCTATGATATATATTTTAATATAATAATTTTAGGAGTAAACTCCAGTTACGCGTAGGAGCTGACACGCACAATTTTTGCCAATACCAGGGCGTGCACATTGTTACGTAAATTATCTATAATTATTCTTTTTCTATTTTCCATTATCTTGGTTAATATTTGATAGCTTACTGCTACTTGATAATTTTGTATGTTAGTTATATTGTTTATGCTTTCTGTTAATTCGTTAGTTTTAGCTTGAATGGCTTTGTTTATCTCTATTTGCCTATTATTTTATCTTACTAATTCATTTTCCTGCATTTTTAATATTTGGAAATCTTGATTATCTGGTGTTCCTTCAACGAATTTTATCGCTGATCCAATAAGGTCTATAGATCTGCGAGGTTTACCAGGAGCTTTAAATATGCACAATAACCGCTTTATCTATACTAATATTATAAATGTGAAAGTGTGTGTGTCTGTTTGTCCGTCTTTCACGGCAAAACGGAGCGACAAACTGACGTGATTTTTTAAGTGAAGATAGTTGAAGGGATGGAGAGTGACGTAGGCTACTTTTTGTTTCTTTCTAGCGCCCGTTAAGTTTGTA
This sequence comes from Eumerus sabulonum, assembly GCA_951905685.1. Classification (NCBI taxonomy): domain Eukaryota; kingdom Metazoa; phylum Arthropoda; class Insecta; order Diptera; family Syrphidae; genus Eumerus; species Eumerus sabulonum. The sequence goes on from OX645060.1 coordinate 66,927,693, forward strand.
TGCAGCAAAAAAAAATCAGTAGGGGATGGAAATTTGTGTGAGACTCTCCGCAAAATTAGTATAGGTTCTATGATACAAACGAATAATAAAATAATTTAATTGAAACAACCATAAATCAATCAGCTTTTGAGAAAACAATCCACATTCGAAACATAAATAAGTGTTATTCTTGAATTACGACAGATGGCGCTGATATGTTTCTGAAACGCGCTAACGTTGTATGCTCTCTATCTGTACTTAAGTGCGGGCATCGGGCCGCGCTTCAGACTATAGTGCATACGGTACGTATACTCTGTTATTTGACTACTAAGCGTCCCAGTCATGCTTATACGAAATTAAGATGCCCCGAGATTATGTAGAAAAGGGTGAAAATGTAATGATCCCACGAATTCCAATAATTCCCACAGATCTCCCGTTCCAGTTTAAAAGGCTGCCATTTCCTCTAAAACTTAGTTTCGCTATGACCATTAACAAAGCGCAAGGTCAAACATTAAAGGTGGCTGGGGCGAACTTAGAAAAGCCGTGCTTTTCCCATGGACAATTGTATGTAGCATGTTCGCGTGTGTCCAATGCCCAGAATCTTTACATTCTATCCCCAAATGGAGTATTAAAATAACATTCTGTTCCGAGTTCTCTTCTGTGTCCTAAGTCAGGAAGGGGGAACCGTGTTACCCCGAATTAAACGAGAACGAAGCCGCGGGCAAAAGCTAATTTCATATATTCTCGTCTCCTACGGTATTTATAAGTTTCATATTCCCGAAAATAATGGTGTTGAAGCCTGATAAGTTGGTTGAGTGTTTTAAAAAAGTATTTGTCAAATATTGCTACATTTCTCATGGGGACTGGGATAAATTCTGCGGTTGTATAATCAGTAATTTTGCTTGCGTGAAAGCGAAAAGAAATAATCCGCAAAAGAGGAAATTTATCTTAGGTTATTTTTGTGTACTTGTCTACCGTCGTCTACGACTGCGGTACCTAAATCTGCCTGAACGGTTTTTTAATTATACAATTTTGAGAATCTGTTCCCTATTCTTTTATCAGTTTTAAGGTGAACCTTATCCCCGGGCTTATATTCTTTGTATTTGGTTCTAATATTATGATAGCTTAGATCTTTAATTTGTTTAGTTTTGAGTGTTTTAATGATTTCGTTTTTTATTTCATCAGAGGTGCCAGAAAAGATCTCTACGGGCTAATAACCTGTTACAGAGTGGATTGTACGATTGTACTTGAATGTCGAAAGGAGCAAAAGTTCAATAATATCGGTAGTTGAGTCTTTTGTGCATCTGGCCAGTGTTGAGTGAAATCGCTCAACTTGACCGTTGCTTTGGCTATGTAATGCTGGGATTATGTGTGTCGAGATATTGAACTCGTTTTTTTAAAGAGCCTGCGTTGCAAGTGATGCGAAAGCACCTTCATTATCTGTTACTATTATTTTCGAATTTCGAACAGGCAATATGCTTAATAATTGCGAACTTCGAAAATTTATCAACACACGTGATAAAGTATTTTTTTCCTGTGTTGTAAATATCTATGTGTAGGATTTCTCCATCATAGTTGGGGATTGGTTTTTCACCAATTGGATGATGATCTGGTTTACGCTTATATTTATTTTCCTTGCATATCTTACATTTAGAGGCATAGGTTTTACACAATTTTTTTATGTTTGGAAAGTAATATTTTGTGATCATTTGTTTGTAGTTCTCTTGTGGTCCCCTATGTGCTCTTTCATGTTCATTTGCAATAATATTCTCTTGGTCATTCTTGTTAAATACGTACTGAACAAATTTTTTTTGTATATCTCTTTTTAACTTTAGGGAATGCTTCCACAAGCTCATTCTGTATTTTTCCTAAATAAAATACCCTTACTAATATCTACATTTACCACATTCTTAATTGTGTTTATAAGTTCTGTCATTGATCGAAATATTATTGATTGATTACAACGGAAATAATTTTAATGAACAGTGGTTTTGTAATTTTAATTTGTTTTAAGTTAAATTACATAAATGTACATTGCAAGTGGTTAGTTTTCGTATTTCTGTTTAATATCAGCGGACTGTATAAGAGTAAACTGCTTCAACGTTCTGCTTCGCTTGAGGGTTCTGGTCAGGGATAAAGAATGAGATACCAATCTTTTGGCTTTGACAGCCATTTTGACAACTAGCCCCTACAAACGCGTTGCGGTTTGACGGCGTCTTGACTATGTCATTCGACGTCTTGACTATGTCATTCGACGTCTTGACTCTTAAGTCAAAAGCGTTGTTTTTAAAGCGGCCTCTAGATGCTCAATATTATTGTGCAAAATATTGCACAATTTTATTGGCTTGCTGCCCCAGACGGTTCAATATTTTTCCCAATAATTTAGTTGACCGCTCATATTTGTATTAAAAGTCAAAAGCGTTTTGATTTTCCGCAATATATCGCACAATCTTGCAATATTATCTACAGACGAACAATAATATTGTGCAATATCAAATATTGCACAATATTATTAGGCGTCTAGGGGCCGCTTTAATTACAAAAGCAACAACCAACCCCTGCGGGGATCAACGGGCAGACGTACGAAAGTTTGGTATCTCATTCTTTATCCCTGGTTCTGGTCACAGTGCCTGATGCCTCCAAAGATATTTTGCTTGCTAGTGAGCGAAGGAAGACACAAAGGAAGAGTGAAAATAGTTTAGCACTTGCACGTGCGACCAACTATACATTTAGTACTTGCAGGTGTTAAAGAAATGTACGTTAAAGTTTAGTACTTGCAGGTGTTATAGTTGTTTTACGTTATAATTTAAATGTGGATGTTTAGTTCTGAACAATTATAGTATGTCTAACACGTTTTTGGATCAGAATTTTTACCTTTTGGCTTTTCTCCAAACCATCAGTAATAAAGATTTGATGGGATTTTCAACTGCAAGTATAACTTTTGTTAATGAGCTTTCACTGTGAACGGCTTGCCCGTAGGTGGAGAGTGTGTTAATATTGTTGCGGAGATGCAAGCGGACCGTTAAGTTCGAAAACTCTCTGGAAGCGGGGATGGGAATGATGTCAACTTCCAATGGAATTGTCAGAGCGTTCTAGAGATTTCCTATGGGGACTTCCAACGGCGAACGTTCGAGACGGTGGACCGAGAGCTATATAAGCGCGAACACTCGCCCTCGACATTCATTCAGTTTGTGGTATAAAACAGCGTGTGACAAGTCGGTGTGATCAACCAAGGTGAAAAGAAAAGCTTTCAATAAAGGTTTGTGTATTGTGTATTAAAGCTTGAAGTGGATTGTACTGTGTAATAAAGTTTAAAGTGGATTGTATTAGATAATAAATAAAAGTGGTGAAGCTACACAGATAATTGATCTGTGGTGAAAGAAATAAAAGTGTGTGTGTGTTTTTAATTGGGAAAACGTAGAAAATTGTAGTTTATCGCAATCCAGTGGTGCGAACCCTGTTTGGTGTGGGGATCGAATAATTCGTAACATTTGGTGTCAGAAGTGGGATTGCGAGTAAACGAGTAAAAATTTATTTGAGTTGTGAAGTGAATAATTGCAAAAGTGAGAAAATGGTAAAATTGGAGAAGTTGACAATTGAACAACTGAAAAGAGAGCTGGATGCTCGGCAATTATCCACAGTGGGAAGTAAAGCCAACCTGGTGGAGAGATTGCGATCAGCGTTGCAGGAAGAAGGTGTCGACTGGGAGAGTTACGAATTCGTAGTGGAGAAGCCGTCGACATCTACTGAGCCAGGGTTCGATATGCAGCAAATTCTCGCGGCTATGAACGCTATGAGTGCTTCCATGAACCAGAAACTAGAAAAGTTGGAGGAAAATTCCAGTTCCATAAGCCAGAGACTAGAAGCAACCATACATCAAAAGTTGGAAGAAAATTCCACTTCTCTGAGTCAGAAACTGGAGGAAAATTCTACTTCCCTGAGCCAGAAGTTGGAGACGGTAGAAGAGATGCTAGAGAACAATCGAGAAAGCTTGAGAGACATCCAGCAAGCCGTTAACGATCGATTCCAGAATGTCGAAGAGAAAATCGAGACACTGGACAAGAAGGTTCTAGATCTCGAGAATAGTCAAGAAAAGAGAATCGAGTCACTGGAATCGAGGTTCGACATGAAGGTTCTGGAACTCGAGAAAACTATCCAGAACGTACAGCATCAAGGAATCGTCGTACCGACTGCAGCATCAAAATTCACAGCTCCCAACTTCGACGGCAAGAGCGCTTTTAACATCTTTAAGCTCCAGTTCGAGACAACAGCGGAACGGAATCAATGGGGAGAGGAAGATCGTGTGGCTGCCCTAGTAATTTCCCTTAAAGGTGAAGCAGCTGACGTTCTACAGACCATCCCGGAGACCCAGAGAAGGAACTACACAGCCATATGGGATGCTCTCCATCGAAGATACGGCAGTGAGCACATGCAGGAGATGCACAAGCTGGAACTCAAAGGGCGCAAGCAGCGTTTAAACGAGACCATACAACAGTACGCTGCCGACATCGAGAGGCTGTCTCATCTAGCCTACGCGGATGTTCCAGTTGATGTGGTGGAGAAACTTAAAACGGATTTTTTCATCCAAGGGCTAAGGGACCCCGATACGCAACGAAGCCTGATTCTCCTGCCGAAGACATCTTTCAAGGAGACAGTTGCCAGCGCTCTCGCATGTGAAACATCGCTCTTGATATGCCGACCTTCCATCAAATTACGGCGCATATCTCAAGATCAGGATAGTTCCAGAACAACAACGGCGAGTAGGAGTGGTTCATTCCCGGGTAGATGCTACATCTGCGACCAGCAGGGCCACATTGCGAGGAACTGCCGTCTGCGAAGGAAGCGTTCGAGGTCTAGTTCGCCAAAAAGAGACCATGGGAGTGAACGCGACCGTGGAGGTGCAAAAGGTGCACCTAACAATCCGTTAAACTAAAACGAGTCAGTGCAGAGGGGCATGCGCTGGCTCCCACATTGGAGTGCCCCAGCATCCTCGTATCCCGAATCTGTAGGGGTGCAACCAGCCTAGTCATCGAGGGAACGATGGACGGGCGACGATATCTGCTGACGTTGGACACGGGCGCAACTCATTCAGTCATCCGAAGCGGATTGGTTTCTGACATCGAACCATTTTCCGAGGTAAGGCTTCGTACAGTAACTGGTGAGAAGGCGGAAGTTAAGGGAAAGGTCCAGAAAAGTGTTACGATGGGGACCATCGAGTTTCAGCATGATTTCATCGTTGCGGACATCACTGATGACATCATAATCGGCGTCGACTTCATGATTAGGCATGGCTTCACATTGGACCTCAACCAAAAAGTGATGAAGTATGGCAACTTGGAGCTCCCATTAACAATAGAAAATGGACAGGGTAGCAAGGTCAGGCGAATAGTCGTGCAAGCGCGCCAAACAGTTCCCCCGAATGCAGAAGCTGTGGTTTGGGCAAAGATAGAAGAGGATGCGGGGACAAGCCGAATGTGGGTGGTCGAACCCGACAAACGAAATCGACCCAGCGATATAGTTGTTGGAAGGGCTCTCGTGGAACCCCGACAAGACCAATTGGTTCCAGTACGAGTCCTGAATCCTGCAAGTACACCTAGGACAATATACAAGGGAACAACGATCGCTCAATGCCAAGAAGCTGCCGCTATTGTGAACTGCGAAGATCAGAAACATCAGGAAATCCAGAAAAACAAACCGTTCTTGAAAACAATGGCCAGAGAGTGGACGCAACATCTAGTGGAGAAGCAAAAAAGTAAAGCACTCTTCCTGCTTCGTAAATATTGGACAGTTTTTGCAAATGGTAGGAACTGCGGAAGAACATCAATTGTGAAGCACAGAATAGACACAGGGGACTCTAGACCGATCCGGCAACCACCGAGGAGGGTACCTTTGGCGAAAGAAGGCGAGGTGGTCAAACTAATCGACGAGATGGAAAAGGAGGGCGTGATCGAACCTGCAAGCCCATGGAGTTCTCCAGTAGTGCTAGTTAAGAAGAAGGATGGAAGCACCCGATTCTGCGTGGACTATAGGAAGCTGAACGACGTCACGAAAAAGGACAGCTATCCTTTACCAAGAATCGACGACACCTTGGACACCCTATCTGGTGCAAAGTGGTTCTCGACGCTGGACTTGCAAAGCGGATACTGGCAAATAGAGCTTGACCAGCAAGACAAGGAAAAGACCGCGTTCACCGCCGGGGGAGAGTTGTGGCAGTTCTCTGTGATGCCCTTCGGTCTTTGCAATGCGCCAGCCACATTCGAGAGACTTATGAACCGGGTACTAAGAGGACTTCACTGGAGGACTTGCCTTGTCTATCTGGATGACATAATTGTCATGGGCAAGGATTTCGACGATCACCTTAAGAAGCTTGAAGAGGTACTGGAACGTATTCAAGCAGCCGGATTGAAATTGAGCCCGAAGAAATGTTCGCTCTTCCAGAACAAGGTGAAGTACTTGGGACACGTGGTGACTGCAGAAGGAGTCCATACAGATGAAGAGAAAGTCTCAGCGGTTAAGGAATGGCCGCGGCCGAAGAATCTTCATGAGTTAAGGTCATTCCTGGGACTTTGCACATATTACAGGCGATTCATCCCAGGATTTGCAAACGTTGCCAGCAGTTTGCACGAGCTCACCAAAAAGAATCGGCCATTCAAGTGGGAGAAGCCGCAGGAGGAAGCGTTCATTCACCTGAAGGAATTGCTCTGCAGTGCGCAGATTCTTGCATATCCTGCCCCGGGAGAAAAGTTTATTTTGGACACAGATGCGAGCGGACATGGAATCGGAGGAGTACTCTCTCAAATGATTGACGGGCGAGAGCGGGTCATCGCTTACTACAGTAGGATCCTATCGAAGCCGGAGAGGAACTACTGTGTAACTAGGAGGGAGCTTTTAGCTGTGGTTGACTGTGTCAAGCATTTCCACAAATATCTCTATGGCCGAGCTTTTCATCTTAGGACGGACCACGCAGCGTTGAGGTGGTTGCTGCAGTTCAAAAACCCGGAAGGCCAGCTTGCTAGATGGATAGAGAGAATCCAGAATTATGACTTCAGTATCGAACACCGGAAGGGAAGCAGTCATGGAAATGCGGATGCATTATCGAGGCGACCTTGCGATGTTGAATGCAAACATTGTTCACGCGCCGAGACCAAGGAACAGGTCACCGACATCCGTTGTTTCCAGGTGCTGCCAGAAGATTCCTGGACTGTCGAGATGGTCGGAAGGAAGCAGCGAGAAGATGCCGATCTGGCAGTCATCATCGACTACCAAGAACGAGGTTTTCGACCAAGTTGGCAGCAAGTATCCAGTGAAAGCCCAATCGTGAAAGCTTACTGGGCTCAATGGTAGAGTTTGAAGTTGAAGAACGGTTGCCTCTACCGCAGTTGGGAGAGTGAGGACGGGAACATTGTAAACGATCTGCTGGTAATTCCGAAAGGACAAATCGAAGAGGTCATCCGAGAATACCACGAGGGACCAAGCGGGGGTCATCTTGGTGTTAACAAGACTGTAGAAAAGATCAAGAGACGTTTCTACTGGGTAGGATGCCATGAGTCGGTTACGCGTTTCATTCGCAGGTGTGAACAGTGTGCGAAGGCAAAGGGTCCAGTTAGGAAAACTCGAGGAAATATGCAGCAGTACAATGTTGGAGCACCGTTCGAACGTATCGCAATGGACATTGCAGGCCCATTCCCAACGAGCAACGCTGGAAACAAGTACGCACTAGTGGTGATCGATTACTTCAGCAAGTGGCCTGAGGTGTTTTGCATCCCGAACCAGGAAGCCAAAACCATTTCGGATGCATTCGTGAATAACTGGGTTTCGCGTTATGGAGTACCAATGGAACTGCACTCAGACCAAGGGAGAAACTTCGAGTCGTCGGTGTTCAAAGAACTCTGTCACATGCTAGGTATCAGAAAGACGCGGACAACACCATTACATCCACAATCTGATGGCATGGTCGAAAGGTTCAACCGGACGATGGAGGAATACCTGAGAAAAGTCGTCGTCGGAGATCAGAAGGACTGGGATGAACATCTTCCCCTTTTCTTAATGGCATACCGTTCGGCACAGCACAATTCAACGGCAACAACACCCGCCGAAGCCATTTTTGGAACTGATCTCCGACTTCCATCGGACTTGAAGTTCGGCGTGGTACTACCGACAACTAGCGGCAGGGAAGACTTCGTAACCGAAAAGAAAGAACAGCTGAACTCTATCCATCAGTTCATCCGGGAGCGACTGAACTTGGTCGGCGATAAAATGAAGGCGCGATACGACTTGAGGGCGAATACTTCTGGATTCGAGACCGGACAATTGGTATTGCTGTACAACTCACAACGGAAAAAAGGCTTGTGCCCCAAATTGCAATCAGCCTGGGATGGACCATATGAGGTCATCAAGAAACTCAATGACGTGGTATACCGGATACAGCAGAGGGGAAACAGACGGGCGAAGTATAAAATTGTCCACGTAGAGAGGTTAGCACCATATTACGGAGAAGGGTCCAATCGCTTGTTCGAGGACGAACAAGTTTAGGAGGAGGGCAGTGTTGCGGAGATGCAAGCGGACCGTTAAGTTCGAAAACTCTCTGGAAGCGGGGATGGGAATGATGTCAACTTCCAATGGAATTGTCAGAGCGTTCTAGAGATTTCCTATGGGGAACTTCCAACGGCGAACGTTCGAGACGGTGGACCGAGAGCTATATAAGCGCGAACACTCGCCCTCGACATTCATTCAGTTTGTGGTATAAAACAGCGTGTGACAAGTCGGTGTGATCAACCAAGGTGAAAAGAAAAGCTTTCAATAAAGGTTTGTGTATTGTGTATTAAAGCTTGAAGTGGATTGTACTGTGTAATAAAGTTTAAAGTGGATTGTATTAGATAATAAATAAAAGTGGTGAAGCTACACAGATAATTGATCTGTGGTGAAAGAAATAAAAGTGTGTGTGTGTTTTTAATTGGGAAAACGTAGAAAATTGTAGTTTATCGCAATCCAGTGGTGCGAACCCTGTTTGGTGTGGGGATCGAATAATTCGTAACAATATGTTGGCAAGATAGTGCATCTGCTACTTTGTTTTCTTCACCCGGTTTATAAATAAAGTTAGGAGAATATTCATCAACGAAAGCGCTCCATCTCTTCAGTTTGGTATTAGGATTATTGTCGGATATCGCAAAGGTGAATGGTTGATGATCGGTAGATATATTAATATTAGGGGCGTCATACAAGTAGTTTCGAAGATTTTTTAGTGCCCAGATTACCGCTAACATTTTGCTTTCATTAGTAGCGTAATTCTCTTCGGCTCTACTCAGAGTTATGATTGGTTGAGATGATGCATCGGTGGTCAAATCGAAAGGTTTTTGAAAGTCCGGGTATAATAAGCCATCTCCCGAAGCTAATATATTTTTTATTCGGTTGAAAGCACATATTGCTTCTGAATTTAGTTGAATTTTAACGTTCTTGGATTTGTTTGTTCCAATGTTTCCATTTTCTCTTCTGAGGTATTTCGTTAAGGGCTTGGCTATTTGGGCGTAGTCTTTTATGAAACGCCGATAATAGCCGGAGAGTCCAAGGAAAGATCTTAAGGCATGAAGAGATGTTGGTATTTCATAATTGACAATGTCCTTCACTTTATTGGGACAGGTTTTTATACCTTCTCCGGATACAAGGAAGCCCAGAAATTCTACCTCAATCTTAAAGAATTTACATTTTTTAGGGGTACTCGCATGTTGGCGTGAAAAAGCTTGGCAAATATTGTTCTAATATGTTCTAAATGCTCTTGAAATATGCTGGGAGCATTTTTCAAGCCAGACGGTAATCTACAAAATTCATATTTTCCATTTTTTACTGCATTTTCAGTTTTATCCCGGTCTTTTTCTTATAGGAGAATCTGGTGGAAGCCGGATTTTAAGTCAATGGTTGTGTAGTATTAGGCTTGGTCTAAATTTGATAAAATGACAGAACTTTCGGGGATGGAGTAATGGTCTGGAATAGTTTGCTCGTTTAACTTCCTGTAGTCAAACACCAACCTAGATTTTTGAGTACCGTCTTCATTTGTTCCTTTTTTCCTACCACTAATATTGGGGAATCATACGGGGAATGTGATGGCTGAATGATTCATCAGGTTGAGCAAAAACTTTTGAATACTCTTCTATCAAATTTTTAAACTCACTCTTGATATTCTCTGGAACTGAATCTGTATCGATGTCAAGGTTCTTCACTTGTTCACTTTTAAATATTTAAATAACTTATTTTGCATTTCGCCATTTTCATAAATTAACAATGACCTCTTGGTGTCGATCTGTGCTTTTATTTGTGAGAGGAAGTCATATCCAATTATTGCATCAAAGATTTTTAATTTGGGAAGAAGGAAGAAATCGGTGATTTTACCACATAAATGTATTTTGCATTTATGAGTTTCTATGTTGTCACCAGAGTATTCGACTCCAACCCCGAGGGACGACGCAGCAGAGGACGACCGCATTTAAGGTGGCGCGCCCAGGTGGAAAGGGACCTCAACCAACTGGGCGTGCGGCACTGGAAGCGGCTGGCCAAAGATCGGGCCGGCTGGAGAGGCTTGTTGGTTGAGGCCCTGGTTCACCCCGAACTGTAGCGCCATCAAAGTAAGTAAGTATGTTGTCACCATTCAGAGTTCTGACTTTAAACGGTTTATTATTGAGAATGGCTTTTAAATAAGGTGTATCTTTAGTACAGTTTTTGGCTGTCCCCGTGTCTACTAGAATTCTCATAACAATCTTATTATCGAACTTCTTTTCAACATAAGGGAAAGCCAACTTTATTCTAAAAAATGAATCTGGCCATGGTATTCAGACCTTTTAGGGGCCTGATATTCATTTTCGAGTTCCACTTCGTGACGATTTCTCGTTTCTAGATCAGTATTTTTGGATTTCAAAAAATTGGTACGCTGAGTTTTTGGGAAGAGGGCTCTATCGGATTCCAATGGACGTTTGAAGGCTCTGTTCGTTTCTACAGTCTGCGGTTATTGTCTGTATGTTTGTTTACTGCTTGTTGCTCTAAGATACTGGGATGGCCTGTGGATTTGCGCCGTTCGCTTGAATTGTATCGGAGTCCCGACGAGTTATCAATACTCATGTGATCATCTGCCATCGTTGGTTGTTGGCAATGTTTCTATTGACTACTCATTGGTAACGTTTGTGGTACTCTTATGTAATGAGGATTGCTACGTTGGGGAACATCGTTCGACTTGGAACCAGCGTAAAGGCTGTTGTCAAAGGCTCTAGCAAAATTATACCTATTTTGGTTTGCTTTGAGTTCTTGAGCTTTAGCTAAAATTTATGACGTTGGGTTCGGGCAAAGTGCGAATGTTTGGGGTTATGGATACTGCTGATTAACTTGCATCCATTTATTTCGCCAATGTTAACCAGCTAGATGGTTTAGAGGTATGCAATCTACACATTCATGTAGGTGAAGCGACAGATTTCAAGTACTCTAACTACTCCACCTGCAACGACGGACGAGAGCTGCTCGCGAAATCTAAGAAGAGAAGAGAGGAACACACGCTTTTCAGAAGAAAGAAGAGAGAGCAGGGAAAGCGTGAGATCAGGGAGATGGAGAGATGCTTCCGCAGAAATGACGCCCGTAAGTTTTACAATAAAGTAAAACGAACATGCCATGGCTACAAAGCCAGAGCGGTGGCCTGCAGGGATGAAAATGGCGAACTGGTAGTAGAGTCGCAGTTGATGCTGAGGATTTGGGAAGACCACTTCTGCAGACTGTATAACGGCGATGATAGACAATGGACGAAAATGAAACAGAATTCAATCCACCCGACCTAGACGAAGTCAAAATAGCGATATCAAGACTTAAGTCTAGTAAAGCCGCGGGCGCAGACGGCCTGTCTGCTGAGCTTCTTAAGGCGGCTGGATATGAGCTGGTAAGGTGCATGCACCATCTCATTTGCAAGGTATGGTCGGAGGAAAGCATGCCCGACGAATGGAATCTCAGCATCGTTTGCCCGGTCCATAAGAAAGGAGACCCCTATAACTGCGCCAACTATAGGGGAATAAGTCTCCTTAACATCACATATAAGATCTTCTCTGCCGTCTATCTATCCACCGTTTGTGGATAACCTGATCGGCTCTTATCAGTGTAGTTTCAGGCCAGGTAAATCCACAATAGACCAAATATTTACGCTACGGCAAATCTTGGAGAAGACCCAGATGTTAAAAAAGGATTTAGGCAAGGTGACGCGCTGTCACGCAACTTTTCCAACATCGCGCTTGGAAAGTTCGTGTAAGAGTCACTGGCCAACACAAGAGGTACGATTTATTTCAAGTCTACGCAATTGCCTGCGTACGCCGATGACATTGACGTGATTGGACGGAGACAGCGAGACGTCAATGAGGCCTTTGTAAGCATTGAGGTCTCAAGGTTAATGAGGGTAAAACCAGATCATCTCAAAGAGACGGACAACACCGACGTATTAGCCAGATCGTCACCATGGGCGGATATAACTTTGAAGTGGTCAATGAATTCGTCTACCTTGGCTCACTGATGACCAGCGACAACAACACCAGCGCTGAGGATCACACTTGCCAAGCGCTGTTTCTTTGGGCTCAAGAGGCAATTGAGAAGTACGGCTCTCTCTCAGAAAACCAAGATGACACTATATGAGACCTTAATCATCCCAGTCCTCCTTTACGGCGCAGAGGCTTGGACCTTAACAAAAGCGGATGAAGATGCCCTTGGTCGTTTCGAGAGGAAAATTCTGCGTACCATCTACGATCCCGTTTGTTCAAACGGTGTATGGAGGAGAAGATATAACGAAGAACTGTACGGGTTGTACAGCGACATCGGCCTGGTACGACGTCTACGGATACAGCGTCTAAGGCGGCTAGGCCATGTAGAGCGCATGGAAAATACAGCTCCGACCCGAAGAGTCTTCGATTCCACTCCGGAAGGAAGGCGCGTCAGAGGACGGCCGCATCATCGGGGGCGCACGAGTTATAATAGTCCGAAGACTATCCAATAAAAACAACACAAAACACAGTTTTATATATTTAAATATTTATTGACACATATATGAAACACGCACTTAACGACACGAGACTTAAACAATGACTGACTTTTCTACTTGGTAATTCGCTCCAGCTTTATCTTCTTTCAAAGATAGAGCTGGAGAGAGAAACCGTATCAAAGATCAACAATACACTTGTTGTTTTGCTGAACAAAACACCAAGTGTGGGGAAAGACGGGTGTAGGGGTGTTACAGCATGTAACTTCTCCCCCCCTTAAAGTTTTTGGTCCCCAAGAACAAACTATTTACCATAAAATGTGACATAAAACAAGAAGGTTCCAAAAACTATACATATAATAACTTAAGATTATATTCTTCTTATACTAACATTTTTTTTTTTTTGTTTTGCTATGATTTCAGTTTGTTATTGTTTTTTTTTGTTTTTTTTTTTTTTTTCTTTATATTTATATAATCATTTTGTTTTTCCACATAATATACATAACTATGTCGTTATGTAATAAACTTACAATCATTTATTAATTTCTGTTTATTTATAACTTTAAACTTAACTTTTCTCTATATTTTATAGCTTGTTCCGTGTATATATATTTGTATTTATAATGTCATGTCGAATAATTTTACGTATTTATTTCTAACCAATTATTTTCCTATTTTTAATAATGGAACTTTATCCTGATATTCCCTCAGGATGGTACTTCTTCATTAGGGTTAAGATGACGGCATTACTTTGGATATATCTTGATATGCCTTCAAGTTGATTCCTGTGAGGGAAGGTTCAAAGAGCTACTAACCGATTTCACTTTTTCTACTTCCCCTTCACCGCCTCTTTGTTTCCCCTTCATTAATTTTATGAAATTTTATATTATTGTTTGTTACGTGATATGCTTTGACTTTTTATTTTTTATTATTATTATTATTATTATTATTTTTTTATTACTTGTATATACATACATATGTGTATATAAAAAAAGTTGCATAAAGTTAAAATAAGAAAAAGAAAAAAAATAGTAATTAGATACACAAATCAATTTACACGAGTTTCTGCTTCATAATAGTTTAGTTGAATAAATGTATAATTAATTGTTTTTAATCATTTTATAAATGATGCAATGCTATTTATTATTTATTTTCTTTTGCATAGGTGTTGCAATGTTTATATGGGTTCGTTTTGCGTTGCTTGTTAGTGTTATAATTGGTTGGTTCTTAATAACATTGTTTTTTTTTTTTTTTTGTTTTTAATTGGGCGAAAAAACAAAGGGAGAAAGAAACGAAAGAAGACGAGGAATGTAGCTATTAGAGAGCACGTTGTGGTATGTGTAATTGATTTATTGTGTCTGTCTCACTGCGTCACGGCGATTAGTAACGATTTCATGTTCCTCATACACTCTTCTTCGACATCATGTTTATGATAATTATTTGATTCTGTATTTCCTTTTATTATCTTCTTATTTATTTATTTATTTATGCTTATTTTTTATTGATTGTTAACTCATTAAATAATTTTATGTATTGTTGTTGTTTTTTTTTTTTTTTTTTTTAGGCTTTGTTGTTTCTTTTTTTTTTTTTTTGGGATAAAAAAAGTTTTATTCAGGTTTTCTGTTTTTGTTTTGTTTAATGTAAATGTGTAATGTTTTTTTACAAGTCATTAATTGAGTCATTGTAGTTGTACATTTTCTGTTTTTGCACATGTTTTTAGTACATTTTTATTAATTCTGTATTTATTTTATTTCTTTTTAGCACATAAGTCTTCTTTGTGCGATATTTCTTTTCTTTTTGCATTCATTTTCTTTTCGTTTTTTATTTTTATTTTATTTCTTATTTTATTTCTTTTTAGCACATAAGTCTTCTTTGTGCGATATTTCTTTTCTTTTTGCATTCATTTTCTTTTCGTTTTTTTTTTTTTTCAAGTTACTGATAATTACTTCTTTTTCACACATTTTTCACACACACACGCACATTTTTCACAGAGCACGTGGCACTCAAACACTCACAGCAGATTTGATTTTTTTTTTTCATATGGAACACGTGACACTCAATACGCTCAGCACAGTACATTATATTTTTAGGTTATTTTTCGGTTTGTTTTTGTTTTTTTTTTTTTTTTTGTTATACGAGAGCTAAGCCCGATTGCTCGACTGCGCCAGTTATAATAGTCCGAAGACTATCCAATAAAAACAACACAAAACACAGTTTTATGTATTTAAATATTTATTGACACATATATGAAACACGCACTTAACGACACGAGACTTAAACAATGCTGACTTTTCTACTTGGTAATTCGCTCCAGCTTTATCTTCTTTCAAAGATAGAGCTGGAGAGAGAAACCGTATCAAAGATCAACAATACACTTGTTGTTTTGCTGAACAAAACACCAAGTGTGGGGAAAGACGGGTGTAGGGGTGTTACAGCATGTAACTCACGCAGGTGGAAGGGGACCTTAACCAACTGGGCGTGCGGCGCTGAAAACAGTTGGCCAAAGACCGTGCCAGTGGAGAGGTTCACCACGGATTGTAGCGCCACCTAAGTAAGTAAGTAACTACTCCACCGTCTGTGGTCAGTTCAGCGAATTTATGGTCAAAGAAAGAGAAGTGTATGTGTAAAAAGTAAATTGCTGCTTTTAAAGAAATTGATTGATACATTTGCTAAACAAAGATGGAGAAGTGGTATCCTCGAAGTAGAGCGCTCTTGATAAATTATTTTCTAAGCCAGAAACTGGATAATGTAACGCTTTAGCAAGTGAATACATGATTTTCCGCGAGGATACTATATTTATTCAGTGCAAATACTTAAGCATAATTGCATATACTAACTTTTTCTATGTACATGCATATATACACTATTGGCGAAAGAATTCGTTCTGGGCCCAATAATAATTTTATTTGTGATAGATGTGAGGAAAAAGTAACAAGAGGGAATTCTTTTTCTAATTCTTCATCCTTTTTTCTGCATTATATGCATTATATGGATGGCAAAGGACTAACGAAGGCCTCGTAGGGGCAGCATCTATCCGACGGATGCCGGCCTGCTAAAAAGCGAGAAGAGCCATTGCAGTCGAACATCTTGCGGCTCTGTTAGTATGTCTTATCCCCACCTCCTCGCGGTGCCATCTGGAGATTTCCTATGGAAATTGCAGACGGGGAAGGGCGAATGGCGAGTCTCATGCACAAAAAAAGCCGTACCCGTAAAAAAAATTACAAGCTCCGTAACAACCATAAGCCTCGGATATAACGGACCAGATCAATGTTGAAAACGAAACATGGACAATGATCTTCGGCTCTGTACGTGGAATGATAGGCCCCTAAACAGGCCACGTGCAGCCGAACAACTCGCGGACACCCTAGACCACTATAAAGCGGACATAACCGCCACCCAGGAAATGCGATGGAATGGACCGGGTATAAAGCGAATGAAAAACTGCGATATTTACTACGGTGACTGCTATAGGGAGAAAGGATGGAGAGTGACGTAGGCTACTTTTTGTTTCTTTCTAGCGCCCGTTAAGTTTGTATGCAGCAAAAAAAAATCAGTAGGGGATGGAAATTTGTGTGAGACTCTCCGCAAAATTAGTATAGGTTCTATGATACAAACGAATAATAAAATAATTTAATTGAAACAACCATAAATCAATCAGCTTTTGAGAAAACAATCCACATTCGAAACATAAATAAGTGTTATTCTTGAATTACGACAGATGGCGCTGATATGTTTCTGAAACGCGCTAACGTTGTATGCTCTCTATCTGTACTTAAGTGCGGGCATCGGGCCGCGCTTCAGACTATAGTGCATACGGTACGTATACTCTGTTATTTGACTACTAAGCGTCCCAGTCATGCTTATACGAAATTAAGATGCCCCGAGATTATGTAATGGGACGAGACTTCGTGTCACACAACTTGGCCGCAATATCATTAGCGCCACTATCTTAACCGGCGTAGAAAAGGGTGAAAATGTAATGATCCCACGAATTCCAATAATTCCCACAGATCTCCCGTTCCAGTTTAAAAGGCTGCCATTTCCTCTAAAACTTAGTTTCGCTATGACCATTAACAAAGCGCAAGGTCAAACATTAAAGGTGGCTGGGGCGAACTTAGAAAAGCCGTGCTTTTCCCATGGACAATTGTATGTAGCATGTTCGCGTGTGTCCAATGCCCAGAATCTTTACATTCTATCCCCAAATGGAAAGAATTATAATATCGTCTACAGTAGAGTATTAAAATAACATTCTGTTCCGAGTTCTCTTCTGTGTCCTAAGTCAGGAAGGGGGAACCGTGTTACCCCGAATTAAACGAGAACGAAGCCGCGGGCAAAAGCTAATTTCATATATTCTCGTCTCCTACGGTATTTATAAGTTTCATATTCCCGAAAATAATGGTGTTGAAGCCTGATAAGTTGGTTGAGTGTTTTAAAAAAGTATTTGTCAAATATTGCTACATTTCTCATGGGGACTGGGATAAATTCTGCGGTTGTATAATCAGTAATTTTGCTTGCGTGAAAGCGAAAAGAAATAATCCGCAAAAGAGGAAATTTATCTTAGGTTATTTTTGTGTACTTGTCTACCGTCGTCTACGACTGCGGTACCTAAATCTGCCTGAACGGTTTTTTAATTATACAATTTTGAGAATCTGTTCCCTATTCTTTTATCAGTTTTAAGGTGAACCTTATCCCCGGGCTTATATTCTTTGTATTTGGTTCTAATATTATGATAGCTTAGATCTTTAATTTGTTTAGTTTTGAGTGTTTTAATGATTTCGTTTTTTATTTCATCAGAGGTGCCAGAAAAGATCTCTACGGGCTAATAACCTGTTACAGAGTGGATTGTACGATTGTACTTGAATGTCGAAAGGAGCAAAAGTTCAATAATATCGGTAGTTGAGTCTTTTGTGCATCTGGCCAGTGTTGAGTGAAATCGCTCAACTTGACCGTTGCTTTGGCTATGTAATGCTGGGATTATGTGTGTCGAGATATTGAACTCGTTTTTTTAAAGAGCCTGCGTTGCAAGTGATGCGAAAGCACCTTCATTATCTGTTACTATTATTTTCGAATTTCGAACAGGCAATATGCTTAATAACTGCGAACTTCGAAAATTTATCAACACACGTGATAAAGTATTTTTTTCCTGTGTTGTAAATATCTATGTGTAGGATTTCTCCATCATAGTTGGGGATTGGTTTTTCACCAATTGGATGATGATCTGGTTTACGCTTATATTTATTTTCCTTGCATATCTTACATTTAGAGGCATAGGTTTTACACAATTTTTTTATGTTTGGAAAGTAATATTTTGTGATCATTTGTTTGTAGTTCTCTTGTGGTCCCCTATGTGCTCTTTCATGTTCATTTGCAATAATATTCTCTTGGTCATTCTTGTTAAATACGTCCTGAACAAATTTTTTTTGTATATCTCTTTTTAACTTTAGGGAATGCTTCCACAAGCTCATTCTGTATTTTTCCTAAATAAAATACCCTTACTAATATCTACATTTACCACATTCTTAATTGTGTTTATAAGTTCTGTCATTGATCGAAATATTATTGATTGATTACAACGGAAATAATTTTAATGAACAGTGGTTTTGTAATTTTAATTTGTTTTAAGTTAAATAAATGTACATTGCAAGTGGTTAGTTTTCGTATTTCTGTTTAATATCAGCGGACTGTATAAGAGTAAACTGCTTCAACGTTCTGCTTCGCTTGAGGGTTCTGGTCAGGGATAAAGAATGAGATACCAATCTTTTGGCTTTGACAGCCATTTTGACAACTAGCCCCTACAAACGCGTTGCGGTTTGACGGCGTCTTGACTATGTCATTCGACGTCTTGACTATGTCATTCGACGTCTTGACTCTTAAGTCAAAAGCGTTGTTTTTAAAGCGGCCTCTAGATGCTCAATATTATTGTGCAAAATATTGCACAATTTTATTGGCTTGCTGCCCCAGACGGTTCAATATTTTTCCCAATAATTTAGTTGACCGCTCATATTTGTATTAAAAGTCAAAAGCGTTTTGATTTTCCGCAATATATCGCACAATCTTGCAATATTATCTACAGACGAACAATAATATTGTGCAATATCAAATATTGCACAATATTATTAGGCGTCTAGGGGCCGCTTTAATTACAAAAGCAACAACCAACCCCTGCGGGGATCAACGGGCAGACGTACGAAAGTTTGGTATCTCATTCTTTATCCCTGGTTCTGGTCACAGTGCCTGATGCCTCCAAAGATATTTTGCTTGCTAGTGAGCGAAGGAAGACACAAAGGAAGAGTGAAAATAGTTTAGCACTTGCACGTGCGACCAACTATACATTTAGTACTTGCAGGTGTTAAAGAAATGTACGTTAAAGTTTAGTACTTGCAGGTGTTATAGTTGTTTTACGTTATAATTTAAATGTGGATGTTTAGTTCTGAACAATTATAGTATGTCTAACACGTTTTTGGATCAGAATTTTTACCTTTTGGCTTTTCTCCAAACCATCAGTAATAAAGATTTGATGGGATTTTCAACTGCAAGTATAACTTTTGTTAATGAGCTTTCACTGTGAACGGCTTGCCCGTAGGTGGAGAGTGTGTTAATATTGTTGCGGAGATGCAAGCGGACCGTTAAGTTCGAAAACTCTCTGGAAGCGGGGATGGGAATGATGTCAACTTCCAATGGAATTGTCAGAGCGTTCTAGAGATTTCCTATGGGGACTTCCAACGGCGAACGTTCGAGACGGTGGACCGAGAGCTATATAAGCGCGAACACTCGCCCTCGACATTCATTCAGTTTGTGGTATAAAACAGCGTGTGACAAGTCGGTGTGATCAACCAAGGTGAAAAGAAAAGCTTTCAATAAAGGTTTGTGTATTGTGTATTAAAGCTTGAAGTGGATTGTACTGTGTAATAAAGTTTAAAGTGGATTGTATTAGATAATAAATAAAAGTGGTGAAGCTACACAGATAATTGATCTGTGGTGAAAGAAATAAAAGTGTGTGTGTGTTTTTAATTGGGAAAACGTAGAAAATTGTAGTTTATCGCAATCCAGTGGTGCGAACCCTGTTTGGTGTGGGGATCGAATAATTCGTAACATTTGGTGTCAGAAGTGGGATTGCGAGTAAACGAGTAAAAATTTATTTGAGTTGTGAAGTGAATAATTGCAAAAGTGAGAAAATGGTAAAATTGGAGAAGTTGACAATTGAACAACTGAAAAGAGAGCTGGATGCTCGGCAATTATCCACAGTGGGAAGTAAAGCCAACCTGGTGGAGAGATTGCGATCAGCGTTGCAGGAAGAAGGTGTCGACTGGGAGAGTTACGAATTCGTAGTGGAGAAGCCGTCGACATCTACTGAGCCAGGGTTCGATATGCAGCAAATTCTCGCGGCTATGAACGCTATGAGTGCTTCCATGAACCAGAAACTAGAAAAGTTGGAGGAAAATTCCAGTTCCATAAGCCAGAGACTAGAAGCAACCATACATCAAAAGTTGGAAGAAAATTCCACTTCTCTGAGTCAGAAACTGGAGGAAAATTCTACTTCCCTGAGCCAGAAGTTGGAGACGGTAGAAGAGATGCTAGAGAACAATCGAGAAAGCTTGAGAGACATCCAGCAAGCCGTTAACGATCGATTCCAGAATGTCGAAGAGAAAATCGAGACACTGGACAAGAAGGTTCTAGATCTCGAGAATAGTCAAGAAAAGAGAATCGAGTCACTGGAATCGAGGTTCGACATGAAGGTTCTGGAACTCGAGAAAACTATCCAGAACGTACAGCATCAAGGAATCGTCGTACCGACTGCAGCATCAAAATTCACAGCTCCCAACTTCGACGGCAAGAGCGCTTTTAACATCTTTAAGCTCCAGTTCGAGACAACAGCGGAACGGAATCAATGGGGAGAGGAAGATCGTGTGGCTGCCCTAGTAATTTCCCTTAAAGGTGAAGCAGCTGACGTTCTACAGACCATCCCGGAGACCCAGAGAAGGAACTACACAGCCATATGGGATGCTCTCCATCGAAGATACGGCAGTGAGCACATGCAGGAGATGCACAAGCTGGAACTCAAAGGGCGCAAGCAGCGTTTAAACGAGACCATACAACAGTACGCTGCCGACATCGAGAGGCTGTCTCATCTAGCCTACGCGGATGTTCCAGTTGATGTGGTGGAGAAACTTAAAACGGATTTTTTCATCCAAGGGCTAAGGGACCCCGATACGCAACGAAGCCTGATTCTCCTGCCGAAGACATCTTTCAAGGAGACAGTTGCCAGCGCTCTCGCATGTGAAACATCGCTCTTGATATGCCGACCTTCCATCAAATTACGGCGCATATCTCAAGATCAGGATAGTTCCAGAACAACAACGGCGAGTAGGAGTGGTTCATTCCCGGGTAGATGCTACATCTGCGACCAGCAGGGCCACATTGCGAGGAACTGCCGTCTGCGAAGGAAGCGTTCGAGGTCTAGTTCGCCAAAAAGAGACCATGGGAGTGAACGCGACCGTGGAGGTGCAAAAGGTGCACCTAACAATCCGTTAAACTAAAACGAGTCAGTGCAGAGGGGCATGCGCTGGCTCCCACATTGGAGTGCCCCAGCATCCTCGTATCCCGAATCTGTAGGGGTGCAACCAGCCTAGTCATCGAGGGAACGATGGACGGGCGACGATATCTGCTGACGTTGGACACGGGCGCAACTCATTCAGTCATCCGAAGCGGATTGGTTTCTGACATCGAACCATTTTCCGAGGTAAGGCTTCGTACAGTAACTGGTGAGAAGGCGGAAGTTAAGGGAAAGGTCCAGAAAAGTGTTACGATGGGGACCATCGAGTTTCAGCATGATTTCATCGTTGCGGACATCACTGATGACATCATAATCGGCGTCGACTTCATGATTAGGCATGGCTTCACATTGGACCTCAACCAAAAAGTGATGAAGTATGGCAACTTGGAGCTCCCATTAACAATAGAAAATGGACAGGGTAGCAAGGTCAGGCGAATAGTCGTGCAAGCGCGCCAAACAGTTCCCCCGAATGCAGAAGCTGTGGTTTGGGCAAAGATAGAAGAGGATGCGGGGACAAGCCGAATGTGGGTGGTCGAACCCGACAAACGAAATCGACCCAGCGATATAGTTGTTGGAAGGGCTCTCGTGGAACCCCGACAAGACCAATTGGTTCCAGTACGAGTCCTGAATCCTGCAAGTACACCTAGGACAATATACAAGGGAACAACGATCGCTCAATGCCAAGAAGCTGCCGCTATTGTGAACTGCGAAGATCAGAAACATCAGGAAATCCAGAAAAACAAACCGTTCTTGAAAACAATGGCCAGAGAGTGGACGCAACATCTAGTGGAGAAGCAAAAAAGTAAAGCACTCTTCCTGCTTCGTAAATATTGGACAGTTTTTGCAAATGGTAGGAACTGCGGAAGAACATCAATTGTGAAGCACAGAATAGACACAGGGGACTCTAGACCGATCCGGCAACCACCGAGGAGGGTACCTTTGGCGAAAGAAGGCGAGGTGGTCAAACTAATCGACGAGATGGAAAAGGAGGGCGTGATCGAACCTGCAAGCCCATGGAGTTCTCCAGTAGTGCTAGTTAAGAAGAAGGATGGAAGCACCCGATTCTGCGTGGACTATAGGAAGCTGAACGACGTCACGAAAAAGGACAGCTATCCTTTACCAAGAATCGACGACACCTTGGACACCCTATCTGGTGCAAAGTGGTTCTCGACGCTGGACTTGCAAAGCGGATACTGGCAAATAGAGCTTGACCAGCAAGACAAGGAAAAGACCGCGTTCACCGCCGGGGGAGAGTTGTGGCAGTTCTCTGTGATGCCCTTCGGTCTTTGCAATGCGCCAGCCACATTCGAGAGACTTATGAACCGGGTACTAAGAGGACTTCACTGGAGGACTTGCCTTGTCTATCTGGATGACATAATTGTCATGGGCAAGGATTTCGACGATCACCTTAAGAAGCTTGAAGAGGTACTGGAACGTATTCAAGCAGCCGGATTGAAATTGAGCCCGAAGAAATGTTCGCTCTTCCAGAACAAGGTGAAGTACTTGGGACACGTGGTGACTGCAGAAGGAGTCCATACAGATGAAGAGAAAGTCTCAGCGGTTAAGGAATGGCCGCGGCCGAAGAATCTTCATGAGTTAAGGTCATTCCTGGGACTTTGCACATATTACAGGCGATTCATCCCAGGATTTGCAAACGTTGCCAGCAGTTTGCACGAGCTCACCAAAAAGAATCGGCCATTCAAGTGGGAGAAGCCGCAGGAGGAAGCGTTCATTCACCTGAAGGAATTGCTCTGCAGTGCGCAGATTCTTGCATATCCTGCCCCGGGAGAAAAGTTTATTTTGGACACAGATGCGAGCGGACATGGAATCGGAGGAGTACTCTCTCAAATGATTGACGGGCGAGAGCGGGTCATCGCTTACTACAGTAGGATCCTATCGAAGCCGGAGAGGAACTACTGTGTAACTAGGAGGGAGCTTTTAGCTGTGGTTGACTGTGTCAAGCATTTCCACAAATATCTCTATGGCCGAGCTTTTCATCTTAGGACGGACCACGCAGCGTTGAGGTGGTTGCTGCAGTTCAAAAACCCGGAAGGCCAGCTTGCTAGATGGATAGAGAGAATCCAGAATTATGACTTCAGTATCGAACACCGGAAGGGAAGCAGTCATGGAAATGCGGATGCATTATCGAGGCGACCTTGCGATGTTGAATGCAAACATTGTTCACGCGCCGAGACCAAGGAACAGGTCACCGACATCCGTTGTTTCCAGGTGCTGCCAGAAGATTCCTGGACTGTCGAGATGGTCGGAAGGAAGCAGCGAGAAGATGCCGATCTGGCAGTCATCATCGACTACCAAGAACGAGGTTTTCGACCAAGTTGGCAGCAAGTATCCAGTGAAAGCCCAATCGTGAAAGCTTACTGGGCTCAATGGTAGAGTTTGAAGTTGAAGAACGGTTGCCTCTACCGCAGTTGGGAGAGTGAGGACGGGAACATTGTAAACGATCTGCTGGTAATTCCGAAAGGACAAATCGAAGAGGTCATCCGAGAATACCACGAGGGACCAAGCGGGGGTCATCTTGGTGTTAACAAGACTGTAGAAAAGATCAAGAGACGTTTCTACTGGGTAGGATGCCATGAGTCGGTTACGCGTTTCATTCGCAGGTGTGAACAGTGTGCGAAGGCAAAGGGTCCAGTTAGGAAAACTCGAGGAAATATGCAGCAGTACAATGTTGGAGCACCGTTCGAACGTATCGCAATGGACATTGCAGGCCCATTCCCAACGAGCAACGCTGGAAACAAGTACGCACTAGTGGTGATCGATTACTTCAGCAAGTGGCCTGAGGTGTTTTGCATCCCGAACCAGGAAGCCAAAACCATTTCGGATGCATTCGTGAATAACTGGGTTTCGCGTTATGGAGTACCAATGGAACTGCACTCAGACCAAGGGAGAAACTTCGAGTCGTCGGTGTTCAAAGAACTCTGTCACATGCTAGGTATCAGAAAGACGCGGACAACACCATTACATCCACAATCTGATGGCATGGTCGAAAGGTTCAACCGGACGATGGAGGAATACCTGAGAAAAGTCGTCGTCGGAGATCAGAAGGACTGGGATGAACATCTTCCCCTTTTCTTAATGGCATACCGTTCGGCACAGCACAATTCAACGGCAACAACACCCGCCGAAGCCATTTTTGGAACTGATCTCCGACTTCCATCGGACTTGAAGTTCGGCGTGGTACTACCGACAACTAGCGGCAGGGAAGACTTCGTAACCGAAAAGAAAGAACAGCTGAACTCTATCCATCAGTTCATCCGGGAGCGACTGAACTTGGTCGGCGATAAAATGAAGGCGCGATACGACTTGAGGGCGAATACTTCTGGATTCGAGACCGGACAATTGGTATTGCTGTACAACTCACAACGGAAAAAAGGCTTGTGCCCCAAATTGCAATCAGCCTGGGATGGACCATATGAGGTCATCAAGAAACTCAATGACGTGGTATACCGGATACAGCAGAGGGGAAACAGACGGGCGAAGTATAAAATTGTCCACGTAGAGAGGTTAGCACCATATTACGGAGAAGGGTCCAATCGCTTGTTCGAGGACGAACAAGTTTAGGAGGAGGGCAGTGTTGCGGAGATGCAAGCGGACCGTTAAGTTCGAAAACTCTCTGGAAGCGGGGATGGGAATGATGTCAACTTCCAATGGAATTGTCAGAGCGTTCTAGAGATTTCCTATGGGGAACTTCCAACGGCGAACGTTCGAGACGGTGGACCGAGAGCTATATAAGCGCGAACACTCGCCCTCGACATTCATTCAGTTTGTGGTATAAAACAGCGTGTGACAAGTCGGTGTGATCAACCAAGGTGAAAAGAAAAGCTTTCAATAAAGGTTTGTGTATTGTGTATTAAAGCTTGAAGTGGATTGTACTGTGTAATAAAGTTTAAAGTGGATTGTATTAGATAATAAATAAAAGTGGTGAAGCTACACAGATAATTGATCTGTGGTGAAAGAAATAAAAGTGTGTGTGTGTTTTTAATTGGGAAAACGTAGAAAATTGTAGTTTATCGCAATCCAGTGGTGCGAACCCTGTTTGGTGTGGGGATCGAATAATTCGTAACAATATGTTGGCAAGATAGTGCATCTGCTACTTTGTTTTCTTCACCCGGTTTATAAATAAAGTTAGGAGAATATTCATCAACGAAAGCGCTCCATCTCTTCAGTTTGGTATTAGGATTATTGTCGGATATCGCAAAGGTGAATGGTTGATGATCGGTAGATATATTAATATTAGGGGCGTCATACAAGTAGTTTCGAAGATTTTTTAGTGCCCAGATTACCGCTAACATTTTGCTTTCATTAGTAGCGTAATTCTCTTCGGCTCTACTCAGAGTTATGATTGGTTGAGATGATGCATCGGTGGTCAAATCGAAAGGTTTTTGAAAGTCCGGGTATAATAAGCCATCTCCCGAAGCTAATATATTTTTTATTCGGTTGAAAGCACATATTGCTTCTGAATTTAGTTGAATTTTAACGTTCTTGGATTTGTTTGTTCCAATGTTTCCATTTTCTCTTCTGAGGTATTTCGTTAAGGGCTTGGCTATTTGGGCGTAGTCTTTTATGAAACGCCGATAATAGCCGGAGAGTCCAAGGAAAGATCTTAAGGCATGAAGAGATGTTGGTATTTCATAATTGACAATGTCCTTCACTTTATTGGGACAGGTTTTTATACCTTCTCCGGATACAAGGAAGCCCAGAAATTCTACCTCAATCTTAAAGAATTTACATTTTTTAGGGGTACTCGCATGTTGGCGTGAAAAAGCTTGGCAAATATTGTTCTAATATGTTCTAAATGCTCTTGAAATATGCTGGGAGCATTTTTCAAGCCAGACGGTAATCTACAAAATTCATATTTTCCATTTTTTACTGCATTTTCAGTTTTATCCCGGTCTTTTTCTTATAGGAGAATCTGGTGGAAGCCGGATTTTAAGTCAATGGTTGTGTAGTATTAGGCTTGGTCTAAATTTGATAAAATGACAGAACTTTCGGGGATGGAGTAATGGTCTGGAATAGTTTGCTCGTTTAACTTCCTGTAGTCAAACACCAACCTAGATTTTTGAGTACCGTCTTCATTTGTTCCTTTTTTCCTACCACTAATATTGGGGAATCATACGGGGAATGTGATGGCTGAATGATTCATCAGGTTGAGCAAAAACTTTTGAATACTCTTCTATCAAATTTTTAAACTCACTCTTGATATTCTCTGGAACTGAATCTGTATCGATGTCAAGGTTCTTCACTTGTTCACTTTTAAATATTTAAATAACTTATTTTGCATTTCGCCATTTTCATAAATTAACAATGACCTCTTGGTGTCGATCTGTGCTTTTATTTGTGAGAGGAAGTCATATCCAATTATTGCATCAAAGATTTTTAATTTGGGAAGAAGGAAGAAATCGGTGATTTTACCACATAAATGTATTTTGCATTTATGAGTTTCTATGTTGTCACCAGAGTATTCGACTCCAACCCCGAGGGACGACGCAGCAGAGGACGACCGCATTTAAGGTGGCGCGCCCAGGTGGAAAGGGACCTCAACCAACTGGGCGTGCGGCACTGGAAGCGGCTGGCCAAAGATCGGGCCGGCTGGAGAGGCTTGTTGGTTGAGGCCCTGGTTCACCCCGAACTGTAGCGCCATCAAAGTAAGTAAGTATGTTGTCACCATTCAGAGTTCTGACTTTAAACGGTTTATTATTGAGAATGGCTTTTAAATAAGGTGTATCTTTAGTACAGTTTTTGGCTGTCCCCGTGTCTACTAGAATTCTCATAACAATCTTATTATCGAACTTCTTTTCAACATAAGGGAAAGCCAACTTTATTCTAAAAAATGAATCTGGCCATGGTATTCAGACCTTTTAGGGGCCTGATATTCATTTTCGAGTTCCACTTCGTGACGATTTCTCGTTTCTAGATCAGTATTTTTGGATTTCAAAAAATTGGTACGCTGAGTTTTTGGGAAGAGGGCTCTATCGGATTCCAATGGACGTTTGAAGGCTCTGTTCGTTTCTACAGTCTGCGGTTATTGTCTGTATGTTTGTTTACTGCTTGTTGCTCTAAGATACTGGGATGGCCTGTGGATTTGCGCCGTTCGCTTGAATTGTATCGGAGTCCCGACGAGTTATCAATACTCACGTGATCATCTGCCATCGTTGGTTGTTGGCAATGTTTCTATTGACTACTCATTGGTAACGTTTGTGGTACTCTTATGTAATGAGGATTGCTACGTTGGGGAACATCGTTCGACTTGGAACCAGCGTAAAGGCTGTTGTCAAAGGCTCTAGCAAAATTATACCTATTTTGGTTTGCTTTGAGTTCTTGAGCTTTAGCTAAAATTTATGACGTTGGGTTCGGGCAAAGTGCGAATGTTTGGGGTTATGGATACTGCTGATTAACTTGCATCCATTTATTTCGCCAATGTTAACCAGCTAGATGGTTTAGAGGTATGCAATCTACACATTCATGTAGGTGAAGCGACAGATTTCAAGTACTCTAACTACTCCACCTGCAACGACGGACGAGAGCTGCTCGCGAAATCTAAGAAGAGAAGAGAGGAACACACGCTTTTCAGAAGAAAGAAGAGAGAGCAGGGAAAGCGTGAGATCAGGGAGATGGAGAGATGCTTCCGCAGAAATGACGCCCGTAAGTTTTACAATAAAGTAAAACGAACATGCCATGGCTACAAAGCCAGAGCGGTGGCCTGCAGGGATGAAAATGGCGAACTGGTAGTAGAGTCGCAGTTGATGCTGAGGATTTGGGAAGACCACTTCTGCAGACTGTATAACGGCGATGATAGACAATGGACGAAAATGAAACAGAATTCAATCCACCCGACCTAGACGAAGTCAAAATAGCGATATCAAGACTTAAGTCTAGTAAAGCCGCGGGCGCAGACGGCCTGTCTGCTGAGCTTCTTAAGGCGGCTGGATATGAGCTGGTAAGGTGCATGCACCATCTCATTTGCAAGGTATGGTCGGAGGAAAGCATGCCCGACGAATGGAATCTCAGCATCGTTTGCCCGGTCCATAAGAAAGGAGACCCCTATAACTGCGCCAACTATAGGGGAATAAGTCTCCTTAACATCACATATAAGATCTTCTCTGCCGTCTATCTATCCACCGTTTGTGGATAACCTGATCGGCTCTTATCAGTGTAGTTTCAGGCCAGGTAAATCCACAATAGACCAAATATTTACGCTACGGCAAATCTTGGAGAAGACCCAGATGTTAAAAAAGGATTTAGGCAAGGTGACGCGCTGTCACGCAACTTTTCCAACATCGCGCTTGGAAAGTTCGTGTAAGAGTCACTGGCCAACACAAGAGGTACGATTTATTTCAAGTCTACGCAATTGCCTGCGTACGCCGATGACATTGACGTGATTGGACGGAGACAGCGAGACGTCAATGAGGCCTTTGTAAGCATTGAGGTCTCAAGGTTAATGAGGGTAAAACCAGATCATCTCAAAGAGACGGACAACACCGACGTATTAGCCAGATCGTCACCATGGGCGGATATAACTTTGAAGTGGTCAATGAATTCGTCTACCTTGGCTCACTGATGACCAGCGACAACAACACCAGCGCTGAGGATCACACTTGCCAAGCGCTGTTTCTTTGGGCTCAAGAGGCAATTGAGAAGTACGGCTCTCTCTCAGAAAACCAAGATGACACTATATGAGACCTTAATCATCCCAGTCCTCCTTTACGGCGCAGAGGCTTGGACCTTAACAAAAGCGGATGAAGATGCCCTTGGTCGTTTCGAGAGGAAAATTCTGCGTACCATCTACGATCCCGTTTGTTCAAACGGTGTATGGAGGAGAAGATATAACGAAGAACTGTACGGGTTGTACAGCGACATCGGCCTGGTACGACGTCTACGGATACAGCGTCTAAGGCGGCTAGGCCATGTAGAGCGCATGGAAAATACAGCTCCGACCCGAAGAGTCTTCGATTCCACTCCGGAAGGAAGGCGCGTCAGAGGACGGCCGCATCATCGGGGGCGCACGAGTTATAATAGTCCGAAGACTATCCAATAAAAACAACACAAAACACAGTTTTATATATTTAAATATTTATTGACACATATATGAAACACGCACTTAACGACACGAGACTTAAACAATGACTGACTTTTCTACTTGGTAATTCGCTCCAGCTTTATCTTCTTTCAAAGATAGAGCTGGAGAGAGAAACCGTATCAAAGATCAACAATACACTTGTTGTTTTGCTGAACAAAACACCAAGTGTGGGGAAAGACGGGTGTAGGGGTGTTACAGCATGTAACTCAGGCAGGTGGAAGGGGACCTTAACCAACTGGGCGTGCGGCGCTGAAAACAGTTGGCCAAAGACCGTGCCAGTGGAGACGCCTGTTGGTTGAGGCCCAGGTTCACCACGGATTGTAGCGCCACCTAAGTAAGTAAGTAACTACTCCACCGTCTGTGGTCAGTTCAGCGAATTTATGGTCAAAGAAAGAGAAGTGTATGTGTAAAAAGTAAATTGCTGCTTTTAAAGAAATTGATTGATACATTTGCTAAACAAAGATGGAGAAGTGGTATCCTCGAAGTAGAGCGCTCTTGATAAATTATTTTCTAAGCCAGAAACTGGATAATGTAACGCTTTAGCAAGTGAATACATGATTTTCCGCGAGGATACTATATTTATTCAGTGCAAATACTTAAGCATAATTGCATATACTAACTTTTTCTATGTACATGCATATATACACTATTGGCGAAAGAATTCGTTCTGGGCCCAATAATAATTTTATTTGTGATAGATGTGAGGAAAAAGTAACAAGAGGGAATTCTTTTTCTAATTCTTCATCCTTTTTTCTGCATTATATGCATTATATGGATGGCAAAGGACTAACGAAGGCCTCGTAGGGGCAGCATCTATCCGACGGATGCCGGCCTGCTAAAAAGCGAGAAGAGCCACCGCAGTCGAACATCTTGCGGCTCTGTTAGTATGTCTTATCCCCACCTCCTCGCGGTGCCATCTGGAGATTTCCTATGGAAATTGCAGACGGGGAAGGGCGAATGGCGAGTCTCATGCACAAAAAAAGCCGTACCCGTAAAAAAAATTACAAGCTCCGTAACAACCATAAGCCTCGGATATAACGGACCAGATCAATGTTGAAAACGAAACATGGACAATGATCTTCGGCTCTGTACGTGGAATGATAGGCCCCTAAACAGGCCACGTGCAGCCGAACAACTCGCGGACACCCTAGACCACTATAAAGCGGACATAACCGCCACCCAGGAAATGCGATGGAATGGACCGGGTATAAAGCGAATGAAAAACTGCGATATTTACTACGGTGACTGCTATAGGGAGAAAGGACAACGATTGTTCGGATGCGGATTTGTTGTTCGAGGTGGACTAAGGCAAAAAGTCCTAAGCTTTCGGCATGGGAGCGAACGCCTCATAACAATCCGCATCACGGCTAAATTTTTGAACATCAGCCCGATCTGCGTCCACGCCCCCACGGAAGACAAGGATGGCTCCGCCAAAGATGAGTTCTGCGATCTCCAGACTACGCCCAATGTCCCAGCTATGACATCAAAATTGTACTAGGAGACTTCAATTGTAAGCTGGGTAAGGAAAGCATACCGTCGACGGCAGCTGGTCTTCTCACGTCCACAAAACCAAAGGAGCCTTGCCTTTTTTGCAAATCCTCAGAGCATTTAACGAAAGAGTGCAACTGCACTAAAACCTTCAATGGAAAGAAACGAATGTAGAGGGAAGATGGCAGATGTTTTCGGTGAGAAGCCTGTACTGTAAACAGTGCAAGCATAGGCATCCTACTTCGTTGTGCGATTGCGCAAATATGACAAAACCCAAAGAGAACCTAACGTCCATTGCCATGCTTAATCCCACTTTAAATCTGTGCGGCCAAAATGTTTCGCGAAAGAAAAATGTGTTCTTGCAAACAGCGCGTTCCCTCCTTGCAGCAAATCATTCTCTCTTAACAACAAATAGTCTATTTGTGCGGCTTATTCTTGATGGTGGAAGCCAACGTACATACATACGAGAAGCAGTTGTAAACAAACTGAGATTAGAAGTTACGGGATTCGTGAATCTATCCATTATTCCTTTTGGTCAAAACAAAGTCACTGGTGGTAAAAAAATGAAAATTGTGAACGTTTGCCTAAGATCTCAGTTTAGCGAAAGGTCAGTGGAAGTCGCGGCAGTAGTGGTTCCCGAAATTTGCTTGGACGTCTTGGAGGCTCCTGCGAGTAAAGGCACTCCATTGGATGGCTTCTGCTTGGCGGATTCGAATTTGTGTGGACGTGAACAAGTAGAAGGTTTGAGTGTTCTGGTTGGAGCGGATTATTATTGGAAGGTGGTAACGGGCAAATATAAACGAATTACTGATCTTTTGACAGCAGTAGACACTATTTTTGGATGGACGCTTCAGGGTCCTTCCAACACGGATGAAGGTATCTCTGAAAATGTTTCAACTCTTTTCAGCTCCTCCCTTGAAGATATAAGGAAATTAGAGAGTTTGGGGATACGATGCGATGAAGTGGAGATGAAAGAGTTCACCAAAGAACTACAATCTAAGTGTATTCGAAAGACTGAAACAAGATACGAAGCGCTTCTACCGTGGAAAGCTATCAATGGGCAGCTTGGAAACAACAAAGCGATGGCTCTGACAAGACTGCACTCCCTTCTCAGAAGACTAAGAAAAGATCCAACGAAACTTCATGAGTACGACACAGCAATGCAGCAGTTCATAGCCTCGGGCTACGCTGAGAGAGTTGATTGCAATGACGACAATGTGAAGAACTTGAATTGAATTTGTCTTTAAATGAATGTCTATGGACAGGCTCGAATTTACTTCCAGACATTTTGCAAATCTTGTTGAACTTCCGTGTCGGACAGATTGGGTTAGTTGCTGATGTCGAAAAGGCGTTCCTGCAAATCGTCTTAGCCAAAAAAGATAGAGACAGCCATCGTTTTTTCTGGTTTCCACAAAATAAAGACTTAAGCACAGATTTTTCGTCCGAAACAGAATATCGTATGACTCGAGTCACCTTTGGAGTTTCATCCAGCCCATATTTGCTGTCTGCCACCATTGCTCTTCACATTTGCACGCAAGCAAAAGAATTTCCAGAATCATGTGAATTGCTGAGTAAATTGTTCTACATGGATGATCTTGTAACTAGTGTCTGCAGTCGGGTGGATGCAGAGAAATTTTACGAAGAGTCAACTGAGGTCTTCAAGCGTGCCTATATGAATCTGAGGAAGTGGCGTTGCAATAATTTGGAAGTTCAGAAATCGCTTGAGGTGACCGAAGATTTAGTTCATCCCGTTCTGGGTATTTTATGGAACATGCACAGCGACGAATTGATGTTTAAATTTGACAGGGATTCTTTGAAATCGATGGTATCGCCTACAAAACGCAATTTGTTGAAGGTTATTGCGCGAGTGTTTGACCCATTAGGATTCCTAAGCCCAATTTTAATAACAATTAAAATCTTGTTTCAGACTTTGTGGCGCAAACAAGTTGATTGGGACGAGCCATTGGACGCAGAGGCTAGCAAAAAGTACATCGGCTGTACCAAGGACTTAAATCAAATTCCTGACATTTCAATGCCAAGGTGGCTTGGAATTAATGCTGATTTGACGAGTATTGAAATGCATATATTTGCCGATGCCAGGCAGAAAGCCTTTGGGGCTGTTGCATTTTTGAGACTCCAGAAGTCGGATCTGGAAACTGATGTTAAGTTTGTATGCGCCAAGGCTCGTGTTGCGCCACTGAAAGAAACAAAAGCAGACCATCTCACCTTGCCAAAGTTAGAACTCACCGCCGCGTTGGTTGCTGCTAGACTATGCTCTTATTTGAAGAAGTTACGGTTTCCGAAAGTGGAAACCGTACGTGTTCAACCGTGTAAAAGAAATACATGAGCTTACAGATGTGAACGAGTGGCATCATTGTTCTGGGAAAGAAAATCCTGCAGATCTACTAACCAGAGGAATATCTGCAGAAAAGTTATCATCATCGTTGCTATGGAAGGAAGGTCCATCTTGGTTGAAAGAAGAAAAGTGTCATTGGCCGTTGAGAAGTGCGTCGCATGCTGATGATTCTGTTGCTATGTTGCTGCCTGTTTTTCAGAAGGAAGACGTTGGTGCTCCAGCCAAATATTCGGAATCACTGCTGTTGTATGAAAGAATTGGTGACTGGAAGAAGCTGCTCAGGATTACTATCTATATTCATCGAGGTGTCAATGTGCTAATTAATAAATGGTACCCTATTTGGGCTCAAAAAAGGGGCAGGAAAGCTCATACATCAAGGTTTTTGCAAGCTACTGAAATGAAAAAAGCAGAAACCTACTGGATAAGATACTTTCAAATGAATTATTTTCCTAATGAAATCTTATCTTTGCAGGGGGAAAAAACTATTTCTCGATCTTCTCCCCTCCTAACGCTTAACCCCCTTTTGGACGAACAAGGTTTGCTTCGTGTGGGAAGTAGGTTAACACAACTGGATCACCATTCAGAGTTCTGACTTTAAACGGTTTATTATTGAGAATGGCTTTTAAATAAGGTGTATCTTTAGTACAGTTTTTGGCTGTCCCCGTGTCTACTAGAATTCTCATAACAATCTTATTATCGAACTTCTTTTCAACATAAGGGAAAGCCAACTTTATTCTAAAAAATGAATCTGGCCATGGTATTCAGACCTTTTAGGGGCCTGATATTCATTTTCGAGTTCCACTTCGTGACGATTTCTCGTTTCTAGATCAGTATTTTTGGATTTCAAAAAATTGGTACGCTGAGTTTTTGGGAAGAGGGCTCTATCGGATTCCAATGGACGTTTGAAGGCTCTGTTCGTTTCTACAGTCTGCGGTTATTGTCTGTATGTTTGTTTACTGCTTGTTGCTCTAAGATACTGGGATGGCCTGTGGATTTGCGCCGTTCGCTTGAATTGTATCGGAGTCCCGACGAGTTATCAATACTCACGTGATCATCTGCCATCGTTGGTTGTTGGCAATGTTTCTATTGACTACTCATTGGTAACGTTTGTGGTACTCTTATGTAATGAGGATTGCTACGTTGGGGAACATCGTTCGACTTGGAACCAGCGTAAAGGCTGTTGTCAAAGGCTCTAGCAAAATTATACCTATTTTGGTTTGCTTTGAGTTCTTGAGCTTTAGCTAAAATTTATGACGTTGGGTTCGGGCAAAGTGCGAATGTTTGGGGTTATGGATACTGCTGATTAACTTGCATCCATTTATTTCGCCAATGTTAACCAGCTAGATGGTTTAGAGGTATGCAATCTACACATTCATGTAGGTGAAGCGACAGATTTCAAGTACTCTAACTACTCCACCTGCAACGACGGACGAGAGCTGCTCGCGAAATCTAAGAAGAGAAGAGAGGAACACACGCTTTTCAGAAGAAAGAAGAGAGAGCAGGGAAAGCGTGAGATCAGGGAGATGGAGAGATGCTTCCGCAGAAATGACGCCCGTAAGTTTTACAATAAAGTAAAACGAACATGCCATGGCTACAAAGCCAGAGCGGTGGCCTGCAGGGATGAAAATGGCGAACTGGTAGTAGAGTCGCAGTTGATGCTGAGGATTTGGGAAGACCACTTCTGCAGACTGTATAACGGCGATGATAGACAATGGACGAAAATGAAACAGAATTCAATCCACCCGACCTAGACGAAGTCAAAATAGCGATATCAAGACTTAAGTCTAGTAAAGCCGCGGGCGCAGACGGCCTGTCTGCTGAGCTTCTTAAGGCGGCTGGATATGAGCTGGTAAGGTGCATGCACCATCTCATTTGCAAGGTATGGTCGGAGGAAAGCATGCCCGACGAATGGAATCTCAGCATCGTTTGCCCGGTCCATAAGAAAGGAGACCCCTATAACTGCGCCAACTATAGGGGAATAAGTCTCCTTAACATCACATATAAGATCTTCTCTGCCGTCTATCTATCCACCGTTTGTGGATAACCTGATCGGCTCTTATCAGTGTAGTTTCAGGCCAGGTAAATCCACAATAGACCAAATATTTACGCTACGGCAAATCTTGGAGAAGACCCAGATGTTAAAAAAGGATTTAGGCAAGGTGACGCGCTGTCACGCAACTTTTCCAACATCGCGCTTGGAAAGTTCGTGTAAGAGTCACTGGCCAACACAAGAGGTACGATTTATTTCAAGTCTACGCAATTGCCTGCGTACGCCGATGACATTGACGTGATTGGACGGAGACAGCGAGACGTCAATGAGGCCTTTGTAAGCATTGAGGTCTCAAGGTTAATGAGGGTAAAACCAGATCATCTCAAAGAGACGGACAACACCGACGTATTAGCCAGATCGTCACCATGGGCGGATATAACTTTGAAGTGGTCAATGAATTCGTCTACCTTGGCTCACTGATGACCAGCGACAACAACACCAGCGCTGAGGATCACACTTGCCAAGCGCTGTTTCT
Organism: Eumerus sabulonum; assembly: GCA_951905685.1. Lineage (NCBI taxonomy): Eukaryota > Metazoa > Arthropoda > Insecta > Diptera > Syrphidae > Eumerus > Eumerus sabulonum. The sequence goes on from OX645060.1 coordinate 66,963,681, forward strand.
TTGGGCTCAAGAGGCAATTGAGAAGTACGGCTCTCTCTCAGAAAACCAAGATGACACTATATGAGACCTTAATCATCCCAGTCCTCCTTTACGGCGCAGAGGCTTGGACCTTAACAAAAGCGGATGAAGATGCCCTTGGTCGTTTCGAGAGGAAAATTCTGCGTACCATCTACGATCCCGTTTGTTCAAACGGTGTATGGAGGAGAAGATATAACGAAGAACTGTACGGGTTGTACAGCGACATCGGCCTGGTACGACGTCTACGGATACAGCGTCTAAGGCGGCTAGGCCATGTAGAGCGCATGGAAAATACAGCTCCGACCCGAAGAGTCTTCGATTCCACTCCGGAAGGAAGGCGCGTCAGAGGACGGCCGCATCATCGGGGGCGCACGAGTTATAATAGTCCGAAGACTATCCAATAAAAACAACACAAAACACAGTTTTATATATTTAAATATTTATTGACACATATATGAAACACGCACTTAACGACACGAGACTTAAACAATGACTGACTTTTCTACTTGGTAATTCGCTCCAGCTTTATCTTCTTTCAAAGATAGAGCTGGAGAGAGAAACCGTATCAAAGATCAACAATACACTTGTTGTTTTGCTGAACAAAACACCAAGTGTGGGGAAAGACGGGTGTAGGGGTGTTACAGCATGTAACTCAGGCAGGTGGAAGGGGACCTTAACCAACTGGGCGTGCGGCGCTGAAAACAGTTGGCCAAAGACCGTGCCAGTGGAGACGCCTGTTGGTTGAGGCCCAGGTTCACCACGGATTGTAGCGCCACCTAAGTAAGTAAGTAACTACTCCACCGTCTGTGGTCAGTTCAGCGAATTTATGGTCAAAGAAAGAGAAGTGTATGTGTAAAAAGTAAATTGCTGCTTTTAAAGAAATTGATTGATACATTTGCTAAACAAAGATGGAGAAGTGGTATCCTCGAAGTAGAGCGCTCTTGATAAATTATTTTCTAAGCCAGAAACTGGATAATGTAACGCTTTAGCAAGTGAATACATGATTTTCCGCGAGGATACTATATTTATTCAGTGCAAATACTTAAGCATAATTGCATATACTAACTTTTTCTATGTACATGCATATATACACTATTGGCGAAAGAATTCGTTCTGGGCCCAATAATAATTTTATTTGTGATAGATGTGAGGAAAAAGTAACAAGAGGGAATTCTTTTTCTAATTCTTCATCCTTTTTTCTGCATTATATGCATTATATGGATGGCAAAGGACTAACGAAGGCCTCGTAGGGGCAGCATCTATCCGACGGATGCCGGCCTGCTAAAAAGCGAGAAGAGCCACCGCAGTCGAACATCTTGCGGCTCTGTTAGTATGTCTTATCCCCACCTCCTCGCGGTGCCATCTGGAGATTTCCTATGGAAATTGCAGACGGGGAAGGGCGAATGGCGAGTCTCATGCACAAAAAAAGCCGTACCCGTAAAAAAAATTACAAGCTCCGTAACAACCATAAGCCTCGGATATAACGGACCAGATCAATGTTGAAAACGAAACATGGACAATGATCTTCGGCTCTGTACGTGGAATGATAGGCCCCTAAACAGGCCACGTGCAGCCGAACAACTCGCGGACACCCTAGACCACTATAAAGCGGACATAACCGCCACCCAGGAAATGCGATGGAATGGACCGGGTATAAAGCGAATGAAAAACTGCGATATTTACTACGGTGACTGCTATAGGGAGAAAGGACAACGATTGTTCGGATGCGGATTTGTTGTTCGAGGTGGACTAAGGCAAAAAGTCCTAAGCTTTCGGCATGGGAGCGAACGCCTCATAACAATCCGCATCACGGCTAAATTTTTGAACATCAGCCCGATCTGCGTCCACGCCCCCACGGAAGACAAGGATGGCTCCGCCAAAGATGAGTTCTGCGATCTCCAGACTACGCCCAATGTCCCAGCTATGACATCAAAATTGTACTAGGAGACTTCAATTGTAAGCTGGGTAAGGAAAGCATCTTTGAACGAGTCATCGGCAAACATAGCCTACACGACACCACATCCGATAACGGACACAGGCTGATTGATCTTGCTACGGGGCGAAATCTCCTTCTAGCAAGTACGCGCTTCCCGCACCTCGATATACACAAAGACACCTGGCGGCCTTTGGAGAGCACCGTGGCGCAGTGGGTAGTGAGCTGGCCTCTGACGCCGATGACACGGGGTCGAGTCCCAACACAGCCATGTCATCGAACGTGTTTTTCACGGTGTTTCTCCTCAGCGGGGTTGTGACAAACAAAACCCCCTGTAGTAAAATTGTCATGAAAAGCTTCTCGAAATTCACCGTTCGGAACCGGCAATAGACTGTAGGTCCCTTTCACCTATGGGTAAATAAAATCACACACAACATGGGTGACTGAGAGAAGCTCGGCTCAGGTCCTTCATGGACTGTAACGCCATTATAAATACATACATATCTGGCGGTCTTTTGATCAATCGACTACCAACCAGATTGATCACATCGCGATCGACGTCAGACACTCCTCCACTATTCTTGATGTTCGAACTTTCCGAGAGGCTAACATCGACTCGGGCCACTATCTTGTAGTAGCCAAGATGCGCATACGGATATCACGAACGCAGCGGAGTAGAGTAAGAATACAAAGTTATGACGCCGGAAAGCTACTATCGCCAGAAGCCGCTCGTGCTTTTACCGATCGCGTCTTCCGTAAGCTCTCCAATAATACTCAATCATTCACGCTATCAATAGAATAGCAGTGGAGCCTTTGCAAACAAGCCCTGAGAAGCTCTGCATCCGAAGTATTGGGTTTCAAGGCTCCACCACGAAGAAACACCTGGTTCGATGACGAGTGCAGGAGGATTCACACAGCGAAGCAGGATGCATATAATGCCTCGCTGCATAAAATAACAAGAGCAGCTCGTGAGATCTACGAGTTAAAAAGAAGGGAGGACCATAAGCTTCTTAAAAAAAAAAGAAAAAACACCAGAAGCGCGCGATTGAGGTTTGGAGGGGTGTTACTGCAGGCGTGACGTTCGAAAGTTATATAAACAGATAAAGCGAACATGCCAAGGTTATAAAGCCAGAACGGAAGCCTGCAGGGAAAAGAACGGACACCTAGTAGTAGAATCGCAGTCGATGCTGAGAATATGGAAAAACCACTTCTGCAGACTGTGTAACATCGATGTTAGTCAATATACTACTGTCAGGCAGAATGATCCACTTCTAATCGACGAAGACCGGAGAGAATTCTATCCCCCTGACCTCGATGAAGCTAAGATTGCCATATCGAAGCTCAAGCCGGGTAAAGCCGCTGGCGCAGACAAACTGTCTACTGAGCTCTTCAAGGCAGCTGGGGATGACCTGGTTGGGAGCATGCACCAGCTCATCTGTAAGATATGGTCAGAGGAAAGCATGTCCGAGGAATGGAGTCTCAGCATCGTGTGCCCGATCCACAAGAAAGGAGACAAACATCGTTAAAATATAATTTGTATAATAAATTGTAATTTTTTTTCTTCTCTCTTGTTTTAGTTTAATGGTAAAAGCATTTGAAATGTTATTTAGATTTTCTTAAATACATAAAATATTATCAATCTAAATTGAAGATCTTACGAAAATGTGAATTAGAGTACAAATTAATATTAGCAATTTAAAATGTAAAGAACTAATGCTCTTTTTGGAGACCAAAAATGCTACCTCACCAGCCTAAATGCGTGATCTAACTACTGGTGTATACTAGGAGTGTATAGAGAACAGATTTGGAAGAACTGATTACGCTCTCTCTCTCTATTTCTTGATCTCTCGAAGTACAAAGACCAAGTAGAGAGAGTATGTTCTTCCAAATCTTCGTTCTTTCTCGTGACCTGATCGGCAGCAGACATGTTTATCAAATTATTAGTTTAAAATAAATAAATAATAAAACAAACAACAATCTCTTTCATTTATAACTCCGATCTCTTTTATTTAACTATATACATTTCGAATTTAACTGCGGTAGTCAGTATGGCAAACGAGTCTAGTATTGATGAACTGAAGCAGATGAGTTCGTCCACATGGGTAGTATTAGTCGCATCTGGTGGAAACAAGGGCAGATGTTGAAAATTAATGTACATCCTGTTTATTTTCTCTCTTTATATTATATTCATTTCTCATATGTTCATATATTCAACAACACACTTATACTTGATTGATACACATACTCATATAGAGTATACAGTATACGATTAATGTAAACCACTTTGCCTATCTCCTTAAATAAAGTTAGTTGTCACTAGATCTTAGACCCGAACAGATCGGTTATTTTTATTTCGAACAAGGCGGAAGATTGTATTGTTCAGTTTAGCTTTTTCTCCCACGGGGTTATTTTCGATATTGGTGCCGAAACCCGGGAGCTGAGGCTGTACCTAAAAAAAAAAGATAATAGTTGATAACTCGAAAAGTATCTAATAAAATGGAGCTGCAAATGCGCGCCGGTTATCGCAGCCAGATAACAAAAATAATAAATGAAACGACGGAGTACTTAAAAACATCAAAAGTCAGAGACACGGACGATTTGTCTAAACTGGACTCCATGGAAGAAGATCTCGCATCGTATCTTCAACGTCTCACTACGTTTGATTGCTTTAAATCAACAAGGACATTCAGGTTAAGAACATCGAAGACTCGAAGCCGGAGAAGGTAGCGGAGTATGAAGACTCTGTGGTAGGTATGAAGGCTAAATTGCAAGTTCGTTTGGCGAGGGTGCAATCGCGCATTAATCCCGACCAAAATGAGGGCAATACCCCTCGTACATCGAAGACGCATTACACCAAGCTTCCTAAATTGGAGTTAATTAAGTTTTCGGGTGACCATCAGGAGTGGATTCGTTTTTGGGAACACTTTCGTACAACGTTACATGAGAATGAATCATTGAGTGGTGCCGAAAAATTCAGTTATTTGCAGTCTGTACTAACGGGTAATACGGCAAAGACGTTAGCAGGCTTCACTCCCTCTGATACCTGCTACGATGGAGCTATCTCACTCTTGCAGGAAGAATATGGCGACACCGAAAAATTAATAGATAACTTAATGCAACAGCTCATGGCACTTCCAGCAGTTTCTGGGAAAACGGACGCAACGGGGTTGAGAAAATTATATAATACTGTAATAGCTTGTAGTCGTTCTTTAACGGCGCTAGGCGTTCCCTCGTCTCACTATTATATAATGCTTAAAACAATACTTTTGAAATGTATGCCTAACGAACTCCGAATAGATTATCATCGTATACAAAAGGAGTGCACGACAAAGACAGAAGATGCGAATGATTCAGTTTCTGATACAGGATCCACTCTTTCCTTCGATGGAGACAAACAGGTAAAACATATTCTCCAATTCCTTAAGCAAGAAGTGGAATCGATAGAGAAAGCAGGCGTCAATAAACCATCAACTAGAGCGAGCACACGCCATTCACAACCGTCGACGGCAGCTGGTCTTCTCACGTCCACAAAACCAAAGGAGCCTTGCCTTTTTTGCAAATCCTCAGAGCATTTAACGAAAGAGTGCAACTGCACTAAAACCTTCAATGGAAAGAAACGAATGTAGAGGGAAGATGGCAGATGTTTTCGGTGAGAAGCCTGTACTGTAAACAGTGCAAGCATAGGCATCCTACTTCGTTGTGCGATTGCGCAAATATGACAAAACCCAAAGAGAACCTAACGTCCATTGCCATGCTTAATCCCACTTTAAATCTGTGCGGCCAAAATGTTTCGCGAAAGAAAAATGTGTTCTTGCAAACAGCGCGTTCCCTCCTTGCAGCAAATCATTCTCTCTTAACAACAAATAGTCTATTTGTGCGGCTTATTCTTGATGGTGGAAGCCAACGTACATACATACGAGAAGCAGTTGTAAACAAACTGAGATTAGAAGTTACGGGATTCGTGAATCTATCCATTATTCCTTTTGGTCAAAACAAAGTCACTGGTGGTAAAAAAATGAAAATTGTGAACGTTTGCCTAAGATCTCAGTTTAGCGAAAGGTCAGTGGAAGTCGCGGCAGTAGTGGTTCCCGAAATTTGCTTGGACGTCTTGGAGGCTCCTGCGAGTAAAGGCACTCCATTGGATGGCTTCTGCTTGGCGGATTCGAATTTGTGTGGACGTGAACAAGTAGAAGGTTTGAGTGTTCTGGTTGGAGCGGATTATTATTGGAAGGTGGTAACGGGCAAATATAAACGAATTACTGATCTTTTGACAGCAGTAGACACTATTTTTGGATGGACGCTTCAGGGTCCTTCCAACACGGATGAAGGTATCTCTGAAAATGTTTCAACTCTTTTCAGCTCCTCCCTTGAAGATATAAGGAAATTAGAGAGTTTGGGGATACGATGCGATGAAGTGGAGATGAAAGAGTTCACCAAAGAACTACAATCTAAGTGTATTCGAAAGACTGAAACAAGATACGAAGCGCTTCTACCGTGGAAAGCTATCAATGGGCAGCTTGGAAACAACAAAGCGATGGCTCTGACAAGACTGCACTCCCTTCTCAGAAGACTAAGAAAAGATCCAACGAAACTTCATGAGTACGACACAGCAATGCAGCAGTTCATAGCCTCGGGCTACGCTGAGAGAGTTGATTGCAATGACGACAATGTGAAGAACTTGAATTGAATTTGTCTTTAAATGAATGTCTATGGACAGGCTCGAATTTACTTCCAGACATTTTGCAAATCTTGTTGAACTTCCGTGTCGGACAGATTGGGTTAGTTGCTGATGTCGAAAAGGCGTTCCTGCAAATCGTCTTAGCCAAAAAAGATAGAGACAGCCATCGTTTTTTCTGGTTTCCACAAAATAAAGACTTAAGCACAGATTTTTCGTCCGAAACAGAATATCGTATGACTCGAGTCACCTTTGGAGTTTCATCCAGCCCATATTTGCTGTCTGCCACCATTGCTCTTCACATTTGCACGCAAGCAAAAGAATTTCCAGAATCATGTGAATTGCTGAGTAAATTGTTCTACATGGATGATCTTGTAACTAGTGTCTGCAGTCGGGTGGATGCAGAGAAATTTTACGAAGAGTCAACTGAGGTCTTCAAGCGTGCCTATATGAATCTGAGGAAGTGGCGTTGCAATAATTTGGAAGTTCAGAAATCGCTTGAGGTGACCGAAGATTTAGTTCATCCCGTTCTGGGTATTTTATGGAACATGCACAGCGACGAATTGATGTTTAAATTTGACAGGGATTCTTTGAAATCGATGGTATCGCCTACAAAACGCAATTTGTTGAAGGTTATTGCGCGAGTGTTTGACCCATTAGGATTCCTAAGCCCAATTTTAATAACAATTAAAATCTTGTTTCAGACTTTGTGGCGCAAACAAGTTGATTGGGACGAGCCATTGGACGCAGAGGCTAGCAAAAAGTACATCGGCTGTACCAAGGACTTAAATCAAATTCCTGACATTTCAATGCCAAGGTGGCTTGGAATTAATGCTGATTTGACGAGTATTGAAATGCATATATTTGCCGATGCCAGGCAGAAAGCCTTTGGGGCTGTTGCATTTTTGAGACTCCAGAAGTCGGATCTGGAAACTGATGTTAAGTTTGTATGCGCCAAGGCTCGTGTTGCGCCACTGAAAGAAACAAAAGCAGACCATCTCACCTTGCCAAAGTTAGAACTCACCGCCGCGTTGGTTGCTGCTAGACTATGCTCTTATTTGAAGAAGTTACGGTTTCCGAAAGTGGAAACCGTACGTGTTCAACCGTGTAAAAGAAATACATGAGCTTACAGATGTGAACGAGTGGCATCATTGTTCTGGGAAAGAAAATCCTGCAGATCTACTAACCAGAGGAATATCTGCAGAAAAGTTATCATCATCGTTGCTATGGAAGGAAGGTCCATCTTGGTTGAAAGAAGAAAAGTGTCATTGGCCGTTGAGAAGTGCGTCGCATGCTGATGATTCTGTTGCTATGTTGCTGCCTGTTTTTCAGAAGGAAGACGTTGGTGCTCCAGCCAAATATTCGGAATCACTGCTGTTGTATGAAAGAATTGGTGACTGGAAGAAGCTGCTCAGGATTACTATCTATATTCATCGAGGTGTCAATGTGCTAATTAATAAATGGTACCCTATTTGGGCTCAAAAAAGGGGCAGGAAAGCTCATACATCAAGGTTTTTGCAAGCTACTGAAATGAAAAAAGCAGAAACCTACTGGATAAGATACTTTCAAATGAATTATTTTCCTAATGAAATCTTATCTTTGCAGGGGGAAAAAACTATTTCTCGATCTTCTCCCCTCCTAACGCTTAACCCCCTTTTGGACGAACAAGGTTTGCTTCGTGTGGGAAGTAGGTTAACACAACTGGACGAGCCACTTGATGTTATTAGTCCAGTAATTTTACCACGGGGCAGTTATTTGAGCAAGTTAATCGTTGTTTTCTTCCACAAATGTTCTTTGCACAGCGGAGTAAACACCGTACTGACTCGCCTGCGTGAACAATTCTGGTTACCAGCCGCCCGGCAGTTAGTTAGTTGCATCGCATCATGCAAACTTTGCCGCAGACTTAGAGGAAAGGCAGCATCTCAACCTTTTGCCCCTCTACCTAGGGATCGACTTCAAGCATCAAGGCCTTTTGAGACCGTGGGTGTGGATTTTGCCGGACCTCTTTACACACGTTCCAATGATAATAACGAAAAGGTCTACATAATGATTTTTACTTGTGCCGTCGTTCGTGCCGTGCATCTGGAACTGGTCCTCAACCTAACGACCGAATGCTGCCTCTTAGCAATGCGTCGTTTTATAGCAAAGCGGGGTACACCACTTACTATCTATTCCGACAATGCGAAAACGTTCAAAAAAGCTGCAACCGGGGTAAAGAGTTTGGGGGAAATTTTCAACAGCGAAATTTTCAACGGTTTTCTTAGTAACCGTGGTATAAGTTGGAAATTCAACGTGGAAAAAGCACCATGGTGGGGTGTCTTTTGGGAGAGGTTAGTTAAGAGTGTGAAAGACGTTCTCAAAATCACAATTTGGAAGGCCAAAATAACCAACGAAGAGCTTTATACTCTCCTTACTGTAGCTGAGCGAATTATAAATATGAGACCCCTAACCTATGTAAGCAATGACCCTATGGATTTGGCCCCTATAACACCTGAATGTTTTCTTATCGATTGCTCCAAGGTAACTGATAACGAGAGCAAAGACCGAACAATTGCCTAGGATCTTCGATGCAAATGGAAATCGAGATTACAATACACATCTTTTTTATGGAAGAGATGGAAATCTGAATATCTTAAGCTTTTACGTTCAGCACATCATTCCATGCATAATTTTTCAAGAGAGATCAAACCAGGTGACGTGGTGTTGGTATACGATGCCAGCACTCCCCGTATCCACTGGAAGCTTGCGGTAGTCGAGACTTGCTACCCCGGAAGAGACAACAAAATCCGATCATGTGAAGTTCGTTTTGCTGATGGCAGGAGGTTTCGTCGCGCTATTCAGCTGTTATATCCGCTGGAGGTGCACCAGCAGGCCCGCCCGGAGGATGTTGAAAATTAATGTACACCCTGTTTATTTTCTCTCTTTATATTATATTAATTTCTCATATGTTCATATATTCAACAACACACTTATACTTGATTGATACACATACTCATATAGAGTATACAGTATACGATTAATGTAAACCACTTTGCCTATCTCCTTAAATAAAGTTAGTTGTCACTAGATCTTAGACCCGAACAGATCGGTTATTTTTATTTCGAACAAGGCGGAAGATTGTATTGTTCAGTTTAGCTTTTTCTCCCACGGGGTTATTTTCGATAATAAGCTTCTTAAAAGAAAAAAGAAAAAACACGAGAAGCGCGCGATTGAGGTTTGGAGGGGTGTTACTGCAGGCGTGACGTTCGAAAGTTATATAAACAGATAAAGCGAACATGCCAAGGTTATAAAGCCAGAACGGAAGCCTGCAGGGATAAGAACGGACACCTAGTAGTAGAATCGCAGTCGATGCTGAGAATATGGAAAAGCCACTTCTGCAGACTGTGTAACATCGATGTTAGTCAATATACTACTGTCAGGCAGAATGATCCACTTCTAATCGACGAAGACCGGAGAGAATTCTATCCCCCTGACCTCGATGAAGCTAAGATTGCCATATCGAAACTCAAGTCGGATAAAGCCGCTGGCGCAGACAAACTGTCTACTGAGCTCTTCAAGGCAGCTGGGGATGAACTGGTTGGGAGCATGCACCAGCTCATCTGTAAGATATGGTCAGAGGAAAGCATGTCCGAGGAATGGAGTCTCAGCATCGTGTGCCCGATCCACAAGAAAGGAGACAAACATCGTTAAAATATAATTTGTATAATAAATTGTAATTTTTTTTCTTCTCTCTTGTTTTAGTTTAATGGTAAAAGCATTTGAAATGTTATTTAGATTTTCTTAAATACATAAAATATTATCAATCTAAATTGAAGATCTTACGAAAATGTGAATTAGAGTACAAATTAATATTAGCAATTTAAAATGTAAAGAACTAATGCCCTTTTTGGAGACTAAAAATGCTACCTCACCAGCCTAAATGCGTGATCTCACTACTGGTGTATACTAGGAGTGTATAGAGAACAGATTTGGAAGAACTGATTACGCTCTCTGTCTCTATCTCTTGATCTCTCGAAGTACAAAGACCAAGTAGAGAGAGTATGTTCTTCCAAATCTTCGTTCTTTCTCGTGACAGCAGACATGTTTATCAAATTATTAGTTTAAAATAAATAAATAATAAAACAAACAACAATCTCTTTCATTTATAACTCCGATCTCTTTTATTTAACTATATACGTTTCGAATTTAACTGCGGTAGTCAGTATGGCAAACGAGTCTAGTATTGATGAACTGAAGCAGATGCGTTCGTCCACATGGGTAGTATTAGTCGCATCAAAAATCTGGTGGAAACAAGGGCAGACACGTTGTCGGCAACGGGATTGGAAAAAAAATCCAATCGCTTTTAGGGTACGTAGACGTCCAAGTGCTGTAGAAACTAGCTTTGCAATTCCACAGTCGACACGCAGCAACTTACCAAATCTTAAATTACCAAAGTTTAATAGAAAATATTTCGATTATAAAAACTTCATTTACAAATCTGGTGGGCAACGAGCCATTTACCATTTGCTTTCCTGCCTGAGCGATCAAGCTTTAAGCACCGTAAAGACCTTCCAAGTAACGGAGGACAATTATCCAAAAGCACTTGCAAGGCTCAGAGATCGTTATGATAACGACTATCTTATATTTGCACAATACATTTCCGAGTTATTTGAATTGCCAAAGGTAATCAAGGGCTCTGCTGTAGATCTACAAGCGCTGGTTGATAATATCTCTGCTATTTTTAATTCATTACAATCAATTGGATAATTTAAAAATATGTGCAATGCAATGATTATTTACATTGCGATGTCCAAGGTGGATGCCGCATTGGATAGAATGTTCAGCAGTTCTTAGCAAACGATGTCAATACTTCGAGGCTCGCGATAGCAAGCAACCAAAATCTAACTCTGGGATGACCGTGTAAAACAGAGCAAAACCATCACAATCTGCCCCTCGTTCTCAGCTTTCGCTCGCCGTAACACAACGTTTTTCTTTATTCTGTAGCGATTATAATCATTCGATATCAAGTTGTTAAAAGTTAAGTAAATTGGCAGCCTTGCGACGGTTTTCAAACGTGTAAAAGTTAGGGCTTTGTTTAAATTCTTTGGGAAAGGGTCATGGTGTCTCCCAATGCCCATCACCATTTAGATGCAAGATGTGTGAACAACCTCATCACAGTCTTTTACATCGACCTCAGCAAGGAGAAAATGCTGCCAAGGGTGGAGAGCTGTCAGCCTCGGCCACAGTTAGGTAGGTAGGTAGGTAGGACCGTAGCCTTCCCAAAAAGAAATGAGAAGAACAGACATAGGCCAGGTAGGCCCGTTGTGCAGCTACGAGGAGGTTTAGCCCCCTATTCGTGGAACCATTTTGTGCTTCTTAAGAAATTAAGAAGATCAGATATCCCTATTTGCTGAACTTCGGTCAGATCGCTAAGGAAGTAAGATCCTAGGTATCGCTTCCTGATTGTGCAGAATGCCGGGCAGGCGCAGAGAAGGTGATGACAGACAGCTCCTGCAAAAATCATTCGGAGTTATACCTAGTTTTTGCGCGTGACTGCCAATAAGGCAGTGTCCAGTGATGACACCGATGACTTTGTGGATGTCAGTTCTTTTAAGGGAGATAATACTCCTAGTCCGTTGGCTGTCCATCTCCGGTTCGTCTCGGCCCTGGCGAGACTTGTAACATTGTGTTTAATGGTTGCAAAGGGTATACCCCCACAAGCCACGATTGATTGATTGTAGCGGCGAGTGTGTCGGCTCTTTCATTTCCTGGAATGTTGCTGTGTCCCGGTACCCAGATGAGTTGTATGTTGAACTGTTTATAAGGCTGCTTGACTATCCGTGAGAATGCGGATATCCGTGGTGGATATCACGTTCCACTTCAGCCAAGGCAAATGCTCTTTTATTGCCAACAGTTCCGCCTGGAAAACGCTGTAGTAATTTGGTAATTTTAGAGTTTTGTTCAGCTTAAGTTGTTTGCAGAATACTCCACTACCCACCCCGTCTTTGGTTTTAGACCCGTCAGTGTAGAAGTCTACGCAGTTTCTGCGAGGTTGAGTCTGGCGAGTCCAGTTCTGTCTATCCGGGTAGATCGTTGTAAAGTTTTTTTCCAAGACTGTGGTGGGTTCTGTGAGGTCTAGGTTTTCTGCCATAGTTGACCTGTTATTCAGGATGGAGGAGTGGCTAGTGACACAGCTCGTCCAGTTCGAGTTGGCTTTAAGTCTAATGGTCGTTTGTGTGGCAATTTGCTTGCCGAAAATATCGAGTGGCGTAAGGTCGAGTATCATGATAAGCGCAGCGGTTAGGCTGGACTTGAGGGCTCCGGTAATGCACATACACGCCAACCTTTGTACCTTCTCGAATTGCTTGAGGTATGTTGTCTTGTCCAGTGCTGTCCACCAGACTGTCACTGCATACATTAGTATGGGTCCGACGACCGTGATGTAGAGCCATTGGGTGGTCTTGGGATTGAATCCCCATTTTTTCCCTATGGCTTTCTTGCATGTGTAGAAAGCTATAGTTGCTTTTTTAGCTCTTTCGATTGTGCTGCTCTTCCAGGTTAATTTCGTATCTAGTTTAATGCCAAGGTATTTGGCATTGGAGGAATAGTTTAATCTGGTACCAAGCGAAGTAATAGGGCAGTGTTTCGGGATGTTCGGGATACTTTTTGGTGAATAGCACGAGGTCCGTTTTCTGGGGATTCACCCTGAGCCCATTGCTATGCGCCCACTTGCAAAGAATTGAGAACGCCGTTTGCATACGGTCATTCAGTGTGGATAGGTATTTACCTGAGATTGAAATGGCAACGTCATCAGCGTAGGCATTAACGTCCAGGCCTTCTTTCTCCAGTTTAATTAGAGGTGAGAGGACCCCCCTTGCGGGGTTCCCAGAACTGATCAGTTCTGTCAGAGTCCTCTCCACCTTTAGTTCTTTTAACCCTTCTGTTATGGCTTTGGGAGTGTGAGTTCGATAGGGTAAATTTCATCCGGACCTGGCGATTTGTAGGGCTTGAAGCTTTTTAACGCCCATATGATTTTCTCTCTAAAGATATTGTGGTCGTACTTTTCCTCTATCGCGGAGAAGAAGTGAGTTCCTCGCGAATGTACTGAGTCTTGCGGTTCATAGCAGCCCGGGAAGTGCATATTAAGGAGAAGATTTAGAGTTTCTTCCTCAGACGTTGTCCAAACTCCGTTTGCTGTGGGGCAGCTCGGAGATTGTGGATCTTTCGAGAGTGTTTTTCTCAATCTGTAGGCGTCTGAAATTTTCTCCATACTGTTGCAGAAGAGTTTCCAAGACAGCCTTTGTTCTTTCCTCAGGGTTTGTTTGTACACTCTGAGTGAATCTTTATATAGGCTCCAGTCTCTGTCGTTACTTGTACTCTTTGCTTTATTGAAGAATTTCCGACAGTCCTTACGGAGCTTACTTAGATCTGCGTTCCACCAAAAAGGGTATGAATTCTTTCTTGATTTGTGGGTTGCGTAGCTGTTGACCCGTGCGTTGCCCAAAGTAATTGTTAGAATATCGACCATTTTGTCTATATCTAACGTGGACCGCGGGGTATCAGGGGTCCTTTTTATTACAGAGTTGCCAATGAAGGCTCTATATTGCTCCCAATCAATTCTTCTTCGGTTACAGGATGAGTCAATTGGGATTGAGACCGTGAGAGCTAGGTTGAAAACCAGAAATCGATGATCCGAGAAGGAGTGTTCCTCAGAAACCTTCCATTCTCTTATTCTATTAGGGAGAGAGGGGGGTGCTACAGTTAAGTCTTGTACCTCCCTTCGATTTTTGGTAATAAATGTGGGTGTATGACCCTTGTTACAAATGTTAAGGTTAGAGGTTAGAATGAATTCAATAAGCCACTCACCTCTTTCGTTTATATCGCTGCTGCCCCAAATCGTGTGATGCGCATTCGCATCCGCACCGATGAGGAGCCCAGCTTGGTGTCCCGACGAGTCTCTGACCAGTCTTTTAATCTCGTCCAATGGAATGGACTCTTCTTGCGCCATGTACGTGGAGGCTATCCATAGCTTATCCCCTGGTGATTCTATGGCAATCACTGTGGTGTCAGGGCAGCTGTAATTAGGGAGAAAGTAAGAGTTTAGGGATTTCTTAGCGAGTATGCAAGTACGGGGCTTACCGTCTTTTTTTGGTGTGAATAAGTTGTAGGCTGGGGTTTTTAATTCACGAACCCTGTGTTCATGTACCCAAAGTTCTTGGATTAAGGCTATGTCTTCTTCTCCTTTAGCCAGCCTGAGAAGAAGAAGATTCGTACGGGAGGCGAAGCTTAAGTGATTTTAGCCACAACGTTGATTCTTGTAATGGATTCTACTGGAGGGTTTCAGATAGGTAGGGCGTTGCTGGACTCAGGCTCTCAAGTTAACCTCATCCACGAAAGGTTTGCCAGGTCGCTCAATCTTCGAAAACAACGGAAGAATGTAGACATTCTAGAATTAGGGGTAGTCGAGACGAAACTCAAATACCAAACACAAACCACTATTCGCTCGAGATATAACAATTTCGAATTGTTACTGGAATTCTTAGTTGCTCAATCGATCACTGGATATCAGCCAGAAACAACGCTAAGTGTGATGAATTGGAATATGTCTAAGAACCTGGAGTTAGCAGATGAAGACTTTTATCAACCATCACAGAATGATTTACTACTGAGTACGGAGTAATTTTTCGAGTTAATGAAGGTGGTTCAGACTAAACAGGGGGCCAGGGCTACCATCGTTGCAAAACACTTCGCTTGGCTGGATCGTTTCAGGCAGATGTAATTCAAACTCCAATAGGACTAAAAAATCCTGTCTTTTGAATACAGAGGATGACATATTGGATCGGTATGTGGAAAGAATTTGGGAATTGGAGGAACTTCATGATCCAAGACCAAAATGGACAGAAGAACAGGAAACGTGCGATGTTAATTTTACCCAAAGCACGGAGATATTAGATAATGGGTGACTCATGGTGAAGCTGCCATTCAAGAGAGATCCGAGCTGCTTAGGCGCCTCGTATGATATGGCGCTTCGACGATTTTTAGTACTTGAACGTCGGTTGTCAAAGATGAGCTTTTGAAGCGTCAGTATGTTACTTTTCTTGAAGAATATGAGAAACTGGGTCACATGTTGCTCCTCAAGGATCCAAATCTAAAAGAACCACACTACTATTTGCCGCATCATTGCGTCGTTAAGCCAAGTAGCTCATCCCCAAAACTCAGTGTCGTTTATAATGCTTCTTGCTGTACATCCTCACAAGTTTCATTACATGACATACTAATGGTCGGTCCAACAGTCCAGCCAGAGCTGTTCATTATTCTCCTTCGGATTTGCTTGCATAGGTTTCTGCTAACAGCTGACATTGTCAAAATGCATCTACAAGTCTTGCACCATCCTGAACATCGCAAGTTTCAATATATAATTTGGAGGAGAGATGAAACGTCCCCAGTGCACACATACGAACTAAATGCCATTACATATGGCACGGCTTCAACTCCCTTTTTAGCTACTCGTAGCTTGAAGCATTTAGCAGAAATGTATAAAAAATCATCGCCCCTAGGCTACGTAACTCTCAATGAGAATTTTTACGTAGACGACTTTCTTACATGAGATGATGATCTCCAAACATTAGTTACAAAAGTAGAGGAAGTCACAACGGTTTTGAATTCGGCTGGATTAGAATTATCTGACTGGAATAGCATCCATCCCAACATTGCCAAGGCTATACAGAGTACAAGCATCAAATTGAGTGATTCAGGCCTTACCAGCACTTTGCGGATAGCATGGAACTCTGTAAGCGACCAATTTAGTTTTTCATATTAACCAAACCGAACGTACTCTAAAATTACTAAATGATCAATTCTTTCACTTTCGTCGTCGCTCTTTGACCCATTGGGTCTGCTAAGTCCTATAATTATAAAATCAAAAATAATCCTTCAACGGTTGTGGATTGAAAAAATTGACTTGGATGCAAGACTGCCGCAAAGCATCGAGACTGAATGGTAACAATTCATGGCCGATTTGCATTCCATAGAGAACCTGTCGATCCCTAGATTTACCTGAATTGAAAGTAAAAGCCAGTGCCAAATTCATGGGTTCGCTGATGCATCTATGCACGCATATGGTTGCTGCATGTATCTCAGGGCGATAGATTGCGTTGGATCTGCTCAACTTCGACTGCAGGTAGCCATATCCCGAATCGCACCTATAAATAGAAAGCAATTTTCCTCGGTTGGAGCTGTGTGCAGCGCACCTGCTTTCGAAATTATGGGAAAATATTCGGAACATTTTCAACGATGGCCACTCGGAAGTTTACTTTTGTACAGATGCCGCAATTGTTCTCCATTGGATATTAACTCACTCCTCCAAACTGAATACATTTGTTGGCAATCGAGTAGCTGATATATATGTTCCTACACGAGAGAATCCAGCCGACATCGTATCGAGAGGATGCTCTTTCCATGACTTGAAGACCTCGATCTGGTTCGACGGCCCACAATTTTTATTAGCAACGGAGAGCTATTGGCCATCCGGGATAGACATTCCACTCTCTATAGAGGAAACTTCGTTGGGAAAAGGAAAAATTGGCTTGTTTGTGGAACACAGGAGCCAAATACGTTGCTTAAAATCGTAGAGCATTATAGTTCCTTTACAAAAATTCTTCGAGTTTTCGCGTATGTCTTACGATTTTGTCGTCGGATGAGGAAACAATCATCGTTTATCAACACCTTTTTAACAGTTACAGAATTAGATCAAGCACTTTTACGTGTCATTCATCTTATAAGGATGGAATCGTTTTTGGAGGAAATACGGGCTGTACAAAATCATCGAACTCTTAAGGGATCAATTAATTGGTTAAACCCCTTCCTGGAGGATACTAATGGCATCACTCTATTGAGAGTAGGAGGCCGGCTGAAACATGCGAAGATCCCCGAGGAGTGCAAGCATCCTCTTCTGATACCGAAGAATCATAACTTCAACAAGGCGTTGGTCCGGCATTTGCACCTATCCAATTATCATGCTGGACCTAAGGCTCTAGTGGCCCTGTTGAGGCAGCGTTTTTGGATTATAAATGCTCGCAAACCTCACCGCGCCCACTAACACCTGATCTGCAAGCAAATAAGAGAAATCGATCTGAAATGAATAGTTCAACAAAACAAAATACGGAAGCAACTATGGAAAATGGTGAAGCTATAAAACCGAATGAAGTTATGACCGAACTGCGGAACATGAAAAAAGAAATGAAAGGAATAGCCGATTTCTGCAGTTTTGTCTCACAAAAGTTTGATGACATAAATAAAAAGATGAAAGAAAAACAGGAGCTAAAAGAAGATCAAAAAGAAAAAGATGAATGCATCTCCCAAATGCAAGCACAAATCAATAGACTGGAACAACAACAATTAAAAGATAAAATTGAAATTAAAAATATACCACCAACTCAGATCGAAAACTTAATTGACCTTGTCCTAGCTATTGGAAAAACAGTCAAGGTTACAAGCGCTGATATATCCGATATACATAAATCGCACCCTACCGAAAAACCCCGAACGATCTTCTATTGTGGCAACATTTAATAACACCTTGATTAACAATTCAATTAATAAGAATAGTTCTGAAGAGGTGTTCTTCTACGCTGGCAAAACCACTACGTAAGCTTTTTCACCTTTCCTACACCTCTGGGCTCTTTCCGAGTAGGTGGAAAACAGCATTTGTCCAGCCTATACCCAAAAAAGGCGAATCATCTTCTCCCTCCAACTACCGACCCATTGCACTAACGTCCCTTCTTTCCAAGGTCATGGAAACGCTGATTAACCGTCAGCTTATGAAATATCTTGAATCGCGGAAACTCCTCAATGACCGCCAATACGGTTTCCGCAGCAACAGATCCACTGGTGATATGATGGCATATCTCGCTGAAAAGTGGAATCACTCCCATCACCAAGCAGGTGAAAGCAAAATTGTTGCACTGGATATTTCGAAAGCATTTGACAGGGTTTGGCATGTAGCCCTTTTGTCGAAAATGCGTGCTTTTGGGATCGATGAGTCTCTCTTTCAATGGATTAGAAGCTACCTTTCGAATCGTTCAATTCAAGTTGTTTTGGACGGATTCAAGTCTGATACTCACTTTGTAAATGCCGGTGTTCCCCAGGGCTCCGTTTTGTCTCCGACACTCTTTCTTATTTTTATAAATGATCTCTTGTCTGTTACTTCTAATCCAATTCACTCCTTCGCTGACGACAGTACCCTCAGCTTCTCATATTCGCTCACCAGTTTACGACCCTGCACTTCGGTTGTAGATAATGAGCGGCAGCGTATGTTAAGCTCATTAAATTCCGATATCGACAGCATCATCCAATGGGGTAAAAACAATAGAGTGGAATTTAATGCTTCCAAAACACAATGCTGTCTCTTGTCGTTAAAGCGTATAAATAACCCGCAGCCATTATCCATGAATGGCACTTGCATCTCAGAAACTGAAAAGCTTTCCATCCTGGGTATGAGTGTTGCTCACAATCTTAATTGGAGCGACCATATATTCAGTGTCGCCAAGAATGCTGCGAAATGCCTAGGATTCTTATACAGATGCATGAAATATTTCTCACCCTTAGATCTGGCTACAATCTATAAGGCGTTCATTCGCCCCAAATTAGAGTTTAATGCTCATGTCTGGTCCGGTGCTTCCAAGACCTCACTGCACCTACTAGACAGAATACAAAAACGAGCCATAAAACTGATAGGTGACTCCAGCATTACCAAAACATTAGACTCGCTGGAACACCGCAGGAATGTTACCTGCCTCTCCCTGTTTTATCGTTACTACCACCAAAAATGCTCTGATGAAATAGCCAGCTGCATTCCGCCCCTTCAACATTTCTCCCGCAATACACGTCTCTCTAGGAATGCTCACCAATATACTCTGAAGCCCGCTTTCGGACGTACTGTCAAATATAGAGAATCTTTCATTAACCGAACCACACGAATCTGGAACTCCCTGCCGGATTCGGTTTTCCCCCCTCAATGCAACATGCAAGCATTTAAGATCAATGTCCATCGGCATCTCCTCTATTCCTCTTCCTCTCTACCTTCTGCCCGCACTGTGTCACCGACATAATAAGGTTATTAGACCTTGAGTGCGCGCAAATTATAAAAAAAAAAAAAAAAAAAAAAAAAAAAGAATGCCCGTATAACCCGCCCAGTGACAATTGCAAATATTAACCAAAATATGGGAAATGCAAAAATTACTGAGGCAAACACTAACAACAACATATTCATAAATAATATGCTAACAAGCGTCAACAAACCCTTGCTCTGGCAGCCAAAGAAAACAGCAAAAGAAGAGGGTTGGAGATTTGTGTGGGTGAACTCCAGAAAAGTGTTTGCAAGAAGAGAGGTGAGAGCAGAAGCTTTGTTCATTCAATGCATAATATAAATAAAATAAAACGAAATTAACATAATGTATTTATTTAGAACACAACTATAATTATTATTCTAATGGAGACAACAGAACAAATATTTTTAGATTTTAACTTTATGGAATTTGGAAATTTTGCTAAAGTAAAAGATGAACTTAAAAAACTGAATTTTCGTTGTATATATTCAAACATATACAACGAAAATCAGGTCATTGAGAAAAAATTGGGATGTCTTTTGTGCGTGTGTATGTCCGATACTGAACATTGTTGATGTTATTTTGTTAGTAGTAATTAATATTAAAATAGAAGAAAACAATTTATACTACCTAGATGGGTTCAGTGCTGAATTTGAAAATAGAGAGGAAATAAAAACCGGCCAAGTGCGAGTCGGACTTGCGCACGAAGGGTTCCGTACCATCTGTATATATAAATATGAAAGAGACTATGTATGTTACCTTATCAGTCATCCCATTAAATCACATTTTTTGTATGATGACAGATCTTGGTTGCAGGCAGGTTATCGGCATATTACTTTGATAATCAAAAATCTTCATGATGAGATGAGATGATCATCAAAGTGTCCATTGAATTCAAATCAATTATTTTACTTGACAGCAACGATGTGAAAAGGTGAATAACAATAATGGGAATTTTGGGAAAAAGGTTTGCAGCTAGGATTAATTCATCAAAGACACAAAAGAGATCAAAACTGAGAAATTTGCTACTGGTTGTGGGATATTGTCGACTAACCTTAGTTCAGTATGTGACCAAAGCGATTTTTTGGATGAAAATTATGTCTGTTGTATGGGAGGGGCTCCCATAAATATTCATTAAATATTCATTTTGATCTGTTTTTAGTACTGGTCGTGGTAGCGGCAACAGAAATACATCATCTGTGAACTGTCAACTGTCAACTTTCAACTGTCTAACTATCACAGTTTACGATATACAGCCTGGTGACAGACGGACGGACGGACAGCGAAGTCTTAGTAATAGGGTTCCGTTTTACCTTTGGGTACGGAATCCTAAAAACACCTCCTCCATGGTGTTGCCATGTTCATTAAGAAGCATTTAAGGTACGAAAGGCTTTATATTGCCACAAAATCTTATGACAATCTAACAGTGAAGATTGTCTCAGATTTAAAAAGCAAAATAGTAAGAATAACGAAAATGAATTTATTGATGAACTTGAAAAAATAACAAACATGCACCCAGTATAATAATATTTTTTTTTTTTTTTATTTATTTGTTTACATCAAGTAGATTTCTTTTTTAGACTACAAAAAAATAGATACAATTCCATTTTGATTATTTTAGATTTATCACTTAGGCTTAAAAATAAAAATACTTTAGTTACGATTTAGTTAAATGACAGGCTAGCAAGATAAGATACAATTTTTTGCTTAAAGGCTTCTCTTGAGCAATATTCAAAAAAATCTAGGTGATGATGAGCCAAGTTCGCCTCACGAATGCAACGCGATAATGGTTCATTATTACCATAATTTGTGCGATGGATACGGGTACGAATGAGTATACGATGTCGGGTATTGGTAGGATGAACATAAAAATCAATAAGATTTAAAAGGGGAGAACAATCAATTCTAGAAGTAAGAATGTCTCGAATGAATATCAAAGAGAAATACCTGCTGTGCGTATGAAGAGGAAGTATATTAAATAATAGGCATCTTGTTTTATAAGATGGCACATCTATATTCCAATTAAGTTTAAAGAACATATATCTAGTGAATTTTCTCTGAATTCTTTCGATCCTCTCTACAGCATTAGTATAAAAAGGATTCCAAACAATACAGCAGTATTCCAAGGAAGATCTAACTAGTCCAAAATAAAGGCCTCTCAACGCAAAAGTATCTGAGAACTCCTTAGAATTCCGTCTAATGAATCCAAGCATTAAATTAGCTTTCGTTGTAATGTAATCAACGTGCGGAATGAAACTCAATTTAGAATCTAAGATTACGCCTAAGTCCTTTATTTGGGAAACTTTAGTTAAATTAATACCGTTCAGAACATATTGAAATTGAATGACATCTCTTACTCTGTGACAAGAAAAATGTACACATTTCGCTACATTTAAATGCAGTGAGTTTATATCACACCAATATGAAAGACGAGTGAGATCATCTTGTAGTTGAAGACAATCATTTATGGATACAATTTTTTTATAAATCTTGAGATCATCAGCATAGAGGAGACAGTTTGAAAATTGAAACATCGATGGAATATCATTAATGAATAAGAGAAACAACAGTGGATCTAAATGGCTTCCATGTGGAACTCCTGATGGTACAGTAATACTTTGAGATGTATAACTATTAATCTTGACTTTTTGAGTTCGATTTGTTAAGTAAGACTGGATCCACTTTAAAAGGTAAGAGTGAAGACCCAAGCAAGACAGTTTGGAAATTAAAATTTAATGATTTACTCTATCAAAAGCTTTGGAAAAATCTGTGTAAATTATGTCAGTTTGACAGCTTTCCTCTAAATTAGAATTTAAGTGGTTCACAAAAATAGAGAGATTTGTAGCAGTAGATCTGCCGGAAACAAAACCATGTTGACAAGGTGTTATATGTCTAAAAATACAAAAATATGGCTTATCGTACACCAATTTTTCAAAAGTCTTTGGTATGTGTGACAGCTTGCAAATAGGCCTATAGTTCTTTATTTCAAGTTTGGATCCGGACTTAAAAACCGGAGTTAAAAAGGATAATTTCCAGTCATCTAGAAAACAACCAGTCTTAAGCGACAAACTAAATATAAATGTTAATGGTATTGCTAAAGAAGTTGCGCAGTTTTTAAAAAAAAGGGCAGATATTCCATCGGGGCCTGTAGATGCCGTACTATCAATTAGCGATAAATATTTTAGAACTTCGGAAGTTTTTAGTTGAAGTGAACCGATCTGGAATAACTCAGGAGTCTGAGGTATATTCTGATGTGGAGAGTTATGGGAGTACACTGATTGAAAATGGAGTTAGGAATTCCGTTGGATTTTCGTCGTGAATTATTGTAACTCCAAAATTGTTTACTATTTTGTCTTAAATTGGATTGTATTGATAGAATGTAGACATGATATAGAAAGCGATTAAGATAATCAAAATCTTTTTGAAGTTTTACATAAGAGTGACGTAGATTTGGATCGTTTGGTTTACTTTTGAATCTTTTAAATGCTTTGTTTTTCTGATTTTTAAGTCTTGATAGACGCCTGTTAAACCAGATTGGATTAGAATTCCTCTTCATGAACTTTTTTGGTACAAAGCGGTCAATGCAGGAATTTATAATTGTGACAAAGGATTTGTAGACCTCTTTTAGATCTGATGAGTTGAATATATTTGTCCAAACCAACCCATTTAAATGAGAGTTAATATCAACATAATTAGCTCTTTTATAATTGTACACAAACTCAGGCCTAGAACTTAGCTCATATGGATAAGTATAATCATAAATAATTAACTTTGCATATAAACCGCAATGATGGATGGAATTTCGAAACATTGGTAAGTCCGATTTTTCAAGTTTTAAAGAGGATTCGTTATCCACGAACACGAGATCAAGTATTCGATTGAGATCGTTACAAATATTATTAATTTGTATTAGATTATATTGGCTAAAAAAATCAGTTACCAATGTTTCGGTTTCTGTTTTGACATTCATGGGAATAAGGCACTGTTCATCACAATCAAATTGCCATTTAATATCGCCTAGATTAAAGTCGCCTGTATATAAAATATGTTGGGAATTCGAAAGGTTCTCAAAAATATGTGAACAATTATTGAAATGTAAGTTATATAAATCAATATGGCTTCTAGGGGGAATATAACTACAGATAAGAAATAATTCAGAGTTACCAGAAAGGGTAACTTTAATAATTAGTTGATCAACATCCCAAACGGGGGAAGTTGGTAAATTAGTAGAAGGAAGAACTATTTCGTTACAATAAAAAGAAGATTTGACAGCAATTAAAATACCACCACCTCTCTCTGACCCGGAAACAATGTTACATCTATCTTTTCTAAATATAGAATAGTTATCTGTGTTTGCAAATTCAGTAGTTAAGATATTGTCATTTAACCAAGTTTCAGTTAATATAACAAAGTCATAGATTTCATTATATAAATCAGAACGAAGGCTTTCTAATTTGGTTCTTAGACCGCCTACATTCTGATAATAAACGTTTAAATACTTAAGTTTGTTTAATGATGTTAAATGACGACCGGTTTCGCAGCAGAGTCTTCGTTTTTTGACCGAGAAATGAAAGGTTTAATTTGAACTCCAAGCGGCCAGAATTTAGCATCGTAAACATGTTCATAGGCGCTTGCGGTGAGCCCCAGTTTAAAGTTGACAAAGCGCATTGTGTTAACATCTGAATCTTTTTTAATTAATTTTTGGCATCGGAAAGCAGCTTCTGGGAGGTTCAGTTTGTTCGCGACGAAACAAATTAAGTTGTCTTCTTGAACACTTGTGTCCAAACGGGATATGTGTAAAAACCTCAGCCTTGGGACTGTTTTTAATGTATTGGCTGCGGTGAACTCAACGGCAGAACCATAAATACGTTGCGGTTGCCGAACAGAACGATTTGGTGTTATTTTGTCCTTATTCCATTCAGAAGTACTATCGTTAGTACGTTTGATAGTACTATCTTTAGAGTCAGCGGCAGCACTTGTAATGGCAGCAGCAATGGAGGCAGTGGTTGTGGTGTTATGTATTTCCTTGGTTACTACGATGACGTTTGTTGATGTGGGGTTTACTGCTGTGGGGTTAGCTGTACACACTATCTCGGTTGAGATCCTCTCCGTCTGTTGTTGTTGTTGACGTGTTTGTTCGAGCGAAGAGAGTCTAGTGTCCAGGTCAGTTAGCCTCCTCGATAAAATGTTGTTATGCTCTTCTAATGACTTTATTTTCGAGAGAGCACTGATATTTAATTGTTGTAACTTAAGTATTTCAGAATGTAATGACGCAAGAGTGACACTATCAGAAGCACTCGATTCACCAAAATGCGTTGGTTTCAAGGTCGTCATGATGGCGGGTGTAAGGGAAGGGGGATCGACTTCCTTGCCCGTGGTTAAAGCAGCAAGCGACGATGATGATGCAATTTTTATGTCGCTGGTGGAGGTACTGCAATGAGTAGGGGTTAATGACCGATGCATCAACAGTGGATTATGCTCACACTGGATGGATTTTCGTCTTGAGCTCGAACAAATATCACACCGAAAGCCTTGTTTAGATTTGTCCAAGAACTCAATATCGGCTTTTTTTAACTTCACGCACTTTCCGTGAAAGAATTCTTCGCAATCTACACATTTAATTTTTAGATCAATACGATCAATTTTACTGTGACACAGATTGCACTTCATATTATTAAAATATTTTATTTGTTTGCGATTACCGTGAGCCAACAAAGAAATAAAGTCTAACAAAGATTAGAGCAGAAAACTAGTTCTTACAGAGTTAGGGAATAAAGTCACTGTCTTGTACTGATAATTATATAAATTATATGTATGTATGTATAATAATCACACTTTTTAATTTAAAAAAGATAAATTAAAAATGAATATAAAAAACGCAACCGATCACGGCGAGAACACATGAACATATTGGGTGATATTAAATGTTAAATATAGTACAAAATCATTTGTCCTCAGCTATTTAGAAATGCTAGCTTTTAATGGTTTGTGCATCGTCATTGAAAGAGCAACCAGAATAGATTTGAATGCAGGAACAAGCACATTAATTGATCGCATTCTTGTGACTCTAACAGGCAATAAACTATTTTCAGCTATTGATAAGAATGATATATCGGATCATTATAGCACTATATGTATATGGAGTCTATGATGATTTGACAAACTCCGATGAAAATCGTTCAAAGCCACAGACTGGACTCAAAAACTGGAAAAAAAACTTTCCCTCTCCCTGTTACCTTCGCTCGCACAACGTTCAATACGTTATCAGGCCTTAGCCTTGAGTGCGCGTGTGACTCTAACAAAAAAAAAAAAAATGCCGCTTGGATTACTGGGGATATCATTAAGAGCTGTAAAGAAAGAGACATTCTCTATCGCAGATGGAAAAATAACCGACGTAATTAAACGTATGAAATTGAATACCTATAGGATATTTCGAAATCGTATCAATAAACAAATATCGAGGAGTAAGGACTTTTATTATAAAGAAAAATTTAAGCAAACAAAATCTGACCCGAAAAAAACCTGGTCATTAATTAACGAAGTATTAGGGCGTAGAAGAATTTCACTTGACGAAGTGATCCTTAAAAACTTCCCCCTAGTATGAACATAGTTGCGGTAACAGATGAATTTGGCGAACTATTCTCGCGACAAGCAGAGAATATGATCCACAAATGTGACACAATTTTGGGAGAAGCAAACCAGGTAGAGGTAGTCAATTTACTAAATAGAATAAATGTAAGTAAAGCTGCGGGAATAGATGGTATTCGAGCAATCGACTTAAAAAGACATGCCGATATATTTGCTCCAATCATCACCAAGCTCATTAACACGAGCCTGGAGACCTCAACTGTACCAAAAATGCTCAAAGAGACACTTGTTAGACCAATTTACAAGGGAGGAGCCACAAAAGAGATAGCAAACTATCGCCCAATAGCCATATTACCAGCTATAGAGAAAATGCTGGAACAAATCGTATTTGATCGTATATGGCAATTCATCGAAAAACACAATTAAATAAACAAAAATCATTATGGCTTCCAAAACGGAGAAAGCACAAACAAACTTTTGGGAGATTCCGCCAACCTAGTCCACAGCAGCCTGGCAAACAGATACCACGTCTTAGTACTGTTCCTTGATTTAAGTAAGGCATTCGACACTCTCGACCATAACAAAATAATTGATACCTTAGAAACAGCTGGAATTAGAGGAGCTTTAGCAGAATGGCTAAGAGATTGTCTCAGAGCGAGGACTTTTCGGGTAAAAATTGATGAATGTTGTAGCAACAGATACATACAAGGTGCAGTATGGAGTTCCTTAAGGCCCGAAACTTGGCCCACTATTGTTAATTTAGTACACAAATGGTATGTTGAACTACCTTAAAAGGAGTACAGCATTTGCATATGCTGACGACACTGCCATAGCTGTTTCTCACAATGATCCCAAAAGAGCAACCAGGATAATTCAGAACGAGCTCTGCGAAATAGGAAAATGGTGCCATGATAACGGGCTTGTGATTAACGTATCGAAAACCAAAGTGATGCATATTCGCAGTCCACAGCACTCAACGACAGAAATCAGACTTGAAGCCTATAATTGTACCAATCAAACCACTGCTGATGTTATAGAGGTCGTGGATACGTATAAGTACCTTGGTATTACCATCAACAATAACTTTCTTTGGGAAACCCACATCAATGACCTACGGAAAAAGCTGAGAGGGTCCCTGTTTGCACTGTCTTGTATGCAATGCAAATCAACACCTTGCGTCCAAAAACAAATATACCACGCTCTTGTTGAATCAAGGCCCAGATATGGCATCCTATCTTGGGGAAATGCTGCAGAACGCACATCAATAAATTGCAGAACCTTCAAAATAGATCTATCAAATTGCTGCTGCCGCGATGGAGTATTACGATGACGAACAGCTCCGGTTACCAATTAGTCACAGCTTTAACACCAGGAGACAAGTAAACGGAATGTACCGACTTCCATTTCACATCAACGCCTACGGCAGTAGGCAATTTATGTATACGGTGCCAAAGATCTTGAATTATCTTCCCCAAACCCTAGGAACTATTTCTTCTATCGACAAAAGAAAAAGAAAATTAAAAGAACATTTAATGAAACTCAGAAGTCGCATATAGCTTTTCCATAGCTACAAAAATATCAAGTAATTTTCTCTTACTCTAAAAATCAGTTCATATTATGTCAATGCAATAAGTTAATCTAATAAACATGTATGTATGTATAGGCACAATCTCCTGCAGACAAGCCACATGGCTTCGCAGATTTAAATGAAAAGAAAAATGTTAAAGAAAAATGATTTGAATTGATTTAAATAAAGAATTAAAAAAAAAAAAGGAAGTTGCAAGGAAAACGGTGAAACAATGCATTCAGTGCGTAAGAGAGACTAACTCCATCTCGTCCGTTCCTGTGTTGTGGGGTTGACTTTTGCAGTCCCATCTTAACTTATCTTAAAATTAGAGGAAAGGTACCTTATAAAAGTTACATTGCTATGTTCGTTTGCTTCTCTACAAAAGCTGTACATTTGGAACCCGTCACTGATTTGTCAGAGACCTTGATCGGTCGTAGAGGTCTCCCAAGAAATCTACACTGCAACTTTGTGGGACCACAGTCTAAATTAACCCAGTTACGCAATATGTTTTTCAAATAATGTTCACAAGAGATCCTTAACCGTTTTTTTACTAATGCTGGCATACATTTTCGTTTTATACCCCCTAGGGCCCCTCATTTTGGCGTAATTTGGGAGGCGGCTGTCAAGGTCGCAAAGGGTCACCTGCAACGAAGCTTAGGAGGAGTCAGGTTAACGTTCGAGGAGCTGTCTACTGCGTTTGTCGACATCGAGGCCGTCATGGATTCACGACCGATTACCCCCATGTTATCTGACCCAAACGACTTGGAAGCCCTTACGGCGGCCCATGTACTAATTGGATCGTCGTTGGAAACCATAATCGAACCAGCGATTGAAGGACCTGAAATAAGCTACATCGAGAGATGGAGACGAATCAATGCCGTGAAGACGCACTTTTGGAGAAGATGGTCAACGGAGTACATTCACGAACTGCAGGGTAGAGGTAAATGAAGACCGCCTTGCATCAATATTAATGTTGGCGATTTGGTCCTCATTCACGAAGACAACATCCCACCCCAAAGATGGCTAATGGGTAGAGTATGTGCAACAATTAAAGGTCAAGCTGGGCAAGTAAGAGTTGCAGATGTGAAGACAACCAAGACAACTATCAGACGTCCCATTTGCAAGCTAGCTGCGTTACCAGTTTAGTCTCCTGAAAGACGATTCTTTCAAAGGAGGCGGAATGTTGGAGCTTATTTGAATTTTATTGAATTCGAATTTTAACGTAAATTGAATTTTGGATTATATAACAGTTATCAACGTAATTAATCTACTACCATTGTATATTCTATGTTATTTGAATCTCGCCATATTGTTATATCCTCCATCTTTTATTTGTTGTAACCAATCATGGCTGCTTCCCGGTCAACGTACATATATATACAACCCGGACAATAAAATTACTTCCCCTGTTTGTAACAAGTACTAGTGGAGCAAGGTTGTTATAATCTCCTCATAGTGTCCAGGTAAGAGCCATCCTTGCAATATCCATTACTGGCTTACGCAGAGTACGGCCTATCCAGCTCAACTTTCGACATTGGATCTCTGCTGCAGAATGTTTCTGTGAAGCTCTTCTTCGGGATCTATTCCGGCTAGAAAATCTTCATGATTCGTCTCAAGCAATTGTTGACGAAGACTTGAAGCTTGCGCATAGTGATGGTGGTTGTCTCCCAAGTCTCGCATCCGTAGAGCAATACGGATTTCATGTTGGAATTGAATATCTGAGGCTTGCAAGGGGTGGAGATCTGGTTGGAATTCCAGAGGTTGCCAAGCGAGTAGTAAGCGTGGCGAGCCTTGTTTATACGAGACATCGATTTCCGCACTTCCATCTTTGCGCAAGATGCTGCCGAGGTTGCAGACTTCGTTGATATCCTCGATTGGTTTCCCGTCTAGCAGGAGAGGTGCCTCGCATCTTGAGCCGATTCTCATCAGCTTTTTCTTGGCGATGTTGACTACTACGCGTGTAGTTTTTCTAGATGCCACTCACAGTGATGGATAGCGGGCAGATGACATCGGCGTAGTCGAAATCGTGGAGATTCTCTGTGAGGGTCGCTCTAAGGCAAGCGAGAGGACAATATGAAGTGAACGTTATAACCTTTTGAACGTTGTGCGAGCCAAGGTAGCAAGGAGAGGGAAAGTTTCGCGCAGGTTGATGTTTTCGACATCAAAACCTGAACGATGTGCAGTGTTTTTTTGGGTCGGAGATGTTCGTTAACTACTCTCAGGGGTGGCTTATCCTAGATAGGGCGAGAGCCGATCAAATTTCGCGTTGGTTATAATTCACGGTAATTCGTTCATGCACTTTTGGTAATGAATTTAAATTGACCTGATTGCTTCATTCGGGGATTGCCATGTATATTTGAATATGCCCGTGTGGGGGTATCTGGTTCCGCCGATAAACAGGTGTTGCGCAAAGGAGAGATCGGTGAGGGGGCTTCCGTTGCTCTCGTAATGCAGGCTGCGGAGGCAGGTAAAAGTCCGCAGACATTTTGGAATTGCAATCGCCCATCGGGGAGAATCTCAGACACTTCTCAAGTTGGTTTGGGAAAATGTTTTTATTTTCGTAAGCTGGAAACCGATTTCGTTTTCGGGAGCTCTGGATGATGGTGACTTTCTGCATCTTCGGGTTGAGCTATCGAGATTATAATGTCCTAGATTAGTTTAAACTCCGGGAACTACTTCTTTGCAGTAGGTGTCGTTGTTCCTAGAGACGAGGTACTCGCCTGTCTGCGTTTGGAAGTGGCCTTGACCTGTCCGTCTCATTTCGGGGAGACCGAGGATTCCAAGATGGTAACGCCGCATCTCGGAGCGGAGTTGGCAGAATCCGGATGTCTTGGAGACGGTTCGCACGTTCCAGAAACCTATTCGGGTTTGAGCTCGTGGTTAAAAAAACATAGCCGTTAAGTCCTGTCCGGTTATGTCTCTTTGTTAAGTTTCGTTAATGATGATTAGGGTTCCCGAATGGGCCTTCAAGGACGATAATATAGCGAGTCGCTTGCCTCAAGGCAGACACCCGCTCCAAGCCGTACACCGTTGGTGAACAGTCGCCAGGTAGGCTGTTAATTCAAGGTTTGTTATGCTATTATGCCAGCCAATACATACCGAAATATGAACCCTGTCCAAGTAGTCACCGATCCGCGATTCCACAGGGGTTGGATACCCCGTCCTGTTTGTGTGTTGCTCGTCGTCCAGGGTGTACCACGTGGAGGTTCGAAGTAAGATGTTGGACTAAGAGAGGCTTAGGTGTAATAAAGTTGCATTGTATTGCGCATTACCTACTACCCCAATGAGGAATGGGTCATCGAATTGTCGTGGTGCAGGATCCAGTCCAACAACGCCGCGGTACGAGAGGTGACAGGAACTTCTTTAAGTGAATGGTCTTCTACTGATGATGGCTCTTCCGCGTTGGCCATTTAAAAACACGTGTTTCTGACATACACTCGTCCCTTTACACCACTTGCATTTTTCGGAGGATTTCCGAGGGTTTTTCCCCAGATTTTACTACAAATTGAGTCAGAATACGTTGCTTGTAATGTGATTCACTTCTTTTTACCACGGTGCTAAAACGGTTTTTTTTTTTTCGAAAAGTACGCGCAACTGCAACTTATTAAACGTTTGCAGTAGCTATTTTTTTCTTTACATATATTGTCATATTATATTACGTAATGTGAAAGCATTTCTCTCTGCTCTTGCAAAGTGACCGAATTCATTAAACCACAACTGCGCAGAAACATTTTTCTGACAATATTTTCTGCTCGTACTACTAACAAGATCGGGTTCATAACTATTTTTTCCAAGGCTGGCAAAAATAACATCATCATTGTATGTATATTCGAGAATATTTTTCCGTCTCCGTATTTATCGCAAGCTAACAGAAAACCCATTTCGATAAATCTTATGAATTGCGATCGGAAAAGTTTTTAATGTATCGAACTGCACTTTGCTGTAACAATTAATGTTCTTTCTTACAACTTCATCTAAATTAAGAAGAGATTTTACCCATATTAATATATAGGCACTACTTAATAACGGAACATGAATGAACAACTCAATTTTCAAGGTATCCTACGTACACATCTATTAGGACTTCTTTTCCTTTAACAGCAATTTGTGTTCGTTTGCCTTGATTAGAATGATGGATTCAAATGCGTGTTGGCGTTCTTCCTTCAACTTTCAACATAAAACCTGCCGACTACGACCTAATTACGCTAACAAGACGAGGAAAGAAATTCTTCGTTAACACCGTTTTTTTTTTTTTGTTTTCGTTGGCTATCGTCGCCGAGTTTTGTTAAGGTCCACCCAACAGCAGGATCAAGAGACCTGCAGTTAAATTTTACGACGTAATTGCGCAACTATTAAAACAAACATTTCCGATATGCAAGAGCTGGCAATTCATTGGACGCAAATTACATCTCATGTAGGGAGTATTTCAAGAGCGCTATCGTACGCTGGCATGATAGAGGCTAATAGTGAAAGGGTGAAGTTTGTTAGCGAGCATTCTCGCGCTCGAGTTCAACACCAAAAATTCTACAAGCATTTTATGGTCATATTGATTCTAAGGAAACTTTGATACCCTACTACTTTGCCTTAACGACTTTTCTGCTTCTTTGACTTTGACTTTATTTGCCAATTAACACCTATAGTGCAGTGTTACCGCGCAACGCCATGGGGTATTAGGGGGTATTAGCAATAATAAAAACAGAAATTTATAATAAAATGGAATTCTAAGGGAGAATTTCCATGTACATATATAAAATCGGATCCAAGGTGTTAGGGGTCAGAGGAAAACAGGTCAGATCAAATCGCTGTTTTTTGCAATGGTTTAAATTAAATTTAAAACTATTTTTAATCATAACCCTGGACCTGTTACTCAGTATTTATTGGTGAAATTAAGTTTTCGTATTATCCATCCCGACGGGCTTCTGTGTTGAGGTTAACTTAACAATTAATTCTTTCCCATACCTCTTTAAGGCACTCAAGTGAATGACTCAATTTTTTTATTTAGTTTCTATATACACTACCTTACTTATGAGGCCACCGATGCATGGAGGATCTGAGCCTGAGCTATAGCTGCCTTCCATCCTTGACGGTCTCGCGGACGCTGCTTCCAGTTATCAAGACCAAGATGTCTTACATCCGCGATTACTTTGTCTTTATACCGGCGGTTCGGTCTTCCTCTTCTTCTCAAACCAGGAGGCTCGAAGTCGAAGGCCCTCTTAACTGGAGCGTTGATGTGGCCGAGCCAGTGTAGTAGACGGATCTTTGCCTTCGCGACTACATCCACATCTTTGTACAGCTCGTAGAGTTCGCGGTTGTGTCCTCATCTCCATTCACTTTCCTCACAGACAGGACCAAATATCCGGCGCAGAATTTTTCTCACGAAAGAACCCAAGATCAGCTTTGCTACCCTGCTCATCGTCCAGCTTTCGGATCCGTACAGCAAGACTAGCAGTATGAGAGTTTTGTAAAGCATGACTTTGGTCTTTCGAGTGAATTTACGTTTGCCCCGAGGTAGACAAACTCCTTAACTACCTCGAAATTGTAGCTGTGAATTGTTATGTTTTGTTCCAGGTGGTGAGCGACGGATTGGTTTTTGCTTGACAGCATGTACTTCGTCTTGTCCTCATTGACCTTAAGACCTACTCGTTTCGCCTGTTCTTCAATCGTATGCGGCTGAATGCTGTCGTATGCGGCTTTGAAATCGATGAAAAGATGGTGTGTATCGGTTCGAAACTCGTTGGTCTTTTCCAGGATTTGCCGAAGTCTGAAAATTTGGTCTATAGTCGATTTGCCGGGCCGGAAGCCGCACTGGTAGCTGCCGATTAGTGCGGTGCAAATTGGCTTTAGACGTTCACACAATACGCTGGACAGGATCTTATATGTGACATTGAGCAGGGTTATACCTATATAGTTCTGGCAAGAGGTAGGGTCACCTTTTTTGTGGATGGGGCAAATAGAGCTGGTATTCCGGTCGTCGGGCATGCTTTCATTTTCCCAAAATCTGCAGATGATCTGGTGCATGCTCCCTACCAGAACATCGCCGCCAGCCTTGAAGAGCCCTGATAGCAAGCCATCTGAGCCGGCTGCCCTGTTATTCTTCAGCTTCTGAATAGCTGACCCGACTTCTTCGATACTGGGTGGGAGGACTACTTCAGCGGCTGGAGTTGGGATTTCCTCGATCCCTACCACTCTCTCTTGGTGATGCTCGTTAAGCAGCTGCTGGAAATGCTGCTTAAATACATCTAGTATTCCCTGCGGGTCGGTGACAGTTTCGAAGGGCCTGGGTGCCCTTTTTGAAGCCTCCTGCAAGGCCTTTGGCTTTCTTGTAAAAGGCTCGTGCTTTATGCTTATCCCTAGACTCCTCGATATTCTTGAGCTGGGAGGCTGCGAAGATTCTTTTCTTTTGTCGCAGTAGTTTTTTCTCCTCCCTTCTTCTGGATCGGTACTCTTCTTGCGCTGCCCTGGTTTTCCTCCTGGAACCCGACACCTCGTCGGTTGCTGCCTTTTTCTGCTCACACTCGCCATCATAACACGAGTTTCTTGTCGGGGGTTGAAGGTATCCTAAGGTGGTTTCGGCTACTTCGTGAATGGCTGCGCGTCAATGCAGCCACATATTATTGGCATTTGTGTTTGACGTAGGCATACCGTAGTGAAAGAGATTAATAAAAAAAGAAAAAAGAAATCGAATGTCTAGTGGTGGCTGTATTTACTATGTATAATAATCCCTTCAATCTACGATGCAACAATTATTATAATAGCCGGTTACGATCGGAAGTATTTCACCCGGTGGTTGTCAGCCAAGAAGTGACAAGAGTGGGCCAGATAAGATGCGGTTGTATCTGCTGATGAGTGCGATACGATCCATGGAACATGGAATAGAACGTACGATCATGCCGTTAGGAACAATTAACATTAATTCATTTACATATGTATGTACAAAGATAGGGGAGATTACACAAGTTTGGTTTGTGCAAGCGTTTGCAATTATGTATGTATGTATGTATGTTGGTGTCACAGTCCATGAAGGACCTGAGCCGAGCTTCTAACTCAATCACCCATTTTGTGTGTGGTTTCATTTTCCCTTAGGTGAAAGGGACCTACAGTTTATTGCCGGTTCCGAACGGCGAATTTCGAGAAGCTTTTCATGATAATTTCACTACAGGGGGTTTCGTCAGAGCCCCGCTGAGGAGAAACACCGTGAAAAACACGTTCGATGACATGGCTGTGTCGGGATTCGATCCCGTGTCATCGGCGTCAGAAGCCAACACACTACCCATTGCACCACGGTGCTCTCACAATTATAGTATAAATTAATTACAATATTTTATGCATAAGTATGTAATATAAGAACAAAGGTAATAGAAATTATAAATTCAGGTTTAGTACGTAATATAAATTCATTTCTCAACATGCCGCCCCCCCTGAAGGAATTTCAGGAACATGGTAAAAGTGCTAATTTTGTAATTACGGGCTTCAGAATGGTGTTCCTGGTGCGGACTGAGACCACTCGCACATGTCCGTCCTGCCAGAATGAATCCCTTCAACTCTTCCAATATACCATTTGGTAGGCGGTAAATTGGGCTCCTTAATGACAAGGTCTCCTACTACGAAGTCTCGAGTGATTTTTTGCCATTTTGGACGTTGTTGAAGTGATGTTAGATAATCCGAGTGCCATCGGCGCCAAAAATCTTGTGCCTTATTTTGTACCAGTTCCCAACGGCCGAGTCGATTAGGTATGAGCTCCAGGTAGCTAGGTTCAGCTAGCGCAGTGTAAGGTCTTCCTATCGGTCGAGAATTTAAAATGACTTCGACTTGAGCTAACATCGTGGACATTTCTTCGAACGTTAAAATATTATTCCCTATGACGGGGCGAAGATATTGTTTGACACATTTTATGTCCGCCTCCCACAGCCCCCCAAAATGAGGAACATGTGGTGGAATGAACTCCCATTTGATATTGTCGACAGCCGCGGACACCGATTCGTTTCGTTCCCGTGATCGTACTGCCCGGTACATTTCAGAAAGTTGTCGGGCAGCACCCTTGAAACTAGTTCAATTGTCCGAATATATAATACTGGATTTACCCCGTCTCGCGATGAACCGACGTAAGGCTACTAAGAAGGCATCCGTCGCTTACCGTTTCCAGATGTATCGCCTTGGTTTCCATGCAGACGAATACAGGGAAATATCCCTTGGTCAACTTCGATTTCCTTCCACGGCATAATCTGAGTGTGATGGAGCCAGCATAGTCGCAACCAGTGGATCAAAAGCATAACATGGTGAAAGTCGAGCAGATGGTAAATTCCCCATTAACTGGGTCGATGTAGTCTGTCGTAAACGAAAGCATTTGATACAGTTATGAACAATTTTTAGAGGGCATGGGCTCGGACATACAGGGTAAAATTGTTGATCGCTCTCAACCTGGCGAGATGCCAGCAACGATCCCTGTTAAAATGCCCGGGTCAAGTTGACATACGGCCTCCTCGCGGCGCCCTCTGGATAGCCTCTTCAACAACCGTTGGGAGGTGAACAAACGTATGCAGCGACGAAACCCCGACCAAAATGGCGGTTGTGCGGCGGGCCAACAATCCGCCCACATAAAAAAAAGAAAAGTTATGAATGAGCAAGATGCCTCGGATACACGGACGGATACTCGACGACGACAGCGCACGAAAAAGGAACACGATTTGCGACTATGCTCCTGGAATGTCAGAACCCTGCACACTCCCGGAGCTGCAAAAACTAGAACGAATCCTCATGCAGTACAAGGCGGATATTACTGCGGTCCAGGAAATACGCTGGCTAGGAAAGGGTATGATTAGGAAGAAAAATTGAGACATTTATTACAGCTGTCACGAAAGGTTGCACTTACTGGGATGCGGATTTGTCGTGGGAAAGCGGTTAAGGTCGAAGGTCATCGACTTTAAACCTATAAGTGATCGCCTGGCTGTGATCCGCATCACAGGCAGATTTTATAACATCAGCCTTATATGTGCACACGCCCCTACCGACGAGGCTGAAGACCCTATCAAGGAGGACTTCTATGACCTCCTGGACAACGCCTACGGAGCTTGTCCGGAGTACGATGTAAAAATCGTGCTCGGGGACTTCAATGCCAGAACAGATAACGGCTTCCGACTCGCTGAATTTGCGACAGCTCGTAATGCGGTGATAAGTAGCACAAGATTCCCCCGCAAGCGAATCCACACAGCAACCTGGCGATCTCCGGATGGTCGAACCGCCAACCAAATCGATCATGTGCTCATTGACGCAAAGGCACCCGTCAAACATCCTGGATGTGCGAACATTCAGAGGGGCAAATGTCAACTCTGACCACTTCCTCGTAGCAGCAAGATTCAGAGCTCGACTGTCCAATGTCAGAAAGCTGCACCAGCCCATCAGGAGGAGGTTCGACATTGGGCGCCTGAGCACACCGGAGGTTGCCAGAGTCTAAAGGGAGCAGCTGAGCGAAAGACTCTACGGTATGCCTACGTCGAACACAAATGCATTGCCGCTCAGCCATTCAGGAAGTAGACGAAACCACCTTAGGATACCTACCACCCCCTACAAGAAACCCGTGGTATGATGGCGGGTGTGAGCAGAAAAAGGCAGCAACCGACGAGGCGTACCAAAAGGCGCTGCAGAGGAAAACCAGGGCACCGCGAGAAGAGTACCGAGCCAGAAGAAGGGAGGAGAAGAAACTACTGCGACAAAAGAAAAGAATCTTCGCAGCCTCCCAGCTCAAGGATATCGAGGAGTCTAGGGATAAACATAAAATACGAGCCTTTTACAAGAAAGCCAAAGGCCTTGCAGGAGGCTTCAAAAAGGGCACCCTGGCTCTTCGAAACGGCGATGGTAATCTTGTCACCGACCCGCATGGAATAGTGGATGTATTTAAGCAGCACTTCCAGCAGCTGCTTAATAAGCATGACCAGGAGAGAGTGGTAGGGACCGAGGAAATCCCAACTCCAGCCGCTGAAGTAGTCCTCCCACCCAGCATCGAAGAAGTCGGCAAAGCTATTCAGAAGCTGAAGAACAACAAGGCCGCAGGCTCAGATGGCTTGCCATCAGAGCTCTTCAAGGCTGGTGGCGATGTTCTGGTAGGGAGCATGCAGATCATCTGCAGAATTTGGGAAGATGAAGGCATGCCCGACGACTGGAATACCAGCTCTATATGCCCTATCCACAAAAAAGGCAATCTTACCTCTTGCAAGAACTATAGAGGTATATCCCTGCTCAATGTCGCATACAAGATCCTGTCCAGCGTATTGTGTGATCGTCTAAAACCATTTTGCCCCGCACTAATCGGCAGCTACCAGTGCGGCTTCCGGTCCGGCAAATCAACTATAGACCAAATTTTTACACTTCGACAAATCCTGGAAAAGACCAACGAGTTTCGAATCGATACACACCATCTTTTCATCGATTTCAAAGCCGCATTCATCGTGAAGAACTGTTTGGGGCGATGGCCGAACTCGGGATCCCGGCAAAACTGATCCAGTTGTGCCGCGCCACGCTAAAAAACACGCGATGCACCGTGCAACTCGGTTCTAGGACCTCGGAACCATTCGAAACATGCACCGGATTTCGGCAAGGAGATGCGTGTTCACGTGACTTCTTCAACCTGGTGCTGGAGCAGATAGTGCGACGGGCAGGCGTCAACAGGGAGGGCCCTATCTTTTACAAGTCCATCCAGCTGCTAGGATACGCGGATGATGTCGACATCATCGCGTGTTCTCGCCGTGGCATTGTGGAAGCATTCACGGCGATTGAAGAACAGGCGAGACGAGTTGGTCTTAAGATCATTGAGGATAAAACGAAATACATGCTGTCAAGCAAAAACCAATCCGTCGTTCACCACCTAGGACAACATATAACAATTGGCAGCTACAATTTCGAGGTAGTTAAGGAGTTTGTCTACCTCGGGGCAAACGTAAATTCCACAAATGACACCACAGTGGAGATCCGGCATAGAATCGCCCTTGGCAACCGCTGCTACTTCGGCTTGTCCAAACAACTGGGGTCAAAACTCCCCACTCGAAAGACCAAAGTCATGCTTTACAAAACGCTCATTCTGCCAGTCTTGCTGTACGGAGCCGAAAGCTGGACGATAAGCAGGACAGGGGAGCTGATTTTGGGTTCTTTCGAAATAAAAATTCTGCGCCGGATATTTGGTCCTGTCTGTGAGGAAGGTGAATGGAGAAGAAGACACAACCACAAGATGTGGATGTAGTACGGAAGGCAAGGATCCATCGACTACACTGGCTCGGCCACATCGAGCGCATGGACATCAACGCTCCAGCTAAGAGGGTCTTCGACTCCGAGCCTCCTGGTTCGAGAAGAAGAGGAAAACCGAACCTCCGGTATAAAGACCAAGTAATCGCGGATGTAAGACATCTTGGTCTTGACAAGGATGGAAGGCATCTATAGCTCGGGCTCAGATCCTCCATGGATCGCAGGCCTGATGAGTAAGTAAGTAAGTAAGAATGAACAATTTTTCTTATCAAATTTCTGCTGCCAATAATTCAATATTCCTGCCGTATGAGTGAAAATAATTCCGACATCCCAGCATGCAAGTACCTCACATGAGCATCCCATAAGACCAGTCGTGTGACGGGATGAGCCTTAGGTAAAATTATTGGATGCTTCATACTGAATGAAACATTTGGAGCATTGCCTATTCTCCCACCAACTCGAAGCAACCCAACTAGATCAAGGAATGGCGATAAGGATGATATTTTGGATCTGCTTGAAACATGTTGGGTGGAGTTTAGTGAATGAATGAATATATACAATACGGCTATCATCCAGCAGTTCGACCGATGTTAGATACCCCACCAAACGATCGTTAGCGGAAGACCTGCAGTTATGAACGAAACGACGGATGAACGACACGATACGAATCAGTCTTGTCCACGACGAAATTTTAGTAGCCAAATGCAATGCAAATGTAGCTGATGCAATTGCCGCTACGAGGTATTCCTTTCCTCTGGAACATCCTCGATAGTCGTATTATTTGTGATAGGCCAATGACATAAGTCCTGTGATAACCATGCCGGACTTTCCCACCAAATCCTCAAATTCAATAATTTCCTTGATTCAATACCGCGCGATGCACAATCAACGGGGTTTTCTTCGGAACGTATGTGATACCACATGGAACGGGGCAAACAATCGAGTATTTCAGAGGCGCGGTTAGCTACAAAGGTATTCCACCTACGAAGAGAAGACGAAAGCCAGGCTAGCACAATCTGCGAATCACAAAATGCAAACGTATGGATAGAGTGTAAATCCAATGACGAACGAATGAGCTTCAACAGGTGACACAGTAAGAGGGAACCACATAATTCAAGTCGAGGTATGGTTAGCTGTTTTACAGGAGCGACACGAGTTTTAGCAGCAACAAGATGCACCTCAATAACACCATCTAATGAAATACTGCGAGCATACACCACGGCTGAATATGCTTTTTCCGAGGCATCCGTAAATCCTATCAGATCAAATCCAGCAGAGTTGAAGAGGCACCTTATTGAAATTGGAACATCTTCGAAACAAGGTAAGTCCTTTCGGTACAAAATCCATTTATCAGCTGCTTCTGGTGGCAATAAATCATCCCAACCGATCTTATCCTTATGAACTCACAACTCCTGGAACATTATTTTGAGCAAAATGGTGGAAGGGGCTAAGAAACCCATGGGATCAATGATCTTTGCAGTTTCAGACAATAACTTTCGGTTTGTGAGTGGCGATTCGCTATCTATTGAGATTTTGGAAGTGAAAATATCGCAAACAGGATTCCATACCAACCCCAAAACCTTGGTCACGTTTACTCCATCTAAGTCTAGGGAAACAGTTTGGCTATTGTCAGCACTGAGGATTGGCCTGCAAATAGAACTCTACTTGCTTAATTGTAAGCCCCCACATGACAGAAGTTCAATTAATTCATCCTTCAGTTTTAATATTTCCGATACAGAATCCGCGCCTGCAAGGATATCGCGTCGACATAGCAATCATGCAAGACAGAATGCGACACAAGAGGGAATTGTTGGCTAAAATCGAAAGCTAGCCGCCTGAGAACTCTCATCGCCAAAAATGGTGCAGACGATGTGCCGTATGTTACTGTGCAAAGATGATAATGTAAAATTGGATCTGTTGGATTTGATCTCCACACAATACGTTGAAAATCGCGATGTTTTACATCAACCCACATTTGCCGAAACATTTTAACAATATCCGCGCAAAAAACATATTTGTGGAACCGAAATCGCAAGCACACATTAATTAAATTACGTTGTAGGGGTGGTCCTGGGTACAACATCTCGTTCAAACTACGTCCATTGCTATCCTTATGCGAACCATCAAAAACTACCCGTAGTTTACTGGTAACAACAGCGTGGTGCCGCAAGTAAAACACATTTCCAGACGTAGATTCGATTTCATCCTCTGGAATCAGCTCCATTTGTCCTAACTCTGAGTAAATTTTCATAAATTTACTATATTCCAAGCGAAGCTTTTCGCAACGAGAAAGGCGACGTTCCACAGCCAATAACCGAGATTGTTTTTTTTTTTTTAGAAACTCGCGCAGGTTCAAGAGTTTTTATATTCTCTTATGATGTGTTGTTACACACACAACCTGAACGGAGGGCAGTGGTTTGGGTCGTTGATGTTCATTCACTACTCTCAGGGGTGGTTGTCCTAGACCTAGATAGGACGAGAGCCGACCAAATTCCGCGTTGGTTATAGCCCGTAGTAATTCGTTCGAGCATTTTGGTATTGCATACGTAGAGAATGAATTTCAGTTGACCATATACTGTGAGTGTTATGCCTGCAGCAGTACGTCTGGTCACTTTCCATTCACAACTGTGTTGCATACTTTTTGTCCATATAGGAATTACTTTTTCTTGGCAATGAAGCGAATTTGAACTAAAGACCTTCCGCTCGGCGGTCGATGATGTTAACCACTGCACCACGGCTACCCCAAAGTAAGGTGTATTACCAAATTCCACACCCTTTTGCCGAAAGGGTAGCTCTACTATGTATTTATTATCAAGTGCTCGAGAAAAGGTGTTGGAAAAATGTTCATCAGCGAAATCCTTGTTGTTTACAATTGGATGGTGTGGAACTTCTTCGATTTCCCAGAATGATTTCAACAAAATGTCTAGACTCGGGTCAACCCCAACGTGTAAGAAAACTATAGCTTGGTCTGGCAGGTTTCCAGTTATAACCCACCCGAATATAGTGTTGTGGGCAATCAGTCGCCCATTCTCATCCGAGCGATGTCCATCACGTAATATAGATCAAGCCTTGTCGGAGCCTAGCAGAATATCGATATTTCCAGGTTTGTTGAATACAGAATCGGCCAGGCGAAGTACATTTAAGAGAATTGAATGGTCTAGATCGAAGGGTAACATAGGAGCTTGGGATGTTATATTTCTCAATATGAAGGCCTCAACCTCGAGAGTATTCGAGTCGAAAGTAGAATGCAACTAAAGTGTAGTGGCACCATGGGTAACACCGGCTTCGAGGGATGAAATTCCAGAAATTGGTAAGCGTGCAGGGCGACGACGAAGGCCCAAACGTTTTACACAGCTATCAGTGACGAAGGACACCTGTGACCCAGTGTCGATCAATACGCGACAAGGCTGAGACTTACCGAAAACATCGATTATGTTTACTACCACGGTTGGAAAAATGCCAGACGAATGAGTTTCCTTGGTAATATGCTTGCTCACCATGGTTAATGCACTACTGGACGAATGCAGGACTTTCCTTTCATTCACATTAAGTGGGGTGGTTTCGCTAGCAGCCAAAGTGCGCCGTTTTAGATGTACTAAGGAATGGTGTCGAGTATGGCAGAAAGAACAGAGAGCATTGGAACGACACCGTGACGCAGAATGCTTTGCGCCCAGACTATTAAAGCACAGTCTTTCATCCCTAACAAAAGTGCGACGAGAGGTAATATTCATTGCTGTAAATTGCGAGCACTGCGGAAGCAAATGATTTTCCTTGCATTTGGGACACGACGATTTCGCGACGGCTAAGCTTTTAACATGGTTCGAGGCGGATGATGCTCCCGACATAGTTCTATTTGCACTAGTTTTGTATTCATTTGCTTGTAACGCGCTACACCTGGTGTCCAAAAAATAGAGCAAATCCTGAAAGATTCTGTCTTCAGAGTCTTTATTTTCTAATGCCCAGGCCCTACGCGTTTCACTATCTAGTTTATATAGCAAAAACAAAATTAACCACGGATCTCTACCTTCACACTTTAATGCCGCCAGGCCGCGAATAATTTCATCTGCATTACCCACTAGTTTACGTGAGTTCACAGTGTCCAATGATGTAACGGTAGGCAGCTTGATAAAACTGTCTATGTACGCATTAATGATATATATGTAGGTTATACCTACGTTCGAGTTTCTCCCACGCCTGTTCATAGTTCGAGTCAGTAATATTCAAATGACTTATCAATCTCGCGGCCTCATCTCTCAAAACCACTTAATTGATCATTGCAGTCAATTGATCCTAAAAACATATCACGAAAGGAAGGCCACTCACGATAATCACCAGAGAAGGGTTCTAACTTTAAAACTGGTAATTCTATCTAACAACGCGGTTTGTTGCTCTAACAGATTCTTAACGGAAAACTCCCCTTCGCACCGGTTGGGAAGACTACGGCGAATAGGTGGAACAAGTGTCTTCGACCTTTACGAAATCCACCTCCGGATCACCATACCCTTCTCCGATAGTCTCAATCGCGACATCAGCCGGTATATTTAACGCGAAGTTATGCGCCCGAGTAATTGCACCTTTCAGATGCCCACGCGATTGTTTAAGCACTTCCATTAGGATTGACTGATTAATGGATATACACGAATGTATGCAAAACCGAAACACGTGTTTTCACCGAGTATCACACCTCAGTCAGTCGCTTTTATATCGCTTTTATAGCAGCAATCCTCACAGCAACCTCAGCAGCAAGGTACTCCAGCAGCCAGAGACGAGAACCTTGCTCCAGGTTCTTACTCCAAATGCTTTGTGCGGTAGATATTTGTGTAATTTAGCAACCACCAAATGCACGAAACCGAAAAATGCGAAAACTATCCGGCTCGAAGGACCAGATTTGAAAGAGATTAATATAAAGAGAAAAACGAAATCGAATGTCTAGTGGTGACTGTATTTACTATGTACAATAATCCATTCAATCTACGATGCAACAACTATTATAATAGCCGGTTACGATCGGAAGTACTTCACCCGGTGGTTGCTAGCCAAAAAATGACGAGAGTCGGCCAGATAAGATGCGGTAGTCTCTGCTGATGAGTGCGATATGATCCATGGAACATGGAATATAACGTACAATCATGCCATTAGGAACAATTAATTTGAAAATTAATTCATTTACATATGTATGTACAACGATAGGGGAGATTATACAAGTTTGGTTTGTGCAAGCGTTTACAATTATAGTATAAATTAATTACAATATTTTATGCATGAGTATGTAGTATAAAAACAAAGGTAATAGAAATTATAAATTCAGGTATAGTACGTAATATAAATTCAATTCAGTCTTTCGCTCAGCTGCTCCCTGTAGGCTCTAGTAACCTCCGGTGTTCTCACGCGCCCAACCTCCTCCTGGTGGGCTGGTGCAGCTTTCTGACATTGGACAGTCGAGCTCTGAATCTTGCTGCTACGAGGAAGTGGTCAGAGTCGACATTTGGCCCTCTGAAT
This sequence comes from Eumerus sabulonum, assembly GCA_951905685.1. Taxonomy (NCBI): domain Eukaryota; kingdom Metazoa; phylum Arthropoda; class Insecta; order Diptera; family Syrphidae; genus Eumerus; species Eumerus sabulonum. Next base: position 67,008,278 of record OX645060.1, read on the forward strand.
GTTCGCACATCCAGGATGTTTGACGAGTGCCTTACGCACACGGTCGATTTGGTTGGCGGTTCGACCGTCCGGAGATCGCCAGGTTGCTGTGCGGATTCGCTTACGAAGGAATCTTGTGCTGCTTATCACCGCATTACGAGCTGTCGCAAAGTCCGTGAGTCGGAAGCCGTTATATGTGGTTGTATCGTGGCTGTGCTTCCGATCACTCCGCCAAGGGTGTTCTTCCTACCGATTTTGGCGTTGAAGTCCCCGAGCACGATTTTAACATCGTACTTCGGACAAGCTCCGTAGGCATTGTCCAGGAGGTCATAGAAGTCCTCCTTGATAGGGTCTTCAGCCTCGTCGGTAGCTTTAAAATCGAAGACCTTCGACCTTGACCGCTTTTCCACGACAAATCCGCATCCCAGTAAGTGCAATCTTTTGTGACAGCTGCAATAAATGTCGGAATTTTTCTCCCTCATCATACCGTTTCCTATCGAGCGTATTTCCTGGACCGCAGTAATATCCGCCTTGTACTGCGTGAGGATTCTTTCTAGTTTATGAGCAGCTCCGGGAGTGTACAGAGTTCTGACATTCTAGGAGTATACTCGCAAATTGTGTTCCTTTTTCGTGCTTTGTCATCGTCGGGTATCCGTCCATGAATCCGAGGCATCTTGCTCACTCATAACTTTTGTATTTTTTACGTGGGCGGATTGTTAGCCCGCCGCACAACCGCCATACTGGTCGGGGTTTTCAGATTACAGACATGCCTCATTAGCATCGGTTCCCACACAACAATTCATGATCATTGACCATATTTGCTTATGGTGGCATTGTCTGGGTCACTTTAACTCATTATTTATTAAAAGTCTACCTCCCATTGATCAATGACGTCAACATTCGACTAGTCCCTAGTCCTGTTACCAGAACTAAGTGTTTCCTCGGTTATTTCTACATTTGGTAGTTCTTAACTTCCGATAAGAAGATAAGCATTAAAATTTTAACGGCCGAAGACGTAGATATCCTCATCTTCCCCTGCAGGTTAGTTAGTTGCTCTAATTCGGTGAGTAGTGAACGAGCATCAACGAACCAAATCACTGCACTCCGTTCAAGTTGAGCTCTTGAACCTGCGCGAGTTTCTAAAAAAAAAAGAATGTTCGGCATTAATCGAAATAATGACGGTTTTCATCTGTATCTATATAGAATCTATCTATATAGAGTTCTAAGCTGGCCGATGTTAATAACCGCGTTGTATGTTCGCAAGAAATATGGTGTTTTCTCTGATCAGCTCAATGACTTCTTCCGTATTCGTGCGGTAGAGGAATACAGTGTGAAACTCCTTCAACAATCTGGCCACACAGAGATTCTCTGAAATTTTTGCTAAATATTTCGTCCTCGCAGATTGCTTGTGTTTATGACGCTCTTTATCATTCTTTACTATTTGCCCTTCTGTTCGAACTTTTCGACAGCAGCTACTCTCATTTCGTTTTTGGACACGCCGATTTAAATAGAGCTCAAACATCTACTTTATGGGTGGCTGATATTTTGTATACTATGACGTAGGATGTACATATGACTGAAAATCGCATATTCACAAAAAATGCGTATCGTCGTGCGGTGGAAACTCAACTGAATTTCAAGCTTTCAAATGCAGTTGGTTTCAAGCGGCAGCCGGTGCAAAAAGTGTCCCTAGTATCGTAGAACCTACTAAAACTATTCCCACGAAATTTGAAATATTTCCGTTGGAAAAACTTTTTGTTCAAAGAATGCGTGCCCAAAATAGACATGTGGGCATAAAAGGGTTAACATCGCCTACAAAATCTTGTCTGCCGTTTTGTGTGAACGCCTGAAGCCTTTTGTAAATAAGCTTATGGGTCCTTACCAGTGCGGATTCAGGCCAGGGAAGTTCACCATCGACCAAATCTTCACACTACGGCAGATCCTGGAAAAAACCTATTTGTCGACTTCAAAGCCGCATATGACAGCGTAATTAGAGACGAGCTTTACAACGCTATGTCTACCTTTGACATACCTGCTAAACTCGTCAGACTATGCAGGATGACTTTGGAGAATGCTCGCTGCCACCTTACCTATAGTTTTGATGTCAAAAAAGGATTTAGGCAGGGCGATGCGCTGTCGTGTGATTTCTTCAACTTCATATTAGAAATGCTTGTGCAAAAATCACTGGCACAATCTATTTCAAATCCCCGCAACTCCTTGCATACGCCGATGATATTGACATAATAGGTAGATCACAGCGAGATGCCAATGAGGCGTTTGCGAGTATAGAGATGGAGGCGGCGAAAATTGGTTTGGCGGTAAACGAGGGCAAAACTAAATATATACTGACGAGGTAGTTAAGAACATTGTCTACCTTTGCTCCGCAGTGACCTGGAACAACGACATCAGTTCCGAAATCAAACGCAGAATCACTCTTGCCAATTACTGTTTCTTTGGGCTCAGGAGGAAATTGAGTAATAGAGCCCTCTCCTGAACGACAAAGTTGACTCAGAAGCATGGACACTATCAAAAGCGGATGAGGAGGCTCTTGGTCGGTTCGAGAGAAAGATTTTGCGCGTGATTTTCGGGCCTATAAGCGCAGACGGGGGATGGAGGAGAAGATTCAACCACGAACTTTACGGGCTGTACAGCGACATGAGTCTAGTCAGGCGTCTGCGGATTCAACGCCTAAGATGGCTGGGCCATGTAGAGCGAATGGACACAACAGCTCTAGCCCAGAGAGTTTTTGAATCCAATCCCGAGGGACGAAGAAGCAGAGGACGGCCGCACTTAAGATGGCGCACACAGGTAAAAGGGGACCTCAGCCAACTGGGTGTGCGGCAATGGAAAAGCCTAGCAAAATATCGTGCTAGTTGGAGGGGCATGTTGGATGCGGCCCAGGTTCACCCCGAACTGTAGCGCCCATTAAAATGAATAACGTAGCGAAGGACTTCAATAAGTTTTTATGTGGAATAGTTGATAAAGTTTCGAAAGTCCTTCTATGCAACTCATGAATTCTTCATTCTGAAGTTCGATTATATCCGAACTGAGAATTTCACAAAAATAGAAAGATACCATATCTGTTAGCATTACCTATTTTACAAGACTTCGTGTATTTTCTCATGGTTCATGGTTTCAATCAATTGACATATTCGATCGTTCGATGATTCTCTGGGTTATTCTGCTTAAGCATATTGACGTACTCTGACATTTGTCTTTAGCTTTAGTTGTATTAATTCTATTTTTTAAACAGGAACAAGCAGATAAAGTTTTACGTTTGTCGCTTCTTATGGCATGATCTGTCTTCTAGTTAGGGGCTCCCTTAATGTTAATCCAAAAAACATTCACAAATTCACAACATTACATACATTTTTTCTTAACGGTAAAATTGTTTAATGGAGGTTGTTTGTGCTCGTACGTTTGCCCTTAATTGTAAAACGGTGGCATTTATTATAAATAATGAATATCCCATTTGTAAGGTCTAGTCCTTAACTTAAGCCTACCTCTACCTATAACCTATACCTAACTAACTTCTCTGGGTATGTACAAAGTATGTAGCGCATCTGTCTCATCAGCGTCGGTTTCCACGACAGCAGTTCACGGTCATTGCGAGGCGGATTCGTTTCTTTATTTTAGCGTTGTCTAGATTATGTTACATACCTACATTATCAGTGGCCCGCATATTCCACTAAACGGGTCGCGATGGCAATAAGCGCACGCGGGGTCTCCAGGCCACTCTATCCTCCGCTATCGACTCTAACTCATCAGGAGCTATGCTCAAACGCACCCACCTCGTTCTGGGTCTGCCACCAAGGGAAGCTTCGGAAGTCGTGATGATGGCGACATTCATCTCTCGTGACCAAACCATCTCAGCTGCTCAATATTGAGTTCCCTGCGCACTGCTGGGTTTTGCACGCTATCCCGGCGACTAACTGCCACAACATCACGAAAAAATCTCATTTCGGCAGCTTGTATTCGCAATCTTATTTTTTCGGCCAATACCCAAATTTCATGACCAAAGGTGAGAGTTGGAGCAAATACTGAGTTAAAAACCGCTAACTTGGTTGAAATTGACCCAGCTTGGCCGATCCTGCAAAAAAGCTCAGTATTATTCCTCCCATCACTCGTGAAGAAAACCCCGAGATACTTAAACTTCTCCACTAACATGTCGAGTGCATTGGTCAGATGTTCTGCAAATAACCATAGCCTCGGATTTGTCCACGTTAACCTCATTCCAGCATCAGCACGTACGGCCACAAACCTATCTAGCGCGCGCTGGAGTTCCGTCTGGAAGAATGTGAGCACAACTAAGTCATCTGCAAACCTCAACCCTCCAAATGTGAAACATTCTTCGCCTCGGCTGCGCTGCAGCGCAGTCCAGTCCATATATATAATGAAAAGTAGAGGTGAGAAGACGCAACCTTGGCGAAGTTCAACGCCCACAGTGAAAGGTGTTGATTTACTGCCGTTAGCCCGAACTGCCGTTAACAGCTGCTACAGTTTGTGTATAGAGACTGAATGACCCTCAATGGAGGACCATCAGTACCATACTCATGCAGAGCTTACCTCTATGAACTCTGTCATACGCCTTTTCCAAATCTACAAAGCAGCTGTAGATCGACTTGGCATACACTCAAGCCTTCTCGAGTCCCATTCTTAGAGTGAAAAGCTGGTCGGTTGTACTTATGCAGCTCCGAAAGTGGTCGCTCAATCTGCTTAGGATGTCCATCTCATTGGAAAGCAACACACCATCTTCGGATTTAACTCCTTCGATTATGTGAATTTCCTTCCTCTGAGCCGACGAATGGTTTGTCATAATATCTTTTTCGCAGATCTATGGTCGCCTACCAACTTCTCGCCAAATTCCTCCCTGGACTGCTGCTCGCACAGCCAATTTGCAAGTTCTTCGCGCCACAGTGTACCGGTCCCGGGAAGCAGAGTCTCCCAAGAGTATCCAGTCCCTGGAGCTCTTCTTCTTCTCTCGGATGGCTTCTTGAACTTCGGGTGTTTTAAACCCCGCAGTTCTTTTCTCACAACCAGCCGCCACAACAAGCCGCCTCTCTCCACAGGCATCACGTGCAGAAGAAATGACAACTGTTGAAAATAGTCACCATTTCCTAGTAATAATTTTGTAATCAAATATTGAAACTACAATCCCAGGACCTTCCTTTCTATATCGGTTACATGGCTATTGACTAGCCAAAGATCTAAATTAATGCGAATAGTTCTCTTTCCCCACCCCTCTGCATTTTCACCTAAAAGGTAAGTTTCAGAGTCCTATTCCTATTCTGCTATGCAAAGTTATAACACTGGAAAGGGAGATTGTACAAAAGTAACATTTTTTTCCTCGGTAAGCCACTTGTAGTGATTAAGATCTATTTTTTATGCAGAGATCAAAACTACGTACTTGTGAGCTATGAAATGTCTTAGCAAAACGTGAAAAGAAAACAGAAAAAAATGTTATACATATGTACGTACTTGGTATGTATGTATTAAAGAATTTCAGCAACTCAACAGATATACATATTCTCGTTTACCTAAAAAAAATGACTAATCAAAATATTAATAAATTCCTCTGGATGTGTGTCCCTTGTTATAGTATGTCTTCACTAAAAAAAAAAAAAAAAAAATCAGCATGTTCAGTCGTTGACTCTAAAAATTCTAAATTCAAACATTCATATATGAAAACTAATTTGCTGTCGTCCAAGGCATGCAGCTTAAGTTTCTCTTCACTATTGCTAAATCCAGCTGACTAAAAATAATACATACATATGTCAACATTTCCCTATGGACTGGAACCTTGCCATGTAATAAGAATAAAACCTTTGTACAATAGGTCTTATTCATTTCAATTTGTCGATTTTTTAATTGAAATATTACGAAATGAAAAAAATTTGCATAAATGTGTTTTTTTTTTATAAAATGTTGCGATCCACTTATTATGTTAAAAAGCCCAGGAACTATGTATATCAAGGGGAGCTTTCCTTCAAGTATGAATATTTGGTTGCCCACAATTTTCCATTGCAACATAACACCTTTGCTAAAATGGGAAGTCTCCACATTCCAAGGGTGTGTTCTCATAGAGTTTTCCAGGGGAGAGAATCATATGTTGACAAGACGAGTTTAGTATAACTTGTAGGTTGTCCCAATTATCGATGCTTAGCTTCATGACACACTTCTCCTTTCCTTTACGCTACAATTTTGAAGCGGACAAGTAGCGGAAAACCAGAGACATGTAATGGTAAGGAAAGGTGCCTTCATTGATACCAACAGGATAAGGAAACGACAAGAATGCCATGAAATGTTATAGTAACTTTCTCGCCTATTTCTAATTACTTAAACTTCATTTGGTTCATGCGAAGAATGAAAAGCAAACAAATGTTTGCCAGGCACATATTCAGTATATTATGTCTACGTATTACCTCTAATAAATTATTATATGTATGGAATCTTTAATTTAAGAATTCGCTAGATATAAAAATCATCATAGATTCCTCCGTCTATTATACTTCTGCCTATACACACTCCCGACTCAGAGGTTCTTGGTGTTTTCTGTGTTAAAATCACAACTCCAGTGGTTCAAAAGTATTTTTTTATGTTTTCCACCTTGGTGGTGTCGTGATTTTACCCAATATCAATGTATGATAACAGTATGCATATTAAAAAACAAAATAGAAAATGAAAACTACGACGAAAATATTGGTCAACCCCAGTTATGTGCTCGACAACATTTCTCACGTGCGGTCATTGCATGTTTTCAAAGGTTTTACATGTACATATATGTCCCTTTTGTGGTCGCAATATTTTTAACTTCCCAGTGGGAAATTATTGTATTGGGGCCGATTTTGCGAATTCCGAATTTCGACATATCTCCACGTTTCAAGTTCAGCAGAATCCAAATCCAAGATTTTTATAGACATATATATGTGTGTGTATGTACGGATGTGCGTATCGGTATTTCCCGCTTATCTCGAGAACCAAAAACGGTATTGACATAACATTGGGTTCATTCCACGCGTAATTACGCAACTTAGTATTGAGTAAATTTCCAGCAAAATCGGCGAAGCTATCTTTTTGTTAGAAGTAAAATAACTAAAAAATAGATAAAAAAAATGAGTACTGATAAAAAAACTAAGTACTAATCGCACCCGACGCTGATTGATTGCGGTGATCGGACGACAACCGATACATATGAGATTGCTCGGACAGTGTTGTGATCGGGTAAGGAAACGCATACTCATGAGCTGCTCGTGAGTGTGCACTACCCAACGCGCAATTATTAATACCACGCGCTCATGAATAATTGGCTCTGAGCATTTTTATTTTCGCTCACGAACACGAGTGTGTATGGATTTATGGAAACTCACCCCTGTGCGTAGTTCATATGTTCGAAAGAGAACGCTAACTTACATATGTGTCTCTGTAGGGTGGGTTCTGTTTAACACACATGTGGAGTGCGCACATGGGGTGAGTTTCTAAAAATGCACACACTCGCGTTCTTGAGCCAAAATGAGTTGATTTACTGCTCGAGAGTTGTTTGTAGAATGAAAAATATGAAAACATTTCAAAAATCGGTCAGCCGTTTTTTGTTAAAAATTAAATAACTAAAAAAAGGCAAAGAAATTGCGCAACACAGCTGATGTGAGTGAGAATTGATGAAGCATACCGATGAAGGCATAACACTCACAATATATGTAAGGCGACCTTAAATTTACAATATTTGTGTGCAATACTAATATAAAACCATACATAAGTGTGTGAAAAGGCTAGAAAGCGTGGAAGCTAGAACCAACGTAAAAATTTGGTCAGTTCCTCTGAACTGACATCTACGACCCAAATCATCTGCACTCCGTCCAGGTTGTGTGGCAACATCATAATAGTATGACTCCTGAAACTGCGCAAATTATAAAAAAAGAACGAAAAAAAAAAAACGATATATGTACATATGTATGTATATGCATCTTCTAAACCATTGAAAACCGCATACTATTAGGAGTTACAAAATCTTTACCTGAATTTGATTATTTAAAATTTGTTGCATAGCTCCAGACAAAACTGTGATTGAACTAAAACAAACCAAATCCGTATTTTGTATAGAAAATTCAAAAGCTTATATCTCTGAAACTAGGAAAGTCCGATCTAAGATATATATATATCAAAATTGTCAGGACAAAGCCTATCTTAACATAATCTAAATCCATCCAATCGGTGATTAGGGCGTTTTTCCAAATAATTACCGAAATGTTAATTCAGCATTCTAAGTTGATGAATGGTATTGATGAGATATCTCCGAATTTGATGGTTTCTTGATACCTTGAAAAAGAAAATTTCACTACTCATATGTAGGCCATTGTTGTTCGGGATTGAGCTTCATTAAATATTTGCGTATGTGCTAGATCAACACCAAGTCAGAAAACACGAAGTACACGATTCCTACACCTCAGCATCCAAAAGGGGACCTGGCTAGATGTCCAAAACTTTCGAGTCGCCAACATCGACCCGGATAGTTACCTTGTTGCAGCCAAGGTACGGATGCGAATTTCTCGGAATCAAAGAAGTCGGAAAGCTGCAATCGCAAGAGGCCGCCTGGACCTTTGCCGACAAAGTCTCCCTCAGGCTCTCTCAAGTCCCGATGCAATTTACACAAACAATAGAACAGCAATGGATTCGTTGTCAGAACGCCATCAGAGAGGCCGCCTTAGATGTACTCGGTTTAAAGCCATCACCTTCGAGAAACCCCTGGTTTGATGACAAGTGCGGACAGGCCCATGTAGAGAAACAGGCTGGATACACGGCTACACTGCATCGGTGGACGAGAGCTACCCGCGAGTTGTATGAACAGAAAAGGAAAGAGGACCATGCGCTTCTGAGAAGAAAAAAGAAGGAGCACGAAAAACGCGAGATCGAGGAGAAGGAGATATGCTATTGCAGGAACGACGTTCGAAAGTTTTATCAAAAAGTAAAACGAACATGTCAAGGTTATAAAGCCAGGGCAGAAGCCTGCAGGGATGAACACGGACTACACAGTCACAGTCGATACTGAGATTGTCGAAGGACCACTTCTGCAGACTATATAATGGTTATGATAGTCAAAATGCCGCCGTCAGGCTGAGCGAACCATTCACAATGGACGAAGACAAAGAAGAATCCCGTCCACGCGACCTAGACGATGCTAAGATAGCAATATCGAAACTTAAGTCTTATAAAGCTGCTGGAGCGGACGGACTCCCCGCGGAACTCTTTAAAGCAGCTGGCAATGAAAGTTTTTGTTTTTAATTATAGTTTTTTCTTCAAATGTATTCTTCAGCCCAACATTATCACAAAAAATATTTATAAAATTTTTCAGTTGTAAGATATAGTTTAAATATCAAATCTGTGAACAAGCTGCATATTATTCATTTTGTAATGCCTTAATCTATAAAAAAATATATATATTTTATCTTTTATCTTAAAGCAGCTGGCGATGAGCTGGTCAGCAGCATACACCAACTCATCTGCAAGATCTCGTCGGAAGAATGCATGCCCGATAAATAGAATCTCAGCATCGTTTTCCCGGTCCAAAAGACCTATGACTGCGTCAGTTACAGAGTGATAAGTCTCCTGAACTTTTGTTTCTTTTTCGTTTTATAATGGAAGGGGAAAATCTCGAAAGACACTCCACGGTTAGTGTTGCGGAGTAGTGTGGGACTCTAAAACCCCTAAAAACACCTCCATCGCATATATTGCGATCTAGTCTCTTGGACCAATTAGCAATTTTATTTTAACCTAACCTACTAGGTTCTCCTTTATACAACTTCTGCCTATCGGCGTCCCTAAATAGAAAATAATGTCTGTAAATGTAACTAAAAAGAAAACAAAAAGTCTACACAATCGCTTGCGTACGCAGATGACATTAACGTTATTGGACGCACAAAGCGAGACGTCAATCAGGTGTGCGCAAGCATTGAAGCAGAAGCGGATAAAGTGGGTAAATGGGGACAAGACCAAATATCTATATACTGTCATTAAAGAAAGACGCGCAACATCGACGTCTTGGTCAGAACGTCACCTTCGGCAGCTATATTTTTGAAGTAATCAAGGACTTCGTCTACTTTGGCTCGATAGTGACAAGCAGCAACGACACAAGCGTTGAGATAAAACGCCTTGCCAACTGCTGCGCCTTTGGGCTCAAGAGGCAATTGCGTAGTAGACCCCTCTCCCGAAAAACTAAGGTATCCCTATACAAAACCTTAATCATCCCGGTCCTCCTCTATGGCGCAGGCTTCGAACTAACACTCGAAGACCCCAAACATGAATGAACAAACAAAAGGAATTGAGTACTTCAGGTGGTACCCGCAGCAGCGGGAATCCACCCGCGATCTCCTTGATTGCAGCTTGGGCACGGATTCTGGAGGCCCCGACATTCGTTTTTAACACTACGGCAGCTCGGAACGACACCGACTCCTGCGGCTCACTGACCGACCACCTGGTCGGACTAAGCATGAGTGGTGCATCCAGCGGAAGCGACACCAACGATGGCGTGGTACGGGAAACCGCAAAGGTGAAACGCGCCCCTGAATTGGGACGTACCACTGAATGCACTACTAAGTGCCAAAAAAGAAAGGGAAAGAGGCATGCCTGAAAAATGCGCAAAGAAGCTGACAAAGCTGAAGGCGCAATGGTCAAGGCTATACCTCTGGGGAAACCAGTTAACAGGGTCAGGTCGACGGAGGTATCTCCTACCGAAATTGATCCGACACTCTTTCCTGAGGTTCTCCCCTCTCTCGAAGGTGCGTAGCGCAGTAAAGGTCGACGATTGGGAAAGTCTGCTGAAGGAAGCGTAAGCATGCTCGCACTTTCGACATGCGCCTCTAACCCCCTTCCTCTTACTGGGACGGTTCAACCACCCAGTAAGAGCGTGATCAGTTCCCGTAACGACGGAGCCGAAAGCGCTCAGGTTTCTGCCATGGCTGGCGCTACCGCCGAAAAAGGGCTCTGAACGCCGAAGACCAAGTCGCTACGGGTCTTAGCAGTCTTCGAACTAGCGAGGCTGTCCAAAAGCTGTGTCCGAAGGGAACGGGGGCTCTAACCGAAAAAGGTAAAATCCTCCGCAAACGGAAAACGGCCGCCAAAGATAACCTCGTTAGGGGAGAGTATATGATGCCTCCCTCTCCGGTGGGGCGGTGGAAAATCGGAGTCCAATAGCAGATGTGGCGACCCAGATGGATCGAAGCATTGGCCAGAAGACGAATATAGCCCAAAACTGCTCCTCGGAGGCGGGGACATCACATAACAAAATCCCTTCCTCCGAGAAGGAGATCCAAGTGACGGTAAGGAGTCGAAAGAAACAGCCCCTTTATGGAGAGGCGGCCATCTCCTCTGAAAAGGTCAGGATAGTGAATGCTGGCGATTATAGTAAAATGACCAACGCAGACTGCAAGCACTGTGGGGATCGTCTGCTGGAGCAAGCCTTGGCAATGGGTTTCTGTTTACAGGCAGAAAGTCGGCTTTGATGAATGGCACATTTGTGGTGAGCTGTTCACCACAGCAGACATCGGCCTGGATCAGGAACACGGTGCAGAAGATCGCTTCTATGGGAACTGCTACTTGCCGGGTAGTTAGTCTGCCGAAATTAGCCGGCGCCATCTGCCGGATTCCGGGGAAACCTGGAAATAAGGTGGATGTGCTGACGCGCTTACGCACATAGAATCCAGGGCTTGACACGAGAGCTTGGGTTATCTACTCCTACAAGGAGATAGATAGATAGGGTTAGGGGGTGGGACAGAGTCGCCTGATTTCTGCGGCCACGATTGGGCCTATTGTGATGTCCCCCACTTACAGTTCACTCAGAAAACCTGAGTTCGTGATAAAACTTAGTATGCTTTTGAGTGAGCTAGCAGCGATTTCTTCTGCTTCAAGATAATACTTGCCTAGGTGACGAAGACATGTACTGACAAGGCAGTTACAATGGCATAGTATGTGCTCTGCTGTTTCTTCGTCTTCATTACACATTTGGCAAGTGTCATCTTGTATGATGCCCATTATTTTGAGGTGTTTATTAACTGGGCAGTGTCCAGTAAGGAAATCTGTGATTAAACGAATCTGACTCCTCGAAAGCATGAGAAGTTGTTTCGTTCTACTGAGAGATGCAGTTGGGAGGAACAACTTGGCTTGTCTGCTCCCTTTCGTTTGTAACCAGTAGTGATCCATCGTGTTCCTTAACCAATTGTTTATGCAGCATTTGGTGGTGCTGATGGGTATGCCGCCAAAGGGCCGTGGCATCATAAATGGTGATGCAGAGCCTTTCCTAGCTAGTAGGTCCGCCTGTATGGCCGCTGTGTCCAGGTATCCAAATGAGATGAACTCTGTTTGTACTGGCCAGCTGATGAAGTAGGTGTAGGCAGTCCCATACCAGTTTGAAGGTGATTTCAAAGCTCTTTAGGGCTAGAAGTGCAGCCTTGCTGTCACAGAGAATGTAAATGTTTTTGCTAAGTTTATTTCTGTTTATATTTTCTCTGAGGCAGAGTTCTATAGCAAATATCTCTGCTTGAAAAACGGAGCTATTTCTGTCCATGCTAACGTAGATGCATGTGCCTGTATTTGCTCCGTATACTCCAGCCCCAACGCCTTCGTCCGTTTTGGAGCCATCTGTGTACCACACGTAGGACCCATGACTGAAGGAGGGTCTATCCTGTTCCCAGTTTTGTCGGTTGGGGATTGTGACCTTGTAGTTTTGGCTGAAGTTGTATCTGGGGAGACAGTTGTCTGTGAGAGATATCTTTAGGATTTCATGCCTGTTTATTTCGGTATGGATACCAGGGTGAAAGAGCCTACGGTTAGAGTCATCCTCCACGATCAGTCTATGGGCGAAGACCATTACTTCTTTCATCAGTTGGAGATGAAGAGGTGGCAGGTCTGTGATGACTTCTAGTGCTGCTGTGGGGGTTGTTCTCATGGCCCCAGCGATACAGATGCAAGCTAGTCTTTGCAATTTGTTGAGCTTGGCTTGCACTGATACTTGTTATGTTTTGTGCCACCAGACGGGCGCAGCATATGTAAGAATTGGTCTGGTGGTTGCTGTATATAGCCAGCGGGACATTTTGGGGCTTGTGCCCAGTTTTGCCAGTGAGACTTTTGCTGGTCCATAAAGAGATCCTGGCTTTCTCAATGGTCTTTGTAATGTGAGAGTTCCAAGTGAGCTTTTCGTCTAGAGTTATCCCTAGATATTTGACTTCTTTTGAGAACTCTATCGCTTCACCCAAGAGGGTAGGTTTAGTAAGTTTGTACCTATTCCTTCTTTCGGTGAAGGCGACTATGGTGCTTTTCCTAGGATTAACATTTAGTGCAACCTTTATGCACCAGTTTGCAACAAGGTTTAGTGCTCGTTGGAGGAGTTCCGAGACTGTGTCTTCGAATTTGCCTCTAATCAGGATCACTATGTCGTCAGCGTAGCCTTGGACATAGAAGCCATTGTTGCTTAGTATGCTTATCAGTTCATAAACCACGATGGACCACAGGAGTGGTGAAAGAACCCCGCCTTGAGGGCATTCTTTCGCGGCGTTTACGCTGATTTTGTCATTGCGTAGTGAGGTGTTTATTTTTCTGTTGCTAAGCATGTGTTGGATCCAATTGCATGTGGTATTGTCCACTCCTGTGCTGAGGATGCAACGTTTTATTTGGGCGTATTCAGTGTTATCGAAGGCACCCTCAATATCGAGAAAGCAACCTATCGCAATTTCTTTGTCGCTCAGGGATTTGTTCCTGAAGAGCATGCGTGGTCGATTTCCCAGACTGGTAGGCATATTGGTTTTTGTGAAGTGGTGATTTTTTCAGGGCACCGTCCCTGATATTCCTATCTAGGATTTTTTCCATTATTTTTTGGAAGAAAGAGTTAAGGCTTATCGGTCTGTAGGACTTAGGCAGGTCTGTGGGTCTACGGCCTTCTTTGGGAATGGATTTTACCTTTACCTCTGTCCAGCTTGTTGGTATGTGTCCCCATGCATAGCTAGTTCTAAAGATGTTAATGAGCATGGGGCTGATTTGCGCACTCCCCTTCTGAAGAAGGGCTGGGAAGATGCCATCCTCCGCCGGGGTTTTGTATGGGTCAAAAGAATTGATGGCCCATTTTATGCTTCCCTCGTGAAATATCGTTCGTGCTCTCTTCCAATCCTCCCTGTTGGGTCTAGTTGCCCTGATCTGCGGAGGTATGTTAGAGAGATCGGAGGGAGTAATGTTGGAGTCTGGGAAGTGCGTACTGGTCAGAATTTTTAGTACTTCCGTACAATTTTCCGCGTAAGTGCCATCTGCTCTCCTCAACAGACCAATTTGGTTAGTGTGTTCTTTGGCGAGAACTCTGTGGATACGAGCGCTGCTCTGAATTTCTGAAAGACTGCTGCAGAACTTTTTCCATGAGTCTCTTTTGGCTCTTCTAATCTCTTGGTTGTAGTTGGTGAGCGAGGCACGATACTGCGTCCAGTCACCAGTCCGTTTAGCTCTGTTGAACAGTTTTCTGGTCAGTGCTCTTAGCTTGGCCAGATTGCTGTTCCACCACGGAGTGGTACGGTTGCCTGACTTAACTTTCTCTGGCCAAGCGTTGTGAAAAGCAGATAGGATGGTAGCATTGAGGCTGTCACAGCAGAGTTCAAGGCTGCCCATGTCTCTGATGCTGTTTGGACAGTTTCCGATCGTTTGTGCGATTTCTGGGCTATAAGTGTCCTAGTCTGTCGCTCTCGGTTGTCTATTTGTTCTAGTAATTCTATCTCCTGCTTTTATGCCAAAACAGATCTGTCGATGGTCTGACATCGATGTTTCTGTTGAGACATGCCAGTTTAGAATAGAGTTGCCTATGAACGGGGTAGTTAGGGTGAGGTTTAATACCTCTTCTCTATTCATAAAGGTGGGATTATTTCCACGGTTTATGATATTGAGGTTGTTCCTGAATATGAATTCTAATAGGAATTCACCTCTTTTGTTGATGTCCGAGCTTCCCCATGCTGTGTGCTAGGCGTTTACGTCACAGCATACGATGATATGTGAGCCTCTTCTTCCAAAGTGGTGGAGAAGATCCTGCAGTGGTGTGAATCTGAGATCCGTGTAGTCGCCCGTAAGTTAGGCTGAGCAGATTGCGGCTTCTGACCTACCTTCCGCAGTGGATAGCTGGATGATGGCAGCTGCCAGGTCCTTATTCGTGAATTCTGGAATGGGAATGGCTTTAATATTGTTATTAAACATTATGCAGGCTCTAGGTCGTCCTTCATTTGTGGAGTCGTAGAGCAGCTCACCTGATAGTCCTTTGATCTGGTCTCTAATGGTGCTTCTTGGTTAATCTATGGCTCAGTACCGCGGACGCGGCCTTTGCATGCTGTAGATTTACTTGGATGCACCTTAATCCCGGCATGATGGATTCTGTGAGGGGCTGCCAGTGTTAGTAATTGTCCCAACATGGCATGGCCGGTATACTTTGGGCATCGCACTTCGGATGGGCTTGTACCCTGCCCTTGGTTTTGTTGTCCGCAGTTACCTTTGCCTGCTTGGGAACTCCCTTGATCCTAATTAGGATCTGGGGGAAGTTGAGGAATAGTTTGAACCTTTGCTTCACAATTGCGTCTTTAGAAACCTCATCAATGGCAAAGGTTACTTGGTCCCCACCGCTTTTTTCCTTGGCAATCCTGAGGACTCTCCATCCTTTTGTGCTTATGTTCGCATTCTGCCTCATTATGCGCATAAGGAGGGTGTCCTTGGTAAGATAATCCTACAAGGAGAGTAAGGGCTCTCTGAAAAAAGAGGGCTCTACTCTGGTTGTGGGGATGGATGAAGCCCCTGTCGGGACTCTGAAATCTGCGCACGATTCACGCCCCTACTTCGGTCTTGGTAGGATCTCTTTCATTTTTAATGTCAAGTAGTCGAAGGATGGGACCTGCCCTGCAGTATGAATCTATGATTCTTACTCAGATCAATCTACAGCAATGCAAGGCTGATACCACTCTTTTAAGTAGCAGAATTGCATGCAGTAGTACAAACTCCCTCATCGTATCCTTTCAAAAACCATGGGTGTGCAATAAATGCCTATGTGGCCTTGGTGGTATACGTGATGTTACGATTCTTCACGATGAGCGATCCGAAAGGCCCAGGGTCGGCCTCATTATATCGAACTCACTATCGGCCACCAAACTTGGGCACTTTTGCCAAGATCTGGGGGCTGCTAGACTAAGCTACAAAACGCACGCAGCTATAGAACACTTCGTCGTTGCGTCTGCCTACTTTCCCTACGACTCGATACTACCTCCACCACCGAAGGTAGTTTCTGAACTCGTAGAGTACTGTGAAGCCAAAAAGATTGTTCACATCTTGTGTTGCGATGCTAATGCCCAAAACACTGCTTGGGGCAGCAACAAGTGCAATATAAGGGGGGACCGTCTTTTAGACTTCATTCTCTTGTCTGACCTTCTGACCTTACCATCAATAATGTTGGCTCTCAGCCAACGTTTGTTACGGCAAGACGACAGGAGGTGATTGACCTGACCCTATCCAACAGACATGTGAAGGACATTACTAACTGGCGAGTCTTGCCTGATGCTACGCTGTCGGACGCTGTCTTCCTTGCAACCTAGACGGAATCCGAGAAGGACGGACTGAGTACGGTTTAGAGAGGAGCTTGAGAAATCCACTCAGGTCCTACTTAAACTCAGAAAGACACAATTGGCAAAGAACGCTGTTCATAACCTGAATAGCGTCATCACAAGTTGTTTTGAACTTGCGTGTCCTGTCAGCAAACCTAGCTGCAGGAAATCGGTCCCCTGGCGGAATGCCGAGCTCCAAAGTCTTCGCAGGGAAGCCAGAAGTCTTCTGAATATATCGCTCAAACCGAATTCGGAAGACGACTGGAACAAGTATCGGTCGAAGCAGAAAGAATATAAGAAACTTATTCGTAAATCGAAAAATGATTCTTATAGGACCTTCTGCGAAGAGACCAAGTCTCTGAGTGCGACTAGCAAGTTGGTTAAAGTCCTCAAATGGGCAAAACCGACAAAGCTGGACGCACTCAGAAAATCTGATGGTACCTTTACTGAGTCTAAAGCGGAAACTCTTAGTTTACTGTTTGAGACTCATTACCCGGGAAACCAGATAGACATCGGCTCGTTGCACACTCTTTCAAGGGAAACTGCAACTGAAACGATGAAAACAACTCGTCATAGCTAGTATATTGCGTCGCGCGTGGTTACGACTGAAGCCATTGAATTTACTGTGGCATCCTTCGATGGTTTGAAATCGCCGGGCACCGATAGAATATATCCGGTTATGCTGCAAAAAGGTATAAGGCAGCTGCTTCCTACTTCGAAAAGAATTTTCACTGCTAGTCTAGCACTTGCTCCCATACCCATTCCTTGGCGCACAGTGAAAGTGGTCTTCATTCCTAAAATAGGAAAAGAGGACTACTCACTTGCCAAGGGCTTCAGACCAGACAGACATCCTTCCTGCTGAAAAGCATGGAGAGACTGGTAGAGTTGCACGAGCGCAAAGTTGCCCTTCGAATGCACCCTCTTTCGGAGATGCAACATGTTTACCAGGGCGGAAAATCCTGCGAGACTACGCTTCAGAACCTAGTTGGGAGAATTAGATGCGCGCTCGAAAGAAAAGAGTACGCGCTGGGCATTTTCATCGACATTGAGGGAGCTTTTGGTATCGCAAAGACATCATGGCGTAGATGAAGCAATGGTCCTATGGATCAAGGCAATGCTCATGCACAGGACATTGAACGCTGATGCAGGCCTCGACCAGTATGTCAAATCCGTCGTAAACAGGGGCCCGCAAGGGGGCGTCCTGTCCCCGCTGTTATGGTGCATGGTGGTCGATTCTCTGCTTGATGCTCTCAATGCCTCTGGAATCTATGCCTATGTCGCCATTCTTTCTGTCGGCTCATGTTTAGCGACTGTCCGCCTCAAAGCACAGGTGGCGCTGAATGTGATCGATGATTGGTGTACCAGAAATGAGCTGTCAATCATTCCTCTTAAGACCGATGTCGTTATCTTAACGAAAAGGAGGAAAAATACTGACATGACTCAGCTGGTACTAAAAGGCACCTCCACCCCGATATCCAAGGAAACTAAGTATCTAGGAGTCATCTTAGATAGCAAGCTTCTCTGGTCAAAGCGTGTTGAGTCAAAAACCACCAAAGCGCTGTCAGCTTTCTGGCAATGCAAAGGAGCTTTTGGCAAAACATGGGGCTTATCGCCAGCAAAGGTCCTCTGTATCTACACGGCAAAGACAAGACCTATAATCTCATATGCATCGGTTGTCTGGTGGAACAGACTAAAACGCAAACACGTCGTAGCCTCTTTCACCAAACTCCAAAGCACGGTTTGTCTCAGCTGCACGGGGGCTTTCCGCAGCACGCCGGGCGCTGCTCTAGATGTTATGATGAACCTTTCACCTCTGGATATATTTATCAGAGGGTGTGCTCTGAAAGCCATGTCTCGTCTGAAGGGAAACGGCTTTTGGTACAACTCACATAGGAATAACGTTGTGCTTGCGCAAGAATTGTCCTGCGACCCCCGTCTCATGGACGCGCCTTCTGACGTACTGACGTCCGTTGTCTTATTGCGCCGTAATTTCACAGTACAGTTTCCTGGGCGTCAGGATTGGCTATGGCTGGATACTGAAGCTGGAAAGGATAGTCTTCGCATTTTCACAGATGGCTCCAGGTGTTGATTTAAATAATGGGATCCAGATGTCGTGGGAAGAAAACCAATAGCAACCATGTTGGGCTCTATTCGAATTTCGAATGTCTTTTCTCTCTCTCTTATTTTGACCGTGAAGGCGTAAGCATCTGCAAAATAAAGTTCTGAATTTATCAATAAAGTTTTCGTTTTCTTGCAATTTTTTGGACTGGGTTCTGCGAGTTCTCCTTAAAAGGCTGGAGTAATTCATCATTTGGTTCCGAAACCCGGGAGAAAACGAGAAAAAAAATACACATTTATTATGGAATCACGTGCAGCCTTTCGCGGTCAGGTTACCAAGATCGTTAACGCGGCAATCGAGTATCTAAAAGACGACAAGTCAAAGTTGTCTGCAGCAAATTCAGACAATTTTGAGGAAATTGAAGAAGAGCTCGTGTCTTTAATCCAAAGGCTGAAAACAGCACACGGCAATCTCAACCTGGTGAACGAGGACATCTATTCCAAAGGAATAGCGAAAGTCGATGACCCCCAGGACAAAGTAGCGGATTATCAAGACCAAGCCGTGGACGTACTTGCGCGTCTTAATACGAGATTAGGTAGGCTACAACAAAAACTAAACCCCGATAAAGTTTCAGGTAAGGCAGGCAACATTTCAATCAGTGCACGACCATCCAGCTATCTTTTTGGGAGCAATTCAAAAGCGCAGTCCACGACAACTGTAACCTCAACGCATCCGAGAAATTTAATTACCTCGAGTCCACATTAAAAGGTGATGCCAGAAAGGCCATCGACGGATTCATTCCTACGGAGGAGTGCTATGAATCAGCTGTAGCTCTTCTACAGGAGCAGCACGGCAACAACGACAAACTGATCGATAAACACGTCCTTGAATTGGTAAGCCTAAGGCCACTTCGCGACCGCTCTGACCTTGCTGGATTACGAAGTATTTATGGATCAGTGGTTGTGGCACTCGTTCGCTTACCGCTCTGAAGGTTCCTCCGGATCAGTATGCAGTAATGCTCAAATCAGTGCTTCTTCGTTGCTTGCCCAAATCTTTACGCATCGATTACTATCGGCAAGCGGAGCGCGCTGAGGATGCCGATATGACGTCCCATACACCGAGCCCGAGTGATTCAACCTCCTCCCGCTCCTCTGCACCTGCAGGTGACGACGTAAAGGGCACTCTTCGATTCCTAAAGAGGGAAATCGAATCTATGGACAGAAGCGATATTGGGAACACCGACTCGAAATGTAAGCCCAGTACCCATCATCCGACCACAGCTTCAAGTCTCGTTGCAATGAGCGAAACACGCGCGTGCCTGTTCTGTCAATCGAAACAACATACTGTGAATGAGTGCGACAGTAAGATGACAATTGGCGAAAAGAGACAAATTCTCAGAAAAGGAAGCAGATGTTTTCGTTGTGCTAAACTTGGTCATGTAGCGAAAGCCTGTAGAAGCAGCAAAGCATTGGTGTGTGCCAAATGCAGAGGGAGACATATGTCTTCGATGTGTAATCCATCTGGCTCACTCGTCAAGTCAGATGTCAAAACTGACAACCATACCAAAAGTATAAACAAATCCGTTAGCTTACGTGCACATATTTCAAAGCAAAGGATATTTTTGAAAACTGCGCGGTGCATATTGTACACACCAAAAACAAAAACAGCCATACGGCTTATAATTGATGGAGGCAGTCAATTCAGCTACATACGGGAGAGTCTGGTGAAGAAGCTGGGATTAAAAATAACCGGTAAGGTTGCCTTAACCATCATCCCCTTTGGGTCAAAGCAAGTGCAGCCATTGAATGAGTTCCAGAAAGTGAAATTGACTTTGCGCAGTCAGTTCAATACCAATGCAATGGTTATAGTGGAAGCGATCATCGTTCCAGAGATATGCGTGGATGTTTTAGCAGCCCCTAATAGTAAATGTGCAATGTTTGATAGCATTAATTTGGCGGATGTCTGTCCTCCACACATCGAAGTAGAGAATGGACTGAGTGTCCTTATTGGAGCGGACTATTATTGGAACGTTCTCACTGGTAAGCAGATAAGCTTCACGAGCAGGTTGCGAGGGGTGGAAACGGTATTCGGGTGGACACTGCAAGGCGTTCAAGATACAGGTGAGGTAGTCGACAATAATGAAGGTATCTCTTGCTTTTCCAGTGCACTTATGAGCCTAGCACCCGAAAGAGAAGAGGACATGCTGGATTTCTGGTCATTGGAAACACTGGGAATTAAGAGTGAAGAAGCAAATAACACCATTGTTACCCAAGATCTCATCACAAAATGCATTTCACATGAAGGTTCGAGATTTGTCGCAAAGCTGCCTTGGAAGGTCGACAGTTCGTACAAGGATTCCAACGTGGAACTTGCCAGGCAACGTTTGAATTGTCTTGTCAGACGGCTGTCGCGAAATAAGGCAGCTTATTCGTGATGGTGTCGCAGAACCTGTGGAGAAATTTAGTCCTGCTGGGGCTCGTATTTTTTACCTTCCACATCAACCAGTTTATAAGACGGATAGTCGGACTACGAAAATTCGCGTGGTATTCGACGCATCAGCCCACATTGGAGGTAAGAAGTCTCTCAACGATCAGCTCTAGACTGGAGCTAACTTGCTGCCAGACGTCTTGCAAATTCTGATGAATTTTCGTTTCGGGCTATATGGAATAGTGTCCGATATAGAGGGCAAATGTCGACTCTGACCACTTCCT
Organism: Eumerus sabulonum; assembly: GCA_951905685.1. NCBI lineage: Eukaryota > Metazoa > Arthropoda > Insecta > Diptera > Syrphidae > Eumerus > Eumerus sabulonum. The sequence continues at coordinate 67,029,625 of OX645060.1, forward strand.
CGTAGCAGCAGGATTCAGAGCTCGACTGTCCAATGTCAGAAAGCTGCACCAGCCCATCAGGAGGAGGTTCGACATTGGGCGCCTGAGCACACCGGAGGTTGCCAGAGTCTACAGGGAGCAGCTGAGCGAAAGACTCTACGGTATGCCTACGTCGAACACAAATGCCAATAATATGTGGCTGCATTGCCGCTCAGCCATTCAGGAAGTAGCCGAAACCACCTTAGAATACCTACCACCCCCGACAAGAAACCCGTGGTATGACGGCGAGTGTGAGCAGAAAAAGGCAGCAACCGACGAGGCGTACCAAAAGGCGCTGCAGAGGAAAACCAGGGCACCGCGAGAAGAGTACCGAGCCAGAAGAAGGGAGGAGAGGAAACTACTGCGACAAAAGAAAAGAATCCTCGCAGCCTCCCAGCTCAAGGATATCGAGGAGTCTAGGGATAAACATAAAATACGAGCCTTTTACAAGAAAGCCAAGGGCCTTGGATATATTTCAGCAGCACTTCCAGCAGCTGCTTAACGAGCATGACCAAGAGAGAGTGGTAGGGACCGAGGAAATCCCAACTCCTGCCGTTGAAGTAGTCCTCCCACCCAGCATAGAAGAAGTCGGCACAGCTATTCAGAAGCTGAAGAACAACAAGGCCACAGGCTCAGATGGCTTGCCATCAGAGCTCTTCAAGGCTGGCGGCGATGTTCTGGTAGGGAGCATGCACCAGACCATCTGCAGAATTTGGGAAGATGAGAGCATGCCCGACGACTGGAATACCAGCTCTATATGCCCCATCCACAAAAAAGGCAATCTTACCTCTTGCAAGAACTATAGAGGTATATCCCTGCTCAATGTCGCATACAAGATCCTGTCCAGCGTATTGTGTGAACGTCTAAAACCATTTTGCACCGCACTAATCGGCAGCTACCAGTGCGGCTTCCGCCCCGGCAAATCAACTATAGACCAAATTTTCACACTTCGACAAATCCTGGAAAAGACCAACGAGTTTCAAATCGATACACACCATCTTTTCATCGATTTCAAAGCCGCATACGACAGCATTCATCGTGAAGCACTGTTTGGGGCGATGGCCGAATTCGGGATCCCGGTAAAACTGATCCAGTTGTGTCGCGCCACGCTAAAAAACACGCGATGCACCGTGCAACTCGGTTCTAGGACCTCGGAACCATTCGAAACATGCACCGGATTTCGGCAAGGAGATGTGCTGTCATGTGACTTCTTCAACCTGGTGCTGGAGCAGATAGTGCGACGGGCAGGCGTCAACAGGGAAGGCACTATCTTTTACAAGTCCATCCAGCTGCTAGGATACGCGGATGATATCGACATCATCGCGTGTTCTCGCCGTGGCATTGTGGAAGCATTCACGGCGATTGAAGAACAGGCGAAACGAGTTGGTCTTAAGATCAATGAGGATAAAACGAAATACATGCTGTCAAGCAAAAACCAATCCGTCGCCCACCACCTGGGACAAAATATAACAATTGACAGCTGCAATTTCGAGGTAGTTAAGGAGTTTGTCTACCTCGGGGCAAACGTAGATTCCACAAATGACACCACCGTGGAGATCCGGCGTAGAATCGCCCTTGGCAACCGCTGCTACTTCGGCTTGTCCAAGCAACTGGGGTCAAAACTCCTCACTCGAAAGACCAAAGTCATGCTTTACAAAACGCTCATTCTGCCAGTCTTGCTGTACGGAGCCGAAAGCTGGACGATAAGCAGGACAGCGGAGCTGATTTTGGGTTCTTTCGAAAGAAAAATTCTGCGCCGGATATTTGGTCCTGTCTGTGAGGAAGGTGAATGGAGAAGAAGACACAACCGCGAACTCTACGAGCTGAAGTGGATGTAGTCCGGAAGGCAAGGACCCGTCGACTACACTGGCTCGGCCACATCGAGCGCATGGACATCAACGCTCCAGCTAAGAGGGTCTTCGGAGCCTCCTGGTTCGAGAAGAAGAGGAAGACCGAACCTCCGGTATAAAGACCAAGTAATCGCGGATGTAAGACATCTTGGTCTTGACAACTGGAAGCAGCATGCCCGGGACCGTCAAGGATGGAAGGCAGCTATAGCTCAGGCTCAGATCCTCCATGGATCGCAGGCCTGACAAGTAAGTAAGTAAGTATAGAGAAGGCGTTTTTGCAGGTCATTTTGCACCAGGAGGACCGCGACAGCCATCGTTTCATGTGGTTCTCCTCTGCTCTACGCACGGCCAACGCCAAGCCTCCAATTGGGATATTTAGAATGACTAGAGTCACCTTTGGCGTGACTTGTAGCCCTTTCTTATTGTGTGCAGTCATTCGCTGTGTGCTGGATCAAGCGAAGAATAAATTTGTCAATAGTTGGGCAATTCTGCAAGAGGGGACGTACATGGACGATGTGGTGATCAGTGTTGATTCGGAAAGCGAAGGAACCGAGATTTGCAAGGCCGCTGTTTCAATTTTGTCGAAAGCATCGATGCGCCTCTATAAGTGGAATTCCAACAGCATGCGTGTACGAGAGATGGTCAACTGCGAAGACGCTCCCCTTGTCCAAAGCATGCTAGGACTCTCCTGGTTTGTTCACAGCGACGAGTTAGGTATGCCTCTAAACTCAGTGGAGAGCCTATTATCATCATCAGGAGTCAAGGGGACCAAACGAAACGTATTGCAAGCAATCGCTCGTATATTCGACCCGTTAGGTATGTTAGGACCAACCACCGTCAAATTAAAGATCTTCTTTCAGAATTTATGGAGGCAGAAACTGAATTGGGATGAAGTCTCCACGAACGACTTACAGACTCAGTGGAATGAATGCGTAATGGCAGTTTTGCAACTCAAAGATGTAATGTTGTCCAGATCTGTTTTGCCACATCCAAGGAATGAAGGGAACATCGAATTTCACCTTTTTGCCGATGCTAGTACGAAGGCCTTTGGAACAGTGCCATTCGCAAGATATGTTCTACCAACTGGAGACGTCAACACTTCATTTCCATGTGCAAAAAATCGGATAGCTCCGCTTAAAACTGATGGCTCTAACGAATTAACGCTCCCCAAGTTGGAATTGACAGCCGCACTAATCGCAGCTCGACTCGGCGCGCATCTAAGCAGGAGATTGAAGGTGTCTTCTGCGAGGTACTACTTTTGGACAGACTCTCAAATAACTTTGAACTGGATCTATGGCAAAAAGCAGCGTTGGCAACCGTATGTCCAGAACAGGGTGGACGAAATACGGAGGTTGACTGATATCTCTCAGTGGTCCCACTGTCGTAGCGAAGACAATCCTGCAGACTTACTCACTCGCGGTGTCAGTGGAGAGTTCTTGAAAAAAAAAGCTCGCTCTGGGCCCACGGTCCTCACTGGCTACAAGATAAGAAGTGCGATTGGAAGAACAAGAGTGAACAAAAGGGTTCCACGATCACGCTTCTGTTAGTAGAGGATCAACGGACGAATCCAAAAGTAGAAAACCCATTGGTGTGTTAAAACGACTTCAGCTCTTGGCATCGCTTGCTGAGGGTAACTGGTCTGGTCCTTCGGTTCACATTTCGCCTGCGTAAGAAGACTGTCCCTAAGTATGGAATGACATCGAGTTTAGCGGCCGAGGAGATCCAAGCCGCCGAAAATTATTGGATCAGGTACGTTCAGAAGCTTAATTTTACTCAAGAGATTACTATCTTACAGAGCGGACAAGCTCTTGCAAAGTCAGGCATAGCTAAGCTGTCCCCGTTCTTGGACAGCGATGGTTTTCTCCGGCTTGGGGTCGTCTCCAAAATTTAGACGCCCCGCTATATATCAAGCATCCGATACTACTGCCGTCGAAATCCCACATCGTCAACCTAATTATAGAAGATTATCATCGACAGACACTTCATGCTGGAGTTAGAACAGTGCTGACACAAATCCGTAAGCGCTTCTGGATACTTCGAGGTCATCAGGTGGTAAAGCATCGGATCAAATTGTGCATTGTATGCAAGAAGCTTTGGGATTCTCATGCAACGGAACCGTTTGCCCCCCTTCCTCCTGAACGGATAACTTTGCTACGTCCATTTGAGAACGTAGGGGTAGATTTTGCGGGTCCACTCTACTGCTATGATTCTAGAGATGAAGCGAAAAAGGTTTATGTTGCTCTCTTCTCCTGTGCTGCAGTACGTGCCGTACATTTGGAATTAGTGAGGAGCATGACAACTGAAGATTTCCTCCAGGCACTCAGACGTTTCATCAGTCGTCGTGGTATCCCAGCAAGTATACTATCTGATAATGCGCAGACGTTTCGAAGAGCTGCGTTGGAGTTACAATCGTTTCCTTTCGACCAAGAGGCCATTCAGGGGTTCCTCTCGCGGCGCAAAATTAAATGGCGATCCATCGTTGAGCGTGCACCCTGGTGGGGCGGTTTTTGGGAGCGAATGGTCCGTACAATGAAGAATGTCCTAAAGGTCACCATAGGAAAGGTCAAGCTGAACTTTGAGGAGCCAAGGACCATCGTGACAGAAGCGGAATTCGTAGTCAACAATCGCCCATTGACGTATGTAAGTGCTGATCCCCTAGATTTGACGCCGTTAACGCCTGCAGTTTTCCTTATTGCATTAACTGGCGCTGGATCTGCATCTCCTTCATTACCAGGGAAAATTGGCGCCAATTCAATACGAGAAGGATGGAAACAACGTTTCAAGTATTCGACCCAATTGAGAAGAAGATGGCAAAACGAATACTTGCATCTGCTGCGTTCCTTTCATTACAACGTTCTTCGATCCACTCGGCAGTTGTCTAGTGGTGATGAAGTCTTGCTGTCTGATCCGGGGTGAACAAGAATTGGCTGGAAGATGGCTGTCATAGAAGAAACATTCACCGGGCGGGATCAACGTGTACGATCGTGCTTACTAAGACTAGCCAACGGAACCAGGTTGAAGCGCCCAATTCAGCTTCTATACCCTTTGGAATTGCAATCTTCGCCGGGGGAGGATGTTGATTTAAATAATGGGATCTAGATGTCGTGGGAAGAAAACCAATAGCAACCATGTTGGGCTCTATTCGAATTTCGAATGTCTTTTCTCTCTCTCTTCTTTTGACCGTGAAGGCGTAAGCATCTGCAAAATAAAGTTCTGAATTTATCAATAAAGTTTTCGTTTTCTTGCAATTTTTTGGACTGGGTTCTGCGAGTTCTCCTTAAAAGGCTGGAATAATTCATCACCAGGTCTGGGGCGGGGGTCCGGTGCTGGAGTCTTCTTTGAGTGCGACTGCACTTTTCGTTAGGAAAGTATGCGTCTGTCTTCCAATCAGAGATATACGTAATCCTAATGTCGATGCACTATGTTGTAAAGCACAGGTGGAAGGGGGAAAGCATATGCGTCTGTAGTGACAGCCAAGCTGCACTAAAAGCTGTGTGTAACCCCTTAACTAGTTGCAGGATGACTAAACGCGTATGCCCTGATATCTGCAAAAAATCTGCAGCATTCCTCCTGTCTTTAAGGAGAATCGACTGCAGAAGGCTTGTGGGAGTTATCACGGGCCATTACACTTTTGCCAAGCATCTCTACGTGCTCGGCATCAGTGAGACGCCTACCTCTGCTCCATGTTGCGAGGAGGAGGATGACACTGTCGAACATTTCCTCTGTGATTGTCCCGCCTTTGCGGGCGCATCCTTGGAGCCGACGTGGTGTGCTCCCTTAGCTCTACATCACTGAAGCGCCTTCAAATTTTTCTCCGGAAAGCGAGGAAAATACAGTAATGTAAGGTGTCTGTTTAGAGTACAATGGCCAGTGTTTGCGTCTGAGTGCTCCAGCGGATAGCAGAAGCCTTCAACACAAAAAAAGAAAAAATACTATCTGGTGTTATTGTGTCAATAAATTGATATCTTTTTAAATAATTATTAAAAAAAATTATTGTTCTTGTCAACATGCTTAATGGTATTGAAGTTAAAATCCCCCATTAATACAACAAGACTCTCAGGTCTTAATTTTTCTAGAATATCATTCATACTTTCTTCGAACATAGTCGTTGTTGTTTTAGGTGATTTGTATCCACTAATCAAGTACCGCATAATTGTACATGTCCCTTACTAGTATAAATATATTTCGACGATAATATTGTGCATTGTACACCATTTTTTACATATTATCCATGATTATTTTTAGTACCGTCAATTCTCAAGACAATATTGAAATTGTCAATGTCAACTTTATCGCTCTTAGACGTCAAAGATTCACTGAAAATTAATACATCGGCTCGCAGATACCACTTATCTGCAATTATGTAAGTTAAATGTTTTCTTAATGTACCAACATTTTGGTAAACTACTTTTGTCCCTGCTACGGTCTCCAAATTACTGTATGATAGTTTTAACGTTTTGTCGCATCTCAGACGTCCTAATTCAAGGAGTGTTGAGTTTACAACTTTAGAATTGTTCATAACATTTGGTAATTTAAATCCACCAATTGTAAATAGTCCTGGGCTATACAACGCTATGTCTACCTTTGCCATACCTGCTATACTCATCAGACTATGCAGGATGAATTTGAAGAATGCTCGCTGCTCCATCCGAATCGGTGAACACCTTACCGGTTATTTTGATGTCAAAAAAGGATTTAGGCAGGGCGATGCGCTGCCATGTGATTTCTTCAACATCATATTGGAAATGATTGTGCAAAAATCACTGGCCAATACAAGAGGCACAATCTATTTCAAATCCTCGCAACTCCTTGCATACGCCGACAATATTGACATAATAGGTAGATCACAGCGAGATGTCAATGAGGCGTTTGCGAGTATTGAGATCGAGGCGGCGAAAGGCAAAACTCAACGAGGGCAAAACCAAATATATGCTGCCATCAAAAAAGGACGCTCACCACCGACGTCCTGGCCAGAACATTTGTATTGGCAGATATAAGTTCGAGGTAGTTAAGGACTTCGTTTAACTTGGCTCCGCAGTGATCTGGAACAACGACATCAGTTCCGAAATCAAACGCAGAATCACTCTTGCCAATCGCTGTTTCTTTGGGCTCAGGAGGCAACTGAGTAATAGAGCCCTCTCCCGAATGACAAAGTTGTCTCTATATAAGACCCTTATCATCCCGGTCCTATTGTACGGCACAGAAGCATGGACACTATCAATAGCGGATGAGGAGGCTCTTGGTCGGTTCGAGAGAAAGATTTTGTGCGTGATTTTCGGGCCTATAAACGCAGACGGGGGAGGGAGGAAAAGATTCAACCACGAACTTTACGGGCTGTACAGCGACATGAGGCTAGTCAGGCGTCTATGGATTCAACGCCTTAGATGGCTGGGCCATGTAGAGCGAATGGACACCACAGCTCCAGCCCGGAGAGTATTTGAATCCAACCCCGAGGGACGTAGAAGCAGAGGACGGCCGCACCTAAGATGGCGCACCCAGCTAACTGGGTGTGCGGCATAGGAAAAGGCTAGCAAAAGATCGTGCTAGATGGAGGGGTATGTTGGTTGATGCCCAGGTTCACCCCGAACTGTAGCGCCCATTAAGAAGAAGAAGAAGAATTATAAATAGTCCACTTAATTTAGTGACACGGCTAAGAGCAACATATAACATCAATAAAGTTCGCTTCTCTTGGGCCGAAAAATCTAAACATATTTTGTCATATGTTTGACCTTGACTTTAGGAACAGGAACAGGAAATTAATTTTTTAATATCTTATATTTTTCATCTTGCGAAACGCTTGTTCGGATCGATATTCTTTCTATCGGTATTAAAACTGTGTCTGTTTTTGTCATGTAATCATGAAAACGAGCTCCTATTTTGATGCCAACTCTTGCTGTATTAAACTCGAACCTTAGTATAGATGAAACGTTGGTTTCTTTACATTCGATATATTTTCGCACCATTTTCGCACAAGCACCATTTACTGAACCATACTTGACATCTATATATTTTATTATCATGTATTTAATGTTAACTTTCAGTTGGATAACTTCAGGTAATTCAATTGCAATTTGGTTTAATTTTTTACTTACTGATCGTAATAGCTTTGTTTTTCACTTTCAATTATATCTTTAGAGAAAATAACTTGAGCTTGTGAAGTAAACAATTTACTAGTACATTGAGAAATTCTGTGGGCATTATAAGATGATACATTTTTATTAGTAGCATACAGTCGTAAAGCTGTTTCTGGAATATCATTAATATTTTTAGTTACTCGCGATTTAACTAAATTTACGTCATCAGTATTCATAGTTCCGAGAGTTAAATGATTAAGAGCATTAATGAATTTTAAGTCATTCCTTTGACGCACGATTTCCGTTAATTCATAGAAATCGAATTGCTCCCATAAAGGATTAATATCAATCAGGGGTGCCATTTGATTGTGACTTGAAACTTGATAAACGGGTCTGTCTCTTACAGGGTGTAATTGATTCAAGTCCCCGACTGCAAGTACTGATATACTACAAAAAGGCTCATTGATACCGGTTATTTGTCTTAATCTTGTATTAACATAACCTAGTAATGTAAAACCAGGTAGTGAACCAATGTGTTCAGCGACCCAACCCCTTGTTCTTGGGGAAAGAGAAACCTGGCCCTCCAGGTTGGGGGTTGTGCTTAGGGGTAACATCCCTATCACGTAAAGACCTACTTGTTCCGAAATGACACCAAGCCTCGGATACGGACGGATACAAAGCTGATGACCCCTGCAAACGACTAACGGACTTGAGAGTCAGCACCTGGAATGTGAGGTCCCTTAACAGACCGTGTGCAGGCGATCAATTGGAGCAAACCCTCAACTGCTATAAAGCAGATATAACCGCGCTCCAAGAAGTGCGATGGGATGGACCAGGCAAAAGACGGATGACAAACTGCGATTATCTACTACGGGAACTGCTACAAAGTGAACAAACAGCGCCTATTCGGGTCCGGATTCGCTATTCGAGGAAGACTCCGACAAAAAGTCTTAAGCTTCCGAGATACAAGCGAACGCCTCATAACAATCCGCGTCAAAGCTAAATTTGGAAACAATAGCTTCATATGCGCTCACGCCCCTAGGGTAGAAAAGGACGATCGACTCAAAGAAGGATTCTACGATCTCCTAGACAGAACATATGCCCAATGCCCTAGCTACGACACAAAAATAGTCCTAGGAGATTTTAATGCAAAACTGGGCAAAGAGGACATATTTGAGTCGATCATAGGAAAGCATAGCCTCCAAAACACCACATCCGATAACGGACTTAGGCTAATCGATTTCCTAGCGGGGCGTAACCTCCTTGTAGCAAGGACGCGATTCCCCTATCTTAACATCCACAAGGGTACCTGGCGGTCTTTTGATCAATCTACCACCAACCAGATTGATCACATTGCGATCGACGCCAGGCACTCCTCCTGTATTCTCAACGAACCAACCTTCCGAGGGGCCAACATCGACTCGGACCACTACCTTGTTGTAGCCAAGGTACGCATGAGGCTACAAAGAATGCTTAGGAGTCGAGTAGGACTACGTAAGTTTGACGTCGGAAAGCTACAATCGCAAGAGACTGCCAGTATCTTTGACGATCGTGTCTCCTCCAAGCTCTCCCAAAATCCGCCCACAGCAGCACAAACATTAGAGCAGGAATGGGCGCATTGCCAGATCGCCGTCAGAGAGGCTGCCTCAGAGGTGCTGGGTTTCAAACCGCCACCAGCTAGAAACCGCTGGTTCAATGAACAATGCGAACAAGCCCATTCAGCAAAACAAGAGACATATAAAGTCATGCTGCAACGACGGTCGAGAGCTGCTCGCGAAATCTATGAGCAGAAGAGAAGAGAGCAACACACGCTTTTCAGAAGTACGAGTTTTTTTCTAGTCTACGCAATTGCTTGCGTACGCCGACGACATTGGCGTGATTGGAGGGACACAGCGAGACTTCTATGAGGCCTTTGTAAGCATTGAGGTAGAAGCGGCTAGAATGGGTCTCAAGGTTAATGAGGGTAAAACCAAATATCTGCTTTCATCTAAAAGAGACGGACAACACTGACGTATTGGCCAGAACGTCACCAGGGGCAGATATAACTTTGAAGTGGTAAAGGAATTCGTCTACCTTGGCTCACAGATGACCAGCGGCAACAACATTTGCGCTGAGATAAAACGTAGATTCACTCTTGCCAACCGCTGTTTCTTTGGGCTCAAGTGGCCATTGAGAAGTAGAGCCCTCTCTCGGAAAACCAAGGTGACACTATATCATCCCTTAGGACCTTAATCATCCCAGTCCTCCTTTACGGCGCAGAGGCTTCGACCTTAACAAAAGCGGATGAAGATGCCCTTGGTCGTTTCGAGAGGAAAATTCTACGCACTATCTACGGTCCCGTTTGTTCAAACGGTGTATGGAGGAGAGGATATAACGAAGAACTGTACGGGTTGTACAGCGAAATTGGCCTGGTACGACGTCTACGGATCCAGCGTCTAAGGTGGCTCGGCCATGTAGAGCGCATGGAAAATACAGCTCCGACCCGGAGAGTCTTCGAATCCACCCCGGAAGGAAGGCGCGGCAGAGGACGGCCGCATCAACGGTGGCGCACGCAGGTGGGAGGGGACCTTAACCTACTGGGCGTGCGGCGCTGGAAACAGGTGGCCAAAGACCATACCAGCTGGAGACGCTTGGTGATTGGAGCCCAGGTTCATCATGGACTGTAGCGCCACCTAAGTAAGTAAGTAAGTAAGTATACAATAATAATATACAAGTTATAACTGCTAATCGGGCTATGTTCGTCGGGCATGCTTTCCTCCGACCATATCTTGCAAATGAGATGGTGCATGCACCTTACCAGCTCCTCTCCAGCCGCCTTAAGAAGCTGAGCAGATAGGCCGTCTGCGCCCGCGGCTTTATAGACTTAAGTCTTGATATCGCTATTTTGACTTCGTCTAGGTCGGGTCTGTTACATCGTCGTCAATCACGAATGGCTCGTTCTGCAGTTCTTCATTTTCATCCCTGCAGGCCGCCGCTCTGGCTTTGTAACCATGGCATGTTCGTTTTACCTTATTGTAAAACTCACAGGCGTCATTCCTGCGGAAGCATCTCTCCATCTCCTCGATCTCACGCTCGTGCTGTCTCTTCTTTCTTCTGAAAAGCGTGTGTTCCTCTCTTCTCTTCTGCTCATAGATTTCGCGAGCAGCTCTCGTCCGTCGTTGCAGCATGACTTTATATGCCTCTTGTTTTGCTGAATGGGCTTGTTCGCATTGTTCATTGAACCAGCGGTTTCTAGCTGGTGGCGGTTTGAAACCCAGCACCTCTGAGGCAGCCTCTCTGACGGCGCTCTGGCAATGCGCCCATTCCTGCTCTAATGTTTGTGCTGCTGTGGGCGGATTTTGGGAGAGCTTGGAGGAGACACGATCGTCAAAGATACTGGCAGTCTCTTGCGATTGTAGCTTTCCGACGTCAAACTTACGTAGTCCTACTCGACTCCTAAGCATTTTTTGTAGCCTCATGCGTACCTTGGCTACAACGAGGTAGTGGTCCGAGTCGATGTTGGCCCCTCGGAAGGTTGGTACGTTGAGAATACAGGAGGAGTGTCTGGCGTCGATCGGATGTGGTGTTTTGGAGGCTATGCTTTCCTATGATCGACTCAAATATGTCCTGTTTGCCCAGTTTTGCATTAAAATCTCCTAGGACTATTTTTGTGTCGTAGCTGAGGCATTGGGCACATGTTCTGTCTAGGAGATTTTAGAATTCTTCTTTGAGTCGATCATCCTTTTCTTCCGTTGGGGCATGAACGCATATTAAGCTTGCTTACTTGCTTTGGTGGCGTTACAGCCCGTGAAGGGGCAGAGCCACGCTTCTCTCAATCACCCATGTTGTGTGTGATTTATTTTCTTTTACACAGGTGAAAGGGACCTACAGTTTAGCGCCGGTTCCGAGGGGCTTGAGTCGAGAAGCTTTTTCTTGGCAAGTATACTACGGGGGGTTTTGCCAGTACTCCGCCGGGGAGGGACGTCGCGAAATAAACATTCGATGGCGTTGGTGCGCATATTAAGCTAATGTTTCCAAATTTAGCTTTGATGCAGATTGTTATGACGCGTTCGCTTATATCTCGGAAGCTTAAGACTTTTTGTCGGAGTCTTGAGTAGTCTTAAGCATAAGTTCAACTGAAAGACTAATAGCAATTAGCCTAGTTTTATAACTATCAATATGGCCTGCTTTATTACGTTTGATACTGCAACTTACGTTTGAACCTGCAACCAAGATCTGTCATCATACAAAAAATGGGATTTAATGTGATGACTGATGAGGTAACAGATGGTACGGAACCCTTTGTGCGCGAGTCCGACTCGCACTTGGCCGGTTTTTTTATTCTTTAGCAAATCAACTAATGTCCATGTATGGTTTTTAATTAGAGAATCAAACTCTTCTCTCATAGCGTGGTGCCATTTATCAGCATCCTTAGTTTGAAAGGCCTCTTCTACGGGCATTCATTTTCGACTTCAATTAAATAATTGAGTAAATTATGTTTTCCTCTGTATCTATCGTTGTCTATTCGAACTTTACCACTTCTTAATTTACTATGACATATTTTGGTAGAGTCGGGTGCCTCATGAATCTCATTACCATCATCTCGCATGTCAGCACTACCATCATTCATTCCAACCTGATCAACATCTGCAGCTGCAACATCCATAGCAGCGACTTCTTCACCTTCAGTGTCTTCGGGCCCCAAAGCATCTTCGAAAACACTTTCAGCATTCGTTTCTATTTTAACCTTTATCTCCTCAGCTACAAGTTTCTCGTTTACTGTAATGTGGAAATGGAAATGAACTTTACATCTCGGCTAATGTATACTTTACCAGTTTTCCGATCATATAATCGATACGCTTTTGAACCACTTGCACACCCGATCATTACACATTCAATGGCCTTTGAATTGGATTTTTAGTTTCAAGGTCGCTTGTCCAGCATGAATGCTTTGCAACCAAATACTCTTATTTGTGAAACACTTGGTTTCGTACCTGACCAAATCTGGAATGATGTAACTCCTTGCAGTGCATTAAAGGTGAGCGATTTCTTATATAGACGGCAGTATTTACCGCTTCTGCCCAAATGCTTTCCGGTAATTCAGATGCAATTAACATACAGCGAGCCATATCAAGGATTGTGCGATTAGCTCGCTCAGCAACTCCATTCTGCTGTGGTGTGTAGGGAGCGGTTAGCTGTTGTCGGATTCCACTGGATTCTAAAAATTCTGTAAACGATCTGTTAACAAATTCGGTGCCATTATCGCTTCTTAGTGTTTTAATGTGTTTCGAAGTTTCTATCTCAACCATAGCCTTAAATTTCTTACACATCTGCAGCGCTTCACTTTTGGCCTTTAAAAAATAAACGAAAATTTTCCTTGAGTAGTCCTCAATAAAAAATAAAAAATATCTTGCTCCTCCATATGTACATATATCTGCGTGTATTAAATCAAAAATACCTTTCCTCCTATTTTGCTCACAGACGTATGGGAGCGATGATATTTTCCCTTTCAGGCAAACATCACATTGAATATCGAAATATTTTGTGTTCATTTTTATATTTAGACCTCTTACCAAATCATTTTTTATCATACTACTCAAACTTTTAACATTTAGGTGGCCATATATATAAATCATCGTTTTCAACTGAGTTAGAGTATGCATTGACTTCATTTACTACATTTTCAGAGATGTACATATTATGATCCTTTTTGCGGTTATTATCATCTTTCCATCACGGTCCACAATCCTGGCACAGTTCTGATCAAAAATTATGTTGCTTAACCCATTTACAGCTTTAGCAATTGACACAAAATTCATATTCATTGTTGGCACATAAAGAACTTCTTTCAAAGTGACAATCCCACGGGCAGTTTTCAAAATAACCTCACCAATGCCTTCTGATAAAACATGTGCATTGTTAGCAAGTGCGATCGGTTCGATATGCGGACGAAAACTGTTATACATGCCCTTGTCACAACATAGATGACTTGTCGATCCACTGTCAAAAATCCATGATCTAGTCGTTACTTCTCCGACCCCTGCTGCATTTATCAAGGCGAATGAGGATGTTGTTTTGTTGTTTCTCATATTTCTTTTGCAATTGGCTGCTAGGTATCCGCGACGCACGGTTGCAATTGAAGCAGCTTCCTCTAAAGTTTTGTTGCTCGGTTCTCCCACGTTTTACTTGCTGCTGATTTTGCTGACCTTGTCGGTTTCGGTTTCTGACGTATAATGCATGATCTGAAGCCCCTGGAGGCCCCTTCTCTTCCTTGCCCTTCTTCAAGAAGTTTCATTTTTAAGTTCGCACAGGAGGTAACTTATCTTGCGCTTCTATTGCGAGGACAGATCTTTCATAACTAGTAGGTAAGCTAGATAGTAAAATTATAGACATCTATTATCATCTTGTAATTCTATACTTATCTCTTTTAGTTTGCCGACGAACGATGGAAAATTAAATGTGGTTGAACCTGAGTATTCTCCGGCATTGTTAACTGAAGAAGCTGCTTGAAAAGCGTTACTTTTCTGGCTGGTCCTTGTGGCTGATACGTGTTTTTCAAAATGATCCATGCTTCATTCGATGTTATTCAGCTTTTAATATAATTAAGCTATGATGGCTTGACGCAAAGTAGGATGGTAGCCAATGCTTTCTGGTCTTTGTTCGTCCATTCATACTTCCTTCTTCAGGTTTTTAAATTTTTCCACACACGTATGACCACAACTCACTATGAATTAGCACGCTTTTAACTTGTAGTTTCCAAAATAGCTCAATCTCTAACGGGGCATTCGGATACCTGGCGACCTTCGGATCAGCGAGCCTTATCTGTCTACTGCGAGCCTTATCTGTCCGCTACTCGTGGGAACATTATGGTTTCCAATAAATTTAATATTTTAGAATCATTTCAGAAAAGTAAAAGGATACCAAGATCCGCACCTACGGGATCAACGATAAAAGAGTGTGACGCTAATTCTTCCAAACCGGCAGTTCCGGTCAACGAACAAACTTCGACCAAATTACAAAGCCTCGAAGAAGAAAACTGCAACCTACGTGCTAGATTTCATAGCTCGGAGCTACTTTGCGCCAAACTAAAGAAGGAGCTAGATATGCTTAAATCGCGGATTGCAATCACGTCAGTTTTGCCTCCACACGGACGAAGAAGAACTGAGTCGTGAAATGGACTGGATATTAAGAAAACACAAGCGGGCAAAAAAACGGAAGACGGAGTCATCGCCCGAAGTTATACGCACCGAAGAATGCGATTCAATAGCAGTCTCAAACGGCGAAAAAGTAAAACCTAAGTTAGCGCCTGGATGGCAAAGGACTAACAAAGGCCTCGTAGGGGTAGCATCTATCCGACGGATGCTGGCCTGCTAAAAAGCGAGAAGAGCCACCGCAGTCGAACATCTTGCGGCACTGTTAGTAAGTCCTATCCCCACCTCCTTGTGGTGCCTTTTGGAGATTTCCTGTGGAAATTGCAGACGGGGAAGGGCGAATGGCGAGCCTCCTGCGCCAAAAAAAAAAAAAACGGGATTAGTCGGTTGGGCTACGGCCTAGTAAGCCGTAACCGTAAAAAAAACACAAACTCCGAAACAACCACAAGCCTCGGATATAACGGACCGGATTTATGTTGACGACCCTTGCAAAGAACGAAAAAAGGAAAATGATCTTCGGCTTTGTACGTGGAATGTTAGGTCCCTAAACAGGCCACGTGCAGCCGAACAACTTGCGGACGCCCTAGACCGCTATAAAGCGGACATCACCGCCATCCAGGAAATTCGATGGAATGGAACGGGCATAAAGCGGATGAAAAACTGCGATATTTACTACGGCGACTGCTATAGGGAGAGAGGGCAACGATTGTTTGGATGCGGATTTGTTGTTCGAGGTGGACTAAGGCAAAAAGTCCTAAGCTTTCGGCATGTGAGCGAACGCCTCATAACAATCCGTATCAAGGCAAAATTTTTTAAAATCAGCCTGATCTGCGTCCACGCCCCCACGGAAGACAAGGATGACTCAGTCCAAGATGAGTTCTACGATCTCCTAGACAGAACGTATGTCCAATGTCCCAGCTATGACATCAAAATTGTACTAGGAGACTTCAATGCTAAGCTGGGTAAGGAAAGCATATTTGAACGAGTTATCGGCAAACATAGCCTACACGACACCACCTCCGATAACGGACACAGGCTGATTGATCTTGCTACGGGGCGAAATCTCCTTCTAGCCAGTAAACGCTTCCCATACCTCGATATACACAAAGGCACCTGGCGGTCTTTTGATCGATCGACGTCAGACACTCCTCCACTATTCTTGATGTTCGAACTTTCCGAGGGGCTAACATCGACTCGGACCACTATCTTGTAGTAGCCAAGATGCGATTACGGATATCACGAACGCAACGGAGTAGAGTAAGAATACAAAGTTATGACGTCGGAAAGCTACTATCGCCAGAAACCGCTCGTGCTTTTACCGATCGCGTCTCCCTTAAGCTCTCCAATACACCTGAATCCTCCCAACTATCAATAGAACAGCAGTGGAGCCTTTGCAAACAAGCCCTGAAAAGCTCTGCATCCGAAGTTTTGGGTTTCAAGGCTCCACCACGAAGAAACACCTGGTTCGATGACGAGTGCAGGAGGATTCATACAGCGAAGCAGTATGCATATAAGGCGTCGCTGCATAAAAGAACAAGAGCATCTCGTGAGCTCTAAGAGTTGAAAAGAAGGGAAAAACATAAGCTTCTTAGAAGAAAGAAGAAAGAGCCCGAGAAGCGCGCGATTGAGGATTTGGAGAGGTGTTACTGCAGGCGTGACGTTCGAAAGTTTTATCAACAGATAAAGTGAACATGCCAAGGTTATAAAGCCAGAACGGTAGCCTGCAGGGATGAGAACGGACACCTAGTAGTAGAGCCGCAGTCGATGCTGAGAATATGGAAAAAACACTTTTGCAGACTGTATAACGGCGATGTTAGTCAATATACCGCTGTCAGGCAGAATGATCCATTTCTAATCGACGGAGACCGCAGAGAATTCTGTCCCCCTGACCTCGACGAAGTTAAGATGGCCATATCGAAGCTCAAGTCGAATAAAGCTTCTGGTGCAGATGGACTGTCTGCTGAGCTCTTCAAGGCAGCTGGGGATGACCTGGTTGGGAGCATGCACCAGCTCATCCGTAAGATATGGTTAGAGGAAAGCATGCCCGAGGAATGGAGTCTCAGCATCGTATGCCCGATCCACAAGAAAGGAGACCCCTCTGATTGCGCCAACTATAGAGGAATAAGTCTCCTTAACATCGCCTACAAAATCTTCTCTGCCGTTTTGTGTGAACGCCTGAGGCCTTTTGTAAATAAGCTGATATGTCCTTATCAGTACGGATTCAGGCCAGGGAAGTCCACCATCGACCAAATCTTCACACTACGGCAGATACTGGAGAAAACCAATGAATTTCAAGTCGACACTCACCACCTATTTGTCGACTTCAAAGCCGCATACGACAGCGTAATTAGAGACGAGCTATACAACGCTATGTCTACCTTTGACATACATGCTAAACTCGTCAGACTATGCAGGATGACTTTGGAGAATGCTCGCTGCTCCATCCGAATCGGTGAACACCTTACCGATAGTTTTGATGACAAAAAAGGATTTAGGCAGGGCGATGCGCTGTCGTGGGATTTCCTCAACATCATATTGGAAATGATTGTGCAAAAATCACTGGCCAATAGAAGAGGCACAATCTATTTCAAATCCTCGCAACTCCTTGCATACGCCGACGATATTGACATAATAGGTAGATCACAGCGAGATGTCAATGAGGCGTTTGCGAGTATTGAGATGGAGGCGGCGAAAATTGGTTTGGCGGTAAACGAGGGCAAAACTAAATATATGCTGTCATCAAAAAAGGACGCTCAACACCGACGTCTCGGCCAGAACGTTTGTATAGGAAGATATAAGCTCGAGGTAGTTAAGGACTTCGTCTACCTTGGCTCCGCAGTGACCTGGAACAACGACATCAGTTCCGAAATCAAACGCAGAATCACTCTTGCCAATCGCTGTTTCTTTGGGCTCAGGAGGCAACTGAGTAATAGAGCCCTCTCCCGAACGACAAAGCTGACTCTATATAAGACCCTTATCATCCCGGTCCTGTTGTACGGCGCAGAAGCATGGACACTATCAAAAGCGGATTGGGAGGCCTTTGGTCGGTTCGAGAGATAGATTTTGCGCGTGATTTTTGGGCCTATAAACGCAGACGGGGGATGGAGGAGAAGATACAACCACGAACTTTACGGGCTGTACAGCGACATGAGCCTAGTCAGGCGTCTACGGATTCAACGCCTAAGATGGCTGGGCCATGTAGAGCGAATGGACACCACAGCTCCAGCCCGGAGAGTCTTTGAATCCAACCCCGAGGGACGAAGAAGCAGAGGACGGCCGCCCTTAAGATGGCGCGCACAGGTGGAAGGGGACCTCAGCCAACTGGGTGTGCGGCAATGGAAAAGACTAGCGAAAGATCGTGCTAGATGGAGGGGCATGTTGGTTGAGGCCCAGGTTCACCCCGAACTGTAGCGCTCTCTAAGAAGAAGAAGAAGTTTGCGCCTGGTACGTGCAGCGATCAAATTTCCAAGCAAAAAAGATCGAAGCAACCCTCACCGCCACCGATAAATGTGTTTGAAATGGCGGACTATTATAAATTGCGCGCAATCGTGCAATCACTACCATCCAGCGATTATCGAATAATGTCGCGAAATAATGACACGTGGACTATTAAAGTCAACGAGCCGGATGGCCATCGTCTCGTTTCTCAAAAGCTT
Organism: Eumerus sabulonum; assembly: GCA_951905685.1. Taxonomy (NCBI): domain Eukaryota; kingdom Metazoa; phylum Arthropoda; class Insecta; order Diptera; family Syrphidae; genus Eumerus; species Eumerus sabulonum. Next base: position 67,048,353 of record OX645060.1, read on the forward strand.
AACACAGAGAAAGTGCAATAGTACACGTACGGAAAATAAGTTTGACTGACGAATCCGTGTAGTAGCTAGGGATCTGCACCCCTTTTGCAAAAAGGAAGACGTTATCGCGGACCTGAAAACCAAAGGTTTCAAAATAACAGATGCGGTAAACATTCTCGCGCGTGAAAAGAATCAGATAAACGGGGAAGAATCCGTAGTCAAACGCGGACGTTCGAAAAAACTGAAGATCTAGAGAAAATCTACGGCATCAAAACGATCTCAAATATTGTCGTTAAAATCGAACCACCTCGACAGAATGGGGCGTTAGTTCCTCAGTGCAAGCACTACCAAGGTTTTAACCATACGCAAACCTTTTGCAAGAGAGATCTACGCTGCGTAAAGTGCACCGGTCAACATTTGACCCAAGAGTGTACCGTTTCGAGGCAATCCCCTACAATATGCATCAACTGTAAGGGAAAGCACCTGGCTAATTATCGGGGATGTGAAGTAACGAAAGAACTTCAGAGACGGCGGGATAAGTCACAAACCGCAAAAACAAAACCTCCTTATCTGGCAAATGCGAACAGTCGCGAAATAATTCACAAAAAAGCTGAGGTTTCGAAACCGATTCGCCAAATAAAGGAAAATAAAGATAAATTGGCTCTATCGGGAACCAGCCAGAAGACACTGACAAATAAAAAACCGCTACATCAAGGTTCAAAAACTTATGCCCAAATTATGGCGCCCTCACATACGAGAAGTGCCGAAAAATTAGACCCCATGGCAAACGTTTTGTCAATTATTCTTGCTAAGCTTGAAGAACAAAGCCAAACGAATCGACTTATTTTCGAGCGACTACTTAACCTCGAAAGACCTACCGGTCACCAACACAAATCATATAATATGACTAAAATGTTAAAAATTCTATCTTGGAACGCAAATGGAATTATAAACAAAATGAATGAACTTGACATTTTTGTTCGTGTAAATAATATTGACATATGCTTGATTTCTGAAACCCACCTGATGATGCAGTCGCGTATAAATCTAAAAGGCTACTGTGCCTACCACGCATTTCACCCATCAGGAAGGGCAAGAGGTGGTTCATCCTTGTTCATAAAAGAGAATATTTACCACTCCACTGAAATCAGTAAAGAACTTGAAACGATACAAATGTGTACGGTACGTGTTAGAAATAAAAATTACTCTTTCAATATTTCATCAATTTATTGCCATCCGTGTTTCAGCTTGTATAAAGGCTTTAAGTTTGTTTAACTCTCTTGGGCAGATCTTTATTATTGGTGGTGACTTTAATGCTAAGCACACCTTTTGGGGCTCACGATATAACTCGCAAAAAGGTAAAGCACTCTACCAAGCTGGTATGGAAAATGGCTGCGAGTTTTATTCAACGGGAAAACCGACGTACTGGCCGTCAGATGTCGCAAAAGCTCCCGATTTAATTGACTTCTTTATCACGATGGGAATCAGTGCAAACTACCTAAAAGTCGAAGAGAGCTTTGACCTTTCCTCAGACCATTCTCCAGTTATACTAACGTTGAGCGCAGCTCTAGTCAAAATTCAAAGACCACCTAGATTAACTAGTAGGAGAAATAACTGCGAAAGATTCAGAAACTACGTTGAGGAAAGCACTGAACTCAGAGTACCGCTAAGAACATCCTATGAATTAGAAGCCGAAGCTGATCGTTTTGTCCAAGCAGTGCAATATGCGGCGTCGAAGAGTACTCCACACCAAGATCGAATTCCGGTCAGACAAGTGGTAAACGAAAAACGGAAAGTGCTGAAGCGATGGCAACAAACTCGCGCGCCGCTGAATAAAACCCGATTAAACCACTTGTGTATTTCGCTCAAAAGGGCAATTAAAGACTACAAGAATGAACTTATCGGCATTTATCTAGAAAACTTGACTTTAGAGAAAGAATCAAATTACTTTCTTTCGAGAGCTGTAAGAAGTGCTAATAAGCCGCAAATCCAGGCTCCACCAATAAGAATACGCAGGAAGGGCTAAGGAAGATAAGGAAAAAACAGACACCTTCGCCGGTTACCTAGAGGATACTCTTAAACCCATCCAGGGCCAACCCGTCCAGGATAACGACAATCGCTCGAATACAGAAACGGACTATCGACTACCAGCAGCCACGCTTCCGGAACTTAAAAAAGTATTAAAATCGTTAAAGTCGAATAAAGCTCCTGGTTAAGACTTAATCACGAGAGAAATTCTTAAAGCATTGCCGAAGAAAGCACTTCTTAAACTACTTTTTCTCGTAAATGCGGCACTTAGATTAGAACATGTACCAAGCTAATGGAGAGTCGCAGAAGTTATCATGAAACCCGAGAAACCGCCGACTGAAGTTGCGTCGTATAGACCGATTTCTCTTCTACCGATCATCTCCAAAGTATTCGAGAGAATCGACCTAAGCCAATTACTGAAGGTCTCTTACCGGATCATCAGTTTGGTTTCAGAAGCAAGCGTTCCACCGAAGATCAAGTACATCGAATAACTGATGTAATTGAAAAAGCGCTAGAACAAAAGTTAATTTGATAAAGTATGGCACAAAGGCTTGGAGTACAAACTACGACCTGTTCTACCAGAACAGCTATATAATATTCTAAGATCCTACCTATCACACTGACTCTTCCGTGTTAAACACGGAAATGAATATTCCGAGCTTAAGGCGATAACGGCTGGTGTACCGCAGGGTAGTGTCTTAGGCCCGCTATTATACTTACTTTATACTCGTGATCAGGGATAAAGAATGAGATACCAATCTTTCATACGTCTGCCCGTTGATCCCCGCAGGGGTTGGTTTTTTTTTGTTTTTATTACACCGATACTATGCGTGTTATTCTCCGTTTAAAAACGACGCTTTTGACTAACACAATAATAGTCTCAAGACGTCGATGTGTGGAGTCAAGACGTGGCAAAATGGTCGCAACAAGGCAGGATGACATAGTCAAGATGCCGTCAAACCGCAACGCGTTTGTAGGGGCTAGTTGTTAAAATGCCTGTCAAAGCCAAAAGATTGGTATCTCATTCTTTATCCCTGCTCGTGATATACCACAGACAGAAGGCACTGTGTTAGCAACGTTTGCCGAAGACACTGCCATCCTGGCAACAGGTAAAACGGTTGAAGAAGCAAATGTCAAACTACAGTATGCTGTAGATCGTGTAAGTAATTGGACAAAGGTTTGGCGGATCGCGCTCAATGAAACCAAATCTGTTCACGCTGACCTTACCTATAGAAAAATTAATAACTTACCAGTCTTCATAAACGCTGCGTAAATTCCGTTCGCAAACGAGGCGAAATATATCGGAATGACACTTGATGCGAAATTAAAATGGAAAACTCACGTTAAAAAGATACATGGAAAACTCGAATATAGGTATCGGGAATTGTACTGGCTATTAGGAAAGTTTTCCAAGCTCAGTATTTATAACAAACCCCACCCCACTGGGGGTGGCCGTGGTGTAGTGGTTAATATCATCGACCGTCGAGCGGAAGGTCTACAGTTCAAATTCGTTTCATAGCCCAGAAAAAGCAATTCCTATACGGAAAAAACATGCAACACAGTTGTGAATGGAAAGCGACCAAACGTACTGCTGCAGGTATAACACTCACAGTATATGGTAAATTCAAATTCATCCTCTGCGTATGCAATATTACCACCAAAAGTGCATGAACGAATTACTGTGAATTATAACGAACGCAAAATTTGGTCGGCTCTCGTCCTGTCTAGGACAAACAACCCCTGAGAGTAGTGAACGAACGTCTACGAACCAAAAAACCACTGCACTCCGTTCAGATTGTGTATCAAAAACATAAACCTGAAACCCTGAAACTCTCCCTCTCCCTGTTACCTTCGCTCGCACAACGTTTAAAATATGATAAGGCCTTAGCCTTGAGTGCGAGTGTAACTACAAAAAAAAAAAAATATATATATATATATATATATATAAGCAAGTGCTAAAACCTATATGGACTTCTGGAATACAACTATGGGGTTGTACTAAAACGAGTAATGCTGAGATCCAGCAGACTTTTCAAAACAAAGTATTACGGGCAATTGTTAATGCGCCGTGGTATCTGCGGAATGAGGCAATCCACAGAGATCAGCAGCTAGAGATTTGGCTCGTAGACATAAACGAAGACTAGAGGAACACGCAAATATCGCTGTACCTCCAATTTTAGATGGAGATAATTTATTACGCCGCGCCGTTTACAAAGAACCAAACCGTTCGATTTAGCGCGATAATAAACAAATAATTACTCGTGTGAACTGACGAGCTCTGCAGGGAACATCGCTGGAAGGTGACCTGCCACATTTTAACTTACGTATCGTTTTATTTTTTTTTTTTTTTTCTCCTCTGATGTGAATAAAAACCTATTGGATGAGTTCAAGAGCTCAGTTGTAGTCTAATACTAAAAATACGTTTGAAGGGAGGTGTTTTTTAGTGAATAGGAATCTCACACTACTATGAGCACACGCTGTCGGTCCTCATAGTGTCTTTTGAAGATTTTCACCTACCCTCGCAAAAAAAAAAAACTTAGTTTGTTTGCACTATAGAGTATGGACTTTATTCACTTTGGTATCGGCAATACCCCTGATAACAAAATCTATTAGGTCCTCTTCTTCAATCGAGCTGTGTCCTGCGATCTCTTGCATGGACAACACGTATTGTTGCATGGTTTCCTCAGGTCGCTTTTTCCTTCCACGAAGCTCATTGTATACGTCCGCTTTAGTAACGTTTCTCCTGAACTCTTGACATATGGCCGTTTTCAGCTGCTGCCAATTCTTCAAGGTGAGAGTTCTAACGAAAAGTTTTGCAGTACCTACCAGAAGTATCTTGCCATAAATAAATTTGATCCTCTCGTCTAAACCAAACAATTCACAGCACCCTTCGAACTGCTCCAGCCAACGCAGTACGGGAACATGATCATCGCCACCGAAAGGAGTAATAGAGTCTTCGACGTCTTTTAAACTAACGGGAATGGTTGCCCCAACTCGAGGATCTTCTTCTGCCACTTGCAGTTCCCGTAGTTTCTGTTTCAAAGACGCAATTTCCGTTTTCTTTTTGACAATTCTCCGCAACCGCTCCAACTCTTCGTCCACGCCGTCTTCCTCCGCATCTTCCGATTCAGCACCATCTCCTATTACGGGTTTTGTACTCGTAGACTGGTCCGACTCACCTGCGCCGGACTCCCCGTTTCTTGATAGGTGTTCAACCATCAGTTTCATTAGGTCATCATCCAAGTGCCTCCGGTTTGTAGCTTGAAAGACCGCAGAATATTTTTCAAAGTGACCACCGTAGCCGTCTCCACAAATTTTTGCCACTCGTGACACATTTCGCGAAACACAATTACGAACGCTGTGCACAAAGCTAATTTTGGTCGCGGGAAAGAGAAATAACAGGCTAATTAATACCCGGGAAAACGATTTTTCCTTTACTGACTACACAAGAACAATATCCCACTTCTGAGAATTGTAGGATAGCTCGAAGAGGAAAAAAAACCAAAAGTCACCGGTTGTTAGAAACGCACGACGTTTATTGCAAAAAGAACAAGTGTTAACTTCATCTGTCACTCTTTTATAATTTTTGGGTTAGAGGTTTTCGGAGCATTCATCCGAACAGGTCAATACACATGTACAAGTCAGACGAGCCTATGGTGGAGACCTGTGGTTTAACTACTATAGGCGCTAAAACTGTCAAACACAGTATTGCGCAAAAGAATATCACCACGACTACTAAATAATCCATAACAAACTCAAATAACCATCCCATCTACAACAATATGACATTATTAAAGCTCACATCAAATGCTTAGGTAACACACGCATTACATATGAACCATATATGTGCCGATATGTGTGCATAAACTCATTCAACTATACGGACAGCTTCGGGTCCTGCTTTACATTCGTATGTAGATATTCACTTACCGTAACATAAAAACACTTTTTACTGAGTACCTCCCTTGGAGGTTCCGGCATAGTCCCTTATTCCACGGCGCTTTTTTAGTACAGCTTGAAAAGTGTGATTTCCTTTTGGACTGACATTCCGAGCAGCAAGAGTTATTCCATGGACCTTTTTTCCATTTCGCAGCAGTGTGCGTCTTTTTGACATTTCGTTTCACATATCATTATCGTTAGCCTGTGGTGAAATTCGAAAAGTAAGAATGGTATCCATACGTACACTTTCAAATCTGAAACAGGAGTGAAGCGACATCGCAAAACAAAGAAAAGGAGATAAGGAAATGTCAAAGAGCCGCACGAAGTAGCTACCCGCGCGTGACTGTGCCAATGTATTTCTGTTTCACTGACCATCTCTTTCGCACTTATTTCAAGCTGTACTAAAAAATCGCCGTGGAATAAGGGACATACTAGCACAGACCGAAAGTCGAAGAGTAAAGAAACAAAACAAAAAGAAAAAAACAGATGAAAAATTCATACTTCTGGCAATACGAAACTCCAACGATCTAATAATTCGATCCCGAATCGCCACCTCAAGTGCCCGTAAAAGTTTTCCTACATCGCTCAAAGTATGAACATGCCGACCATTCACTGTCCCCGTAATAGCAGCCAGTTAATTAGTATTCCTGATTTTATTTAACCCACATTTACCCTAGAGAACTCACCACAACTATTCGTATACAACTGCCAGTATTTATGGTACAATGAAGCAGGAGTACGAGCGAAGGATCCGAAAGTAAAGGATCAGGAATTACACTTTCAAGAAAGTTATGAGTGATGGCAAAATTATAGTGCTCTGATGAGATGGTTAGTAAAGAAAAGAAAAAGAAAAATGATGTGGACTAAGTTTAAGGTCAGCCTAACCATTCCCAATAGGGGAACGGCAGGGCAAGAAAGTTTTATCCCCAAAGAGATATTAAGACGGCAAGGTTATCATGGTGAGGAAGAGATATCAATACCAAACGGCTAGGGAGTTAGGGAGTTTCGATGTCGGGAAAAAGAAAATTGAAAAATATGTCCCAACAGATTTAAGCCTTCGATGGGAAAAGAGGAACGTAAAAAAAACTTTAGGTCCAACTTATTTTCCTTTTATCTTTGTTTTGTTTCGTTATTTAATTTTTGCGAACGAATCGTCGCTCTGCCTAAATTTTTTTTGCTTTTTCTTTTCATGCCCCCATTCTTTGGAGTAGAATGAATTAAATTAAGAGTCATTTTATTTTTAGCTCCAAGTTTGGTGTTTGTGAGCTGGGCAGGACTGTGCGGGAAGAGTTTTTTTTTTCTGGTCTTTCGACAACCCCCTAATGCAGTCAGGCGCCTATTCTTCAGGTTGGACGGGAGGGTTTTCCTTATTTCTCAAGGATATTTTAAAAACCACCAGTTATGATTGAGAGAAGCTTGGCTCTGGTCCTTCATGGGCTGTAGCGCCACCAAAGAAGAAGTTATGTTGACAGAATGATTGCTATCTTAGGATATATAAAATGGTGGTTACACGAATTAGATATTTGTCACGTTGAGTTTTCGACGTTTTCGTGTTTTCCATTTTCTTTTCAAAAACTCCACATTTTTTGTCTATCAATACCGTCAAGTGATTAAGTCACGTGAGAGATCGAGTAGTATCTTAATTCGATTTTTCATCGTAACAGAACCATACTATAACAAAAGGGCAGTTAGTAAATACTACAACTCATGTTGGCGCAACGCTATAATCGCAGCCTAGCAGTTGCTAATCTGCCAGTAATAGGTAAATTTCCCTTCAACATCTTTACCTTTGTATTTGGTGACAGCCGTCGTCGGTCAAAGCTCTTTGTGCAAGGTGTGAACCCTAAACTCCAAAATATCAGTATTTTTCAGTGCTACAAACTTTAAAGCTTAAAGCTATAAGGGTTTAGACCTAGGCTAAGCTGAGGAAGACTCTTATAGGTTATAAATTAAATCGTCACTCATTCATTGCATAGTTTTGGGCTAGACTTGCACAATAAGATGATACATTCCCGGTCATCCGTATACACAACAGCACTGTCACTACGACAACATTAACTACAACAACAGCTATGAGCATACGACTGAACTTGGTCAGTGATAAGATGAATGTGAGATATGACTTAAGGGCGAACACTTCTGGATTCGAGCCAGGACAATTGGTAAAAATGGAATAATGGTAAACTTCAGTGGCATACTGTTGAATGTAAATGCCTGAGCATTCTAGGGGCTTCTGAAGGGGAACGTCTGACGGCGAACATTCGAGAAAGTGGACCGAAGGTTATATAAGCGGAAGCATCGCTCTCGGGAGCATTCAGCTTACGGGATTCAACAACGAGTGATCAGTCGGTAATTCAGCCATCTAACGAGATGTAGAGACAAAAGTTGTAATAAAGGTGAAGCGCCCAGAAAATTGATCTGTAGTGGAACAGTAAAATGTGTGTAAGCAATAAAGTGCAAAGGGTGTAAAAGTTTGTAATAAGGGTGAAGCGCGCAGATAATTGATCTGTTGTAGAATAGTAAAATGTGTGTAAGCAATAAAATGCAAAGGGTGTAAAAGTTTGTAATAAGGGTGAAGCGCGCAGATAATTGATCTGAGGTTGTAACATTTATTTGAAATATTGTATTGTTACAATTGAACTATCTTAAAAGTATTGTTATATGATAATGACGAAGGGAACTCCATACCTTTTCAGGAAATTCAAAGAAGAAGACGACTGCTAAGAACTAAACCAACAGGTTTGATCGTAAACACATAAAAAAAAAGATGTTATATGTATAAAAAAGAACTTAATGTGCTAACTGCATTACTTGGGAAATTTGTTTTGTAACTTATTTCTGCATACCCCAATGTGGCAATGTAGTGGCTAACACTACTAACATTACTAAGTGTTCTAAGTGTCGCCAGGTCGCATGTATATAAACACAACAAATAAAAAAAAATCTACACATTTGAAATAGTGACGACAGTTATTTGAAATTTCTTTTCTTCTCAATACTTCATCGTTTTGAAACTTTGGTGTAGCTCGCCGAAGGCGAGCGAAGCGTCTTACCCCCAAACATGTATTTCGCAATAATTCCTATTGAAACCAATAGGAAAAATTCATCACGCGCGGAATCGAAGTATTCCTATTGACGAAAACTAAAGTCATAGGGAAAAAGATTCCACGGATTGTTCGAGCACGGCGAAGACCTGCGCACTCTTCACGTTCGAGGTCGAATATCTTAGTTTGTTTTGATTTTATTCGATATTTTTGTTAACAACAATTTTCTTAAACACTGGGGCAATATTTTTTCCTAAAGTAATTGAGTTGCTATCAGAAATTAATAGAGATATTCACGAAATTCTTTTCCCTTAGACTTACAATAGGAAATATCTTTTCACCTATAGACAAAGATCTACATAGGCTAATACTCTTGAAGCCAACACTATATTAAAGTAATATCCTTAAGTTTCTTATATTAAAAATGTTTGTATCATTAGAAAATGCCACCCAGACGTCGAGGAGCGAATTTGGGACGCCGTACAGCACAATCTCAGAACTATATCAGCCACCAAGGGTCAGAAGTTGTGTCAGGAAGACAAGTGCCAAGTTTATCAACCAATATTGACAAGAAGCTTGCTGAGCTGCTTACTAAAACTTTTAATGGTACCAAAATTCATACATATAAAAATAATTGTATTCGATCTAAACTCAAAACGGCTTGCCAAGCCGATCTTTGCAACGAATGCAAGAGCAACCCAAACAAGTTAACAGCAACCAATCATATGCAACCAGGAGTCGGCTCAGAAGAGTTAAATGATATGACGATCGTCGAACAAATGTTGATAGCAAGAAACACTCCAGTCATGAGAGTTTACCAAGTTTGCGTATCTGGTCAGCCTGGACAATACCATAACAGTGGCAATATCATCAATGTCGAGCAGGATATCACTGAAATTGCTAGAGAACTGCCAAAGAACCACAACTAATCTAGACATCATTGTTGTCCATCGCGGGGGAGTCTCCGAGCATTCTGGTTTCCATGTGCGACGACCGAAAGTAACTGACGCTTTAAGATATCTGAAGGCGAAAATTCTATTCGCACATTACAATAAGTGACGAGGCTGTTAATGCGCTACCATTTGATGAAAATATAGCAAGCCAGCTCAGATTTTTGAGAGTAGATGGTATAACTAACATTGTCGATGAAGACAGTGTTGTGAATGAAACGGTTGTACCCATAACTCTAGAGCAAAGGCAAGAAACTGCTATTCGTAACTCAATGAATTAGCCATCCAATGCGTCTGCACCTATCAACGAGTTTCGAACTCCTGGATACATTGCTATAGCATTCCCGCATTTGTTTCCTGGCGGAGAAGCGGATTTTAATGACTTCTCCAGAGAAATCAAGCTAATGTTCAGCGAATGGTCAGGATATTTGGCTTAGTACGGAGACAAACGTTTCGCATTGGATCCTAGATTAAGGGTTTTCTGCTTGAATACATTACAACGCCATGAAGCGCTGAAAAGAAGCGCAATTTTCACAAAACATACTGACTTTCATGTTCATTGCGTCATTTGGATAGAAAATGCTCCTGATGTTCGAACGTTTGATCATTGCACTGAAGAAGGGATAAACCAACACAAGCGGTTTTATGACTCATTAGTAGTCACGAACCCAGGTCTACGCATGCCAGCTTTTGAAGTTCATCCTTCACTTAAATCGTGCTCATCAGTAAATATCAATGTAAATATCAATGATAAGACGGATTATGCAAATTAAGAAATTATTTATTAATTTCTTTTAAAAAAAAAATTTATTTTTATTTTTTTACGATCGGGCAGCGTTTACCCTTACACTTCGAACTTAAGAATGATGACAATATTTTCTTAAACTACCTTAAATACTAATCGTGCGGAAGGTGGATGGAAAGGATCAAATAGCACGCTGTCGGGAACTATGCTCTGTCTGGTGGAAGTGGTATCTCGTGTTTCTTCCGTTCACCGGCACCTGTTGGAATGCGGGCGCACCGTCAGCAACCTTGACTATGATATTTGGATTGCCGTGGGATTTGTCGTTGTTTAGAATGCACGTGTCAGCTTCGAATGTTTTTGTCGTTAACTCCTCCCCGCTTAGGTTCAAACGTCCACGTTTGAAGTTGTTGTTGTAAGATGGCGAGGAAGATCTTCTATTCCTAGAGTTAACACTTCGTTTTGCTTCTTTTCGCTACTCGGTGCTTTGCGCATCATGCATCCGAATATTTTGATGGATGTGATTACAAGAATGATGACTACTGCCAGTGTCAGGATGACGTTGATGGACAAACTGATTTGACTTTTGGTTTCTAGAAGATCGATCTGCTTAGTGCTGTTAACATATAGTTGTTTCATACGCTTGAGAGATAGCACTTCTTCTATTTTTTCTTTTTCAGATGTTGGTTGAAGTATAGCAGGTAAGGGCTTGTGTTGAGTTACCTCTTTTGCAATGATTAGTTTGCCGTTGACTTCTACCGTGGTGTTGAAATGACGTACTATGTAGGTGCCTTTGAGCATGATGGTTTCCTGGTTTATGTTGATGGGTCCATCAAACTGATTTAATAGTAGGATTCCTGGGGTTATTTCTTCAATTTCTGGGATGTGGTCGTTGTTGATCAGGGAACAGTTGGATTTTTTGCTATTTAGGAGGCTTGGGATGCACGTGGAATTACTTATATTTAGAATATCTTTATCATTACAAATTGAAATGCTATTGTATTTTTTACATTCATTAATTATACCGAAGGTTTTTTTATTACATTCTACGATAGAATTATAATTGATTTTATTGATTACATGATTTAGTTTAACGGCTCTGATAATAAAGGAATTACAATTATCTGAACTTACTGTAGGAATATTCAAAATGTATATCAGATTTTTATTATTGGTTGCAATTCGTACTTCAGAAAATTCAAGAGCTTCATCAATATTGACAAATGGAATATTACTTAAACTTAACAAGCTTTCTGTGATATTAATTTCAGTATTTGATAGTATAAACGAATTAATAATATTAGCTTTCGCCCAATGAATGGCGTAGGCAATGTTTACAACTTCTTCTTTAAGTAACTCTAGCTTATATTTAATTTTTAATATAGAATCATTATTATTGGTTTCGTTTTCTTTAAGAATTTTAATTATTTGGTTCGTAACATTTGATAATTCATTAATTCTACTAATTGTCATTCTATTTATTATTACTTGATTATTATTGTTCTCTAATACATTGTTAATTTTTTGACTTATAATCTCAAAATCGTGGTGATCCGGATTACCCGCGATCCATTTCCACGCGGTGCCAATCATATCTATTGAACGTTTATTTTTATTACTTATTCTAAGTCTATCTAGATAGGATTTAATTCTATGGATTTCATAGGATAGGATGTGGTATAAAGGATGGCTGGTTTTGGTAGTTGACCTCAATGTCACCTCCAAACTTTGTAGGGTTGTGTCGTAGGCTTCAATATCGATTACGTGTACTATCTTGAATGAGCCATTTTGTAATTTTACTCGTCCTGCGTCAATTTTGATCAATTGGGAGTTCGAGTAGTCCAAGATTTGTACGTTTGCCATGCACGACGGCAGCAGTATCCTATTGAGAAATGTGGTTTTTGATAAGACTTTTGTGTATGGTTTTGCCTGAACTGGTTATAACGATGGTATTTCTATCTTCTGCAACAATCTCTTTCCTGAATCTAGGCGTGAGTTTATTCCCTGTTCTTTTATTTATTCTTACATATATTGTTTCACCAACTGCGTAAGTTTTTATAGGGGATTTTTTCCTATTGTGATACTCTAAATCGGTCTCCTGTTTTTCTTTAATTTTTCCGATGTTTTCCTGTCTAACGCGTTGAAGTTCTACGGGGTTATTTAACAATTGCTTTCCAAAAAATAGGTCAAATGGTTTTTTCCCTGTCGTGGAATGTATTGAGCTATTGTATTCGTATATTGATTGGTCTAACAATTCTTCGAAGGTGCTATGGTGTTTTTGCGTCTTTATACATCTCATAATTTCTGAGAGCGTCGAGTGGAATCTCTCCACTTGACCGTTTACAGAGCTAGTATAAGGAGGGGCTTTATAGACTTTAATGTTAAAGAAATTTTCTACCATGAAAAGTACTGAGTTTGAGTTCAATGATTTCTCATTATCTACAACTATTGTTTCTGGTATGCCGAATGCTAGAATGAGCTGCCTAAGAGGATGTTTGATGTCTTCTGCCGATCTCGATTTGAGTATTTTAGCCAGAGCATACTTTGAGAACTTATCTATTGCAGTGAGAACTATGCGTTTATTACTGAAATAGATATCTATGTGGACAATATGTCCGGGGTACTGGGGAATCGGGGTTTCTTGTAACAATGGTTTGTTTGGATGCCGATCATATTTATGTTCTTTGCAAATTCTGCACATCTTGGTAATTTTTTCGACTTTCGCCCTCATCTGTGGAAAATAAAACTTTTGCAATAGTTGCATTTTATTTTCACGAGAGTTGCGGTGTGCGCGATTATGCTCTCTTATGATTTCGGCTTCCTGTTGTGTTTCATCGATTAAATCTAACACTTGGTTCCTCGCAAAACGTACTCTGTATTGTCTAAAATGGGATGGGTAAATTTCTTGAAGTTTTCCTAGGATCTTTTCTTCAGTTTTGATACCGTTTGTGACGGATGGATTAAGGTATTGTTTCAAGATGTCTATTAAGATTTGCTCTGTGTATTCGGGTTCAACTATTACATGGCGGTGATAGGTGGGGAAAACAATTTTGAAATCATGGGATGGTGTACTCCCGACGGAAAGAATAATTTGATTCTTGAAGACGTTGATCGGTTCGTTGGCTATCGGAATTAGGTGTTGTCCGGAGCTTTCGTCGCTGTGTTGGGTTGGTGTAAGTGAATTGACTTCGCCAATTTGCGGTGGTCTTGACAACGCGTCTGCAACAACGTTGGATTTGCCAGGTTTATATTTTAACTCGTAGTTATATTCTTCGAGTATGGCCTTCCAACGTTTCAGTTTGTTGTTGGAATTTTTGTTGCTTAGAGCGTATGTCAGGGGTTGGTGGTCGGTGAAAATTTTCAAGACTGTTGGACCGTAAAGGTAATTTCGTAGAGTATTTAAAGCCCATACTATGGCCAACATTTCTTTCTCGTTCGTGGCATAGTGTTCTTCGGCTTTTGTGAGTGTACGGGAAATGAACGTAATCGGTCTGTTTTCCTGGGAAAGCACAGCACCAATTGCATAATCGGAAGCGTCTGTGGTTAAGTGGAATTCTTTGTTGAAATCTGGAAATGTTAGGACTACATCTTTCGAAATAAGGGAATTTTTAATTTTTTCAAATGCGTTCAGAGCTTCGTTATCCAAATGTATGAGTTTTTTTCCTGACGCTTGTCTTGACGTGCGTCCATCCTCCCCTCTTAGAAGGGATGTCAGGGGTTTTGCGATCTTAGCATAATCTTTAATAAATCTGCGGTAAAACCCTGACAGACCTAGAAAAGATCTTAAGTCCTTGAGTGTCTTAGGACAGGGGAACTTAGTTATCGCTTCCACTTTGCTTGGATTCGCCTTTATCCCTTCATTCGATACTATAAATCCCAAAAATTCAACGTTCGACTTCAAGAACTCGCATTTGTCTATTTGAACTTTAAGGTTCGCATCCTGAAGGGTTTTAAAAATTGTTGAAAGATTTTGGAAATGGGAGTCTACATCTTTGCTGAAGACGACGATGTCATCGATGTAAACGAAGCAAATCTTTCCTATATGTTCCCTTAATATATCGTCTAATGCCCTTTGGAATATGGACGGGGCGTTTTTTAACCCGAATGGGAGACGAACAAACTCATACTTGCCGTTGTTCACTGAGAAAGCGGTCTTTTCAATATCTTCCTCGTGCAGAGGAATTTGGTGAAATCCGCTCTTTAGGTCTAACACCGAAAACCATTTACTCTTTCCCAGTTGAGACAAAACTTCGTTTATCTCGGGAATGGGGTATCGATCGGGAATTGTAACTGAATTCAGTTTCCTATAATCGATAACCATTCTATATTTTTTCTCTCCTGACGCATCGGCTTTCTTGGGAACGATCCATATGGGCGAGCTATAGGGAGACCGTGAAGGTCTAATAATACCATCATTCAGAAGCTGGTTAAGCTGTTTGTCTACTTCGTCCTTAAGAGATACGGGGTACGGGTAGTACCTGGAGTAGACTGGATCGTTTGTAGTTGTACGGATTCTTCCCTTAACGGTTGTAGTGAACGTGAGCCTTTCGTTAGGATCGATAAATAGGTTGGAAAACGATTTGGTTAATTGGATTAATCGGTCTTTTTGACTTTGAGTCATGTGATCTGTTCTTATATCTACAGAGTTTATTGATTCAGAGATTTGTTGCTTTAGCCGGATTTTTAGGTGGTTTTCAATGAGCATGTAGCTCTCTTTTGCGTAGATTACTGCTGAAAGCTCTTTCAGAGAGTCATTGCCGAGGATTCCATGGAACGATTTTAAGGTAGGCAGAAGGAAAAATTTTATATTAACTGACTCAATTCCAAATAGATTAATAAATGTATGATGGGTGACTTCAACTTTGCCTCCAATAGAGTTGGCATAGAAGTTCTGTTTATTAGGGATGATGTTCTTTACGAGTTGGGGCTGAATATAGTTCTTGTTGGAACCTGTATCCACAAGAAATTTCAAAATTTTGTTCTCACTCGTCCTACACTCGAAGTAAGGCAGAGACGAGTGGGTTAATCTAAAAAATGTATATCCGCGAAATCAATTGTTTGTTCATCATCATTAGTGCTATATTGGTCAGCAAGGTATTCGTCAAGACTTTCGCTCTCGGTCTGGTTGTTCAGCGACTGAATCATAGAGTCATAGTTTTCGATTTCGATAGAATTATCAGGTGCATATTGCTTTTTAGTTTCAGTATTTACGTGGAAGTTTCTCTGTAATTTGTTGGGAGGAGCGTGATGCTGTTGTGAGGGAATCATTGGTCGCTTTATTGCAGGTGGCCAGTTCTTAGCTTGCGGCCGGTTCATATAATTTATGTTATTGGTTTTTATGGTGTCTACCTCCATTGGTTGTACCCTAGGCATTGGTTTGGGTAGATACGGATAAGAAGGTTGGTTGTTCTGTTGGAAATTCTGTTGGAAATTGGGTCTGAGATTTGGCCTGAAATTTTGTTGGAAGTTCGGTTGACGATAATGTTGTTGGTATGGGGGGACATCGTGTCTCGGAGGGTGATGTACCCTTGGTTGTGGTAGATATGCGAGTTGTGGGTAGAAAGGTTGTGAAGGATGATTCCTACGAGGAGGAAGAGGTGGTGGTGTAGGTTGAGAAACAGTCCTCTTTGCCATGCCACTAGTATTATTGGCATATAGCGCTCGAAATTGTTGGTTTTCAAGCTTCTGGCAGAGATGAAGGGCCTGGGGAAGGTCAATCGGTTCTTTTATACCCAACAATCTGGGCAAATCGCCTCTCAACCCTCTCACAAAGGTATCCAGTGCTTTGTCTCTATAGGAGGATGTTAGTAAGTTCATCGCATCCGGTGAGACGTCCATACTTGATATCTTGTTCAATATCAGAGACAAATAACTGTAGACAGACTGATAGAATTGCTCTACAGTATTGTTGCCTTGTACCAACGTTGACATCTGGTACTCCAAAGTTCCCAGATCTCGCTTGTCGGCAAAGTGTAGCGTCAGGCATTTGGATATGGAATTCCAATTTAATGGTGTGTTGTAACTTTCTAGGATAGCGTCTGCATGTCCCACGATTTTATTTCTTATGATATTTAAAATACCAAAGTATTTTGGAGTTCCTATGAGGTTACTGTAGATGTTGAGAATTCGTTCGACGCTTTTGCGCCATGAACTAAACTCTCCCGGGGAACCGGAAAACTCTCTTAAACTTCGGACTACGTCCGGAATTTTGTCTAAATCACCTAGGTTCGCTCGGTATTGCTCGTCAATACCTTGCTCTACATCTTTAGAAATTGTTGAGCTGGGATTAACAATGGCCTGAACTAAATTCTTGCATTGAGAGACACAGACTTTATTGACTATTTCCGTTATTAAGGCTTCTAATGCCGGAGACGCATTGGGGGTTTGGTTCAGAGGATTCTGACTCGCGGTCGAAGGGTGTGGAGTGGGATCGGTTGGGTTTAGTATAGGTGGGCGAATGATTGGATTGGTCATTTTAGTTCTACTCTTGCACTTTATTTAAATTAATTCTTAAGACTATATGTTATGATTTTGTAAAAATTTCTTGTCCACTTTTTAATTAATTTTAGGCTTGTACTATAATTTTTTATAAAGATTCCTTTTCACTTTCTAAATAATGGCTGGTATGATTCTATATAAAGGTTTGTTTTCACCTCTTAAATAATGACTAAAGATTTTTCTTCACTTCTTAACTATTAAATTCTTAATTCTATCTTACATTAAAATTGTGGTGAACATCCCAACGCTGGCAGAGGGGCTCGTTCCTGTTTGCTGCGGCTACTGGGGATCCTTTCTCTGCACTCCCTCGTTGGCTGTGGCTCCGTGATTGAGTTACACAAAAATGTTCACGTGGATTCTCGGGACCCAGGGTCTATTCACTTTCCGATTTTGAGCTGCTTTAGGTCGTTTTCGGCTTGCTAACACTTTCACTACTTTGTTTTTCCGCGTCCGAGCTACTTGAGGTCGCTTTACGGATTGTTAACACTTTTATGGTCCGCGTTCGAGCTACTTGAGGCCGTTATACGGATTGTTAACACATTTGATATTTCGTTACTTCCGCGTTCGAGCTACTTGAGGTCGTTGTACGGATTGTTAGCACTTTTTAGAATTTCACCTGGGCCCCACGTTGGGCGCCAATTAAGAAATTATTTATTAATTTCTTTTAAAAAAAAAATTTATTTTTATTTTTTTACGATCGGGCAGCGTTTACCCTTACACTTCGAACTTAAGAATGATGACAATATTTTCTTAAACTACCTTAAATACTAATCGTGCGGAAGGTGGATGGAAAGGATCAAATAGCACGCTGTCGGGAACTATGCTCTGTCTGGTGGAAGTGGTATCTCGTGTTTCTTCCGTTCACCGGCACCTGTTGGAATGCGGGCGCACCGTCAGCAACCTTGACTATGATATTTGGATTGCCGTGGGATTTGTCGTTGTTTAGAATGCACGTGTCAGCTTCGAATGTTTTTGTCGTTAACTTGCACAGCTGCTCAACCGAGTGATACATGAAATGTGGAACTAACTGTCTTCGAACTGTAAGAGGAACAGAAAAATGCCGCATTGATTTCCCGAAACCTCTGTCAGACGACCCTTCTCTCGAAAAAAATGAACAGGGAATTTGGAGAGCAAACACCGACTGCCAAATCATTGCATCTGAAGCAGCAATTGTGAACTATCTGTCAAAAAAAAAAAAAAAAGCTGAGCCATCGTCTCAAAAAATTCGGTTTACTTTTCACAGTACGTCGTAGAATCGTGAAATGTCGAAAACAAAGAATTTTACAAGTAATTCATAAAGCAATTGAATATGGCTTTCAGATGCGTTGAGGAATTGAAAGTTGGCGATACCTGGAACGAATCTTATTTTGCTTCAAATGTAGATGTGTGGGAACTTGATGATAACGTGACACCAATTGAAGACGTAGAAGCAAATCTTCCACTCGAAATACTCCCTCGCGAATGGCAAGCACTAGCTGAGGCTATGCCAAATGTTCCTATCAACGACACGGAGCTCCGCTACAGAAACATTGATTTGGAATATACCTGGAACGATAAAGTAACAAGATATCCTGTCATCGAAGACAATTCAGGTTTTTTGAAAAACGGCAAATAACATTTTGTCGAGACGCGTGTTGTTTCACGACCAGAGCATATTGATTTAACTCCAGAACAACTGCAAGTTATCAACCACTTGAGAAGATAATTAGATTCACCAACAGTCGAGAAAACTGGCACTGGAAAGTCGTGTATCATTCGCCAAATTATTGGGTTAATTGAAGGAAAATATGATCCTGAATCGGTGTTGCTGATTGCTGCTAATAATATCGGTGGCTTAACAGTACACTTTGCTTTAAACTTAATGGTTATGAGGCACGGAGCACTATCTGATCTATGTTTCTGGACAACACGAACGAGCATTCCAAGACAAAATGTCAAACAAGAAAGTTATTATCTCAGGCAAGCATTCCCAGAAATTCAATCTATCGAGTATGGAGGTGCCATTGTGTATTTCTTCGGTGATTTTTGCCAGCTGCCACCTGTTGAATATACGTCAATGTTAGGACCAGAGCACCGTGGCGCAGTGGGTAGTGTGTTGGCCTCTGACGCCGATGACACGGGATCGAATCCCGACACAGCCATGTCATCGAACGTGTTTTTCACGGTGTTTCTCCTCAGCGGGGTTCTGACAAAACCCTCTGTAGTAAAATTGTCATGAAAAGCTCTCGCAATTCGCCGTTCGGAACCGGCAATAAACTGTAGGTCCCTTTCACCTATGGGAAAATGAAATCACACACAACATGGGTGATTGAGCGAAGCTTGGCTCTGGTCCTTCATGGGCTGTAACGCCATCAAAGAAGAAGTTAGGACCTTCAATACCAAGTAACATAGCTTCAATCCGTGGGAAGATTCCATATTAGAAGTCCGCCCGAGTATTTGTATTGCAAGAAGTAATGAGGCAAACCAGAATCGAGCAACAACTATTCAAGAAAACGCTCGAAAATATATCCTCTGGCAAAATTACAAACGAAGACTACGAGTTTTTGAAAATTCGATTTGTACAATGTAATCAAGCAAGCACTTAAATATTTGAAAACGCAATGCGACTTAAAGCTCGGAAAACTGAATTTGCTACAATTAACAGATGCTACGAAATCTGCGTAAGCCGGTTGCATTGATAAGGGCTATCCATAACAGCAATATTGTAAGTTGTGCTTCCGATGAGGACGTCCAAAGATTACAGCCCATTCTCAAGCTAGCAAGTGGTTGTCGTGTGATGCTCACGCAAAATATTTTGGCTGATGTAGTTTATGCGCCTTCAGATGCTGAAGATATAACGAATGAGTTCCCGACAGGCGTCTTGTTTTGATTCGATGACTATAAAGGGCCTTCTATATATAATGGACTAATCCCTATTCTGCCTCAGACTGTAGGTTTCAAAAAAGGTACTGCTAACTGTACACAAAAACATAAATAGCCTTTGCTATTACGATACATAAATCTCAAGGCATCACAGTTGATCGTGCCGTCGTTGACATAGAAGATGCTGAATTTGGAGTTGGTCTATCATACTTTTGTCATTTACATGCTCGCAAGTTGTCCGTACTACTCATAGAACCAGCCTTTCCTAAATCAAGGTTACTCACAATCAACAACCATGCTGGATGAATCGTTAAGAGCCCCGAATTATAAAGGCTCAAAGGGCTATCATTACAATATGACACTTCGTAAATTCTACCTATAGGCCTGATGCTAATTAAAGCGAAAACATTTGAACTTGAAGTATAATTGCTGTTGTCCTTTTCTGATTTTATGTGATATCGTGTTTCCATTTTATGTGTGTTTTATGTCAGATTTCATGGCTGCAATTGATAAAAATGCGAAGCCTTACATTTCCCTTACAGCTTATACAGAAAAGTCTGATGTCAAAAATGGTACCAAAAATCAACATGTATGTACATCCTTCGACGGTCCGAGACGAGATGTTGCCTACCTTGGATGCGATCGCTAGGCAATAGCGCCGTTTGCTTGCTATAGAAGAACTCGCTATGCTTAATTTGAGTAGATTGCGAAGCGGATTACCGTCCTAGTTAACTTTGCTGGACTACATTCCTTTGTCTGTCACAGACAAGTAGGTTGTATGTACGTTGGCGTTACAGTTCATGGAGGACCATAGCCGAGCTTCTCTCAATCACCCATATTTTGCGTGATTTTATGTCCCCATAGGTGAAAGGGACCTACAGTGTATTGCCGATTTCGAACAGTGAATTTCGAGAAGCTTTTCATGACAATTATACTACACGTTCGATGACATGTCTATTGTCGGGATTTGATCCCGTGTCATTGGCGTCAGGGGCCAACATACCCGCTGCGCCATGGCAGTGCTCGGAAAGTGTAAAAAGCTCTTCGGGCGTGTTTGTTTCATACATACAACGTTGAAATGTAAAAATCGTGACCTAATGAGCTCGGAAAGTGTAAAAAGCTCTTCGAACATGTTCGCCTCATACATACAACACAGTAAATTATTTGGCTTTAAATTGCGTAATTAGAATTTAGTTAGTGTTTTTCTATCGGTCCTGATGTTGCTTACTTACTTACGTAGGTGGCGCTACAGTCCGTGGTGAACCTGGGCCTCAACCAACAAGCGTTTCCAACTGGCACGGTCTTTGGCCAGCTGTTTCCAGCGCCGCACGCCCAGTTGGTTAAGGTCCCCTTCCACCTGCGTGCGCCACCGATGATGCGGCCGTCCTCTGCCGCGCCTTCCTTCCGGAGTGGATTCGAAGACTCTTCGGGTCGGAGCTGTATTTTCCATGCGCTCTACATGGCCTAGCTACCTTAGACACTGTATCCGTAAACATCGTACCAGGCCGATGTCGCTGTACAACCCGTACAGTTCTTCGTTATATCTTCTCCTCCATACACCGTTTGAACAAACGGGACCGTAGATAGTGTGCAGAATTTTCCTTTCGAAACGATCAAGGGCATCTTCATCCGCTTTTGCTAAGGTCCAAGCCTCTGCACCGTAAAGGAGGACTGGGATGATTAAGGTCTTATATAGTGTCACCTTGGTTTTCCGAGAGAGGGCTCTACTTCTCAGTTGCCTCTTGAGCCCAAAGAAACGGCGGTTGGCAAGAGTGATTCTGCGTTGTTGTCGCTGGTCATCAGTGAGCCAAAGTAGACGAATTCCTTGACCACTTCAAAGTTATATCCGCCCATGGTGACGTTCTGGCCAATACGTCGGTCTTTTTGATGAAAGCAGATATTTGGTTTTACCCTCATTAACCTTAAGACCCATCTTAGCCGCTTCTACCTCAATGCTTACAAAGGCCTCCAATCACGTCAATGTCGTCGGCGTACGCAAGCAATTGCGTAGACTTGAAATAAATTATACCGCTTGTGTTGACCAGTGGCACTTGCACGACCTTTTCAAGCACGATGTTGAAAAAGTTGCATGACAGCGCGTCACCTTGCCTAAATCCTTTTCTAACATCAAAGGTCTCGGTTTGCTCATTACCGACCTTAATGGAGCAGCGAGAATTATCCATTGTCATCCTGCACAGTCGGACGAGTTTGGCAGGGATGTTAAAACCAGACATGGCTTTGTATAGCTCATCTCTATACACGCTGTCATATCAGCCTTGAAATCGACGAAGAGATGGTGAGTGTCGATTTGGTATTCCTGGGTCTTCTCCAAGATCTGCCGTAGCGTAAATATTTGGTCTATTGTGGATTTACCTGGCCTGAAAACACTGATAAGAGCCGATCAGGTTATCTACAAACGGTTTCAGGCGTTCACACAATATGGCAGAGAAGATCTTATATGCGATGTTAAGGAGACTTATTCTCCTATAGTTGGCGCAGTTATAGAGGTCTCCCTTCTTATGTTATATTTGTTTATATATTATTTAGTACTAGATGGCAAAAGACTAACAAAGGCCTCGTAGGGGTAGCATCTAAACGACGGATGCTGACCATGACAATGATCTTCGGCTCTGTACGTGGAATATTAGGTCCCTAAACAGATCACGTGCAGCCGAACAACTCGCGGACGCCCTGGACCGCTATAAAGTGGACATAACCGTTCTACGATCTCCTGGAACATATGCCCAATGTCGCAGCTATGACATCAAAATTGTACTAGGAGACTTCAATGCTAAGTTGGGTAAGGAAAGCATCTTTGAACGAGTCATCGGCAAGATGACGACACCACATCCGATAACGGACACAGGCTGATTGAGCTTGCTACGGGGCGAAATCTCCTTCTATCCAGTACGCGCTTCCCGCACCTCGATATACACAAAGGCACCTGGCGGTCTTTTGATCCATCGACTGCCAACCAGATTGATCACATCGCGATCGACGTCAGACACTACTCCTCTATTCTTGATGTTCGAACTTTCCGAGGGGCTAACATCGACTCGGACCCCTATCTTGTAATAGCCTAGATGCGCTTACGGATATCACGAAAGCAGCGGAGTAGAGTAAGAATACAAAGTCATGACGTCAGAAAGCTACTAACGCCAGAAACCGCTTGTGCTTTTACCGATCGCGTCTCCCTTAAGCTCTCCAATACACCTCAATCCTCCACGCTGTCAACAGAACAGCAGTGGAACCTTTGAAAACAAGCCCTGAAAAGCTCCGCATCCGAAGTTTTGGGTTTTAAGGCTCCACCACGAAGAAACACCTGGTTGATGATGAGTACAGGAGATTCACACAGCGAAGGAGGATGCATATGAGGCCTCGCTGCATAAAAGAACAAGAGCAGCTCGTGAGCTCTACGAGTTAAAAAGGAGGGGGGAGCATAAGCTTCTTGGAAGAAAGAAGAAAGAGCACGAGAAGCGCGCGATTGAGGATTTGAAGAGGTGTTACTGCAGGCGTGACGTTCGAAAGTTTTATCAACAGATAAAGCGAACATGCCAAGGTTATAAAGCCAGCACGAAAGCCTGCAGGAATGAGAACGGACACCTAGTAGCAGAATCGCAGTCGATGCTGAGAATATGGAAAAACCACTTCTGCAGACTGTATAACGGCGATGTTGGTCAATATACCGCTGCCAAGCAGAATGATCCATTTCTAATCGACGGAGACCGCAGAGGATTCTGTCCCCCTGACCTCGACGAAGTTAAGACTGCCATATTGAAGCTCAAGTCGAATAATGCTGCTGGCGCAGGCGAACTGTCTGCTGAGCTCTTCAAGAGCAGCTGGGGATGACCTGGTTGGGAGCATGCACCAGCTCATCTGTAAGATATGGTCAGAAGAAAGCATGCCAAAGGAATGGAGTCTCAGCATCGTATGCCCGATCCACAAGAAAGGAGACCCCTCTGATTGCGCCAACTATAGAAGAATAAGTCTCCTTAACGTCGCCTACAAAATCTTTTCTGCCGTTTTGTGTGAACGCCTGAAGCCTTTTGTAAATAAACTGATAGGTCCTTATCAGTGCGGATTCAGGCCAGGGAAGCCCACCATCGACCAAATCCTCACACTACGGCAGATCCCGGAAAAAACCATTGAATTTCAAGTCGACACTCACCACCTATTTGTCGACTTCAAAGCCGCATACGACAGCGTAATTAGTAATGATTGTGCAAAAATCACTGGCCAATACAAGAGGCACAATCCATTTCAAATCCTCGCAACTCCTTGCATACGCCGACGATATTGACATATTAGATAGATCACAGCGAGATGTCAATGAGGCGTTTGCGAGTATTGAGTTCGAGGCGACGAAAGTTGGTCTGGCGGTAAACAAGGGCAAAACTAAGTATATGCTGTCATAAGGACGCTCACCACCGACGTCTTGGCCAGAACGTTTGTATTGGCACATATAAGTTCGAGGTAGTTAAGGACTTCGTCTACCTTGGCTCCGCAGTGACTTGGAACAACGACGTCAGTTCCGAAATCAAACGCAGAATCACACTTGCCAATCGCTGTTTCTTTGGGCTCAGGAGGCAACTGAGTAATAGAGCCCTCTCCCGAACGACAAAGTTGACTCTATATAAGACCCTTATCATCCCGGTCCTGTTGTTCGACGCAGAAGCATGGACACTATCAAAAGCGGATGAGGAGGCCCTTGGTCGGTTCGAGAGAAAAATTGTTCGCGTAATTTTCAGGCCTTTAAACGCAGACGGGGGATGGACGAAAAGATTCAACCACGAACTTTACGGGCTGTAAAGCGACATGAGCCTAGTCAGGCGTCTACGGATTCAACGCCTAAGATGGCTGGGCCATGTAGAGCGAATGGATACCACAGCTCCAGCCCGGAGAATCTTTGAAACCAAACCCCGGGGGACGAAGAAGCAGAGGACGGCCGCACTTAAGATGGCGTACACAGGTGGAAAGGGACCTCAGCCAACTGGGTGTGCGGCAGTGGAAAAGGCTAGCAAAAGATCGTGCTAGATGGAGGGGCATGTTGGTTGAGGCCCAGGTTCACCCCGAACTGTAGCGCCCGCTAAGAAGAAGAAGAAACCCGAATATATTTCACTGCACAATTTCAAAATGCCGTTTTCCGTTGACATTCCTTCGCGAAATCCAAAATATTTTTCGCTCAAGAACCCAGTTTTTTCAAAAATGACGTAAAGCGTAATTTCAGTAACTTTTCAAATAGTTTGGAGAACGTAGGAAGTAAGGATATTGGTCTATATTGGCCAATCGATTGCCTTTGTTAACCAGAGGAATGACTTCGGCAGCTTTTAGTGCTTTGGGAAAAATACCACAATTCACACTCATATTAAATATGTGAGATAATATATCTGTAATATAAAATGCAATACTTTTAAGAAAACAATTTGTGATATCATCAGGGGTACTCAATTGTTTGTTATCCAGGGACACGATACACTTTAAATTTTGTTTGAAGAAATTGGTTGGTAGGCAAAACTTTTCCCTTGGAAAACATCACAAGATACATCTGGAAATGGGTCATACCTACAGTCTGCCTGAGGTAAGTGGGGTTTTGACTCAGTTGTGACAGATACAAAACATTTTTTGAACGCGTTAGCAATGTAAATTTGGTCTGCAACGGTTTTATTGCCGACCTCGATTTCATGTATTTCTTCCCTTTTAATGTGCTTGTTAAGAATATTATTAATTACCCTCCATTCCCCTTTAACATTACCTAGACAATTTCGAAACTTTCTAAAATAATGCCTATCACGATATATCTTTACATCATTTTTTACATCCTGACTAAATTTGATAAACTTTTCCTTGGGTCTTTGAGGAGCACGGGAGAAAGATCCAGCGCTGTGGAAGCGTGCTGGGCCCATAACCTGTTTAATATCGTTCTCCCGTGATCCTCGGACGTGCTTAATGGACATACATTCGCCTTGTGTCCCAATATACCACACTTAAAACCTTTCCTTGGCTTGGATGAATTCGGATGCATACTACTGCCACTCCCAGCGGCCATGACTGTAATAACACTACCACATGTCTGTTTTCGTGCCTCGCTTTCTTCAAGAATTTTTATTTTTAACACCTCAGCAGTCGGCAATGTATCTCGCGACTCAATTGCACATCGAAAGTTCTCGTATGAACAAGGAAGAATATAAAGCAGCAGATCTCCATTTTGTTTTGAGGGAGACATTCGGTTCAAGTCTAAAGAGCCAGTATATTTGTCGAATTTGTGTTTTATCTGAGGTTTTGCTGAATATGTAGTTTCCAAGTTAGTGTGCTGTCCAGGTGAATGCCTGGATAACTGTTTGTTGTTTATTGTAAGTGGTAGTGGTGTGTATTTTGTTTTGGTTGTGTAGATAACTTGTATAGTTCCGTCTTCGTTAATCTTTGCGTTCCATTTTGAGAACCAGTCGCCTGCTTTATTTAGCATTTGTTGTAGTTGTAGGTCACATTCGGTAGGTGGGTTCCGGAATTTAGTAGCACAGTGTCGTCCGCGAAAGTTGCGATCACGGCCGATTCATTGCCAGGGGTGTGCATGTCTGCAGCGAAAATCAGGTAGAGGAGAGGTCCTAATATACTTCCTTGGGGTACTCCGGCTTTAATTTGGTGAATATTAGAGCATTTGTCGTCGGTTCTTACATAGAAGCATCGTTGCTCCAGGTAGCTATTTAATAGTAAGCAGTAGTCTTTGGGGACGACGTTACTGAGCTTAGCCAAAAGTCCCTTGTGCCAAACTGAATCAAAAGCTTTCGCCACGTCCAGGTACAGTGCTTAGCAGAATTTTTGGTCATCTAGTGCGGTTGAGGGCGCAGTGGTTAGTGTGTTGGACTCTGACACTCGATGAGCGAATTCGGATCCCGATAACACCAACACCATCGAATGTTTATTTCGCGGCGTCCCTCCTCGGCCGGTAACTGGCAAAACCCCCCGTAGTATACTTGCCATGAACAAGCTTCTCGACTCACGCCGTTCGGAATCGGCATTAAACTGTAGGTCCCTTTCACCTGTGTGAAAAATAAATCACACACAACATGGGTGATTGAGAGAAGCTTGGCTCTGGTCCTTCATGGGCTGTAACGCCACCAATGAAGCCGAACTGATGATTAGGAACGGTGTTGAATTTTTGATAAGAGTGAAAGTGAACTTATGGGTCTGTATGAGGTTGTCATTGTGGCGTCTTTTCCTGGTTTAGGTATAGCTATTATTTCTGCTGCTTTCCATAATTTTGGGAAATATTTAAGTCGTATTACACTGTTGAAGAGGTTCCGAATAAAAATGAGGGCTACATGCGGGAGTTCTTTTAATAATTTGCCAGTCAGAAGGTCGTAGCCAGGTGCTTTCTTACTTTTTGTTTCTTTTTTTATGCAAGCTTCTATTTCCTTGATTGTCATTTTTTTTTATGGCTTCGATGGCTTGTATAGTTCGGATGGGATGTCGTGCTGAGTCCTTATCTCCATCGAAGTTTGTAAAAGTTGACTCAAAGTAATTAGCTAAGGTTGTTGCCTTGTTCAAATTGTTTCTAGCCCATGTATTGTCTGGTTTTTTTATTGGGTGTGTTGTGATCTGTTTGACTTGTTTTTCTTGCCAAGAGGGGAATGTATCCGTCAGTGTATATCTTATGTTGTTTTGAATGTTTACCTGTATTTTTACTAAACAGTGGTCTGTAATCTTACAATCCATAACATAACTATATATTTCATGATCAAAGTTCTTATGGAATCTTGCAAATGCATGGTCTTTGCATGTCAGGCTTTCTTCTCTTATTCGCGTAGGTTAATTGACAACTGACTTCAGCCCAAAGTACGACATTAAAAATAAGTAATTGTAGGAGTATTTGTTAACTTCTAAAATATCAATGTTTACGTCTCCTAAAACCAGTAAGTTCTTCGACTTAATACCCAAAAGAAAATCGCCCCTTTGGTTAATGATTATATCCTTGTTTAAATTGTTCTCATGCAACCGAAAATCAGAAAATCAATTTGCGCCTGCATCTTATCGGCGCTGCTTATATTAATAATCTTTACTGCACATTGGCCTGCATACGAACTTTTTGCAAAAACAGCAACACCATCCGCCCTATAGGTATTATTACAACCGGCAAAAAGCTCATAGCCCGGAATATTGTAAACAGATAACTCATCGTAATATAACCATATTTCAGACAATATAATGAAATTTCCTTCGAAATCTAGTGCACTTAGGTGTCTTACAAAAGAATCAAAAGGGTTTTGACAATGTTCCGAGAATATGAAGGAGAATGCATTTTTAGGTCTTGTTTACAAAATAAATATAAAGAGAACAAAAGAGAGAAACTAGAGACCATACATGTCTTCTAAACACCTTATACGAGTATGTATAGCATTATTTCCTTCCTGTTTACTTAGAAATATTGTGTTGTTCTTCATCCCCATTTTCGTGTTGAGTTAATATTGTTCTTTAATTTTGCTTTCATTACATTATAAAGCCAGCTTGCTGTTTCGAGAGAAAGCTAGGTCACTCAATTGCCTTTTGAACCCAAAAAAGCAGCGATTGGCAAGAGTTATTCTGCTTTTAATTTCGGGCAGATGTTGTTCGTATTAGTTACTGCAGATCCGAAGTAGACAAAGTCCTCTACTATCCCGAAGTTCTAGCTGCCCAATGTGATGCTCTGTTCGAGACCTCGATGTCGTACGTCCTTTCTGATGACAGCATATACTTAATTTTGCGCTTCTTTACTGCCATACCCCTTTTGGTCGTCTCCTCATTGACGGCCCGCTGCGTTCGACCAATTACGTCAATATCATCGGCATACTATAGCAGTTGAACGGACTTTTGGAAGATCGTGCCCCTAGGGCTGACTTGTGATCTTCTCAAGTTTGATGTTAAAAAAGCCACGTGATAACGCGTCGTCTTGCCTAAAACCTTTGTGACAGTGACGGTCTCGGCAAGTTCGTTACCGAACTCGACGGAGCAGCGAGAGTTTTCCATCATCATCCTACACAATCTAACGAATTTATTAGGGATGCCAAAACTTTTTATAGCTCGTCTCTATGTACGCTATCATATGCGGCCTTGATATCGACGAATAGGTGATGAGTGTTGATCTTCCTTTGGCTGGTCTTTTCCAGGATTAGCCGCAGTGTGAAGATTTGGTCTATTGTGGACTTCCCTGGCCTGAAACCATATTGATAGGTATCTATCAGAGTGTTGACGAACAGTCTTAGGCGTTCACACAAAACAGCAGAGAAGATTTCGTATTCATTGTTAAGCAGACTGATCCCTCTGTAATTGACGCAACCAAAGGTGTCTCCTTTCTTGTGGATCTGGCAAACGATACCGAGATTCCACTCGTCGGGCATGCACTCCTCCGGCCCTATCTTACAGATGAGCTTGTGCATGCGCCCTGCCAGAAAATCCCCAGCTGCTTTAAACAGTTACGCGGACAGGTTGTTCGCTCGAACAGCTTTGTTTGTCCATTGTCGTCCCGGTAAGCTTCGGTCGGAAATTCGTATCCACTGGATAGCGGTTTGACCATTCGGTAAAACTTCCGGACTTCATTCCTGCTGTAAAATCTCTCTATCTCCTCTACCGCGCGCTTCTCACGCTCCTTCTTTTTCTTTTTGAGAACCCGGTTCTCATCTCTCCTTTTCTGTTCATAGAGCTCACCAACCGCTCTCGTCTTTCGATGCAGCATTGCCTTGTAAGCGTCTTGCTCAGAAGCATGGGCATGTCGATGAAAATGCCCAGCGCGTACTCTTTCCTTTCGAGCGCGCACTCAATACGCCCAACTAGGTTCTGAAGCGCAGTCTCGCAAGATTTTCCGCGCTGGTAAGCATGTTGCATCTCCGAAAGAGGGTGCATTCGAAGGGCAACTTTTCGCACGTGCAACTCTACCAGTCTCTCCATGCTTTTCAGCAGGAAGGATGTTAGACTAATTGGTCTGAAGCTCTTGGCAAGTGAGTAGTCCTCTTTTCCTATTTTGGGAATGAAGACCACTTTCACTGTGCGCCAAGGAATGGGTATGTGTGCTCTTACCTTGGCCACAACAAGAAAATTATCCGAGTCGATGTTGGCTCATTCGAAGGTTCAAACATCAGGAATACTAGAGGAGTGTTTGACATCGATCGCAAAGAGAACAATCTGGTTGACGATTGCTTGATCAGGGCCGCCGGGTCCCTTTGTGGATGTTGAGGTGTGGGAGCCGCGTAGTCACTACAGAGAGGTTCCGCCCCGAGAAGAGATCCACTAACCTGAGTCCGTTTCCGGATGTATTGTCGTGTAGGCTGTGTTTTCCGATGACTCTGGCAAGGACTTCTTCCTTTCCCGACTGGGGCATTTACCGAATGTCCTTTCTAGGAAATCATAGAAGTCGTCTTTGCTGTTGTCATCCTTGTCCTCTGTCGGGGCATGGGCGCAAATTAGGCCAATTTTGTCGAATTTCGCCTCGATGGGGATTATCATGAGGCGCTCGCTCATGTATTTAAAGTTTAAGACTTCTTGCCTTTGCGCTGCCTTACCCCTCATTAGCGATCGGCGTAAAAGAGGTCGCAGTTTTTGCCCGGCCCATCCCACCGCACTTCCTGGATTGCAGTAATGTCTGCTTGATAGCAGTCAAGGGCCCCCGCGAGTTCCTCCTCCGCTGCACGTGGTCTGTTAAGGGACCTCATATTCTGCGTGGAGAGCCGAAATTGATGGTCCTTTTTTTCGTTTGCTGGGGTCGTCAACAGTAAATCTGTTCTTGTCCGAGGCTTGTGGTTGTCTCTGAATCGTTTTTTTTTTTTTTGTGGTGAGGAAGTTAGTCCGACGCACAATCCCCTACTGGGAGGCCAGGCCCCTATTTTTTTACCCTCAGGCGGAGGGTCCGGGTAGATCCGCTGTCGATAACCTCGCTGAAGTTGTGAGCGCTGCCGTTGGCTCTACTATGTAGGACTCATCGGTAGGACTCCAGGGTCCCAACTCGACCTTGAAGATTTCCCTTTGGACCTAGGCATCGAAATATGTTCGAACAGCTTCAAAAGGTGTGTTCCCCAAGTGGCTCCAACTAACCTGAGCTGTGGACGCCGCCGTTGACTGGTAGATTGATTAGTTCGTCCGCCGCCGTGCTGAAAAAGAGTTATGCCTTTCTTCCGTCGAAGGCAATAGGCTCCTAAGTTTCACCACATGGAGGTGAGAGTAGCAGTTCGTTGACAGAGGATAGGCGCAAACGCTTGTGTCTACATGAGTCGTTTGTCGACGCCTAAAAACTCAATTGATTCTAAAATACAGAAATATCGGAGAGAACTAAATTTTTATGGATTTTAGAAGTATGTATGTATGTTGGCGTTACAGTCCATGAAGAACCTGAGCCGAGCTTCTTTCAATCACCCACGTTGTGTGTGATTTCATTTTCACATAGGTGAAAGGGACCTACAGTTTTATTGCCGGTTCCGAACGGCGAATTTCGAGAAGCTTTTCATGACAATTTTACTACAGGGGGTTTTGTCAGAACCCCTCTGAGGAGAAACACCGTGAAAAATACGTTCGATGACATGGCTGTGTCGGGATTCGATCCCGAGTCATCGGCGTCAGAGGCCAACACACTACCCACTGCGCCACGGTGCTCTCAATTTTAGGATTTTAGAAGTACTCACTGTAATAATAATATGTTATTTTAAATTGCTAAAAATATCATTAAGTTCTTGTTTGATTATTCCTATATTTATCGGAATGGTTTCACAGGTGTCTTACGTGTTTTCGAAATTTCGCCTGATTTCCTTTTTTTCCCACCTTTGCTTACATGACTATTAACTACCATCGCTTGCACCCACATTAGTCTTGTCTACTTTGAGGTTGACTGTATTACTCTTGGAAGGATCTCCTTTACTGTCTGGATCCTCCAATGTTTGCCATTGCTCTGGCTTGTGCCGCCTAATATCTCTATCATATAACTTGATATACAATACATTTTATTATTTTTTTTTTTACATTTTAAAAGCATTTTATTAATATTTTTCCAAATAACTTATTCTAGGTAAAACGCTTAAACCTATCTTAAATATCTTATCTATTTAACGTAGCATACTGGACCTGAACGGGCACTCTAAGATATACAGTATATTTTTAATTTTGTCTTTCGACGTCTATTCTATTTGTTGTGGAATTCGTTTATTAGTTTATTAGTATTAAGGCTAAGAAAAATTAGTTAAAAAAACTTAGCATATTATTAGTGAGTATAACCTTAAAACTAACTAAAACTAGTAATCCTAATCTAGCCTATACTATTTTATCTGTATGTATATACATATATGTATATATATATGTACATGCATAGACATGTATATATAAATATATATGTATACATACACATATATACATAACTTACAGCTAACCTAACTAACCTAATTAACTTACTACTACCTAACCTATATTCAGCAATTGGCCTTTTATTTAATGATTTTTTATGACGCTAGGCCCAAAGGATTCAGCGACGGAGACTGTACAAGCCACCAGAAACGTTGCGTTTGTCGAGCAACGTCTGCTCGATCCCGATCTGACATTGCCATACTGAAACGGAGTCGCCCCGGCTCACGGAGTGCTACATCCCGTTCGTAAGATAAGCTCTTTTCCACAGACCTTCGGGCCACGTGGAAGATTAACGGAATCGCCGATTTGTCCTGTATCAGTTCGCGGTTGTCGTAATGTAAGAACGCTTCTGGGGGAACAAAGCCGCTAAGACGAGCTCTCTCGTGATATAACTCATTTGGGTAATAAGCCCCAGATATCAAGTTATTGGTCGAAGTCATCGCCCTTGCAACGTGACTTCGAATCAATTTGATCAAAAAGTTGTCATTCCTAATAATTTTGGCTCTATTGTATAGGACCTCGTTGGGATAGTATTTTATGTACTCGGATTCTGGTGTTCTGCGCAATGAGAGACAGGTCCTTAGACATTGTCTCTCAAACACTCGAATCCTTTCCATCAGGCTTGCACTCACATTGAACCAAACGGGACATCCATAGGCGATCATGGGCCTGATTAAAGCCATGTAACAGATTATTTTGACTTTCTTATCAAGTTGGCTGCTATGAAACAGCCATCTTAACAGAGTGAAAGCTCCCCGAGCCCTGGCCAAAGCAACATCTATATGTTTATACAAATACAGATATTGATCCAACCAGATACCGAGGTATCTGACTTCATTTTGGTTCGCCAGTGGACGCCCATCCGGACCAGTTATGGAGAATTTTCGCCAGTTTTTCCTGGTATCCCTAGAGGCCCCAGACAATGGCGTTCTAAACAAAATAGTTTCCGATTTTTGGAAGTTGATTTTCAGTTTCTAGTCATTACAAAACGTTTGAATTTTTTCGAAGTCACGTTGCAAGAGAGTAACTATGACGTCAATCGTTGGACCTGTTCTATACGCGACAAGGTCGTCTGCGTATGCTATCGAGTGACGAAGCGAAGCTATCAGACCACTGACGTAAATGTTGAAAAGGATCGGCGAGTTTACCGTGCCTTGTTGTAGACCATTTTTGATATCAAATGTTTGAGAAGAAGTCACGTTGGCAATTTTTACAACGAACTTTCTTCCCATTAACATATCATAGATCATATACAGCAGTGGTTTACTTATGCCTAGCTGGTTAAGCCTGTAGTAAAGTCCCTCTAACCATACGGTGTCGAAGGCTTTTTCCAAGTCAACCAGGCAGGCACCTGTGCATTGGTTCTTGCATCTGTTCCATTGGATATCCGACACGAGTTTCGACGCTGCATGAATAGTACCATGCCCCGCCCTGAAACCGAATTGGTTATCCGGAATGATGTCTTTGTCCTCAACCCATTTTGAAAGGGCTCTGTGAATCATCTTCTCGAATACCTTGCTGATGCTCGGAAGGAGACTTATCGACCGGAGATTTGCCGGGTTGGACGAATCTTTTCCTTTCTTGGGGATGGGCTGCACCACCGCTGTTTTCCAACGCACCGGATAATATGCATTATTGAGCGCGTTGTTAAACAGGATAGTGTATGCCTCTATAGCCATCGGTGGAAGGTGTCTAAGTACAGTATTAGAGATTCCGTCGATGCCTGCGGATTTCTTCTTTCTCAGAGATTCGAAGATCGTTTGAAGCTCTACCGTCGATACAAAAGGGGGGTTAAACCCATCGTTGGCGACGACATTGTTTGCCGTGAAATCGTCCCTGAACCTGGTGGAACCATTGTTCTCGGCTCGCCAATGTTCGATGTCATTTCGGAGATCGAAGTGGTGGTGCAGAGCCCTGTTCTCCAGGTAATGTTTCGGGCGAATGTTCTCATTCACCTTATACACTTCCTGAAAGACAGCCCCCACTGTTGCCACAGCATCTTCTGGATCTATGCTCACGGTTCGTAAAATTCGTTCATTGTCTGGCGTCCTCAGAAGCTTCAAATTTTGTAAGTCGTTTTGATTATTTCTCCGAAAAATTTGATTTATTTGCGGGAACATATTCGGGTTGTTGGACTTCACATCCCGAATTTTGTTGTTCCAGTACGAACTTACAGAAATTCTGTAATTCTCTGTAATCAATTGCTGGAGGTTTTTAATCAAAGATTTCAGTGTCCTGATCTCTGGATCATGTCTATCAGTAAACCGTCTGTACAAGAGTTTGAGTCTTGACAGGAGTCTACTTTTTTGTCTGTGAAGTGCGTCTATGGTCGCGTTTCGGTACACGTCCGTGGTATCGTAATGCCGTTGGCGTGGTATCGTTCTGTCCATCGTTTGTTTGATTGTCACGTCCATATTGTCAAGATACCCATCAATTTCATGATTTGATAGGTTTCTGTTGAATGGTGGAAGGGAGGCACTCGAAGTGAGTGCGCTTGTCAGGGATCTGGTGAAGCGTGGCCAACGCACTCTACTATAATCGTATAGATGCGTTTGCGCATACTCCCCCAATTCCGTGAATTCGTCTGGTATTTTGATTACGGCTCCAAAGCCGCAATGGTCACTGTCGTATGCCAAGGTCCGTAGACAGTTAGTAGACCGTTCGTTTGTATCTGTCAGGCTCAGACGTGAGTCGAGCAGCATGAGATCCAGATAGGAGCCACTCCTTGGGAATGACGGACTTTCTGTTGCCAGTAGTTTGAGCTTATACTCAATACTGTGTTGGTTGCACCAATGACTTAAGAGGTTGCCTTTAGTGTTGGATGATGTGTTACCCCAGTCGGCGTGTTTGGCATTTAAATCCCCTGTTAAAAGATAAAAGTTCTCATCCGAGCTTAAGCGTAGAGAACGAAAAAGCGATTCGAGCTCTGCGATAAAGACTGTGGGTTGAGGGGTTTCAGGTGCATAGGCCGATACTATGTATATCCTCTTTCCATTTCGAAAGGGAATACACACAATACAAGCCTCTAGCACCTGGAACCTCCGCACTTCACGGCTATAAATGACCTTATGATGAATATCTTTTTTAATAAAGATCGCACCCTCCACCTTGAGTGGCGTTGGGTCGATCTCTTCTTATTATGTTGTAGGACTTGTGTCGAATTTTGTGCCTCTGGTTTAGCTTAGTTTCGCTAGCCAGAAGCACATCAGGGCTTTCGTCCTTCATCAAGTTGAAGAGCGCGGCTCTTCGTTCGATCCTAATTAGTGAGTTGACGTTCACTGCCAGGATCTTAAGAGGTCTCTCGTTTAACGTGCCCATTACGATTGGAAATGGGCTGGGCCCGGCAGAAGCGAGTAGAGTCGGTCTACCCGGGTCGCCTGTTCCTGTAGCTGCTGTTGAAGTTGGCCGATTCGCCTCTGAATAGAGGACAATATCGAACGCAAGTCCAACTCTGCTTCTGGTGCTTTAGGGACAACAACTGGAGCTTTGGAAGCAGTTTTTGGTTGCTGTGCTGTCTTTCCCCAACCCGACGCCATTTGGGCGTAGGTCATTTGGGGTGTAACAGCTGGTGTTTGCCAGTGAATTGGAGGGCGTCTCTCATCGACTCCCCTCTGCCGGGCCAGCCTATTTTGCTTTAACTGGTGATATCTAGGGCAACCCCGATAACTTGCGGGGTGACCCTTATTGTTGCAGAGCGCACACTCAAGCAACTCCATCTTTTCAACCTTATCCGGACCCAGCTCACACTCACCGGGCTTATGGTCTTTTGCGCACCTTACGCATCGATACTGCATCTCGCAGTTCGACGCGACGTGCCCAAACCTCTGGCATCGGTTACATTGCAAAATGTTACCGTTCCTTCTTACTCTCTCCCAACGCACGGTCTGGCAGCCTACGACTTTGATCGTCTTTAGGCTTTCCACCCTGCTTTCGGGAGTCAATTGGACCAGGAAAAATGGCAATAATCGCTTCTGCCATCTGGACCTAGTCGTGGCAAAGTGCCTAACTTTGACGAACGAGAAGCTCTCGCAATCGAACCTCTTAAGGCACTGCAGGAGCCGCTCTGGGTCTGTATGGGGATCCATGCCCTTTAAGAGCATGGTTTGGAGTCTTTCGGATTTTGGCGTGTATGAAAAGTACTCCGTCTCGGAACCCTTTAGCAATTCCTTAATTTTTTTGTGCTGATCTACTGTGTTGCAGTAGATAGCATGCCTATCGTCACTTAACCTAGTAATATTAAAATTAAGGCCAATTGCTGACTCACACATTATAACGGTGTCATCCAGGTCCAGTTTATAGGTGTTGATTGGTGGCACCTTGATTGTTGCTGTTGCCTTTTGTCTGGCTGTTGTTGATTCTGCGGATGTTTTTGTTTCTGACCTGGCTGTGAAACATGCTGCTTCTTTTCTGTTTTTTTGTTTGGTTGGGGTTGCGTTTTCTGTTTTTGCTGCTGCTGTTGTTGTTGCTGTTGTTGTTGCTGCTGATGTTGTTGCTGCTGCTGTTGTTGTTGTTGCTGGTGTTGTTTTTGCTGTAGTTGGCATTGTTCTTGTTTTGGCTGTTGTTGTTGCTGTAGCTTCTTCCTTATGTTTTGTTGGATAGTAGCTTCTTGTTCCCTTTGCCTTCTTGCCCTTTGTTTCTCCCTAATAGCACACACCTTCTCCTCGATGAGACGAATGCGTCTATTTAGGACTTGCACGTCTTCGTCCTCGTCGTCCGATTCAGAGCTCGCCAGAACGCCGAAGGAGTTTTTTTCCGACACGTATGGTGCCTGGTCTTGCGTAGGGTGGTCATTGCATTGGCGTTTTGCTGCTGCCAATGCTGATGTTGTTGGAGTTTCCTCTGTTGTCTCCGCCGTCGGGGTGTTATGGGACGGTCGCTTGAGGAGGTTTGGTGTCGGCTTTAGCCCCCTTCTGGTTGATGGTGGGGTTTTGCTTGGTGCGCTTATTGACGCACTTTCGGAATCGTAGCCCGACACTTCCATAGTGCGGAGTGCGGGCTGCAGGTGTTGTATTTGATGTTTTCTGGATGGTTTTGCTTTTTTATTCAGATTGTTTTTTTTTTTTTTTTTTGGAGATAAAAATTATTTTTTTTATTTTTTTATTTTTTGTTCGTCACAAAAAACTCAGCCTACTTCGACGATCGCTCAAATCCATGACAATACATTTTATTGAGAAGGTCTCGTGAGCTATTCAGTCTCGACAAGTTAAGAAAAAGCTTAGAAATTAAAATGAACGAAGCGAAAGCTTTCCTCGGCTGTAAAATGAAGTATGTAATACCACGGGAGGCCGCCGTGGCGCAGTGGTTAATGTGTTGGACCCTGATGGGACAACATGGGTGATTGAGAGAAGCTTGGCTCTGGTCCTTCATGGGCTGTAACGCCACCAAAGAAGAGAATACCACGTGGTTACCTCTATTTTCTACCTTAACTCGCTGGACAAGTTTTTATGGCACAACAAAACAGACGAGTAAAATCTGTCAAAAAATAGAGCTCAGCAACATAAAATATGTACTTATTCACTTATTACTACTCCAGTGGGTTTGCTTGTCATGTATGTATGTATGTATGTTGGCGTTACAGTCCATGAAGGACCAGAGCCGAGCTTGTCATAAATACTCCTAATTCCAGCCAGCTTACACAAAGGCACAATTACATACATTATCATAAACTTTTGAGGACATTTGTCACATTTGGGTGGCTACATTGTGTTTGAAAGAAAAATTTGAAATGCATCTTCATTCCCATCTCGAAAATGAATACCCCCAACATATAAATTATAAGTGCTGTATTGCATGTAAGAATGCGTCTGTGTCCTCATTTCATCAAAACGTCGGTCGTGCCTGCATGAATGAAAAAATTCACTATGAATGCATTTACCAAACATATTCGCATTCATTTCTCCGTACGACGAGGAAGCATTCACTACCGAGAGAAGCTCACTTATGTTGCTACATTTCAAAAGACTGCATGTGTGCATTTTACGTACTTTATGTCCTCCACTAGTATGCACTCATTTATCTGTAAAATGAGTTTTTTCAAGTGGTTTGTTTCATACCTTAGGTGACAAAGGAGCTTCTAAAGACGAACAATAGTTTTTAACTATATGATCCATTACGCTACCTCCAGGCGAATCAACGTACCCCATATTACTTGAATTTCAAGCACACTATCTATGATTTAAATGTCACCAAAAAGAAGCGAGTTTCAGCATTGAAATTGTAGAAGTGAAACAACTCTTATCCAAGTAAATGGTGAACACGAGTTTTTGAGTATCACGGGGATACATGACTAGGGGTATTTTATGGTTTTATCATCTGCAAGGACAATACCTCTTCTACTTGGTCCAGGTTATTTAGAAACTGGAGTATCGCCGGTAAAGGTTGGTATTTGGTGACTCTTCTGTTGGCTCTAATGATATTGTTAAGGTGTTTGATGATGAAAATTCCACTTAGCATCCTGGTTTCATTGTTGACTGTGACGGGTCCTTCGAATTGATTTAGTAGTGATATACCGGAGAGATTTCATCTATTGCTTGAATGTGTTCGTTGTTGATGATTTGCTTTTTCACCATGGTTGAGCTTTGGGATGCACGAGGGTTCGCTTCAATTTACAATATTGTTGTTATTAAGCGTAGCGAGCCGAAGGCAAGCGAAGCGTCTTATCCCTCAAACATGTATTTCGTAACAAATCGAACTCCTCCAAGACCACTCGTGCGATCTTGATCAAACTTGCCATGGTAATAGTGTGGACATCGTTGAGTGTCGTAAGGGGTAGAATGTCCCGATCGGATTTACCATTGAGGAATAATCACAATTTTTTCATTGAAACCAATAGGAAAAATTCGTCATGCGCGGAATCGAATTTTTCCTATCGACGGAAATTAAAGTCGTAGGAAAAAAGATTCCACGTATTGTTCGAGCACGGCGAAGCTCTTGCGCACCCTCTACGTTCGAGGTCGAATATCCTATAACAATTTGATTTTATTCGATATTTTTTAACAAAAATTATCTTTAACATTGGGGCTATATTTTTTCATAAGGTAATTGAGTTGTTATCAAAAATGAATAGAGATATTCACGAAATTCTTTTCCCTTAGACTTGTAATAGGAAATATCTTTTCATAGCCGTGGCGCAGTGGTTAATGTGTTGACTCTGGCGCACGATGAGCGAGTTCGGATCCCGATAACACGAACGCCATCGAATGTTTATTTCGCGACCTACCTCCTCGGCGGGATACTGGCAAAACCCCCCGTAGTAAACTTGCCATGAAAAAGCTTCCCGACTCACGCCGTTCTGAATCGGCATTAAACTGTAGGTCGCTTTCACCTGTGTCAAAAATAAAATCACACACAACATGGGTGATTAAGAGAAGCTTGGCTCTGGTCCTTCATGGGCCGTAACGCCACCAAAGAAGAAAGGCAAATATCTTCACAAGCTAATACTCTTGAAGCCAACACTATCTTAAAGCAGTTTCCTTTATTTTCTTATATTGAATAAGTACATGTTTATATCATTAGAAAATGCCATCCAGACGTCGAGGAGCGAATTTGGGACGCCGCCGTACAGCACAGTCTCAGAACTATATCAACCACTAAGAGTCACAAGTTGTGTTAGGAAGACAAGTGTCAAGTTTATCAACCAATATTGACAAGAAACTTGCTGAGCTGCTTACTAAAACTTTGGATGGTACTAAAATTCATACATGTAACAATTGTATTCGATCTAAACTCAAAACTGATTGCCATGCCGATCTTTGCAACGAATGCAAAAGCAATCCAACCAAGTTTACGGCAGCTAATCATATGCAACCAAGAGTCGTGCCAGAAGAGTTAAAGGATATGACGATCGTCGAACAAATGTTGATAGCTAGAAACGTTCCAGTCATGAGAGTTTACCAAGTTCGCGTATCTGGTCAGCCTGGACAATACCATTACAGTGGCAATATCATCAATGCCGAACAGGATATCTGAAATTGCTAGAGAACTGCCAAGAACCACAACTAATCTAGACATCATTGTTGTTCATCGCGATGGCGTCTCCGAGCATTCTGATTTCCGTGTGCGACGACGAAAAGTAACTAATGCTTTGAGATATCTGAAGGCGATCAACAAATTCTATTCGGACATTTGATGGAAATATAGCAAGCCAGCTCAGATTTTTGAGAGAAGATGGTAACGACGTCGATTTGTTGTCAATGAAACAGCTGTACCCATCACTCTACAGCAAAGGCAGGAAACTGCTACTCGTAACTCAATCAATTGGCCATCCCATGCGTCTGCACCTATCAACGAGTGTCGAACACCTGGATACATTGCTATGGCATTCCCGCAATTGTTTTCTGGCGGAGAAGCGGATTTTAATGACTTTTCCAGAGAAATCAAACTAACGTTCAGCGAATGGACAAGATATTTTTCGCATCGGATCCTAGATTCAGATTTTTCTGCTTGAATACATTACAACGCCATGAAGCGCTAAAGCAATTTTCGCAAAACATACTGACTTCCCAGGAAATATCAGTGATTTGAGAATTGAAATGGAGAGGAATCCGAACATCCTTAAAAAGCTACTGAGCTGGGATCCAAAATACGTGGAACATCGTCATATTGGTCTCAGCGTCGGTTAGAACTTCAAGCTATGATCAACCAGCTTGGAGTTCCTACACTATTATTGGCACTTAGCTCGGCAGATCAATGGTGGCCGTGTTTACAAGAACATTTTGGTTTGTCGTAAGAAGAAGTCTCAGCGTTATCCGAGAAACAGCTGGCAAGGAAAATGCAAAAGCTTTTGAACAAGAATTCTTTGATTGCTGATGAGTATTGCTCAAAATGCGTGAAAGAATTTTTCAAAGTCCTTGGTAACAAATTGAAGATTCGTGACTATTGGTTCAGATATGAATATCAGCATCGTAGAAGCCCTCATGTGCATTGCGTCATTTGGATAGAAAATGCTCCTGCAATACGACTTAAAGCTCGGAAACCTGAAATTGCTATCTACAATGAACAGATATTACGAAATTTGCGTAAGCCGACTGCATTGATAAAGGCTATCCATAACAACAATATTGCACGTCGTGCTTCAGCTGATGACGCCCAAGGATTACAGCAAGTGGTTGTCGTGTGATGCTCATGCAATATATTTGGGCCGCAAAAGGATTATGCAACGGGACCCTTGGCACTGTTGTTGATGTAGCTTATGCGCTTTCCGATGCTGAAGATATAACGAATGAATTCCCGATATGCGTCTTGGTTCGATTTAATGACTACGAAGGGCCTTCTGTATATAATGGACTAATCTTTATTCTCGTAGGGGTAGCATCTATCCGACGGATGCTGGCCTGCTAAAAAGCGAGAAGAGCCACCGCAGTCGAACATCTTGCGGCACTGTTAGTAAGTCCTATCCCCACCTCCTCGTGGTGCCATCTGGAGATTTCCTATGGAAATTGCAGACGGGGAAGGGCGAATGGCGAGCCTCCTGCGCCAAAAAAAAAAAAAAACAGGATTAGTCGGTTGGGCTACGGCCCAGTAAGCCGTAACCGTAAAAAAAACACAAACTCCGAAACAACCACAAGCCTCGGATATAACGGACCGGATTTATGTTGACGACCCTTGCAAAAAACAAAAAAAGGACAATGATCTTCGGCTTTATACGTGGAATGTTAGGTCCCTAAACAGGCCACGTGCAGCCGAACAACTTGCGGACGCCCTAGACCGCTACAAAGCGGACATCACCGCCATCCAGGAAATGCGATGGAATGGACCGGGTATAAAGCGGATGAAAAACTGCGATACTTACTACGACGACTGCTATAGGGGGAGAGGGCAACGATTGTTTGGATGCGGATTTGTTGTTCGAGGTGGACTAAGGCAAAAAGTCCTATGCTTTCAGCATCTGAGCGAACGCCCCATAACAATCCGTATCAAGGCTAAACTTTTGAACATCAGCTTGATCTGCGCCCACGCCCCCACGGAAGACAAGGATGACTCCGCCAGAGATGAGTTCTACGATCTTCTAGACAGAACGTATGCCCAATGTCCCAGCTATGACATCAAAATTGTACTAGGAGACTTCAATGCTAAGCTGGGTAAGGAACGCATATTTGAACGAGTCATCGGCAAACATAGCCTACATGACACCGCCTTCGATAACGGACACAGGCTGATTGATCTTGCTACGGGGCGAAATCTCCTTCTAGCCAGTACGCGCCCGCACCTCGATATACACAAAGGCACCTGGCGGTCTTTTGATCAATCGACTACCAACCAGATTGATCACATCGCGATCGACGTCAGACACTCCTCCACTATTCTTGATGTTCGAACTTTCCGAGGGGCTAACATCGACTCGGACCACTATCTTGTTGTAGCCAAGATGCGCTTACGGATATCACGAACGCAACGGAGTAGAGTAAGAATACAAAGTTATGACGTCGGAAAGCTACTATCGCCAGAAACCGCTCGTGCTTTTACCGATCGCGTCTCCCTTAAAATCTCCAATACACCTCAATCCTCCACGCTATCAATAGAACAGCAGTGGAGCCTTTGCAAACAAGCCCTGAAAAGCTCTGCATCCGAAGTTTTGGGTTTCAAGGCTCCACCACGAAGAAATACCTGGTTCGATGACGAGTGCAGGAATCCTCCTGCACATACAGCGAAGCGGGATGCATATAAGGCCTCTCTGCATAAAAGAACAAGAGCAGCTCGTGAGCTCTACGAGTTAAAAAGAAGGGAGGAGCATAAGCTTCTCAGAAGAAAGAAGAAAAAGCACGAGAGGCGCGCGATTGAGGATTTGGAGAGGTGTTACTGCAGGCGTAACGTTTGAAAGTTTTATCAACAGATAAAGCGAACATGCCAAGGTTATAAAGCCAGAACGGAAGCCTGCAGGGATGAGAACGGACACCTAGTAGTAGAACCGCAGTCGATGCTGAGAATATGGAAAAACCACTTCTGCAGACTGTATAACGGCGATGTTAGTCAATATACCGCTGTCAGGCAGAATGATCCGCAGAGAATTCTGTCCCCAGATCTCGAAGAAGTTAAGACTGCCATATCGAAGCTCAAGTCGAATAAAGCTGCTGGCGCAGATGGACTGTCTGCTGAGCTCTTCAAGGCAGCTGGGGATGACCTGGTTGGGAGCATGCACCAGCTCATCCGTAAGATATGGTTAGAGGAAAGCATGCCCGAGGAATGGAGTCTCAGCATCGTATGCCCGATCCACAAGAAAGGAGACCCCTCTGATTGCGCCAACTATAGAAGAATAAGTCTCCTTAACGTCGCCTACAAAATCTTTTCTGCCGTTTTGTGTGAACGCCTGAAGCCTTTTGTAAATAAACTGATAGGTCCTCATCAGTGCGGATTCAGGCCAGGGAAGTCCACCATCGACCAAATCCTCACACTACGGCAGATCCTGGAAAAAACCATTGAATTTCAAGCCGACACTCACCACCTATTTGTCGACTTCAAAGCCGCATACGATAGCGTAATTAGAGACGAGCTGTACAACGCTATGTCTACCTTTGGCATACCTACTAAACTCGTCAGACTATGCAGGATAACTTTGGAGAATGCTCGCTGCTCCATCCGAATCTGTGAACACCTTACCAATAGTTTTGTTGTCAAAAAAGGATTTAGGCAGGGCGATGCGCTGTCGTGTGATTTCTTCAACATCATATTGGAAATGATTGTGCAAAAATCACTGGCCAATACAAGAGGCACAATCTATTTCAAATCCTCGCAACTCCTTGCATACGCCGACGACATTGACATAATAGGTAGATCACAGCGAGATGTCAATGAGACGTTTGCGAGTATTGAGATGGAGGCGGCGAAAATTGGTTTGGCGGTAAACGAGGGCAAAACTAAATATGTGTATGTATGTATGTATGTATGTATGTATGTTGGCGTTACAGTTCATGAAGGA
Source organism: Eumerus sabulonum (assembly GCA_951905685.1). Classification (NCBI taxonomy): domain Eukaryota; kingdom Metazoa; phylum Arthropoda; class Insecta; order Diptera; family Syrphidae; genus Eumerus; species Eumerus sabulonum. The sequence continues at coordinate 67,092,663 of OX645060.1, forward strand.
CCTGAGCCGAGCTTCTCTCAATCACCCATGTTGTGTGTGATTTCATTTTCCCATTGGTGAAAGGGACCTACAGTTTATTGCCCAATCCGAACGGCGAATTCCGAGAAGCTTTTCATGACAATTTTTACTACAGGGGGTTTTGTCAGAACCCCACTGAGGAGAAACACCGTAAAAAACACGTTCGATGACATGGCTGTGTCGTGATTCGATCCTGTGTCATCGGTGTCAGAGGCCAACACACTACCCACTGCGCCACGGTACTCTCTAAATATATGCTGTCATAAAAAAAGGACGCTCACCCTCGACGTCTTGGCCAGAACGTTTGTATAGGCAGATATAAGTTCGAGGTAGTTAAGGACTCCGTCAACCTTTGCTTCGCAGTGACCTGGAACAACGATGTCAGTTCCGAAATCAAACGCAGAATCACTTTTGCCAACCGCTATTTCTTTGGGCTCAGGAGGCAACTGAGTAATAGAGCCCTCTCCCGAATGACAAAGTTGACTCTATATAAGACCCTTATCATCCCGGTCCTGTTGTACGGCGCAGAAGCATGGACACTATCAAAAGCGGATGAGGAGGCCCTTGGTCGGTTCGAGAGAAAGATTTTGCGCGTGATTTTCGGGCCTATAAACGCAGACGGGGGATGGAGGAGAAGATTCAACCACGAACTTTACGGGCTGTACAGCGACATGAGCCTAGTCAGGCGTCTACTGATTCAACGCCTAAGATGGCTGGGCCATGTAGAGCGAATGGACGCCACAGCTCCAGCCCGGTTAGTCTTTGAATCCAACCCCGAGGGCGGCCGCCCTTAAGATGGCGCACACAGGTGGAAGGGGACCTCAGCCAACTGAGTGTGCGGCAATGGAAAAGGCTAGCGAAAGATCGTGCTAGATGGAGGGGCATGTTGGTTGAGGCCCAAGTTCACCCCGAACTGTAGCGCCCACTAAGAAGAAGAAGAATCTTTATTCTGCCTCAGACTGTAGGATTCAGAAAAGGTACCGCTAACTCGCCTTTGCTATTACGATACATAAATCTCAAGGCATCACAATTGATCGTGCCGTCGTCGTTGACATAGGAGATGCTGAATTTGGACCTGGTCGATCATACGTTTGTCTTTCTCGTGTTCGCAAGTTGTCCGGACTACTCATAGAACCAGCCATTCCTAAATCAAGGTTACTCTCAATAAGCAACCATGCTGGATGGATCGCCAAGCGCCCCAAATTGGAAAGGGTCAAAAAGCTATCATTACAAAATGACACTTCCTAAATTCTACCTATAAGCCTAATGCTAATTAATGCGAAAACGTTCGAACTTGAAATATAATTGCTGTTGTAGCGCCGTTTGCTTGCTATAAAAGAGCTCGCTTCGCTTAATTTGGGTAGATTGCGAAGCGGACTACCGTCCTAGTAATAAATTGTAAGACTACGATACGTTTTACATTTTCCACTTATACCATGAATTTCTTTCTTACATTCTTTTATTGATCCATATTCGATCTCATTTATTACTTTCTTAATTTTTACTAGTTTTATAATTCTATAATTGGTAAGTTGCATGTCTCATTTTTCGTGGTTGGAAAACTTAGAATATAATTTAGATTATTACCATTATAGGCTATCTTTACTTGGGCAAATTCTATTGCCTCATCAATGTTAGTATATGCTTTCGGTTTTCATTATGTGTTCTGTTATATTTACTTCCGCGTTTGATAATAGATAGATAAGTTTTTTTATTTGTTAACCATTGCTTCGTTCGTTACATCTTTTACAAAAAACAAGAAAGCATGGCTTAATTGCCGTCTGCCTAGTTGACAAAACATAGATATATTTACATTGGAATTCATTATTTATCTGGGGGCACGGCAGTGCCCCTGCCAAGTCGAGCAAAAAAGCGGCACGGCCGTACCATTATTTTCTCGTAACATAATAGGCAATTTTCGACCCCCTATAACTTCGTTGTGGATAAAACTAGAAGTCTGAATTAACCAAGCAAGCATTTCATACACGGTATAGTTCAAATTTCATTCAATTTGAACCAGTAGTTTAAGAATTATAACTGGTCAAAGTTTCTTAATTTTGTCACTCACTGACTGACTCACTGACTGACTGACCGATCATCAAAAGTGTAAGGCACTTCTAGCAGACGCAGAAGCTTCAAATTTGGAACACAACTAGTGTTAAGTGTATAAATCAAGGAAAAACTAAAATATTTTGCAATTTCGGTTCAGTTTTCTAGATACACCAATTTTAAGTTTTCTAGACCAACTGCATAAATAATCCCATATAAATATATGGGATTACAAACGTATACATACATCAGTGAATGAATCTGTTTGCCTGTATACATATGTATAAACAATGGAATAATAGGGCTAGGTAGGCTTACTGTATTCGGTATCGGCGAGTATATACATATGTATGTATTTACGCATCAGAAAGATTTGATTTTCCTTCAAGCATATACCCCATCTATACGTGGTGTGATTTGTTCACTAATACACTTGCACGTGCATTGCATGAATTTGAACAGTGTATATCTGGCTTAGGCATGGTATCAGCGAAATTGTGCTTACGCTGAAGAAATGCATATGTATGTACATACATAACTGTATGAGGGATACATAGGACGGGCGAGAAATGGGAGATCAGACAAATATCAAGCAGAAGGTTAACTTTATCACCCAAAATAAATAAATATATAATACCTATAATAAAAAGTAATAAAAAGTTTCTTTAGTTTCCCTATGTGTATGTTGTTTGTGTAGAAGGTTTTTGTCGTATTTTCCTTCTAAATAATTGTATGCCTACTCAGTTTTTAAATAAAAATATCAAAATTTCAGTGGAAAGATATAACTTAAGTATCAAATCCCTGTATTATATATATAAAATGTGCGGTAGCAAATCTTTTGTAATTTTTGTACGAAAATAAATATCTATCTATCTATCCCTATGTGTATGTAGTTTCTACTTTCTAGTAAAAAGAAAGTAACTCCGTTTTAAAGAAAAGATAAAAATAACGATCCTCGATGTATTATACACACATATACATATGTAAGTAAAGAAAGAAGTGAGAGCACCGTGGCGCAGTGGGTAGTGTGTTGGCCTCTGACACCGATATGACACGGGAGGAGAAACACCGTGTTTTCACGGTGTTTCTCCTCAGCGGGGTTCTAACAAAACCCTCTGTAGTAAAATTGTCATGAAAAGCTTTTCGAAATTCGCTGTTCGGAACCGGCAATAAACTGTAGATCCCTTTCACCTATGGTAAAATGAAATCACACACAACATGGGTGATTGAAAGACGCTCGGCTTAGGTCCTTCATGGACTGTAACGCCAACATACATACATACATCTACAAAAAGGAATGAGATGCCATGAAAAACATAACTCGTAAAAAAACCAAGTCTCGCAACTCAGATCTTCTACCGTAAAAAGTTGTAAGATCCATGCCAAGTCAGTTAATTTATTCAGGCCCTACTTAAGGGACCTTCTGCCTTGATTTATTACGTAATTAGCTAACCTAACAACATCTTATAGTGATCATACCAATATCAAAATCTTTTATGTTTTAAGTAAATAGATTGACCTGGCCATCGCATGAAAACACAATATATCTCACAAGTAATACATATTATATTAAATTAGATTATTTAGTGCGATTTCCAAGTCAATCTATTTACTTAAAACATAAAAGATTTTGATATTGGTATGGTCACTATAAGATGTTGTTAGGTTAGCTAATTACGTAATAAATCAAGGCAGAAAGTCCCTTAAGTAGGGACTGAATAAATTAACTGACTTGGTAATACATGGATCTTACAACTTTTTACGGTAGAGTTGCGAGACTTGGTTGTTTTACAAGTTATGCTTTTCATGGCATCACTTATTCTGGAATTCAGTAATCCCAATCAGTTGCATCTACACAATATACATATATATATATATGTACATATAAGTTTCAACTTTGGTTTATTTTTTTTTTTTTCTTTTAAAAACTTTCATTTATAATTCTATTTCTGTAGAGAAGAACTAGCCTGCAAAATTTAAATAACTTCTTAACCTCCATATTGTTAAGCAAGAATATTATTTCGCTTTGCGTCAGCATGTCGCTTCCAAAAGCATCTCTTCTTATTTCTTTTAAAATTGGGCATCTCCCGATAAAGTGGTGAATATCCTCCCTTTAACCAAGGTTGCACAAGGTGCATATACTGGGTAGATCATCTCATTGATATTTCAGCAGCACCGTTTTCATCACGAAAATAATTCCTCTCCCCCAAGTTGTGACTAAGTTGACAGTAGAGTTGTCTGTAAATCGATCCTGTTGCATCGTTCAAATACTTCTCTCGCTGCTTAAGATCCACTGCGGATATTAGCTGGTAAAGAGAAGCTCTTAACTCTTCATGTCCAATAATATTTAAGTTAATTTCCATCCCACATTCTCGCGCTAACTCCATCCAGTCCGCACACCATCTTGTTTTGGTCCTTATGGCTTGGAGAGCTACTATCTTTGGGAGCCGGTTATCATTCATCCTTAGAACTTTCAATATATAATCTATTTGCATTTTCAGGGTACGTATGAACAGAGGCGATAATCCTGTTTCCAGCATAATGACGTAGTTGGGTGTATTTTGAGGAAGTTTCTCAACCGTATCATACTGCTTCGTTCCCCAAATTTGCGCTGCATAAAAAAGAACTGATTCTGATACTGCCTCAAATATCCTAAATGTACTGCTATGAGCGTTACATTTGTTATAAAAGCATCTATTCCAGGTTGCGCTGATTGCCCCTTTGGCCTTTATCAGTTTCTCGTTTAGATGCCTTTCCATACTCAAATTCCTTGTAAGCTTAACTCCCAGATATAAAAGAATTCGGTGACCATTTCGATGGGCTCTCTATCATAGTGCCATTTTTCGTTTGCACAGTGACGGCCTCCTCCGCGTTTAAAAATGAAAATGTTGGATTTGCTTAAATTCACTATCAAACTCCAAAGCTTGCAACATTCAAAAAGGCGATTTATCATACGCTAATACTTTTATTGTCTGTCTGGCGTATTCGATCCCGCACGGTAAGAATTCTACGAGGTCCTCAATGAACAGAGCAAACATACTTGGGGTTTATATGCAACTCCGTCTGACCCCCGATTGCGTCTTAAAACTTGCCGATAGTTCTTCGCCATTCCATACCATAGTCATTGAGTTCCCATAAAGATTCTGGATGACTCTCCTGAACTTCCATGGCATGCCATTACTGTAGAGCTTGTAGATTAACGTACTTCTGTCGATCGTATCAAAGGCAAATCTAAAATCCACAAAAAAGCATACAGCTTTTTTCCTTTCTGAAGGAATGTTTCCGCTATACTTTTTAGGGTAAAAATGTGGTCACTTGTCGAAAAACCTGCCCCAAAACCAGCCTGAAATTCCTTTAAAAGCTGGTTGTACTCGATCCACTTAATAAAGCGTTTTTGCAAAACCTGTGTGAATATTTTGTAAGACGCATTAAGGAGCGATATACCTCCATAATTGGAGAGCTCAGCCAAATTTCCTTTCTTGTGGATTGGGAAAACAATCGCTTCCTTGAATTCCTGTGGTATTATCCCGGTTTCCATAATATTATTATATGTGAGTGTCAGCTTGTTGATCAGCTCTGCCGTGCCATACTTATAAAATTCAGTTGGCATGCCATTCGATCCGGGTGCTTTTCAATCCTTAAGCTTCGCTATAGCCGAAATCACTTCCTGATAGGTTATTGAAGCATCAAAAACTTCATTATAGAAGCCTGGGACTGCATATTGGATATTCACTTTCTCGTTGGCGGGATTCAATAACAAATCGAAATGAGGGGCCTGAAGATTCGAGCTCAAGCTAGCGTGAATGGAAAATTGTTTGCCATTTAGATGTTTTAATAGGTTCCAAAACTCCTTGGAATTTCTACATGGAGCTACTCGTTCCGCTTCTGTTTCAAAGAATACTGTTTTTTTATGCTTGCCTATTGCTTTATAAACCCTATTCGACAGAGTCTACTGATTCCTGAAAAAAGCGTTGCTAGAGGATCTATATGCTCTCAGCCAACCAAACGATAATTCCCGGCGTTATTGTTAGCCGTCAAAGCTGGGTCGGACACTTTGATTATATTTCGTCCAGCTGAGAGAGCTCGCATTTCCTTTTGCCCAGCAGTGCGTTATCCAGCCTTGATTGATACTCCCTCTTCTTTGTCGGCCTTCATTTTAATTTCGGCAAGAGACTTATATTCCTTATTTCTTGTGCCTCTCCGGAAACAAAGGTCGTGATAACTGGGAAGTGGTCTGAATATGGTACATTCTCTACTTTCATGTCTACTATGTGCTCATTCCATTCACTGCCCACGAGACTATAGTCTATCACAGAGCTGCCCTGACCTGCCACAAAAGTGAATTCGCCATCCGTATCTGATAAGCTTGTACCGTTTTGGATTCTTAACCCGTATGTATCACAGAGGTCAATAAGCTGTAGCTGACCAAATATCTGGAGCATAATTTTTCTTTCGAAAGAACCCAAAATCAGCTCCGCTGTCCTGCTTATCGTCCAGCTTTCGGCCCCGTAGGTACAGCAAGACTAGCAGTATGAACGTTTTGTAAAGCATGACTTTGGTCTTTCGAGTGAGCAGTTTTGACCCCAGGTGTTTGGACAAGCTGAAGTAGCAGCGGTTGCCAAGGGCGATTCTATGCCGGATCTCCACTGTGGTGTCATTTGTGGAATTTACGTTTGCCCCGAGGTAGACAAACTCCTTAACTACCTCGAAATTGTAGCTGTCAAACGTTATAATTTGTCCCAGGTGGTGAGCGACGTATTGGTTTTTGCTCGACAGCATGTATTTCGTTTTGTCCTCATTGATCTTAAGACCAACTCGTTTCGCCTGTTCTTCAATCGCCGCGAATGCTTCCACAATGCCACGGCGAGAACACGCTATGATGTCGATATCATCCGCGTATCCTAGCAGCTGGATGGACTTGTAAAAGATAGTGTCTTCCCTGTTGACGCCTGCCCGTCGCACTATCTGCTCCAGCACCAGGTTGAAGAAGTCACATGACAGCGCATCTCCTTGCTGAAATCCGGTGCATGTTTCGAATGGTTCCGAGGTCCTAGAACCGAATTGCACGGTGCATCGCGTGTTTTTTAGAGTGGCGCGACACAACTGGACCAGTTTTCCCGGGATCCCGAATTCGGTCATCGCACCAAACAGTTCTTCACGATGAATGCTGCCGTATGCGGTTTTGAAATCGATGAAAAGATGGTGTGTATCGATTCGAATCTCGTTGGTCTTTTCCAGGATTTGTCGACGTGTGAAAATTTGGTCTATAGTTGATTTGCCGGGCCGGAAGCCGCACTGGTAGTTGCCGATTAGTGCGGTGCAAAATGGTTTTAGACGTTCACACAATATCACACAGGATCGCCTTTTTTGTGGATGGGGCATATAGAGCTGCTATTCCAGTCGTCGGGCATGCTTTCATCTTCCCAAATTCTGCAGATGATCTGGTGCATGCTCCCTACCAGAACATCGCCGCCAGCCTTGAAGAGCTCTGATGGCAAGCCATCTGAGCCTGCGGCCTTGTTGTTCTTCAGCCTCTGAATAGCTGTGCCGACTTCCTCGATGCTGGGTGGGAGGACTACTTCAGCTGCTGGAGTTGGGATTTCCTCGGTCCCTACCACTCTCTCTTGGTCATGCTCGTTAAGCAGCTGCTGGAAATGCTGCTTAAATACATCCACTATTCCCTGCGGGTCGGTGACAAGATTACCCTCGCAGTTTCGAAGAGCCAGGGTGCCCTTTTTGAAGCCTCCTGCAAGGCCTTTGGCTTTCTTGTAAAAGGCTCGTGTTTTATGTTTATCCCGAGACTCCTCGATATCCTTGAGCGGGGAGGCTGCGAAGATTCTTTTCTTTTGTCGTAGTAGATTTTTCTCCTCCCTTCTTCTGGCTCGGTACTCTTCTTGCGCTGCCCTGGTTTTCCTCTGCAGCGCCTTTTGGTACGCCTCGTCGGTTGCTGCCTTTTTCTGCTCACACTCGCCATCATACCACGGGTTTCTTGTCGGGGGTGGTAGGTATCCTAAGGTGGTTTCGGCTACTTCCTGAATGGTTGAGCGGCAATGCAGCCACATATTATTGGAATTTGTGTTCGACGTAGGCATACCGTAGAGTCTTTCGCTCAGCTGCTCCCTTTAGACTCTGGCAACCTCCGGTGTGCTTAGGCGCCCAATGTCGAACCTCCTCCTGATGGGCTGGTGCAGCTTTCTGACATTGGACAGTTGAGCTCTGAATCTTGCTGCTACGAGGAAATGGTCAGAGTCGACATTTGCCCCTCTGAATGTTCGCACATCTAGGATGTTTGACGAGTGCCTTGCATCAATGAGCACATGGTCGATTTGGTTGGCGGTTCGACCGTCCAGAGATCGCCAGGTTGCTGTGTGGATTCGCTTGCGAGGGAATCTTGTGCTGCTTATCACCGCATTACGAGCTATCGCAAAGTCAGTGAGTCGGAAGCCGTTATCTGTCGTTGTATCGTGGAGGCTGTGCTTTCCGATCACTCCGCCAAGGGTGTTCTCCTTACCGATCTTGGCGTTGAAGTCCCCGAGCACGATTTTTACATCGTACTCCGGACAAGCTCCGTAGACGTTGTCCAGGAGGTCATTGAAGTCCTCCTTGATAGGGTCTTCAGCCTCGTCGGTAGGGGCGTGTGCACATATAAGGCTGATGTTATAAAATCTGCCTCTGATGCGGATCACAGCCCGGCGATCACTTATAGGTTTAAAGTCGATGACCTTCAACCTTAACCGCTTTCCCACGACAAATCCGCATCCCAGTAAGTGCAACCTTTTGTGACAGCTGTAATAAATGTCGCAATTTTTCTTCCTAATCATACCGTTTCCTATCCAGCGCATTTCCTGGACCGCAGTAATATCCACCTTGTACTGCGTGAGGATTCCTTCTAGTTTATGAGCAGCTCAGGGAGTGTACAGGGTTCTGACACTCCAGGAGCATACTCGCAAATCGTGTTCCTTTTTCGTGCGTTGTCGTCGTCGATTATCCGTCCTTGTATCCGAGGCATCTTGCTCATTCATAGCTTTTCTTTTTTTTTTTACGTGGGCGAATTGTTAGCCCGCCGCACAACCGCCATTCTGGTCGGGGTTTTGTCGCTGCATACGTTTGTTCACCTCCCAACGGTTGTCGAAGGGGCTATCCAGAGGGCGCCGCGAGGAGGCCGTATGTCAACTTGACCCGGGCATTTTAACAGGGATCGTTGCTGGCATCTCGCCAGGTGGAGAGCAATCAACAACTTTACCCTGTATGTCCGAGTCCATGCCCTCTTATAAATAACTAAGTACATAAACAAATATAAATAAATAAATACATGAAAATTAACACCACGCACGCGAGCCACGAGGAACCGGCATGATCCACACTTGCAATTTAAGCATAATACACTTGTTCAGGTGCAAATATGTTCCCACGGTAATTCGTATACGCATTGGATTAAATTCGCGATGCACCGGATACAGGCGACGACCCCAACTCCTGACTCAGCGGTTTGATGGAAGAAGATAGCGATTGCATGCAAGGTGGGATGTTAGGATTAAGTTAGTTTTTAGAGAACCTTCGAGCTGGACAGTTGTAGAATATAATCTGAAAATACATTGTAACCGAAGAATAAAGTAGTGCGTGCGTTTTATTTCTTCTAGTGAACCATTGGGCCAACATCTTGGTTGGCGTTCACGTTTTTTTTAAGGCCCTCCTAAAGGACATTCTCAACTTGAATACATATAAAGGTAAATGAATGATCTGTAAGTAAATAAATGATTGTAATTGAATAAATAAAACGGTATTTTATAATTAACTACACAAATTTGCGAATGGTAAGATAAATTAAGAGAGAAGCTTGGCTCTGGTCCTTCATGGGCTGTAACGCCATCCAAGAAGAAGAAGACGATAAATTATCAAATGCTCACTGAAGACCTTAGCTGAAATATGAACATCACCCATTATGATTTGTATATAATTGACTAATTAGAGGATTATCGGAGGAGTCGCATCTTGATCTAAACTTTCTTTTAAATGTTTGGATTCTATTGGAGATCAACTCAATATGAGTTGTCTGATGGATGCCTTTTGTAGAATGATGGCCAGGGGGGTTGAGCATCATTTTAAGTATTTTATTTTGGGCTATTTGTAATTTTTTAACGTGACACAGTGCACTATTCCCCCAGACTTGGCACCCATACAAGAATATTGGCTGAAATATTGTTTTATATAATATTAATTTATTTTCTTTTGAGAGTGGAGATCTTCTATTAATCACTGGATACAATAATTTAATGGCAATATTAGATCTGGTGATTGTTCTTTTGATATGTTTCTTAAAGGTTAACTTTTGATCAAGATAAATTCCCAAATATTTTACAAAAGGTTCCCACGTTATAGGATGCCCATCAATTATTAGCTGGTTAGCTGGAAGAAAGCAAGGTTTTCTTTTTGTTGTAAAAAAGATTGCGTGAATCTTTTCGGCGTTCAGTTTAATTTTCCATTTCCTAAAATAATCTTGCAATATTTTTAAGGCATTTATAAGATTCGTCTCTACATTGAGGCCAATTTCATGCGAAGAAAATATTGCGGTATCATCAGCACATATTGCTGCGTTACATTGTGGAAGAACTGGAAAATCAGCTGTATAAATATTGTATAAAACTGGTCCGAGGACAGAGCCTTGGGGGACACTTGCCACCAACTTTATATAATTTCATACACCAGTATTGACATGTACCCTAAAAAATCGATTAGAGATGAAACTCTGAATAATTTTAATTAAAAATGGCGGGAAGTTAAAGTTGATTAATTTGTAAATTAGACCATTTTGCCACACGGAATCAAAAGCCTTTTCTATATCGAGTACTATAATACCTGTGGATTTTTTAATTGCACGGTTTCTTTTAATAAGGTTACAAATTCTTAGAACTTGATGCGGGGTTCCATGGTTCCGTCTGAAACCGAACTGTTCGTTAGGATATAATTGCCTTTCCTCAATTACTTTCATAATTTTTTCCTTGAAAATTTTTTTCAAATATTTTACCTATAGCAGTTAATAGACTAATCGGCCTATAGCTATCTGTTCTGTCTCGAGGCTTGACTGCTTTTGGTATTGGAATTACTTTTGCAAGTTTCCATGTATCTGAGAAGTATTGCACTTTCAGACATGCAATATTTATATGGGTGAGAAATAGAATAGCTTCTCTTGGCAAATTTTTGAGATAAATAACTTTTATTTGATCGATGCCACCCGTCTTCTTAGTAAGTAAGTTACTTAAGAAATATTTTGTGTCCACTTCGCTTATAAATTCGTTAACTGGAGTTTAACAGTTAATAATGTTGAATGCCTGTAAAGCGCGTTCTACGTGGTAATTTGTATTAGCATTTCCTAGATTCTGGGATGTAGCGTGATTTTGAGAAAAACCGGCGGCTAAAACATTAGCCTTTTCCGCGTCCGTAAAATAGGTATTACCACCATTTTTGAGAGAGGGTATATGTTTCGTTTCATTTTTAGTTATTTTCGCTATGTTCCAGAAGGGCTTGGAGCCTTTGTTCAGCGATTGTAGTTTTTAATTCCACTCTTCATTTCGATGATCTTGAATGCTCTTCTTTATTCTTCTATTCGCAGTATCATTGCGATATCTTTGCCAACTTCGTCTATGCAAGTTTCTTATTCTTATAAATTCAAGGATGTAGCGTGGAATTTTGGTGCAGACAATTTTACTTGCAACTTTAGGGATGCTGTAATTTGCCGAACTGATAATGCTGTCAGATAATTGCTGAACAATTGAGTCGACATCTTGCTTGTTTGAAATGTCCTCAATGTTCATTGAAGTATCTTGAAGCGTTCTTTTAATTCCCTTTCGGAAAATTTGCGTTTTATAAATTTTTTTTTATAGTTCGCGCAGGTTCAAGAGTTATACTCTTATGATGTTTGGCACACAACCTGAAGGGAGTGCAGTGGTTTGGGTCGTTGATGTTAGTTCACTACCCTCAGGGGTGGTTGTCCTAGATAGGACGAGAGCCGACCAGATTCCGCGTTTGGTTATAGTCCGTAGTAACTCGTTCGAGCACTTTTAGTATTGCATACGCAGAGGATGAATTTCAGTTCACCATGTACTGTGAGTGTTATGCCTGCAGCAGTACGTCTGGTCACTTTTCATTCACAACTGCGTTGCATACTTTTTGTCCGTATAGGAATTACTTTTTCTTGGCTATGAAGCGAATTTGAACTATAAACCTTCCACTCGGCGGTCGATGATGTTAACCACTGCACCACGGCCACCCCTCAGAACTAAGCTCATTCAATGAAATAGGTGGAAACATAAGACCGGGGACATTTGTAACAAATACATCTAAGACTGTAGGACTTCTACGAGAATCAGACGGAACATAAGTAAAATAAGGCGGAAACATAATAGACACTGGTAGCATAGCAGTAAGATTGGACAGAATATTTCCCCAAGAATTTGCACGCATGCAGCCCCAATCTTTGTGCCTACAATTAAGATCACCTCTCATCAGGAACGCACAGTTCATATTTAATAATCTCCTAAAATCATTTTGAAGGGCAATCCTTTTTTCTTCAATGGGTAATTCTCCGGCTGTTCCAGGAAAATAATCACAGTAAATCTTAATTTTTCTTTGATTGCGCAAGGTTACTTTAATACCTAAAAGTAAAAGCTCATGTTGAATTGATCTCCTAACCAAGATTGCGACACCGCCACCTCTTCTATGTATTTTGTCTATCCACTCTGTAACATTTATAACCTAGTGAAGAGATTCGATTTTCATATTTCAGCCATGTTTCAGTCACTAATGCTATATCTATTTTTCTATTGGTTAAAGAGTTTATAAATTCTGCATGTTTGTTTAGTATGCCTCTGGCATTCCATGTTATTATATTCAGATTACGACTATGTGAATTACTTAACATTATTATACAAGAATTTGGTCGCTAATTGTGCGATAACATTGAATTGATCCAATTTAGATTTACAAGTACTTATTAATCATCTCCATTACAAGCGAATTTAATTCGTCCATAGTAAACAATTCTCCGCTGGCGTTGGCATTGGGAGATTCGTTGTTGCATGTTGCTGATGTTGATGCGGTTGACGTTGATGGGTTGTGCTCCCAAGCTGAGACGCGAAGGTTGTTGTTGGTATTCACTCGTTTGGTCTCTTTGCGAGTAGGTAGAGAAGGGAAGTCGCTCATTGACAGAAGAGGAACACTGAAGTGATGGTTATTGTCTTTGTTGTTGTTTTTGGGAGAGGATTGAAGAGCTTTGGAAGCTGTTTTTTGTCTTAATTGCAAATAATTAGATCAACTCGCGCATACGTTGTCAGTCGACATGTGATTACCATGACAGTTTGCGCACTTATATACGTCTGGTTTGTTGCAATCCATAGTTTTATGATATAGTTTTATGACATAGTTTTATATATATAGATATAGTTTTCACTTTGCAGTTTTTTTCGCCATGGCCAAACATTTGATAGTTTCGACACTGAGTCACTCTGTTCTTTTGTTGGCGATATAAGCTCCATTTGATTTGGGTATGGAAAATGCAACGGATATTTCTTTGAAGTTCGTTTAATTTAACAGTGCCTCTTTCGAGGGAAACTATTGTTGAGCCTTAACCCTAGATACATAACGTTCTGTGATACCCCTAACAGCATAACGTGAGGTCGATATGACTCACACCTGATTTCTACCTATGGCGTTGCTGTTATTTGATATTGTAATATATTTTATGGAATAATGTTTCTACACTAGTCTAGGAAATTAAATAAAAACCGCTATTAATTTGTATTCTTATTATTTTAGTTAAAACGAAACATAAAGTACAGTTCTTCGGTATAATAAAACTTAAAACGAATATTCCTTTTTCTTTGGGTAGAATTCACTTATCTAGCAACAAATTATTGTTTTTATAAACTTAAATAAAAAGAAAACACAAAAAATCTAAATATTCACATATCAGTTTCAAAAAATAGGAACTACATACAGTCTGAACAAGTCAATACTTTATGTTCTCCACAGACAGGTTTTTTACATTTTTTGCACTCTGCCTGAGTCTTTCTTCTTAGTTTCCATGGACAGAAGGCGCAGTATTTCCTTCTCTTTGCGGCAGGTTCATCTTCATTTTGTGGTGAATTCACGGCAGGGTCTTTTGGTAAAACGCTTTGTATGTTTTCGCGTAATTTCCGACTCAGATTAGGAATTTCAAGCCTTTTCTCCATCCATGGCTTTGCTAAGTCAGTGCTCAACTGTTTCATGAATGCCCGTCGATTGAGGGGTTTTTCCTTTTTGGAGAACATGTTGTGGCAATAAATGACGTAACTATTGACAAAAGCCATATTCATCATTCCGTAAAATAATGCCATAGGCCATCTATTTGTCTTTCTACTACATGACATCTGTGAACACATTTGGTCAAACGAATCAACTCCTCCTTTCGTTTGATTGTAGAATTCAATCATATCTGGTTTTCCGGAGCTAGATTTAACGGTACCATCCTCATCACAGGATGACAGTAGATACACCATTTTTGCAGGTTTGGGTTTATATGACAGCAAAGTCAGCGGCCCATCGTAGCAAAACATAGAAGTTCCGACAGCCCTGGACCTAGTATTTTTCATCACTTCCGGAATTTCTCTTTTATTCGAGCGGATTGTACCTACTATAGTTAATTTGTAAGGCTCCTGGAGTATAGATTTAGCCATAGGTAAAGATGTGAACCAATTATCACAGGTAATATTCCTACATGACCCATGGATAGTTTTAGATAACTCCTTCATGTAGTATTCTCCAAGAGGATGTCCATTGGTTTCTGTTCCTTTACCTAAATAGGGAATGGCATCAAACATGTATTTTGTCGAACTGTCACAGACCATAGGAATTTTGAGCCCATATTTACTGGGTTTATTTGGTATATACATACGGAAGGGACACCTTCCTCTAAATCCCAATAATTTTTCGTCGACAGTCACGTAAGATCCCGGGATTTTTTTTATAGGAGCAAAAACATCTTGAAAACGATTAGTAGGACGCATGGATTTGTCATCAAATGGGAGAGATGCTAGGAGAAACACGAACCGATCTCTACTCATAATCGATACGTAGCGAGTGCCAGAGAATGAAATGTCAAACAATTCAACAGTCGTGAGGTGATTGTCTTTCATTGCAGCTGTCAATGTTAAAATTCCATTAAAAGCTCTAATCTCGTCAAAAGTAGTGTCTCTAAAGGTAGTAGATAAATCGTTCAAGTTTCGTTTTTGACGTATCTCTACATTGGTCCATGTTACTATTTCTTCTATCATATCCGGAGTAAAAAATATATCAAAACACGACAATGGTTCAAATAGATTTTTACACATCCTTGTTGGCCCTCTTGATACTCGTACAATGTTTAGAGCGGAAGTTCTTGTCTGGGTATGCCCCTTTACTGTAGACCAGCAGTGGTTGTTTTTTCCCTTTATAGATCTTTGTTGTAATATGATTATTCGATCTGAGGTCGAAGTTGGAGGACGATGTGTTGTACTATTTGGAGAATTTTCGCTTACCTCTGTAACTTCTTCTGAAATAACGTCATTTACTAAATCATCCTCGTAGTCACTTTGCACGTCATCTACACTCAAATTTTCCTCTCCTTCACTACACTCATCGACAGTTTCTAATTCTTCCTCGAAAAACTTCTCAATCTGAAAGTCTTGCAACCCCCGAGATGAAGTCATAGTGTAGTAGATTTAACTGTATAATCAACCACAAAACCTAAAACAAATACATACCTATGTATTACTACATCAATCGAAAAAACATTCGAGTGGTTAACTTCAAAATGTTACAAATTACATAACGTGGAGTCATTTTGACTCACGATGGCACTATATCTACGTATATACAAAGCTTACCTGCTACACAAATCCTCCGTTCGGGACCTCTGGCCGCGTACTGAGTTGGCTCGAACAGACGACGCGATATATATAATGGATGGAAAGAAACAGATTAAAACGTTTCGCGCGTGAGTCGTTTTGACTCACGTTATGTATCTAGGGTTAAATACAGTCACTTCTAAGCAAAGTAGTCATGCTTCCTTGCTTTTTATAAAATTAAGTAACTTAGCTTTTAACCAAACTGAAGCAACCTGATTTGATTTGAAATTTCATGAAATGTCATTTTTTTCCTAATGTAACCCTTCAGGTTGTCAAATTATTTTCTTGTATCTATTTCCTTGTTAATAAAAGTTGCCAAGCATTTGAAGACCGTATCATCATTTAAATTCAAGAGGATATAAGCAATTAACAAGGATCGTACCCTTCCTCGTACTTTACAACAGAGAAGCAAAAACGCTTGCCTTCTCTCAACAACAACTATGTAGAAAGTATCAGTGTATTTTTCATAGTTTTTTGTGACCATTTTAATTTCGATGCACTTAAGACCTAGTCTTTTAAGTTCATTACTTAATTTTGTTGTGTCATATACCCCTAAACCGTACAATACCACATTAAAAGCTCACCTTTCATATGATGGGTGAAATACTGACAATTTTCAGAAAGCAGTTTATCAAGTACGCACTTATAAGATTCCACAGATTCACATTGTATTTTTATGCCAATGGACATTTTTTTAATGAAGAAATCAGCTACTTTAATTGATTGCATGAGGTTGTACACATAGTCATTTATTTTTTCTAACACATTAATAGGGGGTTCTCTGCGCTAATAGCTTCGAAGTCAGATTTAGTCGCAACGTCTTTAACCCTAGTTTACAGATTGAGGTTCGCGCGAACCCCAGCGCCTGTTTAAATGCTCATAACTTTTTTCTTAATCATATTTTCAACCTGGGATTAAAACACAGTGAACGAAATTAATTTTTCTTTACATTTTTCGTCCTTTCCCCAGCACGTGAACTTTATATGAATATCAACAAAAATAGAGATATGAATAAATGAGTCAAATGCTTCCATGACGCAAATTATGCTTCGGTGGTGAAGACAACCGTTTTTCCACACACATCACATGAGGTTTTGCTTTTCCTGTCCTCTTTTCTTGCACAAATGTGGCACCTGGTCTGAAAATAAAAGATCGTTCAGAAAAAAAAAAAAAAAAAAATTGGATTTACATTATAAAATACCGGTTTACGAGGAATTCTCTCGTCAACTACTCGAAAATTGTCTACTGTTAATTTACGTCCAGTGTGGAAATATCTTGTCATCAAAGACATCACCACGTCGTATCCAAGCCCGACACTTTCATCACAACTGCTAGTGTATATTGAACATTTCAGTGGATATCCCGTTGCACTCTCATTGAGCCACCAGAACTTCAGTCCATATTTTGCAGGCTTGCTGGGCATATATTGCCGAAACTTACAACGACCACGGAACCCTTTCAATTGCTCATCAATGGCAAGATTTTCAGAGGGAATGTAATTTGTTGACAAAGTCTGATTTGATTCGTTCAAAAGTATTTCAACAGGCTGAAGAATGTTTGCTCTGACTGATTGGGCTCGTCGACCAGTTGAATCGTCGAAACGAGGGCAGATATTGAGCTCATCAAAACGTATACAATTCATCACGGCCCGAAGAATTGGATGCCCCTAATACGATCCCATAGTGTACGTACACTATGGTAACCATCTCTCCATGCTCCAATGTACAACAAAACTCCAAAATATGTCTGGAGTTCGTTCATTGTCAAAGGCTTCCAAATACGTTGCGATTGTCGATTCGTATTCAATTTGGTATATATGTACATCATTGGCCTTTTCATTTGTCCATTTGATAATCTCATATTTTATTTGGTTGTTGAAAATGCTATTGAAAATGGCGAGAAGAGACGCGTTTCTCAAATTTGCCACAGGGCCAATAGTTCCACCAGGTCTGAAAACATTACTACCTTGGACACGAAACAAAACTACTTCTTCTTCTTCTTTGTGGGCGCTACAGTTCGGGGTGAACCTGGGCCTCAACCAACATGCCCCTCCATCTAGCACGATCTTTCGCTAGCCTTTTCCATTGCCGCACACCCAGCTGGCTGAGGCCCCCTTCCACCTGTGTGCGCCATCTTAAGGGCGGCCGTCCTCTGCTGTGGTGTCCATTCGCTCTACATGGCCCAGCCATCTCAGGCGTTGAATCCGTAGACGCCTGACTAAGCTCATGTCGCTGTACAGCCCGTAAAGTTCGTGGTTGAATCTTCTCCTCCATCCCCCGTCTGCGACCAAGGGCCTCCTCATCCGCTTTTGATAGTGTCCATGCTTCTGCGCCGTACAACAGGACCGGGATGATAAGGGTCTTATATAGAGTCAACTTTGTCGTTCGGGAGAGGGCTCTATTACTCAGTTACCTCCTGAGCCCAAAGAAACAGCGGTTGGCAAAAGTGATTCTGCGTTTGATTTCGGAACTGACATCGTTGTTCCAGGTCACTGCGAAGCCAAGGTAGACGGAGTCCTTAACTACCTCGAACTTATATCTGCCTATACAAACGTTCTGGCCGAGACGTCGGTGTTGAGCGTCCTTTTTTGATGACAGCATATATTTAGTATTGCCCTCGTTTACCGCCAAACCAATTTTCGCCGCCTCCATCTCAATACTCGCAAACGCCTCATTGACATCTCGCTGTGATCTACCTATGATGTCAATATCGTCGGCGTATGCAAGGAGTTGCGAGGATTTGAAATAGATTGTGCCTCTTCTATTGGCCAGTGATTTTTGCACTATCATTTCCAATATGATGTTGAAGAAATCACACAACAGCGCATCGCCCTGCCTAAATACTTTTTTGACATCAAAACTATCGGTAAGGTGTTCACCGATTCGGATGGAGCAGCGAGCGTTCTCCAAAGTCATCCTGCATAATCTGACGAGTTTAGCAGGTATGTCAAAGGTAGACATAGCGTTGTACAGCTCGTCTCTAATTACGCTGTCGTATGCGGCTTTGAAGTCGACAAATAGGTGGTGAGTGTCGACTTGAAATTCATTGGTTTTCTCCAGTATCTGTCGTAGTGTGAAGATTTGGTCGATGGTGGACTTCCCTGGCCTGAATCCGCACTGATAAGGACCTATCAGCTTATTTACAAAAGGCTTCAGGCGTTCACACAAAACGGCAAAGAAGATTTTGTAGGCGATGTTAAGGAGACTTATTCCTCTATAGTTGGCGCAATCAGAGGGGTCTCCCTTCTTGTGAATTGGGCATACGATGCTGAGACTCCATTCCTCGGGCATGCTTTCCTCTAACCATATCTTACGGATGAGCTGGTGCATGCTCCCAACCAGGTCATCCCCAGCTGCCTTGAAGAGCTCAGCAGACAGTCCATCTGCGCCAGCAGCTTTATTCGACTTGAGCTTCGATATGGCAATCTTAACTTCGTCGAGGTCAGGGGGACAGAGTTCTCTGCGGTCTCCGTCGATTAGAAATGGATCATTCTGCCTGACAGCGGTATATTGACTAACATCGCCGTTATACAGTCTGCAGAAGTGGTTTTTCCATGTTCTCAGCATCGACTGCGGTTCTACTACTAGGTGTCCGTTCTCATCCCTGCAGGCTTCCGTTCTGGCTTTATAACCTTGGCATGTTCGCTTTATCTGTTGACAAAAATTTCGAACGTCACGCCTGCAGTAACACCTCTCCAAATCTTCAATCGCGCGCTTCTCATGCTCTTTCTTCTTTCTTCTAAGAAGCTTATGCTCCTCCCTTCTTTTTGACTAGTAGAGCTCACGAGCTGCTCTTGTTCTTTTATGCAGCGAGGCCTTATATGTATCCTGCTTCGCTGTATGAATCCTCCTGCACTCGTCGTCGAACCAGGTGTTTCTTCGTGGTGGAGCCTTGAAACCCAAAACTTCGGATGCAGAGCTTTTCAGAGCTTGTTTGCAAAGGCTCCACTGCTGTTCTATTGATAGCGTGGAGTATTGAGGTGTATCGGAGAGCTTAAGGGAGACGCGATCGGTAAAAGCACGAGCGGTTTCTGGCGTTAGTAGCTTTCCGACGTCATAAGAAAACTACTGCCTCCGGCTTTTTCATCTATTTTCTCTTCATCCGGGTTGAAGCCGACGAATCATCACTTCCAACTTCATCTGGTTCAGGCAAATTTTCTTTCGGTCCTAATGCCTCTGCCACTGCTTCATCAATGTCTTCGTAGTCCGCTAAGTAATAAAATTATATTATAATAATTACAAATTATATAATGAAAAGTAAAACTGACTTTCGTCAAATGTGTCATTTTGTGTGTGTCAACGCCGCCAACATTAAATGGGTCAGTCTCGCCCTCTTCATCAGATTCCATGTCTAACATTGCTCTTAGTGCAATTGCTCTTTTAACTTCATCACCTCTATTATATCTCCTCAATAGTATATCTAAATTAGACACTGAAACTGTTAAATTTAAAAGAAAAAAAAAGAATATCTTTATTTCACTATTTTTATTTTCTTTTAAAAAAGAAACCGAACACGAGGAGGTTGCGTTTTAAGAATTACCAAGAGACTGATCCCTTGCGTCTTCAACTACTCCTTAAATATGCTAGAAAAATGCAAGGTTACAAATGTTTTATTATCGAAAATTCCCAATATCCTCATATAGTTTTATGACAGAAAGCGACCGAAGGGTCTTTGGATAATTAGTGATCCTACTTCCTCGTTTTTTGAAATATAGCGCCGCAACCAGGACTGCGCTAAGACTACAGGAATCCGGTCTCTGGAAAAGCAGTCCTCACGGACATCCATCAGTCTTGGATCGATGGGCCGTCTCGAGATTCAGAACCGTAACGGACTATGTCACCCGACTTCCTTCCTGGGAGAGGAGATTCTCTATTAGAATTCCCTCCAGGGAGGAATGTACCGGTTATTTGGTACGCACGGAAAGTGAACTGGCATTCTACACAGACGGATCCAAAATGGATGTTGGCACAGGTGCCGGAGTCTACTTTGAGTTTCGGGATATGCATCGCTCCTACAGGATCGATGATGGATGCAGTGTGTTCCAAGCTGAGGTCTTCGCTATCAAGCAGGCGGTGGACCTGATCAGCAAAGGGAATATCTCAGGAAAAAGGATCAGCATCTATGTTGACAACCAGGCAGCCATTAAGGCTCTGCAGGCAGCATGGAGAAGATCCAAACTCGTCAAACTCTGCAAGGAGAAGTTAGAAGAGATATCGACTATAAATGAGGTGACTCTTTGCTGCGTACCTGGTCAAATGAATATCTCTGGAAACAAGAGGGCGGAAGAGCTGGCTAGGGTGGGATCAAGTGCAAACATTACGCAGATCTCAGCGTATTAGTGAAAGCTATTAGTGAAAGCCAATAAGCGATGGTGTCGCTTAGATACATGCGCAACGGCGAGATCGACTTAGCCCGTCTGTGATAAGAAAAGAACGGAAAATCTACTGAAATTCAATCGTGGGAATATTGGACTGGCACTCGGTGCCCTCACCGGGCATTGCATGCTATCCTACCATGCAGCTCGATAAGGCTAGCCCTACAATGACTTCTGCAGAAGCTGCAGGGACGAAGAGGAAATTGAATCCATTCGTCACCTGCTGTGCGAATGTCCGGCGCTAGCCCAAAAAAGGAATATATTCCTAGGAAGATACTTCCTTTCGGGACTAGAAGAGGTAGGTAATATTGGGCTGAACAGAATAATGGGTTTTTTATCCTCGTCTGGTTGATTCAGCTCAACGGTAAATGTCTAGGTATCAACGGGTTAAACGAAACAAGTGGGCACAATGGACTCAACGTAGTCTACGTGAGCCTTGACTTTCCGTCAATAGGGCACCCATATACCTAACCTAACCATAATAATAAACCAAGACCGGATGTAACTCGCGTAGTCTACTATTCTAGACCATTTAAAAATGTTAACCTTTTTTTTTATAAACATTTAAATGAAACAAATTTTTAACATTTAATAACTTTATTTTATAAATATTATGTAAGAACTTCAAATACGTAAAAACTGGGGTTCGCGCGAACCCCAATTTTGTCTATTGCATTATTTTGCGTGCCGTAAACTAGGGTTAAGTTTGACACCCAACAATCTTCCCAGTGAGTCTTGAAAGATTCTGTCTAACTCACAGACTGCTAGATTACCAGCAGGTGTTTTATTTTGGACGACATTAGTTGATGTTAATGGTGACAGTTTCGTAAACAGTCGTTTTTCGAGATTTTGTTCATTCGATGTTGGCATCTGTGCAAGTTTGTTGGTTGTTGATGCTTGAAAATACAATATATGTGAATAGTGGGTCCTGGTACTACCAGCAATAGCACTCTCGTTTATGATCCAAAGTATTTGCCTACTTTTGGGATCTGCTTAAAGCAAAGGTGATCATGTAATTTATATTATTAGTTCTTATAGTGGTTGTATCCATTGGTTCTGGTTGTGAGGTAGGTTTCGGATTAATGGTGTGCTTTCGTTGGAAATTGGGTGAATTAGGTAGAAGTTTGGCCTTTAGTGAGGATGATTTTTCGACGGAAACTCTTAAGTTGATGCGAATTGTGGACGCGGTGGAAGACGTGTAGAGAAATTGGCTTGCGGTTGTGGCAGATATGCCAAATGGGAATGAAATGGTTGGACACTCATCTTCCTCCGTGGATAAATTTATGAAGTTGGTGGTGCTCTACGCACCGCTTCAGTGTTGTGGTTCTCGTAATTCCACTTAAACTATTGGTTCTCAAGTTGTTGGTAAAGACTGAGAGCTGTGGTCCTCTCATGGCCAGTAGCCTAGGTGAGTCACTCTTGAGGTCCCTGATATAAGTACGTGTCTAACGCCTTTAGCCTGTATGATAGAAAACTGCGGGCGGAAATTCCATACTAGAAACTTTGTTCTGAAAGAGAGACAGGTCGTTATATACTGCCTGATAGTAGGTTTCCACCGAGTTGTTTTCTTGAGTTAGTGTGGTCATCTGGGACTCCAAGGTACCAATTTACGGGTGTATTATAGGATTCTAGGATCACATCTGCATTTCCAATTATTTTGTTCCTAATTACGTTTAGTATGCTAAAGTATTTTGGATTCCCTTTGAAACGTTCGTAAATACTTAAGATTATTTCGACGCATTTGCGCCAAGATCTAAATTCCCCTGGAGTTCCGGAGCACTTCCTTAGACTTCTTTCTACGTCTGGCACCTTATCTAAATCGTTTAGATTGAATCGGTATCGCTAGTTTCGTCGACACCTCTCTGGAACTGAGCATTAGGATTTATAATCCTCTGAACTAATTGTCTACATTCGGAAACGCAGACCCGTCTTACGATTCCTTCGATGAGCGCCTGTCTAGCGCCGATGAATGAATATTCAGCCATGCTTTTGGGACGATTTCAATACAGATGGTTGGGAAAAGAGACTGGAAGGCTCGAAATGAAATTCTTTCTTTAATTATCAATGAATCATTACATATTTAAATGTTTGTCCTAATATTGGCTTAAATTATAGAATTTTTGGATGAACAAAAACCTTTTCACTACTCAAGTTATTATATTTTTTTTTTCTTGTTTCAAAAATTATTCTTTTGTTTTGTCGATTGGCACTTCTTAGTTTAAACTTATTTTTAACTAAAACTATCTGTTTAAGAATGAGTTGTTTCTTTTTCTTTATAAATATACATATATGTATATACAATTATTTTTTATTGTAATAATCGTGATGTGACCAACTGTACATACATCCCACAAGCCCACTGACATGATACTCGCTCTTACGCAGAATATTTTACAGTGCGTAATGCACTTTACATTCATTGGTACTCGCGTGATGTATGTGCAATTGGAATCTGGTGACACGCACTGTTATCACCCAATTGCATTTTTTGTTATCTCTCTGCTACTGTAAGATCTGCTGATGCCGGTTACCAACAGCCGATGTTAAGTCGGTGGTTCGATGGTTGCTGTTGAGTGGTAACAGCGTCAGTGGGAAGCAGACTGTACTGGTGTCGGGACAAAAACCATAAAATTAATAAAATTTAAATTGAATCTCGAGGTGTTTCCTTTTGCCTTTTTTTCGCTTCTTTCGTCATCGTTCCCGTTTTTAATCCCATTCCTTAACATAAAATTGGTCCTTCGAGCCGGATACGCGTTTGACCAATAGTAAATTAAAATGAGTTTAAAGGCGAAAATTGCCTGTGCTAGAGGGCAAATTACTCGTGCACAAATGTTCGCCCGTAATATTGAGACGAATACATTAAGTGAACTTCTTACAAATCGGTTGGAAAAGTTAGAAGAGTCGTGGACTTCGTATCATGCGCTTTATGAAGAATATCTCGCTACGGTTGATGAGGCATCTCTTAATAATTTAATCCCGTAATTTGGTGAATACGAGGAAAGATATTTTTTTGCTCAGGCTGAGATCTCGCGAGCAATTAAAGTTCGTCAGCCGACTCCCTCGCCGAGTATCGATCCTAATGAAACCATTTTGGAAAGATTAGCCAACCAGCAATCTACGTTCCTGGAAGGGTTAAATGATTCGGGAACAAGAGATATGAATGTGCAACTGCCTAAAATTGTGATTCCGCGATTCTCGGGTGATTATAAGGAATGGCCGTCTTTTCGAGACTTATTTAAAGGATCGGTCGATAGCAATTCAAATCTTACGCCGACTCAAAAGTTTCAGTATTTGAAATCATTTTTATCGGATGAGGCCACGTCTCTTATTAAACACATCACAATTTCCGACGTTAATTACGCCGAAGCGTGGTCTCGATTAGAAGTTCGGTATAATCAGGAACATCTAATTGTGAAATCATTCATACAATCGTATTTGTCACTTCCTTCGATGAACGCACCCAACGTAAACACTTTACGCAAGATTACTGACGGTGCTGACGAAGTCGTGCGGGGGCTTAGTGCACTCAAACACACCTCTCGTGATCCATGGTTAATCCATCTGTTAGTGTGCAAACTAGATCAGGATTCCTGCCAAAGCATGGGCGGAATATTCTTGCTCACAACGTGATCTCACTATTGAAATGCTACTAGACTTTCTCCAGAAACGGTGCTGTGCACTGCAATCGTGCCAATCGAACGTTCGTTCCGTCCCTTCGCGTGTTAAACAAGCAACACCCCATCGTTCCTATGTTTCTGAAATCAAGGAGAAAAAACCACAGTGCCCTCAGTATTCAGAATCCCATTCCTTATCGCAATGTCCAAAATTTCTTTCACGGAATATCAATCGCGCCGTGAGTTCGTTAAAAACAATTCACTCTGTTTTAATTGTCTTCGGGTTGGGCATTCAGCCAGTAAATGTCGATCTAGCTTTCGATGCTGCATGTGCAAATCATCTCACCACTCATTAGTTCATTTAGAAGATACAACAGTTAAACCCTCACCAACGATCACCCACTCCCCCTCTTCGTCGCCTACATCACTTCCATCATTCTCGGGCAAGTCTGTAATATCATTAACCTCACCCACACTACAACCACCACTCATCAATAACCTTTCGCTAGAAGCTGATCATTGCAAACAGACTATTCTCCCTACCATTTTGGCAACGGTCAAAGATATTCTAGGTAATCCTATCGTGTGTCGGGTTTTGTTAGATTCAGGATCACAGACTTCGTTTATTGTGGAATCGCTCGCGAAGCGGCTCGGTTATCCTCGAATGCATGCGCGTATACCTGTTCGTGGTCTTTCGGCGGTAGATGCGGGTTACACCAAGGGACGTATTTCAATTGAACTTTCATCTCTATACAAGTCAACAACCTTGTGCGTCAATACCTTTGCCCTAACCAAATTAACCTCAAACCTTCCCAGTCCGAATTTCGATAATTCTAGTTGGCCTCACCTTACCGGATTGCAGCTAGCTGATCCGACCTTTAACGTTTCGTCTCCAATCGATGTTCTTCTCGGTGCTGATAAACTATGGTGCATTTTCAATGCAGGACAAATCAGAGGGGAGAAGGCACACCTGTAGTCCAAAACACATCATTTGGATGGGTAGTTACGGGAGAATTCTTCAACAACATTCAGTCGAATGATCCCCCAATTGAATCCCGTCACCTTACTCTGGATATCGACTATTTGTTAAAACGTTTCTGGGAGGTGGAGGAGGCTTCGGCACCAGAGCGCGATTTAGTAAATGATCCAGCTGAGCAACATTTCAGAGATAATTTTCATCGCGCTGCTGATGGGAAATACATTGTAGCACTGCCCTTTAAAACGTCAGAACCTACTTTTGGTGAAACTCTCGGTCCGGCAGTTTCGAGATTATATTCTATGGAACGTCGCTGTTAGACCGGAACACTGTTTTACAAATAAAAATGCACAAATGGACTGTAAATTGATTTATTAGTTCCCGATCTCGAGGGTTCCTTTCTAATCGACGACGAACGAACGAATGACATAAAAACAAAAGTACGAAGTTTGCGAGAAGGACAAAAAAAGTGAAAGAGACAGCTACACAATGTATTTACATTGAACATTCAGCCGCCTCTGAAAGAATCCCACATTCTTTAAGACGCATCTTCAAATGGTAGTGGTGCCACCTTGTGTACAGCTCTCGATATGATGCCATTTTTCGTTTTGATACGTATGACCCGAACATGTCCATCCTTGCCGGGAACAGTCTCAGCGATACGGCCGAGTAACCAATTTTGAGGAGGTAAGTTATCATCGGAGACAAGAACCATCATACCAGGTCTGACATTATCTGACTTGCCACTCCACTTGTGGCGACACTGAAGTTGGGTCACATATTCCCGAGACCAGCGCTTCCAAAAGTGAAGTCGAATAGCATTCATTTGCTGCCAGTGATTAAGACGGGAGATATTGGTGACATCCGGTTCTGCGAACGAAGTGAGAGGGCCGCCAATTAAGAAATGCCCTGGAGTTAGCACTTGTTCATCACTAGGATCCGATGTTAATGGAGTAAGAGGTCGTGAATTGGGAATGGCTTCTATTTCAGCTGCTACAGTTGAGAGTTCTTCAAACGTTAGTGAATCCAAGGTGCACGCACTAACAAAAAGGCTCTTTGCTGACTTGACTGCCGACTCCCACAATCCTCCGAAATGTGGGAAACGAGGTGGTATATGATGGAACCGGTCCAAGACAACCTCCAAGTGGACAGCCTTGGCAGCGAAGCATACGAATACTGCCATATAAGATTTTTTGATAGGAAATCCACGAGATTTCATGGATGTAGAGAAGGGGCCGCAAAAGTCCACACCCGAAGTTATAAATGGCCGTCCACTGCATACCCTGGAAGCTGGTAGATTACCCATGATTTGTCCTTGCAATCTAGGGCGCATTCGAAAACATCGCAAGCAATTATGCACCACACTAGTCACCATGTTTCGTGCATTAACAATCCAAAATTGTTGTCTGGAAATTGATACAAACGCTTGAGCTCCAGCATGATGATTTTTAAGATGTAAAAAATGAATATAACTTCTGACAAACGGATGAGACTTCGGCAGCAAAATTGGATGCTTTGCATCATATGGTAAATTCGACAGATCCAGGCGACCACCAACGCGTATCAAAGTCACTAAAGGACCGATGTGAAGGTATGGGTTAAGTTTCTTGATGGGACTCTTCGAACTAACGACGTGATTTATTGATTGAAGGTCTGCTATTTCGTCTCTGAAGCAATTCTGCTGAATACAAAACACTATTTTTAACAAGGCAACTTCATGCTCCTCTGAAGAAAATTCACTCAGCAATAACCTTTCCTTTTGACGTTTTCTCCTTAAGTTCTCCAAAAATCGAACGCAGTAAGCGAAGATTCGAATAACTTTTTTATATCTTCTAATGAATTTCTGATTTTTAATTAAATGGTAGAAGTCAAAATTATTTTTGTGTGCTAACCCAAGAAATACAGATGTTATCTTACGACGTTGAGAGCGTTTTGCAGCATTTCGTTGAGAGCGATATCTGCGGTTCCATTGAATTCGTCTATGCTTTCGCGCGCATGTGCAATCAAACTGAAATCGCGCCGGATGGCGCCTTTGGGAGTAAACTTACCGACGACGATACAACCAAATAACGTGGTTTGAAGTAAGGGAAACTCTTTTCCCAAGTTTATCTGACCATCGGCTAACAGGTCGAAAAAGATATCGGCTCCAATAAGCATATCAATGCGTTGAGGTCTATTAAAGTTGGGATCGGCTAACGTAACATCTGGAGGCATGCACCAATCACTGACGTCGATGTGAACTTCGGGTTGATTTGATGTTATCGATGACAAAATCAAAAAGTCTAAGTTAGTTTCGAAGTTATCGAATCTTGATTTTACTGAAGCGAATGTTTTGTGATGAGCTGTCATATTGATGTTTCCGACTACACCTAATTCTCCGCTGAACTCGATAAGCTTCAAACGTAGCTTTTGCGCCAGGTGCATCGAAATCAAATTTATCTGCGATCCCGAGTCCAAGAGTACACGAGTCGGAATGTACTCACCGTTTGCAGCTTTGACATATACTAAAGCAGTAGCCAGGAACACGTGGCTTCTTGAATTTCCTTTTACTGTGCTGGAATGAAGTGTAGATGATGTATGATTTGTATTGGAACCCGATGTGCCAAGGTTGGCAATATTCTGCTCTGGGGCTGTCTGCACTGAATTTGAAGCTGCAACCTGAAACCGATGGAGTAATGTGTGATGCGGTTCGCTACATACCTTGCACTTCGACGACTTGCAATCCTTTACTGAGTGACCAGCAACTAAGCAGTTAATGCAAAATCCAATATTCTTGACAGTCCGAAACAGTTCGTATACAGAGAGCTTGACGAATTTGTTGCAATCTGATATAGTGTGTTGTTTTAAATTGCAGAAGGCACAACGCAGCTCAGCGACGGCTAATGAAGTTATGTGACGATTTTTAAATTTGGTTTCCCTATTCGAAAGGTACGGCTTCGATGACGGCGACGATGGTAATGACATGAATGTTGTTGTCTTGCTTCGAGGATCTCTTATATCGAGATGTTGACTCCGCTTGGTAAGCAACAACGAACACTCCATCCAGGTAGGCAGCTTGTCCAAATGCAAAGAGTCCTCCCACTTAGCATGCGTTTCGATGTCCAGCTTGAGTGATGTTATATGAAGTAAAAATGCATTAACGATATCAGTATCTGTACCCAATGATCTTAAGGCACCGAGATGTCCGTCCACTCCATCAACGAAACGACGAAGTTCAGTTCCCGAATTTCTTGGAACTGTTGAAGATGGTACATTCCCCGAATGTGCGACTGGAATACGATACATTTGTTGTCATAACGTCCCTTTAACAACTCCAATGCCTTCGAATAATTCTCTTCAGTAACATCTAATGAATTGATGGTTAATTTCGCCTCGCCTTTCAAACACTCGTCCACTAACAGCTGAAATTTCCTTATTGGTGGTATAGCTTTAGAGTCGATCATTGCAGTAAATTGCTGAATGAACGTGTTATACTCCGTATATTCGCCCGAGAATGTTGGTGGCTTTATTTTTGGAAGATCATCTCCAGAAACGGAGTGAGCAATACCATGCTTGGACGAGATATTTTTCGCTTGTGCTAAAAGTGCGAGAATTTGTGATTTGACGGAACAATATAACTCTTCAATACTTGCCGTGTAATCCTCCTCTTCCCCGTTTGCAGGAAAAGGTCGTCGATTGCATCTTGTATTGCAAGATACTGCTTGAAATATCCTTCCAGTAGTTGAAGACGGCACTCCAGATCCGTGGCGGTAAATTTTTTTTGTTTTTCTTGAATTTTCGTCTGGATTCTCGTGATACATCCTTTTTTTCCAGCACGAGATGCTTTTAGCTTTTCGATCGACATCACAGTTTTTATTTATTTATTTTTTATTTTTTTAAAGAGAGAAAGAGGGAGAGTAACACTAGTAACACTGTGACAGGTTCAATGTCTTCACGTAGTTGAAGTGCAAAAGAGAGTGCTGTATAAATACAGACGAAATAACAATACACCACGGTTACTATTGTTGCGGAGACACAATCCGACGGTTGAGTTCGAATTTCGCTGTCGAAGTTCGAAAGCTCTCTGGAAGCGGGGATTGGAATGACGTCAACTTCCAATGGCGTAATGCTAATTGTCAGAGCATTCTAGAGATTTCCGAAGGGGAACTTCCAACGGCGAACATTCGAGAAGGTGGACCGAGAGCTATATAAGCGCGAACACTCGCCCTCGACAGGCATTCAGTTTGTGGTATTGAACAGCGTCTGACAAGTCAGTGTGATCAAACAGTGTGAAAATAAAAGCTCTCAATAAAGATTTGTTTGTGTAATAAAGTTTACAGTGGATAGTATTGGATAATAAAAAAAAGTGGTGAAGCTGCACAGATAATTGATCTGTGGTGAAATAAATAAAAGTGTGTGTGTTTTTATTCGGATAAAAAGGACAATTGTAGCTTATCGCAATCCAGTGGTGCGAACCCTATTTGGTGTAGGATGAATATTTCCTAACATTTGGTGTCAGAAGTGGGATTGCGAGTAAACGAGTGGAACGTTTATTCCAATTGTAAAAGTGAATTATTAAAAGAGTGAGAAAATGGTGAAATTGGAAAAATTTACCATCGAACAACTGAAAAGAGAGCTGGATGCTCGAGAAATATCCACAGTGGGAAGTAAGGCCAACCTGGTGGAGAGACTGCGATCAGCGTTACAGGAAGAAGGTTTCGACTGGGAGAATCACGAGTTCGGGGTGGAGAAGCCGTCGACATCCAGTGAGCCAGCGTTCGGTATGCAGCAAATTCTCGCAGCTATGAATGCTATGAGTGCTTCCATATCCCAGAAACTAGATCAAAACCTGGAGGAAAATTCCACTTCCCTGAACCAGAAACTAGAGAAACTGGCGGAAAATTCCGCTGCCGTAAGTAGAAAGTTCGAGGAAAATTCCACTTCCATAGGGCAGAAACTAGAGAAGCTGGAGACTTCAGAAGAGATGCTAGAGAACAATCGGGAAAGCCTGAGAGACATCCAGCAGGCCGTTAACGATCGGTTCCAGGGCGTCGAAGAGAGAATCGATACACTGGATAAGAAGGTTCTGGATCTTGAAAATAACCAGGAAAAGAGAATCGAGACACTGTACAAGAAGGTTCTAGGTCTCGAAAATAATCAAGAAAAGATAATCGAGACCTTGGAATCGAAGTTCGACAAGAAGGTTTTGGAACTCGAGATAACTTTCCAGAACGTTCAGCATCAAGGAAACGTCGTACCGGCTGCAGCATCGACGGCACGAGCGCTTTTAACATATTTAAGCTTCAGTTCGAGACAACAGCGGAACGGAATCAATGGGGAGAAGAAGATCGTGTGGCCGCCCTAGTAATTTCCCTTAAAGGTGAAGCAGCTGATGTACTACAGACCAACCCGGAAACTCTGAGAAAGAACTACACAGCCCTATGGGAAGCTCTTCATCGAAGATACGGCAACGAGCACATGCAGGAGATGCACAAGCTGGAACTTAAAGGACGCAAGCAGCGTGGAAACGAGACCATCCACCAGTATGCTGCCGACATCGAGAGGCTATCTCATCTAGCCTACGCGGATGTTCCAGTTGATGTGGTGGAAAAACTGAAAATGGATTCTTTCATCCAAGGGCTAAAGGACCCCGATACGCAACGAATCCTGATTCTCCTGCGGAAGACATCTTTCAAGGAGACAGTTGCCAGCGCTCTCGCATGTGAAACATCGCTCTTGATATGCCGACCTTCCATCAAACTACGGCGCATGTCTCAAGACCAGGATAGTTCCAGAACAACAGCGGCGAGTAGGAGTGGTTCATTACCGGGTAGATGTTACATCTGCGACCAGCAAGGGCACATTGCAAAAGACTGTCGTCTGCGGAGAAAGTGTTCTTCCAGCAAATTGTGGCGTAGTTCCAGAGAAACAACGGTGAGTAGGAGCTACCCGTTCCCAGGCAGATGCTACATCTGCAACGAGCAGGGGCACATGGCGAGAAATTGTCATCTGAGAAGAAGGCGTTCGAGGTTTAATTCGAAAAGGAGAACAAGCGAGAGCACGCGAATACCGGAAGGGAAGCAGCCATAAAAATGCGGATGCATTAACGAGCCGACCTCGCGGCGTTGAATGCAAGCATTGTTCACGTGCGGAAACCAAAGAAGAGGTTACCGATATCCGTCGTTTCCATGTGCTGCCAGAAGATGCTTGGAGTGCCGAGAAGGTTGGAAGAAAGCAGCGAGAAGATGCCGATCTGGCGGTCATCATCGAATACCAAGAACGAGGTTTTCGACCAAGTTGGCAGCAAATATCCAGTGAAAGCCCAATCGTGAAAGCTTACTGGGCTCAATGGCAGAGTTTGAAGCTGAAGAACGGTTGCCTCTACCGCAGTTGGGAAAGTGAGGACGGGAACATTGTAAACGATCTACTGGTAATTCCAAAAGGGCAAATTGACGAGGTCATCCGAGAATACCACGAGGGACCAAGCGGGGGTCATCTTGGTGTTATAGATCAAGAGACGTTTCTATTGGGTAGGATGCCATTCATCGGTCACAAATTTCATTCGCAGGTGTGAACAGTGAGCGAAGGCAAAGGGGCCAGTTAGGAAAACTCGAGGAAATATGCAGCAGTACAATGTTGGAGCACCGTTCGAACGTATCGCCATGGACATCGCAGGCCCATTCCCAACGAGCAACGCTGCAAACAAATACGCGCTGGTGGTGATTGATTACTTCAGCAAGTGGCCTGAGGTGTTTTGCATCCCGAACCAGGAAGCCAAAACCATTTCGGATGCATTCGTGAACAACTGGGTCGGGCGTTACGGAGTACCGCTGGAACTGCACTCAGACCAAGGAAGGAACTTCGAGTCGTCGGTGTTCAAAGAACTCTGTGACATGCTAGGTATCAGAAAGACACGGACAACACCATTACACCCACAATCTGATGGCATGGTCGAAAGGTTCAACCGGACGATGGAGGAATACTTGGGAAAAGTCGTCGTCGGAGATCAGAAGGACTGGGATGAACATCTTCCCCTTTTCTTAATGGCATACCGTTCGGCACAACACAATTCAACGGCAACAACACCCGCCGAAGCCATTTTTATAACTGATCTCCGACTTCCATCGGACTTGAAGTTCGGCGTGGTACTACCGACAACTAGCGGCAAGGAGGAATTCGTAACCGAAAAGAAAAAACAGCTGAATTCCATCCATCAGTTCATCCGGGAGCGACTGAACTTGGTCAGCGATAAAATGAAGGCGAGGTACGACTTAAGGGCGAACTCTTCTGGTTTCGAGACAGGACAATTGGTATTGCTGTACAACCCACAACGAAAAAAAGGCTTGTGCCCCAAATTGCAATCAGCCTGGAACGGACCATATGAGGTCATCAATAAACTTAACGACGTGGTGTACCGAATACAGCAGACGGGAAACAGACGGGCGAAGTACAAGATTGTCCACGTAGAGAGGTTAGCGCCATATTACGGAGAAGGATCCAATCGTTTGTTCGAGGACGAACAAGTTTAGGAGGAGGGCAGTGCTGCGGAGACACAAACCGACGGTTGAGTTCGAATCTCGCTGTTGAAGTTCGAAAGCTCTCTGGAAGCGGGGATTGGAATGATGTCAACTTCCAATGGCGTAACGCTAATTGTCAGAGCATTCTAGAGATTTCCGAAGGGGAACTTCCAACGGCGAACATTCGAGAAAGTGCACCGAGAGCTATATAAGCGCGAACACTCGCCCTCGACATTCATTCAGTTTGTGGTATTAAACAGCGTGTGACAAGTCGGTGTGATCAAGCAGTGTGAAACTAAAAGCTCTCAATAAAGGTTTGTTTGTGTAATAAAGTTTAAAGTGGATCTTCTTCTTCTTTGGTGGCGTTACAGCCCATGAAGGACCAGAGCCAAGCTTCTCTCAGTCACCCATGTTGTGTGTGATTTGTTTTTTCACACAGGTGAAAGGGACCTACAGTTTAATGCCGATTCCGAACGGCTTGAGTCGAGAAGCTTTTTCCAGGCAAGTTATACTACGGGGGGTTTTGCCAGTACCCCGCCGAGGAGGGACGCCGCGAAATAAACATTCGATGGCGTTGGTGTTATCGGGATCCGAACTCGCTCATCGTGCGCCAGAGTCCAACACACTAACCACTGCGCCACGGTGCCCTCAGTGGATAGTATTGGATAATAAAGAAAAGTGGTGAAGCTGCACAGATAATTGATCTGCGGTGAAAGAAATAAAAGTGTGTGTGTTTTTATTCGGCTAAAAAGGACAATTGTAGCTTATCGCAATCCAGTGGTGCGAACCCTATTTGGTGTAGGTTGAATATTTCGTAACACTATTTTGCAGCTTGTGGAACCTAAGTGTGCCCACTTTTGCAATGTGTAATTGTATATGTGTGTGTGATAAATTCCACACGTAGCAACGAACTAATTTGCTTATGCGATTTTGATACGAAACATTACGATTACAACTTTAATCTGGGTCGATGGACCAAATGTTAGACCGGAACACTGTTTTACAAATAAAAATGCACAAATGGACTGTAAATTGATTTATTAGTTCTCGATCTCGAGAGTTCCTTTCTAATCGACGATGAACGAACGAAAGACATAAAAACAAAAGTACAAAGTTTGCGAGAAGGACAAAAAAAGTGAAAGAGACGGCTATACAATGTATTTACATTGAACAGTCGCTTTAAATCGAATCCGGAACTGCATAAATTGTACTCTGACTTTATGATGGAGTATATTCAACTTGGTCATATGTCTCGCATTTATCCAAATCAACGTGATTCAGGTCCGAATAAACACTTTTATCTCCCACACCACGGAGTTGTTAAATTAGACAGTTGCACAACAAAGTTACGTGTCGTGTTCGATGGTTAGCTAAGGATTCTAGAGGCGTGTCCTTAAATAATTCGCTTTTGATCGGTCCTCCAATCCAGCGGGATCTTTTCGGAGTGTGTTTGCGTTTTCGACAACATCGCGTGGTTTTTACGGCTGATGTCCCAAAAATGTTTCGCCAAATTTGGGTGACTGATCAGCACACCGACTTTCAGCGTATTATGTGGCGCAAAAACCCTAAAGATGAACTGCAGCATTTTCGTTTGCTTACGGTAACGTATGGTACGGCGCCAGCACCATTTTTATTGGTTCGTGTTCTAAAACAGCTTGCTAACGATTATCAAAACAAGTATCCCATGGCTGCAAGGGTTCTACTTCAAGATATCTATGCGGATGATGTGATGACAGGATCGAATTCAGTAAATACATTAATTGCAATTAAATCCGAATTAATATCTTTATTAGCGGAAGCCAAGTTTAAGCTTCGTAAGTGGAGCTCCAACAGTTTGCCGTTGCTAGAGACTGTGCCTGAAGAAGATCGTAATTCTTCCCTAGTGGTTCCTGAGCATTCGGATCCCATTGTAAAGGCACTTGGTATGTTTTGGGGTCCTCTTAACGATACGTATTCCTTTCGAATTTCAAAGTTAACATTCATTACGCTACCGACGAGACGGTCATTACTTTCAGAATTTTCTCGCATCTTTGACCCTCTTGGTTTTCTCGCTCCTCCGGTCGTGCTCTTTATGATTTTATTTCAGGAGATATGGTCAGCAGATTTAAATCTTCACTGGGATGATCCTCTACCTGATCCCTTATCGCTGCGGTGGACAAACTATCGGAAGGAACTTAATTTATTGGAACAGCTTCGAATTCCACGTTTCGCATTTGCTTCGCATGAATTTGAACTACATGGATTTTGCGACGCCCCCTCAGTAGCCTACGCCGCCGTCACTTACAGTCGTTGCAGAACCAAAGATGGCAACTATAAAGTCAATTTGATTGCTGCCAAAACTAAGGTAGCTCCGCTGAAGCCAATATCCATTCCACGACTTGAACTTTGTGGAGCTGTGCTTCTCACTCGTTTGTTTTCGCTTGTAAATTCTACACTATCTTCGAAGCCTACAAATATTTTTGCTTGGTGTGACTCCCAAATTGTCCTTCACTGGTTGTCATCACCACCTCGTCGCTGGACTAGATTTGTGGCAAACCACACCTCATTCATTCTTAACGTAGTTCCACGCCGTTCATGGCAACATGTAATCTCGGAACGTAACCCGGCAGATGGTGCTTCAAGAGGTCTCACTCCTGCTGTTCTTTTGGCACATGACATATGATGGAACGATCCGCCATGGCTGTCATTGGATTTATTGGAATGGCCAAGATCGAAATTTAACCTCGAGCATGCTGCAAATATAATCGAAGAGAAGGCGCCCAGTTCGCGAGTGTTGGCTGTCGTCTTAACAAATGATTTACTTGATGTACTTATCGCGAGGTTTTCATCGTGGAACCGGATGCAAAGGGTATTCGCTTATTGTTGTCGATTTCTCTTCAACTGCCGTCAAACACAACCTAATCGTCGAAACTCCTATCTGCAGTTCTTAGAGATACGTCACGCAAGGTTATCCATCTTAAAAATGGTTCAGCTTATATTATTTAATGCAGATATCGAGACCTTAGTTCGCTCGCACCGTTCATCGATAATGAGGAAATCTTACGCGTTGGAGGTAGAATTCAACAGGCCTCAGTTTCCTTCAACATCAAACACCCTATAATATTGTGTGGAAGTCATCCGCTCTCAACGTTAATTATTACAAATCTCCATCGAAAATGCCTTCACCCAGGAGTATCGGAAACATTTGTATTGGTGCGCCAACAATACTGGATTCTTGGTGCCCGCAATCTCATACGAAAAATTTATATTTTAATGTAAGCCTTGCTCCCAACTGCGAAGACAAACCTGCCAGCAGATGATGGGCAACTTACTGTCGTATCGTCTCCAACCTTGTCGACCATTCTTCAATACCGGGGTGGACTATACTGGTCCGCTGACAATAAAGATGTCTCGAGCTCGAAAACCTCAACTATCTAAAGTATATATCGCCTTATTTGTATGCATGTCCACCAAAGCTATGCATCTGGAGTTGGTTAGCGACCTCACAACAGACGCTTTCGTCGCTGCGCTGCGTCGGTTCATCTCTAGTCGTGGAAAATGCGGTAATATTTATTCTGATAATGGATCGAACTTTAAGGGAGCCCATCGGTGTCTGACAGAATTGTAGAGGCAAGCATTCTCATCGGTACACAACAACATTGTATCTGCTGCACTTGCTGAAGACGGAATCGCATTGCATTTTCACCGCCCTCTGCTCCTGATTTTGGTGGATTATGGGAGACAGGCGTTAAGTCCGTCAAATTCCACCTGCGACGGGTCATCGGATCCGAGGTCCTTATGTTTGAAGCGCTCTCTACGGTGTTGTGCCAAATTGAGGGAATTGTCAACTCACGTCCTATGTGTTGGCTGTCCGATACTGGCATTAACCCACTCACCTCATCCCATTTTCTTATTGCGGAGCCTCTAACAGCACTACCTGAACCTAGCTATTTCGACATCCCAATTAATCGACTGAGTTACTACGAACAACTCCAATCAATGGTCCAAGGCTTTTGGAAGAGATGGCACGTGGAATACTTGACGACCCTTTAGAAGAGGCCCAAATGGCAGCAATCAACCCCCAACCTCAAAATCGGAGACTTAGTTGTTTTAAGGGAACCCAATCCACCTCCAACCAAATGGGTCATGGGCCGCATAACTGATGTCAACTACGGTCGTGATAACCTGGCAAGGGTAGCTACTGTGAAGACAGCCGGCGGCATATTTATTCGTCCCATCACAAAACTGGCATTATTACCGGTTTCCTGAACTCCTTCAGGGGGGCCGGGATGTTTAAGAATGAGTTGTTTCTTTTTTTTATAAATATACATATGCATATGTGTTATATCAGAGCCAACTTGTGTACACCCACAAGAGCTCGACTTCAAATTCAATAAAAATTAAAAATGTAAACAGCATTGATTTGATCCGTACGCAATGTAAACAAGCTGCGGTCAAATCATATGCAACATAAGCAATTTCAAACCCATAGACGAGAACGATCATTGTTTACACAGCTGCGGCTTAATGGCCAAATGCTTTTAGCCGAAGTCAAGTGGATGCAGCTGCGTCAACATAGTTCTCGTGATTTATGTATGAAGATCAAAGTCCAACAAAAGGGAAGCTGTCGAAGAACAGCACAAAGTATTTAAGACACTTCATGTTCATTTTTGAATGAGTTCAGTTTTAAGATGTGATTCAGTCGAGTTCAGTTTTAAGATGTGATTCAGTCGAGTTCAGTTTTAAGATGTGATTCAGTCAAGTTCAAGTTCAAGTTCGAGTTCAGTTCAAGTTCAAGTTCAAGTTCTTAGTTAAGTTCAATGTCGGTTCGGTTTAGTTATTGTTCGCTTAAGAATAGTTTAAGTTCATACAATAAAAATATTACTTAAATTTGAAAGTCTTTCCTTTTGTTCGGTGATGTTCTCATTGGGAGAACATAAAATCAATTTTTTTTTCTTGTTTGTAAAAGTACAAACATAAATGGCGCAGTCGGTAGGATCTCACTAAAGACTTAAGCGAAAATTAATGAAGAGATGAGATCCCGTGTACGAACCGTAAAAGGATTTTAATAAGTGATAAATTGTTGAACAATATTCGAAAAGGGAAAGGTGTAAAAGAATCGAACGAATATCGATATCTTTAGTCATCTTAACTGAAATTCAGCGAACAAGAAGAAATTATTTAGTATCCCATTACCAACGCATATGGTTAATGATACAAAACCTCATAGAGAGGAAATAATTTCGAACCGATAGTGAACAGTGAGTGAAACATTATAGACAGCCAAAAAAAAAAAAAATAAATAAAACTAAATTATTAAACGGTAAGATAAAAGCCGCAACGTGATCGAATACTAAAGAAGGAAGACAACTGGCTTTAGATCCTTGTAGCCCAACGTGTTAATGAAGAAAAACATCAATCGAATCAGACGAGATTCGCAGCGTGAACAAAGAGCTGATTTATTCAACATTCAACGAAAACTCAACATTCAAGTCAACATGGAAGCAGCAGCAGCAGCCGTACCACCAGCAATAGGTAACAATAATAATAGTTTAAACTTAAGATGTTTAGAACTGAACCCACTGAAATACATTGAACGACTCCAAAACTTTGACGGCAAAACTGAAGATTTGCCAATATTCATTCAGAATGTCGACGACATTATACCTACTCTACTAACATATAATGACCAAGGTCAACGAATGTGTATAAATCTGTTGAAATCTAAATTTACAGGTAGGGCCAGACAAAGCATAGAAATACATCCTCACTTGACAAAATGGACTGATATTAAGTCCATGTTAATTGAAAATTTTGGTGGCTTTAAAAATAGCAACCAATTGTACGAAGAACTAAGAGGTTCTCAATATAGAGGTGATGTTAATAAATTTTATAATTACATCCAAAAAACCCTTTCATTGTTAAATCAGAAATGCCTCCAAGAGAATAATATTTCTGATATTAATAAAAATAATGAAACAGCTTTGAATATTTTTAAGGAACGCTTTCCGATACACATGAGGACAATCCTCTATGCCCTAAAACCAAATACAATGGAATTAGCACTTCATGAACTTAATCATGCAGGTTTTATTACTCGTCCTCAGGAAATAGATAGGCAGAATAGATTCGAAACAAAAACTCCAGATAAAAATACATTTAACAATAATAAGAAACAAAATTTTAATAACTGGCAACCAAAACAATACATGCCCAGAAACAATTATAGTAATTATCACGATAACAAAAATAATTATAATCATAACAGAAATAATTATAGACAGTTTCCTCAAAAACCTGAACCCATGGATGTTGATCCTTCATCATCCCAAATTAGGCGTGCACCTGTAGCTAGTTATGTAGGAAAAACCCAAACGGAAGCAAATTTTCGGCATCCAGCCTCGGAACCTCTCTTCCCTATATTAAATTAGAAAAAGGGAATGTAACCATAAGACTCCTCATTGATACTGGAGCAACTAATAGTCTTTTGCGTGAACAAGATTCACCAAGGGAATATACAAAATGGCGTAATAAACCAATGACAATAAAAACAGCAGGAAACCCAATAGTTGTCACAAAAGACGTCGTAATACCAAAGAATAAATTTGCATTATCGGTCAAAAATTATTGTGAATTCCAAGTACATAACTTCAATGAAGAGTATAATGGACTAATTGGAAACAATATTTTGATTCCGAATGACGGAGAAATAAATTACAAAAATAAAACATTAAAATTGAATAACGAAATCATACCTATTTTCCTCAGTGAAAGCGAAGGAAAAGAATATGAAAAAACGGTAAATTATTTTAATGAAATAAAACCTATGGATTCCATGCTAAATAATGAAATCAATAAGGATCTTCGAACAGATCACTTAAATAATGAAGAAAAGAAAATATTATTTAAAGTAATAAAAGAATGCGATAAAGCATTTTACAAAAAAGGCGATGATCTGTCGTTTACGAACCACGTAAAACACAACATCCCTACGGAAGATAATTCTCCTATTTACACGAGGATATATAGATATCCTGAGATCCACAAGAAGGAAGTGGATAGGCAAATAAAAGAAATGCTTGAATCAAAAATAATTCGGCATTCTACTTCACCTTATAACGCCCCAATCTGGGTCGTACCTAAAAAAGAAGACCACGCTGGTAATAAAGAGTGGCGCATGGTATATTGGCTTCTCAAATTAATCTTGACTTTCTTGAATGTTTTCTGAGGAGGGCTGGATGCTGTACCGAATGGAATGACAGCCATTTGAATTTCTCCAACTTCGGAAAGCCCTAACTTCGTAGCAACGCTTTCGCATATGTAAGTGCTTTGACTGCCTCCGTCGATGACAATTCGGAGTACAAGGTTATTTCTCTTTCTTTGTCCCACTCCAATACAGCGGGCAGTTTTTAAGAGAACGTTATTGTGTTCATTTCGGGAGTTACACATGAAGTTTGATGTAACACTTTCGGTTTTCTCTTTCCCTTCCTTACAGTCGACTTTGTTTTGCGCATTGGGTGAGTGGTTTTGAATGTTGGATTACACATTGCTGTAATGTGGTTCCTGTTACACTTATTGCATTTAATCCACTTGGCGCTTCGGCATTTCTTGGATGAATGTCCCTTTTTCGCACATCGAAAACATCTGCCATGTTTAGCTAAGATGTCTCTTTTCATTGCCAATGTTAGGTTTGAGTTGCAATCTTTTGTGTAATGAGAAGACGAGTGGCAAAATAAGCACTTATCGTTCTCATTCAGTGTAACAAGGCTTGCCACAGTGGAAACCGTGTTTGTCTTTGTTTGACTCGAGGTGAGCGTGCTAGCTAGTTTACTCCTCTCCATGGCTTCTATTTCGGTTTTCAAAAACTCCATTATTTTATGAATATGTCCGTTTGCTGAAGTTGTGGATGAGCCTGAAAGAGAGGCACTATCTCCTAAGTCATCGGTCGCCTTTTCGTCCTCTCGCTCTTTTAAACGGTGGTAACTAACTCGAAGTTCTGCAGGAAAACATCTCAAAAGAATGGACTTTAGCATGACGTCATACTGGTGTGATGGTATGTTTAATGTGCTAAGCGATCTTCTACAGGTGGTAACGGTATTGTAGAGATTTCGAAGGCCATGAACATCCGAACAAGAGTGTACTGGTCGAAGTGCGACGAGCTGTTGAATATGACTATCGATTAATCGCTCGACGTCGCCGTATTGCTCTTGAAGTAATGCAATAGCGGCGTCGTAGCAATTTTCAGAAGCCGAAAATCCCATCACAACTCTTTTGGCTGCCCCTAGCAGACATGACTCTAAGTAGTTAAATTTTTCGATAGCTGAGAGTGAGTCATTTTCATGAATTGATGGGCGAAACTGTTCCCAAAATGGCAGCCAATCTTTTACATTGCCGTCGAATTTTTTGAGTACAAGCTTGGGTAAGCTTAGTACATTACTTTGAGCTGGCTTGCAATGCACTGCTGCTTCCGCTTCAACTGCTGTCCGTCCTGGATGTGATTTTGCAGTTGATCGCTTTAGTCGGCACTCCAAACGAGCGCATGCCGTCACTGCCGAATCTTCGTACTCGGCAGTCTTCGTCATCTCCTGTTCGAAATCTTCCTTGATGAGTTCTTTTTCGATGATTTTACGATTAATCTCGTCTAGGCTATCGCTCACTGCTTTTAGTCGCTGTAACTGCATTATTAATTCATCCTCAATAGCAACAAGATCAGCCGAATCATTTACTTGTGATTCCGCGGAGCTCAAGAAGTCGGATGCCGCTTTTATGATTTTCGTCAATTGACCGCGATATGCAGCACGTGTTCCGAACTCCATGGCAGTAGACTATAAATTAATGCGTGAAATGTCTCGACTTTCCGATATTCCGATTGAGTCTTCCCGGGTTTCGGCACCACTTAGCTAAATATAAGGAAAGATATCCAGACACATCACACGCTTTAGCAAAGGCCTTCTACATGGACGATTTGATCCTCAGCTTTAATACCGAAGAGGAAGGTCGAATCCTTTACCAAGAATCAACTGAAATAATGAAGAAGGCTTCGATGCCACTACGAAAATGGCAAACCAATTCCACAAAGGTACGTACTCTATTTGGTGATGAAAAACGAAAGAGTAGTCAAAAGGTGTTAGGTCTAATATGGCACGTCTCTTCTGATGAATTGGAAGTCCCCTTGCTATCGCTAGAAAATCTGAAACTTGATTTGACGAGGGCGACCAAAAGAAGTGTTCTTCAGGTAATTGCCCGTATTTATGACCCCCTGGGAATCGTTTCACCCACAGTCATTAGGTTAAAGATTTTGTTCCAGTCAATATGGAAAAGGAAGCTGAGCTGGGATGAGATTCTTCCGGCAGATCTCCCTTTGGAATGGAACACTGCTGTTGTGGGTGTTCTTCAGTTATCAGATATGGTCATTCCAAGGTCAGCATTGCCATTGGCAGGGAAAATCACGACGTACATACACATTTTCGCGGATGCTAGCCTAAAGGCTTATGGTGCTGTCGCCTATGTCAAGAGTGTTAACGAACAAGGCCAGGTCAACGTTTCATTTCTTTGCTCCAAAAGTAGAGTCGCACCCCTAAAACAAAACCAAGAAGGAGAGCTCACACTGCCAAAACTTGAGCTTACAGCCAGCTTAATAGCAACTAGATTATGCGATCACTTAAAGCGAACTCTTAAAGTACCTATAAGAAGATTTCGTTTGTGGGCAGACTCCAAAATTGCGCTAAACTGGATTTATGGAGACTCACAACGTTGGAAACCATACGTTGAGAGTAGGGTAATAGAAATTAGGCGCATAACGAAGTTGGTTGATTGGGGTCACTGCAGCGGGAAAGAAAATCCCGCAGATTTTCTTACAAGAGGCATAGCAGGTGCGAAGTTGCTGAAATCTTCTATGTGGCTTCAAG
Organism: Eumerus sabulonum; assembly: GCA_951905685.1. Lineage (NCBI taxonomy): Eukaryota > Metazoa > Arthropoda > Insecta > Diptera > Syrphidae > Eumerus > Eumerus sabulonum. The sequence goes on from OX645060.1 coordinate 67,135,996, forward strand.
GACCTGAGTGGTTAAGCGAATCGCTCGAAGACCAAATTCATTACACTTTCACTGAAGAACCTAATTCCTTATCTAATACTGTCTTGCTGGTAGAGGTTGATAAAAGTGATTATAAACTTAAAGATCCTGTTATAAAGTTCGAGGATGTAGGCACGTGGACCAAGTTATTAAGAATAACAGCTTGGGTTCAACGCTTTTGCAGAGTTTGTCGCGAGAAGAAAGGACCGAATTGCTCGCAATTGACCACCGAAGAGCTTGTCCTCGCGGAAAACTATTGGGTCAAATATGTGCAAAATTATGTTTTCTTTGACGAGATTCGAACTTTACGGAAAGGACAGTCTCTTCACCACAAGTCATCAATACTCGAACTTTGCCCCTTCTTGGATGCTGATGGGTTCTTGCGTTTAGGAGGTCGTCAGCAGCTGTTGGACGATGTATTCGATATAAAGCACCCGAAGATTCTTCCATCTAAATCTAGAATCACTGCGCTACTCATCGACTCTTATCACTTAAGAACTTTACATGGAGGCACTAACTCAGTTTTAACAAAGCTTAGGGAAAAATTTTGGATTCCCAAGGGCCGACAGCTAATTAAAAAGTTAATTAAGAAATGCCTTACTTGCAAGAAATTGTTTGGCACACCAGCCGTTCAACCGTTTGCTCCGCTGCCGAAAGAGAGGATCACGTTGACTAGGCCATTCGACAACATTGGTATCGATTTTGCCGGTCCATTGTTTTATCTTACGGAACATGGCGCGGATATGCAAAAGTCGTATCTCATGATTATAACGTGTGCAGCACTTCGAGCAGTTCATTTGGAGCTGGTACCTAATATGTCAACAGAATCCTGTTTAATGGCAATTCGTCGCTTCATTGCCCGTCGAGGTGTCCCATCCACAATTTTTTCGGACAACGCCAAAACTTTCCATCGGGCTGCGTTGGAATTAAACGAAGTTGGCAGCTCCGTGGATGAAGCTGTGTTGCGAGACTTTCTCTCTCACAAGCGAATCAAATGGAGATTCATCGTCGAAAGAGCCCCATGGTGGGGCGGATTTTGGGAGAGATTAATTCGAACCATAAAGAACACTCTTAAGGTAGTCATCGGAAAAGCGAACCTTAATTTCGACCAGTTAAGAACCTTCCTCACCGAGGCTGAAGCCATCGTCAACGACAGACCCATCACGTATACTTCGTGTGATGCATTGGACCCAGCACCCCTTTCACCTTCCACATTTCTATCTCTCGTTTATCGCACAAATAAGGAAAACATTACACCTCTTGAGAGTAATAGCAGCCTTCAAGAAATTTGGAAGCAACGTTTCAAATACACCAACAAGTTATGGAGGCGATGGCGAACGGAGTATCTGCAGGCATTGCGGCTTTTTCATACTAATACTACTAAGTCATCTACCACTTTAAGGGAGGGCGACGTCGTCTTGCTGTTCGACCACGGAAAACCAAGGGTTCACTGGAAGTTGGTCATAGTACAAAGGACATTTCCTGGGCGAGATGGGCGAGTGCGATCATGCGAAATCAGATGTAGCGACGGTAAAGTCTTACGAAGACCAATCCAATTGCTCTACCCTTTGGAACTCGGCCCGGCGGAGGGTGTTGAAAATTAGAGCGAGACAAAGATACTCAGAGACCTCTATAGCTCTCTCTTTCCTTAACCGCCATTTATGCTACTTCTTACACTCTTTTTTATTGTATGGTCAGTTGCGCTTTTAAATTCGAACGAGAAACAGACTTAAAATTGTAGTGACCTATATCTCGAAATAAATTGTCTTTCTTTAAGGAGTCTTCTTTTATTGTATATCGGGTACATTTTTTAACAGGAAGATAAATATCCTATACCAAACATGGACTCAATATTAGACAAATTAGGACATGCAGTGTATTTCTCTACACTGGATCTAACAAAAGGTTTCTATCAAATAGAAGTAGAACCTAAAGACAGAGAGAAAACGGCATTTAGCACTCTATCTGGACACTATGAGTTTACACGGATGCCATTCGGCTTGAAGAATGCACCCGCAACCTTTCAAAGACTTATGAATGATGTCTTGAAGGACTACATAGGGAAAATATGCTATGTTTATCTGGATGATATCATCATATTTTCCTCAAGCCTACAAGAACATATGGATTCACTCCATAAAATTCTAGATACACTTAAGAACGCAAATCTTAAAGTATCATTGAATAAATCTGAATTTCTACGTAAAGAAACAGAGTTCTTTGGGCATGTGGTGACCCCAAATGGTGTTAAGCCAAATCCTCAAAAAATTGAGACAATAAAGAATTTCCCTATTCCAAAGACAGTCAAAGAAATTCAATCCTTCTTAGGATTAACCGGATATTACCGCAAGTTTATCTCTGACTATGCAGCGATTATAAAACCAATGACGTTATGCCTTAAAAAGGGTAGCAAAATAAATACTGAGAACGAAAGCTATAGAGAATCTTTTAATAAACTAAAAACGTTAATGACAAACGACCTAATAAATAGGCACCCAGATTTTTCAAAAGAATTTACTCTAACTACCGACGCAAGTAACTTTGCCATTGGAGCCGTGTTAAGTCATGGGCCCCTCTCATTCGCCTCACGTACCTTAAATAAACATGAATGCAATTATAGCACAATCGAGAAAGAACTTCTTGCAATAGTTTGGGCAACCGCACAGTTTCGTCATTATTTATATGGACGCAAGTTCACCATAAGAACTGATCATCGTCCGTTAGTTTGGCTTTCAAATTTGAAAGAACCCAATTCAAAGCTCCAAAGATGGAAAATCAAGTTAGGAGAGTATGACTTTAATATTCAATATATACAAGGGAAAGAAAACAAAGTAGCCGACGCCCTCTCTCGCGTGAAAATAAATATGTTGGGAGAAGACGATCTAATTACGCAACATAGTGCCGAATCAGATAATTCAAATTTAATTCCTATAAGTGAGAACCCGATCAATATTTTCAATCGACAAATAATTGTTAAAGTCAGCGAAAATGACGAAGAGACAAATATTATTTATCCACATATTGGGAAGAGAAGAATTGTATTCACACGCAGAGAATTTAAGGAGAAAGACTTTGAAGATATTATTGAAGAAGTAGACATCAGTATGTTAAATGGTATTTATATAGAAGACGAAGACACCTTTAAGAAGTTCCAAGATAAATGGAAGTTGGAGAATAGAAAATCTATTCAAATATTACAAAGGAGCATGAAGCTCTTAAAAGATATTAAAATGGACGAAGTAAATGATATAATACTTAAAACTCATAAAAACAACAATCATATTGGTATAGAAAAGGTTTATTTAGAATTGATTCGAAAATATTATATCCCTAATTTAAAAACCCTCATAAATAAACAAATAAATAATTGCCATCTATGTATGACCAAAATTGAAAGAAATCCAATAAAGTTACCTTATGAAAAAACGGAAACTCCCAAAAGTCCTAATGAACATTATCACATAGATATATGGTTTCTAAACAACAATAAAAAATACCTTTCATGTATAGATAGATTTAGTAAATATGCGGCTATTGAACCAATAAAACATAAAACATATACAGATGTTTTAAACGCATTAATGAAGATCTTTACTTATATGAAAAAACCTAAACAAATAACCCTCGATAACGAAAACGCTTTTGTCTCTGAAACATTAAACAATTTCTTAGAAAATAATGAAATCAATGTTCATTATTGTACAGCTAATCGTCATACAGGTAATTCTGACATAGAACGCCTTCATAGTACACTCAACGAACACATTCGAATTTTGAGTCAAATACAAGAAGCCAATGAAGAGGTTGAACCAATAGAACATTCTATCAAAGCAATAGACACTTATAATAATGTAATTCATTTAACAATCAAAGAGAAACCTATAGACGTACATTTCAATAAAATCGACAATGGGCTAATCTATAAGCGTATTGAGGAAAATAAAACTAAGATATTAAATAAATTAAACATTAACAGAAAAAATGAAGAAATAGATGAACGTTATGCAAAAATAACGGAACCCGAGAAAATTAAAAACAAATTAACCCCAAAACATAAAAAGGTAAAGGTAATTAACAAATCTGATAAAAAATACACGCTAGAAGAAGGTAACAGATTTAAGAAAAATCCCAATCGTATTCTTTACAAAGATCAATTTAGGAAAAAGAAAAAATTCCAACAAATAACATCATCAAATTCAAAATATCGAAATAATGGAAGAAAATATAGAAAGAATGCCTGAAGAAAACAGTTGCATATCTAGGAAAATGTTAGAACTACGAAAAGAATTTGAAACCCTTCTACCCCATCCTAAGCAAAATAGATACAAAAGAAGTCTATTAGATATAGTAGGAACAGGTTTAAAATTTTTATTTGGAACCATGGACAATAATGACAAGACAGAAATTGAAGAACATTTAAGGATAATTGAACTAAACGACCATAATGAAATCAAAAATTTAAACAACCCGATAATAATTAATGACAAATTTAATAAACAGATACAAATACTGACTGATACCTTGAATAATGAAACTCAAAACATTATGCATAGACTCGACAAATTTATAGGTAGCTACGACTACGTAAAAGATATAGCAAAGATACAGTATGAAATTAAGTTAAGAGAGAACATTGATTATTTGTATGAAGACATAGAAAAAATTAAAGAAATAATTATGACCTCCAGACTAGGAGTACTAAGTAGAGATATTCTAACCATAGAAGAAATTAACATGTACGACATTAATATTAACAATTTAGAAGAACTAAATCTTAGCTTAGCTTTATATAAAACGAACATTATATTCATCATTAAAGTACCAAGACTAACTGAAGAATTATATAAAGAGATACAAATAATCCCTATTCCGAACCAAGACGATTATTTAGAAATACAAATTGATAATCATTTTATATTAAATAAAGATGAAAAAATATACTTTCCAACAAAAACAATAAAAGATTTAACAGAAATGAATGATGAATGTATAAGAAACATATTAACTGAAAACATGACTAATTGTGTATATGTAAAAAATACAAAAGAATCTGTAAAAACAGTAGGAATGAACCACATTATTGCTATTAATCTAAGAAAACAAAATCTGAAACAAAACTGTAATAAACAAAATATAGTATTGGAAAAAACATACATGTTAAAGCTCAAAAATTGCCAAATTACAATAAATAATATAACATATCAACATGAGGTAATAATACCCAATACAATCAAAACAATTAATTATACTGAAAAGCCAAATCTAACCTTTGAAAAATTGCACTATAACAATATTAAAAACAATGAACTTATAAATGAGTTGACATATGAACAAAAGACAACAAAAACATATGTCTATTCCATTACAATGATAATAGTAATTATATTGACTATACCTATAGTATTTCTATTATGTAAAATTTTTATAAAAAAAGATAAAAAGATTGTAAATAACATCAATCTTCCACGAGTAACTTCCCAACCCGTAGAAGACTCTAAAGGGGGAGGTGTTATATCAGAGCCAACTTGTGTACACCCACAAGAGCTCGACTTCAAATTCAATAAAAATTAAAAATGTAAACAGCATTGATTTGATCCGTACGCAATGTAAACAAGCTGGGGTCAAATCATATGCAACATAAGCAATTTCAAACCCATAGACGAGAACGATCATTGTTTACACAGCTGCGGCTTAATGGCCAAATGCTTTTAGCCGAAGTCAAGTGGATGCAGCTGCGTCAACATAGTTCTCGTGATTTATGTATGAAGATCAAAGTCCAACAAAAGGGACGCTGTCGAAGAACAGCACAAAGTATTTAAGACACTTCATGTTCATTTTTGAATGAGTTCAGTTTTAAGATGTGATTCAGTCGAGTTCAGTTTTAAGATGTGATTCAGTCGAGTTCAGTTTTAAGATGTGATTCAGTCAAGTTCAAGTTCAAGTTCGAGTTCAGTTCAAGTTCAAGTTCAAGTTCTTAGTTAAGTTCAATGTTAGTTCGGTTTAGTTATTGTTCGCTTAAGAATAGTTTAAGTTCATACAATAAAAATATTACTTAAATTTGAAAGTCTTTCCTCTTGTTCGGTGATGTTCTCATTGGGAGAACATAAAATCAATTTTTTTTTTCTTGTTTGTAAAAGTACAAACATAAATTATGTATATACAATTATTTTTATTGCAATAATTGTGATGCGACCAACTGTACATACATCCCACAATCCCACTAACATGATATTCGACGATGGCGTGGCGAGGGAAACCGCAAAGGTGGAACGCGCCCCAGAATCGGAACGTACTGCTGAATGCACTGCTAAATACCAAAAAAGAAAGGAAAAGAGGCATGCCCGAAAATTGCGCAAAGAAGCTCATAAAGCTGAAGGTGCAATGGTCGAGGCTGTACCTCTGGGGGAGCCAGTTAAGAGGGTTAGGTCGACGGAGGTATCTCCTACCGAAATTAATCCGACCCTTTTTCCTGAGGTCCTCCCCTCTCTCGAAGGTGCGCAGTGCGGTAAACGTCGGCGATTGGGAAAGGCTGCTGAAGGAGGCGTAAGCATGCTCGCACTTTCGGCATGCGCCTCCAACCCCCTTCCTCTTACTAAGACGGTTCAACCACCCAGTAAGAGCGTGATCAGTTCCCGTAACGACGGGGCCGGAAGCGCTCAGGTTTCTGCCATAGCTGGCACTGCCGCCGAAAAAGGTGGCGGGGCTGACATACGGACTCTGAACGCCGAAGGCCAAGTCGCTACGGGCTCTAGAATTCCTCGAACTGGCAAGGCGGTCCAAAAGCGGTGTCCGAAGGGAGCGGGAGCCCAAACCGAAAAAGGTAAAAGCCTCCGCAAACGGAAGACGGCCGCCAAAGATAGCCTCGTTAGGGAGAGAGTTGATGATGCCTCCCTCTCCGGTGGAGCAGTGGGAAATCGGAGTCTAATAGCAGATGTGGCGACCCAGATGGATCAAAGCATTGGCCAGAAGGCGAAGATAGCCCAAAACTGCTCCTCGGAGGCGGGAACATCACTCAAAAAAACCCCTTCCTCCGGGAAGGAGATCCAAGTGACCGTAAGGAGTCGAGAGAAGCAGCCCTCTTATAGAGAGGCGGCCAACTCCTCTGAAAAGGTCAGGATAGGGAAAGCCGGCGATGATAGTAGAATGACCAACGCAGACTGCAAGCACTGTGAGGATCGTCTACTGGAGCTTGCCTCGGCAACGGGTTTCTGTTTACAGGCAGAAAAGTCAGCTTTGATGAATGGCACATTTGTGGTGAGCTGTTCATCACAGCAGACATCGGCCTGGATCAGGAACACGGTGCCGAAAATTCCCCCTCTGGGAACTGCTACTTACCAGGTAGTTAGTCTCCCGAAACTAACGCGCGCCATCTGCCGGATTCCGGGGAAACCTGGGAATAAGATGGATGTGCTGACGCGCTTACGCACACAGAATCCAGGGCTTGACACGAGAGCTTGGGTTATCTACTCCTACAAGGAGAGTAAGGGCTCTCTGAAAAAAGAGGGCTCTACTCTGGTTGTGGGGATGGATGAAGCCTCTGTCGAAACTCTGAAATCTGCGTACGATTCACGCCCCTACTTTGGCCTTGGTAGGATCTCTTTCCATTTCAATGTCAAGTAGTCGAAGGATGGGACGTGCCCTGCAGTATGAATCCATGATTTTTACTCAGATCAATCTACAGCATTGCAAGGCTGCTACCGCTCTTTTAAGTAGCAGAATTGCAAGCAGTAGTACAAACCCTCTCATCGTATCCCTTCAAGAACCATGGGTGTGGAATAAACGCCTATGTGGCCTTGGTGGCTTACGTGATGTTACGATTCTTTATGATGAGCGATCCGAAAGGCCCAGGGTCGGCCTCATCATATCGAACACACTATCGGCAACCAAACTTGGGCACTTTTGTGGACAAGATCTGGTGGCTGCTAGAGTAAGCTACAAAACGCACGGAGTTATAGAACACTTCGTCGTTGCGTCTGCCTACTTTCCCTACGACTCGATACTGCCTCCACCACCAAAGGTAGTTTCTGAACTCGTAGAGTACTGTGAAGCCAAAAAGATTGGTCTCATCTTGTGCTGCGATGCTAATGCCCAAAACACTGCTTGGGGCAGCAGCAAGTGTAATACAAGGGGGGACCGTCTTTTAGACTTCATTCTCTCGTCTGACCTTACCATCAACAATGTTGGCTCTCAACCAACTTTTGTCACGACAAGACGACAGGAGGTGATTGACCTGACCTTATCCAACAGATACTTGAAGGACATCACTAACTGGCGAATCTTGCCTGATGCTACGCTGTCGGACCATAAATATATCGAATTCCGATTAAGTTGTGGGATCTCTTCCTTGCAGCCTAGACGGAATCCGAGAAGGACGGACTGGGTACGGCTTAGAGAGGAGCTTGAGAAATCCACTCGAGTCCTACCTAAACTCAGAACGAAACAATTGGTAGAGAACGCTGTTCAGAACCTGAATAGCGTCATCACCAGTTGTTTTGAACTCGCATGTCCTGTCAGCAAACCTCCCTGCAGGAAATTGGTCCCCTGGTGGAATGCCGAGCTCCAAAGTCTTCGCAGGGAAGCCAGAATTCTTCTGAATAGATCACTCAAATCGAATTCGGAGGATGACTGGAATAAGTATCGGTCGAAGCAGAAAGAATATAAGAAACTTATTCGTAAATCGAAGAACGATTCTTATAGGACCTTCTGCGAAGAGATCAAGTCTCTGAGTGCAACTAGCAAGTTGGTTAAAGTCCGCAAACGGGGAAAACCGACAAAGCTAGATGCACTCAGAAAATCTGATGGTACCTTTACTGAGTCTAAAGCGGAAACTCTTAGTCTACTGTTTGGGACTCATTTCCCGGGAAATCAGATCGACATCGGCTCGTTGCACACTCCTTCAAGGGAAACTGCAACTGAAACGATGAAAACAACTCGGCGTAGCTGGTATATTGCGTCGCGCGTGGTTACGACTGAAGCCATTGAATTTGCTGTGGCATCCTTCGATGGTTTCAAATCGCCGGGTACCGACGGAATATATCCTGTTATGCTGCAAAAAGGTATAAGGCAGCTGCTTCCTACTTTGAAAAGAATATTCACTGCTAGTCTAGCACTTGCTCACATACCCATTCCTTGGCGCACAGTGAAAGTGGTCTTTATTCCCAAAATAGGAAAATAGGACTACTCACTTGCCAAGAGCTTCAGACCAATCAGTCTAACATCCTTCCTGCTGAAAAGCATGGAGAGACTGGTAGAGTTGCACGTGCGCAAGGTTGCTCTTCGAATGCACCCTCTTTCGGAGATGCAACATGCTTACCAGCGCGGAAAATCTTGCGAGACTGCGCTTCAGAACCTAGTCGGGCGAATTGAATGCGCGCTCGAAAGGAAAGAGTACGCGCTGGGCATTTTCATCGACATTGAGGGAGCTTTTGATAACGCAACTTTTGACAGCATGTGCAACGCTGCCAGACATCATGGCGTAGATGAAGCACTGGTCCTTTGGATCAAAGCTATGCTCATGCACAGGACATTGACAGCTGATGCAGGCCTCGACCAGTGTGTCAAATCCGGCGTAAACAGGGGCTGCCCTCAAGGTGGCGTCCTGTCTCCGCTGTTATGGTGCATGGTGGTCGACTCCCTGCTTGATGCCCTCAATGCCTCTGGAATCTATGCCCAGGCATATGCGGATGACGTCGCCATTCTTTCTGTCGGCTCATGTTTAGCGACTGTCCGTCTCAAAGCACAGGCGGCGCTAAGCGTGATCGATGATTGGTGTACCAGAAATGGGCTGTCAGTCAATCCTCTTAAGACCGATGTCGTTCTCTTTACGAGAAGGAGGAAAAATACTGACATGACTCAGCTGGTACTAAAAGGCACTTCCATCCCGATATCCAAGGAGGCTAAGTATCTAGGAGTCCTCTTAGATAGTAAGCTTCTCTGGTCAAAGCATGTTGAGTCAAAGACCACCAAAGCGCTGTCAGCTTTCTGGCAATGCAAAGGAGCTTTTGGCAAAACATGGGGTTTATCGCCGGCAAAGGTCCTCTGGATCTACACGGCAATGATAAGACCTATAATCTCATATGCATCGGTTGTCTGGTGGAACAGACTAAAACGCAAACACGTCGTAGCCTCTTTCACCAAACTCCAAAGAACTGTTTGTCTCAGCTGCACGGGGGCTTTCCCCAGCACGCCGGGCGCTGCTCTAGATGCTATGATGAACCTTCCACCTCTTGATATATTTATCAGAGGGTGTGCTCTGAAAGCCATGTCTCGTCTGAAGAGAAATGGCTTTTGGTACAACTCGCATAGGAATAGCGGTGTCCTTGCGCAAGAATTGTCCTGCGACCCCTGTCTCATGGACATGCCTTCTGACGCATTGACGCCAGTCATCCTATTGCGTCGTAATTTCACAGTCGAGTTTCCATGGCGTCAGGATTGGCTATGGCTGGATACTGAACCTGGAAAGGATAGTCTTCGCATTTTCACGGATGGCTCCAGGTCTGGGCGGGGGTCCGGTGCTGGAGTCTTCTTTGAACGCGAAAACATCCGACTGCACTTCTCGTTAGGAAAGTATGCGTCTGTCTTCCAATCAGAGATATACGCAATCCTAATGGCCATGCACTATGTTGTGAAGCACAGGTGGAAGGGGGAAAGCATATGCGTCTGTAGTGACAGCCAAGCTGCACTAAAAGCTGTGTGTAACCCCTTAGCTAGCTCCAAATTTGTGCTTGAACTCAAGTCCTTCTTGAACAGAGTCGGCAGACTAAATTCATTGAGGCTTGTATGGGTTCCAGGTCACTCTGGGATTCCAGGAAATGAGATCTCTGATGAACTCGCTAGAATGGGTTCAGAGGAGAGCTTCTCAGGACCTGAACCCGCTATAGGTCTACCTGCGTCCACGGTAAATTCCTACATTAACGATTGTGTATTTAATGCACACAACCGTAGATGGAGGGATTGTCCAGGTTGCAGGATGACTAAGCGCGTACGCCCTGATGTCTGCAAGAAATCTGCAGCATTCCTCCTGTCTTTAAGGAGAATCGACTGCAGAAGGCTTGTGGGAGTCATCACGGGCCATTACACTTTTGCCAAGCATCTCTACGTGCTCGGCATCAGTGAGACGCCTACCTGTGCTGCATGTGGCGAAGAGGATGATGACACTGCAGAGCATTTCCTCTGTGATTGTCCCGCCTTTGCTCGCATACGGTGGCGCACCCTTGGAGCCGACGTGGTGTGTGCCGAATCCCTTAGCTCTACATCACTGAAGCTTCTTCAAACTTTTCTCCGGAAAACGGAGAAAATACAGTAATGTAAGGTGTCTGTCTGGAGTACAACGGACCAGTGTTTGAGTCTGAGTGCTCCAGCGGATGGCAGAAGCCTTCAACAAAAAACGAAAAAAAAAAAAAAAAAAAACAGCCGATGTTAGGTCGGTGGTTCGATGGTTGCTGTTGAGTGGTAACAGCGTCAGTGGGAAGCAGACTGTACTGGTGTCGGGACAAAAACCATAAAATAAATAAAATTTAAATTGAATCTCGAAGTGTTTCCTTTTGCCAGTTTTTCGCTTCTTCCGTCATCATTCTTGTTTTTAATCGCATTCCTCAACACTATCTTACATGGTAATCCGACGCTGGTGGAGGGGCTGCATTCCCTTTCCCTTGATACTCGGCCTCCTTTCTCCGCACTCCCTCGTTGGCTAAAGGATCTATCCATGCCTGCTTGGTCCGGGACACAGTTCGTAGCACCACAACTTTTGAGTTTTTCTTTTTCTTTTTTCCTATTCACTACACTTGCGGCGAGCTTCTTGAGATCGATTTAACGCGAAGAGTTTTTCAAAGATGTCCACGCACTAGAACTTACTTTATTCGCGACGAGCTAATTCAGGTTGACTTATACGTGGTAATATAATAGTTACTTTTTCATATACGACTCGATGATGCTACAATATCTGTGCCCCACGTTGGGCGCCTATTAAACTATTTTAAATTGTATTTATTAAAAAAATATTTATTCATTTTACTTAATGCCTTCACGGCTGACTTAAGACTGCACTGACTAATAATATTTTCATAGCCTAAATCTACTTTTTCGGCCGTGCATCCAGACTCATAGTTAGCAGCGGATGTTTGCTCGTTGCTCAGGTGCGCTGGGAATTTCAGATCGATGTTTCATGTTTCCGGTGGGAATGATGTTTAGTTGCAACTGCATTTCTACCCGATCACGCACGGTTTGGATGTTACTGCTCAAATGCCTTTCTTCTGTTCTTTTTTGCGTTTTAAAACTAAACAAGGCAAAGTGGCATACAATCACGACCTTTGTTTTAAAATTGCTTTTAAAGATTGGTTGAAGGGAAAAGGAGATATTAATTCAGTTCCCAATTCTCCTATAACAACAATCGAGTATGGAACCCCATATTCGATTATGATAAGCCTTCCAGTCCTTGTCGCAAATACATGTCTGAACGTAAATGGTTTTTGGTACAACTCGTATTGGAATGGCAGTGCGCTTGCGCGAAAAATATGCCCTTTGACGCAATGACACCTGTCATCCTACTGCGCTATAATTGCACAGCCGAATTTCTATCATGAATGGTTTGGGCTACGTACTCAACCTGGAAAGGAGTGCCTTCGCATTTTTACAGATGGCTCCAAGTCTGGGTTAGTGTCTGGCACTGGGGTTTCTTTGAATAGGAAAACGTCTGACTGCATTTTTCGTTAGCGTTAGGAAAATATGCATCTGTCGTTCAGTCAATGATATACGCAGTCGTAATGGCCAATGCACTATGTTGTAATGCATATGTTGAAAGGAAAAAGCATATGCGTCTGCAGTGATAGCCAAGCTGCACTCAAAACTGTGCCCAACCCTTTAACCAGCTCCAAGATAGTGCATGAATTTAATGAGATTTCTGATGAACTCCCTTAAATTAACTCAGGGAAGAGTTTCTCAGGACCTAAATCCGGCATGGGTCAACGGTCAATACATACACCAACGATTGAGTCTTCAATACACATAATCGTCGATGGAGGGAACATCCAAGATGCAGGATGACTGAGCCCGTACGCCCTAATGTCAGCAAGAAATCCGCGGCATTTTTCCTATCATTGGGGAATTGATTGCAGAAGACTTGCGGGCGTCATTACGGGCCAAGCATCTCTTCGCGTTAAGCAATAGTGAGACGCCTAACTGTTGTTATGTATTTAAAATGTTGTAAACATCACCCCTGAGTCTGTATAAGAATGAACTCAGTACATATGTAAGTCGTATTAGGTCTCAATTTCCGAGCATAACCGTTCAAGAGTGAAATCATCCAATTATGGGGTATCAGGCCGAAATAGTTCTTAAACCCAACCACACACCTATTTTTCATGCACCCTTTAGGGTACCATACAAGTTACGCGATAAAGTAGAAGTAGAATTGGAAAGGTTAGTTAAAGAAGATATTTAAATACCGGTGGAGTTTAGTAAGTCGGCTAGTCCGATAGTAATCGTCCCCAAAGGTGACGGCACTATTAGGATATGCGTAGATTGCAAGGTGACATTGAATCGATGTATAGAAACGCAGTACTATCCATTCCCTTTAGCTGACGATATATTTGCAGAGCTAGCAGGTCGTACACACTTGGTAGTTGTTGATCTGACGGTTGCTTATCAGCAACTAAGGGTATCAGACAAATCTCAAGATCTCTTTATTCTGAATACACTCTGTGGGCTCTAAAAGTGCATTCGTTTGATCTATGTGGTAAAATGTGCACCTGCAATATTCCAGTCGGTGATTGATCGCATCCTAAAGGGATTGCGCAGAGTTCTTTGCTACTTGGATGACATTTTGATCGGAGGGTAATTTCCTAAAGAATGTGAGCAATTGATGTTTGAAGTTCTAAGCCGTTTGCATACACACAACATACACATCAATGTTAAAAATTCAAATTCGTAGTAGATAAAGTTGATTATTTAGGGCACACGTTGCCGGCAAAATGTAAAAGCCCAAATGAGAAAAAGGTTGAAGCTATTGGGGAAGCACCACCACCCAATAACAACTTCAATCATTTTTAGGCTTGTTTAATTATTATAACAAGTTCTTGCCAAATATATGTAGTAAGGCCCACCAATTTTACCAGCTGTTAAAAAAGGGATTTCGCTACGTTTGGACAGCGGAGTGCCAATCATCTCTTCAAAAAGTGTAAGAAATTGCTTTTAGAAAATAGCATTTTAGAGCTTAACAACCCAAACAATTGTCGTAGTTGCAGATGCTAGTCCGTATGGCGTTAGAGCAATTTTGTGCCATATAATTGACGGTGAGGAGAAACCAGTCTATTTTGCATCGTGTACTTTATCATTATCATTTTTGCTGTTAAAAAATTCCATACGAACATCTACGGACATAACTTCCAGATATGTTTAGATCACCAAGCCCTCAAAAAAATCTTTCACCCTCACAAGGGAAATTCGGCCGTCGCTTCGGGGCGACTTCAACGTTACTTACTTAGGTGGCGCTACAGTCCGTGGTGAACCTGGGCCTCAACCAACAAGCGTCTCCAGCTGGCGCGGTCTTTGGCCACCTATTTCCAGCGCCGCAGGCCCAGTTGGTTAAGGTCCCCTACCACCTGCGTGCGCCACCGCAGATGCGGCCGTCCTCTGCCGCGCCTTCCTTCCGGGGTGGATTCGAGGACTCTTCGGGTCGGAGCTGTATTTTCCATGCGTTCTACATTAGAGTTGCGCAAAATACTTCCAACCGCGGAACGAACATGGAACCGTTCTTTTCCTGATCGGAACTAGTTCCTCGGAACTACAATACATATGTATGTTTGTACATATGTATTTAGCTTATTTGTTACTGAATTCAATGGCAAAATGAAAAGTTGAGATGGATTTTTTAAAAATTTGTTTTATTATCATTTCAAACCAAAAGCGACTAGCAAAAATATCGGAACTAGTAACATGATAAGAGAGAGAGACCCATATCCGAACCTGCACCCACTTACACACATAGCCCGACATAGACGCAGGGTTATCACCCCGCAGACCATATATCATAAAATAATAAAATATTATTGCACAAACCACACAAAGAACGAATTAATGAGCGTCTAGCTCACATCCGGTCTTTGTGTCTAGTAGGCAAACTATAAGACACAAACCCTATATAAAAACGAGGGAAATAAAGAATAATTACTGTTGTTATCCATTAGAAGTAAAGAAGGGACATTTTATTTATCCTCCGCTTATCAAGTACCATAAATCATGCATGCATACTCGCACCGATATGGAACTAGCAAAAACATGTCCATGTCCGGAACTAAAAATATACTCGCACCGATATGGAACTAGCAAAAACATGTCCATGTCCGGAACTAAATGTATGTTGGGACCGATATGGAACTAGCAAAAACATGTCCATGTCCGGAAATAAATGTATTCTCGCACCGATATGGAACTAGCAAAAACATGTCCATGTCCGGAACTAAAAATATACTCGCACCGATATGGAACTAGCAAAAACATGTCCATGTCCGGAACTAAATGTATACTCGGACCGATATGGAACTAGCAAAAACATGTCCATCTCCGGACCTGAATGCATACTCGCACCGATATGGAACTAGCAAAAACATGTCCATGTCCGGAACTAAAAATATACTCGCACCGATATGGAATTAGCAAAAACATGTCCATGTCCGGAACTAAACGTATACTCGCACCGATATGGAACTAGCAAAAACATGTCCATGTCCGGAACTAAACGTATACTCGGACCGATATGGAACTAGCAAAAACATGTTCATGTCCGGAACTAAATGTATACTCGCACCGATATGGAACTAGCAAAAACATGTCCATGTCCGGAACTAAATGTACACTCGGACCGATATGGAACTAGCAAAAACATGTCCATGTCCGGAACTAAATATATTATCGCACCGATATGGAACTAGCAAACCATGTCCATGTCCGAACCTGTATGCGTACTCGCACCGATATTGAACTCGCAAACCATGTCCATGTCCGGACCTGAATGCATACATACACATGTATGACATTCGTTCATGAAATGCGGTGCGGGCATTATATTCTTTCATTTCTTTTCTTCATTTCAGTTCAAGTGTGCTGTACAGTGTACACCAACTGTTCGAGCTTTATCGCCACATCTCCATACTTTTGGGTTTCTTGAAAACTACGGGGTATAACTCATACCGTATGAGAAGCATGTTCGTTGCATTCATGTTTTTTTTTTTTCGTTTTGTACATATGTGATTGATGAATAAGGGTTGAATGGAACTATGGAACTGTTTTCGCTCAATTTGCGGAACGAAAGGACATGTGTCCGAGAGAGGACATAGTTCCGTGAACTATACATGTCCGGAACTACCCAACTCTACTCTACATGGCCTAGCCACCTGGGACGCTGTATCCGTAGACGTCGTACCAGGCCAGACAGTTCTTCGTTAAATCTTCTCCTCCATACACCGTTTGAACAAACGGGACCGTAGATAGTGCGCACAATTTTCCTCTCGAGACGACCAAGGGCATCTTCATCAGCTTTTGTTAAGGTCCAAGCCTCTGCGCCGTAAAGGAGGACTGTGTTACGCTCATGCACCGTGCTTCCTCGTTACTTGAGGGAAGAGTGCCGAACGGAGAGAGGAAGGAAAAAGCAATAGTTCGTTTTTAGGGTTCCGTACCCAAAGGTAAAACCCTATTACTAAGACTTCGCTGTCCGTCCGTCCGTCTGTCACCAGGCTGTATCTCATGAACCGTGATAGTTAGACAGTTGAAATTTTTACAGATGATGTATTTCTGTTGCCGCTACCACAAATACTAAAAACAGAACAAAATTAATATTTAAGGGGGGCTCCCATACAACAGACATGATTTTCATCCAAAAAATCCCCTTGGTCACATACTGAACTAAGGTCAGTCGACAATATATTTGTGTCTTTGATGAATTAATCCTAGCTGCCAACCTTTTCCCCAAATTTATTGTTATTCACCTTTTCACATCGTTGCTGTCAAGTAAGATAATTGATTTGAATTCAATGGTGATTATCAAAGTAATATGCCGATAACCTGCCTGCAACCAAGATCTGTCATCATACAAAAAATGTGATTTAATGTGATGACTGATGAGGTAACATACATACTAAGTCTCTTTCATATTTATATGTATATACAGATGGTACGAAACCCTTCGTGCGCGAGTCCGACTCGCACTTGGCCGGTCTTTTAAGTTTTATTTTTGTCTTACTTGGTTCTGGTTCTGCTTTAGGGGTACGTCTTTCACTATTTGCTGCTGCTCTCTCTCTGCTCTCTGAATTTCAACCAAAATTACCATCGCTTTTATAGAAGGATTCTGGTTGAATCGCAATCCCCTCCAACTAACCAAGTGCCAAAGGGCACTTTTGATTTAGGTTAAAAATACTCAGTGTTAGATCAAAATTATATGTTCGAAATAAACGAAAAACGATAAATTTAAGAAAACACAACTCTTCTCTTTTCACTCTCTGAACTTTTATTAACTTTTTGATCTCGATGGTTCGATCATTCAAAAAACCTTTTTTCTCTATTATTTTGTGGACTGTAGTAGATTGCCCGAAAGGCTACTCTTAAGGTCAACTACACTTTGTATAGTACGAGTGTAATAGTCATGATTAAACATGCCGCCACCTCTGAAAGATCGCAGATTCTTTAAGAAGTGTCTTCATTGGGTAATGGCGCTATCTTATGCACGGCTCGGGATATGACGCCGTTCTTTGTTTTGATGTTGACGACCCGTACATGGCCATCTCTGCCAGGAATAGTTTCAGCAATGCGCCCAAGTAACCATTTTTGTGGGGGAAGATTCTCGTCGGACACTAGAACCATCATACCAGGCCTCACGTCGGTGGATCGAGCGTTCCATTTATATCGTTGTTGCAGCTGTACCACATATTCGCGCGACCATCGTTTCCAGAAATGTTGACGAATACTATTCAACTGCTGCCAGCGACGAAGGCAAGATACGTTAGTGACATCTGGTTCTGGAAAGGAAGTGAGAGGGCTACCGATTAGAAAGTGCCCTGGGGTTAGGGCCTGTTCATCACTTGGATCCGATGTCAAGGGTGTAATAGGCCTCGAGTTAAGTATAGCCTCAATTTCTGCTGCTACTGTTGAAAGTTCCTCATAGGTTAACGTGAATGGAGTACAGGTTCGAATAAGAAGACTCTTCGCTGCCTTAACGGCGGACTCCCACAAGCCACCGAAGTGTGGCGAGCGGGCTGGGATGTGGTGAAACTCAATGTTGCCTTCTGCGCAGATTTGGTAAATCGATGACTGAACGTTCTGATTAAAAAAATGCTTTCGTAGTTCAGCTAATTCATTTCTCGCTCCAACGAAATTTGTGGCATTGTCACAATACAAATGAGAACAAATGCCACGACGAGAAATGAATCTTCGTAAAGCAGCTAAAAATCCATTTGACGATAAGTCCGATACAATTTCCAAGTGGACGGCCTTAGTTGTAAAGCACACAAACACAGCCATATACGATTTTTTAATACGACTTCCTCGAAGCTTCACCGTCGTGCGGAAGGGGCCACAAAAATCTACCCCTGAAATCAAAAACGGGCGTGCGCTGCATACCCTGGATGCTGGAAGGTCACCCATTATCTGTTCACGTAACGTTGGCCGCATTCGAAAACACCGCAGGCAATTGTGAACTACCTTTGTTGCCAAATTTCGAGAATCGATAATCCAGAACATCTGTCGTGAAATTGATACTAATGCTTGAGCACCTGCATGGTAGTTCTTCAGGTGTATATGGTTAAGATAGCTAAGAACAAACGGATGCGAATTTGGCAAGAGTATTGGGTGTTTGACATCATATGGCAACTCTGACAAGTCGAGGCGTCCACCAACGCGTAACAAATAAGGCACCGTATGATCGGATTGCAAAAACGGATTCAGTTTTCTGATTCGACTCTTTGGGCCCACACAGTTCTTAGAATTAAGACTGGCTATCTCGTTCCGAAACCTGCTTTGCTGAATACAAAAAACTATTCTGGTCAATGCAGCTTTGTACTCACCAACCGAAAATTCACCAAACACTAAGTTCTCGTTGCTTTGATTTCTTGAACGTGTTTTCGTACACCCCTCGATAAATCTGTTGCAATAGGCAAAAACTCTAACAGTTTTGGTGTAATTATTTACGAATTTGGTTTTCTCAACAATATCCTCGGTTTCAATGGTGGAAGAATTTCTATGTGTTGTTCCCATCAAGATGGAATTTATCTTTCGGCGTTCAGGAGCATTTTTAGAAGAACGCTGTGCAGTTACAGGCCAATGATGAAGTTGGTGGTACAGAAAATCAGGACCTTGGAACCAAATTGAGTCAAGCAGGTTGGTAACGATTGCTCCCCTTGATACGATGTCAGCTGGGTTTGATTTCGTGTCAACGTACCTCCATATTGCACCATTAGTCAGTTCCTGAATGATGGATACGCGGTTGGCAACGAAAGTGTTCCAAGATGACGGATGGTCGGCAATCCAGTCAAGAACCACCTCTGAATCTGTCCACAACACTATACGATCAAATTTGTGTCCCAACGCATTCAATACACGGCGAAGCAATCTTGAAAGAAGTAATGCGGCGCATAACTCCAGTCTTGGCAAACTTTGCGTCGACACTGGCGCCACCTTGGATTTCGCGCTAAGTAGGTGAACAGAAACATTACCAAGTGTATCCCCTGTTCGAACATAGAGGCAGCATCCGTATGCTTTCAAGGAAGCATCTGAGAATCCGTGCAACTCGCAGCAAACTGCATCTTTAGAAAATATGTATCTCGGAATACGTACTTTTGCAAGCTCCGACAATTGTAATCGATATTTCATCCAGTCCATCTTCAGATCTTCGCAAATATCTTCGTCCCACCCGACCTTTGCGATCCAAAGCCGTTGAAGAAATATTTTCCCCAAAACAATAACGGGATTAACGAGTCCTAATGGATCAAACAGTCGAGCAACGTCTGCCAAAACGGTTCTTTTGGTGATACTATCGACATGCTGCATCCCCTCCAACGGGTTAACAAACTGGAATTCATCTTTAAGTGGTTCCCATACTATACCAAGAGCTCTAATTACATCACTGTCATTTATTCTGAGTGTTGTTTCTCTGTCTGTCGATGGGATTTTGTTCATCAGCCTAACTTTGTTTGAGTACCATTTCTTCAACTCTAGCCCGGCACTGTTTAAAACGGCCTCAACTTGGAAACGAATCTCTTCCGCTTCTTCCAACGTATCAGCACCGGAAATAAGATCGTCCATATAGAAGTCTTGTTTAATGACTTTGGATGCCAACGGGAATTTTTGTTCATGTTTTTCAGCTAAGTATAACAAACAGCGGGTGGCATGGTATGGTGCTGATGATGTTCCATATGTTACCGTTGTCAATCGAAATACCTTTATTTCCGTATTTGTGTCTTCTCGCCACAAAATTGCTTGAAAATTTGCATTATTAGGCTGAACGAAAATTTGCCTATACATTTTTGGTACATCTGCAGTCAATGCAATTCTGTGCAACCGAAACCGAAGCGAAATTGAATATAAATCTTGCTGTACTGGTGGACCTACCATTAGGATGTCATTCAATGATATATTGGTCGATGTTCGACACGACGCATCGAACACAACTCTCAATTTCGTTGAGGAACTATCGGGACGCAAAACGCATTGATGTGGCATATAGTACTTGATGTTGATGATCTCATCCTCTGGAACTACCTCCATGTGACCCAGGGATTCATATTCTCGCATGAACGACACATACATTTGCTTAAGATCCGGGATTTTTCCAATGCGTTTCTCCAGGGATAGAAACCTCTTCTCCGCAGTTCTTCGTGAATCACCTAGAACACTTGGATCTTCCTTGAAGGGCAATTGCACTACAAGCCTACCATCTGCTCTTTGCCGAATCGTATCGCAGAATACTTTTTCACAAGCTATTTGCTCTTCAGTCCAATTTGGCGACTCTGTGTGTTTCTCTTCGATTTCAAATAATTTTTTTAACAGATTGTCCAGTGGATAGTCGGCAGCTTCATTTGGAAGGTTTATGTTTGATGGCGCCTGTACCTTGGAAACCATATTGCAAACTTGCGGCCTGAATTGTCCGACAACTATCCAACCCAGTACGGTATTTCGTAGTAAGGGAAGGTCTGTTCCTAGTTGAAATTGACCCTCGGCTAATAAATCGAAAAATACAACGGCTCCTATAAGCATGTCAATACGTTGTGGTCTATTAAAATTGGGATCTGCGAGTTTAAGATCGGAGGGTACACACCAGTCTGTGACATCCATATACATCTCGGGTTGATTTGATGTTATAGATGATAAAATCCAACATTCGAGGTTTGTTTCATAGTTGCTCAATCTTGACTTCACCGAAACAGATGTTTTTTGACGAGCAGGGAAATTAATATTTCCGATTCCACTCAATTCTCCGCTAAAATTTGTACGTTTTAAACCTAGTTTTTGAGATAAATGCTCCGAAATCAAATTGAGCTGCGAACCTGAATCTAAGAGAACGCGAGCAGGGATGCATTCTCCAGTAGCCGTCCTTACTCTCACTATAGCAGTAGCCAAAAACACATGACTGCTTGGATTTTCTTGCGTGTCCGCAGAATGTAGTGTAATTTTGCACGTAGCATTTACATTCGAGTCCCCAATCCTCTGGTCCAACTCAGAGACTTTGACGTTATTTGGCGATGATGGTGTAACCTGAAAGCGATGAAGTATTGAGTGATGTGGCTCGCTGCAAACTTTGCATTTGGCTGCAAGACAGTCCTTAACCGTATGGCCTGATTGCAAACAATTAATGCACAACCCTAGACGCTTAACAGTTTGAAACCGCTGAAACACTTTAAGCTTTATAAACTTGCTACAATCCGATATCATATGATGGAATACATTGCAGAATGCACATCGAACCTCAGCAACGGCTAGTGTGGAACCTTGACGACTATTCCTCTTTGTTTCACTTGACGATGTGTACGATTTTGGCAATGGTAATGCCAACGGCTTGTTCTGTGAGTCCCTTATGTCAAGATGCTGACTTCGTTTGTTCAGAAATGATGAACACTGCTTCCAAGTTGGGAGGTGATTCAGTTCTAGCGTGTCTTCCCACTTCTTGAAAGTTTCGTTATCCAACTTCAAAGATGTGATGTGAATCAATAGCGCGTTAACAATATCCGTGTCCGTTCCCAACGATCTAAGTGCACCGAGATGTCCATCAATTGAATCGACAAACCGACGAAGTTGAGGTCCGGAATTTTTCGCAACTGGCGGCAGATGGTATAATCCGCGAATATGGGTTTGAAACACAATACACTTGTTATCGTATCGCTCTTTTAACAAATGTAATGCTGTGGTGTAATTTTCCTCAATAACATCTAACGATTTGACCGTCAACTTAGCTTCTCCTTTGAGACATTCATCTACCAACAATTGAAACTTCCTGATGGTTGGAATAGGCTTTGTGTCAATTGTGGCTCTGAACTGTTGGATGAAATTGTTGTACTCAGTGTACTCGCCCGTGAACACTGGAGGCTTGAGTTTCGGGAGGTCATCGCTCGACGTCTGCACTGCATTTGGCTTGAATTCGACTTTTTCTAAATTTGCAATGCGAGTAAGAATTTTCGATTTTAGAGAACAATACAAATCTTCACCCTTTGCTCTATACTCTTCTTCAGTTGAATCTTCTGGCAGCAATGCGTCGATTTCATCCTGCGTTGCTAAAAAGTTTGAAAAATACCCCTCCAGCAACCCCATACGGCAACGAAGATCAGTGGCATTAAGTTCCACCTTTGAATCATCAATTATTCTTCCGATACGTGTTATGTATCCCTTTTTTGATGCACGAAATGCCTTCAATTGTTCAAGTGTGGACATTTTGATTGACTCGAATTTGACGTTTAATAAGTCACTGTGTCTGTCCTTCTTTAAAGAAAGAGATAGCGATAGAACAGTACGCTGTTGGATAAGTTGAAGTTGGAATTGTTGAACTAGAACACAGTTCCTAAACTAGATGGCAATGATTTTTAGCACACGAGCCAATGCTTTTTAGCACACGAGGCAAAATGAGGTTGAAAGCTGGAGTTGACAGCCAACCACAAGGTACAACTTGATTGTATATATGTTACATATATATGTATATGCACCACGACTTTGAATTGCGGCACCGATGAAATTAATTTTTTTTTTTTTTTTTTTTTAACAGTCGATTACAAAGCGATAAGCTTAGGATATTTTATAACGCCGACGAAATTACGTATCAATTTTCCTTAACTAACGAATAAGCAATCAAGAGTAATAACGAAGCGATTTGACGATCATTTATAGCGCCGACGAACTTGCGCATCGAACTTCTTTTTTTTGAATGATCCGTCTCTAAGGACCAATGTTAGATCAAAATTATATGTTCGAAATAAACGAAAAACGATAAATTTAAGAAAACACAACTCTTCTCTTTTCACTCTCTGAACTTTTATTAACTTTTTGATCTCGATGGTTCGATCATTCAAAAAACCTTTTTTCTCTATTATTTTGTGGACTGTAGTAGATTGCCCGAAAGGCTACTCTTAAGGTCAACTACACTTTGTATAGTACGAGTGTAATAGTCATGATTAAACACTCAGTGTCATCGTTATGGCGCAACCTATACCCCATACCATAAGCATAGCGCTCATAGCACTTGCCTGCATATGCATTTCTGATCAATCAGCATTGGCGCACTATTAACTGGTCATGCATGTCATTCACACTTCACCAATTGGTTTTCCAATTGCGTGAAATGCTTTCTCACCATTCCACGGTGTGGAGTGGTCGTGAATGTTAGTCATGCTTTGTTAATCGGTTCGCCTTTACTCCAATTCAATCGTGTGAAATGCATTTCCCTTCTTCGTCACTTGTTTACGTATTGCTCGGATTCGAGCATTATTTACGAAGTGACATATGAAGAGCGAATAGGCGCGAGTGCCGACATTGACCTAGTGCTGACAAATTGGGGTTGTTTCGGGGCAAGTTGCGCCTCGAAAACGAGTTTGTTATGTTCAGGGCAAGTTGCGCCTTGAACAATTAATTTCAATTTTGTTGGAGTGGTTAAGCACCGAATAATAAAATGTTTGTTTCACCACGCTATAAAACACCCACTCTGGGTTCTTGCTTTATTAAGATTGATTATTGGTGCCTCCGGTCATTTGGTATCGACCCTTGACCAGCTGGTTTCCAGCTTCATTATGTACATGAATGTTGATAAGGATATACATAGGTATGTGGATAAGGCTGATGGCCTATATCCCTAGTGACTCGATATAAACTAAATGTTGCTGCAACTTGCCTGCTGGCAACGTTGCAGATCGTTGAACCTTTTGCTAGGGCGGCCATGCTGGTTCGTGGCTGGGCTGCTCGACGGCCATGTTGAGTTGTGGATGGATGGATTGATGGATTCCACAGTTGACCGATGACAGTTGTGTAGATGGTGTTTCGTGGTTCGTGGTTGGTGTTATTTTGTAATTATTGAATTATGTTATTCTGTGCGTAGTGAAATGTGTAGTGTGTTGTTCGTGCAATGTGTAATGTGTTTTTTAGTTGGTGTGTACTACATAGATGGAAGTGGGCATGTGCGTCCCATTAGTTTTATGGCGGTTGAATCGCCATGCCACTGCCATCCATGTTTTCCCTGCTGCTTATCATCAGTGGGTGTTGTGTTGTTGTTGTGCAGCAACATCGCATATTATGCAATTTATGTGCATTGGTTGGTGGTGGTTTAGTGGCGACAATACGACGATCCGAGTCTGGAAATTACGGTGTTTGCGTTCTGTGTGGAATGGAGTGGAATGCGTAGAGTGCATATGATGGAGGGTGCAGTGCAATGTAGTGCAATCACTACATCATTTACCCCTATGAAAAAGAAAATTGACCTTGAAGAGGTTAATTTTCTGCAGAGTAATTGCAAGTTACAAGTTTTGTACTTTTTTTTTGTTTACATTTTATGTCTAAATGTTTAACTTATTGACTATTGGTACAATTTTGGTTTTTGTTTCGTGTTTTGACATACACATGTATATATTATATATACATATATTTTTTTTTTTTACAGCTTGTATTTCCATTTATGTTTCATATATATTGTAACCCAGTGGTTATGGTTATGGTTATAAACATTTTTAGTCTATACTTGTAAGAAATCTACATACATATTTTTAGTTTTTTTTTTGACTTACATGGCATTTTTTCTTAATATTACATGGTGTAAAATGTTTTTGTTCTATGTACAAGTTAACGGCAAAAACATTGTATCATGCAAAACATGCAAAACACGCATGATACAATTCCCACGAACAACATCATCAAGCCCGTACGTGATCAAATGCCACGAATTCTCTTCCCACCAGACACCTGAGACAACACCTATTTCACCGGACGTTGAACGACATTCCGCTGACGATGCGTCTGGAGCACCTATGGGACTTGGGATGCAATAGAACTAAGTGAACTTTGTAAATTTAGTCTTTAAGTTGCGCTCGGTATGAGCAGTTGAAAATAAAAATAATTTTTTTATAAATTTTAGGTAAAGAATTGTTTAATTTACACATTAGAAAAAGATGTTGGGATCGTTAGCCTATTTATAAGTTCGTAAAATTCTTGTATGTAAATATAAAATTTCTTTTTTTTTTTTTTTTTTAATATGTATACGTATTGGAACTACTGACCGTCTGTCGAGATACTCAGTCTAAATTCAGGGGTGGACGTTTTCTCTGGCTTAGGAGCGTGTTAAGTGTGTACGTCGTCTTTGTCGGGGGTTGTGCTTTTGTAAACCTTGTAACTTTGGCACCTTTTGTAAAGTATTAGTATAAGGAGTAGTAGTGGGATGATGTAAATAAGAGTGTAGTGATGCAGGTCATTAGTGTCTAGTGTTTTAAGGGGCTTAAATGCATCGTTCTTTAAATTGTTAACTTAAGAGGGGAAATATGAATTTGTTTGTTCTACAAGCAACAAGCTTTATCGCTTTATGTAATAATGGCTCTCTGACCGAGGAATAGTATAAAGGAATATTTGTGTGGGTGTGGGTTATTCTTGTAATAGTTGTAGGTTGGCGTTGTGCAATAGTTTTGACTTTTTCCCGATTTGGACGGTTGTGTTCTCATCAGAGTTGACTTTGATTACCTCGTACGTTCCTTCCCATAGGGTTGAAAGTTTGTTTTTTCTAGTCTAATTCTTTACTAGTACTTTATCCCCTACATTAAATTTTTTTGCTTTACAGCGTTTATCGTAGTATAACTTGGCGTTCTCTTTTTTACTAAGCAAATGCTCTCGGACAATTTTGTAGCCATGCTGTAATCGAACCTTTAGCTCGTTTGCATAGTTGTCGTAGCTATACGAAACTCTCGCTGTCTGTTCGAGAATGCTCGGTATACTAGGCGGGAAACCATAGAGGAGTTCGTAAGGCGTGTAGCCAGTACTACTGTGGGGTGTAGTATTGTAAACGAACATAGCATATGGGGTCCATGTTTCCCAAGTGAGTGTGTCTTTATTGACGTAATGGCGGAGATATTCAACCAGAGTTCTATGGCTACTTTCCAGGGCTCCATTCGTTTGTGGATGTGTTAAGTTTTTTTATTTTCATCAATTTGCACATTTCCTTGAACATAATGCTCAAAAAGTTCGTGCCCTGATCTGTTAAGAGAGAGTGAGGTATACCATGTCGACAAACAATGTTTTCCACAAATGTTCTGGCTACCGTTGAGGCTTCAACGTTTGGTAGTGGGAAAGCTTCAGAGAATTTTGTGAAATCATCCTGAAAGGTTAGTAGGTATTTTTGACCATTATAGCTCATTGGTAGGGGCCCAACTATATCTAGTGCGACCCTTTCGAATGGTTTAGAGCTAGTTGTTGTTATTTTAATGGGTATTTTACGATTTGTCCTACTTTTGTTTAACTGACAGGAGGCGCTCTTTCGGATATAGGCAGCGATGTCTGCTGCCATAGTGGGCCAGTAGTATTTTGACTTCATTCTCTTGAGTGTTCTGGTAGCCCCTTGATGTCCACCGGATGGTGAGTCATGGTACTCGAAAAGTAACTTTTTATTGTCTTCCGCGTCTGTCAAGCGGATTCTTTCGTCAGAATAGATATGTATATGCATATCAAGAGTTTGGAAGGTTCTTACCAGAATATTTTTAAAATTTTCCCTTGATTCCTCATTCATTGATGGTAAGGAAATACCGATCGACTTTAGACTATTATTGGAAAACATGGTCTTTATGTCGTTCAGACAAGACTCAGCGATATTTTGATCTCTAGGGCATCTAAATGGTACCGGTAACGTGATGGTGTAGACTGTTGTGTTATCATTGGGTTTATAAATATTAATTTTTCCCAACTCAGGTTTTATAAACTCTGAAATCGTTTCTTTTAGTTTTTGCTCTTCTTCTGAGTCTATTAAGGGTAATATTATTATTTTATGTTGAACCCTTCTGTCAGTATGTATGGAATCCTTTTCTCGAAGATTAAGACTAGAGAGAACCTGTATATCTTGGGCGAGGTTTGTAGGTTTCTCTGAAGGGGTTTCTTTTCTTTTATTTTGGCTACGTGTAGTTACCAAAACAGAACTCTTATTATGTGGTTCAGGCCGCGTGATATGACTGAGCGCGTCGGCATTCGTGTTGAACTTGCCTTTCTCGTGGACAATAGTATATTCGTATTCTTCCAACAAGATTCTCCATCGCATCAATCTAGACGCAGGGTCCTTTCGTCCTATTAGCTACTGTAGCGAACTGTGGTCCGTTACGATAGTAAATTTCCTCCCATAGATATATGGTCGGAATTGGATCAGGGCGTACACGATGGCTAATAGTTCTTTTTCGGAAATGGAGTAACGAGTTTCTGCATTATTTAGAGTTCGACTCGCAAAGAAAATTGGTTTGTCCTAACCTATTGGCCCTTGTGATAACACGGCACCTAATGCAATATCGCTGGCATCAGTAGTCACGAAGAATTCTTGGGTGAAATCTGGATATGCTAGGATGGGTGGACTAATTCCTTTTTCTTTTAGAGAAAAGCGTCCCAATGAAAGGTGATGTTTTTCTTTAATAGTTTTATTAGCGGCTTACCCAGTTCGGCAAAATTCGGTATAAATTTCCTATAGTATCCTACAAGGCCCAGGAAAGACTTGATTTCTTTGGGTTTCTTAGGATTGACATCTGTCATCTGTCAAGAAAAGTTGTGAAAAAAGATCTCCTACAAAATTTATTTAAAAGGGAACATAAAAAGTGAAAATATTAAGTAGAAAATTTAGAAAAGTGCAATTCCAGAAGCCGCCTCCTTAATTAAAGTGGTTACTCAGAGTGAGTCATAGCATTTAAGACCGTACTTGGTGAGATCAAACTCCAGCGCAAAGCTAACCTCACCAAATGAACATAAGAAGTGTAGCAGACATTGCCCCAGAACATCATTGGAACGAAAAACGCCGCGACAAGAAAAATACAGCAGAAATGGACAAATTAACTCATCAGCATCGAAACACTTAAAAAATTGCTCGACGAAAAAAACAAAGAACTAGTTCGGGAACTTCCATCAAAGTCCGACTTTCAACTCCTATGCGCAGAGTTATCCGGCCTACAGATCCGCCATGATGAAATATCTCAAAGAGTAGCGCAACTAGAGAAAAGAAACGAATTTCTAGAAAGTCAGCTGGATAAGTTGATGCAGAAAAACACTCAATCCAACGTTGTGGTGCAGTGACCTTCCGAGCCTAACACCGACATGCTGGAAAAAGCAAAAGCCATCTGCGCCGGATTGGTGGACAAGAACGAATCATCCAACATTGTAGAGTCTGCATACAGCGTTCGTGCTAGAGCCCCGCACACTTCTACCATTATAGTAAAGATGTCATCGCGAGATTACGCTTGGAGTGTACTACGTGGAGCCAACAAACTAAAAGGGACCAAAATGAACATACAAAAAGATCTGCCACCTAACGTGCGGCAAAAAAAAGCGAAGCTTGTACCAATCATGCAAGTCTTGAGAAGAACGAACCCCGAGGTGAAAACTGTCTTAAGAGACGATAGATTGTACGTCGGGGATAAGGTATTTACATGGGATTTTACAAAAGGATTGAAATGCGGCGAAAAATGTGGGTTTGAAGTGCTAAGTCGGAGTCTACACGAGGGCTATCTGATGAGGGCTAAAATAAGTGTAAAAGAGAGGGTAAGTGAAACAGAAATGCATTGGCACACTCACGCGCGGGTAGCTACTTCGTGGGTTTTCTTGACAATTCCTTATCTCATTTTCTGTGTTTTGCGATGTCGCTTCACTCCTGTTTCTGACTTGGAAGTGTACGTTTGGATACCATTCTTACTTTTCAAACATCACCACAGGCAACGAAATTGAAATGTGAAGCGAAATGTCGAAAAACAGGCACACGCAGAAAAGCTCCTTGTGGACGCGTCCTCAAATTGGAACGCAGGTTCAAAAGAAAAAGGCTCAAAAAGAAAGCCCTCGTGTAGACTCCGACTAAGAAACATTGCTGGGGACATTATACACCCGAAGCAATTTATGAACGAGATTGTAAACCAGGGATAAATCCCTGTTGTAAACAATTGCGTTAGTGCTCGCGAAACGTCAAGTATGTCACAAAAGGTCAATGATGCCAACATTAGTAACAAAGATGTCATTGCTGGAAACCGTTTGGGTGAACACACAAGTACGTCTTCGCATGAAGCTTGAAACACAAAAATCTGCCATAATAGAAATAGTATTAAATTAGGTATTCTAAGTTATAATGTAGCTGGATTGAAAAATAAATTATTATTTACAAACTTTTTTAATTATGTCGAAAAATTCGACATATTTGTACTGTTCGAAACTCATGTATTAGAAAATGAAGAAAAGAGATTTGAAAACATATTTTCAAATTACGAACTGAAGTGGATACCTGGAAGGGGAAGTGGTGGAGAAATGTGTGGTTATCGGAAGGATCTTAATTACGCTGAGGTTAATTTTAAGAGAGCGGAAGATTCGTATGTCCTCGATGTAAGAATGAATAACAGTGCCCTGCTTATAATCCCTATTCATTTGAACGCTAGTCACTGGCAACGCGACTATGGACATCTTAAAGAAATACTACAGAACCTAAGAGAAACAAATTTGATGTTGATTGGTGATTTTAATGGTCGGATAGGTCTTTCGCAAAATAATTTCGTGAGTGGTTACAATACACCCACAATACGCATAAATCGCACTTCCAAAGATGAAATTTGCGACCATAGGGGTAGAAAGATACTTGATCTTGCGGATGCATACGACTGCAGTATTCTAAATGGAAGTTGTGAAGGTGATCATTGTGGAGAGTACACATTTATCCGTGGAAAAGCATGCTCAGTAATTGATTACTGTTGCATCTCTGGAAATTGGAACTCCCTCCTAAGCGACTTTCGGATAGGAATGGAGACTTTCTCGGATCATATGCCACTCGAAGTTAATTGTTTGGTATCTAGCTATCTGGTATCTACGCACGAGAGGAGTATAAGGCAATTGGGACTGTTACCAAAACTATAGTGGAACGACCGAACACGAAATATGTATCGCAGTAATCTAAATTCTGAACTTGAGCGATTACACACAGTAGATATTTTACCGGATGTCGATGCCCTTACAAATTTGATTAAAAACGCAATCCCGAGCTTACCTACAGAGAAAAATAAGATCCGAAAACAAAAGTGGTTTGATTATGAGTGTCTGAGGGCTAGAGATAACTCCTTCAAATTACTAAAACTTTTGAGGGAATATAATGCCAATATCTTTAAAACACTCTATGGCGAAGCAAATAAGAACTTTAAACGCATTTACTATGAAAAAAAATTCAAATTTGAGCAACAACGTATCGCCACTATAAACAACGCCACGTCCTCAGCGGAATTTTGGAGAGCTGTAAAATATATAAATGGACGAACGAATAACATCGCCCCCTCGCTTAAAGCAATGCAGCTAATGAACCACTTTATCAATCTGCTTAACCCCCCACAGATCTCTCCCCCATTTCAATATGCAGCTCCTCTGATTATCGATTAATTCCTAGATAGCCCGTTTTCATTACAAGAAATCAAGGAAGTCATTAACAAAGCAAAAACGGGAAAGGCCCCCGGAGATGACAGAATTCCTTACGAGTTCTATAAAAACTGCACATATGAATTCATGTCTGCGCTCGTAGAGGAATTCAATAGAATCTACGAATCAACAAATATTCCAGATAGTTTTAAAAAGGCAATTATATATCCACTGCACAAAAAGGGTGACTACGACGATCATACAAACTACAGAGGAATATCTTTCCTAAACACCTCTGCCAAGTTGTTTTCCGCCCTTATATACAATAGACTTACCTGCTGGGTTGATAGTAAGGAGTTTCAGGCAGGATTTAGAAAGAAATACTCGACAGTTGATCAAGTATTTGTACTACTCAATATTGCGGAGATGTATAAACAGAAACATAAAAAACTATATGCCTTTTTCGTCGACTTTCGAGCGGCCTTCGACACCATACCGCGCGAGGCTCTGACTTACAAACTGTACAATATCGGCTTCTCAACGAAAATAGTCAACATCTTAAGAGCAATGTATGCAAATAATGTGGCGTATGTATGGGATGGGGAGTCCATATCTGGAGAGTTTACAACAGCGATGGGTGTGAAACAAGGGTGGAGCTTGAGTGCTTTACTGTTTATCTTATTCATTAACGACATATGATGAATAGGCTCAGTGTTTACTGCAAATACTGGAAATTGAATGTGAACTTGACTAAATCAAAGGTAATGGTGTTCAGGAGCGGTGGTGGCAGATATTCGCGAAACGAAAGGTGGACTTATCACGAAGAAATGGTAGAAATTGTTCGCGAGTACAAATACTTAGGAATTTTGGTGTCATCGAACCTGAATATGAAGAAACACCTTAAAGCCAAGCTATCTGAAGCCAAGCGAGCAATCTCATCAGTCTGGGGTCGCTGCATCAACAATAAATATGTAACACATAGCTCGAAGCAGAAACTTTTTCGCTCAACTGCAGCCTCAGTTCTTTTACATGGAGCACAAGTACTGTTCCTTTGTTGAAGTTGAGAAGTTTCTTCGTTATTACCTAAAGCGGATATTCCGTTTACCAAGTGCTACGCCTAATTACATGCTGCATCTAGAAACTGGTGTACCGCCTATGTTCCTGGAAACACTGAGACTACATTTTGATTATGTAGTAAAAGTTCTGGCAATGAGAGACGATAGACTGCCAAAAGTAGTACTTAAGAGTGTAATAAAGAATAGAGCAAGTTTCATCCTAGAATGGGAACGCCTTGCGTCAGACTGTGGAGAAACCATAAGGATAACGCCCGATGGTTATTCTTAACATCTAAGAGCGCGTCTCAACGCCCTATTAGAAAAAGTCGCTCGAAACATGTATGATCAATTTGTTTCGGATGCACAGTCATCCCAGTATAGAATATACTACAGTAAGCTGAAATACCACCTATCAGAGAAAACTTACTTTTTAAACTGCAACTCAATAGAAAAAATTAACATAATTTTTAAAATCAGAGGTGAGCTACTGAACCTGAATTTCATACCACATCGTCCTGAGCTCCCCATCTTATGCAATCTCTGTAATATGAAGGTGCGAGAGGATGTATTTCACTTCCTTGCAGTATGCCCAGTTTTAAAAGGAATTCGAGGGATATTCTTTAATTCGTATATTTTGGAAAAAGATGAAACAATTCGAATCTTAAATGGACTCCGAGGGTGGGATGTACTCTACAACTACTGTACAAATGCACTTCGTTATAGAAAAGGCATTGTTGAAGAAGATTTTTAGTGCCTAATGTATATACTTTGTTCTCTTTGTAAAGCAAAAACAGAAATGTAGAAAATGTATTGTCAATCTGGTAGGCGGCCATAGGCCAAACCATAATAGACTTAGATAATATAATGATTGTAATGGATTTAAAACTGAAATAAAAGTCATACATACATACATACACATACATTCTTAGGTACTGGAAAAGTTTTAACTGCCTTGGTTCTGTCAGGGTCTGGCTTTATTCCATTTTCAGAAATGTATGTATGTATGTATGTATGTTGGCGTTACAGTCCATGAAGGACCTGAGCCGACCTTCTCTCAATCACCCATGTTGTGTGTGATTTAATTTTCCCATAGGTGAAAGGGACCTACAGTTTATTGCCGGTTCCGAACGGCGAATTTCGAGAAGCTTTCATGACAATTTTACTACAGGGGGTTTTGTCAGAAACCCGCTGAGGAGAAACACCGTGAAAACACGTTCGATGACATGGCTGTGTCATTTTCAGAAATGACGAGCCCTAAATATGTGAGTTCTTTCCTAACAAAATAGCATTCTCGGGTTGAAGTTTTAAGTTGTGCTCTCGAAGACGATTGAGAACTTTAATAAGCCGAGTATTGTGATCGTTAAGATCGTAACCGTAGATGACTATATCATCTACATAAACAAAGCATTCGATTCCTTGAAGTCCCATGAGCACATTATTCATTAGTCTCTGAAACGTAGCGGGTACGTTTTTTAGACCGAAAGGCATACGATTATATTCGTAGTGGCCGAATGTCAGTGATATTGGGCAAAGGATAAGCGTCACCAACT
Organism: Eumerus sabulonum; assembly: GCA_951905685.1. Classification (NCBI taxonomy): domain Eukaryota; kingdom Metazoa; phylum Arthropoda; class Insecta; order Diptera; family Syrphidae; genus Eumerus; species Eumerus sabulonum. Next base: position 67,169,678 of record OX645060.1, read on the forward strand.
GTTAATTCGTTTAGCTTCCTAAAGTCAACTACTACTCTCCATCGTTTTGTGCCGTCTTGTCCTGGCTTCTTTGGGACTAGTAACAAAGGTGAATTCCATGGGCCATAACTTGGTTCTACCACACCATCCTGTAACATTTCATTTACATTATTTTCATCCAAAAAATCCCCTTGGTCACATACTGAACTAAGGTTAGTCGACAATATCCCACAACCAGTAGCAAACTTCCTAGTTTTGATCTCTTTTGTGTCTTTGATGAATTAATCTTAGCTGCAAACCTTTTTCCCATATTTCCCATTATTGTTATTCACCTTTTCACATCGTTGCTGTCAAGTAGGATAATTGATTTGAATTCAATGGACAATTTTATATAATCAACTATATCTCTTCATGAAGATCTTTGATTATCAAAGTAATATGCCGATAACCTGCCTGCAACCAAGATCTGTCATCATACAAAAAATGTGATTTATTGTGATGACTGATGAGGTAACATACATTGTCTCTTTCATATTTATATATACAGATGGTACGGAACCCTTTGTGGCGAGTCCGACTCGCACTTGCCCGGTTTTTATTTTTGGTTAAGTAAAAGTGTGACAGTTGTGACTTATGACAATGGGTCTCTCGGTTTACAAGGGTAAAACGAAATATATGCTGTCAACCAAAAAAGACGCGCAACACAGACGTCTCGGCCAGAACGTCACAATTGGCAGCTACAGCTTCGAAGTGGTCTAGGACTTCGTCTACCTTGGCTCACTAGTGACCAGCGACAATAGCACCAGCGCTGAGATCAAACGCAGAATAACTCTTGCCAACCGCTGCTTCTTTGAGCTCAAGAGGCAATTGAGAATAAGACCCCTTTCTCGAAAGACCAACGCTGCGCTGTACAAAACCTTAATCATCCCGGTCCCCCTCTATGGCGCAGAAGCCTGGGACTTTAACGAAAGCGAATGAAGAGGCCCTTTTTAATTTCGAGAGAAAAAACTCTGCGTTCAATCTATGGTCCCGTTTGTATAAACGCGGGTTGGAGGAGAAGATACAACGACGAGCTATATGGACTGTACACCGACATCGGCCTGGTACGACGTCTGCGGATCCAACGTCTAAGATGGCTAGGCCATGTAGAGCGAATGGAAAACACAACTCCGGCCCGAAGAGTCTTCGAGTCCATCCCCGAGGGACGACGCAGCAGAGGACGACCGAATCTAAGGTGGCGCACACCGGTGATAGGGGACCTTAACCAACTGGGAGTGCGCCGCTGGGAACAGCTGGCAAAAGACCGTGCCAGCTGGAGAAGTTTGTTGGTTGAGGCCCAGGCAACACTGTAACACTGATGAGGACCTATCAGCTTATTTACAAAAGGCTTCGGGCGTTTACACAAAACAGCAGAGACGATTTTGTAGGCGATGTTAAGGAGACTTATTCCTCTGTAGTTAGAGCAGTCAGGGGGGTCTCCTTTCTTGTGGATCGGGCATGCTTTCCTCTGACCATATCTTACAGCTGAGCTGGAGCATGCTCCTAACCAGGTCACCTCCAGCTGCCTTGAAGAGCTTAACAGAAAATCCGTCTGCGCCAGCAGCTTTATTCGACTTGAGTTTCGATATAGCGATCTTAGCTTTGTCGAGGTCAGGGGGACGGAATTTTGCGATCTTCGTCGCTAAAAAATGGATCATTCTGCCTGACAGCGGTATATTGACTTCCATCGCCGTTGTACGGTCTGCAGAAGTGGTTTTTCCTTATTCTCAGCTTCGACTGTGATTCTAGTACAGGTGTCCGTTCTCATCGCCACAGGTTTCCGTGCTGGCCTTATAACTCACATAGCCCTACATATAGATAATGTTATCACCCCGCAGACGATACGTACAATTAAATAATAAAATACTATTGCACAGCCGACCCAGAGAACCAATTAATGAGCCTCTAGCTCACATCCGTTGTCTGTGTCTGCTATGCACTAAAACCCAAAAGCAAGAAAACAAAACTGTGCGTGTCAGCTCCGACGCGTAACTGGAGTTTACTCCTTAAAAATGATTATCTTAAAATATATAATATATCATAGGCAAACAAATAAGTAAGTAAAATATTGGTATGTTTATTCATATTAATTTGGTAAAATATATTACTTAAGTTATGGTACACAAAAACGTATTTCTTACACTACACTATTTATTTCGAAAATAGTAACAGCATTGTTAAATATTGTGACAATAGGTTTGTGAAAACTAAAATACGATTTATGAACATCAGAAGTTACGTGAGTTACGAATCGTGAAAACATTGCATCAATGGTTGTACCATATCTAGTTGTCCCCAGTGTTCTACCAGAAACTAGATTTAAGTTGAGTTCTTCTTTCAAATTTGTACTAGCCGCAGTCCAGACCAGTCCCGTCCGGTCGGATCCAGAACAGTCCCGTCCAGTCCAGTCCCGTCCAGTCCAGTCCCGTCCAGCTCAGTCCCGTCCAGTCCCATCCAGTCCAGTCCCGTTAAGTCCAGTCCAGGCCAGCCCCGTCCAGACCAGTCCCGTCCAGTCCAGTCCCATCCAGTACCGCCCAGTCCCGCCCAGTCTAGTCCAGGGCAGCCCCGTCCAGGCCAGGGCAGCCCCGTCCAGTTCAGTCCCGTCCAGTTCAGTCCCGTCCAGTCCAATCACTTCCAGTCCAGTTCAGCCCAGTCTGGACGCGCTATAAGATGCGCGAGTATATTGCGCAGAGGAAATGTGACCCTTCACTCTATATATGAAAGGATTCTTAAGGAGTAAACTCCAAAAAAAAAGAATAAAGACACATTTTGTTATCTACAAGAACAGAGAAAAGACGCGTTTTTTATCCGCTCATCGACAATAGAACTATGTTTATAGCGGTTCTGTCTCACTTTGTGACGTCATCAGCGCATGTATTAGCTAAGTTGGTTGTAGTATCAGGTGTCGGCGTGTGTCTTCGCTAGGACGGTTGTGATCTCCGATTTTCGGTGAGTTTCCGGCGTGTGTGTCTTTGGTAGGTTGGTCGTGGTCTCTAGTTTTCGGTGTGTGTGTCTTCGGTAGGTTGGGTGTGGTCTCCGATTTTCGATAAGTTTCCGGTGTGCGACTTTGGTGGCTTGGGTGTGTGTCTTCGGGAAGTTGGTTGCGGTGACAGCTGTGTGTGTGTGCTTGGGGGTAAGTGGTTTGGTATAGTAAGTGGTTGCGATCGTAGGGAGCAATAAGATAACATAATATTCATATGTAGCAGCCTTGAACGTCGACGACGACGACGATGATAACGAATGTGATAAGATGTGCTTAGTGACCTAGTTCAACAGCAAGCGTATATAGTAGCCCTAATATTCATATTAGCTGTGTTGGCTTAGATCATTGACCTTGAGATGTGGTTAGTGGTCTAGTTCAACTGATAACGTAATACACATAGCAGCCGTTTTGGCGCCTGCGTGCGGGGTGTGTGGGTTGTGCTTAAGGTGACGCCTGCAATGTGTGAGGTGGCGCGTGCCGCCTGTGATGTGTGAAGCGGCGGCTGCCACCTATTTTTAGAATTGCGTTGTGAGTTGTATTTGATTATCATTGAACTCGGTAAGTTGAGCAATAAGAGCAATAAGCGATAGGGTAATAATACGTAATATTCATATGTAGTAGCATTGATATTCATAGTAGTCGTGTTGGTTTAGATCGTTGACCTTGAGATGTGGTTAGTGACGTAGTTCAAAGGCAAGCGCCACCTGAGCGATAGTGCGCGAGTTTAATGTGCCGTGGGGGAATGTGGGGATATAGTTGTTGTTGTTTGATCTATCTGTCATTTGTTATTGTATTTGTGATGAGGGGTATTTTTTTGTTTCGTTTTTATGTTTTACGAGATGTGTACAATTTGTATGGAAGAAATAGTAAGCCATGAAAAACATAACTTGTAAAAAACCAAGTCTCGCAACTCAGATCTTCGACCGTAAAAAGTTGTAAGATCAATGTATTACCAAGTCAGTTAATTTATTCAGTCCCTACTTAAGGGACCTTCTGCCTTGATTGATTACGTAATTAGCTAACCTAACAACATCTTATAGTGACCATACCAATATCAAAATCTTTTATGTTTTAAGTAAATAGATTGACCTGGCCATCGCATGAAAACACAATATATCTCACAAGTAATACATATTATATTAAATTAGATTATTTAGTGCGATTTCCAAGTCAATCAATCAAGGCAGAAGGTCCCTTAAGTAGGGACTGAATAAATTAACTGACTTGGTAATACATTGATCTTACAACTTTTTACGGTCGAAGATCTGAGTTGCGAGACTTGGTTTTTTTACAAGTTATGTTTTTCATGGCATCTCATTCCTTTTTGTAGATGTATGTATGTTTGTATGTATGTTGGCGTTACAGTCCATGAAGGACCTAAGCCGAGCTTCTCTCAATCACCCATGTTGTGTGTGATTTCATTTTCCCATAGGTGAAAGGGACCTATAGTTTATTGCCGGTTCCGAACGGCGAATTTCGAGAAGCTTTTCATGACAATTTTCCTACAGAGGATTTTGTTAGAACCACGCTGAGGAGAAACACCGTGAAAACACGTTCGATGGCATGGCTTTGTCGGGATTTCATCCCGTGTCATATCGGTGTCAGAGGCCAACACACTACCCACTGCGCCACGGTGCTCTCACTTCTTTCTTTACTTACTTATGTATGTATGCATAATATATCGAGGATCGTTATTTTTATCTTTTCTTTAAAACTTTTTACTGGAAGGTAGAAACTACATACACATAAAGAAACCAAAGAATTTTTTTATTAGTTTTTATTATATTTATATTTATTTATTTTGGGTGATAAAGTTAACCTTCTGCTTTAAATTTGTCTAATCTCCCATTTCTTACCCGTCCTATGTATCCCTCATACAGTTATGTATGTACATGCATACATATGTATTTCTTCAGCATAGGCACAATTTCGCTGATACCAATGCCTATGCCAGATATACACTGTTCAAATTCATGCAATGCACGTGCAAGTGTATTAGTGAACAAATCACACCACGTATAGATGGGTTATATGCTTGAAGTAAAACCAAATCTTTCTGATGCGTAAATACATACATATGTATGTATATACTCGCCGATACCGAATACAGTAAGCCTACCTACCCTTATTATTCCATTGTTTATGTATATGTATCCAGGCAAACAGATTCATTCACTGATGTATGTATATACGTTTATGGGATTATTTATGCAGTTGGTGTATCTAGAAAACTTAAAATTGGTGTATCTAGAAAACTGAACCGAAATTGCAAAATATTTAAGTTTTTCCTTGGTTTATACACTTAACACTAGTTGTGTTCCAAATTTGAAGCTTCTACGTCTGCTAGAAGTGCCTTAGACTTTTGATGATCGGTCAGTCAGTCAGTGAGTCAGTCAGTGAGTGACAAAATTAAGAAACTTTGGCTAGTTATAATTCTCAAACTACTGGTTCAAATTGAATGAAATTTGAAATATACCGTGTCTATGCAATGCTTGCTTGGTTACTGAAAATTCAGACTTCTAGTTCTATCCACAACGAAGTTATAGGGAGTCGAAAATGGCCTATTATGTTACGAGAAAAGGATGGTACGGCCGTGCCGCTTTTTTGCTCGACTTGGCAGGGGCACTGCCGTGCCCCCAGATTAAAATTAAGTGAAAGTGATAGCTATATTTGTGGATATGTATGTATGTATGTTGGCGTTACAGTCCATGGAGGACTTAAGCCGAGCTTCTCTCAATCACCCATGTTGTGTGTGATTTAATTTTCCCATAGGTGAAAGGGACCTACAGTTTATTGCCGGTTCCGAACGGCGAATTTCGAGAAGCTTTTCATGACAATTTACTACTACAGGGGGTTTTGTCAGAACCCCGCTGAGGAGAAACACCGTGAAAAACACGTTCGATTACATGGTTGTGTCGGGATTCGATCCCGTGCCATTTGTGGATAAAGGTAGTATAAATAGGTGAGATGTCTCATTAAATGCTTCGGTTAAATAAGTGAAAGAGATATTTTCAATAACGAAATATTCCGTTTAATGTTTTGGATTCAGTCAATAAAATCAGGTGATAAATATTGCATTTGTCATTCATAGTGGAAGTATTGTGAATGTTAGATATTGACTTATCCTTTTCGGTATATGTTATAGTAGAAGGTGGTTATAAAACACCGTTACTGAGAATCAAATTCCAATTTTTAGTCAACAGTACAGTTTGAATTTAATTTCAATGATGACATGAATATCGAAGTAAAAGGTGGTTCAATAACTATACTGGATAGACCATATGAGGGTCCTAAGCGAATAAATAACATAAATGCTTTTAAAGAATCATGTGTATTTAATGATATTGATGATAAATTGGCATTGAGTGTCATGGACGAAGAAGATATGGATCTTAAGGACGCACAGAAGTAAGAGGGTACTAAGCGGATAAATATCATAAATACTTTTAGAGAATGTTGGAGAGTTAGTGATATTGATGATAAATTAGCGTGGAATGACATTGACGAAGAAGATATAGAACTTTTTAGATAAATCATCTGCATCGGTAATTAATACAGACAAAAAAAAATGTAAATGATGACATACAAGAGTTGTCCAGACCTTGCGAAGGAAATTGAAAAGTTTATAGTTAGAAATATAGAATACTTATTGAACGAGTATTTAGAGGAGCTTATAGCATGGCAAAGGACTTACAAGGGCCTCGTAGGGGTAGCATCTATCCGACCAACGCTGTAAGTAAGGCCAGTAAGCCGTAACCGTAAAAAAACCACAAACTCCGAAACAACCACAAGTCTCGGATATAACGGACCGGATTTATGTTGACGACCCTTGCAAAAAACGAAAAAAGGACAGGGGTCTTCGGCTTTGTACGTGGAATGTTAGGTCCCTAAACAGGCAACGTGCAGCCGAACAACTTGCGGACGCCCTAGACCGCTATAAAGCGGACATAACCGCCACCCAGGAAATGGGATGGAATGGACCGGATATAAAGCGGATGAAAAACTGCGATATTTACTACGGCGAGAGAGGGCAACGATTGTTTGGGTGCGGATTTGTTGTTCGAGATGGACTAAGTTTCGGCATGTGAGCGAACGCCTTACAACAATCTGTATCAAGGCTAAATTTTTTAACATCAGCCTGATCTGCGTCCACGCCCCCACGGAAGACAAGGATGAATCCGCCAAGGATGAGTTCTACGATCTCCTAGACAGAACCTATGCCCAATGTCCCAGCTATGACATCAAAATTGTACTAGGAGACTTCAATGCTAAGCTGGGCCAGGAAAGCATCTCTGAACAAGTCATCGGCAAACACAGCCTACACGACACCACATTCGATAACGGACACAGGCTGATTGATCTTGCTACGGGGCGAAATCTCCTTCTAGCCAGTACGCACTTCCCTGAACGCCTGAAACCTTTTGAAAATAATCTTATAGGTTCTTATCAGTGCGGATTCAGGCCAGGAAAGTCCACCATCGACCAAATGTTCACACTACGGCAGATCCTGGAAAAAAACAATGAATTTCAAGTCGACACTCCCCACCTATTTGTCGACTTCAAAGCCGCATACGACAGCGTAATTATAGACGAGCTATACAACGCTATGTCTACCTTTGCCATACCTGGTAAACTCATCAGACTATGCAGGATGACTTTGGAGAATGCTCGCTGCTCCATTCGAATCGGTGAACACCTTACCGATAGTTTTGATGTCAAAAAAGGATTTAGGCAGAGCGATGCGCTGTCGTGTGATTTCTTCAACATCATATTGGAAATGATTGTGCAAAAAACCACTGGCCAATACAAGAGGCACAATCTAGGCCAATACAAGAGGTGTCAATGAGGCGTTTGCGAGTATTGAGATGGAGGCGGCGAAAATTGGTTTGGCGGTAAACGAGGGCAAAACTAAATATATGCTGTCATCAAAAAAGGACGCTCAACACCGACGTCTCGGCCAGAACGTTTGTATAGGCAGATATAAGTTCGAGGTAGTTAAGGACTTCGTCTACCTTGGCTCCGCAGTGACCTGGAACAACGACATCAGTTCCGAAATCAAACGCAGAATCACTTTTGCTAATCGCTGTTTCTTTGGGCTCAGGAGGCAATTGAGTAATAGAGCCCTCTCCCGAACGACAAAGTTGACTCTATATAAGACCCTCATCATCCCGGTCCTGTTGTACGGCGCAGAAGCATGGACACTATCAAAAGCGGATGAGGAGGCTCTTGGTCGGTTCGAGAGAAAGATTTTGCGCGTGATTTTCGGGTCTATAAACGCAGGCGGGGGATGGAGGAAAAGATTCAACCACGAACCTTACGGGCTGTACAGCGACATGAGTCTAGTCAGGCGTCTACGGATTCAACGCCTAGGATGGCTGGGCCATGTAGAGCGAATGGACCCCATAGCTCCAGCTCGGAGAGTCTTTGAATCCAACCCCGAGGGACGAAGAAGCAGAGAACGGCCGCACTTAAGATGGCGCACACAGGTGGAAGGGGACCTCAGCCAACTGGCTGTGCGGCAATGGAAAAGGCTAGCAAAAGATCATGCTAGATGGAGGGGCATGTTGGTTGAGGCACAGGTTCACCCCGAACTGTAGCGCCCGCTAAGAAGAAGAAGAATAGCATGTTCTCGAAAAATCAATCAATACAAACAAATTTTTGCTACTACATATGAGAACAGATACCAACGTACTATGTATATGCAGCATGTGTTCCGATAACAATCAGGGCAATCTCGATACTTGTGCCCTCCCTTCTTCGGGCGCCTTGCCATGGCGGGAGGCTAATAGGTCATAGACCTCGAACTAAGACTCGAAGACCCCAAAAATGAATGAACAAACAAAAGGAATTGAGTACTCCAGGTGGTACCCACAGCAGCGGAAATCCACCGGCGATCTCCTTGATTGCGGCTGGGGGCACGGATTCTGGAGGCCCCGACATTCATTTTTCATTCTACCGCAGCCCGAAACGTCACCGACTCCTGCGGCTCACTGACTGACCACCTGGTCGGACTGAGCATGAGCGGTGAATCCAGCGGAGGCGACACCAATGATGCAAGCATGGAGTATACTCTGTCGGGGTAGTTATATCTACTGTGTATGTCAGATAGAGTAGCGGCCTCAGTACACTACCCTTAGTTTGTGTGTAAATTTGACTATTCGTCATTGTATTTTACACAGAAGTGACGTTGGTTGAGATAGCTCCTGAGTAGTAGATAAAATTTAGTGGTAAGATCTTATTGAGCTTGTAAATCAGTCCCATTTGCCAAACGGGGCCTAAGATACGTGCAGGAATACTGTTGCAGTATCTTTTTTTTTTATCTAGGTCACTTGCAATTTTATTTATTTCTCTGTGTTTTTTATATTGTCGAGTAATGTCTGACCGGAATTGCTGGTCCGGTACGTATGTATGATTTGTTCCAGAATTTCGAATAAAACTGGTAACAGACAAATTGGACGTAATTATTTGCTTTTGTTTTGTCTTTTTCTGGTTTGGAAAAAGCAGGTACTTTAGCGATTTCCCATACCTTGAGGAAGTATTTTATTCGAATTATGGCGTTAAATATATTTCTAACGGTAGCGCCGACATTTCGGCGAAGGGTAAGACGGGTTTTTCGTTGATTTTTTTTAATTTATTAAAAAAAAAAAAAGAAAATATCACGTAGCAAAAGAAACGAGCGAGGGAAAAAACGCCGGTGCTTACGTTTATTTTACGACAAGCGCCTGGAAAAGCCAGTGCTCTATCTTCAGCAAATGAAAGGGCCACTTGATCAAATCACTGAGAACTTCTCCTAAGAATTAGGCCTTAGAGTAAGATCTCCTTGACTGGATCGCGACTACTCGTCTTTTGCGCCCATCTTACACGCGCTTTTATACTCTTCATGAGCTTTTACAATAACAATTCACAATAATAATTCACAATAAAAAAAAAAAAAGGTAATTTTGTAAATTCAGGATCAAAAGTTTTAAAAGAATTAACACAATAGTAATAAAATAAAATGAAACAAAAGTAAATTCATGATTAAAAAATTCAGCACGTGTTGTTGCTACATACTCCCCCTTTGACACTGCAAATCGCCTCGATGTAGTGTCAATGGTTAAGCGAACTTCTTTGGTCGTCCTCTTCTTCTCAGACACATAGTTGGGTTAAATTGTTTTCGGCCATAGTAAGGAGTAATGTTAACTGCTTGTTAACCAATCTTCTTGGTGATTATGTATGGACCATCCCGCTTTGGAACGAATTTAGCTATAATTCCCTTTGCGGCGTTGCTTATGACATGGGTGGTGGCCAGGACTCTATTTCCAACTTGATAGGGGGGCTGCGTACGGCGACCTTAACCAAATGCTTCTTATTCCGATCTTGCTGCTTCTCTTTTGTTAGCGTCAGTTAACAACCTGCCAGCATACTCAATAGGATGTTCCGTCTCTCCCTCCCCGTGAAGTAATACAGGCCGAAATGGCGTCTGTCTTGAGCAGAAAGTCGTCGTTAGGTCGTTGGGTTTACTTTATAGCCTTCTTCTAGATTAAAACCATGACGGCTTTAAGAATTGAATTTCGGAAAAGTTTAGTGACTCGAATCAATTATCCCTCAATTCCTTTTCATTCAACTTCTTTTTTTTCGGTGTTTCTATCGCAGCCGGTGAATCCCTAAAAATAGCATGTGTGTAGCCTGGTGAATAGCCATTGTTTCTTTTTTTTTTTTTTTGGTGGCGTTGCAGCCCATGAAGGACCAGAGTCAAGCTTCTCTCAATCGCCCATGTTGTGTGTGATTTATTTTTCACATAGGTAAAAGGGACCTACTGCTTAGTGCCGAACGGCGTGAGTCGAGAAGCCTTTTCGGGGCAAGAATACCACCGAGGAGAGACGCCGCGAAATAAACTTTCGAGGCGTTGTTGATGTCGGAATCATCGTGCGTTAGATTCCAAAACACTAACCACTGTACCACGGCGCCCTCAGTCATGGTTTATGTTCCTATAATTGTTAAAGAAACGCACTGGAAGCAGAGTTTAAAATGAAACGCACTCGGTGACAGTCAAAAGGGTATAAGAATTTATATTTATTATTTGATGACAGTAACAAATCATAGGATAATATGTTCTTAGTAATAAAGTAAAGTAAAGTTAACTACAGTAAAGTAGATATAACATTATTACATTATATATATATAGTTGGCGTTACAGTCCATGAAGGACCAAAGCCGAGCTTCTTTCAATCACCCATGTTGTGTGTGATTTTATTTTCCCATAGGTGAAAGGGACCACCAATTTATTTCCGGTTCCGAACGGCGAAATTCGAGAAGGTTTTCTTCACAACTGTACTACAGGGGATTTTGTCAGTACCCCACTGAGGAGAAGCACCGTGAAAAACACGTCCGATGACATGGCTGTTGTCGGGACTCGATCCCGTGTCATCGGCGTCAGAGGCCAACACACTACCCACTGCGCCACGGCGCTCTTGCACGGTGTATCAACATGCTGTAGGATTATAACTCCTTTCTGTACTGCATCTCTGACAAAATGGTGACGAATGTCAACGTGCTTGGTGCGGGAGTGTTGAACTGTATTCTTTGCGATTGCATGAGCACTTTGGTTATCATTATAAATAACAACAGCCTTTTGTTCTGTAAAGCGAGCTTCCTTAAGGATTTTTTGAAGATACATTGCCTCTTTAACTGAATCCGCTATAGACATGTATTCGGCTTCCGCAATAGATAATGACTGTCCTCTGTTTCCTAGATTCCCATGACACCGCTGCTTCACCGAGCCTAAAGACGTACCCAGTATAGAATCTTCTATCATCTGTATTTCCAGCCCAGTCAGCGTCCGTGAAGCCTCCTATATTCCTACCAGTTTTCAAATTCAAATGTCAAGTTAATTATCGGCTATACGGCACTACGCTAACTATCATTAGATGCCTTCGCGGGAGTTCACACAATGGCGTAAATACGTTCACAATGGTGATACTTAGAGTATAAATTAACAATCGCTGTAGTAGAGATCGCAGTTTCTCATCGTCTTTATGTCAACAAAAAAAAAACAGAACCGATTTCTTGCATTTTTCCAGTTGCAAAGTCCGGGTCTACATGGCGCGTGCTTAACGAAGGGTGAAATGAGTACGAAAGAGAGGATAAGTGAAACAGAAATACGTTGGCACAGTCACGCGAGTTACGATACTTCTCACATCGTTATCATCCCGCAGACGAATACCCAATAAACCGACGTCCCTCAATAAATAAAATACAGTTGAACCGACGACCCAAAATAAAGGTCATAGAATACAATTTGCATAGACGACCCAAAGAGCCGACGAATAAGCGTCTGGCTCACATCCGCTTCTTTGTGTCTGCTGTGCAAAAACAAATATCTAACCCATAAGTATATAAAAGCCACGGAATAGAAATAAAGGACACAATTAATCTAGGAACAGAGCAGTCAGGACGTTTTTTTATTTGTTTTCACCAACCAGAAATTATAATTCGCGCGGATAGCTACTTCGTACGTTTTTTTGACATCTCCTTAACTTCTTTTCTTTGTCTTGCGATGTCGCTTCACTCCTGATTCTGATTTGGAAGTGGACGTTTGGATATCATTACTACTTTTCAAACTTCACCACAGGCTAACGAAAGTGAAATATGAAACGAAATGTCAAAAACAGGCGCGTGAAGAAGAAGCGCGAAGTAGACCCGTGTTCAGATTGGAACGAGGGTTCAAAAGAAACAAGAAATATTTTATGTAGTACACAACACAACATATAAGTTAACACAAAATAAATTCGTTGACCCATTTTAATTGCATTGACACTAGAACCAACTCAGCACCAATCAATGCGATTAACCGACATCAAGCAATTCAGCACTAATCGATGCAATAAGCGAATATGGAACAACACCTGCGATTGCGACAGCGGCTGAATCATCAACATTCATACTATAAATGCATGGGGAGTAAATCGTTTAAATCAGTCTTTATTTAGTTTTATTATTGGTATCAATTTTCAGTCATTAATAAAGGTTAGGCAAACTGCCTAATAAAATATTTTTTTGTAATCGCGTGTTTTCTTTCATTAACTGGCGCCCGAGCAGGGACAATGTTAACACTAGTAAACAAGTTTAGTTTAAGTACAAGTAGTAAAAGTTTAGTGCGATAACCAAGCGCTAAATACAAACCAAGTATAAAGTGTAGTGCGATAACCAAGCGCTAAATACAAACCAAGTGTAAAGTGTAGTGCGATAATCAAGCGCTAAATACAAACCAAGTGTAAAGTGTAGTGCGATAACCAAGCGCTAGAAACAAAACAAGTGTAAAGCGAAGTGCGATAACCAAGCACAATAGCTAGTGTAGTGAAAGGGAAAAATAAGGCCCCTTGGTAGCCCTAAACCAAAAGGACAAAAAGGAGTTCCAGAAGTGAACAGCCGCCCTATCCAACAACACCGTCCCATACCCACCGTACCCAACAACATTTTAAATGGAAGCAACAAGAACAACGATTACATTGTAAGTCAGAAAATTTTTTTAGAATTATAAAATTAAATAGAGACTCATATCAAATACTCTTAAGTTGTTACCCATAAAATCCAAAATGTCTAACCCAAATAATTTGATTCGACCGGCTAGATTAGAAGTTAATGCCCCTGTTCCCCCAGTCGCACCCTCCACTTCCTCCCAAAACTCTGTTGACAACAACATGATAGAAATGATCACCAGACTAGTGACAGACACCCTACGAATTCAAGGACGACAAATTTTCAATTCAATAATGAACCCCGCGTCCGAAATAAATAACGACACTGACCAAACTATTAACCTCCCAGACAACAGAGATTTATCCGACATGGACAGGATACCAGATGTGGTAAAAAGCCTCCGGGAATTCACAGGTGTGCCCCAAGAATTTAATTCTTGGAAAAAGAGCGTTGAACGCATCTTAAATATTTACGATCACCTAAAAGGTACACCAAAGTATTACGGCATCCTGTCCGTTATTAGAAACAAGATTACCGGATAAGCGGACATTGTATTAGAATCCTACAATACCCCTCTACAGTGGGAAAAAATATCTAAATGTTTAACACTACATTATGCAGACAAGAGGGATCTAGGAACCCTCGAATATCAAATGACAACTTTGGTACAGGGCAATGGAACCATAGCAGAGTTCTACCAAGCAGTGTACCATCACTTATCCCTAATATTGAACAAACTGGGATCTATGGAAATGAGCCACGAATCCTTGAATAACATGACACAATGTTATCGGGACAAGGCTCTGGATACCTTTGTTAGAGGATTAAGAGGTGATCTACCTAGACTCCTAAGTATAAGGGAACCTGCAGATCTACCTCAGGCCTTGCACCTTTGTCTAAAACTTCAAAATATCGACTTCCGAACTCAGTAGGCGAACAACTCTCAAGCTAATGCTCGCAAATCTTTCCAAACACCACCAGTCCCTCCTAGAAGAAATTTTCTATCCAATCCAACGCCAATTCCTGCTCCAAGACATGAATTTTATCCTCAATTACTCCACAATCCCCACCACCCGCAGCCGCCCCAACACCAAAGACCCCGATATCAACAAATGCCACCTCCAAATCAGCGTCCGCTCCCGCCTAAGCCGATGGACATTGATCACTCAATAAAGTCAGCGAAGGTTAACTACCAAAACAGACCTAGAAATCAACCAATTCCCCAAAAAAGACATCATACTCAATCCCAACAAGTCCACCAGCCATATAAGACACAACGAATCTACCACATCGAACCAAACACAGACTGTAGAGAAACGGATGAAAACACAACAGACTTAAACGACCAAATACCCCAAACTAACTATTATGAACACGAAGATGACAATACCCCTCTCGATCAACCCGAAAACCTTGATGACATCTATTTTTTAGACTAAAGTGCTCTTCGCTTCCTTACTTTGAGCATGTTGCGAAGAGCGGGCAGAAGCTCAAATTCCTTATAGATACAGGCTCGAGTAGAAATTACATTCAACCTCGACTTATAAGAAACCCCATTCAAAACGAGAGAAGCTTTTATGCAAACTCCATAGGTGGAAACATCAAAATCACTCACCATAGCTACATTCAAATTTTTCCCACAATAGACAAAATTATTTTTTTTATTCTTCCTAGCCTAATTTCCTTCAATGGTATCATCGGTAATGATACATTAAAAGAACTTAACGCTGCCATTCACACACATAAAGATCTTATGACCATTAACTCTCACACTTCTATACCATTAAAACAACACACCACAGAAAACATAAACAACGTAAATATAAGAGCTTCCCACTTATCCAAGGAAAATTTTTCTAAGCTTTCCAAAATTATAAACAATTTCCCCAACCTCTTTTCCGATCCTGACAAAAAACTGACTTACACAACAACGGTTAAAGGTGAAATTCGCACAAGCTCTAATGACCCCGTTTACTCTAAATCCTATCCATATCCAAGAGCTCTAAAGGAAGAAGTCGAAAAGCAAATTAACGAACTTCTACAAGATGGCATTATCAGACCATCAAAATCGCCATACAATTCTCCGGTATGGACCGTCCCTAAAAAAATGGACGCATCAGGAAAAAAGAAATATCGCATGGTGGTCGACTATCGAAAATTGAATTCGGTTACAGTCGCAGATAAATATCCCATGCCTGAGATTGGAGAAGTTCTAGCCAACCTTGGAGATAACAAGTGGTTTACAGTGATCGATCTGAAGAGCGGATTCCACCAGATCAAATTAAAAGAATCTGACGTGGAAAAAACCGCATTCTCCATTAATAACGGGAAATTCGAATTTACTCGTCTCCAGTTTGGTCTCAAGAATGCACCAGCTATTTTTCAAAGAGCTCTCGACGACATCTTGAGAGAACATCTTGGAAAACGCTGTTACGTCTATATAGACGACATTATTATCTTCGGCAAAGACACAGAAGAACATTTTGCAAACCTAACAGCTGTGCTTGAGACATTGGAAATGGCCAACATGAAAATTCAGTTGGACAAATGTGAATTTTTCCAAGAGGAAGTTGAGTTCTTGGGTTTTGTTATAGGTAAAGACGGCATCAAAACAAATCCGAACAAAGTTAAAGCCATTTCCCAGCTACCCATTCCCAAGACTCTCAAAGACCTACGATCGTTTTTAGTTATGTCAGGCTATTATCGGAGTTTCATTAAGGATTACGCGAAAATAGCTAAGCCTCTAACAAACCTTTTAAGAGGGGAAGATGGACGAGTGTCCAAACATTCTTCTAAGAATAAAATCATCGAACTCGACGTAGACGCTATTCAAGCTTTCGAAAAAATTAAAGAGTCACTTACATCCAAAGAAATCACCCTTACCCATCCAGATTTTAATAAACCCTTTGAACTTACTACAGATGCCTCCAACTTCGCCATAGGTGCCGTATTAGCTCAAGATGGTAAACCTATAACATTCCTATCGAGGACGTTAAACAAAACCGAGGAGAGTTACGCCACTAACGAGAAAGAGATGCTCGCCATTATATGGGCTCTCAACTCGCTTAGGAGTTTTCTATACGGTTCCAAAAAAGTAAACATCTTTACAGACCATCAACCTTTAACCTACGTTCTGAGTAATAGAAATACTAATCATAAAATGAAGCGTTGGAAATCAATCCTGGAAGAGTATAATTATGAACTCAAATATAAACCGGGAAAGG
This sequence comes from Eumerus sabulonum, assembly GCA_951905685.1. NCBI lineage: Eukaryota > Metazoa > Arthropoda > Insecta > Diptera > Syrphidae > Eumerus > Eumerus sabulonum. Next base: position 67,186,364 of record OX645060.1, read on the forward strand.
CAAACGTGGTAGCAGATGCCCTTTCAAGACTCCCTCAAGTAACCGAAATTAACTCAATGACAATGATTGAACACAGTGACGACAGTTCCTCACACAACCTAATCCCAACAGTTGAAACCCCTATCAATGTCTTCCGAAACCAACTCAAAAATGCAAATGAACAGAATTACACCTTTTCCATTCCATTCCCTACTTATCATAGACATACAATCACACAACCACACTATACTGACCAGGATATAATAAGCATTTTTAAAAAATACCTTAATCCAAGCACAATAAATAGATTATTAACGAATGAGGAAACAATGGGTCGGATCCAGAACATTTATCCATTATACTTCTCTAATTTTAAAATTCGTTTCACCCAAACGATAGTCGAAGACCTGCAAAACGAAGTTGAACAAGAGGAAAAGATCCTTAAAACCCACAAAAGGGCACATCGTAACGCGGAAGAAAATCGACAACAATTAATAGAAAACTTCTATTTCCCTAAAATGTCCCATAAAATAAAGAAAATAATAGCAAATTGCAAAACCTGCAAAGAAAACAAATACGAACGCCACCCAAACAAACCCATAATCCAGCCAACTCCCATTCCAAATTATCCTGGACATACTGTACACATTGACATTTTTTCAACAGAAAAACACTTAGTCCTTACGGCCATTTGTAAATTAACAAAATTCGCAAAAACAAAAATTATAGGTTCTAAAGCCATAGCCGATATTAGACAGCCTCTGCGTGATCTTCTATTTGCCTACTGTGTTCCCGAAAACGTAGTCATAGATAATGAGAAAGCTTTAAACTCAGCTACTATCACATCTATGATGGAGGACGAATTAGGAATTTGCATATTTAAGACACCACCGTACAAAAGTGAGGTCAATGGGCAAATTGAACGTTTCCATTCTACCCTCACGGAAATCATGCGGTGCATCAAGGCAGAACAGAACACGCGATCATTTGAAGAACTTCTAGACAAAGCGACAAACGAGTACAATTTTACAGTACACTCAACAACTGGTTAGAAACCTGTGGAACTATTTTTTGGCCGATCTCCTAGATTCACACCTGAAAATTTCGAAAAAAACCGTAAACAAAATATCCAGAAAATTAAGAAAAAACAAAAGCAAGACATAGAATATCATAACAAAAAAAGAGAACCGATAAAAAATTACAACCCAGGGGACATCATTCACGTAAAACGCAATAAAAGACTAGGATCCAAATTAACGCCCAGATATCAGGAAGAGGTAGTTCGCGAAAATAAAGATACAATAGTAATAACCGAGTCAGGGAAAAAGGTTCACAAAAGTCACATAAGAAATTAATAGCTTTCATTCCTTCCTCTTTACAGACACTTACTTACACTCTGCGCCATAAAAGCCGACATTCAAATCCTCGACTTCTCTAACACACAATTTGTCTCACTTCACACTGGACAAGTTAAGGTGCAGAATGGAAATTTTAAGCTCATTCACGAAATCGATCTAGATCGTTATGAAAGACTTTTAGCCGACATTACACCAATTCTCGACATGGACGAAATAAAAAAACATTCCCTATTTTTTTATATATTTCACGAATATCAACAGATCCAGACCTTAACTTCTAACCTAAAGCCAATTAAAGTAAAGAGATCTTTGGATTTTATAGGTTCTACGTGGAAATGGATAGCAGGAAATCCAGACCACGAAGATTTTGTAATAATAAAGAAAAAAATGAATAATTTACTAACCAATACAAATAACCAAGTCATAATAAATAAATTGCATAATGAACGAATCAACAATCTAACGAAGATTACAAATGAAATTGAATTGATGTTAAAAGAAAATAAATTTGTCAATACAGAAATTGTATCCGATTTACAATATAAATTCAAAATTATCAAAGAAGAATTGCAAAATGTTAATTTAGCCATACATTGGGCAAAAGTAGGAATTGTAAACTCCTTAATTTTGTCAAAAAAAGAAGTAAAGTTAGCTATAGAAACATTAAAAAAGGACAATGTACCATTTACAACAATAGAAGAAGCTCTCAATTTTTTAGAAATCAAAATTATAACTAATTTAAATTCTATTCTTTATATTGTAAACATACCACTCGTTGACCTTAACACATACGAAAAAATATTAATTAAACCAGTTAAGAGAAATGGAGTAGTTATAGACATAGATTATAAGGAAATTGTTAGAAGTAAGGAAGATGTTTTTGGAATAATAAATAAATGTAAATTAGTTGATAATATTTCAATCTGTAATAAAAATAATCTCGTTAACATTGTAAACTCCACATGCATTTCAAAATTATTAAAAAGCGAAACAGCAACTTGCAAACGTATAAACAGCCAGCACATTCCAACAATCGAAGAGGTGTCACCTGGAATCATTCTGCTCAACGATTTCAATGGAACCATCCTAGTTGATTCTATGCCACGAAATCTCAGTGGGACCTTCCTCATTAAATATGCAAAAACGAACATAACCATCGATGACAGACTATTCTCAGCACAAGAAGCAGCCCTACACACAGTACTTCCAGCCATTCTTCAACTAACCCCCAAAGAAAAGGAATTCCGCAAACTGTTATCTCTCGATATGATTGGAGAACTTCATATTAACAACACGAAGCAAATCCAAGAACTTCAGCTAGAACGGGACACACAATCTTATATCAATTACGGAACAGTCGGCATCGCCGCAGTTATGATTATGGTCCTAGTAACCTGTAAGATCTCAGCCAAGCAAGGAGGAACAGAAGTCATCATCCAACAACCAGAACAAAAAAATACAGAAACTATCTCATACGTGGGCAAGTTACCTGAAACAGCAAATTCACTTCCATATCGCCCAAAATTCAACGACCTACCATACTTCTAAGCGACAGAGGACCATCGCATTTAAAGGGGGAAGAGTTAACGCAAAATAAATTCGTTGACCCATTTTAATTGCATTGACACTAGAACCAACTCAGCACCAATCAATGCGATTAACCGACATCAAGCAATTCAGCACTAATCGATGCAATAAGCGAATATGGAACAACACCTGCGATTGCGACAGCGGCTGAATCATCAACATTCATACTATAAATGCATGGGGAGTAAATCGTTTAAATCAGTCTTTATTTAGTTTTATTATTGGTATCAATTTTCAGTCATTAATAAAGGTTAGGCAAACTGCCTAATAAAATATTTTTTTGTAATCGCGTGTTTTCTTTCATTAACTTATATTTTATTTTGGAAGTATTACCATATCTCTCTCGTAAAAAATAAAATAAAAAGAAATGATCGCAATACATAATTGCTGGCTACCGTTGGATACTTGACACAAAACAATTACTACTTGAGCGCCAAAACCAAGAGATTTTTCTTCCTCGGAAAAAGAGATGTGACGCCTCCGATGGGACGGTGGGAAATTGGAGTCTAATAGCAGATGTGGCGACCCAGATGGATCAAAGCAGAAGACGAAGATAGCTCAAAACCGCTCCTCGGAGGCGGGTACATTACGTAACAAAACCCCTTCCTCCGAGAGGGAGATCCAAGTGGCCGTAAGGAGTCGAGAGAAGCAGCTCTCTTATAGAGATGGGGACACACGTATGGAAAATACCTCCTCTTTGTTTTTAGATTTAAAAAATAACGTTTGAGTCTTCAATTCTGAATACTTATTACATAATTTTGCCTGATTGTGCTAAATCATTATTTATTAAATTTGAAATGAAGTGTGGCTTATGCAATCTAAAAATCGATAGACAAGACTTAAAAATTCAGTGTTGTAACTGCAAAGAATTCTATCATGCTAAGTGCGCGAAATTAGAGAAAAGAGAGGTTGAATGGTCGAGGGTACAAATGCGGTAGCTGTGTCACACAAAGAAGAAAATCAATTCCTGCCGACGCTCCCATATGTCCACCTGCTGACATCTCTTCTGTCTCTTCTGGAGGTACAATTAGCACTCGCACTACAATTACATCAACAAGGGTCATAGTCCAGCAGCTCCGATCTCCTCGCTTACTTCCCGTAATGTTTTCGTAGTGTCGGCGTGGGGTACGGTCGACTATTTAAACGTCTAAATTTTAAAAATGAATTGTTCAGTGTGTTCGCATAAAATCGATCGAAATTGTGCTACAAAAATACTCTGTGGTGACTGTAAACATTTCTTCAACCTTACTTGTGTTAACATTACAAAAGAAGATGCGGATTATTTTAAAACAAGGGGAAACATATTTCGGTGTAAAAATTGTTCGATGTTAAGGCGGCGCTCTCTTCACATACCAACACCAGTTAATTCAAAAAAGAACAGCAACTTTGATACGCTTACGTCATCAAGCGCTATAACGTTTGTAGAAAGATCCTCCACTCAGCATACACCCAATGAGTCCGCAACCAGCAACAAAGACGGCGAAGTTGATTGCACTCTGCAGATGACTTATGCTAAGCTCGAAACTCTTGAGAAGACAAACCAACGCTTTCTCGACGAGCTAAAGGAGCTGCGAAGTGAAAATGATCTGCTTCAATCCAAGGTCATCCATTTGAAGAGTAAGCTGAACTGGCATCATCAACAACAACTTTGTAACTCTATCGACATTGTTGGTGTACCAAACGTCAATGTAGTTGATTCTTTGAATATGGCAAAGCAAATATTTACGAATAGCTTGTCTATTGATGTCCCTGACACTAAAATTCAAAGCTGCTCCATCAAAAAGATTCGGTCTAAAGCATCTTCTTTGAAATCCAAGAGCAAAACAATAATCTGTGTGAGGTTCTCAGATCTAAATACAAAAAAGCAAATTATGAGCGCAAAGAGGATGTCCAAAAGCAAACTCAACTCGCATGCGATAAAACTCTCCAGCGTAGCTGACAACAATAGTAACAGCAAGAGAAGCGACATATTCATCAACCATTCTCTCACCCACTACATTCAAGCACTTTTCAAAAAGACGAAAGAGATAGCAAAGAAGAAAAACATAAAATACGTATGGTTCAACAATAGTCAAATTTTATTAAGAAGAGGGTGGACAAGTCACATCAATTAAATCTTTTAACGACCTAGAGCGTATTTAATATCTCTAAAAACATTTTAATGAATTTAGATATTGATTTGATGGATGACTTTTCCACACCTCCCATATACACTGACTGTAATATTGTCCTAACTGACAGTTCTTATTGTACTAACAAGTTGTTTATTGTGCAACAGAATATTAGAAGCCTAAGAGAAAACTTTTCATCTCTCGTCACACACATTGATTCGTTTGCTTGCATTCCAGATATTGTGTTCATATCCGAAATCTGGACCTATGGAACAGAAAAAAATGATTACCATATTCCCGGTTTCAATTTTTATGCAAATACCAATGAAAATTACACAGCAGGTGGTGTTGGGTGTTTTGTAAAAGATGTTTTTAAAACTATTGATGTTGTTTGCTTGGATTGTTCCAGTGGCGATGTGTTAAAAATGTCCGTTGAATTTAAAAAAGAGGTGTATGTTTTCTTATGCGTCTATAGATTATGTAGGTTTAGTGTAATGTCTTTTATAAGGGATTTTTCTATAATACTAGGTAGGGAAAAGTCAAAAAATCTTATCATAGTAGGTGATTTTAATATTAATATTTTAGATAAGAGCCTTTCTATTTCAAATTATTTTGAACTTCTCGCTTCAAATGGCCTATCAAATTTCATTCTCGAACCTACTAGATCCGCATTGGGTAGTTGTTTAGATCATATATATGGTCGACTTAGAAATATTCAAACAAACAATTGTGAAACCTGTGTTTTTGACCTAATGATTACAGATCACTCTATGACGGGCCTCTTACTGAATTTTGAAGTCATAAATAATATTCCTAAGCCTATTGAAGGAAAATTAAGAATCGATTTTGCAAAACTCAAAACCCGTTTGACCTATGAGCTTTGGGAAACGATATACTCTTGCGATGATGTATATACTGCCTATACAACCTTTCTAGCCTTACTTAGGAAATACATTCTAAATTGTTCTTTTCATCCACCCAAAAAGCACTCATTGATAAGACTAAAGCCTTGGATATCCGACTATCTGTTAGTCAAAATAAAATTCAAAAACAAACTTTACCTTAAATGTAAAAAACATCCTGGTAATATGCTTTTAAGAATAAAATATAAAAAGCTCTGTGCTAAATTAAGAAAAGAGATTCCGCTCTGTCGAAACAAATTTTATCGATCGTATTTTAACAGTGTTAAAGGGAACGTAAGGAAAGATTGGAAATTGGTAAACAGTATTCTCAACAAAAATACGTCTTCTAAGAAACCCGTTGTGCTGCGTCGTGAGAATTCAGAATTAACTGATGAACGTGAGATTGCTGATGCTTTCTGATTATTTCGCTAATACTAGCACTTTTGTTCAATGTAGTAGTACCTATCCGTCTTGTCCTATCTGTCCTCCTTTATCTGGTCGTGTTGAGTCATCACAAAATTGTAGCTATGTCTTTGAGCCTATAAGTTCCCTGGAAATACTGACAACAATTAGCAACTTAAACAAATCTAATTCATGTGGAGCTGATGGTATTTCAAATGTTGTCTTGAAAAATATTGCTTATTTCGTAGTGGATTCCTTGGCTTACATTTTTAACCGTAGCGTGTTGTCTGGAGTTTTCCCTGATAATCTTAAATGTGCAGACGTCGTTCCTTTAAATAAAAAGGGCTCAGCTACTGATATCGGAAACTATATGCCTATTTCATTACTTCCAGTAATCAGCAAAGTCTTTGAAAAACTTATTAAAAAAAGGATAGTTAAGTTCTTCGATAAAATTAACTTCCTCAGTCCCGTTCAGTTTGGTTTTCAAAAAGGAAGATCAACAGAAGATGCGCTCTTACAATTTTATTCCCAAATAATGTTTAATCTCGACACTAAAAAGTTTACAGCAGGCTTATTTATTGACATTACGAAAGCATTCGATATGGTAGATCACAACCTTTTACTGGTTAAGTTGGAAAAGGCAGGCATTCGTAGCTTTATGCTTTCTTGGTTTAAGTCCTACCTTAAAAATAGAACACAGAGAGTTCGGCTAGGCCAAACTAGAAGCGAAGTAAGATCTTTAAAACTAGGAGTACCCCAAGGATCCGTCCTGGGGCCAATTTTATTCTTAGTATAGATTAATTCGCTATTTTCCATGGATTTCAAAGGTCTACCTACTGCTTTCGCGGACGATATTGGACTTGTGTATGGTCTAAGCAGTATGCTAGATCTTACTTCTAATATAAACTGGGATCTAAATCTTCTAAGACATTGGTTTGCTGAACATAAACTAGTCATAAGTTCTAAAACAAAGCTAATGTTCTATAACTTGTCTTCCTCACCGAAACTAGATATACATGCTCACTTCCATGCTCCTGACTGCCAAAGATTTCAATTGCCTCTTTGCAAGTGTTATTCTAGTCATCTTGATCATAGTTTTTGTAATAGTCAAAGCTGTAGCGATAAATGTTTCCTGATTGAGTGTGTAGACGAATTCAAATACTTAGGGCTTATATTTGACTCAAAAATGAAATTTACAAAGCACATTGACTCTTTGAAAACATACTTCCGTTCCATTCTTCGACATTTTTATTATTTGTGTAAATTGTGCTCATCTGATCTATTAGCAAAAATATACTATGGAATTTTCACTCTAAGTTACAATATGGCATTGCTTGCTGGAGAGGTACTTATCAAAGTAGTCTTAAACCTTTGCTTATTATGCAAAAATACATGATAAGAAATATTTGTCATAAGGCTAGTAGACATCCTAGTTATGTTTTGTTCTGTGATCGTAAGGTTCTACCTGTCCGTCACTTATACTGCTTTAAAGTTTTAAAAATATTCTTCTTGAGGTCTGGTAATCGAAATTATCATGTATGTACTCTGTTCCTAGCTACCGTACTACCGCCTATCGTAATTTTTTCTCAGTTTTTTGCTGTCGCCTGTTTAATAAGCTCCCGCATTCAATTAGAACACTGTCAATGTCTGGAATGTTTTTGAAAAAAATTGAAAATGTGGCTGTTTAACTTTAACTATGACCAGTTAGAATCTCTAATCTCTAACATCTTGGTTTAAATATTAATTTATTTTTCTCTGCTATCTATATACTTGTTGGAACTCAAATGCAACCCCAGAACTTAGCTTAATCCTTCTACTACAATTTTGTTCACGTCACAAATGACATTCCCAATTATTCCTTCTTCCTGAAATATATCTTATAAAAAGCAGACGTGTTTTTCTTCTCTAGCGAGTATATTTATCTGGGGCAAAATAAATATTCAACAGGTTATGGGCCCAGGCATGCCTATTTATATTGAATTTAATAAATATACCATTTAAGGAAGAAAAACGGGTAACTTCGTGGATGCAAGCGGATTAAAAAGAAAACAAAAAAAATAACCTAAACTTTATAACGCACAGTGTCATGGCAGCGACGAACACAATGGCATCAATAGAAAGATTGACCGGCCGGGATAATTATAGCACATGGAAATTTGCAGTAAAAACCTTTTTGCATCACGAAGAACTTTGGGATTGCGTGGACGTAGTCGAAGGTGTAAATTTAGATAAGAAGAGAGACACAAAAGCGAAATCGAAGATAATTCTTTTGGTGGATCCCACAATCTACGTTCACATACAGGAAGCAGAATCCGCAAAAGATGTCTGGACGAATTTAGAAAAGGCATTTGATGATTCGGGATTGAACAGGAAGGTAGGCCTCTTGCAAGAACTGATTAATACAAATTTAGACAGCTGTAACAACGTAGAAGAATACGTCAACAGGATCTTCGCGACAGCACACAAGCTTCGAAACATCGGCTTCTTAGTTGATGATGAATGGCTTGGCACATTGCTACTTGCTGGATTGCCCGAAGTCTACAGACCAATGATAATGGCAATAGAAAGTTCGGGTATAAAAATTAATGCGGATTCCGTCAAAACAAAAATACTGCAGGATGTAAAGGCAAGTTATGTTACGGTGTTTTACTCCAATCACAGTAAGAACATACCAAGAACAAGTAAACAATTTCATCCGAAATCATATCAGAATAAAGGGCCTCGTTGCTACAAATGCAATAAATATGGCCACATCAGTAAGTTCTGCAAGACACACAAGCAAGAGATCAATGTGGGCGAAAGTTCAAAAACCAACTTTGCGGCAGAATTTTCATCTGGAGTGACATTCAGAAATGAGTGTTGGTACATTGATTCTGGGGCTTCAATGCATATGACAAAACATCGTGAGTGGATGTATGACCTCAAGTCCCCTTCTGTTTCCACGGTTAAAGTAGCAGATAACAAGACTCTTCAAGTGAGCGGCTGTGGCAAGGTCAATATGAGAGTTAGTGGTCAAGATGGTGAGTCCAAATCCAGCTTAATAATGTTTTGCATGTGCCTGAGTTGGGGACGAATCTGTTATCAGTCAGTCAGATGACAAAGAATGGCTGTAAATTAAAGTTTTTATCAAATGGCTGCTCTGTGCATCAGAACGATAAGCTGATTTTGAAGGCAGTTCGTGAGAATGGCATGCACGCCATAAATACACATGCAAATGCACTAGTTGCTTCAAGTTTATTGTGGCATCAAAGGATGGGACATCTCAACTTCTCTGCTCTGGCGAAATTAAGCGAAAACACAAGTGGAATCCAGTTGAATGTGCAACCAAAAGACGTGAAGATCTGCACCGTTTGTTTGGAAGGTAAGCAGTCTAAGCTTCCGTTTAAAAATATTGGCCAAAGGTCATAGAAGTTGCTAGAAGTGATTCATTCAGATGTGTGTGGGCCAATGGAGCACAAGTCACTTGGTGGTGCAAAATACTTTCTGACGTTTGTCGATGATATGTCACGTAAAGTAGATGTTTATTTTCTCCATTCTAAGACCGAAGTCCTCGCAAAATTTAAAGAATATAAAAATCTGGTCGAGAATCAGTTAAATAAGAAGATAAAAACACTACGGACAGACAACGGTACAGAATTTGTTAATGCTGAGTTTATCAAGTTTTTAAAGACCAATGAAATAAGACATCAAACGACGAATCCATACACACCTGAGCAGAATGGCTTGGCGGAGCGCATGAATCGGACGCTCATAGAACGCGCAAAGTGCATGCTGTTTAATGCAAAATTGGGAAAGCAGTTCTGGGCAGAGGCGATTTCTACAGCATCGTACATCGTTAATCGCTCACCAACGAAGGCACTTCATTACAAAACATTAGAAGAAATGTGGAATGGTACCAAGCCAGATATCAGTAATATGAAAGTATTCGGCTGTGAAGCAATGGTACATGTCCCTCGTGAAAAGAGACTGAAGTGGGACGAGAAATCAAGAAAGTTAATCTTTATCGGCTACTGCGATGCTACGAAAGGTTACAGATTCTTCGATGAAGGTAAGAAACAAATTATCAAAAGTAGAGATGTTGTATTTTTAGGAAAGGGATATACAACCATGCCAATGATGGATTCCTCAACCAGTCAAGAGGAGGTCGTTGTAACCGAACTGGAAAACGGAGAAGATTTAAACACATCCATCAATGTAAGTATGCCGAAAAACCCGAGTATCCTCAACGAAAGCAATGACCACAAAGCAACTTACAATTTGAGGTCAAGGGAACCTAAAACTTTCTCGTATACATGCCAAAATACTTCTGTTTCTGAGAAGGATCCAGGTAGCGTCCAGGAAGCCCTAGCAGGCAAAAATAGCAAGCAATGGAAAGAGGCCATGGAAAGGGAATTTTCCTCGCTGATCGAAAATTACACCTGGATACTCTCTGATGCACCATGTAACCAACATGTTTTGCCTTGCAAATGGATTTTTAAAACCAAACTCAACGCAGATGGAAACGTAGCTACGTTTAAGGCACGCTTGGTAGTAAAGGGCTACGAACAGCAACGCGGGATAGATTATGAGGACGTATTTGCGCCCGTCGTTCGACAAACTTCTATACGATACCTTATTGCTCTGTCTGTAAAGCATAATTTAAAAATCGAACAAATGGACGCAGTGACAGCCTTTTTACAAGGCGATGTCGATACCGATTTATACATGTACCAACCGCCACACTTCGAAAATGGGAATCAGGTATGTAAACTGAGAAAATCTATTTATGGTCTAAAACAGGCATCAAGGCTCTGGAATCTCAAATTAGATAACGTGTATATTATCAGGTCAAAAATGGAGATATGTTCTTTCTAACAGTTCACGTGGACGATATTCTTCTATTTATTAATTCAGAGGCTACGGCATTAACTATTAAAACAAGATTAAAACAACACCTAAAAATGAAAGACCTTGGTGAGGCCAAGTTTTGCTTGGGATTAAGAATAACCCGAAAAGACAATAAAATTTTTATCGACCAAACCAGATACATCGAGCAAGTGCTGAAAAGATTCGGAATGATTGAAAGTAAACCTGCATCTACTCCGATGGACCCCAATGTCAAGTTGGTGAGTTCTGAGGAGGAAGTTCCAAACAATATACCCTACCAGGAAGCTATTGGTAGCCTTCTTTACATATCGCAAGGAACACGCCCAGATATATGTTACACAGTAAACTATCTCAGTCGTTTTAATAAAAATCCCAGTTCCACGCATTGGATGGCTGTCAAGAGACTGATGAGATACTTGTAAGGAACAAAACATATGAAGTTGAGCTTCAAGTCATCAGATGAAAACATCTTCGGTTACTGTGATGCTGATTGGGCATCAAACTCAGAAGATCGCAAATCCTGCACGGGGTACATTTTCGTTTTTCAAGGGGGTGCTATTTCATGGAATTCAAGAAAACAACCAACGATAGCCCTCTCAACAACTGAAGCAGAGTACATGTCTCTCTCATCTGCAGCACAAGAAGCGTTATGGTTGAAGCAACTTCATTCTGAATTATATCCAGATTTGAAGCAAACGTCAATCAATCTGTTCTGTGATAATCAGAGTGCCATTAGGTTGGTAAAGTCACCAGGATACAGTGCGCGCAGCAAGCACATAGATGTTCGTCATCACTTTGTTCGAGATCGAGTTGCTTGTGGCGACCTACCCATCAGTTTTATAGACTCGAACCAAATGCTAGCAGATATTTTCACCAAGGCCGTATACAGAATCAAACATGAGAAATGCACTATTGAAATGGGGCTGCATTTAGGGGGGGATGTTGGAACTCAAATGCAACCCCAGAACTTAGCTTAATCCTTCTACTACAATTTTGTTCACGTCACAAATGACATTCCCAATTATTCCTTCTTCCTGAAATATATCTTATAAAAAGCAGACGTGTTTTTCTTCTCTAGCGAGTATATATATCTGGGGCAAAATAAATATTCAACAATACTGCCCAATACAACCTAATTACTTCAGTCTGTGATGAATTGTGCTCTTCTTATTATATAACTGAGTGTATCAATTGTATCTATTTCATGTTTTAGTACCCCACAAAGTTAGTAATAATATACGCTGTAATTTTTGCTTCAACTGGCATTCAATACTGTTAATTTATACTATTTAAAATAATACTGAATGCCAATAATCTTATATACATTAATTTCTAAGTCTTATACCTTTGTTTAATTTTTTCCTGTAAAACTGATTTGTATATAAAGATAAGATAAGATAAGTATTATTTTTGTAAAAATAATAATTTCGTTTGTGAAAATCTGTGTGTATTCCACCCACCGTATTCCAGCACCGTGGCGCAGTGGGTAGTGTGTTGGCCTCTGACGCCGATGACACGGGATCGAATCCCGACACAGCCATGTCATCGAACGTGTTTTTCACGGTGTTTCTCCTCAGTGGGGTTCTGACACGACCCCCTGTAGTAAAACTGTCATGAAAAGCTTCTCGAAATTCGCCGTTCGGAACCGGCAGTAAACTGTAGGTCCCTTTCACCTATGGGAAAAATGAAATCACACACAACATGGGTGATTGAGAGAAGCTCAGCTCAGGTTCTTCATGGACTGTAACGCCAACATACATACATTCCACCCAAATATGTACTTGCCCATTTAAATAAAAGGTATTTCTCTTATATTCCACTCCTTATATTCCACTTAAAATTGAACTCACTAGAAAAGAGAGATAAACAGTGCTCTGTTGATATTGTTGGCATACCTGATGTCAGTGGTGCGAATGTTGTTACGAAAGTGAAAACATTGTTGACGGCTCTCAATGGCGAAGAAGTTAATGATGACGAAATTGAATCTTGTTTCGTCAAGAAAGTAAGAGCAAAGCCAATAAAAAAGAAAAAAATACCACCCAGCATCGTGTGCGTTAAATTCTCTTCACTCTCACGTAAAAAAAACTGTCATGAAGAAGATGCATGAGAGGAAAACCTTTCCTCGGTACATGTTTTTGGCAGTAATACGAATGTTGACAGCAACAACACCAGGAGCAACAGCAACATCTTTATCAACGATTGTCTGACAGCCTATACGAGATCTTTACTGAAAAAGGCATGACAATAAATGCAAATTTGTATGGGTGAGAAATGCTACCGTTCTCATCAGGAAATCGGAAAGTTGTAAAAATTAACTGTCTCGAGGATTTCTCTAAACTTGACAGATTATAATTTTTTCCTTGATTATGCCTACCAATAATAATTCAATGTTTAATCCTCTTGATAATTCTGCCAATAGTAGCTTCTCCCTTTCTATTTTAAATAATTCAAACTGCCTTTGTATAGAACAGGGGTGGCCAAGCTCCTTGATAGTCCGAGCCATTTTTCAAAATTTGAAATGTTTCGCGAGCCGTAATTAAATACGTATTTAAAAAGTATGCAAAAAAGATATTAAACAATTTTTTTTACAGAAATTGTATTTATTGAAAACATATAAACGAAAGTACAAATGTGTATTGAATTTGAATATTAAAAATTAAACATATTTATTTCATTTCTCTTGATAATTCTTTAAAATTTGGTGAATAATTGGTGACAGCACTTCTCAGTAATTCCTTGAGATGCTGGTTAGCTAATACTGATCGGTGTTTGGATTTCACGAATTTTAAAGTGGAAAAAAATGATTCACATAAGAACGTTGTTCCGAATAATAAAATAATTCGACAAGCAGCCTTTTTTAATTCAGGATACTTCGATTCTGGTACGAATTTCCAAAATTCAGTAATCGATGTCGACTTATATTTTAATTGTAGAGCTTAATCTTCTTGCATCTCTATTAATTCTAATTCTCTAGATGCTTTTTGGGTCATAATTATACTGGAGATAGAAAACTCACCTTCAATTATGTTCATTTCAAATGGATTCAGAAAAACAAAACTAGAGCCGATTTAAAATATTTCAAGTCTTGAAATCTATTTTGGAATTCCATCAATATTCCTTCTAGCTTTTTCATATACTCGTTGGGTTTTTCTTGTTTAATATTGGAACAAATTTTTTTTGTTCGAGGGAAATGACAAAACGTTTTATATTTAATGTCCTTTTGAAAAAGTTGCAATTTAGTTTGAAAACTAAATATACTCTGTGAGAGGTCAGATATTATTTTATCTTTCCCCTGCAATTGTAAATTCAGTGTTTGCAAATGTTCCATGACATCAGTCAAAAACATCAAGTCTTGTAACCACTCGTCATCGTCTAATTCAGAATAAGTTATTTACCTTTTTTTTTTAGAAATGCAGTTATCGGATCATGCAAATCTACAAAACGATTTAATACGTTGGAGCTAGATAACCATCTAACAATGCAAAAGAAATTGATGTCATTTGGAAGTTCTTCGTCCTCTAACTCTTCAAGGAAATTTTCGAATTGTCGATAATTTTTTGCATTGGTGCGAATGTAATTTACAATGTGTAATATTGTTTTCATAACATCAGGATATTTTAAATATTTTGTAACGAGATGTTCTCGGTGAATTATGCAGTGAATCGGTATGAATTGTGGAATTCGAGAATCATCTCTTAAAAGCCCAATAAGACCGATTTTTTTACCCAGCATTGCCGGAGCACCATGAGTTGCAATGCTTACAAGTTTGTTAAGAGGCACATCAAAAGTTTTCATTATGGAATTTAATGCATTTTTAATATCGACACCCCGGGTTGACTCTTGAAGTGCTACTAAATCTAATAATTCTCCTTTAACAACGAAGTCAGGTGAAATAAAACGTATGAAAACTGCCATTTGCGGAAGATCTGTGATGTCTGTCGATTCGTCAAGGGCTAAGCTGAATGCAATACAGTTCTTCAAATCATTTTTTAAATTATATTCAAGAGATTATTAATTGCAGTTATGCGTCGTTCGGTTGTGTGTCTCGAAATGGGAATCTGTGAACCAACTTTGTGCAATGCTGCATTATTTGGATCTAAAACTTTAAGTACATCTTTCAAGTTTTTTTTTCTTAATAAACTCTCCCTCTCCATACGGGCGTTTCGTACGAGCAATATTCCAGGCAATAACAAAACTGGCTTCAACCACATTATTAGCTTGACTGCTAAAGATCATCAAAGTTGACTGTTGGTTATTTAAACTTGATTTTAAAGAAGCAAGTTTATCTGATCTTAATTTGGAATTCGGTGGATACTGATTAGAAAACTGAGGATAACCGTAGAACTACAAATAACACATAACGCTTGTCCATTATTGTCAATAAAAAAGAAATTCTCCTCCCACTCATTGTTAAAACTTCTATTTTCTTGCACGTATTTTCTTTTTTTGTTTCGTTCTCTGCCGTCATATTTTAAAAAAGAACTAGAAATAAATAAGGAAGTTTAGAAAATACAAGTCTTGTGTTATTAAAACAATAACAACACGTGTTACATACTACAAAACAAATTTAGTTAACGTACCAAAAATTCCAGATTTTAAATTATATCCGTAGCAAAAGTGATACAAATTGTTTCCTCCAGAGTACAATGTCAACTGTCCGTTGCAATAAAAGTTTATAAATTCAAAATCGGTTTGGAGTCGGTTGATTACGGACGATTACGCCACTGTTCGTTCGCGCAGTTTTCGATGAGTCATATCATTCTTAACCCTTTAATGCCCACATGTCTATTTTGGGAACGCATTCTTTGAACAAAAAATGTTTCCAACGAAAATATTTCAAATTTCGTGCGAATAGTTTCGGTAAGTTCTACGATACGAGCAACACTTCTTGCACCGGTTGCCGCTTGAAACCAACTGCATTTGAAAGCTTGAAATTTAGTTGAGTTTGCACCGCACGACGATTGGACGGAAACGAAATTTTTTACAACGTCGCATTTAATCTTTCATATTTGTCGTCAGTAATTTCAAAGACATTTCGAAACACATACGGAACGATAATAATTTTTGAAAATATAATAGCACAAAAATGAAAAGGGAACTCGGGTATATTTATCGAGAGCTACAAATAATCCTTCAAAGAGCCGCAGGTTGCTTAATCCTGGTATAGAAATCCAAGCAATGAAATATGTTCAGGTGTCTCGGTCGTACATCAAAATATTCGTAGTTTGAGAACCAATTTTGATAATTTTATCACTCACCTTGCGTCTTTAGATCACTTACCTGATCTCATATTTCTTTCTGAAATTTGGATTTTCGAGAATGAAATTTGTGATTTTAGTATTCCGAATTATACATTTGCAGCTAATTGCAATGAAATTTATTCAGCCGGTGGTGCCGCAGCATTTTATAAAAATAATTTAATCGGATGTCAAATTAAAAACTACACAATGGACAGTGCTGGTATTATCAATGTTGCTTGTGAAATTTCTGGTATCCGTTACTATTTATCTGTGTCTATAGACTTCATTAGTGTACGGTAGGGTCTTTTTAGATGAATTGTCGAATTTCTTAGAGTGTCAATGTTGTAAAAATGTGATTTTGTTGGGTGACTTAAATATAAACATTTTGTCCGACTCAGCAGAGGCAGGAAACTTTCTATCTACGCTGGCTTCGTTCGGTTTTGATTCTATTTTGAACCAACCTACTCGATCTGAGTCTTGTTTGGACCACATATTTTTAAGATTTCATAGAAATAATAAAGTTAGTTACAGGGCTATGGCCTTCGACTTACGTATAAGTGACCATAGTTTAACCAGCATTCAACTTAATTGCAATGTATTAAAGGTCAAGGAATCATAATATGAATTTTTATAAAATTAACTATGCCTGCTTAAAAGCAAGTTTAAGTTTTGAGCTCTGGGATGCAGTTTTCGATGCACAGGATCAATCAATTGCTTTCTATATATTTCTAAATAAGTTACAAACCTATTTATCCAACTGTAGTAGGAGCATGGTTCCTAAAAATAATAAGTCAAAATGTTTAAGGCAATGGATGACTCTATCTTTGTATGTTGGCGTTACAGTCCATGAAGAACCTGAGCCGAGCTTCTCTCAATCACCCATGTTGTGTGTGATTTCATTTTCCCAAAGGTGAAAGGGACCTACAGTTTATTGCCGGTTCCGAACGACGAATTTCGAGAAGCTATTCATGACAATTTTACTACAGGGGCTTTGTCAGAACCCCGCTGAGGAGAAACACCGTGAAAAACACGTTCGATGACATGGCTGTGTCGGGATTCGATCCCGTGTCATCAGCGTCAGAGGCCAACACACTACCCACTGCGCCACGGTGACTCTATCTTTACTTAGTAAAATAAGAAAGAAAGAACACCTTTTCCTACGAGTTAAGAAACAACCCAACAATGCTAGACTGAGAAACTATTACAATAAAATCTGTAAAAAACAGGCCAAGTGCGAGTCGGACTCGCGCACGAAGGGTTCCGTATCATCTGTATATATAAATATGAAAGAGGCTATGTATGTTACCTCATCAGTCATCACATTAAATCACGTTTCTTGTATGATGACAGGTCTTGGTTGCAGGTAGGTTATAGGCATATTACTTTGATAATCAAAAATCTTCATGATGAGATTTAGTTGATCATCAAAGTGTCCATTGAATTCAAATCAATTATCTTACTTGACAGCAATGATGTGAAAAGGTAAATATCAATAATAGGAAATATGGGAAAAGGTTTGCAGCCAGGATTAATTAATCAAAGACACAAAAGAGATCAAAACTGGGAAGTTTGCTACTGGTTGTGGGATATTGTCGACTAACCTTAGTTCAGTTTGTGACCAAGGGGATTTTTTGGATGAAAATCATGTCTGTTGTATGGAAGTCCCCCTTAAATATTCATTTTGTTTCTGTTTTTAGTATTTGTCGTGGTAGCGGCAACAGAAATACATCGTCTGTGAAAATTTCAACTGTCTAACTGTCACGGTCTATGAGATACAGCCTGATACGGAAATACCACATAGCAGGGATACCTATTTCAGAAATAAATTAGCAGCTTACATCGGCAACCCTAAAAGGGAATGGAGCATAGTCAATGAAATATTGAATAGAACCAAGAAAAATGTTGATATAACCATATGCCATAATAATACTTATGTGTCTGAGCCTTTGAAAGTGGCCAACTTGTTGAATGATTTCTGGTCAAATTTAAACTCCTCATGGGGGTTTTCCCACCGTGGCGCAGTGGTTAGTGTCTTGGCCTCTGACGCCGATGACACGAGATCGAATCAATCCCGACACAGCCATGTCATCGAACCTGTTTTCACGGTGTTTCTCCTCAGCGGGGTTCTGACAAAACCCCCTGGATTAAAATTGTCATGAAAAGCTTCACGAAATAAGCCGTTCGGAACCGGTAATAAAACGGTAGGCCACTTTCATCTATGCGAAAATGAATTCACACACAACATGGGTGATTGAGAGAAGCTCGGCTCGGAGTTTTTCTAATGACGATAGTTTTTCTTGCCACTGTACTTATGGTTTGATTCAGGCCTCGCACCAATCACAATCTTTTGTCTTTGAAGATTTTACGGCCCCTGAAATTAATAAAATTATTATGTCTCTGAAAACATCTCATTCGTCTTCATTTGACCGCATCTCTAGCTACGTTCTGAAACAAATATCCTTTCAAATCGCAGATATTTTAAGCTATATCCTTAATTTCAGTATTAAGCAGGGTATATTTCCGGAAGCCCTGAAAACAGCGATTGTGATTCCACTCCATAAAAAAGGCGATACTACAGTTTTGAACAATTACCGACCTATTTCCCTTTTGTCAATTTTTTCAAAAATTCTGGAAAGAGGTGTGAAATCTAGAGTTATTTCGTTTCTAAGTAAGTCTAAATTTTTCAGTGATTGTCAATTTGGCTTTAGAAGTGGTAGATCTGCAGAAGGTGCCCTACTTAAATTAACATGTGAACTTTACAACAGTGTAAATACATAAAAAACAGGTGCACTGTTCATAGATATTATCAAAGCTTTCGATATGGTGGAACACTCCCTACTACTAGATAAAATTTATCGTGCAGGCTTTAGTGGTTTTGTCTATGAGTGGTTTGCCTCATATTTAAGAAACCGAAAGCAAATGGTAAAGATTAAAAACTGTCTAAGTTCACGGTGTCCCTCAGGGTTCTGTTTTAGGTCCCATTCTGTTTTTAATTTATGTCAACTCCCTTTTTTCCCAACCATTTGAGGGTTTGGAGGGCATGGGCTCGGACATACAGGGTAAAGTTGTTGATTGCTCTCAACCTGGCGAGATGCCAGCAACGATCCCTGTTTAAATGCCCGGGTCAAGTTGACATACGGCCTCCTGGCGGCGCCCTCTGGATAGCCTCTTCAACAACCGTTGGGAGGTGAACAAACGTATGCAGCGAAGAAAACCCCGACCAGAATGGCGGTTGTGCGGCGGGCTAACAATCCGCCCACGTAAAAAAACCCAAGTTATGAATGAGCAAGATGCCTCGGATATACGGACGGATACTCGACGACGACAACGCACGAAAAAGGAACACGATTTGCGAGTATGCTCCTGGAATGTCAGAACCCTGTACACTCCCGGAGCTGCTCATAAACTAGAAGGAATCCTCACGCAGTACAAGGCGGATATTACTGCGGTCCAGGAAATACGCTGGATAGGAAACGGTATGATTAGGAAGAAAAATTGCGACATTTATTACAGCTGTCACAAAAGGTTGCACTTACTGGGATGCGGATTCGTCGTGGGAAAGCGGTTAAGGTCGAAGGTCATCGACTTTAAACCTATAAGTGATCGCCTGGCTGTGATCCGCATCAGAGGCAGATTTTATAACATCAGCCTTATATGTGCACACGCCCCTACCGACGAGGCTGAAGACCCTATCAAGGAGGACTTCTATGACCTCCTGGACAACGCCTACGGAGCTTGTCCGGAGTACGATGTAAAAATCGTGCTCGGGGACTTCAACGCCAAAATCGGAAAGGAAAACACCCTTGGCGGAGTGATCGGAAAGCACAGCCTCCACGATACAACAACAGATAACGGCTTCCGACTCGCTGACTTTGCGACAGCTCGTAATGCGGTGATAAGTAGCACAAGATTCCCTCGCAAGCGAATCCACACAGCAACCTGGCGATCTCCGGACGGTCGAACCGCCAACCAAATCGACCATGTGCTCATTGACGCAAGGCACGCGTCAAACATCCTGGATGTGCGAACATTCAGAGGGGCAAATGTCGACTCTGACCACTTCCTCGTAGCAGCAAGATTCAGAGCTCGACTGTCCAATGTCAGAAAGCTGCACCAGCCCATCAGGAGGAGGTTCGACATTGGGCGCCTGAGCACACCGGAGGTTGCCAGAGTCTACAGGGAGCAGCTGAGCGAAAGACTCTACGGTATGCCTACGTCGAACACAAATGCCAATAATATGTGGCTGCATTGCCGCTCAACCATTCAGGAAGTAGCCGAAACCACCCTAGGATACCTACCACCCCCGACAAAAAACCCGTGGTATGATGGCGAGTGTGAGCAGAAAAAGGCAGCAACCGACGAGGCGTACCAAAAGGCGCTGCAGAGGAAAACCAGGGCAGCGCGAGAAGAGTACCGAGCCAGAAGAAGGGAGGAGAAGAAACTACTGCGACAAAAGAAAAGAATCTTCGCAGCCTCCCAGCTCAAGGATATCGAGGAGTCTAGGGATAGACATAAAATACGAGCCTTTTACAAGAAAGCCAAAGGCCTTGCAGGAGGCTTCAAAAAGGGCACCCTGGCTCTTCGAAACTGCGAGGGTAATCTTGTCACCGACCCGCAGGGAATAGTGGATGTATTTAAGCAGCACTTCCAGCAGCTGCTTAACGAGCATGACCAAGAGAGAGTGGTAGGGACTGAGGAAATCCCAACTCCAGCCGCTGAAGTAGTCCTCCCACCCAGCATAGAAGAAGTCGGCACAGCTATTCAGAAGCTGAAGAACAACAAGGCCGCAGGCTCAGATGGCTTGCCATCAGAGCTCTTCAAGGCTGGCGGCGATGTTCTGGTAGGGAGCATGCACCAGATCATCTGCAGAATTTGGGAAGATGAGAGCATGCCCGACGACTGGAATACCAGCTCTATATGCCCCATCCACAAAAAAGGCGATCCTACCTCTTGTAAGAACTATAGAGGTATATCCCTGCTCAATGTCGCATACAAGATCCTGTCCAGCGTATTGTGTGAACGTCTAAAACCATTTTGCACCGCACTAATCGGCAGCTACCAGTGCGGCTTCCGGCCCGGCAAATCAACTATAGACCAAATTTTCACACTTCGACAAATCCTGGAAAAGACCAACGAGTTTCAAATCGATACACACCATCTTTTCATCGATTTCAAAGCCGCATACGACAGCATTCATCGTGAAGCACTGTTTGGGGCGATGGCCGAATTCGGGATCCCGGTAAAACTGATCCAGTTGTGTCGCGCCACGCTAAAAAACACGCGATGCACCGTGCAACTCGGTTCTAGGACCTCGGAACCATTCGAAACATGCACCGGATTTCGGCAAGGAGATGCGCTGTCATGTGACTTCTTCAACCTGGTGCTGGAGCAGATAGTGCGACGGGCAGGCGTCAACAGGGAAGGCACTATCTTTTACAAGTCCATCCAGCTGCTAGGATACGCGGATGATATCGACATCATCGCGTGTTCTCGCCGTGGCATTGTGGAAGCATTCACGGCGATTGAAGAACAGGCGAAACGAATTGGCCTTAAGATCAATGAGGACAAAACGAAATACATGCTGTCAAGCAAAAACCAATCCGTCGCTCACCACCTGGGACAAAACATAACAATTGACAGCTACAATTTCGAGGTAGTTAAGGAGTTTGTCTACCTCGGGGCAAACGTAAATTCCACAAATGACACCACAGTGGAGATCCGGCGTAGAATCGCCCTTGGCAACCGCTGCTACTTCGGCTTGTCCAAACAACTGGGGTCAAAACTCCTCACTCGAAAGACCAAAGTCATGCTTTACAAAACGCTCATTCTGCCAGTCTTGCTGTACGGAGCCGAAAGCTGGACGATAAGCAGGACAGCGGAGCTGATTTTGGGTTCTTTCGAAAGAAAAATTCTGCGCCGGATATTTGGTCCTGTCTGTGAGGAAGGTGAATGGAGAAGAAGACACAACCGCGAACTCTACGAGCTGTACCAAGATGTGGATGTAGTCCGGAAAGCAAGGACCCGTCGACTACACTGGCTCGGCCACATCGAGCGCATGGACATCAACGCTCCAGCTAAGAGGGTCTTCGACTCCGAGCCTCCTGGTTCGAGAAGAAGAGGAAGACCGAACCTCCGGTATAAAGACCAAGTAATCGCGGATGTAAGACATCTTGGTCTTGACAACTGGAAGCAGCGTGCCCGGGACCGTCAAGGATGGAAGGCAGCTATAGCTCAGGCTCAGATCCTCCATGGATCGCAGGCCTGATAAGTAAGTAAGTAAGTATGTTCTTCAACATCAAAAGTACAATCTGTAATGAATTTCCTTTATATTATCATTCGCCTAGCTATTTGCGTTTTAGTCTACTTGGTTGCCACCATAATAATTCTATGGCGTTCAAAGATTCATTAAACTGCAGTGATGCTTGCTTAGAAATTGAGCGTATCAATAGCTTTAAATACTTGGGTGTTACATTAGACAACAAACTCAGTTGGAAAGAGCATAGTCTCAGTAGGGTGTTATAGGCGGTTCAAGCGCTTTTTGGTATGAAGCGATGGTATGAAGCGATGGTATGAAGTGATGGTATGAGGGTATTTGGTATGAAGCGATGGTATGAAGGGATTTGATATGAAGCGGTTGAGGCGCTTTTTGTTATGAGGGGATTTGGTATGAAGTGATTCAGGTGCTTTTTGGTATGAAGGTGTTCTGGCGCTATGTAATTTGTTTATTTAAGTTGTGAATTTGCGTGTGGGTTAGGAAATGTATGGCGGTTGAGGCGCTTTTTGGTATGAAGCGATGGTATGAAGTGATGGTATGAGGGGATTTGATATGAAGAGATGGTATGAAGGGATTTGGTATGAAGCGGTTGAGGTGCTTTTTGGTATGAATCGATGGTATAATCGATGGTATGAAGTGATGATATGAGGGGATTTGGTATGAAGCGGTTGAGGCGCTTTTTGGTATGAAGCGATGGTATGAAGGTGTTCTGGTGCTATTTAATTTGTTTATTTAAGTTGTTTTGCGTAACACATAGCATTCAATTTTAAGGGGAACAGATAAACTATATACATATCTATGTATTAGCTATAGATATGTGATGGTATGAAGGGATTTGGTATGAAGTGATTCAGGCGCTTTTTGGTATGAGGGTGTTCTGGCGCTATTTAATTTGTTTATTTAAGTTGTTTTTGCGGAAATATATGGGGATGATGGCGCTATCTGTGTTGTGCGTGCAAGGTGGTTATCATGTAGTATGTTATGGCCGGAGCAATAGATATGTACATATTCTTACGCCTTAAAGAGATAGGTATAGAAGTATTTACTACAAGACAATATAAAGATGTATATTTTTGCGGAAATATATGGGGGGTTCTGGCCCTATGTAATTTGTTTATTTAAGTTGTGAATTTGCGTTGCGGTTAGGAAATGTATGGCGGTTCTCGCGTTATTTTAAGTTGGTTTTTGTCACGTGCTGGTTGTGTGCGTGCAAGGTCGTTATCATGTGACGTATTTAGAATAGGAATAGCAATAGATATGTATATATTGTTACGCAAGGCTACGAAGATCTACTAACACATAGCATTCAATTTTAAGGGGAGCAGATAAACTATATACATATCTATGTATTAGCAATAGATATGTGATGGTATGAAGAGTTTTGGTATGAGGCGGTTCAGGTGCTTTTTGGTATGAAGCGATGGTATGAAGCGATGGTATGAAGGGATTTGGTATGAAGCGCTGGTATGAAGGGATTTGGTATGAAGCGGTTGAGGTGCTTTTTGGTATGAAGGGGTTCTGGCGCTATTTAATTTGTTTATTTAAGTTGTTTTGCGTGGTGGTTTAACACATAGCATTCAATTTTAAGGGGATCAGATAAACTATATACATATCTATGTATTAGCTATAGATATGTACATATTGTTACGCATTAGGGAATCGCGCTGGCATCTGTAGTGATTTACATATATAAATATGGATATTTTGCGGAAATATATGGGGGTTCTGGCGCCATTTAATTTGTTTATTTAAGTTGTGAATTTGCGTTGGGGTTAGGAAATGTATGGGGATTTAGTCGCTATCTGTGTTGTGTGTGTGTCTTTGTGTGTGTGAATCAAATTGGAAATACTTTCGCATATTAAAAAGTGGATGTGATTGATTCATTCTTGACAGTATATGTTACATATCTATGTATCTATAAATATTTCTTAGCGTTTCAAATACATATACATACATACACACACACGCACATATATATATAAATATTACTGGAATAGTATAAACAAATGACCCATTACATTAAAATGGTTCTGTAAGCAACAATTAATCAGTGAGACAAACGCTATTTAATTTGTTTATTTAAGTTGTTTTTGCGGAAATATATGGGGATTCTGGCGCTATCTGTGTTGTGGTTTTGTGTGCGTGCAAGGTCGTTATCATGTGACGTATTTAGAATAGTTGGTATGAAGCGGTTCAAGCGCTTTTTGGTATGAAGCGATGGTATGAAGGGGTTCTGGCGCTATTTAATTTGTTTATTTAAGTTGTGAATTTGCGTTGGGGTTAGGCGCTTTCAAAAATCGCATTAAGATATTTAACATTTCTAATAATGATGAGAGCATATTGAATGTAGAAGTCCTATATGAAAAAAAAACATGTATTTGATTACCGAGCTGTTGGAAAACGAATTGGAAGTTTTGCATGCTTTTAAATTTAATATGGAATTATTTACGGTGTTCGTGAAGCATACAAAGGAAAATGACGATATGATCCAGGATATTAAAAGTATGCAGACCAAGATGTATACGATCCTAGAAAAAAGCGATTTATTTGAAAAATTAAACGCTTCTATCAATGACATCAAGGTTAAACTAGAGAAATTCCAGGAAAGAGATAGCGGATGGGCTTTGTTGTCATTCCTGAGAATCGAAATCAATATTAATAAATACGATCCGCTTCGGGCTTCTACCTATCTTAATCTACCACCGCAGTTATTGATCAAAAATGCTTGTATAAATGTGAAAAAACACCGATGAATATGGTTTCAAATGGTCTGTTATATCGGCTTTGGATAGCAAAGTTAAATATAATCATGAGAGACCATCATCATATGCAATTCGCGATATAACTAGTGACATAATACAAGTTAATGGTGAAATTCTTTGTTTTAGGAATATGCAATTTCCTCTTGCGATCAAAGATATACATACATACATATATTCGAGTTGAATAATCCAACAATCCATGTAAACGTGTTCGGTTATGAAATCAATGATAAGAATGAATGTTATTTAATTGGACCATACTATCATACGACCGAGGAAAAGACAAAACATATTAACTTGCTTTATTGCGAAAGTTCTGATAGCGATCTAACGCATTATGTGTACATCAAACATATGTCGCGTTTAATGAGGAGACAAGCAACTAAGAAAAAAAATCGAATGCATCTTTGTAATGGGTGCTTACAACGATTCCCTAATGAATCCCGTCTGCTGCAACACAAAAGTGAATGTCGGAAGCTGATTACGATTATGCCGGATGAAGGAAACAAAATACTCAAGTTTGTTAAACACAATCGAAAGCAACGAGTTCCATTTGCTGTGTATGCCGACTTTGAGTCTATTCTATTACCTCTGAGTCATTGCATGCCGAATCCAGAATCTTCGTCAACAACTAATGTACAACAACACATACCCTGTGCGTTTTCGTATTTCATTAAGTGCTCATTTGATGATAATGTAAATAAACACAGAACATTTGTTGGTGATAAATTACATTTAGTTACATGCTATCAAGAACGAAAAAAAAATAAACAATGTCTCCTTTGTATTTTTATAGGAGAAAATTTATAATACCTATGTATATAGGGAGTACATGGAGAAACCAAAAGCGATGAATCAATTGACAGATGTTGAGAACTACATCCATCATAATGCTTCAATATGTTGGATATGTAATCGTTGTTTTAGTCAGACCGATATAAGAGTAAAAGATCATTGCCACTTCACGGGTACATATAGAGGAACTGCACATAGACAGTGTAATTTAGATTTTCAAAAGCCAAATTTTTTCCCAATACTTTTACATAATTTTTCGGGGTACGACTGTCATCTTTTCGTGAAAAGTTTAAGTAATATTGATGGTGAAATAACAATTATTCCATTAAATAAAGAAAATTATATATCACTTTCCAAGCGAGTGCATTTAGACGCAAATAACACATTTGAAATTAGGTTTTTAGATTCATTTCGATTTCTTCAGTCGAGTATAGATTCGTTAGCAAATAATTTATCTGAAGATGATTTCATTATAGGCAAAAGGTATTACAAAAATGACGACTCATTAAAATGAATGACTGGGAAAGGTGTATTTCCTTACGATTATCTCAATTCATGGAATCGTTTAGATGATTGTTCTCTTCCATCAATTTCCCAATTTTATAATAAACTAACGGGTAAAGATTGTTTAGATGCAGATTATGAATATGCACTAAAGGTATGGAAGCATTTTAATTGTAAATCATTAAAAGATTACATGCTTGTGTATCTACAGAGCGATGTGCTCTTGTTGGCTGACATATTCGAGAATTTCCGTAAGGTCTGCTTAAAAATATATGAATTAGATCCATGTCATTATTATACATCTCCTGGTTTGTCATGGATGCAATGTTGATGATAACGGAAGTTAATCTAGAGCTTCTCACCGACATTGATATGTTTAATTTCATTAAGAAAGGTATCAGAGGTGGTCTATGTCAATGAAGTCATCGATATACCATCTCTAATAATAAGTACATGAATAAATTCGACGAAACTAAAACAAACGAATTCCTTATGTACTTTGATGCAAATAACTTGTACGGTTGGGCAATGTCTCAACCACTTCCTAACGGAAATTTTCAATGGAATGATCCCGAAATCTATACCAGAGAATATATTGTGAAATTGGAAAAAGACAATAAATTTGGTTATGTATTCGAGGTAGATTTAGCCTATCCCACAGATCTTCACGATATACATAATGATCTTCCGTTTTGCCCCGAAAATATGCTTACGCCGGGAACTAAAATTCCTAAGCTAATTGCCAATTTAAATGCAAAGACCAATTATATAATTCATTGTAATATAATGTATAACACCGAAAAGGGAATTGACCCATGTGGCTGCTCCTTTGGACATTCTGTTTTTCGGACAGTCATCTCGGGCTGTCACGATGTTCGAATGTCAAAAGGAACAGAATGCCCGACCAATGGAATTGCCCCTTCTATCGTCCAATCAAATAGCTCGATCTATCGAGCTATTTGAAAAGAAAAGGAGAATAAAAAAAGAAGTTGAAAAGTAGAAGTCGAAGGAAGAGGTCACAAATTCAGTTTCCTTAATTTTGAAATTTAAAAAAAAATAAATAAATACATAGTTTACAGCTCAGGTGTGGGGTATATTCACCAAAAAAAAAAACAAGTGTTCTACACCATGTGCGACCGCCTGACAAAACGGGAGATGATGGAAGCGTTACAAAGCGCAGGCATTAATGTACCTCCAACCATTACTCTCCCCCGGTTGAGGCAAATGTGCGGAAACCTGGATGCCACAACTGCTGTCCCGATAAGTACAAACGCTGATGCTGACGAAACCGCTGCTGAAACTTCGAGCACTAATCTCATACGCGGAACTGATGCCACCGGCGCCACTGAAGCTGCCGACGCCACCGAAGTCACCGACGATATATATACCGACGCCCATGATCCACGAGGAACAGACAGCGAAACTGCTGTGGAGCCTGTTGCCACTCAAGAAACTGAAGCTGAACTGGACCGTAAATTAGTTTTACTGCGCAAACGCCAAGAAATTATTATGCTGCAGCAATCGATTGCTAGACTAGAGCGAGCCGAGGCACTACCTACACAACGCGTTACACAAATATCGACGCCCTCTGCAATTTCAACGTCCCGGTTGACATTCAGAGACATCGAACACGCCATCATAAAGTTCGACGGTGAATCCAAGGCCTACAGTGTGCATGATTTTCTACGAAACTTTGAGAGAATTATGAGTATGGTGGGCGCCGATGATCTATTCCGCTATACATCTTTGTGCAACTCCTTGGCTGGCACTGCCAAGTTAATCCTCAACAAAGGTGCACTCGACTATGATGACCTGAAGGCGACGCTCATAAAAGAATTCGGTCGCGCGGTCGGCCGTAGCGAGATGTACCAATTACTCTCGAAGCACCGATGGAACAAGAGAGACAATGTCCGAAGATATGTACTGGAAATGGAAAACATTGCTGCCCGTTGCAACTACATCGACGAATTCGAACTGATTGGCTTCATCATCGATGGAATGCAAGACTCGTCACCGGAATCACACCTGTTAATGAATTCGCGAACAATGGACCAGTTTAAGGATTCGCTGGATCTCTATGAGCAACGCCGTGCGAATCGACTTGCCGCAAAACCCGAAACCGCTGCCATTACCAAACAAAAAACACCGATGTCCAAAACATATGTAAAAACCGACGCAACTGATGCAAGAGAGGTCCGATGCTACAACTGTACACAAATGGGCCATTACCAGAGTAAATGTCCATATGAGAAAAGGCCAGATGGTAGCTGCTTCCGCTGCTGGAAAATCGGACATGATCACCGCAGCTGCCCCAACCCGAAGAAAATTTTGAAATCGATCAGAAATACCGTCGCCGCTGTCGCCGATTCCAGGAACGATGCCGCTGATGCACGAAACCAATACCACGGCCACCACGATGAAGAGGACTTTGAGGATTTTCGTAGTGCTGTAGATGCCATTAATCTGGTAAGTGTTGCCTACTATATTGGGGAAGTTAAGCGCAAGAAATTTAAGAAATGTTTATCTCTTTTTGATACCGGTAGTCCGACTAACTTCATACGTAAATCTGACGCGCCGCTGCAGAATAATATAAAAAACATTGCCGTTAAATCGAAATATACTGGTCTCGGAAAACATGCACTGATGACACATGGGAAAATAAAAGCTGAAATAAAATTCAAAAATCGAATCGAATATGTATTTTTAAATATAGTGCCAGATGAAACAATGGCCATTCCATTAATCTTAGGTCGTGATTTCTTAGATACATTTAATATACACCTGTGTCAAGTAAACAAATCGAATTTTTCTAATTGCTTTAATAAAAAAAATGTTGACAAACAATCACATTTCTGTGCGCTTAACACAAATTTTGTTAGTAATTTAGAAGTGGGGGATCATTCAGTTGCCGATGAAATAGCTGCCAGTGGGCAAGCTAAGGAAAGTATATTGCATGTCGCTGCAAGACCGTCGGAAACGGTTCACGTTGTCGATGATGAATTTTTAAATGAAATAATGTCAATCGAAACGGAAATGGCGCCCACTGAGGTAGATGTTAACCCTGTTCTGGGTAAACAGTATTCTAAAGCGTTAGGAGATATTATTTTTGATAATTATTTGCAACCAAACCAAATCAAATTTGAGCCATATGATTATGAAATGCACATTAGGTTAGCTAACGATACACCCTTTCACTCCCTACCGCGCCGTTTATCATTTCATGAGAAAAGCGAGTTACGCAAAATTACCAATGATCTGTTAGCAAAAAATATTATTAGGCCAAGTGAGTCCCCATATGCGTCCGCAATAGTTTTGGTGAAAAAGAAGAACGGTGAAATTCGGAAATGCGTAGACTATCGTCCATTAAATAAATTGAC
Source organism: Eumerus sabulonum (assembly GCA_951905685.1). Classification (NCBI taxonomy): domain Eukaryota; kingdom Metazoa; phylum Arthropoda; class Insecta; order Diptera; family Syrphidae; genus Eumerus; species Eumerus sabulonum. The sequence goes on from OX645060.1 coordinate 67,216,521, forward strand.
TGTCAGAGACAATTATCCATTGCCCCTAATTGAAGACTGTATCGAGTACTTAGGCGGGAAAAATTGGTTTACGACTCTTGATTTACGAAACGGATTTTTCCATGTGAAGATGGCACCCGATTCCATAAAATATACAGCCTTTGTCACACCGTATGGCCAGTTCGAATATGTGCGTATGCCCTTCGGTTTAAAAAATGCTCCAGCTGTCTTTCAGCGGTATATTCATAACATATTTAGAGACCTGGTTGACAAAGGTCTTATTATAATCTATATGGATGACATCATCATAGGATCAGTTGATTTCGAATCACACCTGCAGTTAGTGGCGAAAGTCTTACGACGAATGAAGGTAAGAGGCTTAGAGCTAAAATTGAGTAAGTGTAAGTTTGGTTACACTGACATAGAATACCTTGGTTACAGGATTAACTCAGAAGGTATATGTCCAAGTGACTCGCATATAGAAGCTATTCGAGGGTACCCAGTGCCATCAAACCAAAGGGAGGTAAAGGCGTGCTTGGGGTTGTTTTCTTATTTTAGGAAATTCATCCCAAATTATGCAAAAATTTCTAAGCCCCTGCAACAGTTGACCCACGACGGAGTCCAATTTGTTTTTTCTGATGAATGCAAGCGCACATTTAACGAACTGAAAAGACGACTGTCCTCAGCCCCGGTCCTTTCTATTTACGACCCAACGAAGCAGACTGAGTTGCATTGCGATGCAAGTTCGGCCGGGTTTGGCGCAGTGCTTTTGCAGCGCCAATCAGATGGAAAGCTGCACCCAGTGACATTTTTTTCTAAAGCCACGACTGCTGCTGAAGCGCGGTATCATAGTTTTGAGCTGGAGACATTAGCAGTTATATACGCCCTGCGACGTTTTGATGTCTATTTAGATAAGATTCCGTTTAAAATAGTTACGGACTGCAACTCGCTGATATTGACACTCAATAAAAAGCAGCTTAACCGCAGAATAGGCCGATGGGCATTAGAGTTGGAAAATTATAACTATACGATCCAGCATCGAGGTGGTGTTAATATGGGTCATGTTGATGCATTGAGTCGCTGCCACACCTCTGGAACTGCTAACCCTATAGAGTCTCTAACTGGTGCTGTAAGCGAGGATATCGATGCCACCGATCATCGATGTAAAGTAGTATACACTGTGGATTCAGATGAGGTCGATTTTCAGATTCAGGTAGCTCAAAATCGTGATGAGATAATAAAACGATTGCGAGAACGGTTAGAGGAAGAAGCGATGGTGGGCTACGACTTAGTAGATGGGTTGGTTTTCAGGAAAGATAAAGCTAGGACGTTGCAGTTATTTGTTCCAAACGAGATGGAGGGTAATGTGATTAGGCTAGTTCATGAAAAAATAGGCCACTTAAGTACAGGGAAGACGTGCGATCAGTTGAAGAAAAACTATTGGTTCCCAAAAATGACAGAAAAAGTGGACAGGTTTATACAGAACTGTGTTCGCTGCATAATGTGTTCAGCCCCTGCTCGTATACATGAACATAATCTCCATAGTATTCCCAAGAGGCCCGTTCCGTTTGACACCATACACTTGGATCATTTTGGTCCTTTGCCGTCAATAAGTTCGAAGCGTAGGCACATTCTGGTGGTTATCGATGCCTTCACAAAGTACGTCCGTTTATATGCAGTTAATTCCACGAGTACTAAAGAGGTTAAAGCCTGCCTGGATAAATATTTTAGCTACTATAGTCGACCAATGCGTGTCGTAACCGATCGAGGTTCGTGCTTTACATCCCTTGAGTTTGACGCGTATTTATTGGGGCACAATATTTCTCATGTCAAGGTGGCTGTCGCATCTCCGCAAGCGAATGGGCAAGTGGAACGTGTAAACAGAGTCATTAAATCTATGCTTAGTAAAATAAGTGAGCCCGTGAACCACGCTAATTGGTCCAGTATGTTGGGCCGAATTGAATATGGTCTGAATAATACTGTGCACTCCACTACGAAACAGACGCCAAGTAAGCTGCTGTTCGGGGTAGAGCAGAGAGGTGAATTGGTTGATGGGTTAACGGAATACCTTGAAGAAAAACTCGGCTCAACTTCAGAACGCGATTTAGAAGGTATACGGTCGTCTGCCTCGGACGCTATTACTAAATCCCAGGAGTATAATCTGAATTATTTTCTCGAACGATGTAAACCCGCGAAAACTTACTCAGAAGGCGATTTTGTTGTGATGCGTAACGTAGATACGGTCGTCGGGACCAATAAGAAACTCATACCAAAATACCGCGGTCCATACGTTGTCCATAAGGTTTTACCACATGACCGGTATGTCATTAGGGACATAGAGAACTGCCAGCTCACTCAGTTGCCATACGATGGCGTGATTGAGGCCTCGCGTATTAGAAAATGGGTAGCAGATGACATTGCACTGAATGATCCGTCGAAACTTGATGTGGGCAACACTTATCAGAAGGTGAATAATCGTAAGAATAGAATAAGTTAGTTTAACCGAGGTCGGTTTTAATGTCAGATCGGCCGAGTTGTAATATAATGTATAACACCGAAAAGGGAATTGACCCATGTGGCTGCTCCTTTGGACATTCTGTTTTTCGGACAGTCATCTCGGGCTGTCACGATGTTCGAATGTCAAAAGGAACAGAATGCCCGACCAATGGAATTGCCCCTTCTATCGTCCAATCAAATAGCTCGATCTATCGAGCTATTTGAAAAGAAAAGGAGAATAAAAAAAGAAGTTGAAAAGTAGAAGTCGAAGGAAGAGGTCACAAATTCAGTTTCCTTAATTTTGAAATTTAAAAAAAAATAAATAAATACATAGTTTACATCATTTAAGAAATTTACAACAATGTCTGAACAACGGATTAAATATCACTAAGGTTCACAGAGTGTTGTCTTTTACTCAATCGGAATGGTTACAGAAGTATATAAATCTGAATACCGAATGCCGGAAAAAGGCGAACAGTAAGTTTGAAAAAGACTTTTTCAAATTAATGAACAACAGTGTTTACGGTAAAACAATGGAGAATGTAGAAAAGCGTCGAGATGTGAAAATTGTAACTCAATGGGATGGTCAAAGAAAGTCATTGGGTGCTAGGAAACTAATTGCACATCCTTATTTTCACACTAGATCTATATTTACACCAGAGATGTGTGCTATTGAAATGACCAAGGGACGAGTTGTGTACGATAAACCTATTTATTTAGGTTTCATTATATTAGAGCTTTCAAAATGGCTTATGTACGACTTTCATTATGAGTATATGAGTAAAAAATTTGGAAAATCGATTCGACTAAACTATATGGATACGGATTCATTTATTTATTCAGTAATGACAGATGATTTCTATTCTGATATATATCAAGACGTCATTGATCCCGAGAAATCAAGGTTTGATACTTCAGAATACCCCATAGACAATGTGCATAATTTTCCGCAAACAAACGGTAAAGTTCTCGGGAAATTTAAAGATGAGAATAACTCTCGGAAAATGTTAGAATTCATTGGATTAAGAGCGAAAATGTACTCCTTTATATTAGAGACCAATGATGGGGTGAAAAAGGCAAAAGGAATTAAAATGTCGGTTACTAATAGCTTAGATATTAAAGATTATCGAAATTGTTTAATGAATAAAAAATTGTTGTTTAGATCAATGCTTATATTTAGAAGTAAGTTACATAATGTTTATACGCAGTCTATTAATAAGTTAGCTTTAAGTTATAACGACACTAAAAGATATATATGTAATGATGGGATAAGTACTTATGCTTGGGGTCATAATAAAATACCAATGAATGATAATTGATACAAAAAAAAGAAAAAAATGATTTATTATTCTCTCTCCTTCTCTTACGAAGATCTAACAAAACAAGGTCACTGAACTTTTCAACAAGGTCATTGTTCTAACTAACTGGTTCTAACTAACTGGTTCTAACTAACTGGTTCTAAATAACTGGTTCTAAATAACTGGTTCTAAATAACTGGTTCTAACTAACTGTGGTCTGGTATCGCGACAGCGACCGTTAACCGAACACGTTTACATGGATTGTTGGATTATTCAACTCGAATATATGTATGTATGTATATCTTTGATCGCAAGAGGAAATTGCATATTCCTAAAACAAAGAATTTCACCATTAACTTGTATTATGTCACTAGTTATATCGCGAATTGCATATGATGATGGTCTCTCATGATTATATTTAACTTTGCTATCCAAAGCCGATATAACAGACCATTTGAAACCATATTCATCGGTGTTTTTTCACATTTATACAAGCATGTTTGATCAATAACTGCGGTGGTAGATTAAGATAGGTAGAAGCCCGAAGCGGATCGTATTTATTAATATTGATTTCGATTCTCAGGAATGACAACAAAGCCCATCCGCTATCTCTTTCCTGGAATTTCTCTAGTTTAACCTTGATGTCATTGATAGAAGCGTTTAATTTTTCAAATAAATCGCTTTTTTCTAGGATCGTATACATCTTGGTCTGCATACTTTTAATATCCTGGATCATATCGTCATTTTCCTTTGTATGCTTCACGAACACCGTAAATAATTCCATATTAAATTTAAAAGCATGCAAAACTTCCAATTCGTTTTCCAACAGCTCGGTAATCAAATACATGTTTTTTTTTCATATAGGACTTCTACATTCAATATGCTCTCATCATTATTAGAAATGTTAAATATCTTAATGCGATTTTTGAAAGCGCCTAACCCCAACGCAAATTCACAACTTAAATAAACAAATTAAATAGCGCCAGAACCCCTTCATACCATCGCTTCATACCAAAAAGCGCTTGAACCGCTTCATACCAACTATTCTAAATACGTCACATGATAACGACCTTGCACGCACACAAAACCACAACACAGATAGCGCCAGAATCCCCATATATTTCCGCAAAAACAACTTAAATAAACAAATTAAATAGCGTTTGTCTCACTGATTAATTGTTGCTTACAGAACCATTTTAATGTAATGGGTCATTTGTTTATACTATTCCAGTAATATTTATATATATATATGTGCGTGTGTGTGTATGTATGTATATGTATTTGAAACGCTAAGAAATATTTATAGATACATAGATATGTAACATATACTGTCAAGAATGAATCAATCACATCCACTTTTTAATATGCGAAAGTATTTCCAATTTGATTCACACACACAAAGACACACACACAACACAGATAGCGACTAAATCCCCATACATTTCCTAACCCCAACGCAAATTCACAACTTAAATAAACAAATTAAATGGCGCCAGAACCCCCATATATTTCCGCAAAATATCCATATTTATATATGTAAATCACTACAGATGCCAGCGCGATTCCCTAATGCGTAACAATATGTACATATCTATAGCTAATACATAGATATGTATATAGTTTATCTGATCCCCTTAAAATTGAATGCTATGTGTTAAACCACCACGCAAAACAACTTAAATAAACAAATTAAATAGCGCCAGAACCCCTTCATACCAAAAAGCACCTCAACCGCTTCATACCAAATCCCTTCATACCAGCGCTTCATACCAAATCCCTTCATACCATCGCTTCATACCATCGCTTCATACCAAAAAGCACCTGAACCGCCTCATACCAAAACTCTTCATACCATCACATATCTATTGCTAATACATAGATATGTATATAGTTTATCTGCTCCCCTTAAAATTGAATGCTATGTGTTAGTAGATCTTCGTAGCCTTGCGTAACAATATATACATATCTATTGCTATTCCTATTCTAAATACGTCACATGATAACGACCTTGCACGCACACAACCAGCACGTGACAAAAACCAACTTAAAATAACGCGAGAACCGCCATACATTTCCTAACCGCAACGCAAATTCACAACTTAAATAAACAAATTACATAGGGCCAGAACCCCCCATATATTTCCGCAAAAATATACATCTTTATATTGTCTTGTAGTAAATACTTCTATACCTATCTCTTTAAGGCGTAAGAATATGTACATATCTATTGCTCCGGCCATAACATACTACATGATAACCACCTTGCACGCACAACACAGATAGCGCCATCATCCCCATATATTTCCGGAAAAACAACTTAAATAAACAAATTAAATAGCGCCAGAACACCCTCATACCAAAAAGCGCCTGAATCACTTCATACCAAATCCCTTCATACCATCACATATCTATAGCTAATACATAGATATGTATATAGTTTATCTGTTCCCCTTAAAATTGAATGCTATGTGTTACGCAAAACAACTTAAATAAACAAATTAAATAGCACCAGAACACCTTCATACCATCGCTTCATACCAAAAAGCGCCTCAACCGCTTCATACCAAATCCCCTCATATCATCACTTCATACCATCGATTACACCATCGATTCATACCAAAAAGCACCTCAACCGCTTCATACCAAATCCCTTCATACCATCTCTTCATATCAAATCCCCTCATACCATCACTTCATACCATCGCTTCATACCAAAAAGCGCCTCAACCGCCATACATTTCCTAACCCACACGCAAATTCACAACTTAAATAAACAAATTACATAGCGCCAGAACACCTTCATACCAAAAAGCACCTGAATCACTTCATACCAAATCCCCTCATACCAAAAAGCGCCTCAACCGCTTCATATCAAATCCCTTCATACCATCGCTTCATACCAAATACCCTCATACCATCACTTCATACCATCGCTTCATACCATCGCTTCATACCAAAAAGCGCTTGAACCGCCTATAACACCCTACTAGTCTCTATTTTCAGCAGTATCTAAATAGAGTAATTAAGCAACTCTACCACCTCAGCCGTTTTTGCAGTTTACCTATTTTGAAATTAGTATACAACGGCTTATTGAAATCTAAGCTACAGTACAGGGTATCTTGTTGGGGTGGTTCTTACTTCATCAATATTAAGCCTTTGCTTATTAAGCAAAAGCATGCGGTTCGGATTATGTGCAAAGTAAATCGTTGTACTCCCAGCTTTGATTTGTTTAGGGCTCTTGAAATTCTACCATTGAGGCACCTGTACTGCTATAAAGTGTTAAAAGTTTTTTTTTTTTTCAAAATTGTGGATTTTATGCGGTAAGATTAGATTAAAATCACAACCTGCGAGGGAATACGAGACATTTTGTAACGCTGCCGACAATCTATAAGTCACACTTTTCACGGTTCTATTTGGTTACTGCCCCTCGGTTGTTTAATTTTTTACCTAAAAGCCTCAGATGCGAAAGGGTAAAAAAGGTTTTCTTACAAGGCAACAAAAAATTGCTTTTTTCTATCAACTATTCGTCAATTGAGTTATTTTTTGCACCTGTAACCTAAATTAAATTGCTTGGTTCTTCTCAATATTTTCTAAATTTAATTTAATTGAATAATAGTTTGTTTCTCCCACATAATATTTATTTTTGTTACTTGTTGTTATCCCCATCAATTGTGATATACTTATGTTATTTAGAATAGATTCACTCGCCTCTTGTCTTGCAGCAACTGAGTGTATGTTATACTATTTCAAGCAAAACCTGTATTGTTAATTCTTAATTGTTAAAATATTATAATTGTTAAATTAGTATTCCAAGTTCTGTTTGAAATAAAGAATGATTCTTCTTCTTCTTCTTCTTCTTTGGTGGCGTTACAGCCCATGAAGGACCAGAGCCAAGCTTCTCTCAATCACCCATGTTGTGTGTGATTTATTTTTCACACAGGTGAAAGGAACCTACAGTTTAATGCCGATTCCGAACGGCTTGAGTCGAGAAGCTTTTTCCATGCAAGTTATACTACGGGGGGTTTTGCCAGTACACCGCCGAGGAGGGACGCCGCGAAATAAACACTCGATGGCGTTGGTGTTATCGGGATCCGAACTCGCTCATCGTGCGCCAGAGTCCAGCATACTAACCACTGCGCCACGGCGCCCTCATATAAATCGTGACCTGATGTACTCGGGAAGTGTAAAAAGCTCTTCGAACATGTTTGCCTCATACACACACAAAGTTGAAAAGTAAAAATCGTGACCTAATGTGCTCGTAAAGTGTAAAAAGCTCTTCGAACATGTTTGCCTCATACACATACAAAGTTGAAAAGTAAAGAATAATTATTATTATTAAAAAAAAGAGAGGCGGCCATCTGCTCTGAAAAGGTCAGGATAGGAAAGCTGGCAATGATAGTAGAATAACCAACGCAGACTACAAGCACTGTGGGGACCGTCTACTAGAGCTAGCCTCGGCAACAGGTTTCTGTTTACAGGCAGAAAAGCCTGCTTTGATGAATGGCATGTTTGTGGTGAGCTGTTCATCAGGAACATGGTGCCGAACATCCCCCCCCCCCCCCTCTGGGAACTGCTTACCAGGTAGTTAACGGGCGCCATCTGCCGGATTCTGGAGAAACATGAAAGTATGGGGGATGTGCTGACGCGCTTACGCACACAGAATCCAGGGCCTGACACGAGAGCTTGGGCTATCTACCTAAGGAGAGTTAGGGCTCTCTGAACCGTGGGTGTGCAATAAACGCCTATGTGGCCTTGGTGGTATACGTGATGCTACAATTCTTTATGATGAGCGATCCGAAAGGTCTCGGGTCGGCCTCATCATATCGAACTCACTATCGGCAGTCTTTTGTGGACAAGATCTGGTGGCTGCTAGAGTAAGCTACAAAATGCACGGCGCAATAGAACACTTCGTCGTTGTGTCTGCGTACTTTCCCTACGACTCGGTACTACCCCCACTACCGAAGTAAGATTCTGAACTCGTAGAGTACCGTGAAGCCAGAAAGATTGTTCTCATCTTGTGTTGCGATGCTAATGCCCAAAACATTGCTTGGGGCAGCAGCAAGTGTAACACAAGAGGGGACCGTCTTTTAGATTTCATTCTCTCGTCCGACCTTACCATCAACGATGTTGGCTCTCAACCAACGTTTGTTACGACAAGACGACAGGAGGTGTCTGACCTGACCCTATCCAACAGATATGTGAAGGACATCATTAACTGGCGAGTCTTGCCTGATGCTACGCTGCCGGACCATAAATATATCGAATTCCGATTAGGTTTTGGAATCTCTTCCTTGCAACCTAGACGGAATCCGAGAAGGACGGACTGGGTACGGTTTAGAGAGGAGCTTGAGAAATCCACTCAGGCCCTACCTAAACTTAGAACGAAACAATGGGTAGAGAACGCTGTTCATGACCTGAATTGCGTCATCACCAGTTGTTTTGAACTCTCATGTCCTGTCAGCAAACCTCCCTGCAGGAAATTGGTTCCCTGGTGGGATGCCGAGCTCCAAAGTCTTCGCAGGGAAGCCAGAATTCTTCTGAATAGATCGCTCAAATCGAATTCGAAAGATGAGTGGACAAGTATCGGTCGAAGCAGAAAGAATATAAGACACTTATTCGTAAATCAAAGAACGATTCTTATAGGACCTTTTGCGAAGAGATAAAGTCTCTGAGTGCGACTAGCAAGTTGGTTAAAGTCCTCAAACGGGGAAAACCAACAAAGCTAGATGCACTCAGAAAATCTGATGGTACCTTTACTGAGTCTAAAGCGGGAACTCTTAGTTTACTGCTCGAGACTTATTTCCCGGGAAATCAGATCGTCATCGACTCGTTGCACACTCCTTCAAGGGAAACTGCAACTGAAACGATGAAAACAACTCGGCGTAGCTGGTATATTACGTCGCGCGTGGTTACGACTGAAGCTATTGAATTTGCTGTGGCATCCTTCCAAGTTATGCTGCAAAAAGTTATAAGGCAGCTGCTTCCTACTTTGAAAAGAATTTTCACTGCTAATCTAACACCTGCTCACATACCCATTCCTTAGCGCACAGTTAAAGTGGTCTTCATTCCCAAAATAGGAAAAGAGGACTACTCACTTGCCAAGAGCTTCAGACCAATTAGTCTAACATCCTTACTGCTAAAAAGCATGGAGAAACTGGTATAGCTGCACGTGCGCAAAATTGCCCTTCGAATGCACATTTTTTCGGAGATGCAACATGCTTATCAGCGCGGAAAATCCCAGAGGAAAAATACTGATATGACCCAGCTGGTACTAAATGGCACTTCCATCCCGATATCCAAGGTGGTTAAGTATCTATGAGTTATCCTAGATAGCAAGCTTCTCTGGTTAAAGCATATTGAGTCAAAAACCACAAAAGCGCTGTCAGCTTTCTGGCAATGCAAAGGAGCTTTTGGCAAAATATGGGGTGCATCGCCCGCAAAGGTCCTCTGGATCTACCAGGCAATGATAAGACCTATAATCTCATATGCTTCGGTTGTCTGGTGGACCAGACTAAAACGCAAACACGTTGTAGCCTCTTTCACCAAACTCTAAAGAATGGTTTGTCTCAGCTGCACGGGGGTTTTTCCAGCATGCCAGGCGTTGCTATAGATGCTATGATGAACCTTCCACCCCTTGATATATTTATCATAGGGTGTGCTCAGAAAGCCATGTCTCTTCTAAGAAGAATAAGCTTTTGGTATAACTCGCATAGGAATAACAGTGTGCTTACGCAAGAATTGTCCTGCGACCCCTATCTCGTGGACATGCCTTCCGACGCACTGACGGCCGTTATCCTACTGCACCATAATTTCACAGTCGAGTTTACATGGCGTCAGGATTGGCTATGGCTGGATACTGAACCTGTAAAGGATAGTATTACGTTCGAACTCAACAATAACGTGGCATTAACAATTCAAGCAGTTTCTTCTTCTTAGTGGGCGCTACAGTTCGGGGTGAACCTGTGCCTCAACCAACATGCCCCTCCATCTAGCACGATCTTTCGCTGTCCATTGCCATTCCACCTGTGTGCGCCATCTTAAGGGCGGCCGTCCTCTGCTTCTTCGTCCCTCGGGGTTGGATTCAAAGACTCTCCGGGCTGGAGCTGTGGTGTCCATTCGCTCTACATGGCCCAGCCATCTTTGGCGTTGAATCCGTAGACGCCTGACTAGGCTCATGTCGCTGTACAGCCCGTAAAGTTCGTGGTTGAATCTTCTCCTCCATCCCCCGTCTGCGTTTATAGGCCCAAAAATCACGCGCAAAATCTTTCTCTCGAACCGACCAAGGGCCTCCTCATCCGCCTTTGATAGTGTCCATGCTTCTGCGCCGTACAACAGGACCGGGATGATAAGGGTCTTATATAGAGTCAACTTTGTCGTTCGGGAGAGGGCTCTATTACTCAGTTGCCTCCTGAGCCCAAAGAAACAGCGGTTGGCAAGAGTGATTCTGCGTTTGATTTCGGAACTGATGTCGTTGTTCCAGGTCACTGCGGAGCCAAGGTAGACGAAGTCCTTAACTACCTCGAACTTATATCTGCCTATACAAACGTTCTGGCCGAGACGTCGGTGTTGAGCGTCCTTTTTTGATGACAGCATATATTTAGTTTTGCCCTCGTTTACCGCCAAACCAATTTTCGCCGCCTCCATCTCAATACTCGCAAACGCCTCATTGACACCTCTTGTATTGGCCTAGATTGTGCCTCTTGTATTGGCCAGTGGTTTTTGCACAATCATTTCCAATATGATGTTGAAGAAATCACACGACAGCGCATCGCCCTGCCGAAATCCTTTTTTGACATCAAAACTATCGGTAAGGTGTTCACCGATTCGGATGGAGCAGCGTGCATTCTCCAAAGTCATCCTGCATAGTCTGACGAGTTTAGCAGGTATGTCAAAGGTAGGCATAGCGTTGTATAGCTCGTCTCTAATTACGCTGTCGTATGCGGCTTTGAAGTCGACAAATAGGTGGTGAGTGTCGACTTGAAATTCATTGGTTTTTTCCAGTATCTGCCGTGGTGTGAAGATTTGGTCGATGGTGGACTTCCCTGGCCTGAATCCGCACCGATAAGGACCTATCAGCTTATTTACAAAAGGCTTCAGGCGTTCACACAAAACGGCAGACAAGATTTTCTAGGCGATGTTAAGGAGACTTATTCCTCTATAGCTGGCGCAATCAGAGGGGTCTCCTTTCTTGTGGATCGGGCATACGATGCTGAGACTCCATTCCTCGGGCATGCTTTCCTCTAACCATATCTTACGGATGAGCTGGTGCATGCTCCCAACCAGGTCATCCCCAGCTGCCTCGAAGAGCTCAGCAGACAGTCCGTCTGCGCCAGCAGCTTTATTCGACTTGAGCTTCGATATGGCAATCTTAACTTCGTGGAGGTCAGGGGGACAGAATTCTCTGCGGTCTCCGTCGATTAGAAATGGATCATTCTGCCTGACAGCGGTATATTGACTAACATCGCCGTTATACAGTCTGCAGAAGTGGTTTTTCCATATTCTCAGCATCGACTGCGGTTCTACTACTAGGTGTCCGTTCTCATCCCTGCAGGTTTCCGTTCTGGCTTTATAACCTTGGCATGTTCGCTTTATCTGTTGATAAAACTTTCGAACGTCACGCCTGCAGTAACACCTCTCCAAATCCTCAATCGCTCGCTTCTCGTGCTCTTTCTTCTTTCTTCTGAGAAGCTTATGCTCCTCCCTTCTTTTTAACTCGTAGAGCTCACGAGCTGCTCTTTTTCTTTTATGCAGCGAGGCCTTATATGCATCCTGCTTCGCTGTATGAATCCTCCTGCACTCGTCATCGAACCAGGTATTTCTTCGTGGTGGAGCCTTGAAACCCAAAACTTTGGATGCAGAGCTTTTCAGGGCTTGTTTGCAAAGGCTCCACTGCTGTTCTATTGATAGCGTGGAGGATTGAGGTGTATTGGAGAGCTTAAGGGAGACGCGATCGGTAAAAGCACGAGCGGTTTCTGGCGATAGTAGCTTTCCGACGTCATAACTTTGTATTCTTACTCTACTCCGTTGCGTTCGTGATATCCGTAAGCGCATCTTGGCTACTACCAGATAGTGGTCTGATTCGATGTTAGCCCCTCGGAAAATACGGACATCAAGAATGGTGGAGGAGTGTCTGACGTCGATCGCGATGTGATCAATCTGGTTGGTAGTCGATTGATCAAAAGGCCGCCAGGTGCCTTTGTGTATTACGAGGTGCGGGAAGCGCGTACTGGCTAGAAGAAGATTTCGCCACGTAGCAAGATCAATCAGCCTGTGTCCGTTATCGGAGGTGTTGTCGTGTAGGCTATGTTTGCCGATGACTCGTTCAAATATGCTTTCCTTGCCCAGCTTAGCATTGAAGTCTCCTAGTACAATTTTGATGTCATAGCTGGGATATTGGGCATACGTTCTGTCTAGCAGATCGTAGAACTCATCTTTGGCTGAGTCATCCTTGTCTTCCGCGGGGGCGTGGACGCAGATCAGGCTGATGTTAAGAAAATTTGCCTTGATACGGATTGTTATGAGGCGTTCGCTCACATGCCGAAAGCTTAAGACTTTTTGCCTTAGTCCACCTCGAACAATAAATCCGCATCCAAACAATCGTTGCCCTCTCCCCCTATAGCAGTCGTCGTAGTAAGTATCGCAGTTTTTCATCCGCTTTATACCCGGTCCATTCCATCGCATTTCCTGGATGGCGGTGATGTCCGCTTTGTAGCGGTCTAGGGCGTCCGCAAGTTGTTCGGCTGCACGTGGCCTGTTTAGGGACCTAACATTCCACGTACAAAGCCGAAGATCATTGTCCTTTTTTCGTTTTTTGCAAGGGTCGTCAATATAAATCCGGTCCGTTGTATCCGAGGCTTGTGGTTGTTTCGGAGTTTGTGTTTTTTTTACGGTTACGGCTTACTAGGCCGTAGCCCAACCGACTAATCCTGTTCGTTTTTGGCGCAGGAGGCTCGCCATTCGCCCTTCCCCGTCTGCAATTTCCATAGGAAATCTCCAGATGGCACCACGAGGAGGTGGGGATAGGACTTACTAACAGTGCCGCAAGATGTTCGACTGCGGTGGCTCTTCTCGCTTTTTAGCAGGCCAGCATCCGTCGGATAGATGCTACCCCTACGAGGCCTTTGTTAGTCCCTTGCCATCCATTCAAGCAGTTTATTAAGTAACAATTCAAATTAACAAAATGGGAAAAAAGAGCTTAAGTAATGTAGACCACGTTAAACGTCCCAATCGAAGAAGCAACAAAAAGAGAAGTGCCAGTAAAGTAATTTCCAAGTGTCATCTAGCGTCCCTCTAGTTGTCATTCTCCCGATCGCCGATGGTTGCGTCAGACATTACAGACAGTCTTTGCATTTTCACGGATGGCCCAGGTCTGGGCGGGGGTCCGGTGCCGGAGTCTTCTTTAAGAGCGAAAACATCCGACTGCACTTCTCCTTAGGAAAATATGCGTCTGTCTTCCCATCAGAGATATACGCAATCCTAATGACCATGCACTATGTTGTGAAGCTCAGATGGAAGGGGGAAAAGCATATGCGTCTGTAGTGACAGCCAAGCTGCACTCAAAGCTGTGTGTAACCCCCTTACTAGCTCGGTCGGTGGACCAAATTCATTAAGGCTTGTATGGGTCCAGGCTACTCTGGGATCCCATGAAATGAGATCTCTGATGAACTCGCCAGAGGAGAGCTTCTCAGGACCTGAACCCGCTCTAGGTCTACCTGCATTAACGATAAATTCCTACATTGACGATTGTGTGTTTAATACACACAACCGTAGATGGAGGGATTGTCCAGGTTGCAGGATGACTAAGCGCGTATGCCCTGATGTCTGCAAGAAACCCGCAGCATTCCTCCTGTCTTTAAGGAGAATCGATTGCAGAGGGCTTGTGGGAGTCATCTCGGGCCACTACACTTTTGCCAAGCATCTCTACGTGATTGGCATCAGTGCCTTCCCGTGCTGCATGTTGCGAGGAAGATTTCCTCTGTGATTGTCCCACCTTTGCTCCGCCAGGTGGCGCACCCTTGGAGGCGACGTGGTGTTTGCCAAATCGCTTAGTTATACATCTACATCACTGAAGCTCTTCAAATTTTTCTCCGGTAAACGGGGGAAATACAGTAATGCGAGGTGTCTGTCTGGAGTACAATGGACCAGTGTTTGCATTTGAATGCTCCAACGGATAGCAGAAGCCTTCAACAAAAAAAAAAAAAAGGAAAAAAGATACTTGTGCAGGTTTTATGCTGAAAAACATGATAAGACGTGCAAAAAAAAAGCAATGTTACCATATGAACGTTTAAATAAAAGGCATTGACTCAAATAAACCTTTTTCAGTTTTTTTTTTCGATCGTCTTACAGCGTGTTCGTCCCCCGCCGATTTCTGCACATATAAAACAAAGAGTATGAGTGGTTAGACGTGTTTTTACTCTCCTCCGGCAAAAAGATAGTATTTCACCATGGTAAGACCTTGCAAAAGTGCGCGATCATACGGACTAACGCGAAGCTTAAAGTGAATATAATATTATACACCCTGTTACTTCACCCCAACATAATTTTAAACAAAATCGGGTTATGTTCTTTGTCTCTTTGCCCCATGTGCTAGTTACTACAATCTTTCGCTAGTCTTTTCCAGTGCCGCACGCCCAGTAGGTTGAGGTCCCTTTCCACCTGTGCGCGCCACCTTAGGTGCGGCCGTCCTCTCGGGGTTGGATTCAACGACTCTACAGGCTGGAGCTGTGGTGTCCATTCGCTCTACATGGCCTAGCCATCTTTGGCGATGGATCCGTAGACGCCTGACTAGACTCGAGTCGCTATACAACCCGTACTGTTCGTGATTTAATCTTCTCCTCCAACCCCCCTTTGTGTTTATGGGACTGAAAATCGCACGCAGAATCTTTCTCTCGAAACGACCAAGGATTTCTTCATCCGCTTTAGATAAAGTCCATGTTTCTGCGCCGTATAACAGGTCTGGGATATTTAAGGTCTTATATAAGGTCAACTTGATCGTACGAGAGAGGGCTCTACTTCTCCGTTGCCTCTTGAGCCCACAGAAGCAGCGGTTGGCAAGAGTAATTCTGCGCTTGATTTCGAAACTGGTGTCGTTGTTCCAAATCACTGCGGAGCCGAGGTATATGAAGTCCTTAACTACCTCAAATGTATAACTGCCAATATGCACGTTCTGTCCAAGACGTTGGCGGTAAATGTCATTTTTCGATGACAGCAGATATTTAGTCTTGCCCTCATTAACTGCCAAACCAATTTTTGCCGCCTCCATCTCAATACTCGCAAACGCCTCATTGACATCTCGCTGCGATCTACCTATTATGTCAATGTCGTCGGCGTATGCAAGGAGTTGCGAGGATTTGAAATAGATTGTGCCTCTTGTATTGGCCTGTGATTTTTGCACAATAATTTCTAATTTGATGTTAAAAAAATCACACGACAGCGCATCGCCCTGTCTAAAACCTTTTTTGACTTCGAAGCTATCGGTCAGTTCTGCACCGATTCGGATGGAGCAGCGAGCATTTTCCAGAGTCATACTGCATAGTCTGACGAGCTTAGCAGGGTTGTCAAAAGTAAACATGGCGTTATATAGCTCGTCTCTTATTACGCTGTCGTATGCGGCTTTGAAGTCGACGAATAGATGGTGATGGTGATGGTGAGTGTCAACTTGGTTTTCTCCAGGATCTGCCGTAGTGTGAAGATTTGATCGATGGTGAACTTCCCTGTTCTGAAGCCACACTAAAAAGGACCTATCAGCTTATTTACGAATGGCTTCAGTCGTTCACACAAAACGGCAGCGAAGATCTTATATGCGACATTAAGGAGACTTATTATTCTGTAGTTGGCGCAGTCCAAGGGGTCTCCCTTTTTCCTCGGGCATGCTTTCCTCTGGCCATATCATACAGATGAGCCGGTGCATGCTTCTAACCAGCTCACCCCCAGCCGCTTTATAGAGCTCAACAGACAGTCCATCTGCGCCAGCAGCTTTATTCGACTTGGGTTTCGACATGGCAATCTCAACTTCGTCGAGGTCAGGGAGACGGAGTTCTCTGCGATCTTCGTCGTTAAGAAATGGATCATTCTGCCTGACGGCGGTATGTTGGTTGTCATCGCCGTTATACAGTCGCAAAAATGGTTTTTCCAAATTCTCAGCATCGACTGCGATTCTACTACTAGGTGTCCGTTCTCATCCTTACAGGCTTGCGTTCGGGCTTTATAACCTTGAGTCGTGCCTGCAATAGCACCTCTCCAAGTTTTCAATCGCTCGCGTCTCGTGCTCTTTCTTTTTCTCTTGAGAAGCTTATGTTTATCCCTTCTTTTAAGCTCGTAGAGCTCACTAGCCGCTCTTGTTTTTCTGTGTAGTGAGGCTTTGTATGCCTCCTGCTTTTCTGCATGAATCCTTCTACACTCGTCGTCGAACCAGGTGTTTTGTCGTAGTAGAGCTTTAAGGCCCAGTATTTCCGTTGCTGTGCTCTTCAGGGCTTGTTTGCACAGGCTCTATTGTTGCTCCACTGACTGAGTGGAGGATTAAAGTGTATCGGAGAGCTTAAGGGAGACGCGGTTGGCACTGGCACTCCGATCTCCGGCGAGAGTAGCCTTCCGCCGTCATAGCTTGGTGTTCTAACTCTACTCCGCGCTGTTCGTGTTATGCGTTGACGTATGTATCTTGGCTACTACAAGATAGTGGGCTGAGTCGATGTTCGCTCCTCGGAAAGTGCGAACATCAAGAATAGAGGAGGAGTATCTGACGTCAATCGCGATGTGATCAATCTGGTCGGTTGATTGACCTGGCGCCCGCCAGGTGCCTTTGTGTATATCGAGATTGGGAAATCGTGTGCTGGCTAAAAGAAGATTTCGCCCCGTGGCAAGGTCGATCAGAATGTGTCCCTTATCGGATGTGGTGTCATGTAGGCTGTGTTTGCCGAAGCTTTCATTACCCAGCTTAGCGTTAAAATCTCCTAGTATGATTTTGGTATCATAGCTGGGGCGTTTGGTATATGTCCTGTCTAGGAGATCAAAGAAATCGTGTTTGATGGAGTCATCCTTGTCTTCCGTGGGGGCATTTACGCATATGAGGCTGATGTTACAGAAATTTGCCTTGATGCGGATCGTTATGAGGCGTTCACTCACACACTGGAAACTTAGGACTTTATGTCTTAGTCTCTCTCCCTATAGCAGTCATCGTAGTAAATGTCGCAGTTTTTCATCCGCTTTTTACCCGGTCCATTCCATCGCATTTTCTGAATGGCGGGTATGTCCGCTTTATAGCGGTCTAGGGCGTCCGCAAGTTGTTTGGCCGCACGTGGTCTGCTTAGGGACCTAACATTCCATGTACAGAACCGAAGATCCTTGTTTGTTTTTTGTTTTATTATAGGGTCGTCAATGTAGGTCCGTTCTGTTTGTCTGTCAGAGGCTGTTTTTTGCTTCTGAGCAATCAGTGGTTTTACGGTTATGGTTTGCTAGACTATAGCCCAACCGACACTAATTCTGTTTGGTGGCGCAGGATACTCGCCATTCGGCCTCCTCCGTCAGTAATTTCCCTTGTAAGGAAATTTCCAGATGTCACCACTAGGAGGTGGAAGTAGGACCTGACTAGCAGAGCTGCCTGATGTTCGGCTGCAGAGGCTCTTACTCGCTTTTTGTCGGGCCAGCATCCGTCGGCAGATGCTACCCCTACGAGGCCTTTGCTAGTCCTTTACTAGCTCTAGAGTTCCACAACTACCCTATGAAAATCTGAGGCCCCTTTTTAACGAGCTCTGTCATACAGTCAACTTTAAACCTAAACACCATCTTTCGTCGGACGGATAATCCAAACAGTAACAACATCAACAATTCAATGCTAGATACACACGAAGCAACCGTCGAAGCAACGTGTTGCAAATTTCAATATCAACATTTTTTGATATTTCTGGCAACGGTTGCGGCAGCATGGTTGTGTTGCTGCAACGGTTGCCTCGTGTGTATCTAGCTTAACACTTTTTCGTTTATTTTCTTTTTGCTTACTTTCTTCATCTTTCCTCTACCTGTTTTACTTTTATTGAGGCTGTATACACGAGAATATATCACCCAAAAAAAACCGGTTTTGTGGGAGAGGGAGCTGAAGGTTGCGGTACGAAACGGAGTACCATTTTCCTCCGCAAATTTAGTGGGTGAACAGAATGTGAAAACTAATACATATACAACTCTTCAGTTTTCGAGTCCGCACTTTTTTTGCCTGTTGTTGCGCTTCAATCGTCATTGGTCTTTGAAGCAGTGAACATCGGAAAAAACAAAGGGACATTTTAGTGCGTGGTCACACTTAATATCTCTGTCAAAGGAAATATCTCTTTCAAATGAAATGTCAAAATGACAGGAACACTAACACAATTGAACAAGGTTCACATATACAATTTTTTCCTCTAGAAAAATGAATCCCGTGTATGCTTCAATGTAGAGCATAAAACCGGTCTTCCTGCTGCTAGCGATGTTCTCGTGTATACAGGCCCATTTTCTTCTTACCACTATTACCTATAAATGTATTCTCCTCTCTGATATTCTCTCAGTGTAACTCTTCTTCCGACCTTCTTCTTCTCTCAATTATATATCTTCCCTTAGTTTCGACCCAACTTACTTTGTACACATCTGTTGTTGGTTTTTGTGCAAATCGTTGCTTGACTTTGTTGTTATTACAAACACGCAATATGAACTCTTATAGTCTCGGTAGTTCCACTTTTAAAACAAAAAACTGCTTAATCATTTGTGCAATCAAAATTAAAGTTTTAAAATCTGACACCTTAATGCACAGAGCATAAGTAACAAAATAGAGGATCTGCATTTCCTTTTGGACGGTGGCAAGGTCGATATCATGTGCTTATCAGAAGCATGGCTGAAACCGGAGATGCTCTCAGATCTGTTTTATGTTAATGGCTACAAATTAGTGCGTTCAGACAGGGAGGATAAAATGGGTGGCGTAGTTGGTATATACATATATAAAAAGTACATACAATTTCAATGGCGTTAGTAAATCCTCATGTTCTGACCCGATAGAATACATATTTATTAAAATTCTAGTCAGTGGAGATAAATAGCGTAAAATAGCGAGCTAGCAGCTCTGTTAGTAAGCCCTATTTCCACCTCCTCGTGGTGCCACCTGGGGATTTCTATTTTGAACTCGCGAACGGAAAAGGGCGAATGGCGAGCTTCCTGCGCCACAAAACAGGATAAGTGGCTATGGCTCGGCAAGCCATACCTGGAAAAAAAATCAACAAGCCAAAAAACCCAAAAAAAAGCCTCGGATGCAAAAAAACGGACCGATTAACCGATGAAGACCCAGGAAACAACCAAAGGAAATGGAAGAATGATATTGTACGTGGAATGTAAGATCCCTCAACAGACCACGTGTAGCCGAACAAATTGCGGAGGTCCTAGACTGTTATAAGGCAGATATTACCGCAATTCAGGAAGCGCGATGGGATGGACTACGGCGACTGCTACAAGGAGAGAAAACAATGCCTATTCGGATGCGGATTTGTTATTAGAGGTAGACTTAGGCAAAAAGTCTTGAGCTTTAGGCATGTAAGCGAACGCCTCATGACAATCCGCATCAATGCTAAATTCGTAAACATCAGCCTAATTTGCGCTCACGCCCCTACCGAGGACAAGGATGACGCGACAAAAGACGACTTCTACGACCTACTAGATAGGACATATGCTCAATGTCCCAGTTACGATGTTAAAATCATACAGGGAGATTTTATCGCAAAACTGAGCAAGGAAGTCGCCTTTGATAGGGTTATTGGCAAGCACAGCCTACACAACACCACATCCGAAAATGGATTTAGGCTGATAAACTTCGCAACGGGGCGAAATCTTCTAGTTGCTAGCACGCATTTCCCACATCTCAACATCCACAATGGGACTTGGCGATCTCCGAATCAATCAAGCGTCAACCAGATTGACCACATTGCGATTGATGGCAGACACGCATCCGACATTCTGGATGGGCGAATGCGATGTGCCTACATCGACTCGGAAGAGAGAGACCGCCAGAGTCTATGCCAATCGCGTCTCCCTTAAGCGCTCGGAAAACACCCAACACCTGCTCAGACCGTACAACACCGATGGACCTATTGTCAACAAGCCTTAGAAAGTGCTGCTTCTGAGGTACTGGGTTTCAAACCGCCACCAACAAGAAACCCATGGTTTGACGACGAGCTTAGGAGGGCACACGCAGCAAAGCAGCAAGCCTATCAAGAGGCGCTGCATAGAAGGACGAGAGCTGCTCGTGAGCATTATGAGCGGAAAAGGAGAGAGGAGCATAAGTTTCTCAAAACAAAACAAAAGGAAGCATGAGAAGCTCGCGATTGTAGAGATGGAGAGATGCTATCGCAGGAATGACGTTCGGAGGTTTTATCAACGAATAAAACAAACATGCCAGGGATATAAGACCAGAACGGAAGCCTGCAGGAACGAAAATGGAAACCTAGTAGTGGTTTCACAGTCGGTACTAAGAATCTGGAAGACTACTTCTGCAGACTGTATAACGGCGATGACGAAACAGATCCCGCTGTCAAGCGGAATAATCCTTTCACAACGGACGATGATAGCAGAAAATTCCGTCCCCCTGACCTGGACGAAATTAGGAATGCTTTTTCTAGGCTTATAGTCCAACGAAGCTGCTGGAGTAGGCGGGCTACCCGCCAAGCTCTTAAAGGCAGCCTGAGATGACCTGGTTGGGAGTATGCACCAGCTCATCCGTAAGATATGGTCAGCGGAATGCATGCCCGATTATCGGAATCTTAGTATCGTTTGCCCGATTCACAAGAAAGAAGACCCCTTTGTCTGCGCCAACTACAGAGGAATAAGTCTTCTGAACATCGCTTATAGAATATTCTCTGCTGTTCTGTGTGAACGCTTGAAACCGTTCGTTATTAAACTGATTGTTCCATATCAGTGTGGTTTCAAGCCCGGGAAGTCCACTATACATCAATTATTCACACTGCGGCAGATCCTGGAAAAAACAAACGAGTTCCAGATCGACACCCACCACCTGTTTGTCGACTTTAAGGCTGCATACGATAGTATCGATCGAGACGAGCTATACAATGCCATGTCTAGTTTTGACAACCCCGACAAACTCGTCAGATTGTGCAGGATGACTTTGGAGAGCTCTCGCTGCTCTATCAGGGTCGGAAGCGACCAAACCGATACCTTTTATGTCAAAAACGGTTTTAGACAGGGCGACACGCTATCGTGTGACTTTTCCAACATCGTCCTTGAAAGGATAGTGCAAAGCTCACTCGTCAATACGAGGGGCACCATCTTTTTCAAGTCCATACAACTGCTCGCATATGCCGATGACATTGACATAATTGGACGAAGTCAGCGAGATGTCATTGAGGCCTTTACAAGCATTGAGATGGAAGCGGCTAAAATGGGACTGGCGGTAAAAGAGGGCAAAACGAAATATGTATATGCTATCGTCGAAAAAGGACACGAACCACCGACGTGTTAGCCATGGCGCACATATTGGCAGGTATAATTTCGAGGTAGTCAAGGACTTCGTCTACCTAGGCTTCGCAGTGACATGCAGAAATGACATCAGTGCCGAAATCAAACGCAGAATAACTCCTGCCAACCGCTGTTTCTTTGGACTCGGGAGGCAATTGAAAAGCAGAGCCCTCTCTCGAAAAACCAAGGTGAGCATATACAAGACCCTTATCGACCCGGTCCTGCTTTATGGCGGAGAGACATGGACCTTATTGAAAGCGGATGAGGAGGCCCTTGGTCGTTTTGAGAGAAAACTTTTGCGTGCGATTTTCAGCCCGACCTGCATAAATGGGGAGTGGAGGAGAACACTTAATAATGAACTGTACGGGCTGTACAGCGACATGAACATAGCACGGCGTCTTCGGATCCAACGCCTAAGATGGCTAGGTCATGTTGAGCGCATGGAAAACACAGCTCCGACCCGGAAGGTCTATGAATCCCACCCCGAGGGGCGACGCGGACGAGAACGGCCAAATTAAAGGTGGCGCAACCAATTGGAAGAGGACCTTAACCAACTAGGCGTGCGGCACTGGACACTGCTGGCGAAAGACTGTGCCAGTTGGAGAAGTTTTTTGAAGGAGGCCCAGGTTCGCCATGAACTGTAGCGCCAAAAGAAGAAGAAGAAGAAGAAGGGGATAATTTATTAGTAGATTG
The DNA here is from genome assembly GCA_951905685.1 of Eumerus sabulonum. Classification (NCBI taxonomy): domain Eukaryota; kingdom Metazoa; phylum Arthropoda; class Insecta; order Diptera; family Syrphidae; genus Eumerus; species Eumerus sabulonum. The sequence continues at coordinate 67,239,467 of OX645060.1, forward strand.
CATTTATGTGCTCCCGAATGTGGCCAATCTCTCCTTACCCAGGAATATTTTAGAGAAGTTGGCACCGCTTTATACAGATATTGTTGTCGTAGGTGACTTAAATCTGAATTTGCTTGATGATAAATATAACTCCTTCATTGAAATGGTAAAGTCTCTACACCTTAGCTTTGCTAATCTAAATCAGCCAACACAGGTTATGCCCAATCGTAGGCTTTCTTTCCTAAATGTATGTCTTACTTCTTATCAAAACCTTTTTTCGCACTACAATCAAATCTTCGCCACAGTCTTCATATCACGATCCGCTTTTTACCTCATTCAATATCACATCAGCCGTTATTGCAGATACTACCATGTCATACTACAATGTTTCTCGTGTGAATATTACTTCATTATTCTCCGACTGTCTGAACCTGAATTGGTCAATAATCTATACTGCAGCTATGTTGACATGCAAGGATATTGTTTTAAGAATAACATTCATATCCTCTTCAAAAAACACGTACCAATCAAAGTCATTAGAAAAAAAAAGCAATGACACCTTGGCTCACTGGCGAAGTCCTTACCCTTATTAAACGACGTGATCTGCTTTATTCTAGATTGAGAAAGAACAAATGCTCAGTTCTACTGAGTAGTTACAAGGTAGCACGCTTATTCGTAGGAATAAGCGAAATTTCTCTTCAGAGACTGTTTCTAATAGCAATAGCGTAGAATGGGCATCCGCTCCAAAAAATGTACAGCCCTAATAATTTAGACCTCGAAGCTCTCAATAGCAATTCTGCTCAAAGGTCGTCGAACGGCGATAGTCATATAACCCATCCTGTCTCAGGTAATAACAAAAACACCTTCTCACTCTCAGGCGTTGACGAACTGTCTGTTGGATTTACTTTAATGAAAATAAAATCGAAAGCTATGGGGTCGGATGAAACACATTTTTTTTTTTTTTATCAAAACACTACTTCCCTGCATCCTGCACTAAATCACGCACTGTAAAATATGTGGAAGCTTTTAATACAGGTGAAGCGCCCAGATGTAAGTTAAAAGTTGGAGGAAAATTCTACTTCCCTGGGCCAGAAGCTGAAGATAGAATAAATGCTAGAGAAGAATCGAGAAAGCTTAAGCATCCAGCAGACCGTCAACGATCGATTTCAGGACGTCGAATAGAGAATCGAGTCACTAGAATCGAGGTGCGACAAGAAGGTTCTAGATCTCGAAAACAGTTAGGAGAAGGGAATTGAGACACTGGAATCGAGTTTCAACGAGAAGATTCTGGAACTTGAGAAAACTATCCAGGAAGTACAGCATCAAGGAAGTGTCATACCGGTTGCAGCTTCTAACTTCGGAGCTCCCAACTTCGACGGCACGAGCGTGTTTAACATCTTTAAGCTTTAATTTGAGACAACAGCGGAACGTAATCAGTGGGGAGAAGAAAACTGGCGGCCGCCCTAGTAATTTCCCATAAAGGTGAAGCAGCTGATGTACTACAGACCATTCCGGAGACACAGAGGCGGGCGCGATTCCGATATCTGAGGTAACGCATTTTGAAAACGCAGTTTTGTAGATCTCGATGAAATAAGCACAAAAAATGAAGTACCAATTTTCTCGTTTTCGCGTAGTTTAGGAGATATTAAGGTTTAAAAATTAATTTTTTCCTATGGGTTTCTCAGAAAATATTATGTTTTTAGCCTGTGGGACAGAATGTTGTTTGCATACTTAGGGGCATGGAAAGAATTTGCGATGACATGTTGATGCATGAAGTTACATGCATAAAATGCAGTCGTACTTTTGGGACTATGTAGTTAGTAATCCAGGTGATACATACATTCATGTATACACCTAATACTGGTCTTACATGACAAATACGTTCGTGTGAAAAAATCTGTATATAGATATGTACATATGTACCCATTTCCAAATCGAAATAAAGCCAATTAAACAAACAGGATACTGCTAAAATTCATTAAAATCTGTAGCGGTTTTCACGCCATTAGGTAACAGATAAAAAACCCTAGGGTTTTATTATACAGTTGCTCTCAAAATCGAGCGTACACCAGGAAAACAAAAATATTTTACTTCTTTTGATATAAAAAATTCATTTTTATATCTTTTTATTTTTTTACTGTTTTACTTAATTTACTAATAGTTATAGAAAAACATAGCCACGATCTGCCGATGGATTTACATAGCTAAATCTACCCAAAATAAATCGAAAATGCTATAAAAAAGTTTCGATATCTCGCTTTGTTTTCGAGATATCGATATTTGAAATTATTGTTGGATAAAGTTCCGAATAGTCCTCATCTCATCGTTTTTATAAGTAAATCGCAGTGAAATATATGAGGTGGGGCATGCTGACCCCCTGCAACACCCCTGCTTGGACCCACTGTAGGATTTGGAGTTAGTGAAATTATGGATATATACAACGTATAAGCGCCCAAGCTTGATGAATGCCACTTCTAAAGAATTAAACGGAGATGAGGACTAGCAATTCGGAACTTTATCCAAAAATACAGTGAAATCACCCTTGAACGGACAGCAATGGTGCAAGATTTTTTGTCCGCCTAAAGGAGGTGTCCGTTTATGGGAAATCAAATAAAAAAAGCATTATTTTTCGAAACCAATATAGTGGGCATTCATTTATTACCAGAAAATAAAAAAATACAAAACACAAATAAACTCCATATTTTTTTTTTTATCACACAACTTTCTTCAAATGAATGATTGATTAGGTGGTGAATTATGAGCCTCTACATACATAAGTATGTTACATCACACAAAAAACAGTGGATATTTTTTCAAGTATTTTTTTGAAAAAGATACCTCAATGTTTGTTCAGTTTTAGAAAAGGCGGATTTGTTTTGAAATCTGGTCTGTAGATCAAACAAAATTTGGACTTTCAGCTTTCAATAGTAGCGTCAGTTACTGGGTAAGAATTAATTAAAGCCTCTACCTGGTTCTGATCATCATCCTCTGCATCACTTTCAGTTTCGACAATTTCAACAGGAACTGCAACGTCTTCTAATAACATCTCGAAGTCATCTTAAACATTTACGGTTTCATCCATCAAGACAAAATATTCGGGTTCTGCTTCCAATCTGCATTCCGTAAGAAGGTTGAAAATTTCCCTTAAATTCGAGAGAGGCGAATCGAATCCATCTTTTCTCAAATCTAAACTTTGTCCGAAAACGTTTTTAAGGCAATTTGCGACTGTTTTTGTTGTGACTAGTTTCCACGCATTATTAATAAAATAAATTGCTTTTGATTAACTCACTGGTGGATTGTGAGCTGTCCATATGGGCACTGAGATGCTTTAAAACAAGCCAGCCGGTAGTGAAATTTAAAATTTCTTATCACACCTTGATCAAGGGCTGGTGGCTGAATTTTCAAAGTGGTGTTTGGCGGATGGTAAACAATTTTTATATTTTCCAGCTTCAAGTCTTTAGGATACGAAGCAGCGTTTCTGTAGTTTAATTTTCTTGTCGAATAAACGAAGCGACTCTATCATGATATCTTTGGTCATCCATGCTTTTTTGTTGTGCTTCCAATCTACAGGCAACTGATCATGTTTTAGGCCACGAAATGCTCTTGGGCCATATTGGCACAGTGCAAAATATTAAGCCTCTCCTTTGAAAGCTTTCCTCCTATGCACTTTTGACCTTTCAAAGCCATTGTCTTTGTGGGTAATGCTCGCAAAAAAAAAGCCTGTTTCATTTGCATTGGTAATGCAGTCAGGATCATAACCAGCTGTTATTGTAGGTAGCTTTTGAAGAAAAATGTTCACGTCTCCAAGATAACATCTCCATCCTCTCCGCTCACGTTTTTGTAAGAAATACCGTGACGATTCCGAAACTTACCCAGCCAACCTGCGGATGCTTTAAAATCTGCGACTTTTAAACGATTTGCAACTTCTGCTGCCTTATGTCGAATTGCGGTTCCAGAAATAGGAATCTTTTGTTTCGAGTTGCACAAAACCATTCAAAAACAATTTTATCTAGACTCCCGCGCTCGATGAAACGAAATGACTTTTAAGGTAAGTTGCACTTGAATTACATTGCCAAAATTCACACATACAATTCAATGAGAAGAATTTACTATTTGCTGTAGACTGCAAGTAATAAAAAAATACCGTTGCTAAAATATCCGTCTGATGACATGTTTAATCTTGCTTTGGTGTCCGCCTAAGAGAAAATATTTTATTGTTTATACATATGTATGCGTGTATGTATGAGAGCACCGTGGCGCAGTGGGTAGTGTGTTGGCCTCTGACGCCGATGACACGGGATCGAATCCCGACACAGCCATGTCAACGAACGTGTTTTTCACGGTGTTCCTCCTCAGCGGGGTTCTGACAAAACCCCCTGTAGTAATATTGTCATGAAAAGCTTCTCGAAATTCGCCGTTCAGAACCGGCAATAAACTGTAGGTCCCTTTCACCTATGGGAAAATGAAATCACACATAATATGGATGATTGAGAGAAGATCGGCTCAGGTTCTTCATGGACTGTAACGCCAACATACATACATACATACATGCGTGTATTTATGTATGTATGCTGTCCGTGTCCGTTCAAGGGAATGTCCGTCCAAGGGAAATTGTAAACTTTGCAACTTATATGGAGCAATTTCCGTTCAAAAAAATATGTCCGTCTAAGGGAGGTGTCCCCTGCACTCCGTTTCGAGGCCACCTCAGCCAGAAATGGATGGCTTTCCATCACCTGTCACGACATAGAAACAAAAAATTGGCTCATGTCGTCGATAGAGAAGATCAAGCCATGGAAGAACGCAGATTTGTGTGCAACTCAGGGTAATGACATACCCAAGTTATACACCTGCGTAACATTCGTCCCCGAAGCCGATGACCTTACCAAGGACACCTTCCTTATGCGCATAATGAGGCAGAATGCGAACATTAGCACTACAGGATAGAGAATCCTCAGGATTGCTAAGGAAAAAAGCGGTGGGGATCAAGTAACCTTTGCCATCGATGAGGCTTCTAAAGACGCCATTGTGAAGCAAAGGTTTAAACTGTTCCTCAACTTCTCCCAGATCCTTATTAGGATCAAGGGAGTTCCCAAGCAGGCAAAGGTAACTGCGGACAACAAAACTAAGGACAGGGCACAAGCCCATCCGAAGTGCGATGCCCAAGGTATACCGGCCATGCCTAAGAAAGCGAGTGAGGAACTCGGCGCGCATAAGCCAAACCAGAGAGCAACAACCATTGCATCTGGCGTTAGTGCACCAACCATAGAAACAACGAAAGTACCCCAAACGTCAGGGCTACCTGAAGAAACTATTCGGGCAGCTAAGACTTCAGGGGTCAGTCCTATGGTTGGGACAATTACTAACACTGGCAGCCTGCCAGTACCTCACTGAATCCATCATGTCGGGATTAAGGTGCATCCAAGTAAATCTACAGCATGCAAAGGCCGCGTCCGCGGTACTGAGCCATAGATTTAACAAGGAGCACCTCGATATAGCCTTTATCCAGGAACCGTACACCATTAAAGACCAGATCAAAGGACTATCAGGTGAGCTGCTCTACGACTCCACAAATGAAGGACGACCTAGAGCCTGCTTAATGTTCAATAACAATATTAAAGCCATTCCCATTCCAGAATTCACGAATAAGGACATGGCAGCTGCCATCATCCAGCTATCCACTGCGCAAGGTAGGTCAGAAGCTGTAATCTGCTCAGCCTACCTTGCGGGCGACTCCACGGACCTGGGCTTCACACCACTGCAGGATCTTCTCGACCACTTTGGAAGAAGAGGCTCACACACCATCATATGCTGTGACGCAAATGCACACCACACAGCATGGGGAAGCTCGGACATCAACAAAAGAGGTGAGTACCTATTTGAATTCATATTTAGGAACAACCTCAATATCATAAACCGTGGAAATAATCCCATCTTTATGAATAGAATTAGAGAAGAGGTATTAGACCTCACCCTAACTACCCCGTTCATAGGTAACTCGATTCAAAACTGGCATGTCTCAACAGAAACATCGATGTCAGACCATCGACAGATCTGTTTTGACATAAAAGCGGCAGATAGAATTACTAGAACATATAGACAACCGAGAGCGACAGACTGGGACACTTTTAGCCTAGAAATCGCACAAACGATCGGAAACTGTCCAAACAGCATCAGAGACATAGACAGCCTCGAACTCTGCTGCGACAGTCTCAATGCTACCATCTTATCTGCTTTTCACAACGCTTGCCCGCAGAAAGTTAAGCCAGGCAACCGTACCACTCCGTGGTGGAACAACAATCTGGCCAAGCTAAGAGCACTGACCAGAAAACTGTTCAACAGGGCTAAACGGACTGGTGACTGGACGCAGTATCGTGCCTCACTCACCAACTACAACCAAGAGATTAGAAGAGCCAAAAGAGACTCATGGAAAAAGTTCTGCAGCAGTCTTTCAGACATTCAGAGCAGCGCTCGCATCCACAGAGTTCTCGCTAAAGAGCACACTAACCAAATTGGTTTGTTGAGGAGAGCAGATGGCACCTACGCGGAAAATGGTACGGAAGTACTCAGAATTCTGACCAGTACGCACTTCCCGGACTCTAACATCATTCCCTCTGATCTCTCTAACATACCTCCGCAGATCAGGGCAGCTAGACCAAACAGGGAGGATTGGAAGAGAGCACGAACGATATTTCGCGAGGGAAGCATAAAATGGGCCATCAATTCTTTTGACCCATACAAATCCCCGGGGGAGGATGGCATCTTCCCAGCACTTCTTCAGAAGGGGAGTGCGCAAATTAGCCCCATGCTCATTAACATCTTTAGAACCAGCTATGCATGGGGACACATACCAACAAGCTGGACAGAGGTAAAGGTAAAATTCATTCCCAAAGTAGGCCGTAGACCCACAGACCTGCCTAAGTCCTACAGACCGATAAGCCTTACCTCTTTCTTCCTAAAAACAATGGAAAAAATCTTGGATAGGCATATCAGGGACGGTGCACTGAGAAGATCACCACTTCACAAAAACCAATATGCCTACCAGCCTGGGAAATCGACCACGCATGCTCTTCAGGAACTAACGGCCCGGATTAATAAATCCCTGAGCGACAAAGAAATTGCGATAGGCTGCTTTCTCGATATTGAGGGTGCCTTCGATAACACCGAATACACCCAAATAAAACGTTGCATCCTCAGCACAGGGGTGGACAACACCACATGCAATTGGATCCAACATATGCTTAGCAACAGGAAAATAAACACCTCGCTAGGCAATGACAAAATCAGCGTTAACGCCGCGAAAGGATGCCCTCAAGGCGGGGTTCTCTCACCACTCCTGTGGTCCATCGTGGTCAACGAACTGATAAGCATACTCAGCAACAATGGCTTCTATGTCCAAGGCTACGCTGACGACATAGTGATCCTGATCAGAGGCAAATTCGAAGACACAGTCTCGGAACTCCTCCAACGGGCACTAAACCTTGTTGCTAACTGGTGCATAAAGGTTGCACTAAATGTAAATCCTAGAAAAAGCACCATAGTCGCCTTCACCAAAAGAAGGAACAGGCACAAACTTACTAAGCCTACCCTCTTTGATGAAGAGATAGAGTTCTTAAAAGAAGTCAAATATCTAGGGATAACTCTAGACGAAAAGCTCACTTGGAACTCTCACATTACAAAGACCATTGAGAAAGCCAGGATTTCCTTATGGACCAGCAAAAGTCTCACTGGCAAATACTGGGGCACAAACCCCAAAATGTCCCGCTGGCTATATACAGCAATCACCAGACCAATCCTTACATATGCTGCGCCCGTCTGGTGGCACAAAACAAAACAAGTATCAGTGCAAGCCAAGCTCAACAAATTGCAAAGACTAGCTTGCATCTGTATCACTGGGGCCATGAGAACAACCCCCACAGCAGCACTAGAAGTCATCACAGACCTGCCACCTCTTCATCTCCAACTGAAGAAAAAAGCAATGGTCTTCGCCCACAGGATGATCATGGAGGATGACTCTAACCGTAGGCTCTTTCACCCTGACATCCTTACAGAAATAAACAGGCATGAAATCCTAAAGATATCTCTTACAGACAACTGTCTCCCCAGATATAACTTCAGCCAAAACTACAAGGTCACATTCCGTAACCGACAAAACTGGGAACAGGATAGACCCTCCTTCAACCGTGGATCCTACGGGTGGTACACAGATGGCTCCAAAACGGACGAAGGCGTTGGGGCTGGAGTATACGGAGCAAATACAGGCACATGCATTTACGTCAGCATGGACAGTTATAACTCCGTTTTTCAAGCAGAGATATTTGCTATAGAACTCTGCCTCAGAGAAAATATAAACAGAAATATACTTAACAAAAACATTTATATTCTCTCTGACAGCAAAGCTGCACTTCAAGCCCTAAAGAGCTTTGAAATAACCTCCAAGCTGGTATGGGACTGCCTACAGCTACTTCATCAGCTGGCCAGTACAAACAGAGTTCATCTCATTTGGATACCTGGACACAGCGGCCATACAGGCAACGAAAAGGCGGACCTACTAGCAAGGAAAGGCTCTGCATCACCATTTATGATGCCACGGCCTTTCTGCGGCATACCTACTAGCACCACCAAATGCTGCATAAAAAATTGGTTAAGGAACACGACGGATCACTACTGGTCACAAACGAAAGGTAGCAGACAAGCCAAGCTGTTCCTCCCAACTACATCCCTCAAAAGAACGAAACAACTTCTCATGCTTTCGAGGAGTCAGATTCGTTTAATCACAGGTTTCCTTACTGGACACTGCCCAGTTAATAAACACCTCAAAACAATGGGCATCATACAAGATGACACTTGCCGTATGTGTAATGAAGACGAAGAAACAGCAGAGCACATACTATGCCACTGTAACTGCCTGGTCATTACACGTCTTCGTCACCTAGGCAAGCATTATCTTGAAGCAGAAGAAATTGCTGCCAGTTCACTCAAAAGCATACTAAGCTTTATTACGAACTCAGGTTTTCTGAGTGAACTGTAAGTGGGGGACATCACAATAGGCCCAATCGTGGCCGCAGTGATCAGGCGACTCTGTCCCACCCCCCAAGCCCTATCTATCTATCTATCTAAGGGAGGTGTCCGTCTAAGGGCGGTGTCCGTCTAAGGGAGAAGTCTGTCTAAGGGAGGTGTCCGTCTAAGGGAGGTGTTCGCAGAAGGAGATTTCACTGTGATTTCAAATATCGATATCTCGAAAACGAAGCGAGATATAGAAAAATTTTATTTATCATTTTCGATTTATTTTGGGTAGATTTAGCTACCCAAGCCACGGCAGATCGTGGCTATATTTTTCTATAACTATTAGTAAAATAAGTAAAACAGTAAAAAAATAAAAAGATATAAAAATTAATTTTTTTATATCAAAAGAAGTAAAATATTTTTGTTTTCCTGGTGTACGCTCGATTTTGAGAGCAACTGTATAATAAAACTCTAGGGTTTTTTATCTGTTAACTAATGGCGTGAAAACCGCTACAGATTCGAATGAATTTTAACAGTATCCTGTTTGTTTAATTGGCTTTATTTCGATTTGGAAATGGGTACATATGTACATATCTATATACAGATTTTTTCACACGAACGTATTTGTCATGTAAAAACAGAATTAGGTGTATACATGAATGTATGTATCACCTGGATTACTAACTAGACCTAAAAGTATGCCTGCATTTTATGCATGTAACTTCATGCATCAACATGTCATCGCAAATTTTTTTCATGCCCCTAAGTATGCAAACAAAACTCTGTCCCACAGGCTAAAAACATAATATTTTTTGTGCTTATTTCATCGAGATCTACAAAACTGCGTTTTCAAAATGCGTTACCTCAGATATCGGAATCGCGCCAATACGACAGTGCGCATATGCAGGAAATGCACAAGCTGGAGCTGAGAGGCCACAAGCAGCGTGGAAACGAGACCATCCAGCAGTATGCTGCCGTCGTCGAGAGGCTGCCTCATCTAGCCTACGCGGATGCTCCAATTGATGTGGTGGAGAAACTTAAAACGTATTCTTTCATCCAGGTGCTAAGAGACCTGGCAACCCTGCCAAGTTAAAGTGAAGTTTTATTACATCGGTGCTAGCAGTGGTGCAGTGATTAACATCGTCGACCGCCGAGCGGAAGGTCTATAGTTGAAATTCGCAGTTGTGATTGGAAAGTGACCAGACGTACTGCTGCAGGCATAACACTCACAGTATATGGTCAACTGAAATTCATCCTCTGCGTATGCAATATTAAAGTGCTTGGACGAATTACTACGGACTATAACCAACGTGGATTGTGGCCGGCTCTCGTCCTATCTAGGAGCACCACCCCAGAGACTTAATGAACATCAGCGACCCAAACCACTGCACTCCGTCCAGGTTGTGTGTATATAACACATCATAAGAGAATATATGTAAGCTCTTGAACCTGCGCGAGTTTCTAAAAAGCAAAAAACAAAAATGAACAGTAAAACTGGCGAATAAAATCGCATCTTAACTCCTGAGCGCTCGCGCTACATTCGACCAGGTATAATGATAGTGATACGGAAACTCTGATGGCTCGCATTCATTTTTGACATATTTGCCTACCAGCCTTCTGTCTGGAAAAACTGGAAATTCGTGTGTGGAAGACCGATCGTGGAACAATTTAACACACATTACAATAACACCAATTATTGTTAATTATTGTTAAATTTGAATTTAACGGCGGTTATAACGTACGTTATATAGATATTCAACTCAGGAAGAAGGCAAATATTTTAATAATTATAAGTAATTTATGAGTAAACTATACACAATTAAAGTAATTATAGCCGGATTCTGCTTTTATTCATATATTTGCTCACTATTTCGGGCGAAATTTATTTTTTGCTTCTGTTTTTCTGGATTTTTTTAGCGTTTCATTTTTCGGAGTCAGAATTTAACGCTTTCTTCCTACCAGTATGTTCATTTCCAAAGAAAAAGTGAAAAAAGGGTAATTTTATTGACGAAATTAAGGATTTGCTTCATCTTTTTCTCGGATTGCAGTTTCTTTTCACCATTTAAGCTTGGGTTATCTTTCGAACATTAACCAAAATTGATTTTCAATGCATTGCATTAGAGGAAAGAAGAAAGCAGTATGGGAATCATATGTATTGGCTGCTCACTCCATGAAAAATTGTGCGTAATTTTTTTGGTATTACAAAAGCAACAAAAACTCTTTACGGGGATCACTGGGTAGACGTACCAAGGTTTCGCATCTTATAATTATCCCTGCACAGGCACACGTTTGCTTTGCCTTGGCTGGCGTATAGCGTAGAAAACATAGATATTGTTACGAATTTATTCAATCCCCACACCAAATAGGGTTCGCACCACTGGATTGCGATAAACTACAATTTTCTACGTTTTCCCAATTAAAAACACACACACACTTTTATTTCTTTCACCACAGATCAATTATCTGTGTAGCTTCACCACTTTTATTTATTATCCAATACTATCCACTTTAAACTTTATTATCCAATACTATCCACTTTAAACTTTATTACACAATACACAAACCTTAATTGAAAGCTTTTCTTTTCACCTTGGTTGATCACACCGACTTGTCACACGCTGTTTTATACCACAAACTGAATGAATGTCAAGGGCGAGTGTTCGCGCTTATATAGCTCTCGGTCCACCGTCTCGAACGTTCGCCGTTGGAAGTTCCCCTTCGGAAATCTCTAGAACGCTCTGACAATTCCATTGGAAGTTGACATCATTCCCATCCCCGCTTCCAGAGAGTTTTCGAACTTAACGGTCCGCTTGCAGCTCCGCAACACTGCCCTCCTCCTAAACTTGTTCGTCCTCGAACAAGCGATTGGATCCTTCTCCGTAATATGGTGCTAACCTCTCTACGTGGACAATTTTATACTTCGCCCGTCTGTTTCCCATCTGTTGTATCCGGTATACCACGTCATTGAGTTTCTTGATGACCTCATATGGTCCGTCCCAGGCTGATTGCAATTTGGGGCACAAGCCTTTTTTCCGTTGTGGGTTGTACAGCAATACCAATTGTCCGGTCTCGAATCCAGAAGTATTCGCCCTCAAGTCGTATCGCGCCTTCATTTTATCGCTGACCAAGTTCAGTCGCTCCCGGATGAACTGATGGATAGAGTTCAGCTGTTCTTTCTTTTCGGTTACGAAGTCTTCCCTGCCGCTAGTTGTCGGTAGTACCACGCCGAACTTCAAGTCCGATGGAAGTCGGAGATCAGTTCCAAAAATGGCTTCGGCGGGTGTTGTTGCCGTTGAATTGTGCTGTGCCGAACGGTATGCCATTAAGAAAAGGGGAAGATGTTCATCCCAGTCCTTCTGATCTCCGACGACGACTTTTCTCAGGTATTCCTCCATCGTCCGGTTGAACCTTTCGACCATGCCATCAGATTGTGGATGTAATGGTGTTGTCCGCGTCTTTCTGATACCTAGCATGTCACAGAGTTCTTTGAACACCGACGACTCGAAGTTTCTCCCTTGGTCTGAGTGTAGTTCCATTGGTACTCCATAACGCGAAACCCAGTTATTCACGAATGCATCCGAAATGGTTTTGGCTTCCTGGTTCGGGATGCAAAACACCTCAGGCCACTTGCTGAAGTAATCGATCACCACTAGCGCGTACTTGTTTCCAGCGTTGCTCGTTGGGAATGGGCCTGCAATGTCCATTGCGATACGTTCGAACGGTGCTCCAACATTGTACTGCTGCATATTTCCTCGAGTTTTCCTAACTGGACCCTTTGCCTTCGCACACTGTTCACACCTGCGAATGAAACGCGTAACCGACTCATGGCATCCTACCCAGTAGAAACGTCTCTTGATCTTTTCTACAGTCTTGTTAACACCAAGATGACCCCCGCTTGGTCCCTCGTGGTATTCTCGGATGACCTCTTCGATTTGTCCTTTCGGAATTACCAGCAGATCGTTTACAATGTTCCCGTCCTCACTTTCCCAACTGCGGTAGAGGCAACCGTTCTTCAGCTTCAAACTCTGCCATTGAGCCCAGTAAGCTTTCACGATTGGGCTTTCACTGGATATTTGCTGCCAACTTGGTCGAAAACCTCGTTCTTGGTAGTCGATGATGACTGCCAGATCGGCATCTTCTCGCTGCTTCCTTTCGACCTTCTCGACAGTCCAGGAATCATCTGGCAGCACCTGGAAACAACGAATGTCGGTGACCTGTTCCTTGGTCTCGGCGCGTGAACAATGTTTGCATTCAACATCGCAAGGTCGCCTCGATAATGCATCCGCATTTCCATGACTGCTTCCCTTCCGGTGTTCGATACTGAAGTCATAACTCTGGATTCTCTCTATCCATCTAGCAAGCTGGCCTTCCGGGTTTTTGAACTGCAGCAGCCATCTCAACGCTGCGTGGTCCGTCCTAAGATGAAAAGCTTGGCCATAGAGATATTTGTGGAAATGCTTGACACAGTCAACCACGGCTAAAAGTTCCCTCCTAGTTACACAATAGTTCCTCTCCGGCTTCGATAGGATCCTACTGTAGTAAGCGATGACCCGTTCTCGCCCGTCAATCATTTGAGAGAGTACTCCGCCGATTCCATGTCCGCTCGCATCGGTGTCCAAAATAAACTTTTCTCCCGGGACAGGATATGCAAGAATCTTCGCACTGCAGAGCAATTCCTTCAGGTGAATGAATGCTTCCTCCTGCGGCTTCTCCCACTTGAATGGCCGATTCTTTTTGGTGAGCTCGTGCAAACTGCTGGCAACGTTTGCAAATCCTGGGATGAATCGCCTGTAATACGTGCAAAGTCCCAGGAATGACCTTAACTCATGAAGATTCTTCGGCCGCAGCCATTCCTTAACCGTTGAGATTTTCTCTTCATCTGTATGGACTCCTTCTGCAGTCACCACGTGTCCCAAGTACTTCACCTTGTTCTGGAAGAGCGAACATTTCTTCGGGCTCGATTTCAATCCGGCTGCTTGAATACGTTCCAGTACCTCTTCAAGCTTCTTAAGGTGATCGTCGAAATCCTTGCCCATGACAATTATGTCATCCAGATAGACAAGGCAAGTCCTCCAGTGAAGTCCTCTTAGTACCCGGTTCATTAGTCTTTCGAAGGTGGCTGGCGCATTGCAAAGACCGAAGGGCATCACAGAGAATTGCCACAACTCTCCCCCGGCGGTGAACGCGGTCTTTTCCTTGTCTTGCTGCTCAAGCTCTATTTGCCAGTATCCGCTTTGCAAGTCCAGCGTCGAGAACCACTTTGCACCAGATAGTGTGTCCAAGGTATCGTCGATTCTCGGTAAAGGATAGCTGTCCTTTTTCGTGACGTCGTTCAGCTTCCTATAGTCCACGCAGAATCGGGTGCTTCCATCCTTCTTCTTAACTAGCACTACTGGAGAACTCCATGGGCTTGCAGATAGTTCGATCACGCCCTCCTTTTCCATCTCGTCGATTAGTTTGATCACCTCGCCTTCTTTCGCCAAAGGTACCCTCCTCGGTGGTTGCCGAATGGGTCTAGAGTCCCCTGTGTCTATTCTGTGCTTCACAACTGATGTTCTTCCACAGTTCTTACCATCTGCAAAAACTGTCCAATATTTACGAAGCAGGGAGAGTGCTTTACTTTTATGCTTCTCCACTAGATGTTGCGTCCATTCTCTGACCATAGTTTTCAAGAACGGTTTGTTTTTCTGGATTTCCTGATGTTTCAATTCTTCGCAGTTCACAATAGCGGCAGCTTCTTGGCATTGAGCGATCGTTGTTCCCTTGTGTATCGTCCTAGGTGTACTGGCAGGATTCAGGACTCGTACTGGAACCAATTGGTCTTGTCGGGGTTCCACGAGAGCCCTTCCAACAACTATATCGCTGGGTCGATTTCGTTTGTCGGGTTCGACCACCCACATTCGGCTTGTCCCCGCATCCTCCCCTATCTTTGCCCAAACCACAGCTTCTGCATTCGGGGGAACTGTTTGGCGCGCTTGCACGACTATTCGCCTGACCTTGTTACCTTGTCCATTATCCATTGTTAATGGGATCTCCAAGTTGCCATACTTCATCACTTTTTGGTTGAGGTCCAATGTGAAGCCATGCCTAATCATGAAGTCGACGCCGATTATGATGTCATCAGTGATGTCCGCAACGATGAAATCATGCTGAAACTCGACGGTACCCATCGTAATTCTTTTCTGGACCTTTCCCTTAACTTCCGCCTTCTCACCAGTTACTGTACGAAGCCTTACCTCGGAAAATGGTTCGATGTCAGAAACCAATCCGCTTCGGATGACTGAATGAGTTGCGCCCGTGTCCAACGTCAGCAGATATCGTCGCCCGTCCATCGTTCCATCGATGACTAGGCTGGTTGCACCCCTACAGATTCGGGATACGAGGATGCTGGGGCACTCCAATGTGGGAGCCAGCGCATGCCCCTCTGCACTGACTCGTTTTAGTTTAACGGATTGTTAGGTGCACCTTTTGCACCTCCACGGTCGCGTTCACTCCCATGGTCTCTTTTTGGCGAACTAGACCTCGAACGCTTTCTTCGCAGGCGGCAGTTCTTTGCAATGTGCCCCTGCTGGTCGCAGATGTAGCATCTACCCGGGAATGAACCACTCCTACTAGCCGTTGTTGTTCTCGAACTATCCTGGTCTTGAGATATGCGCCGTAGTTTGATGGAAGGTCGGCATATCAAGAGCGATGTTTCACATGCGAGAGCGCTGGCAACTGTCTCCTTGAAAGATGTCTTCGGCAGGAGAATCAGGCTTCGGTGCGTATCGGGGTCCCTTAGCCCTTGGATGAAAGAATCCGTTTTCAGTTTTTCCACCACATCAACTGGAACGTCCGCGTAGGCAAGATGGGATAGCCTTTCGATGTCAGCAGCATACTGTTGGATG
The DNA here is from genome assembly GCA_951905685.1 of Eumerus sabulonum. Taxonomy (NCBI): domain Eukaryota; kingdom Metazoa; phylum Arthropoda; class Insecta; order Diptera; family Syrphidae; genus Eumerus; species Eumerus sabulonum. The sequence continues at coordinate 67,255,336 of OX645060.1, forward strand.
GTCTCGTTTCCACGCTGCTTGCGTCCTTTAAGTTCCAGCTTGTGCATCTCCTGCATGTGCTCACTGCCGTATCTTCGATGAAGAGCTTCCCATATGGCTGTGTAGTTCCTTCTCTGGGTCTCCGGGATGGTCTGTAGAACACCAGCTGCTTCGCCTTTAAGCGAAATTACTAGAGCGGCCACTCGATCTTCTTCTCCCTATTGATTCCGTTCCGCTGTTGTCTCGAACTGGAGCTTAAAGATGTTAAATGCGCTCGTGCCGTCAAAGTTGGGAGCTGCGAATTTCGATGCTGCCGTCGGTACAACGATTCCTTGACACTGAACGTTCTGGACAGTTTTCTCGAGTTCCAGAACCTTCTTGTCGAACTTCGATTCCAAGGTCTCGATTATCTTTTCCTGGTTATTTTCGAGATCTAGAACCTTCTTGTCGAACCTCGATTCTAGTGTCTCGATTCTCTTTTCTTGATTATTCTCGAGATCTAGAACCTTCTTGTCGAACCGCGATTCTAATGTCTCGATTCTTTCTTCGACGTCCTGGAATCGATCGTTGACTGTCTGCTGGATGTTTCTTAGGCTTTCTCGATTGTTCTCTAGCATCCCTTCTAACGTCTCCAGCTTCTGGCCCAGGGAAGTGGAATTTTCTTCCAACTTTCTACTTACGGCAACGGAATTTTCCTCCAACTTTCTACTTACGGCCGCGGAATTTTCCTCCATCTTTTGACTCATAGCATTAAGAGCCGCGAGAATGTGCTGCATATCGAACGCTGGCTCAGTGGATGTCGACGGCTTCTCCTCCCCGAATTCATAACTCTCCCAGTCGACACCTTCTTCCTGCAACGCCGATCGCAGTCTCTCCACCAGGTTGGCTTTACTTCCCACTGTGGATAATTCCCGAGCATCCAGCTCTTTTTTCAGTTGTTCAATTGTCAACTTTTCCAATTTTACCATTTTCTCACTTCTGCAATAATTCACTTCACAACTCAAATAAAGTTTCACTCGTTTACTCGCAATCCCACTTCTGACACCAAATGTTACGAATTTATTCAATCCCCACACCAAATAGGGTTCGCACCACTGGATTGCGATAAACTACAATTTTCTACGTTTTCCCAATTAAAAACACACACACACTTTTATTTCTTTCACCACAGATCAATTATATGTGTAGCTTCACCACTTTTATTTATTATCCAATACTATCCACTTTAAACTTTATTATCCAATACTATCCACTTTAAACTTTATTACACAATACACAAACAATACAATCCACTTTAAACTTTATTACACAGTACAATCAACTTCAAGCTTTAATACACAATACACAAACCTTTATTGAAAGCTTTTCTTTTCACCTTGGTTGATCACACCGACTTGTCACACGCTGTTTTATACCACAAACTGAATGAATGTCAAGGGCGAGTGTTCGCGCTTATATAGCTCTCGGTCCACCATCTCGAACGTTCGCCGTTGGAAGTTCCCCTTAGGAAATCTCTAGAACGCTCTGACAATTCCATTGGAAGTTGACATCATTCCCATCCCCCAACAATATTGTTGCGGAGATGCAACCGGACCGTTAAGTTCGAAAACTCTCTGGAATGGGGGATGGGAATGATGTCAACTTCCAATGGAATTGTCAGAGCGTTCTAGAGATTTCCTATGGGGAACTTCCAACGGCGAACGTTCGAGATGGTGGACCGAGAGCTATATAAGCGCGAACACTCGCCCTTGACATTCATTCAGTTTGTGGTATAAAACAGCGTGTGACAAGTCGGTGTGATCAACCAAGGTGAAAAGAAAAGCTTTCAATAAAGGTTTGTGTATTGTGTATTAAAGCTTGAAGTGGATTGTACTGTGTAATAAAGTTTAAAGTGGATTGTATTGGATAATAAATAAAAGTGGTGAAGCTACACAGATAATTGATCTGTGGTGAAAGAAATAAAAGTGTGTGTGTGTTTTTAATTGGGAAAACGTAGAAAATTGTAGTTTATCGCAATCCAGTGGTGCGAACCCTGTTTGGTGTGGGGATCGAATAATTCGTAACATTTGGTGTCAGAAGTGGGATTGCGAGTAAACGAGTGAAACTTTATTTGAGTCGTGAAGTGAATCATTGCAAAAGTGAGAAAATGGTAAAATTGGAAAAGTTGACAATTGAACAACTGAAAAGAGAGCTGGATGCTCGGGAATTATCCACAGTGGGAAGTAAAGCCAACCTGGTGGAGAGACTGCGATCAGCGTTGCAGGAAGAAGGTTTCGACTGGGAGAATCACGAGTTCGGGGTGGAGAAGCCGTCGACATCCAGTGAACCAGCATTCGATATGCAGCAAATTCTCGCAGCTATGAATGCTATGAGTGCTTCCATATCCCAGAAACTAGATCAAAAGCTGGAGGAAAATTCCATTGCCGTAAGTACTTCTCTGAGTCAAAAGCTGGAGGAAAATTCCACTTCTTTGAGCCAGAAACTGGAGAAACTTGAAGAAAATTCCGCTGCCGTAAGTAGGAAGTTGGAGGAAAGTTCCACTTCCCTGAATCAGAAGCTGGAAGAGATGCTAGAGAACAATCGAGAAAGCCTAAGAAACATCCAGCAGGCCGTCGACGATCGATTCCAAAACGTCGAAGAGAGAATCGAGACACTAGAATCGAGGTTCGACAAGAAGGTTCTAGATCTCGAAAATAACCAGGAAAAGAGAATCGAGACACTGGATAAGAAGGTTCTGGAACTCGAGAAAACTATCCAGAACGTTCACCATCAAGGAAACGTCGTACCGGCTGCAGCATCGAAATTCACAGCCCCCAACTTTGACGGCACGAGCGCATTTAACATCTTTAAGCTCCAGTTCGAGACAACAGTGGAGCGGAATCAATGGGGAGAAGAAGATCGTGTGGCCGCTCTAGTAATTTCGCTTAAAGGCGAAGCAGCTGGTGTTCTACAGACCATCCCGGAGACCCAGAGAAGGAACTACACAGCCATATGGGATGCTCTCCATCGAAGATACGGCAGTGAGCACATGCAGGAAATGCACAAGCTGGAACTTAAAGGGCGCAAGCAGCGTTTAAACGAGACCATCCAACAGTATGCTGCCGACATCGAGAGGCTATCCCATCTTGCCTACGCGGATGTTCCAGTTGATGTGGTGGAGAAACTTAAAACGGATTCTTTCATCCATGGGCTAAGGGACCCCGATACGCAACGAAGCCTGATTCTCCTGCCGAAGACATCTTTCAAGGAGACAGTTGCCAGCGCTCTCGCATGTGAAACATCGCTCTTGATATGCCGACCTTCCATCAAACTACGGCGCATATCTCAAGACCAGGATAGTTCCAGAACAACAACGGCGAGTAGGAGTGGTTCATTCCCGGGTAGATGCTACATCTGCGACCAGCAGGGACACATTGCGAGGAACTGCCGCCTGCGAAGAAAGCGTTCGAGGTCTAGTTCGCCAAAAAGAGACCATGGGAGTGAACGCGACCGTGGAGGTGCAAAAGGTGCACCTAACAATCCGTTAAACTAAAACGAGTCAGTGCAGAGGGGCGTGCGCTGGCTCCCACATTGGAGTGCCCCAGCATCCTCGTATCCCGAATCTGTAGGGGTGCAACCAGCCTAGTCATCGATGGAACGATGGACGGGCGACGATATCTGCTGACGTTGGACACGGGCGCAACTCATTCAGTCATCCGAAGCGGATTGGTTTCTGACATCGAACCATTTTCCGAGGTAAGGCTTCGTACAGTAACTGGTGAGAAGGCGGAAGTTAGGGGAAAGGTCCAGAAAAGAATCACGACGGGTACCGTTGAGTTTCAGCATGATTTCATCGTGGCGGACATTACTGATGACATCATAATCGGCGTCGACTTCATGATTAGGCATGGCTTCACATTGGACCTCAACCAAAAAGTGATGAGGTATGGCAACTTGGAGCTCCCATTAACAATAGATAATGGACAGGGTAGCAAGGTCAGGCGAATAGTCGTGCAAGCGCGCCAAACAGTTCCCCCGAATGCAGAAGCTGTGGTTTGGGCAAAGTTAGAAGAGGATACGGGGACAAGCCGAATGTGGGTGGTCGAACCCGACAAAAGAAATCGACCCAGCGATATAGTTGTTGGAAGGGCTCTCGTGGAACCCCGACAAGACCAATTGGTTCCAGTACGAGTCCTGAATTCTGCCAGTACACCTAGGACAATATACAAGGGAACAACGATCGCTCAATGCCAAGAAGCTGCCGCTATTGTGAACTGCGAAGATCAGAAACATCAGGAAATCCAGGAAAATAAACCGTTCTTGAAAACAATGGCCAGAGAGTGGACGCAACATCTAGTGGAGAAGCAAAAAAGTAAAGCACTCTCCCTGCTTCGTAAATATTGGACAGTTTTTGCAGATGGTAAGAACTGTGGAAGAACATCAATTGTGAAGCACAGAATAGACACAGGGGACTCTAGACCCATCCGGCAACCACCCAGGAGGGTACCTTTGGCGAAAGAAGGAGAGGTGATCAAACTAATCGACGAGATGGAAAAGGAGGGCGTGATCGAACCATCTGCAAGCCCATGGAGTTCTCCAGTAGTGCTAGTTAAGAAGAAGGATGGAAGCACCCGATTCTGCGTGGACTATAGGAAGCTGAACGACGTCACGAAAAAGGACAGCTATCCTTTACCAAGAATCGACGACACCTTGGACACACTATCTGGTGCAAAGTGGTTCTCGACGCTGGACTTGCAAAGTGGATACTGGCAAATAGAGCTTGACCAGCAAGACAAGGAAAAGACCGCGTTCACCGCCGGGGGAGAGTTGTGGCAGTTCTCTGTGATGCCCTTCGGTCTTTGCAATGCGCCAGCCACATTTCAGAGACTTATGAACCGGGTGCTAAGAAGACTTCACTGGAGGACTTGCCTTGTCTATCTGGATGACATAATTGTCATGGGCAAGGATTTCGACGATCACCTTAAGCAGCTTGAAGAGGTACTGGAACGTATTCAAGCAGCCGGATTGAAATTGAGCCCGAAGAAATGTTCGCTCTTCCAGAACGAGGTGAAGTACTTGGGACATGTGGTGACTGCAGAAGGAGTCCATACAGATGAAGAGAAAATCTTAGCGGTTAAGGAATGGCCGCGGCCGAAGAATCTTCTTAAGGTCATTCCTGGGACTTTGCACGTATTACAGGCGATTCATCCCAGGATTTGCAAACGTTGCCAGCAGTTTGCACGAGCTTACCAAAAAGAATCGGCCATTCAAGTGGGAGAAGCCGCAGGAGGAAGCATTCATTCACCTGAAGGAATTGCTCTGCAGTGCGAAGATTCTTGCATATCCTGTCCCGGGAGAAAAGTTTATTTTGGACACCGATGCGAGCGGACATGGAATCGGCGGAGTACTCTCTCAAATGATTGACGGGCGAGAACGGGTCATCGCTTACTACAGTAGGATCCTATCGAAGCCGGAGAGGAACTATTGTGTAACTAGGAGGGAACTTTTAGCCGTGGTTGACTGTGTCAAGCATTTCCACAAATATCTCTATGGCCAAGCTTTTCATCTTAGGACGGACCACGCAGCGTTGAGATGGCTGCTGCAGTTCAAAAACCCGGAAGGCCAGCTTGCTAGATGGATAGAGAGAATCCAGAGTTATGACTTCAGTATCGAACACCGGAAGGGAAGCAGTCATGGAAATGCGGATGCATTATCGAGGCGACCTTGCGATGTTGAATGCAAACATTGTTCACGCGCCGAGACCAAGGAACAGGTCACCGACATTCGTTGTTTCCAGGTGCTGCCAGATGATTCCTGGACTGTCGAGAAGGTCGAAAGGAAGCAGCGAGAAGATGCCGATCTGGCAGTCATCATCGACTACCAAGAACGAGGTTTTCGACCAAGTTGGCAGCAAATATCCAGTGAAAGCCCAATCGTGAAAGCTTACTGGGCTCAATGGCAGAGTTTGAAGCTGAAGAACGGTTGCCTCTACCGCAGTTGGGAAAGTGAGGACGGGAACATTGTAAACGATCTGCTGGTAATTCCGAAAGGACAAATCGAAGAGGTCATCCGAGAATACCACGAGGGACCAAGCGGGGGTCATCTTGGTGTTAACAAGACTGTAGAAAAGATCAAGAGACGTTTCTACTGGGTAGGATGCCATGAGTCGGTTACGCGTTTCATTCGCAGGTGTGAACAGTGTGCGAAGGCAAAGGGTCCAGTTAGGAAAACTCGAGGAAATACGCAGCAGTACAATGTTGGAGCACCGTTCGAACGTATCGCAATGGACATTGCAGGCCCATTCCCAACGAGCAACGCTGGAAACAAGTACGCGCTAGTGGTGATCGATTACTTCAGCAAGTGGCCTGAGGTGTTTTGCATCCCGAACCAGGAAGCCAAAACCATTTCGGATGCATTCGTGAATAACTGGGCTTCGCGTTATGGAGTACCAATGGAACTACACTCAGACCAAGGGAGAAACTTCGAGTCGTCGGTGTTCAAAGAACTCTGTGACATGCTAGGTATCAGAAAGACGCGGACAACACCATTACATCCACAATCTGATGGCATGGTCGAAAGGTTCAACCGGACGATGGAGGAATACCTGAGAAAAGTCGTCGTCGGAGATCAGAAGGACTGGGATGAACATCTTCCCCTTTTCTTAATGGCATACCGTTCGGCACAGCACAATTCAACGGCAACAACACCCGCCGAAGCCATTTTTGGAACTGGTCTCCGACTTCCATCGGACTTGAAGTTCGGCGTGGTACTACCGACAACTAGCGGCAGGGAAGACTTCGTAACCGAAAAGAAGGAACAGCTGAACTCCATCCATCAGTTCATCCGGGAGCGACTGAACTTGGTCAGCGATAAAATGAAGGCGCGATACGACTTGAGGGCGAATACTTCTGGATTCGAGACCGGACAATTGGTATTGCTGTACAACCCACAACGGAAAAAAGGCTTGTGCCCCAAATTGCAATCAGCCTGGGACGGACCATATGAGGTCATCAAGAAACTCAATGACGTGGTATACCGGATACAGCAGATGGGAAACAGACGGGCGAAGTATAAAATTGTCCACGTAGAGAGGTTAGCACCATATTACGGAGAAGGGTCCAATCGCTTGTTCGAGGACGAACAAGTTTAAGAGGAGGGCAGTGTTGCGGAGATGCAAGCGGACCGTTAAGTTCGAAAACTCTCTGGAATGGGGGATGGGAATGATGTCAACTTCCAATGGAATTGTCAGAGCGTTCTAGAGATTTCCTATGGGGAACTTCCAACGGCGAACGTTCGAGATGGTGGACCGAGAGCTATATAAGCGCGAACACTCGCCCTTGACATTCATTCAGTTTGTGGTATAAAACAGCGTGTGACAAGTCGGTGTGATCAACCAAGGTGAAAAGAAAAGCTTTCAATAAAGGTTTGTGTATTGTGTATTAAAGCTTGAAGTGGATTGTACTGTGTAATAAAGTTTAAAGTGGATTGTATTGGATAATAAATAAAAGTGGTGAAGCTACACAGATAATTGATCTGTGGTGAAAGAAATAAAAGTGTGTGTGTGTTTTTAATTGGGAAAACGTAGAAAATTGTAGTTTATCGCAATCCAGTGGTGCGAACCCTGTTTGGTGTGGGGATCGAATAATTCGTAACAATATTGTTGCGGAGATGCAAGCGGACCGTTAAGTTCGAAAACTCTCTGGAAGCGGGGAATTGGAATGAAGTCAACTTCCAATGGAATTGTCAGAGCGTTCTAGAGATTGCCGAAGGGGAACTTCCAACGGCGAACGTTCGAGACGGTGGACCGAGAGCTATATAAGCGCGAACACTCGCCCTTGACATTCATTCAGTTTCTGGTATAAAACAGCGTGTGACAAGTCGGTGTGATCAACCAAGGTGAAAAGAAAAGCTTTCAATAAAGGTTTGTGTATTGTGTAATAAAGTTTAAAGTGGAATGTACTGTGTAATAAAGTTTAAAGTGGATTATATTGGATAATAAATAAAAGTGTTGAAGCTACACAGATAATTGATCTGTGGTGAAAGAAATAACAGTGTGTGTGTGTTTTTAATTGGGAAAACGTAGAAAATTGTAGTTTATCGCAATCCAGTGGTGCGAACCCTATTTGGTGTGGGGATCGAATAAATTCGTAACAATATATTATAGAGATACCAAACTTCCCTTCGGCTGCCCGGTTAACCACGGCAGGGTTTTTTTTTTTTTGTTTTTTAGAGACTCGCGCAGGTTCAAGAGTTTTTATCATAGATAAATTAACAAGATGGCAATCTCGATGGCTTTGACAGGCATTTTGACAACTAGCCCCTACAAACTCGTTTCGATTTGACGGCGTCTTGACTATGTCATTCTGCCTTGTTCCGACGTCTTGACTCTAAGTCAAAAGCGTCGTTTTTAAAGCGGCCTCTAGACGCTCAATATTATTGTGCGAAATATTGCACAATTTTATTGGCTTGCTGCCCCAGACGGTTCAATATTTTTCCCAATAATTTAGTTGACCGGTCATATTTGTATTAAAAGTCAAAAGCGTTGTGATTTTCCGCAATATATCGCACAATCTTGCAATATTATCTACAGACGAACAATAATATTGTGCAATATCATATATTGCACAATGTTATTAGGCGTCTAGGGGTCGCTTTAATTACAAATACAACAGCCAACCCTTGCGGGGATCACAGGGCAGACGCACGAAAGTTTTCCATCTTGTTAATTTATCTATGGTTTTTATATTCTCTTATGATGAGTTTTACACACACAACCTGAACGGAGCGCAGTGGTTGGATTTGATGTTCGTTCACTACTCTCAGGGGTGGTTGTCCTAGACCTAGATAGGACGAGAGCCGACCAAATTCCGCGTTGGTTGTAGTTCATAGTAATTCGTTCGAGCACTTTTTAGTATTGCATACGCAGAGGATGAATTTCAATTGACCATATACTGTGAGTGTTATGCCTGCAGCAGTACGTCTGGTCACTTTCCATTCACAACTGTGTTGCATACTTTTTGTCCGTATAGGAATTACTTTTTCTTGGCTACGAAGCGAATTTGAACTATAGACCTTTCGCTCAGCGGTCGATGATGTTAACCACTGCACCACGGCCACCCCGTTGTCAGTTGCTTTTGTAAAGCGCGGTTCACATTGAACGATTTATCCACCGATTTGCTTGACGATCAAATAGTGCGTAGCGTTCACACCAAACGACTTGTTGACCGACTTCACTTGCGATAGAAATTTCGAAGTATTAACATGGCGGCGCATGCTCTGGTTACAGGGATGATTATTGATGAAATACTCGAAAATGAAAAAAAAAAAAAGCGAATGTGGATTAAACCATGGGTCGGAAAACGTAATAATTTCTCATCGGTAACTGTTAAGAGAATTTCACCAAAATTTGCCAGAGGATTTTCGTAATTATTTGCGAATTGATAGGAACGTATGACGAGTTACTGAGAGAAATAATTCCTCATATGAAAAAATCAAACCAAAATTATTTTTCTTTGTTTGAAGTCATATTGTTCATTCCGCTCAAAGTTGGTGTTGTTTCTCTGAACGCACAATCGAGAGTGAAAAAATGCTCTGAAGTTGTGCGACAACTGTTCACACTTAACGATAAATCGTTCAACCACGGCTGTCAAACAAAAAGTTGGAAATTTTCAACTTCCTGACTACAAATCGTACCGACTTGTAGCTAGAGCGTTCACATTGGTTTTGCATACACAATTTGTCGGCCAACCACGATTGTCAAGCAAATCGGTGGATAAATCGTTCAATGTGAACCGCACTTAACACCAACGAAATCGACGCGGTGTGATCTCGCAGTTGCCCATGGAGTGAGCAGGCAAATCATATGATTTCTATAACGCTTTCTTCTTTCCTCTATTGCAATGCATTGAATATCCTTTTGGATCATGTTCGAAAGATAACCCAAGCTTAAATGGTGAATACAAACTAAAGTCGGAGGAAAAGATGTACCAGATCTTTAATTTCAACAATAAAATTGGTCGTATTTCCCTTTTTTTCGTAAATAAATATTCTAGCAGGAAGAAAACGTTAAGTTGTGACTTACAAAAATGAAATGCTAATAAGATCAGCAGAGGGCGCCGTGGCGCAGTGGTTAGAGTGTTGGACTCTGGCGCACGATGAGCGAGTTCGGATCTCGACAACACCAACGCCATCGAATGTTTATTTCGCGACGTTCCACCTCGGCGGGGTGCTGGCAAAACCCCCCGTAGTAAACTTGCCATGAAAAAGCTTCTCGACTCACGCAGTTCGGAATCGGCAATAAACTGTAGGTCCATTTCACCTGTGCGAAAAATAAATAACACACAACATGGGTGATTGAGAGTAGCTTGACTCTGGTCCTTCATGGCCTGACCCCCTTCCCACTATTTTTTTCTTGTCTTGACCAGACCTACACGTTTTAGCTTTTTGGCAACTGCTCATGGGGCACCCTGTATATGATTAAAACATAATCCGGCTCTCATTACTTTTATTGTGCATGGTTCACTCATAAATTACTCATTATAATTTAAATATTTGCCTTTTTCCTGAGTTGAATATCTATCGAACGTACGTTTTTTTCGAATTCAAAAAAACATGTGAACATGTCTTGCCCCGTAATAATTTGTGTTATTGTAATGTGTGTTAAATCATTCCACAAACATCTTTCCAGAGACGAATTTCCAGTTTTTCCATTCAGACCTCTTGTAGGCAAATAATGTCAAAATGCATGCCGACTGGAATAGTTTTCCATCTCCTTAATCACTGGTTATCTGCAACGAGCATGTTAAGGTTTTAATGGGTTTTCGATAATTTGATTTGCTAATAAGAAACACTTCTAAAATGTCTTTAACTTTTCAAAATGCCGATTCAATTAAGCAAGCACTCTTGGAAGAATTACAAAACATTCTTAGTTCGGAAGCAAGCGTGCGTCAGTCAGCGGAAGCCAGAATGAAGCAATTGGAGTTTACCGAAGGCAAGATCCCATCTTAAACGATTCTGTGAAGTTAATTTACTTTTTGATAGGTTACGGTGTATATCTCTCCGAATTGATTATGAATCAATCTTTTGAGCTTCCACTGCGGCAAATGGCATGTATTATGCTCACACGTTATGTTGAAAATCACTGGACCGAAAGTGAAACTCAGGAGAGCGTTGCAACCGAACAAGCTAAAAAAACCATCCGGAACATACTACCCAACGGATTGTATGATCCAAACAGCAAAGTTCGCTCGGCGGTTGCTCATGCTATATCCACAATAGCTGCCACTGACTGGCCTGGTATATGGACTGACTTATTTCCTATTATTATCAAGTGTCTAGGCGGCAATGAGGACTCCATCCATGGTGCAATGCAAATTCTACAAGAATTTTCATATGATGAGAATCAAATAAAGGAGCTCGGACCCTTTATTATCTCTGAGGTGTATCGAATCTTTGAAAGTGAGCAATCATACAGCATTAAAACTCGAACCTCGGCAATTAAACTGCTGAAGCCATTGTTTATGTCGATCGGCTGCAATATCAATAACAGGGAACAACAAGCTGCACTCATGGAGCCCGTATTGAATAATTTCATGGACAAACTCTTACGGTGCCTGACTACCGACAGTCGTTCTACATCAAACTTTATGCTTAAGACGGAAATAATTAAAGGTACCTGAGTTTTTTTGCTATACGTAGCGATATTTGTTATTCTTTTGTTTTTAGTTTTTACGTTTTTAGTGATTGAAATGCCCAAATACATCCAGCCGTTCATGAATAGAGTGCTCCCTCCCATTTGGCAGCTTCTAACCCAAATGGCCGATGTCTACGTGAAGGTTGTTGTCAATCAAACCGAAGAAAATCCATTTCCAGTCTTTGAGAATGAAGGTAATACTAAATTTGTCAACAGGATTATTAAATTAGTAATAAATTGAAAAATATTTGTAGAGGAAGAAGAAGTGACCAGTTTTTCGACGATGCTCATACAAATCTTTGAATTCATTCAATGCGTTGTTTGCTCAGGAAGGTTTCGTTCCATTATCAAAAACGTCCTTACTGATCTTATTTATATCATGATTGTATACATTCAAGTGCCAGAGGAACAAATCGAAGCATGGAACGATGATCCGGAGAAATTTGTCGAAGACGAAGACGAATCGGGAGTTGAACTAACTATACGGTTGTCCGGTCAAGACGTTCTCGCTTCGCTAAACGACGAGCTTGGTGCGAAAGTACTCTCATCCCTTTCAGACGCTCTCGCCCGGCACATGAATGTAGCAGAGGCAGAGAAGTCGTCGGGTAATCAATATTGGTGGAAAATCCACGAAGCAAGCATGGTAGCCGTACACACCTTTCGCGAGCTTATTTTGGAAAGCGAAGATCAATTTGATTTATTGAACTATCTATCACTTGTTCGAAATTTATTGAGCTACGAAGCATCACCACATTTGATTGGGAGGTGTCTGTGGACGTTGAGTTCGTATTCGAAATCAACTTTATACAATCCACAAATGCTTGAAGAAATACTGTCTGTAACACTAAGTAGTTTATCCCGTGAGAAGCCAATCGCTCTGAAGATTTCTGCTGTCAGGTAAGGATATATCACCCTGATATCACATTATATGTTTTGCATATATATATGTATATGTATGTATGTTGGCGTTACAGTCCATGAAGGACCAAAACTACAGGGGGTTTTGTTAGAACCCCGCTGAGGAGAAACACGGTGAAAACACGTTCGATGACATGGCTGGGTCGGGATTCGATTCCGTGTGCCACTGCGCCACGGTGCTCTCATATGTTTTGATACATACATATCTATTTTTCTACTGTAACGATTTGGTTATGAGAAGGTTTCAACCATAATATGTATTTCCTAAATCATGCTTTTTAGGGTTCCGTACCCAAAGGTAAAACGGAACCCTATTACTAAGACTTCGCTGTCCGTCCGTCTGTCACCAGGCTGTATCTCATAAACCGTGATAGTTAGACAGTTGAAATTTTCACAGATGATGTATTTCTGTTGCCGCTACCACGACAAATACTAAAAACAATAAAATGTATATTTAAGGGGGGCTCCCATACAACAGACATGATTTTCATGCAAAAAATCCTGCCTGCAACCAAGATCTGTCATTTGATGAGGTAACATACATAGTCTCTTTCATATTTATATATACAGATGTTACGGAACCCTTCGTGCGCGAGTCCGACTCGCACTTGGCCGGTTTTTATAATTACAATGAGCTTACATGCGAACTATGTTATACATTTACCTCCTTCAAAATAGCACATAATAGTGACACTTATTGATGGCTGCCTGAGTTGGAGGCTTGTACATCCTGACATTCTGTCGAAATTTCGTGATCAAGGGAAGATCAGAGGCTAAATTAGTTTTTTTTTGCAATAGTGCAAAAATGAGCCTCCAATGAAGAGCCCCCCAATTCAGTCGGTGAAATAAGTGTATGTGGTGAGTGTTTATTACGTAGCAGGACTTAGTTAGCGGCGCTACAGTCCAGTGTGAACCAGGGCCTCAACCAACAAAATTCTCCAGCTGGCACGGTCTTTTACCAGGTGTTTCCCGGGACGCACTTCCAGTTGGCCATGTAGAGCGAATGGAAGGAGACCTTATTCCATTCGCTCTACATGGCCTAGCCATCTTAGACGTTGGATCCGTAGACGCCGTACTAGGCCAATGTCGCTGTACAGCCCGTATAGTTCGTCGTCCTCCACACTCCGTTTATGCAAACGGGACCATAGATTGAACGCAGAATTTTCCTTTTGAAATAACCAAGGGCCTCCTTATCCGCTTTCGTTAAAGTCCAGGCCTCTGCGCCATAGAGGACGACCGGAATGATTAAGGTTTTCTATAGGGCAACCTTGGTTATTCAAGATAGGGCTCTACTTCTCAATTGCCTCTTGAGCCCAAAGAAGCAGCCGGTGGCAAGGGTAATTCTACGTTTGATCTCAGTGCTGGTGTTGTTGCCGCTGGTCACTAGTGAGCCAAGGTAGACGAAGTTTTTGACCACTTCGAATTTGTAGCTGCCAATTGTGCCGTTCTGGCCGAGACATCGGTGTTGTGCGTCTTTTTTGATTAACAGCATAGATTTCGTTTTACCCTCGTTAACCGAAAGACCCATTCTAGCCGCTTCTGCTTCAATTCTTTCGAACGCTTCATTGACGTCCCGCTGTGTTCGCCATAAGCTGTACAGACTTGAAATAGATCGTACCTCTTGTGTTGGCCAGTGACAAGGTGAGTCGCGTCACCTTGTCTAAATCCTTGTTTAACATCAAAGGTCTCTGTTATTTCGCTACCGACCTTAATGGAGGAGCAAGAATTCTCCATCTACATAATGCATAATCTGACGAGTTTGGCAGGGATGTTAAAACTAGACATGGCTCCGTACAGCTCGTCCGTATGCACACTGTCATACTGACAAGGGTTTCAAGCGTTCACACAGTACGGCAGAGAAGATCTCATATGCAATGTTAAGGACACTTATTCCCCTGTAGTTACCGCAGTTATACGGGTCTCATTTCTTGTGTACCGGCAAACGATGCTAAGATTCCATTCGTCGGGTATGATTTCCTTCGCCCATGCTGGTGCATGCGCCCTACCAGCTCATCTCCAGCCGCTTTTAATAGCTCGGCAGACAGACCGTCTGCGCCCGCGGCTTTATTAGCCTTAAGCTTCGAAATGATCACCCTTATTTCTCTTACATCTTCGTCCGTTGTGAATGTTCGTTTTATTTTTTCGTAAAACATGCGAGCGCTATTCCTGCGGTAGCATCTCTCCATCTCCTCGATTCACGCTTGTTACGCTCTTTTTTTTCTCCTTAAAAGCGTGTTTTCCTCCCTCCTTCATTTTTAAATTCATTTTATTTATGTATTCTTATAACTACTGGACAAAATGATTAAAACTAGCTTAACTATTTTAATTACCTTAAAAATGCCTTACTGATCCCATGCGGACACTCTAGATGTAGATAGGATAAGGGGGTGGGACAAAGTCGCCTGATCACTGCGGCCACGAGTGGGCTTATTGTGATGTCTCCCATTTACATTTCATTCAGAAAACTTGAGTAGGGACCTACAATTTATTGCCAGTTCCGAACGGCGAATTTCGAGAAGAAGTAGAGAAGAACTAGCCTGCAAAATTTAAATAACTTTTTAACCTCCACATTGTTAAGCAAGAGTATTATTTCGCTTTGCGTCAGCATGTCGCTTCCAAGAGCATCTCTTCTTATTTCTTTTAAAATTGGGCATCTCCCGATAAAGTGGTGAATATCCTCCCTTTCACCAAGGTTGCACAAGGAGCATATACTGGGTAGGTCATCTCTATGTGGTATGAAATTCAACTGCAGAAGCTTTACCATCATTGATATTTCAGCAACACTGTTTTCATCACGAAAATAATTCCTCTCCCCCAAGTTGTGACTAAGTTGACAGTAGAGTTGTCTGTGATTCGATCCTGTTGCATCGTTCAGATACTTCTCTCGCTGCTTAAGGTCCACCAGGGATATGAGCTGGTAAAGAGAGGCTCCTAACTCTTCATGTCCAATAATATTTAAGTTAATTTCCATCCCACATTCTCGCGCTTACTCCATCCAGTCGGCACACCAGCTTGTTTTGGTCCTTATGGCTTGGAGAGCTACTATCTTTGGGAGCCGGTTATCATTCATCTTTAGAACTTTCAATATATAATCTATTTGCATTTTCAGGGTACGTATGAACATACGATAATCCTGTTTCCAACATAATGACCTAGTTGGGTGTATTAAGAGGCAGTTAAAATTACCGTTTGCAGAAGTATCGCAGAAGTTTCTCAACCGTATCATACTGTTTCGTTCCCCAAGTTTGTGCTGCATAAAAAAGGACTGATTCTGATACTGCCTCAAATATCCTAAGCTTACTGCTATGAGCGATACTTTTGTTATAAAAGCATCTATTCCATGTTGCGCTGATTGCTCCTTTGGCCTTTATCAGTTTTTCCTTTAGATGCCTTTCCATACTCAAATTCCTTGTAAGCTTAACTCCCAGATATTTGAATTCGGTGACCACTTCGATGGGCTCGCTACTATAGTGCCATTTTTCGTTTGCACAATGACGGCCTCCTCCGCGTTTAAAAATCAAAACTTTTGATTTGCTTACATTCACTATCAAACTCCAAAGCTTGCAATATTCAAAAAGGCGATTTATCATACTCTGCAGTGATTCGGGAGATGTTGCCAAAAACTAAGTATGCTTTTGAGTGAGCTAGCAGCGATTTCTTCCGCTTCGAGATAATACTTGCCTAGGTGGCGATGGCGTGTACTGACCAGGCAGTTACAGTGGCATAGTATGTGCTCTGCTGTTTCTTCGTCTTCATTACACATTCGGCAAGTGTCATCTTGTATGATGGCCATTGTTTTAAGGTGTTTGTTAACTGGGCAGTGTCCAGTAAGGAAACCTGTGATTAAACGAATCTGACTCCTCAAAAGCATGAGCAGTTGTTTCATTCTTCTGAGGGATGTAGTTGGGAAGAACAACTTGGCTTGTCTGCTACCTTTCGTTTGTAACCAGTAGTGATCCATCGTGTTCCTTAACCAATTGTTTATGCAGCATTTGGTGGTGCTAATGGGTATGCCGCCAAAGGGCCGTGGCATCATAAATGGTGATGCAGAGCCTTTCCTTGCTAGTAGGTCCGCCTTTTCGTTGCCTGTATGGCCGCTGTGTCCAGGTATCCAAATGAGATGAACTCTGTTTGTGCTGCTCAGCTGGTGAAGCAGCTATAGGCAGTCACATACTAGTTTGGATGTGATTTTGTAGCTCTTTAGGGCTAGGAGTGCAGCCTTGCTGTCAGAGAGAATGTAAATGTTTTTGTTAAGTACATTTCTGTTCATATTTTCTCTGAGGCAGAGTTCTATAGCAAATATCTCTGCTTGAAAAACGGAGTTATATCTATCCATGCTGACGTAGATGCATGTGCCAGTATTTGCTCCGTAAACTCCAGCCCCAACGTCTTCGTTCGTTTTGGAGCCATCTGTGTACCACACGTAGGATCCACGATTGAAGGAGGGTCTATTCTTTTCCCAGTTTTGTCTGTTTGGGAATGTGACCTTGTAGTTTTAGCTGAAGTTGTATCTGGGCAGACAGTTGTCTGTTAGGGATATCTTTAGGATTTCATGCCTGTTTAGTTCGGTAAGTATATCAGGGTGAAAGAGCCTACGGTTAGAGTCATCCTCCGCGAATAGTCTGTGGGCGAAGACCATTGCCTCTTTCTTTAGTTGGAGATGAAGAGGTGGCAGGTCCGTGATGACTTCTAGTGCCGCTGTGGGGGTTGTTCTCATGGCCCCGGTGATACAGATACAAGCTAGTCTTTGCGATTTGTTGAGCTTGGCTTGCACTGATACTTGTTTTGTTTTGTGCCACCAGACGGACGCAGCATATATGAGAATTGGTCTGGTGATAGCTGTATATAGCCAGCGAGATATCTTGTTGTTTGTGCCCCAGTTTTTGCCAGTGAGACTTTGACCATTGTTGCTAAGTATGCTGATCAGTTCATTAACCACGATGGGCCACAGGAGCGGTGAGAGAACCCCGCCTTGAGGGCATCCTTTCGCGGCGTTTACACTGACTTTATCATTGTCTAGCGACGGATCCAATTGCATGTGGTGTTATCCACCCCAGCGCTGAGGATGCAACGTTTTATTTGAGTGTATTCGGTGTTATCGAAAGCACCCTCAATATCGAGAAAGCAACCTATCGCAATTTCTTTGTCGCTCAGGGATTTGTTAATCGGGCTGTTAGCTCCTGAAGAGCATCCGTGGTCGATTTCCCAGGCTGGTAGGCATATTGGTTTTTCTGAAGTGGTGATCTTTTCAGGGCGCCGTCCCTGATATGCCTATCTAGAATTTTCTCCATTTTTTTTTGGGAAGAAAGAGGTAAGGCTTATCGGTCTGTAGGACTTAGGTAGGTCTGTGGGTCTAGGGCCTACTTTGGGAATGAATTTTACCGTTACCTCTGTCCAGCTCGTTGGTATGTGTCCCCATGCATAGCTGGTTCTAAAGATGTTAATGAGCATGGGGCTGATTTGCGAACTCCCCTGAAAAAGGGCTGGGAAGATGCCATCCTCCTCCGGGGATTTGTAGGGGTCAAATGAATTGATGGCCCATTTTATGCTTCCCTCGTGAAAGATCGTTCGTGCTCTCTTCCAATCCTCCCTGTTGGGTCTAGTTGCCCTGATCTGCGGAGGTATGTTAGAGAGATTGAAGGGAATGATGTTGGAGTCTGGGAAGTGTTGGAGTCTCTTGGCTGTAGTTGGTGAGTGAGGCACGATACTGTGTCCAGTCACCAGTCCGTTTAGATCTGTTGAACAGTTTTCTGGTCAGTGCTCTTAGCTCGGCCAGATTGCTGTTCCAGCACGGAGTGGTACGGTTGCCTGACTTGACTTTCTCTGGGCAAGCGTTGTGAAAAGCAGATAGAATGGTAGCATTGAGGCTGTCACAGCTGAGTTCAAGGCTGTCTATGTCTCTGATGCTGTTTGGACAGTTTCCGATCGATGCGGACACTCTAAGATAAACATAAAGTTTTTTTAGTCATAGTCATATTTATTCAATAGAAGCATTAACAATATTTACAAATTTTAGAGCACAGCTTGCACAGAGATACGATCATTTATATATGCTTTTATCTTACTACTGAAAAAAATTATTTTGTTTATACGTGCCTTTTTTATTGAATGTTATAGAGTCAGAGGAAAACTATTAGTAAAAACCTCTGTTTAAAAAAAAAACAAAAAAGTAAAACAGAACAACAAGAAAAAAATGGATAAAAATGCCCCACGAGCAGTGTGCCAAAAAGCTAGAGCGTGTAGGTCTGGTCAAGATAAGAAAAAAATCGTATGGGAGGGGGGTCTATTCCCCCCGTTTAGGCGGGAGGGGCAATTTTCTAAAAAAAAGTACTTAATTTGGAAAAAAAATATTAAAAATCAACGGTTACATCCACAATGCCGTGATAAACTTTTTTGTAAAGCCAAAAACCTCTTCTTTCATTTTGTTTTTAAACCAAACTATTTTAAGGAATAGTTTTTGAGAAATGAATTTTCAAACTCAAAATTAAAAAAAAAAAAAAAAAATTAAAAAACTAATTTCGAACTAATTTTTTTTCAAAATTTTATGTAATTGAGTACTAATTTTTTTAAACAATTAAATTCTCTTATTAGTTTTTAGTCAAAAACAGAAAACCGGATGCAAAAATGTCCTGCAGTTTTCGAGAAATTAAAAAAACCCAAATCACTTTTTTCTTTAAAAAAAATAATTTTTTTTTTGTTTTAACGCGGGCCCTCCAAGCATAATAGCTATCCTCCTTGTACTAAGGGGGGGATTACGTCGGATCAAATCCAAAAATCTTCGGCGGGGTACTGGCACAACCCTCCGTAGTAAACTTGCCATGAAAAAGCTTCTCGACTCACGCCGTTCCAAATCGGCATTAAACTGTAGGTCCCTTTCACCTGTGTGAAAAATAAATCACACACAACATGGGTGATTGAAAGAAGCTTGGCTTTGGTCCTTCATGGGCTGTAACGCCACCAAAGAAGAAGAAGAAATCTAAAATTCTTTCATCTAAGGTTGCTGATCCATCTGTAATTGATCTTTCGCTCCTTCGAGGCTCTAGCACTCCGTGCTCTCGCAGACGTCGGTGGATTCTTGAAAACATGCTACGACTGGGAAACCTCCGATTGGGATATCTTTCAGCGTAGAGTTTTTCGGCTTCACGATCTCAACCATTAGCTTAACCGTAGCAGAAGTGCATGTCCGTCAATTCTTCTCGAGACTATGAGTTTGACATCGTAATGTGTTGAATTGATAATTTGGAAATGTTTTTTTATTAAAAATGCGATGCCTTTTATTTACATTTGGGTTGCAAATAAATTGTTTTTCAATAAAGAAAAATTGCGGTTTTATTGTCTTAAGGTCCTAGCGGGTAGAACCCATCGACGGTGGGCGGACCTAGACGAAATTGGCAGGTCAGTTTTCATGCGTTATTAATGAAAAAAGAGGATTAATCCAGGACTACTCCAATACTGTGTCACTTTATTGTATCCTCAAAAAACTCCGATTTTTTTTAAATAATAAAAAGAAAGATTTTTCTTAAAGTGGTTTGGATTTTTTCTAATTTCTCAAAAACTTTAAGACATTTTTGCATCCGGTTTTCTGTTTTTAACTAAAAACTAATAAGAGAAATAAATTCTTGAAAAACAATTAGTACTTAATTACATACAATTTTCAAAAAAATTAGTTCGAACTTTTTTTTTCAAAATTTTGAGAAAATTTATTTCTCAAAAACTATTCCTCAAAACAGCTTCGTTTCAAAGAGGTTTCTGGCTTTACAAAACATATATCACGGCATTGCGGATGTAACCGTTGATTTTTAATATTTTTTATTCAAATTAAGTCAATTTTTTAGAAAATTGCCCCACCCGGCTAAACGGCCCCTCTCATACGATTTTTTTCTTGTCTTGACCTGACCTACACGCTTTAGCTTTTTGCCACACTGCTCGTGGGGCACCCTGTATAATAAAGAAGTTACAATTTCAAAAAAAAAAAAAAAAAGAAGTTAATTAACAAAATTTATAATGTTTAGTTCTTTGCATGTTTTTAGTTAGTATATCTGCTATCAGATATACCGTGGCGCAGTGGTTAGTGTATTGCACTCTGACGCACGATGAGCGAGTTCGGATCCCGATAACACCGACGCCATCGAATGTTTATTTCGCGGCTTTCCTCCTCGGCGGGGTACTGGCAAAAGCCCCCGTAGTATACTTGCCGTGAAAAAGCTTCTCGACTCACGCCGTTCGGAATCGGCATTAAACTGTAGGCCCCTTTCACCTCTGTGAAAAATAAATCACACACAACATGGGTGATTGAGAGAAGCTTGGCTCTGGTCCTTCATGGGCTGTAACGCCATCAAAGAGGAAGAAGGTATTTGCTATCATGTCATTAGTGTGAATGTAATTAATTGCTATGTCGCCGTTTGAGTATACATCTCGTACATAGTGATAACGGATGTCGATATGCCTACTTCGTGGATGGTGTACAGGATTTTTAACAAGTTGCTGAGCACTTAAGTTGTCGGTATGTAAGGTTACTTCTGAATTTACGAACTCAGCACCTCCAAGCTCCTTAATTAGGCGTTTCAGGTAAACTGCTTCTTTTGCCGATGCTGAGAGCCCCATATACTCAGCTTCCGAGTTGCTCAAGGCTACCGTGGTCTGCTTCTTGGATTCCCATGATATGGCGGCTCCCCCTTACATAAACGCACACCCAGTATAAGATCTTCTATCTTCAAGGTCGCCTCCCCAATCAGCGTCGATACATCCTTCTAAAGGTCGTCCTGTCAGGAAGTACATATGTATGTATGTATGTTGGCGTTACAGTCCATGAAGGACCTGAGCCGAGCTTCTCTCAATCACCCATGTTGTGTGTGATTTAATTTTCCCATAGATGAAAGGGACCTACAGTTTATTGCCGGTTCCGAACGGCGAATTTCGAGAAGCTTTTCATGACAATTTTACTACAGGGGGTTTTGTCAGAATCCCGCTGAGGAGAAACACCGTGAAAAACACGCTCGATGACATGGCTGTGTCGGGATTCGGATTCCTTTCAGGAAGAAGTATAATTTATAATTAAGCGTATTATTTAAGTGAGGGCGCCGTGGTGCAGTGGTTAGTGTGTTGGACTCTGGCGCACGATGAGCGAGTTCGGATCCCGATAACACCAACGCCATCGAATGTTTATTTCGCGGTGTCCCTCTTCGGCGGGGTACTGGCAAAACCCCCCGTAGTATAAACTTGCCTTGAAAAAGCTTATCGACTCACGCCGTTCGGAATCGGCAGTAAACTGTAGGTCCATTTCACCTGTGTGAAAAAATAAATCACACACAACATGAGTGATTGAGAGAAGCTTGGCTCTGGTCCTTCATGGGCTGTAACGCTAACATACATACATACATCATTTAAGTACCTCAAGATATGTTTTATTGAGTTAAGGTGTTCTTCATGTGGATCCACATTGAACCGTGCCAGTTTACTAACTGAATGTAAAATGTCCGCTCTCGTTGATATAGCCAGAGACATCAGTGAGCCAATTATAGATTGATACTCTTCCTTATTTGTTCGCTTACAGTTCTTTCCCTCACAAGAGAATTGCTGCCCAGGTTCCAGTGGAGTTTGATTTTTTCTACTTTCAGTCATACCTGTCTCTTTCAACAGCTTGATGATCTTTGACCGATTGATATTGGATCAGTCTTGCCTTCGCGGCAAATCTCAAAGCCCAAAAAGTGGTGTAGTAATCCATTATCAACAATTTTGACTTCCCTTTTGATTTTATAGTTTATTAGGTTAATGGATTCCTCATCTGGCCCAGCCAAAATTAAATCGTCGACGTAAACAGCATTAATATTTAAGTTGCCATCTTTGTTCATCACATAAACACAAGGCTTACTATTACACTGGCGAAATCCAATTTGCTTAAGTATGAAATCCAGTTTATTATTCCATGCTCTTCCAGATTGTTTTAGACCGTATGGTGCCTTCTTTAGTTTAAGTACT